>OX493265.1:24397812-25684509 GCA_950370525.1 Bellardia bayeri
GTTCTTAATTATGCTGCTAAGGGTTTCAGTAACCCCACCCTTAATGTAGACAATTTGGCAAAAATTTAAAAAATTATATTTTTGTGCTTTTTTTAAAAAAATTTTGGAAATTGTGGGGTACCTTATAAAAAGTTTTAAATTTTGTTTCCATTTTGGTATGTATTTCGCACAACAATTTTTAAATAATTACAAAATTTCATTCAAAACTTATAATATGTAAACATTTTATTTAAGTTTAAAAATTTTTAGTTTCCGTCAAAAAAAAACAAAAAGATATTTTAGCCTGGTTTTCCAAAAAGTGTTCCATTACTTTTGATTTGTCCTAAGTTTGATATATTTCCACTAAATAAAATAGATTTGAACTTGTTTATTTATAAAAAAAAACTTTGTTTATTTAGGACACAACAATTGAGTTTTATTTTATTTGATGCTGCTTGATCTTGCAAAACTCTTGTAAGAGTAAACAATGTCAAACAAATTTGTGCTACAACAAGTGGCTACGCTTATTGGAGTAAATATTTGCCAAGTGTGACCGGGACATTTATTGAATTTGCCCTTATTATTTTCTATCGTATATTTACTTTAAACCTTAACAATAATTACTAGAATATTAGATTTTCTTTTGTTCGAAAAAAAACGAAAATTCGTATAAGAGATTTTAAAGTGTTTGATTACAAATTTGAAATTAATTGATTTCTTTGAATAACTTAAACATTTTTAAATAAAGTAATATAATAAGTTTCACTTCGTACAGAAAGTAGTATTGTCTAAACTCACTCTTGGTAATATCACTTGTGTAAATTTTAATAAATATTTTCTTTATCTATTTTAATGTTACATCATCAATGTCATTATCTTAAATATCAGCTTCTTTCACATATTCAACGCCTCATTCACTAGCATCTTAGGTTTGGTAGTAATGATGGCACAGGTTCAATTGAAACTAAAGCGTTCCATTATGATTTCATATCTTCATAAATAAACATTTATTGTGTTTTCTTGTATATTATATGCATTTCAATTTACTGTATTGAGATGTTTTAATAATATCCTCGTGTTTCCAAAAGCTTCTTACTGTATTTGACATTTGATACATCCCATATTGTACAATATATAAGAATATTTTATGCAATCACAATCACTTTAAATATAACTTTCTTTGAAGTTATCAATAAGGGGCAAAAAAATGCCGTAGTTAGAATAATATTTCACCAAAATGTGGACTCTAAATTTTTCTTTCGAAATCTCGTTCAGTTCAGTATTTACTAAATATCAGATTTCTTTTAAGAATTGTAACTTATTCCAATAACATTTTTATTATTGTATAAGTAGCTATCAGAGCCACTTATCTAAAGTGATTGAAAAACTTTGTTTCAGTTCTTCACTGGAAGGAAAAACTAGACGAATTTAAAAACAAAAAAAACAATAGTTTAACAGACATGTAAATAAAATAAAAATTATCAAATAATGAAAAATTTTAAATAGAAACGATAAACATAAACATATTTATTCGTCATTATAAAATTCTTCGAATAATTATTCGTAAGAAATTGTTCGATTATTCGAACGATTATTATTCGAATGGATACGCTAATAATTACCTACCATAAATTAACAACAAGTTAATTTGAAACGTGGTAAGGCAATTAAGACTTAATATATATCAATGGATAGGAAATTGTGTCTACTTTTGAAGAATATATAGAACTTTAGGCAAAGAAAAAAATGATGAAAGGCTTTTTTGGAAAACAAGGCATAAATGTGTCATTTTCAGTTGTTTTTGCGTAAGCAAAAATTGTGTAAACTGAAAGAAAAATTTTATTAATAAATAGTTTTTTTTTTCAAAAACTTTGCATTTAAACGAAAATGTTCGAGAAAAATTCTAAAATGGAGAAAAAATTTAAAATTTTTATTATTTCCAAAAAAGTTTTGAAAAATCACAAATTAAAAATTTTTTTAAAATTTTTGCCCATATTGCCTAAATTAGGCGCGAGTTTGTGGAAGCCCTTTAATAATTAGGAACATATTGGGTCATATAAAATCGTTTATTATTTTTGGATATCGACTATGAGATTTGACAACATTAGCCCTAAATTTGAATTTTATATAAAACATATGTAGCTATATTTTGAATGAATCTGGTCCCTTCGCATATTTGGTTTAAAGTTGGCTTTCACGATAATATAAATATCTTATACGTCTTCTTTAAAATTTCATAAATAATTTAAAAATCATAGTTACGTTTTTATTAAAAAAAAGGCTAAAAATCGCATTTTTTATATATTTTTTTTAGCTTTTAATGCATAAATCTTTTACTCTGTGATGATTTTTAAACAATAATTTTTTTTCTTAGTTTATAAAAGTGTTACTAATTCAAAAAAAGATATTTGAAAAATATTGGGAAACATTTGAATCCGCTTATTTCCTGTTATTCCGTAAATTACTTTTTATACATTTTGTTATACTCTTCAAACATTTTTCAATCAATTCATTTATAATACCCTCCCATTTGTGCTGAACCCGCTACCAAAGCTCTTCCAAATTGTTTGAAGTTAATTGGCATTGTCCCAACTGTCTTTTCACGATTGACCATAAATTCTCAATCGGATTGAGGTTGGTACATTTTCCTGGAACTGGCATCAAAAGAAAATTCTGTTCGCTAAGCAATTCTTTTGGAAGTGTGTTTTGGTTCACCATCCAGCTGAAAAGTAATTTCAGTCATATGATAAACGCTCTTATCTACAAAATCGGAAATATGAGTATGCAAAGTAAGCAGATACTCTTCTTTCTCACCATATCATGACGTTCACTCCACCTTGCATCATTGTTTTCTTTACATTGTGTCTTTTAATTCTCTGGGTTATTGGGCGTTAATAATATTGTTAACCGTCAGATTGAAAACGTTTCAATTTGGCTTCGTCTGACCAGATTACACGTTTCTAATCATCTACTGTTCAATTTCTGTGCTCTCTGTCAAACTTTAAGCGTGCTTTCAATTTTTTATTTCCAATGCAGGTTTTCATTTATTTCTGCTGAAATGTAACCAATACGGAAAAAGGCTCGACTAACGATGTAATGACTCTTTTGGTGTTAACCACTTGCCTCTTTTCATTTGTTTTATTAATGCATGTCATTGGATAGTAGATGACTGGAAACGTGGAATCTAATCAGAGTAATTTAAATTTAATCGTTTTCAATCGCAAGGTAAACAATATGGTTGGCGTCGAACAGTCCAGGGTATTCAAAAATACCATGTAAAGAAGCATCATGATATGAGGTTGTTTTGCATGAAAGACTATTTGACTTTGTTGATACGAGGAACAGCCATCGGTTCTTCTTAGCCTAGCACAGAAAGAGAATAGTTAGTTTTTCAAAAACATTTTTATTTTTCAATATAATCTCCTGAAACTTTAATAGTACACTTAGGCCAACATATATCTAGCAATTCTATCCCTTGATTAAAATAGTTTTCCTCAAGGCCTTTAAAATAAAGGTTTACAACTGTAATTGCATCTTCATTTGAGGTAAAACGCTTGCCAGCTAGGAATTTTTTTAGATTTGGGAACAGGTAAAAGTCACTGGTACCTAAATCAGGAGAATAGGGTGGATGGTCAAGCAACTTGAACTTTAATTCGTTGATTTTAACAATTGTTAAAACAATGTTGTGGGCTGGTGCGTTGTCTTGATGAAAAATCATTTTTTTTTGTGTTGTAAGCCAGGACTTTTTCTCGAATATTTAAATTTGATTGATCCAAAATGTTGTAATAGTACTTTGAATTTATTGTTTCACCCTTTTGCAGATAGTCAGTCAATAAAATACCTTTGAAGTCCCACAAAACCATTGCCATAACCTTACCAGCCGTTTGAAATGTGTTTGCCTTCTTTGGGGAACTTCCTCCAGTTTCAGTTCAGTGCTTGGATTGTTCTTTCATCTCTGGAGTACAGTGGTGGATCCATGTCTCATCAACAGTTATGAAATGACGCTTAAAATCCATTTTAATTTTCCTAAAACGATCCAAACAAGCTTGAAGAATTTTCATTCTTATGCGTTTTTGGTCGACTGTTAACAAATGCTGCACTTCCCTTGCAGAAAGCTTTTTCATCTGTAGTTCTTCATGCAAAATAAAATGGACTTGATCATTTGAGATGTCCATGGTGGCTATTTCACGCATTTTTATTCCTAGATCATTTAATACCATATTATGCACTTTGGCTACAATTTCTGTTGTTGTTGCTGTTTTTGGACGTCATCCTCGATGCTTGTTCGACCACGCTTAAATCCAGCAACCCAATTTTTTACTGTTGCATATGAAGAAGCGCTTTCACCTAACACATTCATCATATCATTGTGAATTTCTGGTCCCGATAAACCTTTTTTATTTAAATATTTAATGACACAACGATTTTCTAATTTTTCCATTGGAAAAAAATCGCGGATGCGTCTTTTTTGAAAACCTGTTTCTATTTATGTATATGAAGGACTTGCCAAATCGAAAAGAAATTTAACATGTGTTAATAGCACAGATGGAAGTTTCCAAACCACTTAACTTTTTTCTGTTTATAGCGCGCTTTTTGTTCTAGGCTAAGAAGTTTCCGAACCGCATTGGTAAGAGCGTCTATCATGTAGATGAAGTTTCTTTTCAACTAGATGGTGACCTAAAGCATCCTTTTAAAATCGTGAATTTTATTTTGATGCAGTGATTATGTCTTATCAATTAAAAAGTTGCCACCACAATCCCATTGACAATTTGTGATCAATCGTGAAGAGACAGTAGGGACAATAACGATTCACTTCAACTTATTTAGACGAGCTTGGGCAGTGGATTCAACATCGAATATCGCGCTTCTCAGTTACTATGAATTTTTCTTAAATAAAAACATTCAGATAAAATTTGTTCTTTGATTGGAGTGCGCGAAGTGACGTAAAACACTATAGGAAAGTGCTTTATATGCATGTTTGATTAGGTTAAAAGAAGCGCTTATTGTCAGCAAAAAGTAGTCCTCCAAACCAGGAACACCTCATACAAAAATCATGCATCCCATCAGCAGGTTTGAAGCGATTTGAGGTATGAATTCATACATAAAACCTGCTCCTTTTGGAGCACATTTTTTACTGGGCAGTTACTATGAATTTTTCTTAAGCAAAAACATTCAGATAGAATTAAAAAAATACTTTAGGAAAGTGCTTTATTGGCATGTTTGATTAGGTTAAAAGAAGCGCTTATTGTCAGCAGAATGTAGTCCTCCAAACCAGGAACACCTCATACAAAAATCATGCATCCCATCAGCAGGTTTGAAGCGATTTGAGGTATGAATTCATACATAAAACCTTTTTTTACTGGGCAGTTACTAAGAATTTTTCTTAAGCAAAAACATTCAGATAGAATTAAAAAAATACTTTAGGAAAGTGCTTTATTGGCATGTTTTATTAGGTTAAATGAAGCGCTTATTGTCAGCAGAAAGTAGTCCTCCAAACCGGGAACACCTCATACAAAAATCATGCATCCCATCAGCAGGTTTGAAGCGATTTGAGGTATGAATTCATACATAAAACCTGTTCCTTTTGGAGCACATTTTTTACTGGGCAGTTACTAAGAATTTTTCTTAAGCAAAAACATTCAGATAGAATTAAAAAAATACTTTAGGAAAGTGCTTTATTGGCATGTTTTATTAGGTTAAATGAAGCGCTTATTGTCAGCAGAAAGTAGTCCTCCAAACCAGGAACACCTCATACAAAAATCATGCATCCCATCAGCAGGTTTGAAGCGATTTGAGGTATGAATTCATACATAAAACCTGCTCCTTTTGGAGCACATTTTTTACTGGGCAGTTACTAAGAATTTTTCTTAAGCAAAAACATTCAGATAGAATTAAAAAAATACTTTAGGAAAGTGCTTTATTGGCATGTTTGATTAGGTTAAATGAAGCGCTTATTGTCAGCAGAAAGTAGTCCTCCAAACCAGGAACACCTCATACAAAAATCATGCATCCCATCAGCAGGTTTGAAGCGATTTGAGGTATGAATTCATACATAAAACCTGCTCCTTTTCGAGCACATTTTTTACTGGGATATGCAATATGCCTTGTAGGAAATTAGCATGTTTTAGTTGGAACTATTTAAAATTACATACAAAAACTTTAGTTACAGATGTACATATGTTTGCGGTAGTTCCTGTAAGGCATCTTTAACATAATTTTAGAGTTATAAGTGTTTACATATACATACATATTAAAATGAAATCAATAATTCTTAAATATTTGTTTCTATGAATAAGTAACTAACAAATTCTTTCATAAGCAAGACTCATGCTCTACGCAGGGAATCAATTTGTTTAATAAAATCAATATATATATATTAAATTTATTTACGAGTGAAACTACAGTTAAAGAAAATCAAGAACAACTACATATAATGTACTCGTATGTAGGTCTGTTTAAGATCTCTTTTGTATTCGATTTTATTTTGCTTTCAAGAATTCAATCACTTAAGTGGTGACAAGAAAGTTGAAATCAAAAATACAAGTAAAAAATCTTAATAAAAAAAAAAAACTAAAGAAAAATGTATAAAATGTTGTGACTTTGTCGCCATCATCGTCAGCAACTTCAAACTTGAGCCTCCATCAAAAGTCCTTCATTGTTTTCTTTTGTTTAGTTTCTTTTTTTTTTTTTTTTTTGTTTTTGTACTAAGAATGAGTATATTTGACTGTTGTATTATGGCATTTGGATTTGTTATTGAGTTCAGTTGAGTTATTTATGTGGCAACATTTATATAAAATTGACCATTTTATTGGTTGGTCTGCCATAAAAACAAAAAAAAAAAATTAAAGAATAAGAAGAATAAATTTTGTAGCACAATAAAGTTGTTATTTTATATTGACACATTTAAAGCAGCAATCGCTCGTCAACACAAAGAGACATAAAATATTTTTTTTGCGAACTAAAAAAAATTTAAATAAAAAACTTTGTAGCTAATTTATATTGATTTGGCAGGGTGTATTGTAAGTATGTTTAAAAGATCTTAAGATTGTTTTCCAGCGGACATGCTGGCTGTGAGAGGAAGCTTGTAACATTGATGTTTAAAGAGTTTCGTTGCAATTACCCGATTAGATTCCAATAGACGATTGCATCTACAGTCTGCATGCGGCAAAAGAGTTTCTTCGACAACAAAAACCTACTGAATGATTCTGTTTTCTCAAGCATTTATTTTAACAAAAATTCTGTCGGTGCAACCAAAACATTAAGTTAAAATATAAAAACTCATTGATTTTTCTTGAATATTGTTGTGACAACGGAAGTTTGTTTTCTTAACAACAACAACAAATTTATTGATTCTGTTTTTTCCAGCGATTGTTTTGATTTCTTGGTTGTCTCAACTGACAAATTTATTTAAATTAAATGAATGGATCATAAATTTAGTACTGACAATGGAAGTTTTTTCTCCAACAACAAACACCAATTAAATGATTTTCTTAACAATTCTTTTAATTTTGCGGTTGGCTTAACGAAAATTCAGTTGACGCAACCGCAAATTTTATTTAAAGCAAATTAACCGATTGATTGACCCTGAAATTAGTTGTGGAAACAGATGTTTTTTCCCTAATAACAACAACCAATTAAATGATTTTGTTTTTACAATTGTTTTTTTTTGTCTTAACAGAAATTCACTTACAGCAACTGAAATTTTTTTTAAAGTAATTCAACCTATCAATTGGCCACTTATTTAGTTGTCCCAATGAAACTGTTTAGACCGTGTAGTGCCATATAAATTAAATAAATAGTTTAAAGGATCTTTACTGATTTGAAAACATTTGGCGATTAGCGCCACTAAGTATTGTAGGGTATTTTGTAAACGGTTTCAATTGTCTGTCAAAAATTATGTTATTTTTGTAACTGCACCTTTTTACGACTTAAATTAAGCATCTGGGAACAACTTTGTGTACATATGTATGTAAGTAATTGGAAATAAAATTAAAGTAATTCAAAGTCTGTCCCAGAGTCTGCCTTCAACAGCTACTTATACTAAAGTCTGACTCTTCACTCGTCTGTAACATGTCAGTCAAGCATTTTATTAAGGTGTCAATACGAAAACTTAACTTCAAATAAAATCTTCTTTAAAACAAATATGTATATATATGACAAGAAATATAAAGATCTTGTTTTAATATAAAGAACACATTAATATGTGTATTTCTTTTTGGAGACCACTTAAAAGCCCGAATTGAGGTTAGTTTAATTATTATGGTTATAAATTTGTGGTTGTTTCAGAGTTAAGTTAATGAAGAGTTTTTAAATATTTGTTCAAAACAAATTTAAGATGACATTTTTTGGTACAAGTCATCAAAAACTGCTGAATATTTTGTTTCTTATTATTAATTAAGAAGCTGAAATTAAAAATTATTGACAGACAAAAGGAAATCATCAGCGGCGAGCACATTGTCGTAAAAGTTTAATAAACTACTTAAAAAAATGCATATATATGTATATAAAACATTGGGCTTGTTTTGTTTTTAATAATAACCAAATAACAATGACCACTAAATGAAGCGACCAATGAATGTCATAAGTTGAAATTTTATGACTTTTTAAAGCTTAAAAAAAACCCGAAAAGAGACATTTATAAAAATAAAATATTTAAACCAGTTGACGTTGTCACCTTAAAAAAAAAAAACAAAACCAACAAACATACTTACCACCATCACCACCTCCAACCAACTCAGCATGATCTTCAACAAGATCAGCATCGGCAACATCTTGATTTGAAGCTAAAACTTGTACTAATAAATACTTTTGATAAATGTTAATGTGTTGCCATAAATCAATCAAATAAATTACAATTAAAAAACACAAAACCTCATCATCCTCATAATCAGCGCAATCCACTTCATCATGATCATTATCATCATCATCATCCTCAGCTTTTTCGTTATTTTTTTTCTTTATTAACATCATCCATACTAAATATAACAAAAAATAAAACAAACAAAATAATGATCAATTTTAAACAATCAAATCTATCAGCAACAACAATAACCGAAATCTTACAAAAAATTATAAATACAAATCAAAATTATACGGATATTCATATTTGTTTCGTTTTATAATTAAAAAAAAAACGTCCAATAAATTAGCATAAAATTGTTATAAAAAACGAAATCATCTAATTGATCATAATAAGACAACGACAAACCTAACGTCTCGACTTCACACTAAAAATTCTCTACTAGAGCAACCATCATCATCATTAGAAAACGTATAGAGGAGTATGCGAAAATAAATGCTCAAAAATAGGTTTGAAATTAAATAAATATTATCTAATGTTGGCAGTGAAGACAAAGAGTGCTGTGGTGTAGTAGAAAAAGTGATTGATGATATCACACAGAGCTCTTTAGTCATACGTAGCCTTGACCTTGAAGTGCAGGACTGCACAAATGGATTATGGAACGCAGTGTATGTAGCCCCTCAAAAATGATAAAAGTTTTATACAAGAATCACATGTTTCACATGCTGTTTAGTTTTCGACAAAAAAACAAAAAAAAACTCAGTCAAAGAAAAGTTTTTAATATACACAGCGTTACATAATTATAAATCCATAAAACTTTTCTCAACTTTGTAAGTTCAACATGTGAAACGAACAAAGAAACAAATATTATTTAACAAAAAAAATCATTTTTTCATTTTACGTTTAAAAAATGTATAAAGAAATTAATTAGAGTTTCATAACTATAAATCAACTGAAATTAAAATAACTATAAAATATTTACAAAAAATCTTGATTTTAATAATGTATAAGACCTCCTTTTCAACTTAAAAAACCGATTGAATAGTATATTCATCAGATTTTTTTCTTATATCTTAAGATATACATAGATCTCCAAGCAACTACACAAGCATCTTTCAGCTTTTACATGCAAATATATATATATGAAACATAAATTCATTGTTGGTTATTTTGAAATACTTTCTGTTGCAAATTTCCTTTAAAAATTAACATATTACTACTTAAAATCTGTTGATTCATGAACTGCAACCCACTCATCTGCATAAATTTGTCTCGTAAACATTTTAAATTCATCATTAATTGTTAAAAAAGTTTTGCATTTTCAAAAAAAAAAAAAACTGATGCAGAAAAAATCCTGAAATAAAAGTTAAAATCTAATAATTACATTCATTCACAACTCTGCATCAATACTTGAAAATACTCAACTCAAAATTAAGCGCTGAAATCATTAAAATTCATCTAATCGTGATCTTATTTTGTTGTTATGTGGTTCAGTTTTATTTAAATCTCTGTTCTTTTTATACTCTCCACCACCAAGAGTGGTGAATAAGGGTATATTACGTTTGTCATTCCGTGTGAAACTTTTTTAATATTCATCTGAGACCCAACAAAGTATATATTTTCTTGCTCCTTATGAAATTCTAAGTCGATTGAGCCATGTCCGTCTGTGTAAAACACTCTCACGTCCAAACTACACAACTTAACTAAACGAAATTTCCAGAAAAATATTTCTTATTTTGCAGGTAACTTTGGTATTGAAAATCATGGACCAAAATATGAAACAACCTCGATAAAAATTTTATATTTTTTATTCATATTTTGAAATATATTGCAGATAATACCATGAAATTTTGTATGCGTTTTTTATGATAAAAGAAGAAAGTGTGAGGAAAACAGTAAGAATTGGTCCATGCTTTCTTATAGACCCCATACAAAAATATTCCCTAAATATTGCTCAATTATACATAAATGACTATAAAATTGGAATATCAAGACAAAAGTCAGCAAAAATAAGTTTTATGCAAAAATAAATCGCAAAACGAAATTACTTTTAGTTCGGTCCATGTTTGAACATAGACCCCATATTAAATCCACTTTCAAAATTCACTTCAATAATGTTAAAAGATTAAAATTTGACATAAATAATCCTTATATGTAAATAAATTGTTGCATCAAATTTTATGGCGGTCGGCCGCCCATAATTGATCATAGCTCCCATATAAGGACCACATCCGAAAAAGCCATTTATCTTTATATACATATAACTTCTAAAAACCAGTACCGACTCAGAACTTTGTACAGATCATTTAAATATATACAAAAATCATCCCACAAAATTTTTCGGTCCATTTTTAACCGTATCCCCCATATAAAGCCCTCTTCCGAAAATCACTTTATTACTCAGAAATCGGTACAGATCCAAAATTTTACACGGCACATTTACATATGTACATGCCAAAACCAAACTGCTGGATTTTGAGAATATCGGTCCATATTTGACTATAGGCCCCCATATAACGTCCCCTCCCGAAATCCACGTTAATACTATATTATTATGTTGTTATTATCACGTTATTATGTTGAAATTCTACGCGAAATATCCTCATATGCATAGAATTCACTGTTTCAAATTTTAAGAAGAACGGCCCATAATTTGTCGTAAAAGAAGCATTTCCGAAAAACAATTTAACTTACAAAAATGTCTAATAAATATTGATATCGAACCAACTTTTATATAGATCAGAAATGTTAATCCAGAAATCATACTAATATCGGTTGTACGGCAATTTGCTACTGGACTTTGTAGCTGTCAGGCATTAGCTGTAGTGGCATTAGCTCCCGAATTAAGTCCACTTCCGAGTATAACAACCAACCATACATCTCTTGCAAACAACGTTATTGAGATGAAACTCAACCAAAAAAAGTCTAAAACACATAGAAATCAAATTAGTGGATAGTGGGTTTAGAATTTTTAAGTCCAAAATTGATCCACTTCTACTATGACACCCATAAATCTTTCGTAAATAATATGATTGAGATTAAATTCAAATAAAAAAAGCTTTACCTTATATCTTATCATTTTTATACTCTGTTTCTAAACTTGTTGTGAATATGGAAAAATGTTTTTTTAATTTTATAAATTGTTATATTACACTCAAGAGTATTATGAAAATCAGATAAACTGTGTAAATTATGGTAAGAATTGGCCTTTACATCAATTAGAAATGGTCAAAATTAGATACAATTTCAAAACATTTAAAATAAAATCATATTAGTTAATTACAACCATTAATTTATAAAATACTAAAATTTGCACTAAGTCTGAATAGAAAGCACAGAATAAGATACTCCAATCCAATAACCAGGGTAGTTTTTCTATTTTTTTTATTATATTTAGGTGGAGGGTATTTAAGATTCGGCACTGCCGAATATTGCACTTTAACTTGATTAAGCATTAATAATGCTGGACAAGCTAATAACGACAATGACAAAGCTGATGATGGACCAGTAGCGCTAACATACTTACATATACACCAGCTTGATTAGATTTATAGATCATGTCTTGTTAAATTATACTCTTGTCTTTAACGTCAGCTAATTTAATAACTAGAATTTATATTTTTAATTCGGTTAACTGGTATTTTTATGAATATACAAAGCAAATATTTTCGTTTTTAAAATACCAAAGATAGTGTGAGTTTTTTGTTTGCTTTTTCTGAATTTTTATTCAAATTAAATAACCGTTTTATAATTTAAATATAAAACATTTTTAGTGATAGAAGAATTAGAGCTTTGTTTTAAGCAATTCAACAGATGGCATGATAACGAAAAGAAATAAACTACTTTAAAAATATGTATGTATTATACATAATTTGAAATTGAAGTCCGTTATAAACGTAGGTGGTAGTTTTGAATGCATTAAACTGGTTAAAAGTTGTTGCTATAGTGGAATTTTTAACACGATATTTAAATGAAGATTTGCATTTAGTAGGAGTACGTTTTTCAAAGAGTTAAGTTTTACAACAGTTTTACAATTAGAAGTTTTTGACGTTTAGCTATTAGACATTCAAGTTGGCAGTATTGAAGATTTGTTCATTCTAAATAATTTCTGTTTAACCCCTTACTACTTTCTGGAACCCAATTATATATGGTGGCCATAACACTAACGGCAATCCATTTAACATACTAAAAACCCCCCTTAAAATAATAGTTATTAAAATAAATAGCACTTTCACACCTACAAACTAATGCATACATGCATACATGTTTAGATATTAGATTCCAATTGACCATTCAATAATTGGATGGATTTTATTTTCCAGAATTGTTCGGTTAGATAACGTAACAAAACAGCAACAACAGCAACAAATAACAAATGAAAAACTCATCCAATGAACACGAACCGGTGCGTTCATTTTGGTCATTTAAATATATGGAAATTCAATTGAAAATTCAAACATATTCGTAAGTGAAGGAAGAAGTTATGGCCATGATGATGATGGTTTTGTTTTTCATATGTATATACTCGTATGTATATGTGTTAGTGTTGTTTTAGTTGTTATCATATTTTGTTTGTTTTTTTTTTATTTTGTTTTGCAAATGGATGCCAATTCAGCCGCAACTAATGGTTGTTGTTTTGGCACCCTTTCATTTAGAAAAATATTAGATTCTAACAAACCATACACACCTTTTTGCATGAGTGTACACAATCACACACACACACACAGCCACATAAATGGTCAAATGTTTGAACAGATGATGGCAGCTAAATCTGGGACATACGAACCGGAAAACTATTCAACAACATCAATTCAAACAACATCGAAGCAGCAGCAACAACTACAACAACCTTATGCACGAATAAAAGGGTGCGAAAATTGTATTTTATTACTTGTTTTTAGTCGTTCGCAGTCGTGTAAAATAATGGTTTTGTTAAAGACCCAGTGTGCTACAAAAAATATTCTATAAGTTGAGTCACATCTCCAAAGAACTAAAGTTAGATTTAATAGTTGTTGAATAAATATTGTTGATTTGAAGAAATTTTGCTGTTTACCCGACTTTAAAGCATTTTGAAGAGCAATTTTGAAGAAAATTTCAATCGTGTAAATCTAGCTTAACACATGACAATTACATAGAAAGAACCTACACAATTTATGGCAATCACCTAATTACATTGTTTACTGCAGTTTTTGTCATAGATTAGGGATATACACTGCGTTGTATAACTATAAATACATAAAATTTTTATAAGTTTGATATGTGAAACGAAGAAAAACAAACATTATTTAACAAAAAATTATTTAACTTGAAATTTTACCTCTTAAAAATGTATTAAAAAATTAAACGGTATTTCACAACTTTAAAGACACTGAAATTAAAATAACTTAAAATACCAATATTCACAAAAAATTTAGCCCTCCTTTTGTGACAATGTTGTATGTTGACAGACAAGCGCGCTGCAGATCACAACACTTTTCTGTGTCTGTTGTACTGTTGTATGTTTATATGGGTGGAATCGAAAGCACTTGAAGTCCTGTGAATGAAAAATATGTTTAATCCAGCAGACGTTAGAATTAAACACATTTTTCAAGTGTCTAAAAAAGCATTCAAGCATTAATATTTTCTGTTATATGATATTCTTACTATTTACAACAAATATATCCGACCGATATCTCCTCTCTTTGATGGATGGGATTGAAACTGGTGGAAATCGGTTCATTATTTCACCTGGCCCCCATACAAATGTCCTCCCGAAGTTGGGGTTTACCGATCATAAATGTTTGCATTATGCAAGTATTCACACAAATTTCAATAAAAATGAGTGGTAAGTGAAGCCAAATCACATCTACAAATTTTGTGCAGATCGGTCCATAATTAGTCGTAGCTCCCATATAAGGCCCACTTCCGAAAATCACTTTAAAGAGCATAACTGTCTCAAAAATGTTGGTATCGAAATAATATTGAACGCAAATATATTTCATATGTATTAAAATAATACGGTATACTTTTATAATGGTCGGCCCATTATTAGTCGAAACTCCCATACCCTCTCCGTAATTCACTTTAAGCTTCATAAATTTTTTAAAAGTATTTATATCGAGATAAAGTTTAACATATATAATATTTATATTCATAGACATCATGACACTAAATTTTTAGATGATCTGTTAATAATAGGTAATATATCCCATATAGCGCCCATATCTGAAAATTTTTTTTATTGATATACTAGGTGTAGGGTATTATATGGTCGGGTTTGACCGACTATACTTTCTTACTTGTTTTAAATTTTAAATTGAATTAAATTTGAATTTGATTGGTTTTCCTAAAAATGTTGTTCTATCAAACACTCTCACGTGATTAAAAATTTATCGAACGGCATACGAGTATATACTTTGCAAACCGTAAATTGTTAAACAGATTCTTTGAAAATTTGCAAACTTACAAGTTTTAAATGGTTTAATCGAAACTTTTTGCGGCTTTTGATCATACTGTGTAAGATCCTAATTGTCGCTGAATATTTTGTGCTAATAAAGGAATCGATATTTAAGATTAAATTAAAAGATGACCGATTAGGTGGTGTTACACCCCTATTAAAACTTATATAAATATGACCAATATCAGACAAAAATTGATAAAGCTTATTCTATTTTAGAGACAATTTGTAAATCAAAGGTTTTAGTTTGTTTAAAACGCAAATATTTAACAATAGCAGCTCTGAAAACTGTACTTAAATATTTGTTATAGACTGTTTTCGTATTTTGTTCATGAATATGCATCATCGACTGGCACTATCAGTAACTATGTATATTAATATGCGGGTTGCTCTAATGTAAACAGAAATAATTTTTATCTTAGACAATAGGTACTAAAAAAAGTACCAAAACTATTAAGTATTTTCAATATTTTTCTTGAATTTCCAAGCCTATGTAACAGACTATTAAACTTTAATCCCTAAAATAACTGTCGAAATAGTATTTTCATAATAAATATTTTTCTGATTATACCGACCTATAAATTCATAATAAATTATATTCAGAAAACCTAAGAAAAAATTTTGGAGAAAGAAGTCATTGACAGATAACCGTATCCTCAATTCGTTTATGTAGAATTTAAATTGTCAGGCGTGGCTGTGTAGTACTATGCTGTTGCAACCACATGATTTCAATTAGTTCAGTCCAGCGTATCAATGATGTTGTTGTATGCATTGTCACTTTGTGAACTTCATGGGAGTAGGAGTGCCATATACGGAGATTGCTTGTGATGAAATGCATCTGTGCATGCATATATATATGTAGGTTATAGGTTAAAATCGGATACCTTTTTAATCGACTATTTATTAATCTTCACAATTTTTCAGTATAATTTTTTTTAAGCTTATTTTTCAATCCAAGACGAAAGGCCTGAATATGTAGATATATGTATAAAACCTGTGACTTTTGACCTTCAATATCTCGCATAGCATCTGCGTAATATTTGGTGACTCTTAGCAGCTTAGTGGGAATATAAAGACGAATATCAAGGTTAATTTTAAAAGCTTATCTGACTGGATTGATGTTGAAACTTATGCCATATACTTAGAAAGTTTACAATTTCTGGACAACATCCTTTAAAGACTCTGCATACAATTAATAGTATAAATGAATGGCCCACTAAACATCAACACTAACCATTCACATGACTCCAAATACACAAACAGATATATGGAGCTTTATGTTTCTCATGTGTATGTGTGGAAAAGCATTTTAGATTTTATTATATTCTAACAACAAACACACATACAAACAAACATATGTACATGCACTTTCTCACTCTATTCAATATTTTATTAAGCGAAAAATGATTTTTTGTTTAGATCTTAAAAAAAAAAAACAAAACAAAAAAAAACTAACAGCAGTGAAAGTAGGATTATAGGCTGAGTGGCCTGTGTTGGTCTTTGCAAAAAAAATTATTGTGGAAATTGTAACAATGTTGCTTGTTTTTATTTCTTTTTTACAAAATTATTGTGTGCAAATTCATTACAGTTCGATTTAGAGATTTTGTAAAAAAAAACAAGAAACTCAAACTCTGGGATATGAGCCGCATCATAGTTTACGAGTAGTTTTTTTTTCTGAAAAAGAGGTTATTTTCCATTAAAATTTATAAATCGCATCAAACGGTTTCATACCTATAATCATAAAAACTAATGTTATTTTATTATATTTTCATTTCATTCGATTTCGGTCTTCAACACGACCCTTGAGAATATTGCTTCAATGCACTTCTCATTTGTATTTATGGTGTTGTTTTTTTTTTTGTTATCCCTGTTCTTTTTTTTGTTTTGTTTTGTTTTGTGTGGAAATTTTTGCATAGAAAACTCATTGATTTTCAATGTTTTTTTCTTTCTCAAATCACAACAACAATTGCAATTGTTGGCTGAAAATGTTTAGAAGAAATTAGAAATTTATACATAGTTAAAAGCGAGTGTTTGTTTTCAATTGTTTATGTTGTAAATTTTGTGTATTTTAATCTTCTTCAATTGGGAATAGTTTCACTTGTTTTGCCATTTTGTTAAAGGGGTTTAAAGGAGGTGATTAAAAGGTTCATTAAATTTTATTATTAAACATTAATTTCACATTTGTATTGCAGACATTTAGGGTCACAACATAAGCCTTATTTTAGCCTTCCAACATAAATGTTTGCTAACAAATTATATTAAGAAGCGTTTGATTTTATTTATTAAATAGATATAAATGTAAATTACAATTACTAGATTTGTTTTACAAAAGTCTTTTTTATAAAACACTCTCGTGTCAACTTGTTATTGTGTTATTTTCAACTAAACTGAATATTGAGAATAGATCCGTATAACCTATGCTCTTGCTTAATGATGGCGTAAGAGCTAAAGCTTTCAAGAAATAATGCAAATTATATTTTAAAACAAGTAAGAAAGTATAGTCGGTCAAGCTTGACCATATGGGAACGTCCATAGTAGCGTGACTTTTGTGCATATACAAATTATTTGCATTAAAATTTATCGCGATATCAACACTTGAAAGGGCTTTATGCCTATGGGAGCTTTGACTAATTTTTGGCCGATCATCATAAAATTGTCTTATGAAACATATTTATGTTGAATATTATTTGGATACCAATGTTTTAAAGAGAGTTATGCTTCTTAAAGTGATTTTCAGAAAAGAGGCTTATATCTGACCTATGGTCAATTGTAGACCGATCTGCATAAAATTTCTAGGTGTGATTAGGCTTCATGTACAATAGAGTGGTTAGCCTTGCATGCAAAAAAAGTTGTGTCAGTCACACAAAGATAATGTAAAAACAATTCCAGAAATAATTTTTTTATTTTTTTGCCACGCCTACAAATACCGCCCTTTTTGTATTTTGTTTACTGTGTCGTTATTTTTAGTGATGCAATCTTGTGAGAGCTTAGGTTGGTTTGAAAAATTGGTGGCATTGAAAAATTGTTCTGCGACAATGCGATCAGACGTCCATTTTTCCAACATTAAGCATTTAAGAAAATAAAATCTTAAGCTGCGGATTATCGTAATGGATTAATTTTTCATAGTAAAAATTACTTAATTTCTTAGCGTCTAACTAGCCTTTCGGACTTCAATTTATATTGTATCCAATTTCCCTGCTTTTGGATGAATTCTGCTGCACGTAAACAGTGTAAAATTGCTCCCAATGAATTTGCAAGCTTTTGTTGAATTTGACAACAATCTTGGTCTTAAATTTTTTTTCTGGCCTTTGTGTTCCGTGTCAACTTTTTGACTTGTCTGCAAAAACATCCCGAGTCTGTGGCGGAAATCGAAAATGTTATCCTTAAATAGCCACTATATTATTGGGGAATTTATAATAAACAAAAATATATTTTACATTTTTTTGTATTACTATTAATTTGAATTTAGAGGGTTTTGGAACCGTTTGTTATGTTACAGTGCTTGGATAAAGTTTATTTATTTTTGGGCATTAAATCGCATTATCATTGATGTAATAAATATTACTTTTGTATTACAACTTTAAAGCTTTAACATCAAATTATGATCCAATTAACCTAAATTCTCTGTATATTTTACATATGCAAACTTAACAGTTTAACTGGTAACAATCATAAATAATTCAAAATAATGCGCCCTTGTTCCAAGTTGTCACATTGACCTCAAACTAAAACTGCAGCAACGAATAGTAAAAAAAAACAAGAAAAATAAATAAAATGATTTAGAGAGACACTGCTTCCACTAAATGATTTGGAAGAAAGCTAAAAAAAAACTAAAACGAAACATTTGCAAACATTTACTAAATATGGATTTTTGTTGGACTTCTTTAACATTTTCTTGTACGAGTATTTCTTACAAATACATACATATACTCGTATTTACTTTCTTCTTTGTTTTTGTGCCCTTTTTGGAACAATTTCGAAAGGAGTGTTAAAACAGTTGCTTTTAAACTCTTGGTAGTTTGGTAGAAGGCTACAAAACATTTGTCTTTTGCTTTCAGTATTTTTATGACATTCGACCATGTAGTGTAGGGAAAAGGAGGGCCGAAGGAATAAGAAAACCAGATGAATTATTTTTCCAGCTAGATTTTTGAATCGCCTTTTAAGTGAAGTTATAAATCAAATCTTAAAATGAATTGCATTTCATTTCAAATGTTGGTTTGTTTGTTATTTGGCCAGCTGTACGAAATTTCTAAGGATTTCAAGAACTCTCTTTTATACAATGTTTCATACAATGCTATTGTATTTAATATTTTGCAGTTAATTTATTAGGAAATTCAGTTGAATACTTCAAAGCACGTTTTAAATTTAATAATGTTAGCAAAGAATCAATTTTTTCGCACAAAGATTACTGTGATGAAATTCCTTTTGAAACTCGGAAACATTTACTCCAACCTGTTAATGTATCTCTTCATATCAAGGGTGGAATTGTGCAACGTTAAAACCCTTGTTTCTTTTTTTTCTGTAAAGAAGTCCAGGAAAGGGAAAAGCTCACAAGCATGCAATAAGTTGGGAATTCCAACCAATGCTAATGCACGCACAGACATGCAGAGAAGTATCCTGAGAAGAATTATTGAATTAAATTGGAATGTTGAGGTCATAATAATGTCTTAAATTTTATCACCATTCATTCTGAATCAATTAAGGACTTTCTCCGGTGCGAAACTTTTGTTGCCAGTTACTCCATTACAACCGATATTTCGTGGAATTCCAACCAATGCTAATGCATGCACAGACATGCACAGAAGTATCCTGGGAAGAATTATTGAATTAAATTGAAATGTTGAGGTCATAATAATGTCTGAAATTTTATCATCATTCGTTCTGAATCAATCAAGGACTTTCTCCGGTGCGAAACTTTTGTTGCCAGTTACTCCATTACAACTGATATTTCGTGTACACTTTCAGTACTTTATTCATTCACATCTCTTCCCGACAAATTTTCCTTTGTCACTTGCAGATTCGTATAATGATGGCTGATGTGCTGCTCGGTTGTTTTTTTTTTTTTAATTTACCACGTTGCTGCTGTTACTCCTGCTTTTGTTGCATTTGTATTTTTAAACACAGACCGAAAAAAAAATCAGTGCGTACAGTGAATGTCCAAAGTGGAAAATTGGTTTTAATTAAAATGTATTGAGTTGAGTTTTTGCAACAACACACATTTTCACAGACTTCCTTTATCATAGTTCTTGTATGATTTTTTGTTTCCATTTCACAACTTGCAACACTTTGTTTTTTTTGCATTTATTCAGCAACATTTTTTTCGTCATCTTTGAAGTCAAGTTAAATGGAGAACGAGTCCTTTTTACGAGTTGAAATTTCCAATACAGACAAAAAATGTGTGCGTTTGTTCATCTTTTTATTGTTGTAGTTGTTTGGAATGCATTACGAACATTCACAGACCCAGAACTGACTTGATTGAAATTTTAAACAGCAGTCATGATGTCTGTTTTGTAAAATTGTTTCTTTTTTGTTCTTTGGTTTTCAGTTTGGAGTGAATGAAGGAATAAATAAAAATGCAATATAGCATAGAGTTGAAAAAAAACTATATAAATGAAATCCATTACAAAGAGTGTAAGTGATGAATAAATTTGTATAAGCTTGATAGTATCTCAGTGGCCACACGGTTTTGGAGGGCCTTTTTAAAGCGAGTTCGTAGTAAGTGTCACTAATTCGCTGCTTAAATGTAGATAACGGAATGTCTCATAGGAAGTCTAAGTCTATGACATCAGCAGCAGTTTTCTATAATATCAATATCTCAATTTCCACGCACCCATATTGTACTACTGTCCAATGTATCACAATCCTATTTAAAGGATGCCTGGCATTCCTGGACCTAATTTGATGTAGTGTATACACCTGCTAGAGATATTTTATATCTCATTAATCATGCATGACATCCTGACATCCGAAACTATTGGATGTAGACACTTTCACCCTAAGGAAGTGTTTAGTTTTTTGGTCATTAAATCTACTGGAATCTAGTTGAATAATGCAACAAACGAATTACTTGCAGTCGTAGGGCTCTTGATATTATGATTGCCGTTTTTTTCATGAACTCTTATCCAGACAGAGACCCCATAAAACAGTATCGATATTGATATGATATTAAAGAATTTATTCGTGAGATACCGGCCGATATGTTGGAGAGAGTATGCCAGAATTGGACCAAGCGTATGAATCATTTGAGGCGTAGATGCGGTCATCATTTACATGACTTTATTTCTATATTACAATTTTTGTATTGAAAGCCGGAAAATTGGAAAATAAATAAATCAGATATTATAAAAATAAACTGCAGTACCACGATTTTCAGAAATTTAGAAAGTTTTCAAATAAACATGAGTTGTATACAACTTTTACTATCTGCAGTAATCCATGTCATCAAGATTACTTTTAGCAAAATTGTAACAAAATTGTTACAATAGAGCCCCATTTTAATGAACGCCCTTTTAAAGTTAATTAACCCCCTGGCCATGACCCAAAGCTCAAGTTAACTTGTCGAGTACAGGGTACTGCACCAATCACATATTCTTCATCTTCCCATACCCTACACCAAAATATCTACCAACACAAAAAAAAAAAAACACTCAACAAGCCAAGTGAGTTAATGTGGTCAACCAGTTGATAAATGTTTGGTTAGCTTGCGGACATGTTGAGGACATTTGGAAATGGCAACCAAACCAATGCGAAATGTGCAATGTGCATAATTGATTTGGAAAAGACAAAAAGGAAAATTAAATCTTGACACATGATAAACGAAGGTATGTATGTATGTTGGAATGAATGTTGCACAAAAGTAAGAGAGGGGAAATTGTTTTGTTTTAGTATTTATGAGGAATACAAGAGGCAACGCCTTCTTGTCCTTGTGTTGGCCAAAACCAGGTTATCTGTCACTCCCATTTGGAAAACATTCATCATTGAATTAAAATGTCTAACAACTCCAATTGGGAGCAAAATGCTGAACACAAAACAAAGAAGACAGTAAGAAATATGTATGTAACAAGCAGCATTCAACATACAACATGTGCTGCAAATGTCATTTTCTAAGAAGTTTTATGATTTTCTCTTGCTGCTGTTAGTCGTTTTATTTTACTGTTTTAGTTAAACTTCTAGCAATTGTCATAAATGCGCTAAATTTTTTCCTACATTTTTGTTTTTTTTTCGGTTTGTTGTCTTAAGATACTTTTTAAACTTGCTTGTCTTTTTTTTGTTGTTGTTCTTTTTTTGGGGGAAATAAAATGTTCAGAAGCTACCCATTCCCAAATAGCTGAAAAATGTTGTAGCCCGCATCATTGTCATCATCATCAGCAGCATCATTTGTTCTAAGTTTCAACTCTGCCCTATTCCACCATGCATTTGCTGCAACTACTCGTACAGCAACAAACCTACAACATCAAATAACCAGAAGGCATTTACCGAAATAAATACTGAAAAATAGAAAAAAAAACAATATATATAAAAGAACTTTTTCCTTTTAGCTTTTTGGAAATGTTGTAAATGCTGCCACCATGATACATTCTCTTGTACTGCTACTTAAACTTCATGTAGAGCTGCAGCTCCTTCTTCTTTCAGTTACAAACATTTAGCTACCAATGACTGTTAACTGCTGCTGCAACAGATCAGCAGCAATAGTGTTGTTGCTGCTGTACTGCTATTTTCGGGTGCTTCTCTTACTGTCTTTAGGAAAACATTTCAGTTTTGTCGCGATGATTTATTTCCGACAGCCAACAGTGTTGAGAAGGCAGTTGCAGGCAGTCAGACAGGCAAACATAAAGGCAGTTGCAGTCATACCAACCAACAACATTTCAACATTTAGCCAAACAGCCAAACAGCAACAACGAAATAGTTTTACTCATTTTCTTTGTCCTTGTTTTACGTTTTTTTTTTCATTGTTATTTTGTGAAAATCTATGGATGTATAACGTATAATTCATACTCTTACAAATATATTTTATTCTATTTATTTAGTTTTCTTTCTTTCCGTTACTACTCCGTCTCCTAGCAATTGCTGTTGTCTGTTTTTTTTTTTATTTTTATTTTTTGTAATTTCTGGCTGAAATTATGAGTATTTTGTTGAAAGTGCTGCTGCTGCTGTTGCTGTTGCCGCACTAACATTAACGGTAAGTTATGTTTTGCAACTGACATTTCTATAAAATATCTCAAAACATTATTAAATGATGGCAGCAGCACCAACCAGCACACATTATAACATTCGTATGTACATATTTATGTTTGAATGCTCAAATATGGCTGTGAGTAAATGTATAAAATTTCTGCTGCAAATGAAGAAATTGTTGTGTCAAAAGTTTAGTTTAGTTTTTCATATATTTTTTCCACAACTTTGTATTGAGCAGAGTTTTAAGAAGTTGTCTTAATTGAATTGTATGCCAGATTAAAGGAGATATAACTTGGTGTTACTTTTAAGATAAAAATAGGAGACTGCAAAGCAATTATTTTCTAATGTTTGATGTATAACTTAAAATTAAGGGATTCATAATTCATGGCGTATCTTTTGAACATGGTTTTTGTCTTCAGTAAAGATACGGTCATACTTGGCAAATATTTGCCGAAAAAGGCGTAACGGGCGATTCTATTCTAGACAACTTTTAATATCAATTTTCAAATCACACTATTTGATACTTTTTTTGATGCAAATTTAAAGTAAAATATCTATATTAAATATAAATTTTGTTGTGCACTTCAAAGCATTAAGATTCATAGATTTGGCGCGAACAGAAAATTCATTCATGTTGCACCGGTCATGGCTTAAAGAGAAAATTTCTTATTATTGAATTATATTTCTTTACGATGTTTGATTTGATAATCATCGTCTGATATCTCATCTTTCACAATAAAAAAGAATAATATGTACAATAAAAGTTTAAAAATTAACAGAGTTTTGTATTTTTATGGTATGATCTTATGAAAGTTGGCCAATTTGGTTGCACCCGTCATGAACTTTAAAGCTCTCTCGTGGCTATTTGGTCGTTTCTTATAAATTCTTGTAAATAGATAACAATATTATATAGAAAATTATTACCCCTTATAGAAATAACTTAATTGAAAATGTGTTTCTTTCTATTAGTAAAAGATGTTTAAAGCGTCTAAATGTTGCACCCATCAGAATAGAATCGCCCTAACCACGTAATAAAATATATTTTTGAACTCGTTTAGTTATTTAAAAAACCTCGTTTATTTAGGACAAGACGCAACAAACATTTAATTTTATTTTATTTGATGCTGTTTGATCTTGCAAAACTCCTGCAAGAGTAAACAATGTGAAACAAATTTGTGCTATCACGAGTAGTTACTCTTTTTTGAGTAAATATTTGCCATGTGTGACCATACCTCAAGTCATGTTTCTCATTTATTTCCACGAATGGCGTTTTCTTTTCTGGCAAAAATGTTACATATATGTTACACTTTTTACCCATTTTCCATATAAAAAAGGAAAAAAGTGTAACGTTTTTGCCAGAAAAGAAAACGCCATAAGTTATTGAACATTATAGTGTAAATATCAAAGTTTTTTTTTTTTTTTTTTTTTTTTGTTTCAAAAATTTGGAATTTTGTACCAATAAAGTGTGATATGCCGGAAATTTTGCTTTACTTTCTTAATTTAAAAAAGTGCAGCTTAAGCACAACGATTGTAAATATGTTTCATCGATTTTAACTTGCGAGATATGCTTTGTGCCGTTAAGAATTGATGTTTTTGACAAAGTTCAACCAGGCCAGCCAAATAAGTTTCGACACCAAGAAGAATTGGTTCTTGTCAAACTCAACAAGAGCTTGCTATTGTAGCAATGCAGCAATTATAAAACGTTTGCTATCTGCAGGATTCAACCATAAGCAGTTAGATTGGTTACCATATAAATTGAAGTCGAGACATCTTAAAAGCCGTTTTTAAATTAACACAATACACTGAGTCATTACTTGCGATAAAAAATCGATCCATGTAAAGAACATTTTGTATGAAAATTTTGTCTTAAAGCACACTTCAAGCCTACTTTATTTTTTATAAATACGCCAGAATGTGTATAAATACGTTTTTTTTTCAATAAATATTTCAATACAAAATAATTTTTTTGTTTACTACAATTTTTTTTTAATATAAATTTGCTGAATTACAAATATTTACTATGATCTTGGCGCCATAAACAATTGACTTGCAAAGCAGCTGGTTGCAGGTGCTTTGTCAGATGAAAATAGAAAATGCTCTAATTGAAAATTTGTCACTTTAACTGCAGGCTGACATTTGCAGAAGCATTTTTGTTTTGCTTTTACACGACGTGTATGCATTTTACAGTAGAAAATTTCACAAGCACACTGCAAAATACATACCGTCTAAAGGGAGCTTAAGCTTAAAAAATTGCTTCGTGTAAAGTGCGACTTAGCTACATAATCTCTTTCCATCCAAAAGGTACCTCTAATGTAACTCTTTTTATCAATTGCTCAACTGCAAGACCCAATAACAAAATTTGAGCTTGCAAAACACGGGGGCTTGTATAAATGCAAATGAATTCAGATTAATCTAAATACTGCGGGCTTATTAATTTTTGATTACTCAGTATATCCATTTGTTATCCTGCTACTAAAAAAATGTCTTTAACAAAATATTCCTTAACATTAAAGAAGAGTATAAGTTTTTAAACATCACTAATTTAAACAAAGAAAAACACTTAAAAATAAATGCTTAAGCATCATCATTCAGATAAATGGCCTGCTGTAAGAGAATCATATTTAATGTATCTATGATTTATAGGGTCAAAAGTGTCATCAACGAATGAACAACGAACGTACGACCAAATGAATGAACCCAACATCAACATCAGCACAATCAAGAAAGCAGAGCATCAGGACCACCACCACCAATAGCCAGCATTAAATTGAAAGGAAAAGCAGAACAGAAGGACTAAAATGATGGCCCGAAACAACGAAAATGAGATGAATTTTCCAATAATTTACGACGAATTTATAAACGAGTCTGAATTATGACAATAATGAACGACACAAAATGCATAAAGTGTAAAAATGAAGTGAATGTTGAAAAAACAGACACACAAACAAAAACTGAAAGGACATGGCATGAAAAACTGAAAGGACGATCACCATGTTAAAAATTATGCGCATAAATGCAAGTGAATGTTCTAGCAGTATGCAGCATACAATATGAACATGCATCAAAATGCATTTATGACATAAATTTTCACAAAAAAAAAAAAAACATAAATGCATCATACAACTACATGTTGTAGTAGAGCACAAAATTACAAAAAAATGAAAACGTTTTTAAATGAAAACAACAAAATAAATGCAATTGGAAATGTGCATAAAATGCGACAGCCATTACGAGGGTTTTATTTCATTATCGAAATTTTGCACAATTTGCAATATTTGCAATGATTGTTGTTTCGTTTCATGTTATATTTCTTTTTTTTGTTATATTTTGTAGTTGCTGCTACTGCTGTTCTTTTTTGTTGTTGTTGTTGTTGTTTTGAACCATATGAAAAACGATAAATTTGTTGTTTTTTTGTTTTTGTTGTGGCATTCTGTGAGCCATTTTATCCAGTCGTAACCAGAGATTCAGATTCATTTTAGTGATGATGCACTTCAATTTTACGCACAATTTTTCAGCACCAAATAAGAGGGACATTGAAGAGTATTAACAGTCATTATTCAATGATATCGCATTCAAACAGATAGATGCAATACATATTCCCTAATAATAGATATTACACTGTAAGAAAATGTTTGTTAATTAATGCTACTTAATATTTAGATTGTTGAGGGACATTTGACTAATGTTTAAATTCGTTTAAATCAGTTTGGAGTCATTACTTTATGTCAATAAGTATTACTTATAAAAATAGACTAATTGCAGTTAAACATACAAACTTTATTTTTCACAAACGTCCTCTAATCACACTATTATACGCTCTACGTTTTATATGTCCTGTAAGCTTCAGAGAACCGACCATTTAAATTTCAGAATGTCTTGCTACAGTTTCTATTGGGATTTTCATATTATGTGTTTGCCGTCAATCCGAAAGTTTGCACCATCATTTGACTATAATTCGTTCTCTTAGTACAAGTCTGGTTTCAGCCCAACAAATCACTCTATATTAACAAGTTAGAAAGTATCGTCGTTTAAGCCCGACTATATAATACCCTACACCCAGTATATGTATAAAACAGTTTTTTAGAAATGGGCGTTATATGGTATATATAACCTATTGTGGACCGATCATCAAACAATTTTGAGCCATGACTTCCGTGAATATAAATATTATGTATGTTAAACTTTATCTCGATATAAATATTTTTAAAAGATTTATGGAGCTTAAAGTGAATTACGGAGAGGGTCTTATATGGGAGTTTCGACTAATTATGGACCGACCATTATAAAATTAGGTGTCATTATTTCTGTATAAAACAAACTAATTTGTGTCAAATTTGAATACCAACATTTTTGAGTAAGTTATGCTCTCTAAAGTGATTTTCGGAAGTGGGCCTTATATGGGAGCTACGACTAATTATGGAGCGATATGCACAAATGTAGATGTGATTTGGCTTCATTTACCACTCATGTCTGGTGAAATTTGTTTGGATACTTGCATAATTCAAACATTTATGATCAGTAAACCACAATTTCGGGAGGACATTTGTATTAGGGACAGGAGTAATAATGGACCAATTTCCACCAGTTTCAATCCCATCCTTGGGCCGAAAAAATATCACGTACCAAATTTTATCGAAATATCTTCAAAATAAAAGAAATTAAATCTTTTAAACAATGGAAGTAAGTGTGAGATATTTGAAGTCAAAAACTTCTAAAAATATGACGAACCAAAATAAAAACAATTTTTAATAAAATCACAGAGTGAAAATAACAAACAACATTATTCAATAATCAAATCATATTAAACGCTAGAGAATAGAATAGTTGCCGATTCTGTAACCTTTTTTAATATAAACTTGGTTGGCGGAGAATTAATCCCTCAACTTGCCAGGTTATCCCACGATCGATTTAAGTAAGTCTCAAGTCGACCTATACCTTCATATATACAGCTGGAACGCTTACATCTTGTATTATAAAAATAAATTTATAGCATGTGACAAATGCACAACTTTGAAAAACTGTAACGTGGCACAGTTAGACCACGCCTAGCATAAACCAATGCAAGAGTGAGCCGCAACTCTCTCGAACGGAACTTAAAAGGAACGGCCTAATTGCTCTTAAGCGACAATGACGAGCTGAATTACGACTCGATTTTGTAAGTTTGATTTGTAACAAAAAGCTGTTTTTTAAATAGCTGATGTATTTCACACATTTTTTTCTCTCCGTGTATACATTATACAAAAATTTTCAAACTGAACATCATCATTATTTGAAAATAAAATTGATTGTTGCCTCCATAGATATCCGTGCAGATGGCAAACAATCACTACGTGGAAGCAAAAAAATGTATATATATATGTATATATAGAGGATAGAGAGATATTGGTGAAAATTCTATAAAATTAAGTGGAAATTGGTGGGTGTGTCTGTAATTGATGCAACTCAATTGTCCATATATGTACTGGTATTTACAATGGTACAACGTATTTTAGCTGCAGCAGCATCAGCTACTAATACCGCGACACCAACTTTTATTATGAACAGAGTTTTTGAAGAGTTTAATGTTTAGTTTCTTATAATAAGTACTTGGTTATTAAAAATAATTTCAACAAATTTATTCCAATGAAGGCAAGACAGCGTGTAGCATAAATTAGGATATTTTAAAGTGTTTTAGAAGCTAATGAAATTAAATGATCCCAAACATTTCTTATCTACCTATTGCTCAGGGAGAAGTTCTGCTGTTCACGAAACATGTACATAGTAAATTCTCTACCAGCAGAGAACTCTTTTGTAGTGTACCTATAACAATAGAATGCACTATAATATAATTACAAATCAAAATAAGTTAAAATGTAATTTTAAACCTTAGAATATAAGAAATTTAAACATTTAAAATACGAGAGAAATATAATATCTGAACAGTTTAACCTACAATAAAAGTTCCACATGAAATTTGTTCCCTTTACACATTTTTCCTTTTAAAATTCAATGTTAAAATAATAAAAGGGAACAAATTTCATGTGGAATTTTTATTCACATTTATTTATTTATTTTAGGGGTGAATATTTAAGGCGAATATATTTCATATGTATGCAAATAATACGGTACAATTTTATTATGATCGGTCCATAATTAGTGCATAATAGGTCCATTCGGATACCAACAGTTTTGAGAGAGTTATTCTCTTTAAAGTGATTTTCGGAAGTGGGCCTTATATGGCAGCTACGAGTAATTACGTACCGATCTGCACAAAATTTATAGATGTAATTTGGCTTCTTTTACCACTCATTTGTGATGAAATTTGTTTGGATACTTGCATAATTCAAACATTTATGATCGGTAAACCTTAATTTCGGGAGGACATTTGTATAGGGGCCAGGTGAAATAATAAACCGATTTCTACCAGTTTCAATCCCATCCATCCTTGGGCCGAAAAATATCACGTACCAAATTTTATCGAAATATCTTCAAAATTGCGACCTGTACTCTGCGCACAAGCTTTACATGGACAGCCAGCCAGCCAGACGGACGGACGGACGGACGGACATCTTTAAATCGACTCAGGCAGTGATTCTAAGTCGATCCGTATACTTTAAGGTGGGTGTTGGACCAATATTTCTGGGCGTTATAAACATCAGCACAAATCCAATATACCCTCCCCACTACGGTGATGTAGAGTATAAAAACATGAATAAGTCAAAGTCAATTTAGATTAGCAAATAACAACTTTATTTGATTCTCAATATTCTAACTGAGCACCTTAAACAGTGCTTAGGTGAATTCAAACTGCTGCGACCAGACACAGCATTCAAAACAAACTGGAAAAACTACATTTTCTTAAAAAGAATATAAAAACTTAAGAATTAAATAATAAAACATAATACTTTCAAGTGATTTGGGGAGAATCTGTAAAGAATATGTTTCTGAAAAAAAAATCCATATATTTTAGAAAGCATTCTTTTAAACCCTGGCTATTGTAGTTATATGTGTCATATTGTCATACTGAAATGATGATGTTGCTGTTGTTTTTTTGTGTTTTTGTATAGTCATACGTTTATATCCTTAATTATGATTATTGTTATTTTTCGCTCGAAATGTCGCATATACTGTCGTTGTTGCTGATGTTGATGCCACTGCTGTTGTTGTGGCTGTTAGTGTTGTTGCATCAGTGGCAACCCATTTGCTATACACCATCATACATACATACATACATCTATACATTATATTGACTGCAGCTCGTTATGTTGCCATAAATTTTACAGTTTGACATCGCATTAAAATGTTGTTGGAATTGATGATGTTGCTGCTGTTGGTGTTGCTGTTATTGTTGTTATGGTTCCTTTGCTGTCATACGCTGTGTTAAATACATGAGACACTTTTTTCTTGTTTATTTATTGTGTTGTAGTTGTTGCTGCCGTTGTTACGTGCAAAATATTACCACCGTATTGCATTGTTGTGCATTATTTTATTATTATTTTGCAGATGATGTTTTTGTTGTTGTTTTTGTTTTTTCGCTGTTATGACACTTAAATGTCGCTATCATTTGATTTTCACCATTTCAGTTTTTTTCTTTTTTTGTTTTTTTTCTCTCTCTCTCTCTGTCGCCTTTGCATACTTTTGGGCGTTCATACATTACCATCATCCTTGTCATTGTCATCCTCGTCATCATCACCATTTACTACAGAATATTTGTGTAATTGTACATCATTCGTTTAGTTTTGTTTTATTCTATATATATTTCATGGGTAGTAGTTTTTTTCCCCTGAAAATTCGATATTTACAACTCACTTCACACTCATGCGTTCGTTGCTCAATTATCTGCAGCTACATAAATCGTTTTGAAATCCATTCACATTTAATTTTTTTCTCTTGGTTATTTACGTTACATTACGTTTATGGCGCTATTTGTATATTGTTTTAATTTTTTTTCATAATGATGAACTGTTTTTGCCTTTAGCTGTATTCTTTAGTGGTCATCCTTTAAAGAGATTATAATTTTTTGAGGTAATTTTAAGTGATTTTTGTATGATTCCTGTAGCATTTAGATATGAAAGTTTTGCGGTTCTATTCATTCAGGCAGGACTTAGCTGCCAACTTAGCCTATTTGTCTAGGGATCCTTGTTTGACATCCTGCGTTGAAAAGGTCTACAAAATACGAATTTTTTAACTGCAAACATATTGAATAGGGATTTTTCGGGATTAACAAATCCAAAATCATCAACAAAAATTTAAATTTTAAAGCGTTTGTCGAAGAAATAAAAGTGAAAGACAGGACTTAGCTGCCAACTTAGCCTATTTGTCTAGGGATCCTTGTTTGACATCCTGCGTTGAAAAGGTCTACAAAATACGAATTTTTTAACTGCAAACATATTGAATAGGGATTTTTCGGGATTAACAAATCCAAAATCATCAACAAAAATTTAAATTTTAAAGCGTTTGTCGAAGAAATAAAAGTGAAAGAATTAAAATTAATTTTGGAGTGCCAAACTCGAACGCACTATTTGATGTGTCTACAGTTTTTGGAATTTGGAAATTCCTATACAAAAAATGTTAATTGATTTAACCCTTCTTTGCATGATTTTTTCTTTATTCCAGAAATAAATCAAGGTGATATAATATATGTTCAAAATTTAAGGAAAACTGGTTAAAAAATCTTATTATATATTTATAGTTTAAATTAAGCAAAAAAACAACATGGAAATTTCCATCATCATGCAATGTTAGATCATTAGCTTAGTATTAAATAGAATTAAAAGAATGCATTCAATATTATGATGGAAATATCCACCATTATGCAAAGCAGGGTTAAAACCTCAAAAGATGAAGAATTTGTTTTACCTAAACAAATAGTTGTCATTTTAAATCCGGTTAAAGTAATAGACAAAGCTCTTTGTCGCAGTGATATTAATAAAAATGTTGCCACAAGTCCGCTTTCACACTCTTCAATGCTGACTCGTCAAGGCAAGTATTTTTGGATGTGAACGGAAAAGAGAACAAAAGGGGTAAAAACTTGACGGCACTAGTCAATTTTCTTATTTTCTTTTGTTTTTTGCTTTCATGCATGTTGATTTGCATTAAAAAGTATGAAAATTGAATTGACGTGTGTGAATGAAATGGCAAGTTCAAAAGAGATTTGAAGAAAAACTGGTCAGCTAAAACTGAGGAGTGTGAAACAAGACTAAGGTATATCGAATTTTCTATAAAGTAAGTTTGTGGTTAAGTTTTATTATTATTTAACAAATATTGCAAATGGTACCGTGGTGGTCTAAAAAGTGCATTTCATTTATATAGTTGGTACGAACTCCAAAAACCCAATTTTCCAGTACTGATCCCAATTAACCTTTGAGTGTAATTCTGGATAAACCAGAGATATAATTTTTATACAATTTTATACAATATTGACAGGTACCATTACAAAACTGATCGATTTAAAAATCATGTTTCGATAAATTTACAACATACTCGTAGGTATGTATGTAAAGGGTGATTTTTTAAAAGCTATAGGAAAGTTTAAAAAAAACACATAAAATTCAGAAAAATGCATGAAATTTTTATTTGACTCGATAGAACGGTCCATATAATTTAATGTTTAAAGATTATTTCATGCAAATGTTGACCTTGACTGCGCCACAAATGGTCCATCCGCTTAGTCCAATTTTGGCATACTCTTTCCAATATTTCGGCCGGTATCTCACAATTAAATGCTTCAATGTTGTCTTCCAATGCGACAATTGAAGCGGGCTTGTCTGTATAGACATGAGCTTTAACTTAGCCCCACAAAAAATAGTCCAAAGGCGTTAAATCGCACGATGTAGGCGGCCAATTGACCGGTCCCGAACGTGAAATAAAATGTTCACCGAACTCGCCTCTCAATAAGTCCATTATTGCGCATGATGTGTGGCATGTGGCACCGTCTTGTTGAAACCACATGTCATGCAAGTCAAGATCTTGCATTTTGGGCATCATCTTTGAAGAAGTACGGTCCAATGATACCACCAGCCCATAAACCGCACAAAACTATGACTTTATCTGGATGCATTGGTAGCTCTTCTGGCTGATATTCACTCCAAAATCGACAATCCTGCTTATTTACGTACCCATTGAGCCAAAACTGAGCTTCGTTGCTGCACACAAAGAAGCGCGCGATGAACTTTCTTAACAGAGCACGCATTTTGATAATAAAATTCAATAATTTGCCAGCGTTGTTCGTTTGAAGGACGATTCATGGTTAAATTATAGATCAAACTGAAGATGTTTGACAGTGAAACAAAACACGAAACGTGCGTCAGCTATTTAAACCAGTGTTGCCAAAAAGATAATAGCTAAAAAAAATCACCCTTTATAATGTACGTATGTTTGTATGTTAATATCAAAAGTTGTAACAAAATTGTGCAAAATGTAAATTTAAAATTCAAAATAATGACAAGTACATACGTCATGTTTTAGACCTGCAGTGTATTGTAATGTATTTCTTTTCCAGCACGCAAACTACTAAATTGCATGTATGATTTGTCAATAATAACAGCAACAACAATGAGAAGTAAATGTCAAATTGTAATAAAATTCCTTAAATAAAACAAAAAAAGAATTATCAACTTTTTCAAAGTAAATAACTATAAAATTGTAATTTTTCCATCTACTTCTCAAACATTGGATGCATTTGCAGCATGTTAAATGTCTTGTGTACCAAATTTTCTACTTGAAATCAAATTCATAAAAACATTTGTTTATGCGAATGTGTTGCTCAGGATGGCAAAGACACATATGTAGCTAGTTAGATGCTCTTATACAGATTTTGAATTGAATTTATTTTATGATTAACAATAAATCGTCTCTTACCCAAACATAAACGTTTTTCCAATTTTTATTATTATTTTTGTTTTTTTTGTTATTGCTTCAATCTCAGAGGTTATCAGAAGGATGCTACAAAAGAGGACATCAGCAGCAATAACAAAATGTTTATGAAAAACATTTCTAGATTTAGTTATAGATTCCGAGTGGATAAAATGAAATAAAAATTTCTGAAAAAAAATTTATAACATAACAAGCTTTTCATATCATGACCAAAAAATATGAATTCAAAACAAAAAAAAAAAAAGTTTTTAGATGAGAAAAAAAAAACTTAAAAGTAGTAGAATATAGAAATCGATATAGCAACAAAGCAATGTCTTTTTTGACCATCTTTGATAACTCACGACAATGCAATGGAATAAATTTAGGTAAGGTACTACTACAACAACAACAACAACTACATCAAATGCTGCTAAGCAATAACTAAAACAACAACAATATACATAGTAGAGTAAGTAGTAACAAGATACAGATACACAACATAACAATGTCGAAAAATGAATACAATAACAAATACTTACAATCACACACATTTATTGATTATAGATTTCTACATACCGAACATGACTACTCAAAAATGTAATTGTTCCAAAAATAATGCCGCAAAAAAAAAACATTGCAAAAACATCAAAAATATATACAACCTCAAAGCATTTACAACTAGAAATCAATGTTAGTTATCTAAAAGGAACATATGACCATGAGTTTAAATGTACCAAGCTCGAACCAACCCAGCAAAGAAATAGCAAAACAGAAAAGTACCTTTCATATGTTATTATATTAAACCATTTATACCTTGAGGATGATGTACAGAGTAGTCTGATATGAATAGTAAACGACTACAATATGAGTTATTTTACATCCATCAACCACTAGTCTCTGCTACTCAAGTAATATTTCAATAAATAAAGCATTGTTCTAATAAAATCCGACCACACAGAGTTCTAAGCAAGCAATATATATAGAAAATCATGCACAAAATCCATTTTAAAACTCTCCTATTTTCATACAATTAACCCGAGTTTTTGACTCCTATCTTAAGAAGAAAGTCCATATGCAAGAGTTCCCCTACCCAGCCCACAATATCAGTTTCGTTTCCATCGCCCATCCGTGTACTGAGTACCGAACAAATTGTTGCATATTGTAGTCTGAAAATCATCCTTTTTGTCACCTCTTTAAATATGACTTTGGTAATTAATATAAAATAATGACTGCAGAAACGTTTACTGCCTCTTATTAAATGTCACCACTGTGCAGTAGAGTCTTCACCTAATTTAGCTCCCTGTCATTCAGAAGCTGCAATGGTTTGCTATCGATTAAATCAAGTCGACGTAATATTGGGTGTATAACTTCAAAATGCGATATTCATAACAGAGGTCTATCATTTGTATGCGGTTTTTGTCTTTAGTAACTTATACTCGTACATATGTAATTTTCAAGGGTACATATTTGTAATTTATTCTCACTTAAGGTACGGTCACACTTGGCAAATATTTACTCAAAAAAGTTGAACCACTTATTTTCGCACAAATATGTTTGATGTTGTTTACTCTTACAAGAGTTTTGCAAAATCAAACAGCATCAAATAAAATATAACTAATATTCGTCGTGTCTTGCCTAAAAAACAGTTATTTTTAATATATGAACGTGTTTAAATATATTTTAGTTAGTGGTTACGTATTTTTCGGCAAATATTTGCCAGGTGTGACCGTACCTTTAGTTTTTAAACATTATCAGCCAAATGATGAATAAAAATTCCCAGGGAGTTTTTTCCCTTTTCCCATTTTTCGTATTCAAATTCAATGTTAAAAACATAAAAAGGGAAAAAACTCCCGCGAATTTTTTATTCATGATTGGGCCGTATATTGTAAACAACAAAGTTTTTTTTTGTTTCGGAAATGACGAATTTTATGCCAACAAAGCGTCATATGCAGGATGTTTGCCTTTACTTCTTAAATTTGAAACAAATAAGAGTTTATATTCGACTTTGCCGAATCTTTTGTATCCACCACCAAATCACCTATTACCGGGCGAACTTCAGAAAATGTTTGTACCGTAATTTCTTTTTATTTTTTAGGTTTATTTTGGTTGAACTTCATGTCAATAACGATATTTATAAGAATTTTATGCATTTTCGAGTTATAATCAAGCATTTATATTTGTTTCTTGCTTTCAGAACTGCGCTTTATTAATATTTTTGCAGCGAGCACAATAAATTAACAACCAAAAAGCCCTAGCAAACTGTATTTGTCTTTTTGAAATATCAAAATTGTGACCTCTGTATACTTTGTGCCAGTTATGAAACATCTTACGCAAAAGTCAATAGTATAATTTTTCGATAAGAATGTTTATGTACCTTAATGAGTTTTCGGGAGTAGTCCTCATAAGGGAACTACGATCTATTACAGGCCTATCGTCATTAAATTCTGTACGACGATTTATATGTATATGCGATTTATTTATATTTATTTAGAGATTTATACGCACTTAAGTGATTTTTGGAGCTGGACAGGAATTGTCCATCTATAATGAGAATAAAGTGTACAGAACTTCATGATATAGCAAAAAATTTTTTAAAAATATCGAGGTTGTCTGAAACTTTGCTCTATGGATCCTACTAAACCCGTTTTGCCCATTTTCAATACCAAACATTTCGAAAGATCAAGGAAGGATGGATAAAATTTTCATTCTTCTATGTTTTTTTTCGAAGCTCTATCATGCGTTCAACAGTCGTACAGACAAATTAGTGCATACTTTCTCAATTCTTCTGCAAATACCATTCGTACGCAGTCGATTCTTTATTGTGATATATATAAGTCCCAGTTTACACGAAGCAATTATTAAAGCTATACTGATTACAATTTAGACATTCGGGTGAGTGGAAGATACTTTTACTCTCTTCTTCGTATTATTACATATGTGTATAAAAATGTGTGTATACGCTCAAATAAAAATACAAGTAATTTAAGCAATCAGAATTGTGTAGTGTGAACACCGAGGAAATTTCAAGGAAAAAATTGTATCAATCGTTACAATAAAAATTGCTTCGTGTAAACTGGTACTAAGATAATTTCCTCACACTAACAGTCTAATTCATAAAAACTTATCAAGGGTTTATAACCGGCTTATAAAGCAAATATCCATACAAAATTTGCTTTATAAGCCTGTTATAAACAGTTGTCAAGTTTTATGAATAAGGGGGTTAGTATTCTCATTAATGTCCTATAGCACATTGGTTCCCAGAAGGTTTTCATAGTTTACAACTCGGAGAATTATTCTACAATCACGTCTAATTATATTTGTCTTGTGTATCTTCTTACAACTAAAGTCTTTAGAAAGATTAGCTCCAGCACTTGCAAATATAGCTCTATGCTCTGATGACCGATCAAATAATTATTTTATCAAGTGCATTTATTTCATCGCTTGCCAGTATTCTATTCCTTGTCTAGGTAGCTGTAGACTTTCGAGCTCCTGTAATACTCAAGGAAACTCCTCGTACAAGTGATCCATGAGCCACATTTTGCTGAATTAATCATATTAATGAATGAAAGAATTTTACAACTCTTTGCTTTAGAGTATGAACCCTTTTAAGTGGCATCGAAAATGGTAAGAATAAACTTGGACTTAATTTTTAGCACTAGAGATTTTCCTCAAATTTAAGGACACTGTATAAATCCATTTCGATTTGCTAAACATTAATAACAAGATAATCCATGGTGGTCTAACGAAAAATTTATAATTAACTGCCAGTAGGAATTTATCAATATGTATATGCTACTTAATGTATTCCAAGTAAGTCAACATCCAAAAGGGTGTCAGTTGATAGTAATATCCACAAAGTTGGAGATAAAACACACCCTTGCAATGTGGCCAACAAAAGTTCCATTCATTTCAGCATTAATTTGCCGGCAAATTCAAAAATGGATTTATTTACTACTCCTTAAATTGCAACCAGTTGTCTTTAAAAGCAACTACTATAACCTGGGCATATATCAGTACATATTCTCCATGACGCCAATAAATGTCATTAATTTGTACTGTTACTTCATAAAGTACCTTCTCCAGCGATTCAGTTGTGATATAGTCATGTCAATTAGCAGACAGAAATCTGTCACTTATGCGATCATGTATATTCTTAAGTAAAAAACAATATCTGTGAACTTTGCTCCTGCTCATTACCTTCCAATGTGACATTTGAGACCTTTGAATTTAGTATAACTTGCTGAAATTGTAACGCAGCAAAAGGGTATCAATATACATATTTATTAAAAAATCAAATATACAAAACATGTAACTACATACATATATTTGTATTTGTATTTAACAAAAACGTAAAGTAAAGTAATCGATTTAATAAACTGTCACCGGCATGCATATACCCACAAAACACACACTTGCAACATGTAGACAATCAAACAATCCTATCAATTCCAGTGGTTCGAAAGGAAAAAAAATCTCTTGAAAAAAATACGATTTAATTCGTTTGTGAAGCGTTGCATTTCACTTTATCGTTCAATTTTTTCTATGTACAATATGAAATGAAAATAAATTTATACGTAACTATCATAGTTGTTGTATGTATTTGTTTTTTTTTTTTCATTGTCCAATACTTATAAAAACCTTCACACAATCAAAAACTATAAAGTTGATCAGTGGCAGGCATAAATAGAACATGCCACATTAGACAACTGGTCTTAAAAAACATTTTCTGTTTTTGTTTAAAGAGTTTCTTACACATTCGTGTTGTTTACAACTGTATAGACGATTGGTTTCGGCCTCTGGCGGCTATGAAAGCCGGCCACTGCAATACGAGTAGATGTATGTACATAGATTTATACCCGTATCTGTCGTTTAGTATTTTAAAGTTTGTGTATCAGTGTTTGTTTATTTATTATTCCAATAAGTTCAAGTCACGATAATTGCAACCTCAAGAGTAAATTTTAGTTTACTGTGTGTCGTTTTTACTTTATTTTTTTTTTTAACTTTTTCCAAACGTAGTTATGAGGTCAGCTTATGCAAAGAGTCCTTTAGATGTATGAGTAGACCTCATCATCAAACCAAAGAAGAAAAGAATTGTACTTGTCCATTATACATATATACATACATGTATGTATGTATGTACAAATATGCTAGCATTAAAAAAACTGGGGGATTATTTCAATTGTTGGTACTACTTCTACTTGGACAACTACTGGTGCTACTGATGCTGCTGCTAAATAGTATCTTAACAAATATGAGTACAATATGGACAGCATAAAAGATACATGTGTGCATATGAACTGATATTGATATCAAATTAAATAAAAATACAATTGTACACTCGAAAATGTGAATTAGTCAGGGAAGAGATTGAGGAGTTTTATTAAGATTTTAAAGAGTATAAACAGAGAAATATGTACAGCCAAGGAAGAAAAAGATTTTCAGGGTTTGTTTATTTTTATTAAATACTTTTTACTGTTAATTCAAATTCTTATAGGAAATATTTATATGATACAAAATAAGAAAAAATTCGAAACCTAAAACTAATTAAATATATTCAACTAAAATATAAATTTTAATAACGCGAATGTCCTCCTCAATTTTTAATTACTTCATTTAACCGAAGTGGCATAGAGTTTATTAATGTTTGTAACACATCTTGAGGAATTTCTTTCCATTTTTTTACTAAAGCTTCTTTGAGCTCTTTTAAGGAGTTATAAGTCATTCCATTTTTATATATTTCGGCACTTAAAATTCCCCAGAGGTTTTCAACTGGATTTAGATTAGGGTTAAGAGGTGGCCAGTCTAAAACAGATATATTATTTTCTTCAAAAAATGCTTTAGTTCTTTTGGCTTTATGTATAGGGGTGTTGTCCTGCTGCAAAGTAAAATTATTTCCATAATTTTCCTCAGCAAATTCAATAAAAACACTGTCCAGTAATTCTACGTAGTTCTCCGCATTCATTATAGGAAAAATAAAACAAATTGGAGAACGTGCTCTATACCCAAAAGCAACCCAAGTCATCAAAGATCCTCCTTGAAAATTTCTTGCTAATCCGGTTTGTGTTTCACCGCCTTTTTCCCTTCAATAATATTGGAATCCATCGGGTCCATCAAGGTTGAATTTTTTTCATTGCTGAATAAAACATTACGCCACTAATCTTCCCAAAATTTATACTTTTCAGCGAAAAATAATCTGGCTGGCTTGTGTCTAGGAGTCAATCGTTTGTTTTGTCACATCTAGAAATTCATTTAGAATTTGGTTAATCCGTATTTTGGTCACATTTAGTGCCAACTCCGGCTTTATTTGGTTACAACTGAAATTATTTGCGATAGCTAGGCGCTTGATTGATCGTCTATCGCGGTCAGTAACTGTTGGTTTTCTGCCAGATCTTTTTTCGGTGCGGTATGATTTTGGATCCGCCAAGTAATTTTGTATGGTCGTCTTAGAAATCTTAACACGGGCCTTATTGAGTGCCAATTTTCCTTCAACGATTTGCATACGTTCTATCAACGAAAATTGGTTTCAACGTGGCATTTTGCCTAAAATTCAATAATTTTTACACAAAAAAATATTATTTAAATTATGGCGTTTTCTTTTCTGGCAAAAATGTTACACTTTTTTCCTTTTTTAAATGGGAAATGGGTAAAAAGTGTAACATATATGTAACATTTTTGCCAGAAAAGAAAACGCCATTAAAATCCCAATTTATGCATTTTTTTTAAAAATTTGCCCTTAAAGTTCACATTTGGCGCTTAGTTGGAAAAGCAATAATATTCGGATTGGAAATATTACATGGTATCGAAAATCGTTGAGCGTTTTGGAATCCTAGCTTTAGTTTTAATAGAAAACTTAGCTAAAATTCAAAATTTCGTTAAGAAAGTAATTTAAATTTATATATTAGACGTTGTTTAGTTTAAAGGTGTCCCTGTTGATATGGCTTTCCAAAAACATTACAAGTTCTTTAAGAGACTTTTTTCGTGTTATACCGAAGGTGCAATGCCCACAGTTGTCGAGCAACGGCAGTCGAAATGGGCTGGGCATGTTCTGCGCAAACCTGTCAATAGCACCTGCAAAGTAATCATTGTTTTACTACTGGAAAAGTTACTACAGCGGCCTCTGAGTTGACACACTTTGTCGGAGGGTGAGCAGGATAGTGGAAACGATCTTTATATATCAACAATAGGTGCCCCGATAGACTAGGCGATAGTTTGCCGGACTATCAGTCATAGGGTTGCGGGTTCGATTCCCGCCAAAGACTCTGGGTGTTTTCTGCAGATAAGCCAAAAAGCTTCGCAGTTTGTGTTTGTTAATTATATTAAAAAAAAACACTCAGATTTAAATTCAACTAACATTTTTCTCTCGATCCTGCTACATTGCCAACTTGATGCAATATGGTCTGGTTGCTTGCCACCCCGACCACCACTCTGTTACTGAACTGCAGCTACCATTGAGGAAGAAATTTTATCTGTTGCAATCATACCATGATGCGAAAATTTCGTTAAGCAAAAATGAAATGAAACGATGTATGAATAAACAAAAAAATATGTAAAGAAAAATAAACACATCTCACGAACAGAATTTTCTTATAAAACGTAACAACTCTTCGTATTCGTTTATGGAATATCTATAGAATATTTTTTCATCAGAAAATCCTTTATGTTGATTATGTTACATGGAGTTTATTTTATTAAAAATATTTGTGCAACAAAAAAAAAACAAAAAATGCAAAAGAAAAAAAGTACTGTGAGTGTATTGTAGCAGCAACAACAACGCTAGCAACAGCAACAGCAGCATATGGCTGTTTGTACCAATTTTGTCAGGAAAAAAGTGTTTGTGTAAAATTGAAATGATAATTGAAATACTTTTTGAACATCATACCTACTAAAAATTATGTCAATTGCAAGTAGTGTATTGAATTAAATAAATATACGTATTTATAAAATAAAATAAATTTTGCACAAATTTTCTTAACAAAAGGAAGTATGCGTATTTAAATAAGTTGCTTAAAAATGTAAGATAAATTAAACCTTATAGGAAATTTTTGGATATAAATTAAAGCAATAGAAAACGAAATATCGTTTGAACTAAACATACATATATTTGATATAAACAATATTTAATTGTAATTGTTTGCATTATTTGTATTATTTATTTATTAATAATTGCTGTGAGAATACTTCTTTTTAAATGAAAGACATTTAATTAAATTCCATTTGAAACTAATTAATTTTATTGTATCTATACTTTGAAACCCAAAATAAATAAATTTTAATTCCAGCCATAAATTTATCACAGCTTTAATGGCAGAGCCCACAAACAAGAAAAAAAACCCTCATAATTTTGTTACCAAATGACAAGACATTAAATTAAATTAAAAACCCAAATAAGAAACAAACAAAAAAAAACACTCTTTACACAATTACACAGACACTAAGAGAGAACATAGCAGCAAACAAATGCACACAACAAACACATCAATTGACAGTAAATCACTCAAGATGACAGGCCAATTGATTGTTAGAGAACGATAAGAAAAGATGGTTGACTACATTTCGCACTTTAAATGATGAAACTCACAAAAGTTCTAAATCCTCCACACAGGCAGGAAACAAACGACAACATGAAAGTACTAAGTCCCAATTTACACGAAGCAATTCTTTAAGCTTAGCTGATTACCTTTTACACATCGGGTTGATTGTACTAGCAATTCGTGTTACCCTCATATGTGTATACAAATGTGTGTATACTCTGAAATAAAAATACGAGCAATTTAAGCAATACATAATAATTGTGCCATGGTGTAACTATAAAAGGTGACTGCAGTAGTGCACAGCTGACTGACTTGTTTACAATTTACTTATGTATGTCAAAAGTAATACTTTTTCAAGTGTTTTTGACATTAGTACATTATTTTACACAAAGAAATGCCTATTGTTTCTGTATTTGTTGCATTTACCTTGTATAGTTACACCATGAATTGTGCTGTTTGAACACCAAAGAAATTTTAAGCAAAACATTTCAGCAATCTTTTCAACAAAAATTGCTTTGTGTAAATTGGGACTAAGTAAAAAAAAAATGGCAGTGATGACGATGAGAAAGAAATAAACATTTGGAAATAAGAGAATTGACAGAAAACGAGACAATAAACAAATGTGTATAATACTTTTATAGCGCCAATGTTGTAGGAGTCAGAGATGGTGGGGTATTAATTCAATGTGATTTGTGAGATAAATAATAGTGGAAGGCCAATGTAAGCGGCACGCGTCCGCGGTCAGCAATAAGCTATTCTTTTTGCCGCTTACACTTATTGTAAGTAGGCAATTGTGCGCGGCATATTGAAAGCGGCAAATGTCAAACAATTAATTTGATTTATTTTTTACATAAATAAATTCTTAAATTAACGTTTTTTTAGTGTGTACATGGTACAAAAATTATTAAAAAATGAACTTTTTTAACTGAACTATATGTCATATATTATATAAGTATGGCAACATCGTTTTAAGCGGCAAAGTTAAACAAAATCCTACTTTGCCGCGCTGCCGATTTTCACAGATTAAGTAAATTGCGATACTTTAAATTTTTGTATGAATAATTTTGTAAAGAAAAAAAATTCACTGGTAATACTGTTGCCGCGACCGCATGCCGCTTATATTGGCCCTCCACTATAATAAACTATATAGATAGATCTCTCTCTAAAGTCATTTTGGATTCTTACTAGGAGTAAAAAAGTGTGTTTATATTGGAAAATTTCAAAATCTTTAAAATTTAAACGAAATATTACGATGTATTTATTTACTTTGAAGCTTTAGCAAACTGTACCTACATATATGTATATTTAGAAAGATGTGGATGGCTCTCCAATCAAAATTCTAAAATGTTTTTCACATGATTCGCAATCATTGCATTTGTTGTACTTTGTTTCTTGTGGCGCTATCAGTAGACTTTAGTTGTTGAAACAATAGTATTTTGTGCAGCATCATTGTGACGAATTGATGTTTCCGAGTATTCAACATCTCTTGCATAAAATGATTCGTTACTGTGTATTGAATGCCATTGTTTCAGAAAAGTCAAAGTCTTTTCTAAGAAATTAACCCCCTGGCCCACGATGTCGAACGATAACATTCGCTTAGATAAGACTTAAGACACAAACTTGATTGTGGAATAAACAAACTTGACTGAGTAAAAAAAAATAGATACGATAAAAAGTTTGTGTCTTAAGTCTTATCTAAGCGAACGTTATCGTTCGACATCGTGGGCCAGGCGGTAAGTCTCCCTGTTGTATTTAATTAATATAATTGTACTGAACATAAATACTATTGGAATTAATGAACAGGTTCTGCGTATTCTCTCAATAATCTCCATAGCAACAACTATTTAGGTCTCGGTAACAAGCCCCAGTCTGCTACTTTGACCTGGTTTAATGGAGTGGCTCTGCTAGTTGACCAGTTACTAGTGCGTTTTCAGCACCAGCCATCCGTGTACAAAATATAAAACCTGACAAAGAGCTCTCGGAGCAAAAGAATAACTCTTTCTAATGGCAATAACCCTGGTTGCCAAGATAGCAGCAGTTGTCATCTAATGCAGCGTCTAAACATTACAAAAAAGACAATCTTCGTGGAACTAAGAATTCCTTAATTGAGTCCTTCAAGGTCCTGCATAAAAGTGTCGAAGGACCATATCAGCAATTACTGGCCACAACAAAAGCGGTTTCATCGTTTATTTAGAAAACTAGAAACTGGTTCTACTGGCACACCAATATGGAGATTTGGCTGGTATCATGGCTACATTTAAGTTACTTATAGTGCAGGTGAGTATTCAGAGATACTGCCAAGTACCACAGTGAATTCAACAGTTCATATCCTCCTGTAAAGGATGCCAAACCTAAGTGGTTGTCATCCATGGAATTGCCTAAATGACAACATTCCATAGAGTGCCTCTTATTAGAAATAAACATTACATAAACCTACCTTCAAGGTCTCAGGTAAGTTCCTTTAATGCAATGGCAAAGGACCACCTTAGTTGGGCGACCAGTAACCGCAATACAAGCGATGGCATCATTTATTCAGGAGACTGGTCTCAGAAGCAATATTTTTGTTCCACCTGCAAATTTCACTAATGCTGCTCAAACAACAAAAATTGTTTTTTTTTTGATTTGATTTACTAATGTAAAGTATTTGCAAAAAAAAAATCAACAAAATATACCTTCTTAGAAATGAGTACATTTTAATCAATAAAAGCCAAAGAGTGTCTTGAGGCACTCATTAACCTTTTCCCATCTACATAGTAAACCATAAATTGTACTAACTTGGAAAGCGTTTTTTTTAAATCAGATGCCTAAATTTATTAAAAAAAAATATTTAGAAACTTTTTGATCTTTATTTTAGAAGCTGGAATTAGAGTTGAAAACAAAAAGTTGTATAAAAATATATTTTTTATTGGTATTAAAATATTTGAAAATATTGTGTATTCAAAATGAATTAAAAAAGAAAGTTGCTTTAGCTGATGGCCATGGAAATAGATAATGCAATATTATTTGTATGAAGAAAAAAAATGTATTGTAAATGTCATTTTATATTTGTCCAGACAATATATAAAATTACACCCATTCAAGGTAAGAGTTGTTCGTAAAAAAATATTTTCTCTTTCCCAAAAAAAGACACATCAAAAAAACCTTTGTCCGAACAAATATTTTTTTGAGAACGAATGGGTGAATCCTTTTAAAATTCTGTTCAAAATTCAAACTTGAAATTTAAGTTGACGACATTAAAAGACAACCAAAAACATAGAAATTGCTTAATGAAGATGAACTTGGCTTTTTTGGAGATACAGTATGGCTGATGTCATTGGCATTATTGCTTATTTTTTGTGAAAAAAAACCTACACCAAAGGAAATGTTAGTGACAAAAAAAAAAAACACAGCATCATATTGAGACAATCAGCACTGTATCAGTTGAAGGCTTTAGGAATAATAGATAATATTTCAACCCCTCTTCAAGTTTTCAATTCTTATTGTCAATACAATCTTTAAAATACAACTCTAAGCACTAAATAAAGCGGTAGAAGCAGAGAATGATTGCGCCATAAAATTGAATGAATGTCTTCGTTTTGTTCTCGTCTTTTGTTAAATGAATGAGTGAGTGAATGAGTGATTTATTGCCAACGTATTGAAACTGATTGTAAAAGACAACTCCAAACATTCTTTAGAATTTATTTGTTTTGTATAAACATACATATGTATGTATGTATGTTTGTGGATAAAGTCTCATAGCCAGTTACTTGTTCCAACAAAGGCAGGGTGAAACGTAAGACGCTGCTCTTGTGGAACTCTAGTGGTTGGTACTGGTGGTGATAGTGTGTTATGAATTTGATGTTGATGTTTTGTTTGTTTGGTGGTGGCATGAAAACAAAACTGAAAAAGCTGATGTGTCAGTAATGACACACTCAACAACATTTCAAAAAACAAAACAAAAAAAAAATCAACAAACCACAGCGCAATTTGTTCTAAATGAACTCATATGAAATGGAAAATACAAAGAAACATTGAGGAAGAAAACAGAGAAGCAACTAAATTGTTTGCCAGTTTGGGTATCGTTGCTTGGTTGGCTGTTGCCTAATGAAGGTTGCTTTTCATTTCAGGGAAGGGTTTCTTCAGCCCATGTCAACAATGACGAACGTCTTCCGATAACATATTTCACTTTTATTATACACACTCGTATATACTGACAGTTGTTGTAGTATACATATAATAAATTTCAGTGTTAGTTTGGTATATTATATATGTATGTATGTGTGTGTGTGTGTGTGTGTGTGAAATATTGCAAACTTCAGCATGTGTGTTTAATATAATAAATGTAATAATAGTTCTACAACAAGTATATACATATGTACATATGTATATGTATACACATACTCGTATATTTACATTGTATCTTTGAAATAAGAAATAGTAGGTATTATTATATTTTTTGTCTGCTGCACAGACTTGTGTGATACGAACAATACCTTCTTAGTTGGCTGTTAGTGCCATATATCACACGCAATATTTAATCAAAAGGATCAATGTTGAAAATTATACGTATGTATGTACAATATATGATTGTGATACACATGTATCAGTAATAAACTACACTAAAAGAAATTATAGAAAATCAAGAAATAATGCACCACTGATGTTGTAGTGTCGTAGGAGTTGTATGTCGTATGAGTTTACAATAGTTGTACAAATGTTGTTGGTAATTTATATACATATTAATATTTTGTACAACACCTACGACATTTTTACATATGTATGTTCTTCGAATGTTTTAAGAAAGTTTAAAGTTGGATGTCCACAAATCGCTTTTTAGCGTCAACGTGTTTATAGTTTTCAAGTTACATGTGAAGATTTTTTGGGGCAATGTACGTACTTTCGGAAGTGATGAAGTTTTTTCTCAGTTTGTTTGTCAAATTCATATAAAAATGTTTTTTTCAACTGACATTTTTTGTAGTGACATCACCTTTAAAATAAATTTGCTTTTCATTTGTCGATGTCAGCTGTTCGATGCTTGCGACGCTTTCAAAAGTATAAAGTAAACGAACTTTTCACTTTTCAAGCGCCAACGCTTCCTACGCTTGTAAATGTGCAACTTAAAATATACGACTACATTGATTCTACTCTTTTGGCAGTTGTTTAGAACGCGAGAAACGCGTAAACGCTTGGTGTGGACTTTCAGCTTAAGTGTTGTTCAAATATGTATTTCAACAAAAAATTTACTCATTTTAGTTTACAAAAATAATCAAACGGTAACACTTAAATCATAAACTGATTGACAAATTTAAAATAAGAAAATAATATTTTTAAACAACAAATTTAAATAATAGAAATTCTTGTATTTAATTTATGAAAACCCATCATTAATTTTTACTTACTTGACTAAATTGTTAAAATGTCTGCAAAATGCTGAAATTGTTTTGTTTTCTCGCCTGTATTATTATTTATTGAGTTTTGTATATTTATATTGATATTCTACATTTGACATCTTGAAGGCTTGACAATATAAACGTACGACCATGGTGTAACTATAAAAGGTGAGTGTAGTAGCATAGCTGACTGAGTTTGTTAACAATTTACTTATGTCAAAACTAAAACTTTTTCAAGTGTTTTTAACAGTAGTACATTATTTTACACAAACAAAAAAATGCCTGTTGTTTCTGTTTTGTGTTATATTTGTTGCCGATTTGCACTCACCTTGTATAATTACACCATGCGTAGGACTTTACTCAAAATTGTGTTCACAAGCATACAATGTACAACATACTACATCACTTGTGAATTCAACAATTGAATAGAATAGAATCAAGAAAGTAGGGGCAAATTGAAATAACAAGAAAGTTGTGTTCATTTTAGTTGTTGATATACTTATCAGTAGTAAAAGCTTTTATAATTGTTACAATGATTTCAATTCCTCTGGAAAAAATCAATATAAAAATGGTTTATCTATAAAAGAATGGTATTGGAGATTTGGTCTAAAAAATTGTAGCCTTTGGGATTCTGGTAACTAAAGATAAATTGTTGAGAAGTCCTTGCATGTTCTCAAGAAGTGATTTTGCCATTTTTTTTAATTTTTCTGGAAAAGTATTTACGATGAATGGATAACATGCTGGTAATAAAAAACATTTGGTCTGTTACTGCATTGCATTACTTATTTTTCGAGGCAGACACGAAAAATATGACTCCTTCACAACGTTATCCAACTTCTTTTTGGAAAACCTGGTTTTTCAGCTCAGCTTCTTTTGTGTGATATTCTTCTGTTAAACAGTTTGGTCTAAAATTTAACCATGAATTGACTTACAAACAAACAAGTCTTGCAGATTATTGAATTCTATTAGCGCAATTCACAATCTTGTGCAAATGGTATTGCATCATTGCATTTGAAAAGAGTTTTAGCATAGTTTTGCTCCTGTTGTATATTTTTTAGTGTAGAGCACAAATATTCTAAACCTTTTTGCAAATGCACTTTTTATCGGGAAATTGTGTGCAACGACGAAGATTATTTTTGGTTGAACAGATGCGTAAACAAGCAATATTGTCATGTTGCAAGAACTGCCAATGTATCCCAAAAATGCATTGTTTGGTGTGGATTGTGGGCGGGTGGTATCATTGGACAGTACTTTTTTAAAAAAGACAAAGACAGGAAGGAACGTTACTGTGAATGCCGAGCGCTACCATACGATGATTACAGTTTTTTTTGGTCCAATATGGAAGAGCTGGACATTGCTGAAATATGGTAGCAGCAAGACGGTGTCACATGTCACACAGCGTGCAATGATTGAGAGGCGTGTTCGGTGAACAGCTTATTTCACGTTTAGGGCTGGCCTAGATTGGGTGATTGAACACCTTTAGACTATTTTTTGTGGGACTAAGAAAACGTTTCTCAATGCTATTTCTTTAGACACTGGCAATCCGAATTTAATAATATTATTGTGTGACAGTATTTTGACTAACTAATTGAATATTGGATTTTTGAAAAACTTGGTGAAAATTCCAAATTCTCCACAAATTTTTGTTCAGTGGTAATCATTCACTAAATTAGATTGCGATAAGAGAAACAAAAAAGCATAAAAATTTCTACTGTGCTGATGAAATATATTGTTAGCTGTCATTGTGACAATTTACTGGCAACGAGAAACACCATAACTTAAGATGATGGGCACACACAGCTCAAAACGTACATACAAATCAGAACACACACATTAACGCATTTATCTCAAAATGAGAAATTCAAAAAGGATTTTGTTTCCCAACAACTGATGAAAAACACAGCACAACAACAAAGCTTATCATAGACTTTCCAGTCTTAAGACTAGGGGTAATGCTTCCTTAACATACATAAATATGTACATATTCCTTTACTTTACTTCTCCGTTTGCTGCTATAGTTTTGTGTAAAAGATTGAAGGATATATATTCGCATGATACGTAAATAAAAACAATTTAGAAAAGCTCAGCACTTTTCTTCATGGTATTTGTTGCTACTAGTGCAAATAAAATCAACGAATACATAGACAAGTCAGTCTATCAGTAAGAACGTGCGGCACATGAATAATATTTATTAGGATGAAATGCTCCCAATAGCGACATAAATATGTCCACACCATGAGGGTGTATACTTTTTGTATACATGGAATTGTATGTAGTCGTACATATACATATGTAAGAGTATGATGTAGAATATATTTTTTATAAACAAAAAAGATATTTTTCTGGAAATTATTCAAGTTGTGAAATAAGGTCTTCATTACTCTTAAGAAATGTTAATCAAAAAGTAAATGAATGTATAAAGCCATTGCATGGTGATGAGACAGAGAAAAAACAACAATTTTTAATAGTATTAGGTTTTTCGTATATATTTTATTAGAAAATGTTATTGTTGAATATATTTGATAGGTTCAATAACCATATTTTAACAAAATATTCTCTCTTTACTTTCAAAATAAAAATCTTCGGAAAACGTAGCCCTAGATATACTTCTACACCCAGCATATGTATACAACAGTTTTTCATAAATGGGCGCTACATGGGAGATATGACCTCTTATGGACCGATCATCAAAATATTTAGTGCCATGAGGTCTGTGAATATAAATATTAAATGTGTTAAACTTTATCTCGATATAAATACTTTTAAACATTTTATGGAGGTTAAAGTGAATTACAGAGAGGGTCTTAGATGGGAATTTCGACTAAGTATGGACGACCATTATAAAATTAGATGCCCAATAAAACTTATTTGTGTTAAATTTTGTTTGGATACCAACATTTTTAAAAAATTAATCGTCGTTAAAGTGATTTTCGGAAGTATTCGTTATATAGGAGCTACGACTAATTATGGATCGCTCAGCATAAAATTGTACCATATTATTTTCATACACATGACACCTATTTGTGTTCGATATTATTTTGATACCAGCATTTTTAAAAGAGTTATGCTCTTTAAAGTGATTTTCGGAAGTGGGCCTTACATTGGAGCTAAATTCATTTATGGTCCAATCTGCACAAAATTTGTAAATGTGATTTGAAATTTGTATGGCTACTTGCATAATTCAAGCATTTACGATGGTTAAACCGCTATTTAGGGAGGAAATTTGTATGGGGGCCAGGTGAAATAATGAACCGATTTCCACCACTTTCAATCCCATCCGTCCTTGAGCCGAAAAAATATCATGTACCAAATTTTTTCGAAATATCTTCAAAATTGCGACCTGTAAGCTGCGCACAATCTTTACATGGACAGCCAGCCAGACGGTTGGACGGACATTGTTAAATCGACCCAGGAAGTGATTCTGTGTCGATCGGTATACTTTAAGATGGATGTTGGTGTTGACGTTACAAACATCAGCACAAATCCAATATGCCCTCGCCACTATGGTGGTGTAGGGTATAAAAACAGTTTCACATCTAACAGTTCAATGTTAATAAATATGGAGCATTACACGAGAACAACGCTCTTTCATTGTTTAATGATATTTGAAAAATAATTACAGTTTGGCACCCGCACCCAAATTCATACCTGGTTGAATGACAACTGTAGTAAATGTCACCCTTCTCTGTCGGGATGACACCATTCCCGTTCTATCGCATCTCTTGTATGGCAGTAATATCTGACTTATATTTTTCCAGTTCTTCCGTCAGTTGGATCATTGCACCTATCTAAAAAACGTTCGGACATTCCAACGTTTGTGGTGTCCGTCAACATTAGGGGGTAAATTTTTTTTGTTTGTTTGTTTGTTCATGGTAATTGTTGTTACAAGGTTAATGGTTACCAGCCCTCTGCCCAGTTCCATTTTTTTTCGGTTCATGCAAGAACTCGCAGCACATGTCAGTTCACTTCTTCAACGGGTATTGGATAAATTATGCAGAAGGCACCACGAGCAGGTGTAGGATGACCAAGATTGGTACTAGCCTTCGCCTTTGCCGAACGCGATCAGATCCGTTGCTTGGTATACAACACCCCTTTGCCACCCGTTAATATCGCAGTCATTTCGATTTTAGCTAGCAACTGAACTGCTAATCAAAAGTGATTACTGATTTTTACAGCTTAGGTTTTAGGGCCTCTATTTACCGAGAAAGTAGACTTTTATATTTTTACTCAAAATGAAAGAATTTTTGGAAATAAATAAAAGTAATCAGCAATTTTCACCCTTTAGGTTTTAGGGCCTCTATTTACCGAGAAAATGGCCTTTTTTTATTTTTAGTTACGATATATGATTTTTTTTAAATAAAAGTGATTGCCGATTTGCGCCCTTTAAACTCTCGGGCCTCTATTCACAGAGAAAAAGGGCCTTTTATATTTTTACTCCAAATGGAAGACTTTTTGGAAATAAAAGTATTCGACAATTTTTGCTCTAGGTTCAAAGGCCTCTATTTACCGAGAAAGATTAACTTTTATATTTTCATATATTTTCACTCCAAATACACAAAAGTGATCACCGATTTTTGTCCTTTAGGCTCTAAGACCTCTAGGGTCTCTATGCAGAGAAAAGGCATATAAGGCATCCAAAAAATAAAATAACTCATTAAATATCGGTATCGATACAAAATGTAATACAAATTTCTTTCATATATGCTGCGTCCTTATGAAATTCTAAGACCATTCTGCAATATCCGTCGGTCTGTCCGTTAGTTGTAGACACGATTGAGCCTTGAAGAAAAATCGTATAAGAATCAAAATAACCCAAATATTCTTTGTTAGGTCCAAAATTTCTCATACCACTCATACAAATGTATGCCCGGAATATGACTCTATGGTACATAAATGTCCATATAAAATTCGGCAGAAGAAGTTTAAAATAAAGAAATTTCACAAAACCGTATTTTGTTTGATGGTTTATATTTGACCTTAATGATTAAATTTCCTCGCTGTTGCCAGTGCTGTCTGTCTGAACTTGAGTTTCTTTAAAACATTTTGAGTAACAGTACGTTAGAAGCAGTTCTATAACTATTCATTATTATAGAAGCTGATAATAACTCCTCTTTCTTGTCCGTGTTGGCTTGTAATAAGAGCAGTACCAGTTTCAAGCATATATCTACTAATAATGACTGATAAACTAGCAGTAAATATATCTAAACATTAGTATTTATTATTCCTTAAATTATAGCAGCTACAACTAAGAAAACTTCTGATCACCTACATGCCATAAATCAAACTCAATCTCAGCATGAAAACTTCTTTAACTCCTATTTGCCATTAGAGAAACTTTGCTAAATCTTAAAATCAACATAAATTCTTCGGCAATACCCCCATAGAAAATAAGAAAAGAAAAATAATCGAAAGGAAATGCCGATAAAATGTTATTGGCGAGTAGTTTTTCGTACTTTCCAATACTTTTAGATTTTTATAATGGCAATGGAACATACAAGCATACATAGTGAAAAGTGAAGAAAGTCGTCAAATGTACATCAATGCCAATAAATTGTGTAACTGCCATACGTTATCTAATGTCCTGGCAATTCAGTATACTCAGCCCTCATGCTCATTTTATTTGATTTAAACGAATTTATGTCCTTAACTACATCTAAACTGTAGTAGTGAAAGGAAGACAACGACGATGTTTCTATGCCATATCAGCTATAAAACTATCATGTTTTAGTTTGTTCCAAGAAATACATGTACCAAGAAAATATGTACCAACCAAACGAGTATTTAGATGGTTGTAGGAGTATAAATAAATGTTTCTTATGATATTCGTCGTACTCGTAGTCATCCTTTACTTTCTATCTGCTGTTTTATTATTATTATTATTTTCTACAACTTTTGTTTAGCATGTTTGCTACTTTCGTATTTTTCTTAGGCCGCCTGCTTCTTACAGAGAACATAAGTTTTCCTTTGCCAGTCCTTTAGCTATATGTTGCCTGGTCGTCTTGGTAGTACTAGTTGTAGTGCATAGTTTGACTAGCAATAATGTCCTTTGATGGCTGCTGATTGTATTTGTGTAATATTTCACACAGAGTTTCATGTTGTTCGTAAGTAAGTTTATAGTGTCTGTGTACGAGGGTTGTGTAATATATTGGCCTTATTTTCTTCAAGCAACACAGGGAAAAAAACATTTTTTACCAACATTTTTCACAATGGTTGAAATATTTGCTGATTACTGTTAACGGCAAATCTCAAAAAATGTTTCAAAACTAATGGTGGTATTTCTAGTTTCTTATATAACTAAAAAAAAATTATTCAAAAGTTTTGTGAAATTTCGAAATTCTAAGTCGATTGAGCTATGTATGTATGTCCGTCTGCCTGTCCGTTCGTGTAAAACACTCTCACGTCCAAAATGAAATAAAACTTGATGAAATTTCCATAAAAAAATTTTGTATTTTGTCAGAAAGTTTAGTATCGAAAATCAGTGAAATCGGTATAGTAGAACCAGAGTTGTAAACCGAAACCTCCATAAAAATTTTATATTTTTTTTATATTTTGTTTAAATAATATCTATCTATCAACCGATCATACCATAAAACCGATATTTTGCTTGGTTCGGTCCATGTTGGATTATAGCTTTATACAAACCCTCTTTAGAAAATCACTTAATTACGTATGAACCTGTTATAAATAATGGTACCGGTTCAAAATTTTTCGCAGATCATGTATATAATGCCAAAATCAAACTATTGGATATTGTAAAGCTCCGAAAATTATTTAAATACTCATGTCTGTCTTAAACATACCGGTATTTCGTTGAAATCCGATATGACATTCGATCGTTATGTAAAAAATTCTCTGTACCGAATTTTATAAAGATCCGTTCATAATTTGTCATAGTTCCGAAAAACAAGTAAACCAACAAAAATATCAATAACAAACCAACATTTTATACCAATCAGTAATTCTAATCCAGAGTTCATACTGATATCGATCATATGGGAATTTTACTACTGGATTTTTTAGCTATCAGTCCATAATTTGCAATAACTGCCAAATAAAGTAAACTTCCCAGTATCGTTGTAACAACCAATAGTCCCAATTTACACAAAGCAATTCTTACTGAAAAGATTGATAAAAATTTTTTCTTTCAATTTCTTCGTTGTTCACTCAGCACAATTCTTATTGCTTAAATCGCTCGTATTTTTATTTGATAGTATAAACACATTTTAATACACATTTGTAATACGACTAAGAGAGTAAAACAAATTGCAAGAACAATATGTACTCGTCTTGAGGGGAAACCACGGTGTTGAAACTGGTGGAAATCGGTCCATTATTTCACCTGGCCTCCATACAAATGTCCTCCCGAAATTGGAGTTTACCGATCAGAAATGTTCTAATTATGCAAGTATCCAAACAAATTTCAAAACAACTGGGTGGTAAATGAAGCCAAATCACATCTACAAATTTTGTGCAAATCGGTCCACAATTACTCGTAGCTCCCATATAAGGCCCACTTCCAAAAACCACTTTAAAGAGCATAACTCTCTCAAAAATGTTGATATACAAATAATATTGAACGAAAATATATTCCAAATGTCTTAAAATAATACGGTACAATTTTATTATGATCGGTTCATAATTAGTGTAAATGCAATATAATTTTCGAATATATTATTATTTTTATTAATATAATAAAGCTTTTCTTTTAATAATATGTGGTGTAGACTTTATTTTGATGCTCACTGTATAACAAGTTTATGAACGAAAAAGTCTAGCGATTTATGAATGTTCGTCAAGACAGAAAGTCAGTTAAATAGTTGGTAGAAAAAGTTTACTTAGGCCACTAATAACCCGAAAAAATACGAGCCTTAACAATAACAAAGCACAGAAAAATGCCTAGCAGCCGATGGTACAAGAAATAATGAGAAGCGCATAGTAAGCAAGGTTTAACATAAGCAATGCTAGTAAAGATTTTTCAAAAGGAGAGATTTCAGCAACAATAAAATATGACATATTATATATCACTGGAAAGGTAAAGTGGTCTAGTTTACAATTTAATATAATATTAGTATATTTACCACCCTCGCATGTGTCAGTGAGTGAGTGAATAAGTATGTCTACGTGTTTGTATGTGTAAAATTTGTATTCAGTTGCATTTGGTATGTGGTATCAGTAATATTTTATTGCATTAAATTACATTGACTTATAAGAATGGCAGACGGCAACCACTATTTTCATAAATTTATTACCATTTTTGTTGGTCTATTTTTTTTATTTTTGGGACAACTTACAAGAAACCAAAAGCATAGTGCAGAGTAAAACGAATAAAAATATATTTGAACATGTCATTGAGAAAAAATAATTATGCTTCATTGTGTTTAGTAAATGTTATAATTGTACGAAATGAGAGTGCGTCCAAGAAAGATGGGTGTAATGATGATGACGATGGTGAATGTCGTTTGGGGAATAGAAGAAAGAATATTTTTAAATGTTGTTTTTTTTTGGCGTTATAAGGAATTGCAAAAGAATATAACTTACTACCAATTTACACGAAGCAATTTTTGTTAAAAATATTGATACAATTGTTACCTTAAAATATATTTGGTGTTTACACAGCTTAACATAATTGCTTAAATCACTCGTATTTTTATTCCCCTCAACCCGATTTCTAAAAGGTAATCAGCTAAGCTTAAAGAATTGCTGCGTGTAAATTGGGACTTATTGTTGTAATTTATGTGATTAAAAAAATGGTTTTAGGAAATATTTATCAATTCATTGAACTGTAATCATTATTAATTCTTTATACAATACACACATTTCTCTATGACGCTCAAGGTCTAGTAAGCTGCGGCACGTTTCTTGAACTCACTTGATTCACTGGTATTGAAAACAAAAAACATTAAACATTATTTTTTTTTTTAATAAATTTTGCTATTTTAACAAGCTTAATTTTAAATTTTCATTAACTTGCTGACGTGTATATGATAAAAAGATGATCTCAAACATTTATAAATTCATGTTTTAATATATTAATTTTAAAAATCTTTAAAATGTCACATTAGTCATAAATCTTTTAAATATTTACTTATTTATTTATTTCTGATCATTGTTATACCCTACACCACAATATAAACTATTGGATTTGTGCTGATGTTTGTAACGCCCATAAATATTGGTCCAATATCCACCTTAAAGTATACCGATCGACTGAGAATCACTTCATGAATCGATTTAACGATGTCCGTCTGGCTGGCTGGCTGTCCATGTAAAGCTTGTGCACAGAGTACAGGTCACAGTTTTGAAGATTTTCAACAAAATTTGGTACGTGATATTTTTTCGACCCAAGGACGGATGGGATTGAAACTGGTGGAAATCGGTTCATTATTTTACCTTGCCCCATCCAAATGTCCTCCCGAAATAGGAGTTTAACGATTATAATAATTTGAATTATGCAAGTATCCAACCAAAATTCACCACAAATGAGTAATAAATGTAGCCAAATCACGTCTACAAATTTTCTGAAGATCGGTCCGTAATTGATCACAGCTCCCATATAAGCCCCATTTCCGAATATAACTTTAAAGTGCATAACTCTATTAAAAATGTTGGTATCCAAATAATATTGAACACAAATATGTGTCGTGTATATTCAAAGAACATGGTACAATTTTTTTATGCTCGGCCCATAATTAGTCGTAGCTCCCATATAAGGCTCACTTCCGAAAATCACTTAAAAGAGCATAACTCTTTTAAAAATGTTGTCATTCAAATAAAATTCAACAAGAATTAATTTCATATATACAATAGTGATGACACCTAATTTTATATTTTATGGTCGGTCCATAATTAGTCAAAACTCTCATATAAGACCCTGTCCGTAATTCACTTTAAACTACATAAATCTTTTAAAAGTATTTATATCAAGATAAAGTATATAAGACATACATAATATTTATATTGACGGAAGTCATGGCAATACATTTTTGCATGATCGGTCCATAATAGGTAATATCTCCCAGCTCATTTCTGAAAAACTGTATAATACTTATACTGGGTGTAGGGTATTATATGGACGGGCTTGACTGACTATACTTTCTTACTTGTTTTATTACTTATAAGTTATACATAATATATTATATTAAAAATGTTCAAATAAAAAACCGATACATATTAAACCCACTCATCTATCATTTGTTTAAAAAAGAACGAAAAATAAAATAATTTCCGAGACTTAAATTAAACACAAACATATGACAACGACGACAAGTGACAACAAATGCAACATTGACAGGCAAAAGAAAAAGATAATAACAACAGTAGCAGACAAATAAAAAAAAAAAAACACAGCAACAGCAATAAATTGACAAAGTAACAAAATAGAAAATGCTACTTTACAGAAAAATCAAAGCAATCAAACAAATACATAGAAACTATCCCAGCAAACCATATGAGTCCGAAAAGAGTCTTTTCTGACACCTTTTCCGGAGCGTTCATGAGCCCAAAAAACAATCATAATTGCTCCGAAAACCTTAAGAAAAGAGAGTCATTACATTCGAAAATGGTCCGTCAGAAAGAGCTCTTAGATAATGTCAGGAAAGATTCTTTTATGAGGGTTTTTTTGGGCTCTGAAAGTGCTCTTAGATATTGTCAGAAAAGAGTCTTTTATGCGGGTTTTTGGGCTCTGAAAGTGCTCTTAGATACTGTCAGAAAAGAGTCTTTTTTATGAAGTTTTTTTTGGGCTCTGTGTAATCTTGTTTTTATCATTCTTGTGTGGTACAGCTATGATTTTTTTTGTTCAAAGCACAAATAACAGGACAACAACGCTTTGGTACACACATAATTAAGTGGAATTTCTGAGTCATACTGCGTGCCGACTCAGGACAGTAACAAGCAAATTTTTTTTTCGCTCCGAAAATGCTATTTTGTTAGACTCTTTTTTGACTCCTTTTTCGGAGCGCTCCTAAAATGGTATGCTGGGATGTATATATATGTATGTATGTAGGTATGCAGACTAATAAAAATAAACAAGTGATTATAATATAAAACGAGCAGTAAAGAGGGAATTCCATATGCGCCCCAATAGAGGCGTATGTTTTTAAAATTAAATATTGCGGCAGAAACAGAGACAAAACTTGCAAAATCAACTTGCAAGTTCTTACTATTGTCATGTTTTGAACCAGTTCTTAACCAAAACACACAACTATATTCTGAGAAATTCTTGTAACAGATTGGAAATTCAAAATGTATTTGTATCAGTTTTGGTGTCAATTGTTTTACACGTTCTAATATTGTAACAAGTGAAAATAGGACTCACTACTTAACTGGCCTAATTATTTTGCAAATATTGATATTTTATACAAATTTCTTAAAAATAATATATTTCAAATTGCTAATTGTCTAAATTACTTTACAATTGTAGTCCTTGAATTGTTATTGTCATTATGAACTCAAGCCAGAATAAAAATTCTGTAACATTTAAAAGAATAATTTAATTGTAATCTCGTTTTGTTACCACTGTTTTACAAATCCATAATGACACAATTGGCAAATATTTGTAACCACTAAATAACATTTATTTGAACTCGTTTATTTATTTAAAAAACTTTTCTTATTTACGCCAAAGCACAACAAATATTTAGTTTTATTTTATTTGATGCTGTTTGATGTTACAAAGCTCTTGTAAGAGTAAACAACATCAACTATATTTGTGCTAAAACAAGTGGTGACGCTTTTTTGAGAAAATATTTTCCAAATGTGACCGTACCCTTACTCGTATGTGCATTTAAAACATTAATTTAGTTCTGTTAAGACTACGAATAAATCAAGAATGTTGTTCGAGTTGTTGGGAATCTTTTCGAGAATTGGAAGTTCAATTATCATCATTGCCATTTGGGTTAATTTTCTAACAAACTTAGGAACTAGTTGCTGGTACAAACAATTATTGAGAGTAGTACCAAAAAATTACAAAATCATCATTTAAAACTTTTGATTTTTTTTCAAATAAATTTATGATTTTTGATTCAATATTTCGAGATTTGAATGAAATCTGATGGCATAAATACCACCAAAGGTTTGTTAATATCCTAAAGTTCAAGTGAGAACGTGTGTAATTTTAATGTATGCATCAGGGATTCCTATAATTTGGAAAGTTATGATAGCATCAGTGGCGACAATTAATATAATCAATACGTAATAAATCCTTCTCCTCTCCACTCCTGAAGAGGGCTGCACCGAGAATCAGCTTAGTTATGAGTACTAAATTTGTTGTTACTCCAATGATTTAGCCTTAATGGTATTCTTTAATTAATCCACTGATAATTTTGGCAAATTATTTATTTAGTTTTTGCCGCTACTTCGAACAGATCATTTGTTATATCGAATCTATTTTCGCTGTGTAAATAATTACACAACAGAAATGAACTACAGTGAACTCACAGTAACGTGAACTAATTTTCACCGAGGGTGTTCACGTTTTAGATTTTATTTTTTCTTTAACATATTTTAGTCTCTTATCTTTTATTTAATTTAAAATAAAGCATGTACGTTACTTTTCACCTATGAAACATGTTTTGATGCTACTTTTTGTAAGTTCCTGTCATATTTTACCTAATATGGTTTGCAAAAGGGTTTCCAAGATAGTAATTTCTAAATTATGTTATTGAATTCATCAAAAATAGAGGTTAGCTGAATTTAAACTACGATAATTATAAATTTGTTGGTTTAGATTTTATTGAAAAGGAGCAACTACAACTATAAAAGAAGCTACTGATCATGCAACAAAAGTTGTTTACAACAAACAAACTACAAAATTCTTCCGCGGGGAATCCCAAAATTTTTAATTAACCTTACAAAATTGAATTTTAACGTTTTATAAAATGTTCATGTTTTTTGATAGTTCACGTTTCTGCGAGTCCACTTTATTAGATATGGATTAATGATCCAGTTTGTAGTAATGATATGTGGCTCTTGAAGAATTCCTTAAAGGGGCTTATTGATAAAACTGTAAATAAGTCACAGCTAATTTAAACAAGTAAGATTTCAGGTTCGTTTGTGCGCTTACAGCTATTGTCTTTCTAATTGTAGCCAACTGAATGATCAAATTAATATACCTTCCAACATTGGTTGGCGCTTAGAAATAAAAAATAAAACAAATTCTTTATCCATTTTGTAGCCGCTTATTGAAAATTTTGTAAAATATACAAAAAAAAAAACACAAATATTTTTTTAATAAACCTCGTACTCAAACAAATTAAAAAAACAAGTAAAAAAGTATAGTCGGTCAAGCCCGACCATTAATACCCTACTCCTAGTATATGTATAAAGCAGTTTTTAAGAAATGGGAGTTATATGGGATTTATTTTGGACCAAAATTTAGTGTCATTATTTCTGTGAATATAAATGTTATATGTGTTAAACTTTATCGATAGAAATACTTTTAAAAGATTTATAGAGGTTAAAGTAAATTTCGAAGAGGGTCTTATATGGGATTTTCGACTAAGTATGGACGACCATTATAAAATTAGATGCCCTAATTTCTGTATATAAGAAACTTATTCGTGTCAAATTTTATTTGAATACCACAATTTTTTAGAAATTTATTATATTTAAAATGAATTTTGGAAGTGGGCCTTATAAGACTAATTATGGACCGATCACAATAATATTATACCGAATTGTTTGTAGACATATGTATGAAATATATTTTTTTTAAATATAATTTGGATACCAACATTTTTGAGTGAGTTATGCTCTTTAAAGTGATTTTCGGAAGTGGGCCTTATATGGGAGCTACGACTAATTTTAGGCCGATTTTCAAAAAATTTTTAGATTTGATTTAGCTCCATTTACTACTCATTTGTGGTGAAATTTGTTTGGATACTGGATAATTCAAACATTTATGACCGGTAAACCCCAATTTCAGGAGGACATTTTTCTGGGGGCCAGGTGAAATAAAGGACCGATTTCCACCAGTTTCAACCCCATCCGTCCATGGGCCGAAAAATATCACGTACCAAATTTTATCAAAATATCTTCAAAATTGCGACCTGTATCTACTCTGCGCACAAGCTTTACATGGACAGCCAGCCAGACGGACGGACATCGTTAAATCGACTCAGAAAGTGATTCTGAGTCGATCGGTATACTTTAAGGTGGGTGTTGAACTAATATTTCTGGGCGTTACAAACATCAGCACAAATCCAATATACCCTCCCCACTATGGTGGTGTAGGGTATAAAAAACAAGAAAATCACTTGGCAAACATCAACTGACACATTTGCTCCACTTTGGCGCGCCAAAAGTAAAACAACATCCAAGAGAGTTTGAGACTCGAAGATGGTTGCAGAAAGTGGCAGAATGAATGGAAATCAGATTCAAAATCCAAAATTCAATACAACAACACAAACAACATCAACAATGAATTAAGTAAATATACGACAACAATATGGACGTACAGTGAAATACGTACATACGTAAAGTATACGACAACAAATCAACAAAGTTTTTTGTATGAACATACTAAATTGTAAATTGCGCGGTCTCAGTCCAAAATAGCAAGACTAGCAGCAGCAATCTGCTGCTGTGTAGCTGTAGTAGCAGCAGCCAACAATGTTTGCTGACAAAAAATTTGAAACGATTGAATGATTTATTTTTGACAGATTTTTAACTTAAAATTAAAACTGTAAATCAAATTTTGACAGAAGAGGCTGCAGTAGTTTAACAAACAAACAAACACATACATACATTCATATAGAGACAAATATATTTACATGCAACAATTTCCTATCATACCAACAGCAGCAACAATAACATAAGAAACTGTTTTACTTAAGTGGTGTCAGAAATTTATTTTATACCCCAGATCTCCTCATTTCTCTCTTCTTTTGCCTCAGACTGAGAGTAGCTGTGCAACGAACTTCTTAACCGAAATCGCTAAAAAAAAAAGAAGACAGTTCAGTAAAACAAATTAAGCTACGAAATGAGTCTAACGCTAGTAAAACAAAATAACAAAACATGAAAAAAAACCAACTACTCCTAACGAATTAAAACTACAAATGACATTTTACGCATTGTACGAGTAGCAGTATTTCATGGCGAAATGACAACAAATAGTCAAGAAGCCATTGGGATTGAAAGCGAGTTGTAGCTAAAACCACGAATACGAATTCAAGGAAAATATTATTTATTTATTTACAATTTGGCGTCTAGTTGACTTAACAGCTTTTGTGAGTAAATTAAGGAATGAGTGAGTGAGTGAGTGAGCGAACGTATGCATATAGTTTCAAAGTGCTGTTGCAACAACGTTGGTGGTGATGTTGACAGCAAATAAATGTGAATTTTATAACTACTTTTTTTTTTTGTTAACAACGAGGGTTGTATGATTTTAAATCTCCAAAAACTATGTATATCATGTTAAGAGCTGTAGTTTCTTTTAACTCAAATCTTCGTATACTCCAAACTTTCGAACCACTTCATTCTTCAGTATTTATCCATGTTTTAACATATTAAGAATCTTGAATCTATTTACTCTTTAAATTCAAATATATTTCGAATCTTTAGTTGCCTAATCTTTAAATATGATGTTTACAAGTAGATCTTGGACAACAAACATTGCTGATAACTTCCTTGGCAGGACAGAAACTGCATTCCAATGTGCCAATTGTCTAAAAATATTACTTTACAATAGTATTCTTTGAATTTTTAAATTAATGAACTCAAACCAAATAAAATTTTCTCGAATAATATTTATCATTAAAGTAAACCTCTGAAAACTTTTTAACAACATGTGTTTTTTACAGTTTCATTATCCTCCTACTTTAACCAAAAAAATAAGTAGCATAAACTTTTAAATTCTATCTACGACATTCCTGAGGTCATGCTCAAACCAGCCACAGGCATCTCGAATCTCCGATTTAACAAGAACATGTTCAACCATTTACTCCTGCTCTCCACCCTGACAACTTCATTTGATCGCTATTATCCTGACGAAAATAATTATATATTTTTCTTAATAAAATTTACAAACACAAACTGCGAAGCTTTTTGCAGAAAACACCCAAAGTCTTCGGCGGGAATCGAAACCTCTTACTGACAGTCTAGCACACTATCGCCTAGTCTTTTGGGGCACACATTGAGATCATATCACATTCACCATTAAGGATATTTCGTACACAGCGTCGTCTGTGCGTAGTCGTAAAGTCATTCCTGGCGCTTCTCCTTCATATCGGGTTTTTCATTAAGAGCACTACAAAATTTTTTTTTAAGAAAACAAAAACGGTTTTGGATATCAATGAAATTCTTTATTCCTGTGACAATACGTTCGATGCCATTATGTATTTAACTCGATTTATTTTTCATGGCCACCACGGGCACGCTTGCAAAAATCCAGACGCTGAACCCAATTTTCGACGGTTTTCGAGCAAAAATCGGCCGTTACTGCCGCAATTTCACGTTCGATATTCGTACAAAGTTCATCAATCGTCGCTGGTTTGTTGACATAGACCATAGACTTGACGTAGCCCCACAGAAAATAGTCTAACAGCGTCAAAGCGCACGGCCGAGGCGGCTAATCGACTGGACCATTTCGTGAGATTACACATTCTCCAAACTTGGTTTCCAATAAAGATTGTGACATTCGCTGTGTGGTGCCGTTCTGTTGGAACCACATGTCCTCCAAGTCAATATCATCTAATTGGGCCCAAAAATAGGAGTACGTGTGGATTACTGTCTGACCAATAACGCATATTTGGCTCTTGACGAAGCCATCTAGACAGAAATGAGCCTCATCGCTAAAGATGATTTTTCGATGAAAATCCGAATCATTTTCAAGTTGTTGCTCAGAACAATTCACGAACATACAACGCTTCTGGTGGGCAAGCGGCTTCAGTTGTTGCGTCAATTTGATCTTGACGCAATATTCGCCACAACGACGTCACAGAGATGCCCAACGCTTGAGAACGACGTGTGAGAAACATATTTGGGATTTATTCAACTGAAGTCTCAGTGGCAGCAATATTCTCGACTTTACGGACACTTCTTTGTCTCACTGGCACTGGAACATTTTGTACTGTGCCTGTGGATTCAAATTTTTCCACTAGACGAAAATCAATTGTTAATCTGGTAGGACGATTATGACGATCATAAATTGGACGTAGATCTCTTAAAGCTCTCCGAATTTCGGTAGTAAATTTTAATATTTTCGACTCGTTGTTGGCTCGTATATCTTTCCTTACTGAAGAGAAATGACAAAAGAGCGGCCAAAAATATGGCGTCGTTTGCTATCCCTATCGGTCTACTTTTGTAGCGTCCCTGTAGATAGTAAATCCGCAATCTTCGATGCATATTCTTGATTGTTACGACATTTAAAGCTAGTAATGATTCTGCTTTAGTATCTCTATGTCTACAATAATTACTATATTTAGGTCTTAACAACGCTGTTTTTTTTTAAGGAAGTCAAAAATTGAAAAGCAAAATTAATTGGTATCTGAATTGGTAACCACTAAACCAGCAATGGAGTTCAAATAGGTTACATATCACTGGAATATGGGAACAAAGGATATGTTCAATTCGAGTATATCTGTCCACACAAAACAATACTCTCTGCACACACAATATCCAAAGCGCTCTTAAGATCTAGGCTAATGAAAATTCTGGATAGATCGGAATAGAGCAATGGCATATAAACTACGAAGAATACCATTCCGAACACGGGATAAGGTAAAATGTGGAATTTACTGTGCCCAGCTGAAGTGGATCAAAGTATAATTTAATGCAGCTGGTCAACGTGTTCTGTGTTACCAGGCCTAAAAATCCTCGTCATTACTAATATATATGTATCTTGTCAAAAGTTGTCTATGTATGCTTGGCTGAACGAAATTTATTTTAACGAGTATGAATTGCTGACTTAAACTTTAAGCCAAGTGCGACTAAGATTTATCACACATCTCTCAGACAGCAATAATAACAGATAGATCTATATGTGTTTACTTATACAACAATTAGCTAAAACACTTTTTTTCAATTTATCAATTTCTATTCTCAATAAATCTAAAAGACTTAAATCATCATTATTATTATTAGTTGTCTCATGGTTAAGAGAAATGCTTAGAGTGACCAGATTTAGAGGTTAAAGTTTACAATAAATTCTAGAAACTGGAGTAGCTTGAGTAAATTGGAATAAACTTACTTCCACATTTACTACGAATTAAAGATTTTATTTTAGAGAGTTTAGTATGTAGCTAATAAATTCGGGTGGAGAATTGGGCTATCCAGAAACTCGTATAATTTCGGTAATAGAAGTAGTGGCAGTAAGTAGTAGTTGGAGTTAAAATAAGCTTTTATTTGGTTCTGTAATGAATTTTACCAACATCTGCATCATACAAATTGTTGTTTTATAAAAGTTTTCTTAACTTAAAACTAAAGCATTTCAAATTGCTGTGTCAAAACTTTTTTAAAAAATTAAAAATTTAATTCCAAAAATATAAAGTAAAATACGTGTGGCCGGCCACCTTAACCGTATCAATTAATTTACACCAACTGATCTACATAAATATCTATCATAAAGAAACTTATTTAATTGCATATTTATGTAATATTTGTAATAATAATTCCTTCAACTACACCAGTATGTACATATGTATGTATATTTTATTCATTCTATTTTTTTTTTAATTTTCTGTATTTTTGTCCACATTTTTAATCGTCTGTCTTTGTTATAATATTCACTCAAAACAAAGTCATAAATTGTTTGCCAGTCTTTTGTACTTAATACTTTCTGTCAGATGAACTGCAATAAATTAATATAAATTTCTTGTCATCTGGGGAAACAACACAACGTACATACTTACATATATCTACGAGTACATACATACATATACAATATAAATAAAATATTGTCGTATCGCAAATGAAACCTCAACATTTGAACATTATAATTTTCTGAATGAATATTGTAGCAGCAGTGTAAATAAATACTCTTTTACTTTACATATACATATACAGACATATGTATGTATGTAGTGTGTATATACTTGCACCCATACGATTGCATTGCGATGAGCAGATACTTGGCAGCAGACATGTGAGTTACATTCACCAACAGTCAACTGTGGAATTGGAAATGGTAAAAACAAATAAACAAATGAACGTTGATTTGTTGTCCTCGTCATCATTTAAATCATATTGAGATGAAATTTTACGTGGGTTGTTTAAATATAGGGTGATTCATTTAGATTGTGTTTTTGTTAGTGTTTTTTCATCTTGAAGAGACTCACATCGCATTAGCGTTTCCAAATAATTCAGCTTTTTTGAAAATTAAAAAAATTCGAGCTAACTATTTCCAAAACCATTAATTTTATGATTCATTGCAAAAAAAAAGTTATCGTATTCAAGACATGGTTGAAACGGCGACATTACTCGCATAATTCGCGTGGCAGCAATCCTAAAAAGAGTGACTGGAAATAGAACCTTCCCAAAGGACCACCTACAAAATAGTCGCAGCCAAAATTTGAATATAATTATGTTCAAATAAAAAGTCTCAAAAGATTCCAACATCCAATTACATATATGTACATATTTTTATTTTTAGTGTCATTCTTTAATGATACGCAGCCAAACAGACTACATCACAGAAACGAAAGTCTTCGTCGCTTAGACAGCTTAAAGTCAACATTACTCGCTAGATACTGGTAGCAATGCTGGAAAGAGTGATCGAAAATGAGACCTTCCAATAGAATAGTCGTGACTAAGTGCACGTTACGACCGAGTACTACACATTCTAAAGTCCAAAACCTTCATCCATTTGCCGGCTATGATTCAAGACATGAAAGCCAACACTACTCAAGTAATTTGCGAGATAAATTTCAATGAATTTGTCTTTTAACGGCAAATGACTGATAATTTTCTATCAGGTCAAAATAATGATTCCAACATCCAAGTTTATTTCAATTATTTCTAAATGTTATTGAATGGTACGCGACCGAATATTGCACGACCCAAATCCAAAGCCTTCATTCATCAATCAGTTAAGATTCAAGACATGGAAGCCCGCACTACTGCCAAAATTTGCGAGATAAATTTGAATGAAATTGTCTAAGATTTTTCTATCAGAACATAATAAAGATTCCAACATCCAATTCTATTTTTCGTCTTAGTTGTTGGATGGTACGGTACTTACAGACCACATCCCAAAGACTTCACCCATTAACCAGCTACGATTCAAGACAAGTCTAATTAATGGGATAATATGCGATTGAATAGACCACATCACAGAGTCCAAAGTTTAAAGTCAACATTACTCGCGAGATACTGGTAGCAATGCTGGAAAGTGTGATCGAAAATTGGACGTTCCAATAGAAAAATCTCCAGCATAGTCGTGACTAATATTTGAATGAAATTATTTTTAAAAAAGTAAATGTCTAAGAACATTCTATCGGCTTATAATAAATATTCCAATATCTAATTATCTTATTTAGTTTCAGTGTACATTATTGGATGAATACTACACATATCACAGTCCAAAGCCTTTGTCTATTAGCCAGCTATGATTCAAGACTTGGAAGCCAACACTACTTACGTAATTTGTAAGATAAATTTTAATGAATTTGTCTTTTAAAAGAAAATGTCTGCTGTTTTTCTATCAGGACATAATAAAGATTCCAACATCCAATTCTATTTCAATTATCTGTATACGTTATTGATTTTTACGCGACCGAATATTGTACGACCCAAATACAAAGCCTTTATTCATTAGCCAGTTTTTTTTTAATATAATTAACAAACACAAACTGCGAAGCTTTGTGGCTTATCTGCAGAAAACTTCCACAGTCTTTGGCGGGAATCGAATCCGCAATACACTATCGCCAAGTCTATCTGGGCACCCGACATGGAAGCCCGCACTATTACAACAAAATAAAGTTTTCAACATCCAATTCCGATTTTCGTCTTAGTTATTGGATGATACGGGACCGATAGATAGTTGATAAATCAGCTACGACTCAAGACAGTCTAAGTAATTGGATGATACGCGACTGATTCGACCACTTCCAAAAGTCCAGAGTTTTCGATCAGCCAGCTACAATTCAAGACATGAAAGCCAACATTACTTGTGCAATTTCGAAGATACCCGCAGCAATGCTCGAAAATCTGAATTGGATATTCCAAATGAAGTTGCGGACATCATTGTAAAAGGTATTCTTACATTTACTTTTTTAATTGATATCCGCAACTTCGCTGTATTAGATCCATTTGGAAGGCCCAACTTTTCAATCACTCTTTCCATTGTTTTTTTTTTTTTTTGTGGGGGGATCATAATAGTATAACTTCTCCCAATTCTATATTAAGTGTTTTATTTTAAATTTAAAAATCTCTTAACGAATCAACCTATATTGCGGATAGTAAGGCTGCTGCACACTTGTCATTAATGCCGTTTCAAACTGAGTTGAAATCATCATTAAGTGTTCGAAGTTGGTTTTTGCATAGGAATATAATTGGAGGATTATTTGGAAAGTATCTTGTATAAGATTAAGTGGGCTTAAAAACAATATGAGTAAAATATATCCACTAATATTTAGGTATGTAGACTAATAAGGAATAAAACAAGTAAAGTTTCTGGAATGCTTGTCTTGTATTTGTAAATCATTCTATGACACATTACTAATCCCTCAAATTGTAATAAATATTGAACTTTGTTACATTTAAAATAAAGACTTATATCTTAAGCTTTCAATCCTTGATTCATTTAGGAGCCATATAAAGTTTGGTATTCTAAATCATTTTAATTAATATCTTTAGTTAAATGACCTTAATTTAAATAACGAAAAACAATTGCGTGTAAAGGTACGGTCACATTTGGCAAATATTTGCCACCACTAAATAACATACGAACTGGTTTATTTATTAAAAAAAAAAAAACTTATTTTACTGAGACCAAAGCGCAACAAAAATTTAGTTTTAATTTATTTGATGCTGTTTGATCTTGCAAAACTCTTGTAAGAGTCAGCAACTTCAAATAAATTTTTGCTAAAACAAGCGGTTACGCTTTTTTCAATAAATATTTGCCAAATGTGACCGTACCTTAACACAATAATGAAGTATCATTTCGCTCGTTTTAACTGAATTTGCAATTAATCATTTGTCATTTTTATGTAGTTTTTAATTCGAACCCAAATCACATCATTAGCACGTTTATCATTTCCTTATCACTTGATTTACTTTCACATATTCAAGGATGATGTGTTTAAAAAGGAGTTTAATTGTACATACCTGCATACATATGTACATATATATAAATATGGATTTTGAATATAAGTATATTCCAGCATAAGCAAATCAACTAAAACAACTAATGACTATAAAAATGATGGCGTTGGTGTTTGTTGATGATGACGATTGTAGTACAAGTCGTACGTATGTGGTGATGGTGACATAAATCATTGTATAAATATGCAAATAAATTGTTTATTTCGTATTTTTATACCCACCACAAAAAAGCATCAAAATTATGCTCAAAGAACTAAAAACTCTATATACAAGGTGGCGCAAAAGTAAACTTTCAATCAGGCGATCATGCTGGCCAGTGCAAATCGCCAAAACGGGAGATTAGGCGCCCGGGAAATGCATCATTCAGCATATCGGTTGTGGCACGTGCAGTGTGTGTTGTTGCACCGTCCTGTTGGAACTACATGTTTTCCAATCCCAATTCATCAAGTTGCGCAAAATTTATAGCATTTTCTGATAGGAGGATTACTTTTGCGTCACCTTGTATTATGGGTCCTTATAAGATTCTAAGACGATCTAGTCATGTCTGTTTATTTGGCACGTTATAGCTTCAATCAAAGACATAGAATAATGAAATTTTTATCAAACATTCTTTGATCCACCGAAATATTTGGTATTGGAAATAGGCAAAAGCGGTCCAATAGGAACCAAGTTATGGAACAAAGTTTCAAACAACCTTTATATTTTTCTTCAAATATAATGCAGCTAAGATGATGAAATTTTGCACTCTTTATTTTTAGTATTGAAGGACAAGTCCTGTTAAAAAGGTAGGAATCGGTCCTCGATTTTTAGTAGCCCTCATAAAAATGTCTTCCCGGAATATCGCTCTGTAGTACATTAATGTCTATAGAGCAGCCGTAGCCATAAAAAATTGTGCAATATTTTTTTACATAGCCCCATATAAAGTTCGGAAATCACTTAAATGCGAATAAATTTTTTTTAAAATCACTATAAAGTTAAAATTGAATAAAAATAATCCAAATATAAATATATTGTCGTATCAAATTTCATGATAATCGGTCCATATTTGACCGTAGTCCCCATATAAAGTACACTTCCAAAAATCACTTAAATGAGCATAAATCTCTAGTAAAAATCACATAAACAGATCAGTTATAAGTGTGTAAAAATTATTCTATTCACTTTTGTGAAAGTTGGTCCATGATGGGCCATAGCTCCCATACAAGCAACACTTTCGAGAATAACCAAACAGAAGTGACAATTTTGACATTTCAAAAAGCCAAAACCAGTTTCCTAGGGCTTTTTAGTAACAAATTTATTGTGTTTTAAAGAAAATAAAAACAAAGAGCAGTTCTGAAAGCAAGAAACAAATATAAATGCTTGAGGGTGCTGCAGCTTAATTGGTCAGCGCATTTGATCATTAAACATGAGTTGGTATTGGTAGCCCGGGTTCTATTCCCAGCCGCTGCCACTCAAACAACATCAGTTTCTGATAATTATTACTTTTCTTCTATCTATGATAACTAATATTTATCACATCGTCCTCCTTCGGTGGTATTGCATTCAAACGCCATCGAAGTAAAATAATTAAATAAAGGCTACTCACCACCAGAGGCGCTGCAATTCCGCACTAAAAACAAACATGATGCGCAATTGCAAAGTTGTCATATAAAGCTTTCTTCTACTTTCACCACCTTTACTTCTTCAATCTATCCCCTTTCCAAAGAAAGTAACGTAATTATATATAGGCATATTAATTGCCTGAGTCTTACTTCTCTTGCCTGAGTGTTACTTCCCTATTTTCTGACATTCGCCCCATAATAGGTGATTTGTTGGTGGGGACATAAGAGTCGACACAGCCGTATATAAACTCTTACTTGTTAAAAGTTTAAAATAGTTTTATATTGATTAAGTACAGATAGTCGTGTACTACACGCTCTACCTCTTCAACCCCTCGCCTACAAACTTCATCTGGCTGCCTTTCAATTTCTACTTTGCAAAAGGGGACTTACAAAATTTGAATTTTAGGAAAAAACGTTACCATATGTTTTGCTTTTAAAAAATCGTCATTGTTGTTCGCTGGAAAAAAGAAAAATCGTCAATCGTCATTTTAAGAAATTTGACTTAAAAAATCGTCAAAATTACGATAAATCGTTAAAGTTGTCAGCGCCATGTTTTGTTTAAATTTTTGTTTTTTTTTTATCTGAAGAATGATTGATTTCTGTTAAATTTCGTGAATTTTCTAAAAACAACCCTTAACAAAATAAAATAACGCCATATTAAATAAAACCTTGATTGATTGATTGCTGTCAACTCAGCATCTTTGAAGTACTGTATACATTCACTGAAAAACACCCCTAAAGTGATTGATTGATTAACTGTTTAACATTTAAGATTTTATGAGGGAGGAAACAAATAAGCGCCATATTTAAATTCCCCGCTAACTCAGCTCAACTCATTTTTGAATAGCTGTATAACGAAAAAACACCCCTAAAATGATTAATTGATGAATAGCTGTCAGCAGTGTGACCATTTTAGCATTTTTGCAGCTAAATTTAGCATTTTTTATTTTGATTTAGCTGCAAATTTTCGATTTAGCATTTGGCATTTTTTTTTTTAGCATTTTTTAATAATTTGTTTAGCATTTTCTAGCTTCAATTTATTTTTAATTTTTACCCCTGTTATAATTAAAATTAAAATATACCGACATCATATTTTAATTATGATTTTGAAAACAAGAACAAATATAAATTCTGAAACTGAAAAACAAAAAAGAATAATATGTAGAAATTTCATAGCAGAGTTAATATGTCAACTAAGGCAAAGATTACCCAAAAATTTGTTAAGTTAACAATATATTAACTTTATTGCTGTTGACAATAGTTTAAAAATAAATAAAAGTAAATTATATGAAAATTTCAAAAAAGAAATGATAAATTTTTCAAATGATGAAATTACAACTTTAGAATTACAATGGCAAATATTAATTTCATACGAGTGGCAAAATCAGAACTCAACTATTGAGTTTTGGATACAAGTTTATAAATACAGGAATGCTGTGAATGAAAATCCCTTCAAGGAATTGCCCGATTTTGTTATGAAATATGTATGTATTTATTTTTGTCATTTGGTAATGCAGTAGTTGAACGTGTATTTAGCGGAAAGAATCTTTTAAAAAATAAAATAAGAAATAGAATGATATTAAATACAATGAATTCACTCCCCTATATAAGATGTGGATTGAAAAAAATTGAATAAATGCTGCCAAAGTTTTCAAATAACTAAAGAATTAATCCAAAAATGTGATACACACAAAAAAAATTATTGCCCAATAAATTTTAATGAAACTTTTAATTGATTTTTAATTAAACTTTTAATCATATCAATTAAAAAAACAATTTTCAATTAAATAATATAATATTTTTTTAATTAAAACTACTTTTAATTAAATTTTTACAAAATATTTTAATTGATACTACAAATTTCTTCATCGGTCCACTTTCAATTAAATGTTTAATTAAATACACGAATAATTTAATTGAACATCAATTTTAATTTTTTCTGTGCAAATAGTACATATAATATTATAACAGAGCCCTCAGAAAGTGAAGAATACACTTTTGATGAAGTATTTATTATGTGGCCAAATGTTACATGAATTAATGGTCGCTTTTGTACAAAATTGTTTTATGTATTTATATACAGGTATCCCTCGATTTACGGGGTACTTTATTTGCGCAGTTTCGATAGAACGCGATTCAATAATAGTGACCGTTTTTCTGTATAACGCGCTCTTAGTATAACGTGATTTAAAAATAATGGCAACCCTCAAATTACGCGCATTTCACCATTATTTAGAACATTTAGAACAAAATTTTTAATTTTTTTTTTTTTTCAAATACATATTATTTTTACAAATAATATTTTGTTATATCTACTGAAAAGTACAAATAAAATAAATGTAATTCAAATTATATTATACTAATAAGTATTTTTTTAATACGGATTTTCGATCCCAAATTTAAATTTTGTATACAGCTAGTGTTTCAATTTGCGCGGTTTATTATATTTCTGGTACCAAAACAAATTTTGTATTGATAACTTTATTTATTCGGTTTTGAATTACGCGGTTTTTATTCGGTCCCAACGTACCGCGTCAATCGAGGGATACCTGTATATTGACATATCTATTTACATATACATATATATGTATAATTTTAATTTACGATTTTTTAAGAGAATTAATAATGTGTTTTGTTTTTGAGTTCAATGTGGTTTAATTTATATAATTAAACATAGTTTGTAGAAACAGCGATACAAATAGTGACGAATTTCTTCATAATATTATTAAAAAAAAGTTTAGAAGTTTTTTAGGCATTTAAAAATCCATTTAGCATTATTTTAGATTGGATTTAGCTGAAAAAATGTTTGAGACCAGGGGCCAAATTACCGCATTCGTGATCGAATGAGCTATCGTATCGAAAAATGATTTCGATATGTACTAAAATGTACTAAATTTCTTGCTCGATATTGAATGCCATAATCTCAAATAAGAAAATTACGATCAATTTTACACGATATCGAATGCGGTAATTTGGCCCCTGGTCACACAGCCTGTCAGTTTTAAAATAAGAAATAATAAGAGAATATTTTACCAAATAAGGAGTAATTATTGTTAGCTAAGTGTTTAAATAAGGAAAAGCGATAAACGCAATTTATAATTTTTTAAAACTAAATTGATGTTAATCACATTGAAATACAATTGAAAAAGCTTACTATTGTTATGCAATTTATGCATTAATTTATTAATACATATCAATATAATTCTGGTCAATTATTATATTTAATTGGCTTTAACATATATTGTTTTCCATCACATTTTATATTTGTAAATGTCTTTTTGCATTTATCGATTAATATCGTTTATTAGTTTAAACCAGTTTTCAAATTACACACCTCTAGTGCTCGTAATACTGTCAAGTACTAAACGTGTTGCAGAATGAAGCCTTTTATCTTTAATCATTTTCGTTATTTAATTTTTTCACTCGTTTTTCAATTTAATTGATACTCATTAATTAATCACGATTAATTGATGAAAAAAGTATAGAAACAAAACAAATAAATACCCAACCTTTAAACTAATTATTTTTTATTATTTCGAGCCACACCATATACCATTTAAACTATAAGTGGTAAATTTTAAAGCCAATAACAAACAGACAACATCTATGTACTCGTATAGATTCAGGCAACATGCTATATCAGCACAATGACACCTTATCAATGGACATTCATCTTAGCTGAAGGTCAATTGACTTCATCACATTTTTCACAGTCAATCACTGCCATGTTTGTTTATGTTGTGTCACATTGACAGTTTTTAAATAAATGCAACTTTTCTACACACTTTACCCCCTTCCAGACATACCGCCTCTAACCTTACCACAACAAGTTAACGCAGCAAAAGAAACTGCATGTACTCGTACATACAGAAGAAAGAAAAAAACTACAAACTGAGCTGACTAATTTCTTAATTGAAATGTCAATCAAATCATTTTTTATTTTATTTGCTGTGCTGCATTCAAACGTACAACATTTAGCAGGTACCACAATGAACATTATTTCATAGCTGCCTGAAATATGGTGCATAAATATATTCAATAAATGAAAGAGTTGAAGAAGTCGAAGATGATGAGGACACAACCGCCGGAGAGGAGAAGAGTTAAAAACCTACGTTTAAACATTAAAACATTATTGTTAATATTAGCAAGCCAAGATTGATTGTCAAGCCAATGCGAAGTTTAAATGAATAAATTGCAGAGACTTTACAGTATTCAATCACATCTGAATAAACTCTTAAATGTGACTCTTCTAAAGGGTGATTTTTAAGCAACGTTCTTTTTAACAAAACTGGTTTTGGCAGCTCAGCTGTTTTCGTGTAACATGTTATTATTAAACATGTTCAGTTTGGTGCCGGTGGCATCATTAGAGCGTACTTTTTCAATAACGTTAAAGTGAGGAAAGTTGCTATGAATGACGAGCGCTACAGAGCCATGATTATAAATTTATTTTACCCAAAATGGAAGAGCTTGACTTGACTGGCATGTGTTTTCAACAAGACGGTGCCACATTCCACACAGCACACGAGAAGACGGCCCAATTTAGAGGAGAGTTCGGTAAACAGTTTATTTCAATTGGCCACCTAGATCGAGGGATTTAAAGCCTTTATGCTATTTGCTATGTTAAGGCTCATATCTAAAGGAACAAGCCCGCAAGGGTTTATGCACTGGAATCTGATATTCAAGAATTTATTCGTGAGATACCGGTCGATATGTAGAAGAGAGTTTGCTAAAATTGAACCAAGGTGACCATACGTTCTCTATTTTGGAGGACAATCATCTATTTAACTCGCTGTCATCTATAAAATTTGTGTCCTCTTTCAGCCATCTTTTTCATACTCAGTCATCTTTTGCCATCTTTAATTTTAAATGCATGATCAATATGTATTTGTTTTTATTGAGCTTAGAGTATGAACAGAACAAGCACGGCACGGTTTCTAAGTAGAATGAGAATCGCGAACTTTAAACAAATTTTACTTCACAAACGGCGTGTCGTGCTTGTTCTGTTCATACTCTTAAGGTGGATTCACCCATTTGTTCTTAACAAAAAATTTTTCCGGAGAAAACATTTTTTACTGAGAGATTTTTGCAGCACGATTCACCAATTTCGAACGATTTTTCTGAAAAATCAAAGCTGCCATATGTAAATAAAATCTATTAGTTTTACAAGTTCGGTCATTGATTTATTTTGATTTGGGTTTTAAGTGTCAAAATACAAATATTAAATTATTTTAAAGTATTGTGTATTCAAAATCACAGATATAAATTCAAAATGAATGAAAAAAGAAAGTTGCTTTTGCTGATGGCCATGGAAATACATAAGGCATTGTTATTTGTATGAAAAAAATGCAACCTATTGGCCACTCAATTCATTTTTGTCCAGAAAAAATATAAAATTAAACCAGTCCAAGTTCGGAAAAAATATTTTCTCTCTCTCAAAAAGAGAAACGTCAAACTTCATATAAAAAAGAATTGTTCGAACAAAATGTTTGTTAAGAACGAATGGGTGAATCCACCTTTACTGACTGAACTTTCGCTTTTCAAAATAGTAAATGGTAACAATATGTAAAAAATTTAAACATTGAATTGAAATAAATTTTTTACTATTTTTCTTAATGTCATCTTTTTTCTTTTCCAAAATTTGGTCGCCTTAGATAAAGGTGAACATTTATTTCAACATCATCTTTATCTTTAAACATTGAATTATATAGATCGTTTTATCGACTCAAATAAAGATTTTATACATTTCACTAAATTGTATGTGTTTTTGTTGATCATATCTGAAAGCTCTTAAAAAATCACTCTTTAGGATAGCGAAAAATAATTCAACATATGTTAATAAAGTAAATGTGTATAAAAAGTACTCAGTATTACATTTATACAAAAGCGTGTTCCATATTTCAAGTGATTCTAACTACAAATTGGTATCTGGTCCAAAGTAGTCAGTATTATATCACCAGATTTCTAACTGGGTTCAGGAGCGCTATTTTACCCAGTTACTTTATTATTTATATTTTCTAGTAGGAAATTTTAGTCCGTCCTAGCAAATACAGAGCAATACTTTGGCGCCAGAGATATTTAGCATTGATGTTGATTCGGCAAATTGGCCGGCCTTTGCGTACTGGATACATTTTTCATCGTAAGTAATGATTTGTTGCAAAAATGATTTCCTTTTACAGCTTTTAAGCAGAATTTACGGCATGCAAAGTCGTCTTTTAAGGTCTCAGGAATTCAATTCATATGGTACACAATTTTCCTGCTGCTCATACAAATTTTGATAGGGCTGCTAAAGTTACATCCAATAATTTTGCAAGCTCTTGTTGAGTTTGACATAAGTCTTCATGACGTAATACTTCCAATGCTTGGTCTTCAAACTTGTTTTGGCTGGCCTGGGCAATCTTTGTCTTCAGTGTGAAAATCACCACTTCCAAACCACACAAAGCAGCTCTCGCTTATTGCAAACATTGAAACACATCCACCTTAAGCAATCGATGTGCTTCAGCGGTATTTTTTTTTTTTAAATTAGAGAAGTAAAGCACAACTTTCTGTATAAGGCACTTCGTTGGCACAAAATTCGAGATTTTCGAATGGTGTTATGGGTTATTTTATTGACTTGCATGTATTTTAATAAAATTTTGTCTTGACATAAATATGTCTTAAGCGAATCCATCACCATAAGTGGTGATTGAGGATATACTCGTATATAAGTTTGTGAATATGCAATATGGAAAAATTTTATAAATTGTTAAATTACACTCAAGAGTATTATGAAAATCAGACAAACTCTGTAAATTATGATAAGAATTGGTAATTACATCAATTATGAATGGTAAAAATTAGATAAAATTTCAAAACATTTAAAATAATTTCATTAGAAAATACTAATAAAATTTGCACTAAGTCTGAATAGAAAACACACAATAAGGATATTCAATGTTATAAGCAGTATAGTTTTCCTATTTCTTATTATGTTTAGGTGGAGGGTATTTTAGATTTGGCACAGCAGAATTTTGCACTCTAACTTGTTTTTAAATAATCTGCTGCTTAAAATAAGGTTTTGGCACAATTGCATCTTTACAAATTATCCTAAAAATATATATATTTATTATATTTTTAATCTTGGCATTTTTATTACATAATATAAGTTGAAAGTTGAATAAAGTTACAGCTTTTATTATAACACGGAACCTTTTTTCTCCCCATAGAGACCGGTGGTCCAACCAAACTTATTAACTACAAGTAGGATTCACAGACGAACCTAAGCGTAATGATGGATGCCATTCTGCAATGTTACACTCAAATAACCATAGCAATGATTAAGAACAATAGGGTAAGTACTGTATAAATGAAATACAAAATATATTAAAAAGGAAGAACACATATTAGCCTTAAAAACATCAAACAAATTAATATATTTATTAGAACATTCCTTTAAGTTCTGTTTATCCATATGCAACTCTTATGAAGAGGAGTATTTGTACGATATACAAACACACAGCTTAAACTGACAAGTTTGCGTGTTGGCAACAATTTTAAGCTTTTAAACATTTCATTATGCAGTTTTTATGAGCAGCTGCTTAAAGTTAGCAGAAATTGTGCATACATAATTGTACAATCTGGTAGGTAGTAATTTAACAGAATGTGTCACAAAAAGAAAATATCGAAAAGTATTGAATGTCATTATTATGTTTTTCCCCTGTAAACAATTCAAATATGTCCTTTTATGATTATCAGTCAAACCCTAGAAAAAAATATGATAAATTTTAATTAAGATTATAATCTAATAAGTGTTTTAGTGGAAAATGGTAGATAGTGAATTAAAAATTATTGCTTCAACTTTATGATAAGTTGATAAAAGTAAGTTTTAATCAACAGTTCGTTACGCGGGATAGTGGCGCTCAAAGGTATCTGTTTATTATGCATATATCGCTTATTTTGCCATATAATTATAGCACCATCTAATAAGGGTCTTCTTTCGCAATGAAAGATAGTGAGAATTATTGCACACCTTTAGGAAAAGTTGATAAAAGTCTTCTTTAATCAACAACTTTTTACGCGGTATAGTGACGCTCAAAGTTATCAGTTTATTTTGTATATAAATTTAGAATTTGTAGAACATACAATTTCCTATATTTTATGCATATCAACAGCTGTGTTAAAGTTGTAAAGTATTATATTTGTATTACAATATATTTTTCTTAACTCAATATACAATTAGTTTAACACCCTATAACTATAATTAATGATTTTAATGCAAAAATTTACATAAATATGGATATTTGTCTAATTGCTTGGTTTTCACTATGTCATTTTTGTTGTCAAATTCTCCAAATTGTTGGCAATTGTATGAAAACGGATTGTGTATGGCGTCTAATGAGATTGCAATCATGATTGCAAACATAGATGACGCCATATGACAACCCGTTTTCATACAATTGCCAACAATTTGGACAATTTGACAACAAAAATGACATATTGAAAACCAGCCATAAGAAGTAATAGTTCTTGCTTTTATTGAATATTGGTCCAAGTAATTCGGACACACAAAAACACAATCCAACTGACCAAACAATCAAATGTTATGTGCTCATTCGAGAAACTTTTGAAGCAGAAAAAATTAATCGAGAGAAAAATTCCACAAGTTTTAGAAAATTTGAAGAATAACGAATTATTGTAATGATAAACAAAACTCTATCGACATTGCCAATGATTCGTTCGATTGATTATATTCTTAAAAAGACAGAAGATTTGGCTGCATTTAAACTTTCTTTAATATCGATTATTATGCGAACGATAAGTGGAATGTTGACATAAAATTCTCTTTCGAATGCTCTCTGGTGAAGTTGAGTGAACGTTATTTCCACAGGAGATTCGGTTTTTTATGTCTGCTCTGTTTGTAGCAGAAATCATTGTCGTTTAACCTTTTTCTAGATCCGTGCTGGGCAAACACATACAATTATGTTTATGTTTGTAGCTCTTAACAGGCGAAGCGCTTTGTATATTAAAAGAGAAAATCATAAATACTTAAAATATTTAGTAGCGTGACTTGGCTTCCACAAGTGCTAATCAGCAGCTGATTTAAGTTTGATCCCTGAGATCTCAACAAAGCAAGGCACAAATGCTCATTTTAGTACAACACACAAGTAAGCTTCTACTACCGTAAGATGCAACGTCAGCGTATGCAGAATATTGTGGACAAGCTCTTCTAGTAGGAAATTTTTATTATGCCCATGTTCAGGTCTATTTGATCGACAAGTCGTAATCATACAGCTCAAGATTAGTTTAACGCCAATATACTACAAATCATATGACTTCATAAATTTCACAAAGGATTTTTATCTCGTACACAACCGCTTTATATGCTTTTAGAAATACCATGATTCTTTTAAATTGTCAAGAGATAAATTCGCTGTTTCTTAAATTATTTTAGAAATTCGTCCTGCTTTTTATAATTTCGATGTTTCTCGAACAGTTGCAAGATTAATTACGGCTTTTCTCATTGGAAACGATTCCTGCTTGATTTTGACAATGTCGATATCGAGAGGGTGTGGCTTTTGGTGTTAACTATGTTTTTTTTTTATTAATTTGAGTATGATTCGATCTGAATGAGCAGAATAAGAAGGAGGGATTTTTTGCGCTACTGCATGGTTCGGAGATGTGGATTTTACTTCATTGTTTACTTCAAGTGAGTACTTTTCCTACTTTAAAGAAGTGAACGATTATTGATTTATTTCGCCTAAAACCACTCTAAAAGGATTTAATCTGTTTGTTGGGTTTTAGCTTTACGGAAATCACTACATAGGAAATTTTATTTCATCAATTTTCTTTGGAGATTTAAATATGGATCACAAAACTGCTCTAATTTTGATTAAAAGAGTATCTGTGTTCTCTTTGCTCTTATTCTTTAAGTACGAGTATATAATTATTTTAATACAAATTGTACTTCAATTATTTTGAAAAGACCAACCCTTTAAAAACTCTTGTTAAACTAATATATTTCTTGCATACTGTCCTAATGCAACATCCTTCTGTATAATTTGAACTGAATACTTCATAATTATAGCTTGTGGTCACAACACGATGTAACACGATTTATATAAATTGTTTTCTCTGGAACAAAAAACTTGGTTTTCTTACTTTTGTTGGACCAAATATGTTCTCGCTGGACATGCTTTTACTTTAACTATTAACCTAAACCTTCTCTAACCAAATTATGCATGCAACATGTTGTATTTATGTATTTTATGCATTAAGTCTGCTTTGGCAACACAAATAATACTCTTAAAGTGGCAATGTGCACATCAATTAATGAACCTGTCGTTTGGCTGCATTAAAACGTGTAAATTTGTCGCCAACGCAGACATTTCTTAACGCTGATTATGGAATTTAAAGCAAGTTTTTTGGTAAGAATGGCAAATAAGAATTACAAACGTAAATCAATGAATGCCAAATTCATAACAAGAAAGAAAGTTACTGTAATTTGATTAGCAGTTTAGTGAAATTTGTAGAAAAACCATATTAGGGCGCCCTTTCAAATTATATTGACTGACTACAATCTTTGTTTGTAAAATCCTTATATAAAGTTGTACACCACTAATAACAACTTTTGGCTTAATTTGTTTAAGAAAATGTTATAATCACATATGATCGATCACTTTCTTAAAGTAGTTAAGAATTAATAAACAAGTCCAAAAAAAAAAACAACAACAAGATTCATTTTTGTGTGCAATAAAAAGTTTCATCAGAAAAATTCCATTTACAGTATTCCCACGATCAATCTTCAGCTCAAAAGTTAAACTGATGGACAAGTATGGTAAGACGGCTTTTTAATTTTTCTGCGTGAATCAAGTTCATTCATTCCGTCACTCATCCATCCATCTGACTGACAGACAGAAGCTTATTTCTTATACATAAATACAGATAAAATTATACGAGATGTTTTTGCTTAATAATTTGTGTTGAACTTGTTTTTTTTTTTTTTGCAAATCACACAAATTAATCATTCAAAGGTAGAGATAAGAAACAATAACGTGAATTATATTCGAACAAGTGGAATACTACATCAAGAAGATAAACCAATTTTAATGAATGTTTGTGGGGAAAACTGATCTTGAAAATCCTTTTGGTAGTTTTTGAAGATCCTCTGCTACAAATACTGTCCGATTGATCTTGAATATTTCGGTACTCATCTGTAAATCACATCAGTTTATTCCATATATTCATATTCAATACATTCCAATGGTGTCCTTTTGTCAGGCATAATATTAAAGAGATATTGGGATCACCAAGATTAGGATCCAAATATCCTAGATCCTAAAGATCCAATATTTTAAAGATCCTAGATTCTAAAGATCATAGATCATATAATAAATATCATAGATCCTAAAAATCAAATATCCTAAAGATCCTTCAGATCCAAGATTCTAAATATTCTAAGTCCTAAATCATACAATAAATATCTTAGATCCAAGGTCCTCGCTGCTAAAGATCCTAGATCAGAAAAATTCTAGATCATAAAGATCCTAAATCTCTTTATTTATTCTTAACCTTACAGTCTTCCAAAATGATCATCAGTCACGGGTAGGGTATTTTCAATAATTACTTGGCAAAAATTTTCTCATACAAACTACAAATGCACTTGATTGAGATTTACACGACATAATGTCGTTCACTATGATCAATGTTTCGTGTTCTCTCTTTTCACAAAAACTTTTTTCATTTGTTGTTTCTTACGCTTGCAACATTTCAACTTTATTTCACATGAATGACCATGTGTGTCAATCAACTTTCAGTCTTTTAGTCCGTCCTTTCCATTCTCCATCCTCCTCTCTCTCTCTCTCTCTCTCCGTGTGTATGCAAATTGTCCACTTGTTTTAGGTATGTCACCTGTATTGTGCCTGTCATAATCAATCACGTTGCTCTTATCGCAAATCAATTATAGACAATTTCATATACCAGACACATTTTTTGTTGTTTGCAATTTAAATTTTACTTACTGATGTTGTACATACAGTTTTTTTCCTCTTCTTAAACTTTGTCGTAAAGATCATGAGAATAAATGTGAACTAAATTTAAGTGCTGATCATAAATTAAATCTTTTTTCAAGCTGTTGTTGTTTCTGTAAGCTGGTTTCGTTTTTAAAGCCATTTGACAGTTTTAAAATAGTGCGTTGACATTCTCAGGTTAAGGCGAGTGGTGAGTTTTTGTTTGCATTTTGCTTTTCATTTGTTGAGATTTGTGTCATGTTGCAATTGATTTTTAAGACAAATTGCGTTTTCAAGTGTGTGACAGTTTTGCATGAAAAAATAAAACAAAGTGTTAATGCAAAAGATATCAGATGTAATGGAACAATTGTAAAATTTGTGGTAAAAAGCATGAATTGTTGTTGAGTAAGTGGCTTTTTAGGCTAAAACATGAGAATAGAAACACTTTCAGTGACTGATTGAAATCTCAGTTGAAGTTGGGTAAGTGAGGATTGAAGTGCAACTACAGAAATTTTCTAAATAAGTTGTCCAGAAAATTTAACTCTTTATAAAATGAGAAAGTGATAACGTGGAATATAAATAATATGGAAAGAAGATGTCCAAGTTATTCAATACAAAATTAATAAATATTTAAGAAGGAATTTACACTGTGTTCTCCATGAAAACTTGTTTTTGTTGATCTGCATGTAGCTTGTCACAAAACGTCCTAAACTCAAAGAAAGTGTGGTGACCAAATCTCAACAAATTGGGATGGCGGATAGTATAGCGCAGAATTAATATATGTCCAGGGGGATGAATCGTAAATGGATGTGATCTCTGTGGCTAAGATACAATTCCATTGCCATAGTATAGAACGAACAAAAATGAGGAAAATATTGGATCTACTTTGTATCGGAAATCCTGACGTTCCAACACAAGCTTAGAAGATGTTTAGGGTCTGCAATAACGAAGAACATAGCGCAAAGTTACCGGTTATAATTAATGATGGAGACAGTCATGATATATAATGATTGTTGCCGAAGTGGGCACGAAAATAATAAGTTGGGGAACGCCTTCTTAATAACAAAAGAATCTTAGAACCTTACTTTGCAATAAATTCAAAGTTTGGTGTTAGGAAAGAAATTTTTTTAGCTTGGCGGAAAAATTTCAGATACTGTTGTGGAGATGAAATCCACAAGACCAGAAAGTCACCATCCGTCAGTGAATATACTGAAATTAACACACACTAAGTTTCCCAAATTTAAATAAAATTTCTAATTTTTTATTATTATATGGATAGGAAAGGTTACAAAATAAGTCATTAAACACCTGCCAACTTTTATTAACCGCTGTCTGAGACGTTATTATGCTCATATGACTTACTGTGGCAAACAAATCAGACAATTGTTTAAATTGATTCATACTGGCAGTATGTAGGTCATATACTGAGAAAGGAAAACAGTCACATACAATATTCAAGTTAAGGCAAGTAATAAAAAGTAATTGATATTTTTACGAAAAACTGAAGAATAAAGGACAGAATCGAGTAAGGTGGAACTGTGATTATTATTAAATTGTCTTTCGTAAATGTCACACACATTGAGATGCAATATAATAAGATTAGTCACCACATACAGTGATGGATATGAGGTCAGCACATTTAATATATGCTGTTTTGAAAATTATTTTTCTTTTATATTATTATAATTATAGTAAAGAGGAATCTTTAATTTGCAGAGCCTCAGCGGCAAACACATTAAGGAGCGCCGCCGCAATTCAAAGAGATATTTCAAGAAAATATTTTTTTTTTTTTTTTTTATAAAATTATATTTATTTATTGAATCTTCAGATATTGAAATGACAATAAGTTTTCGAATCTTAATACTAAAAGAAAATAATAAGTCCAGCCAGTGCTAGACAAAATATTATGATACTACAAAAAAATTTACATCCACTGATCCAGTCATCTGTTTTGCGTTTGAGTTAAAGCAAGGGTATCCCTCCTTCTCAACCGAACATGGCCACTAAAGTTAAGGATGTCTCGTGCAAGTGAGTTTGGATGGTGTTCAAGTTTGCTGACATATTTTGAGGCGTATTTTGTAAATTCGTCTTTCACCAAAGGAATGCCTAGATCTTTGTGAATTCGAGAATTTTTAACGTACCATGGAGCTGCAGTAATTATACGTAGAATTTTATTTTGACCTCTTTGAATTTTTTCAATGTTGGATGCTGAGGCAGTACCCCATAATTGAATTCCATAACACCATATTGGCTTTAGAATTGCATTGTACAACAAAAGTTTACAATCCAACTTTAATGTAGAATTTCTGCCGATTAGCCAATTAAGTTGCACTGCTTTTAATCTCATCTGTGTAAGTTTTGCGTCAATATGAGACTCGAGGTGGATTCCGAGGTATTTGACTTCATTGTGTTGCGGAATAATTTGGTTATTTATTCTGATGGACGAGCAGGTATCTTTTCGCAATGTGAAAGTTATATGAATACATTTCTGTTCGTTAACCCTGATTTTCCAAAGCTCAAGCCAATTCTCTAGTTTATAAATATAATTCTGCAAATTCTGTGATGCTATTTGATGGTCCTTATGAACGCTAATAAAGGCTGTATCGTCAGCAAAAGTTGAAGTATGTATATTGGGGTCTGACGGCATATCGGATGCATAAATCAAATATAAAGTAGGACCCAGTATGCTACCCTGGGCTACTCCTGCTTCAATTGGCTGAGCGGGGCTTAAAAAATCGCCTTCTTTGATTGTAAATTTGCGACCATATAAATAACTTTTCATAAGTTTGTGGGTGTTAGCAGGCAGAGCTAATTTTATTTTGTGCATGCCAGACTTTGTCGAACGCTTGGGAAACATCAATGAAAAGCGAAAATATGATATTGACATATACTCTAGAACTATCGATTCGAATACTCGATTAGAATACTCAATGAAAAAAATAATTTGCTTGGATGCATAGTTTCAAAAATCCCGGATTACTTTTGCTCATGAGCATTTAGAAAAACCAGAAATCTTCTAGAAGAATATTGCGTGGAACGATGAATCTAAATTTTGTAGGTTCGAATCTGATGGAAAAAGTTACGTATAGCGTTCTCCAAACATGCAGAGAACTCCAAAGTATACTTCTAAGGCCATAAAGCATGGTGATGGTGTGGGCAGCGTTTTCTAGGCATGATGTTGATCCTAAGCATAAAATCGTTGCACGAATGGATCAGGATGCTTATAAAATTATACTTTTAAACACAATGATGCCATACGTTGAGGAAAATATGCCAATTAGGTGACACAACAATAATCCAAAACACACCTCGTCCACTACGAGCAGTTGCTTGGAGCAGACGAATATTGATGTATTGAAACGGCCAGCCAAATTTCCGAATCGAAAAATCGAATTCAAAACCTATGGAATAATATGAAGCAACATATAAAGGCAGTAAGATCCCAGAATTTTCGCCATTTGTGGAATTAAATCCAAAAATCGGTACGCAATTCCAAAAGAACGCTGTATAACACTGGTGGAGAGGGAGAGAGGCTAGAAAATGTTCAGCTGTTATAGGATAACATAATCACCCCTATCATGAATAAAAATTCCATCTGACATTTGTTCCCTTTTATTTCTTTTAACATTGAATTTTAATAGGAAACATGTGAAAAGGGAACAAATTTCATGTGGAATTTTTATTCACGATAGGCGTGAATAAATATTAGGATTTCAATTAAGTTTTTTGTTTTGTGTATTTTATGAGCATAAAATATTTAATTAGTGCTAAATTTCTATTCTGAGTTTTTTTTTTTTTGGGTACTGTATTTTGGAGAGATAAACACTCAAATAGAACAAAAAGTTGAGTGACGTTTGATAAATAAAGGGTTTTAAAAAATAACGAACAATAGAAAATATTTCCTTTAATTATGTGCTAAACTTTTATCCACCACTGTATGTATATCGTAGTGAAGCGTAAAAACAGTTTATTCTTTCCTTATACTTATATAGAAAAGTCAACTTTTACATTCAGGCATGTGATGGAAATCGAAAACGAATCAGTTGTGGAAATGCATTTTAATGCATTTATAATCTAATTTTTAAAATTTTTGTTCTCAGATTCTCTTTAGTAGCCCAATATCTTTATATTTGATGTGATAAAAGTTTTTCTATACAGAAATATTACGAAAAAATTGACTTCTAAAACTCATTCGTTTTCGATTTCCTTCACATGCCTGATTATTGTCTCAAAATAAAAATTTCCCTTTTTTAACACGCACATTTCTACCACCAACAGCGGCGGCAGTCGTTAATTTCCACTTAAAGTTTATCATTGAAATCCATGTTGAACTTAAAACGCTCAGTGTGCTATTTCTTACAAATGAAATTGAAAAGCTTAAAGGAAACAAATATCTAGCTTAAAGTGGCATTTGATTGCAACTACATATTGAATATCATGTCCACACATCGTGAGATTTGCATAAATTCATAAATGCAACATAATTCGTTCATGCCACACAATACCAAAGAACACAAAAAAAAACAACATACACGTACACACTCACAGCGATTACAACATCTCCTTAGTTTTTCCCATGACTTTAAATAGAGAAATATAAATCTATCTGTAATAATTTATATGATCTATTATCCAGTCTAGCTGAAATGAAAATCATGGCAAGAAATATAGAAAAATAGAAGAAAAAAAAAAACTTTGAAATTGGTGCTAAATGCGTCACAAGAAATTTATTGCATTTGCTAGAGTAGAAGTATTTTATGGAAATAAATTCACATCTAAAGCAATTAGATTAATTTTCAAGCAACAACCTTTCAAATAGACACTAATAGACCAACGAGGGTGGAGCAGCAAGTTTGGACAAAAGGAAAAGTTTAAAAAACAAAAAAATTTTGCAAAATTACTGCAGTTTTAGCCAGTGTGTAAATTTTGTTTGCAGAGAGAATAGATATGAACTTTGGCCAGTTGGATTTATATTTCTTTTACTTAAGACCCTCTTATATTTTTAAATAAATACGCAAACGTTTTTTCTAACAAACTACTACAAAGAAAAAAATAAATAAGAAACTGATTTACAAAGTTTTTGTTTAAACTTTAACACGTTTTCCCATTTTTTATTATTATTGTTGTCGCTGTTTTCAACACAAACGAATTAATAGCATTAAACAACATCAAAATTATTATAAAAATCAATTGTAATTAATGATAATCTGAGAATAAACAATACTTGCAAAACACAAATCTCCCAAACAATGACAAAGACACAATCTAAATGTGAATGCGAGCGTGGATTTCCACCAGTCAATACAAGGAATGAATGCAAGAAAATCCAAATCCACTTTAATGAAAAAACTCTAAAGAAAAAGCCAGGCCCACGTATTTGCCACATAAAAATAGAATGCACAACATTTAAATTGATTTGAATTTTCAGCGCGCCAACACCTGAGTGTATTCCATCGAAAGCACAGACTCCCATAAAATGTTTGTTTGTTGTTGCTACATGTGGCAAATGTTGCCAATATGAAACTTGTTACATTGACTTAACTTTATCAATTGCAAGTGGTAAAGTGAGTTTTTGCAGTTGCTGTTGTTGTTGTTGCTTCGTTTCGTTTCCTTTCTTTTGGGCATTCGTTTGATGTTGTTGCTTGTTGGTTGTTGGCAATACCTATACATACAATCTGGCCATAAATGTGTCCAACAATCCATAAATGTCATTTGGATGACACAAATTTATTGATGGATTATAATAACTTTTGCAATTTTGTTTTGCACTTTTGCAAATGTAAAATTAAGAATGTTTTTTTAAAGCAGAGGTCTACAAACTTGTGGACTATATGGATTTAAATGTTATTGGCCTGACAAGGAATGAGAGAAATAAGTTCAATGGAAATAATAGCCCCCATATAAAGTCCACTTCCGGAAATCACTTAAATATGCATAAATCTCTTATAAGCCTGGTGGTGCAAGTATTGTCTCAAAAGTTTACTGATATTATTTGGATACTTCAGCCATATTTCTTTTGAGTTGTTGACATTTAGATTAAGATTTGTCCAATAAGGCTTCATTATAAGTATCTTAGTAGCCATTTTTTTTTATCAAATTAAAGTTGTCAACTTCGTATGAAAACAGTTCCATAAAATATTTCCAAGCAGCTGATTACAATACAATGAAAGTTTGTTTAGTAATCAAGCCTTATCTCTTCTAAATAAGTCGACAAGCGATTTAATATTGATTACCTACTGTGCATTTTTTGTAAACTTAATCACACTTAATGATGAAACAGAACACGACCGCAACTTCAAGCAAAAACGACTCTCAGAGAAAACAGGCCCATAATTGAAACGACGGCTGCAACTTCACAAACTGTCATTTAATGTTTTTATATTTCTTCTGTGTACCAACCTGTAATGCCGACGGCTTTTTCAATTTTTGTCCACAAATCTTGTTTAAATAAAAATTTTTGTACAATGGCGACTGTATATTATATATGCAATCATGCTTTTGTACTTCTTCAATTAATTTTTCTAAAATATCACTTATTTTCTTTTAAATTACGAAAATCTCACTTTTAAACGTTTCTTTGATTTTCTTTTGTTTTTATTTTTCTTTCGCCAAAGCTTCAAAAACACATGGTTTTGTTTACAAAATGTATAAAATTTTATAAAAGTATGGTAATGTTGTTGAGAGCATTTGTGTTTTAAAGTGAGAGCATAAGAAAAAACGCAGTCAAAATAAAATAGATTCTATTTTCACGACCGCATTCTCTGGCATAATTTTATGTCAAACTGTATTGAGAAAAACGTTCAGCCCCAGTTCTGTTTCATCATTTATTCTGTTTGGCGTCGTCGACACAAGACAACATAATTTGTTGTAAATCCGTATTCTCCTCGTTGTCAGTATTACCATTTATCGCTGACTGTCGACATTGTTTGGTATTCTGTAACTTGAATTGACGTCGATGTTGGCTTTCATTTTGTCGACGGTGTTTATACCCTACACCACCATACTAGGTATCCAAATAATATTGAACCCAAATATATTTCATATGCATGCAAATAATACGGTACAATCTTATTATGATCGTTCCATAATTAGTCATAGCTCTCATATAAGGCCCACTTCCGAAATTTACTTTAAATATCATAAATTTCTTAAAAATTGTGGTATTCAAATAAAATTTGACACAAATAAGTTTCTTATATACAGAAATAATGACACCTAATTTTATAATTGACGGTCCATAATTAGTCGAAGCTCGCATATAAGACCCTCTACGTAATTCACTTCAAGCTCCATAAATCTTTTAAAAGTATTTATATCGAGATAAAGTTAAGATTAAGATTTATTTTAAAAATTATGTTTAAGATTATATAAGATTCAGCTCATTATACCCTACACTACCATAGTGGGGAGGGTATATTGGATTTGTGCTGATGTTTGTAACGCCCAGAAATATTGGTCCAATATCCACCTTAAAGTATACCGACCGACTCCGAATCACTTTCTGATTCGATTTAACGATGTCCGTCCTTCCGTCTGGCTGGCTGGCTGTCCATGTAAAGCTTGTGCGCAGGGTACAGGTCGCAATTTTGAAGATATTTCGATAAAATTTGGTACGTGATATTTTTTCGGTCCAAAGATGGACGGGATTGAAGCTGGTAGAAATCGATCCATTATTTCAGCTGGCCCCCATACAAATGTCCTCCCGAAATTGGGGTTTACCGATCATAAATGTTTGAATTAAGCAAATATCCAAACAAATTTCATCACAAATGAGTGGTAAATGAAGCCAAATCACATCTACAAATTTTGTGCAGATCGGTCGAAAATTACTAGTAGCTCCCATATAAACCCCACTTCCGAAAATCATTTAAAGACCATAACTCTCTCAAAAATGTTGGTGCCAAATAATATTGAACGAAAATATATTTCATATGTCTAAAAATAATACGGTACAATTTTATAATGGTCGGTCCATAATTAGTCGAAACTCCCATATAAGACCTTCTCCGTAATTCACTTTAACCTCCATAAATCTTTTAAAAGTATTTATATCGAGATAAAGTTTAACATACACAATAATTGTATTCATAGACATCATGACACTAAATTTTTGGATGATCGGTCCACAATAGGTTATATCTCCCACATAACGCCCATTTCTAAAAAAACTGTTTTATACATATGGGTGTAGGGTATTATCTGGTCGGGCTTGACCGACTATACTTTCTTACTTGTTTTAGTATCGTGTTGTGTAGTGCTGTATTTTTTTAAATATTAAAAATAAAAAGAAAATATTTATGTCGATGACGCCAAACAGAATAAGGCTGAATATAATTACTTTTGTAATGTTGAATTTCACACATTTGGGAACCCCTGCCCAGCTTTAAGTTTTTAACAAAACACAATATTAATTGTATTGAAAGGTTGTAAATGAGATTGCATTATTATTGATATCAACTTTATGCAATTGAAAGAATATCAATCATCGTGTAATATGTTGTAATTACATACCAAGAAAGTGTCAGATAAAGACCATACAAACAAACAGAGTCACAAGATATTTAGTACGTGTTACCAGTATACTTGAGTATCTAAACATAAATGACAGATTTATACCTGTAACTTTAAGAAAATATTATATATAAATATTAATAATTATTCTAGATTTAATACATACGTCAATGTCAGCAATGAAATGACAAAGATAAACTGCATTTATCAAATGTATATGTCTCGCAAGTAGAGGAAATTTATTAATAATAAATGTAGTTAACAAAAAAAAAAGTAGTACACAGGTGTTTTATAGCAGGTATGTTGTGATACTTTTAAGTTAGAATAAAGAATAATTATAATATTGATGTTAGTTGTTTTGATTTAGATATAGGAAATGTTTGTAAATTATAAAATGTCAATAATATAATAAATCTTTTATAGGTCCATATGGTTTGCGAAAAGAAATTTCAAAAATGTCGTACAGTTGGTCAGTTACGCAGACATTAGACCAAATAGTATATAAGAAGTCAGGAAGTGTAAATTAGGACTGAAATTCATATAATGTGTCAATTGAACCCAATTTATACTTAATTGTATATTTCTTTATTTTTTTAGTTCTACTATTTTTCTCCAACTTCTTCTCATTTAACTAAATTATAAACATATTGCTAAAAAAAAACCAACAAAAAATCAAGATCATTTTATACAACATTGTCACGATAAGTTTTTTTTTGTCTATCACACACGAAACGTGATTTTATCATTGTCAAAATAATTTTAGCACAAATAAGAACACAGCATGATATAAACAAATTTTCCCAAAGGGGAAAAGACAAATTCAACTTTGTTTTCCCTCCTGTAATGTAAGTTGAAAATAAACAGAAATAAATCAAAATTGATTTATTACCCACAAATATTGATGAAGAGTAAATCTTTAAGAAAAAGAAAACAAAGACTAAAAAACCAAAAAAAAAAAAACAGAAAACCACATGTCGTTAAAAGCGAATAAAAGTTATAAAAAAAAAACAACCCAAGGAAAAAGTTCCTTATAAAACGCGTGACATAAGTTTTTTTCCTGGCTACGTCTACTATTGATACGTTTAATATTTTATGCTGTTGTCCCAAAAATAACACCAACATTTATTGAATGCATGTTTATGTTTCCAAAAAAAAAAAAAAAAAAAAAAAACAGCAAAAGAAACTCATTGTCTCCCTCCCAAAGTAAAATCAAAAATTGTTATAAAAATGTTCATCGTTTCATAGAGTAAATGTTTCGTTACAATATTTATTTTCAGTAACATGCAACAATGCGACGAGACATGTTGGTGACACTGCGGTTAGTGTTGCTGACATAAACAACATACGAATTGATGGCAAAACGATTATGTTGGAAAATAGTCGTCATCAGTTGTTGCTGTTGTTGTTGTTATTAATAGGGTCGCATATTGAAGGGGACTCTCTCTCTCTCTCTCTCGTACACTCGAAGAAATTATTCGCAAAGTTGTCATATGAAAATAGAAGTTAATTACTTAACTGTTATTACATTACAAATTTTGTATAAGCGATCATTGCACTATGTACCAAAAAGTGATTCTGAGCAGAAAATTAAAACAAAAAGTGTTGAAACATAAACATTATTGGGTAAACAACATTTTTTTTTTGTTTTTGCTTCGAGAATGTCAAATTTTGTGCCCACAAGCGTCAAATAAGTAAAGTTTTGCTTTGCTTCTTTAATTTGATAAAAGTACCGCTGCTGCGTTTGCTAACCGAAGATTTTAACGTCTAAAGGATTTAACGTGAGAAAGACGTTTTCTACTGTTTAGATTTTGACACGAAAGATGCTCCAGGCAAAAAGTTTAAAGACCAACAATTGGAGGCATTACTCCATGAAGATTGTTGTCGAACACAACAAGAGCTGGCAAAATCTCAACTGAATCATTTGACGCAAGAATTGACCTAGAATATGCGGCCAGGCATGAAAGCGTAATATTCCCATACAACAACAGGTAAGAACTCCACCTTTCTTGGTATGAAGGTTGTGGTTGTGATATTATGTGCCCAGTGGGCCACTTTTCGTAAGCAGAACTTGCGCTGTGGGATGAACCAAACGTAATGTTACGGTGCCGAAATTAACATGTTTCAATACCTGTTAAAAGCTGTTTAGAAATAATTAATTGGTTTACTAGACCCGTCTTAAGCCTCAGTTAGCCGACTGTAACGGAATGTAACTGCAACAGTAAGAAACAGCTGATGGATATTATTATGCGTAAAGTAATGCAAATGGTTATGAATCGTAATGTATAAATCTGTAAGAAATAGAATTTCCTTACATTTTTACGTCATTACATTACATTCCGTTACAGTCTGCTAACTGAGGCTTTATAGTCCAGACCTTGCCCCTTGTCTTACTACTATTTGTTTCCGACGATGCAAAAAACTCTCTCTGGGATACACTTCGTTATATTTTCTTTAAACTACTTGACGCTTTAAATTTGCAATTAAAAAGAATCCGGTTTATTTAAGAAAAATAAACCACCGTTTTTAAAAGGTAAAAACGTAACAATACTAACTAACTTTCATTAAGTGCATATTTCAAAACCGATTGAAATCGAATTTATATATATTTAAAACTTTGCGACAGTGTTGATTTTTCTCAAAATACAAAACAGCAAGTTACTGATTTTCATAACCGAATTTGGAATGAAAAACTCTTAGTTTTCGAGTTGTTCAAGTAAAGTTCGTATAGAAGTGGAGACAGCTAATGAAAGCATTAGTTTGAAATCGAGTAATAATTTAATATTTGAGAGTACAAAATTTAGGAAAGAATTATAACAATCAGGATTTACTTTTGACCCCTGCACTTAAAGGATTAATGTTGTCCAATTATGTTAAAAGTTAAAAAAATCCATTTGAAATTCCTGCAATTGTCATGACATATGCAACACTTTGAGTGTAAAGATTTAAATAGATTTAAAGCTTTAGAAAACTGCACATGTTGTTTGCCGAAGCCGTCTGTCTGAACGGCTAAAAATTGTGATTGCCTGGATTCTGTTTTTTTTTTTGAAGTTTTGTGATTGCTATTTTGCTTTTGTTGTTGTTTAATATGTTTGTTGTGCAAATACATTTATTGTCAAATCATGAGGTTTCCTGCTGCTGCTGCTGCTAGTGACACATAGCTGTTGTTGCAAACAAACCAACAAAAATCCTAAGAAAAAAAAACATAACTAACTGAGCCGTAATGAAATGTAAGCTGTGATTTGCTGCCATAGTAAACAAGTGGTAACGTAAATCTTGTGTTGGCTTTTTCCCATGCACTTGTGGCCAGCAACAATATAAATATAAACTTCTCCCTTTTTTTGCGAAATAAACTAAACATTAAATGTTTTCAATGTTGCTGCATAAATTCTTCGTTGAATGTTTGTGTTACCCTGAGTGTTTGTGACTATTTATGTTTATATGAGACTTTGGCTGCACAAAACAAAAATATCGTCAAATTAAACGTTACTTTTGCCTAGTTGTAGCTGTAGTTGTTGTTGTTGTTGTTTCTGTTGCTGTTGCAACTCAATCACCTAAACACAAAACCAATTGTGTCGTTTTCTCTATAGACCATCGTAATTATTTTGTGGAGTTTTTTTCTTTTTTGTTGCAGTTGTTGTTCCTAAACCGTTGTTGTTTCAGCTCGTATAGTATATTGATGTCCATCGGTTTTTGCACATGCAAATGCCACAAAGTGTTGCGCTTCAATGCCTATAAAAGCCAGTCACCCTGCCAGCCAACCAGTCATCCAGGCTAAAGCTACTCAAGCCTTTGAAAAAAAAGAAATGGAAAACTAGGAACAAAATACATTCGAGCCATTTATAGAGAAAAAATATGGTCGTTTTGAATGCAATACGCAGCTGATGCCTAAAAACTCGTAAATATTAGCAAACATACAGCACACGCATTTAAACATACGAGTTTGAGGCAAGTTCATGTTCAAATACGGACAGGAACGTACACACAGACTGAAAAACACCTACAATTGTTTGAAAAGGGTTAGAAATTAAACTAATTTTGAAACTATTTCTAATACTACGAAGTTTACTTTCGGAGTTTACAATACAAATGACTAATTTGTCATAAATAATATTCAAAAAACTAAAGCTGCTAAAAACCGCATTACAAACAGCAGCTACTAAGGAGAATCAGATATGCAAGTTTATGGTCTTTGTTTTTGTAACAGCTGCATCGACGTCGAGACCAAGGCGCATTTACAAGAATGAATGAATTTCGAAAATTTTCAATTTAACCCGCACTTTAGCTAATTTTTAGATTTTCTATGCCCTCTCAAACTAGGTTAAAATTTGCTGCCTTTTTCCTGCTCTCTAACAGAAAACAAAGCAAATGATAATTATTTGCTTGGCATCGATTGAAATTACATTTCTCTTTATCGAAAAATATCCTTTGAGTGTTACTGAAATAAGCAATATACATATTATTGAAAGCAGAGATTGTCTATACAAAACCAATCGAATGAATTAGCCCTAAAAATCTAAATCCGTGATGTGATTAACGAAATATACCCGCCATTTCATCAAAATGCATTTGAAAATTTTTATAAAACAAACCATATCTGTAAGCGTGATCATGCTGTATATCAGTACGATATTACTTCAATAATATTTATTTACATCGCATTTGGTCTGAAACAATGTCAAAGGACACTCTGTAAAAATAAAACCATTTAGGGAGTTATATTCACCTGAATCTTTAATACCGTCCAATTAAATGAAAGTTACTCTACAGTGTTTGCTTATATAATTTTCGCAAACTATAATTCTTTACCTTTCCAATGATATACAATATGTCATATTTATTATTATAGTTTCAAATACTACTGTAAAAATCACGCCTCTTAAAAACTTCCCTACTAGCTTTGTTTATATTGCTTACTATGCGCTTCTCATCATTTCTTGTACTAATTTTTCGTTTATTCTATTTATTGTTAACTAAATTTAATAATGCAGCGAAATGAAAAGATACCGATACAAAATATAAATGTGATAAAAAAAAGCTACTGGTTTGGCAAGCAATTTACTGTTGTGGTCTAAAAAACACCCATTTTATTTCTTCGACTATGACTTCAGATACATATTTTTATAAAACAACGCCTGCAGAAATAACTGTTGGCACCTGGACAACTAGAGAACTAGTGAGCCTAGAAGCCTTAATAGACACCTATTTTCCTGATCGATCTCCTCTTATATAAGGACAATAAAGTGCGGCTTCTCTGTGATCTATCTAAGGTTACAATTATTACCCCATTTATGAGGAGAGACTGAAGTGGGCCATGGATAGCTTTGTCTCTTTCAAACTTTACTTTTCATTCGAATATATAAAGCCTTTATAGGTCAATATCTAGGTGCAATTCATACCTAACTCCACATTTTGACATGGCATCGTTTTGTGCTCACAAAAACAAAACGTCGCGAAGCGTCGCCGGAAATATAAACTAAAAATTTTTCATGTTATTCTGTGTGAGGAAAACATGTTGATGAAGCGTATTTTTCATTTCATTTCAAGATATAATTTTATAGCAAACATAGTTATGCGAACAAATGTCCTGACAACGTTGATCGAACAAGAACATAACATCGACAAGAGTTGTCCACACAACACAAATTCGTGTGCGGACAAAAAATTGTTCTCTGTGTCAACTAATTGACTATAAAAACATCCGAAGGACTATAAGTGTATTCACATTCCTTCTAATATCTCTGGAAAAGTTGAGAATATCGTTTGGTTCCGATCTATTATCAGCGATTTATACTTTATCCTTCATACCCACATGAAGTATAAATCTTTTGAGACTGCGCTTAACTTGCTTGTTAGTGAAATTTAGTAGATTCTGGGGTATTGGGCAATATAAAGCGTGAACAGAAAATCATTTTACAGAACATTCTTTGGCATTTATTTTTTAAAGATTATGTCTATCAAATGTTGGCCGTTGCTAAGTCGCAGATGGTCCAATTTGCAATGACTCGTTCGAGTATTTCGACTTGTAACTGGCGAATGACAAGCCTGAGGCGAAGCATGTTTGTTCGCATAAACTTTAGATTTTACATATCCCCACTGGAAAAAGTCTAAGGGTGTGATATCACACGATCTTGGTGGTCAATCGACCGGCCCAAAACGTGAAATTATGTGCTCACCGAAGTGTTCTTTCAATAAATCCATTCACTGATGCGATGTGTGGAAAGTGGCGCTGTCTTGCTGAAACCAAATGTCGCCGAGATCACGAGCTTCAATTTCAGGCATCAAATAATCGGTTATCATGGCACGATAATGGTCGCCATTGATGGTTACGCTCGCACCGGCATCATTTTTAAAGAAATATGGACCGATGATTCCACCGGCCCACAACAAACTGGACGTGGTCTATTCGGTTGAATATTATCCAATAATGAATGCTGGGTCTCAAAATAGGTAATGGTGTTGCGAATAGTACGCTCAGTAGCTCGATTATACTGATCATAAGTTGAGCGAAGTGCAGGAAGTACATTCCTCACAGAACGTGAATTTTCGTAATAAAGTTGAACGGTTAGTAAACGTTGTTCAGGCGTAAGTTTTTCCATTATAAAATGCCAACATGACAGCATGACACGACTCACACGTGATCTCTCAAAAAAAGGCTATTGAAAAAAGTATCTCTACTTGAATCACCCTAGACATTAACAATGTTCAGGTCATGGAATAGCAACTGACCGCTTTATTTAAAAAAAATATTATAATTTTGAATTTTCGTTAAGAATAACATCTACATGAAAGAATTAAGCAAATCAGACATTATAGGTTAAAAATGCTGTCGCTATATTCACTTTACTATACACAAATCAGAAAATAATTTCCAAATATATTTGAAGTAATCACCACTCCATTTTCCTACAGTTATGTTTTGTCTCTGCTCCTATGTGGATTTTTCAGTCATCTAGACAAACAAAACGGGGATATTTTTTTTTATGATACATTTGGATAGAAAAAAAGTAAATGAACAGCAAACTCATTTTTATTAAATTGAATGCATGATTCTGAAGTAGTTGTTCCTGGTACCATTAAAAATAAAAGGAAGGATAAAATCTGTTCCTTATCTAAAACAGTTTCAGTGTAAAATACCTCTTGTTTGTCGGTATGTTCATAGATTTTCCAAATCAAATTGGTTTAGAGTACTTTCGGATTTGTATCGTTTTTCCTACGGTGCTACGGTGTCTACGATTTTGCACTCTTTGTACAATCTCTACATTCATTCATTCATTCACACTAACTCAGTCATTCATTCATTCATTCAAATACCAAATTGGTTGGTTAAAGTTCATGAAAATGCAATTTTTATTTGCCCGGTCTCTGACCAAACCCAACCGACATATTTACCAACGCACTTTCCAAAATGATTTTTACGAGTATTACCAGATTTCCAGACATAAAATACGTTTGTTACCAAATGAAGCAAAATCAGACCTATAAATAGTAAATATGTATGTAGTTGTTAAATAGGAGTAACTAAGTAAGTAAGTAAATGAAAGGCTGAGATTGGATGTTCAATTTTGTTTGGAGACTAGAGATTTTATTGGGGATAAGGTTTAATACTGTTTGGGATTGTAAATATAAACGATATAAGTAACAGTTTTGAAGCAGAAATAGGCTTCGCATTAAATTGCAGGTTGTGAGAGTTTAATACTCTAGGACTTTGGTCGATTTTCTTAAACAAATAGTTTTTATTAAAAATTATAAGTATTAAATCAAAACCACCGCTATGGAGACTAAACTTTAAGCTCAGAAAAAGCTTAAAGCTTGAACTTGCTTTCACAATTTCTATTCAAAATCAATTGCATATGGCAAGCAATATTCCCAATTTAAATGCAGTTTTTTCTTTTGCTCCCTTTGTTTTGTATTTTTCCGTAATTGTACAAAAATATTCTGACAGCAGCTTCTTAAAAAAAAAAGAACAAACAGCCAACAAACCACAACTAAATAGTTTCTTTTTTGCCCTCAAGACAATCAAATTTTGTCTATAGCTTTGTATGGATGGCTTATAAAATAATACTAAAATCTTAACATTATATTGCGTTTTTATTTTAATTTTGTTTGTTTGTTTGAAAATAAAACGACTAAGAAACTCCTTTTGTTAAAGCGGAGATTTATTTCTTGCGGTAACAGTCAACTTAAATAATACAAAATAATCAACAATACACGACCAAAGAATGCAAAAATAAATAAACTAAAATTGCAAAAAGGAAAACATACAACTAAAATATAACTACAGCTAATGTACAATACAATGTATGCAAATGATGTCCTTTTTACCACAATCCTATAACTGCACCGATACAAAATTTCATATTTGTTTAAATATTATAAAGAAAACAAAGTAACAAAGCTTTTTTTTAAGGTTCATTATTAAGTTATTATTGAGTTAATAATGCAACAAATAAGCATAATAATAGCTGCAAGCAGAAAAATTATAAATTACATATAAAACCACAAATTGAGGTGGTTTTTCAAGATAAATGTAATGAAGTTATTAAATTGAGTTTATACAAAAACTATTTATCTAAATTAAACCTAATTATAATATTAAGATATTTATTTGTAGTACCTACTAATTAGTACTAATTGCTGTTCTTTAGATATAACATACGTTCAAAATGCAATGAAAGGCAAGTTAGAGTGCAATATTCGGCTGTGCCAAATCTTAAATACCCTCCACCCAGTGATGCCAACATAGCTATTTTGGGGCTAGATTTAGCTATTTTTAATAACTCCTGGCACGTAATATTAAAAAAAAAAGTGCTAACACGGGCTCTTTTCAAACATGATATTGGCACGTTTAACGCTTTTTGCATCTATCAGTAAATACTCTACCATCTTGCCTTGTCTTTGGTTCATTATAAAGATAATATTTGTAGGAACAATTTATTATTTTTTATTCGAACTGTTAATTTAAAATTTTTGATATTTATTTAGTCGGACTCGAGTTCATTAAATTTAATTTTCATTAAATTATTTTTACTGAAGGAATTGCTTTACAACATGAAATCTCTAATAAAAATTATTTTATTGATAATTTTTCTGGCTGAACTGGGGTTCAACCTGGGTTGAATTTACATATTTGTACACATTTTTTTTGCAACAATGTTTTTTGCAAATATATGTATATATAGTTTTGAGAAGGATTTTGACGATTCTCATATAAGTCAATCAGATAAATATATAATTAAACAGAATTTAATACAGTTCATACAAAGTCTCATTTATGAAATTAGGACAAAACTTCCAACAAATTTTAAGTCGTTAGAAAAAATTTAGCGTAAAAAAATGTTTTTATTTTTGCAAGCCAGAAAATACTTTAAATGTAATAAAAGAATTTCCAGATGATGTTAAAGAAGTTGAAGAACTGGAAAATTCTTTAAAAATTTAAGATTATACCAGTGGAACATTTTAGATAGAACCGATCAATTCAAGAATTCGGTTAATGAGAATCCTTTTCAAAAATTGTCATTGTTTGTCTTAAAATTATTATCATATCCATACTCCAATGCTGAAGTAGAAAGACCATTGAGTGCTCCGAATTTTTTCAAGAATAAAATTAGCTTAATTCATATAAAATATGGCTTACAAAGGTGTAGCGCATAAAAGATCAAAATATTATATAAAAACAAATATATGGCCAGAAGATGAAGAAGATGTTTTTAATTCCACTTATTGAAATGATACATATTGTAATGTAAATATTTGTATACAATTTCTAAGTAATAATTTTATTAAACATTAATATGTAAATTTAATTTGTTAAATGAGTTTGAAGTACAAAATTAATAATAAATGGTTTTAAAACAGAATAATCTTTGATTTTTAAATATAGCACTTTTTAGCTCTTTTTGACTGCTCGGTCGGCACGTTTTGCCATTGAATAGTTGGCATCTCTGCCTCCACCTAAACGTACTAAGTCTTAGTGTAAATTTTATTAGTTTTTTATATATTGTTTGAAAAGCAATTTTTCGATCAACATAATTTAAATGTTTCAAACATTTATCTAATTTTGACCATTTATAATTGATTTAATTACCAATTCTTACCATAATTTACAGAGTTTGTCTGATTTTCATAATACGCTTGAGTATAATTTAACAATTTTTAAAATTAAAACAACATTTTTTCATATTCACAACTAGTTAGTCCCCGTTTACAAAGGGAAATATTTGGTAGGGAAACATCTGGCATTCTCTTTTGTATTTTCCGTAGCGGTCATACAGGGAAACATTGTTGTCGGAAACATGCCAGTTTATATTTGTTTTTTTTTTGACATTTGTCTAATTGCAGTGTTGTTTTTTTTTAATTTCTACTGTATTTGATTTGCTAATGTACACAATAAGAGTGAAAGCTCAAAGCGTGTCTCCGAGAACGAGAAACAAATTTCATATTCTTTTCCCCACCCGTCCCTCTATTCCAAACAAAGTGTTTCCCTTCCAAATGTTTCCCTGTGTAAACGGGGACTTAAGAAGCAGAGTATAGAAAATAGGTAAGATTATAAGGTGAGGCTACTTTTGGTTGAATTTGATCTATAATAACTAATTGTGGACCAATTATGGACTGATATCTTCAAAATCCAGTATCCACTAATGTGATTTCTAAGTACTTTAAGATTATTTTAATTGAACTTCATCTCAATAACGTTATTTATAAGAGTTGTATGGTTGGTTGTTATACACGGAAGTTTACTTAATTCGGGAGCTAGTGCCAATTATTGACTAACAGCTACAAAATCCAGTAGCATAGTTGCCGTATAACCGATATTAGTATGATTTCTGGGTTAAAATTACTGTTCTATATAAAAGTTGGTTCGATATCGATATTTAGTAGACATTTTTGTAGGTTTATTTGTTTTTCGGAAATGGTTCTTATATGGCAGCTATGACCGATTTTGCTTACTTTCAATACCACACTGCTTAGGAGAATTGTAAACGGGTTTTTGTAAACTTTGTTGATTTGGGCTGTGTCCTTTGGACGTGAGAGTGTTGTACACAGACAGACAGACTGACATAGCTCAATCGACTTAGAATTTCATAGTTTTCATCTGGTGGGTCTCAGATGAATATTTCTCAGTGTTACACACGGAATTAAAAACTTATATATACCCTCATTCACCACTTATGGTGAGACACATTTATTTAACTCTTAAATAAATTACTAATTTATCTAGTCTATAATATGCATATTGGCACATAATAACTACAAACTGACAAATTTTAATTCGCTGCCATTAAATGTATGACGTGTTGCAACCGTAATAAAACCCGTTTGACAGCTAAAAGTTTAAGGTTAATAAAAATGGAACATTACTCGGGAAAACAATTCGTTGTCATTGTTGAATAAAATTTCAAAAATAATTTTGTACGTATCGAAAAGATATGGTTATAGTGATCATAATCTTTCATTGTATCAAAATATTGGGTGTATAACTTAAATATTTGTACAAAATAAAATTATTTAAAGTATTTGCCATTGTTAACTATGACCTTTTCCCACCTATAGAGATTCCACGCCAAAAGGACTCATCTTTGAGGCCAAGCTAAAATTAAGCCAATTTCGGATTTCGGAGAACAGGTTTATAAAGTGAAGCGTTTCACAGAGAGAGCATGCTACAATTTTAGTCGGATGGGGCTAGGTCCGGACTATAAGGCGGGTAAAGCAAAACTTCGCAACCACATCTATGTAAATAGTTTTTAACAGGTATTGCAACATTTGGCCGAGCGTTGTTATAATGGAATATTAAGTTTTATTGTCTGGTCGCATATTCTGGTCATTTCTCGGCCAATGCTCGCTATAAACGAAACAATTGAATTACGTCCAGTTTTCCAGTGATGATTTAGCCAGATCTATGCAAATCATTTGACTTTTGTTTCGATTCGGCTGGTTGGACTTCACAAATAATGTCTTACGTTTCGGGTTTTCAAAATAAATCAATTTTTCATCGCCAGTAATGATTCGGTGTAAAAATGATTTCATTTTTATAGGCTCTCGACTTCAATTAGATAAAATGCTGCTACTCGCAAACTTCTTACATAGCTTCCAAAAATTTTCAAGCTCTAATTTTAAAGTTGAGTTTGACAAAAATTTGTATGGAGTTATGTCTCCCATTCTAAGACTTCACTCTTGTTTTGACTTTGGCAATCTTTGTCTTCCACATGATATGTGGTACATATGGTATTGGCATAATTAGGAATACATACCAGGAGAAAAGTGGGTGGGACCACGCCCCTTTTTAGGAAAATTTAAAATCGTAATATAGTCTTAACTACTGGACCGATCGTCATTAAATTTTCACAATAGGATATTCTTACGAAATAATAAATTCTTGACAATGTAAATGGACTAAGGGGCATGGCCTCGCCCACTGAAATGCATCACTTATATGACGCGCTTCAGTATCCTATTAATTTTCCATATGGAGAAGATGGATATCACTTTGAAATGCGTCAAATCAATCAAGCAACCCGTAAGGCCGTTAATTATCCTGTTGAGTTCTTAAATTCACTCGATGTGCCAGGCTTTCCACCACATGTGCTACAACTTAAAATTGGAGTGCCAATTATTTTACTGCGTAATATCGATCACCACGGCACTCGACTTGCAGTAAAAAAACTGAGAAAAAATTTAGTAGAAGCGACCATTATAACAGGAAAATATAAAGGTACAGATGTACTTTTGCTACGCATTCCAATGCTACCAACAGGTTTACCATTCGATTTTAAAAAAATTATTTGCTGTGCGGGTAGCGCTTGCGATGACAGTTAACAAAGCTCAAGGTTAATATCCCATGTATATGTGTATGCTCTTGATCGACAAACTAAACCTCAAGATTGCAATAAATACATTAAAATTAAATAAATAAATGTTTGTAAATATATAAATACGTTCTTTTTTATTTTATAACGAGGGGGGGGGGGCGAAGCACACCGGGTTTAGCTAGTATTTACATAAAAACTAAACAGAAACTAAATAAAAACCTACGATTGAATGTTTTACTACATAGAAACCAATGATTGAAGCTAGTCAGGACCTACCTAAGGACGTGCGGATCTACGATACATTAAAATATGCAATTGGAGCATCTTTATCATAGTGAACAGCATATATTGCGTTTGAGGTATTCCTATCGACTCAGAATCACTGTCGGAATCGATTTAACCATGTAAGCCATCTGGATGGCTGCCTGATTGTCCTTATCACAACGAGTAATAATGCTATAAAGGTGAAAATGTGTTTAAGGGATTGTTTTCGACAAAACGGCATCCACTTTTGATATTCAGTAATCAATTATATGAAGTATCTTCGTTCTTTGCTATTGGAAAATCCGATTTTGACAAGGCGTTTCACAGTGAAGTTGGTTGCAAAAGAACACAAAACAAAAAAAGAAACATGGTGCAACTATACAAGGTGAGTGCAGTAGCCCAGCTGACTGGCTTTGTTTACAATTTACTTAAGTAATTTACAAAAGTAATACTTTTTCAAGTGTTTTTGACAGTAGTACATTATTTTACACAAACAAAATGCCTGTTGTTTCTGTTTTGTGTTGTATTTGTTGTCGATTTGCACTCACCTTGTATAGTTGCACCATGAAAAGATAAATAAAACAATGTGCAGCTGTAACAATAAACAGGGTCGTTTTATTTATTTGTTTGATAACCCTGTTTTTATCGTTTTGACATAACGTTGGCGCTTTTGTTTAGGGATGGGGTATCAGCGTTAACGCTCAGCGTAAAAAACGTGCCGCTTAACGCCGGTATTTAGGGATGGCTCTTAGAATATTTAAATCGAAATGTGTTACGCATTGTGGAGTTTGTGCATTTGTTAGATGATATAAACTCAGTTTTATATCTCTAGTTCTTAAGATTTATTGTAATTTTAATTATAGTAAATAAAAATTAATAAATAATATCAATCAATACAAAAATACTTTGTGCCAAAAATGAATTTTATGGCGCCAGAAAAATATAGAAAAATAGTAACATAGAGAAAACAAACAGGCAGTTCTCTAAGAAAGAGACAAATATAAAACTTCATTATCTTCCATTTCGTAGCACCTCTGTTTACCCTGTGCTTTGAATACTGATTTCGTTCTCACTACGTACTGACTTTGTTGTAATTAAATTATAGAATTTACAATGTAAATTTAAACATCATGACTCATTTTTATTTGTGGTTTTTGGACAAAACTTGAACCCAAAGTTACGAAAGCTGGAGGCCATTTGCACTGACATGCTACTATTTGCGGTTTAAAACCAACATGCCAGAAGACTACTAGTGGAAGGCAAATGTAAGCGGTATGCGGCCGCGGACGGCAGAAGTAACGGGTGGTTAAATTTCAAGGGCCGATGTTGATTTTGAATAAAACACAAACTATTTAGGAAATTATTGTAATTTTATTTTATTATGATATATTGGTATTACTCAATTATGTATGGAACAAAATATCGGCCAAATGGGCGCCGCGACCACGGCGGCACACCTCCATCCGATGGTCCAAATTTTCGATGACCCTGAGGCATAATGGAGGTTCTATGCCGTTAATGTGCCGAATTATCTCATCCTTTAGCTCTTGAATTATTGCTGGCTTATCGACGTACACCTTTTCTTTCAAATAACCCCAAAGAAAAAAGTCCAACGGTGTCAAATCACATGATCTTGGCGGCCAATTGACATCGCCATTACGTGAGATAACACGGCCATTGAATTTGTTGCGCAAAAGAGCCATTGTTTCGTTAGCTGTGTGGCAAGTGGCACCGTCCTGCTGAAACCACATATCGTCCATATCCATATCTTCCAATTCGGGCCATAAAAAGTTCGTTATCATCTCACGATAGCGAACACCATTCACAGTAACTGCCTGACCGGCCTCATTTTGGAAAAAATACGGCCCGATGATGCCGCCAGCCCATAAACCGCACCAAACAGTCACTCTTTGTGGGTGCATTGGTTTTTTGACAATCACTCTTGGATTCTCATTCGCCCGCAATTCGCGGCAATTCTGTTTATTGACGAATCCACTGAGGTGAAAATGTGCCTCATCACTGAAGATGATTTTCTTCGAAAATTGATCATCCACTGTTGCCATTTCTTGCCACCATTCTGCCCATTTACGACGTTTGGAATGGTCAAGAGGCTTTAGTTCTTGAGCCAATTGCACCTTGTAAGCGTGTAAATGCAAGTCTTTATGCATAATGTTCATCAACGACGAGCGTGAGAGGTGCAATTGTTGGGCACGACGACGAGTTGAAGTGGACGGCTCTTCAGCCACACTATCGCGAACAGCAGCAATATTTTCTGCAGTACGAGCTGTACGAGTATGCACTGGTGTTCTCGCATCTTCTACAGACCCGGTTTGCTCGAATTTTTCCACGATTTTTGCGATTGTACGCACATTTGGACGATCAAATTGACCAAAAAAATCACGAAGTGCACGATATGCATTTTGATTTGAACGCCCATTTTCATAATAAGTCTGGATAACTTTAACACGTTGTTGGATTGTGTATCTCTCCATGGTTCAAATTGAGTAAGTCTGAAATAGAGAAATGTCAAATAAAATTCGGAAAACAGCTTGGCGTTTAGGTGTGGTTGACATTCAACATCGGCCCTTACAATTTAACCCTTAGAATGTTTTCAACTTTGCCGCTTAAAACGATGTTGCCATACACATGTATATAATATGTGACATATGAGTTTAGTTAAAAATTAAAATTTATTTCTATTTTTGTAATTCTTTTTATACAATGTACGCACTAATAAACGTTTATTTAAGGTGATTGCCGCCCGCGGCCGCATGCCGCTTACATTGGCCTTCCACTATACATGGTACTTTTTAAAAAATTAAATTAATTGTAATAATAGCATTACATACTTCTTAGTATATAAACTTCCGATTTAGCGACAAATTAATGCCAGTTCTTTTCACAAGAATTTATTGCAAAGTTTCAATGACTGTCTTCTTTTGCAAAACTTCAATGTATTATGTACAATTTATTGAATCATTTTCAATTGTTTTGCTTATTCCATATATTTATATACGCTTCCGATTTAAACTATTTCCAAATCAACATAATAAGTTTAAGGTAGTTACTGCTGTTTAAAGAACTTCCAAAAATTTGTTTCAATACTCCCAGTGTTGTTGTTACAATTAACACATTTAAATGTCAAATAAATCTTAAATATTCTCCTTAAATCTAAACTTCTATACAGAACAATTATCAGCAATTAAGCTCTTTAATGTGTTGCTTTTTAAAATGAAAAGTTGAAAAAAGTTATGTATAAATAACCTCAATAAACGCTGAACTTTAATCCCACACTAGTTAAATTGTTAGTTTTCAAAATTTATGTCTGCCAATCTAACACTATTCCTTAGAAGAGAAAAAAAAAACTAAGAAAATCAGCTAACTGGAACGCCTACAATAAACCACAAAGCGCCATTATTAACACATCATAACTTGAGGGCATAAAGTGACCTCACTTTGAATGAAGACATGGTGAGAGTAGAGTAGAGTCTCGTTTGAGATGATTGCTAAACCATGAGACTGTTGATTATGTTGATGATGATGAAGACGGCAAAGAGTGATGATGACGATGATGGCTTGCATGCAAAAAGCCATAAAACAGCTGCCATCAATCAACAAGATGCGAAAGAGATGCTCAACAACGATGAGCTTCCCAAAATGCAATAAGTGGATGATGTGTAAATTTCAAGTATGTATATTAGTAAGTATTTGTGAATGAGATTAAAAAACCATAAACCATCCAGGATATCAACAGCAAGAAACAAGCATACGACGTCTGTCCAACCATTCGTCTGTCCTTCCATCTATCCATTAATCCGTCTGTCTGTTTGATGCATGAATTTGAGCTGGTGTTGTTTGAATCGGTTTGTTGGCATTTTCTTTCTGTTTGGTTTTTGCCAAATGACTGACAGTATGGACTGCCATGACTTTTAGCGATTATTTATTCAGAACACGAGGTCTAAAGTGATTTTAAATGAGACTACAATGACTACCTTCCACAGCAATTTTAATGGGTGCCAAAGATGATGATGTTACTGGTTGGTGCTGGTGATGATGATGAAAGAGGAGGTGGTTTCATCAACAGCCATTAAAAGTCTTAATATAAATATAAACTACAAAACTACACACAGACTACAGTAGATATTCAAAAACAATTTTATGCAAAACTTTTGTTTTATTTTTTTTTTCTTGCACAGTTTTAACTGCAGCATGTTGTTGCATGATGCCATAAAACATAAAATTAAAAAATAATATTCAACAAAAAACCAACATTGTGGCGCCTTCTTTTTTATTTGTGCTGGCCAAACTCCTGCCCCTGTTCAAATGGCCGTTACTGACGGTGATTTAAATTAAGAAATCACTGTCAAAAAATCTGTTAAATTTTGCATTTGAGGCGCGTTTAATAAACTTAACGTGGGTTTCCTTTATTCCTTGTAATCGTTGTTGTTGATGTTTTCACTGTTTGCACTACAGTCATCTTCCTGTAGAGGAAAAAAAGTGCAAACAATCAAACGAAGCGCATCCAGCCGGACTTCACGAATCATCAATGTACAAAAAAAATAAAATAAATAAAGAAACCAACAACTTGATGTTATTTGGAGGCAGAAGTTGATGTTAACGTTGTTATTATTGTTGTAGATTTTATATTAAAAAGTTGGTTTTTTATTGCCTTTGTTGTTTATCATTCAATAAAGAAAATAAAACTTTCGCGCAACAACAAAAAAGACAACAACAGAATTTCACATTTTATTAAAAAAAAATGACTGCATGCAATCAATGTTGACTGAGTGTTTCTTTAGAAGTTATTTTCAACATGATTTAAGAGCAGTGTTGAAATTTTCGATGGCTCAATTCCTTGCCACTCATGTTTTTGAGGTCAGTCAACAATGTTTTCGAGACATCGTAATTAATTTCGGATGTCTTAGTGCTGCTTAGGTGACGAAAGATAAATTCAGTTTACTACTTCTTTTCGAAATCCTCAGCCTTTTACACATACAGTGCACTCACGATAATATGAACTACTGAAAACTAATGAGTTCAAATTTTGGGATTGTTCATATTTACAAATGGCACAAAATTTTAATAAAACCAAGTCATTTACTTATCACCTAAAGTTCTTTTCTGTCTAAATAAAAGTTTAATTTAAATATATAGTTTAAATGTATGTTTTATTTTAAAACATAAAAGAATTTGTTTCATTAAGTTTGCAGCAAAACAAAAAATTTCAAAAAAGTCGGTTATCTTCTTTTGCCGTTTCTTTGGTCGAGGACCTTTAACACTGCCTTAAGCTTTGTATAGACGATTGTCCGATCTTTCAACGTTGTCGGAAAAATGTTCTGAAAATGTCTAACAACCGTGTGAACTTAAACTTTTTGTCTTCCAACGTTATAAGAAAAAGCATTTACAATTTACCTTTTGCTAACAATTTTTTAATGTCAGTACATTGCTAGCACATTGCTAGATCTGACAACATTGTCTGATCTGACAACCGTCTATACATAGCTTTAGAATAACAGATACATAATTTTATGTACATTTCATAGAATACAGACCTCAGGTAGTAAGGCACATATAACATTGGCGGCGCTTTCTTCCAATTCACGTAAATTCATTTGTAAAATTTTCTCTAACAACACTTAGAGGAATTTCATCTTCGGGATCATCTGGATTTACTGCCATATTTAAAATGTATGCCCAGCATTTGGATAACACAGCTGGATCCAGTCTTCTCCAAGCAGATTCCAAAATAATGATAGCTTCCTTTAATGTGTCTGCTTCATACTTTCTATCAAACCACGCCCTCAGCAATGAAAGCCAAAAGGCTATTTCAGTAATACAGCTTTGTGATCCTCATAGCATTTTGGGCCATGGGCTGGATGAGTGGGGTCACGTTCGGTGGCATAAACATCACAAAAACAGAGAAGTTTTTAGATTTTAATTTTTCCTCAGGTTGGTGAGATGGGAGAATAGCTTTCACTGCAAGCCCTTTTTTGGTTAAAAATTGTTCCACCTGAATTATGTAAAAAATATTTTAAAATGAATAGGTATGCGTCCATTAATGTCAGTATAAAAACTTTTACCACTGTAACACAATGAGCCATGAACCAGTATTTAAAAATGCTACCAGTCATCCACGCTGATTTATAATGACGATAATGGACAGGGCCATTAAAATTCTGGAAACAACGTGGTTTTTTTTACTTTCCACCAACAACTAGTTTGAGCTGATGAGATCCCGTATCATTTGCACAGCATAGGAAACTAGTTCTTTGTTTTTCAGTCTTTGTACCTGGGGCTGATTTTTCCTGAGATGACATGTATGTTTTGGTTGGTATATTTTTCCAAAATAAACCCGTTTCATCGGCGTTATAAAGTTGATCATTACTTAATCCAAGTTCTTCATTCTTCGATCTAAGTGCCACTTTAAATGGTTCAATCAACTGAAGTTTTCTCTCCAGAAATTTAGAGCAATCTTAAGCCGAATCTCTTTTTGAAATTCTGCAGCCATCCATTACTCGCGTTGAAGTCAATATTATAATAAAGCTCCTTGGCCTTTTCTTGCAACATTAGCCCGCTGATGGGTAATTTCGTATGCCCCATACGCATTAACCATTTATGCAATGATTTTTTCATTTTTGGATACTCCGACGGGTGCATGTATTGTTGACACATTTTGAAATTGCATTTTTATTATTTTTTGTTCCAGATACTGAATTCCAAAACTTCATATTTTTCCTTTAAAGTTAGAAATTTATGTTGTTTTGTATGTATACTCGTATTACATACATATATTATAAGAAGAACAAACCATAGTTCAGGTACCTATATGAGTATATGATGCTAAAAAGTCTGCTTAATAGAGTTTTAATTAAAGTGACACTTCATTTTGATATTTTTTTTTTTTAAATAAGTTGTATTATTTTGTATGTGTTTTTTTTTAATAATTAACAAACACAAACTGCGAAGCTTTTGGCTTATCTGCAGAAAAGACCCAGAGTCTTTGGCGGGAATCGAACCCGCAACCGTTTGACTGATAGTCCGGCACTCTATCGACTAGTCTATCGGGGCACTTTTACCATGACAATAATGCTAATCAAGGGCTAGACAATAATTTTATGAAACAAATTTGAAAGCCATCTAATATGTGGAAGCACAATGGATAAACCTTCTCAGTAAGACCAGTTTAAATTGTCTCCGTTCTTTCTTAATTGAATGTAATTGTCAATAATAATATATGTAGATATCATTACAAATGATATTTAACCTTGCGATTGAAATTGTTTTTGTAGATAGTTTTTGTTATTGAATTAGACTTGATTCATAAAGAACGATAATTATATGAAGATGAGAAAATTCAACTCTTTCCAATGGCAAACAATGTATCGTGCAGTAAACTTAAATATTTGATCGAACGATTTTGCCAGTGTCAAAGTTGTCAAGAAGTTTTCACAAAACATAGAACGTCTAAGTTATGTTCACTATTTTCGCAGCTTACGTTTTATTTGCCAAGTCTGCTGATACTATCTCATCATTATTTTTGCATGCTTGTGCATGCACAGATAAACGAAGAGTTTATCTAACTTTTACTTTAAATGTTAATTATCGTATGTCATTTATAGATATCATGTTTTTTCTTTTTATGAAATATTATCGAATATTGAATCAATATGCCAAAGAGATTTACAACGAAATATTATATTGACATTGATATGTCCATCTCTGATCACAATAATTCTGGTGTGTTTTAGCATTATAAATAACGGCTCATATATTAACATTAATTTGCAATACATTTTTTTAATCGTAAGTAAATTAATTTAAATTAAAGTAATCATATTATGATCAAAATTAATCATATTATGATCTAAATAAATCATATTATTATCTATATGAATCATATTATGATCTAAAGTAATCATATTATGATCTAAATTAAAGATATTATAATCTAAAATAATCATATTATAATCTAAAGTAATCATATTATGATCTAAGGTAATCATATTATGAAGTAAATTAATGATATTATAATCTATGTATTATGATCTAAAGTAATCATATTATGATCTAAATAATGATATTATAATCTAAAGTAATCATATTATGATCTAAAGTAATCATATTATGATCTAAATTAATGATAGTATAATCTATCATATTATGATTTAAAGTAAATAGCTTCGTATTTAAAATACATTTAATGGGGTCCTTTACATTATAATGAATTATTAAAAAACTGCAATTAAAACTTAGTAAAAAGAAAAATTTCAACACATTTTCGGAAAAATTAAGAAACGTACCGAAATTAAAGAAAAAAACGCACCAACTAAGGAATTTTTCGCACAAAAATATTTAAAAAAGCACCAAAAATGGTGCGAAACGCACCAAGTTGACAACGCTGTTAATGATGCAATATATTTTGTTTTAAATTTGTACTTGTAGTATACCGTATATATAATAAAATATTTTTTAAACAATATTAGGTGCTTACTTTTTATTGACGCTCACAGTACAAAGAATTAATATTTTACGCAAAATACTTAGTTATTCCAATTAAAAATAATTTTTATAGTTCTCATATCGTTAAGAATATTTTACGCATAATTGTTGTACCGGATAGAAAGAATTGTTCACATAAAATCCGGTCGCATAAATGTTTTAATATATAACAAAATAATATAGATGTAACAAAAAGCAATTGAATACTTAAGAACTACAAATTAATACTCTGGAAATGAATATTTAAGAAAAGTTAAAACAAGAAACTTTAATTATATGATTAAGAAACACAAACTGCGAAGCTTTTCGGCTTATCTGCAGAAAACACCCAGAACCTTTGGCAGGAATCGAACCTGCAATTTTCGATATGAAAAACTGCTAAGTTAGACTACTTCAACCACAATATGTGTATTTTAATAAATATTTTCCAATGAAATATTTTACACTACAAAACGTACAAGAATTAAGCTACTTCAAAAGCTACTGCAATACCCCCATTAAAATTTTGCATAAATAACAAATTTATTTTCTAAACTAAGGCAAAACAAAACAATATTGCTTTAGGCTATTTTGAAGATTAGGGGCATCTGAGACTCTGTATCAAATGTGATAACACCCATACGAGTATAAATCACATGTCAACATGACAGAAAATACATTTATTAATACTTCAACTTTTGGCTACAAAACAGCAACTACAAGAAAATATTGTTTTATACACACATGTGTATAAATATGGAACTAAACGCAAAAAGTGGTAAAACCTCCTTTTGGCCAATGCAGCTAAAATTTGAGAAAAGAAAAGATTTACACAAACCAATGACGGGCCTGATCTTAGATTTATGACGATAATAATTATAAATTTGTTAATTGATTTATTATATGGATATAAACACCTTCCATATAGAAATACTAATGCTTGTGCAACGAGAAAGATGAGTATTACAATATAAGAAAAATAATATTTAAAAAAATAAACAATATGATTAAGAGGTTACAAAAATACTCTACACCAAAACAAAAGGGTTAAGCAAAATAATGGAAGCTGTAAAGATTGTGGTTTTATTGCAAAATTAACTTTGGGCTGAGAGAATTTAAAGGATTTGCAGTATAAAAGATATTTCTCCGCTATTGAGTCAAACTAGTTTCAAACAATGCTGATATACTCATAAATAAATAGATCAAATCCAACAGAGATCATTCAATGTTGGTTGATACTTCTAAAGGAAAACAATTTCTAAAGAACATTTTTAATGCTGTTAAATTTAGTTTGAACAACAATTTGAATAGAGTGGAGGTTCCTTACATAACACAGAATAAATCTATAATTTCTCCTTAAAGACTGTAGGGTGCCAAAAACATGGACGATGGAGATTAATTTATGCAACTCATATACAAAATAAACAAGTAAGAAAGTATAGTCGGTAAAACCCGACCATATAATAACCTACACCCAGTATATGTATAAAACAGTTTTTCAGAAATGGGCGCTATATGGGAGATATGACCTTTTATGGACCGATCATCCAAAAATTTAGTGTCATGATTTCTGTAAATATAAATATTGTGCGTGTTAAACTTTATCTCGATATAAATACTTTTAAAAGATTTATGGAGGTTAAAGTTGATTACGTGGAGGGTCTTATATGGGAGTTTCGACTAATTACGGACCGATCATTATAAAATTAGGTGGCATTATTTCTGTATATTATTTGTGTGGAATTTTATTTGATTACCAACATTCTTAAGAAATTTATGATGGTTAAAGTGATTTTCAGAAGTGGGCCTTATATGGGAGCTACGACTAATTATGGACCGATCATAATAAAATTGTACCGTATTATTTGTATACATATTAAACATATTTGCGTTCAATATTATTTGGATACCAACATTGTTTCTTTCTTTCAAGTGATTTTCGGAAGTGGGCCTTATATGGGAGCCACGACTAATTATGGACCGATCTGCACAAAATTCGTAGATGTGATTTGGCTTAATTTACCACTCATTTATGATGAAATTGGTTTGGTTCCTTGCATAATTCAAACATTTATGATTGAAAAAATATCATGTACCAAATTTTATCGAAATATCTTCTAAATTGCGACCTGTACTCTGCGCACAAGCTTTACATGGACAGCCAGACAGACGGACGGACGGACGGACGGACATCGTTAGATCGACTCAGAAAGTGATTCTAAGCCGATCCGTATACTTTAAGGTGGGTGTTGGACCAATATTTCTGGGCGTTACAAACATATGCACAAATCCAATATACCCCCTCCCCACCACTATTGTGGTGTAGGGTATAAAAAAGAAAAACAGACCTGTTGGTCAGGAATTTGATTGGTTTTACTTAAAAAAAAAAACAAAATACATCACTAAATAATAATAATAAAAAACTGACAAAAAGAATATATAAATGTTTAAGCGACCTCTGACAACCATTGCTTATGATGATGTAGAAGAACCTGCGAATGATGATGATCATCAGCATGATCATCATATTAACGATGACGATGACGATCTTCATTATGCCAAAGAAAAGGACAACAAAAGAGTCAGCTTAAATGAAGTTTAACACATTTCCTACAAACATACACATCGTACATAAACAAAATTTATAATAAAAATGATAAACTGATGTCCTCCTGGCTACACTCTGCTTTAAACAGCCAGTTTGAAAACCAACATCAACCTCCACATTGGTTTTTTTTCTCTTCTTATTTACGATTGTTTCGTATGGAGTGAGTATATTAATCGTAAGTATGTGATCATTTACTGTATGTGTAAAAGTGTTTGTGTTTAGAAGTCTCAAATGTAGCCAACATACACAATTCAAGCCGCGACGTAAATTAATTATTAATCAACGAAAATAAAAGCCAATGGAATGACTTAAACCAAAATAAAACAGAGAAATAAATAACAGAGATGAACAGTCTTAAATAATGGTTGGGGCAATTAAAGGAAATATTTTATTGATATTACTACCCTAATAATCAATATTCCAATCAAGTCCCGCATCTAGAAAACTACATGCTCATCAGCCGATCTTTGGTATTTTAAGGACCAACCAAAAAGACATTTCCGGGAAAAAATGGCCTTCGCAATAAAAAAAAAAGCAAGAGTTTATTGCATTTGTTATGATTTGAATGTAAAAGCTTCCAAACGAATCTACTACTATTAAAGCAGCAGCAATCAGAATGGAATCTCTTCATAGGAGGGTACTTATCAGAATGTCTTTGAAACCAACCAATCTAAATATTAATCTTCTGATAGAAGCTGCAATGATGAGAAAGAACAGGAGATCACAGAACATCGTATCTGTAACTGTCCTGTATTTAGGTAGCTTAGATATAGGAGAAGCGACAAATACTTTTCGGAAAAAAACCTGAGTATCAAAACGTGATCATAAGCGACCTTCATTAAAACAACAGGATGGATGGAATATGAAGGCGATTATGTAACACATGACGAAGGGTGCTATGGACACAAAGTATCACAACGGTATGCTTGAACCCAAGTGAGTTATGCTGATAACATGAAAATTTACTAGAAGAATATTTTGCTGGACTACTAGAAAGAGGCCGATAGAGAAATGTTTATTTCTATTCATATTTATTTTATATTGTTTCCTAAAATTTTAAAGTGACAGAACCAATATAAAAATACGAAAGTCGATAGAATCAACTAAAGTATTGCCATTTATTTACGTATCCTGCTTTAAAATCTCTTGAGTACCCATTATTGGCCCTAAAAGAACTGCATGCTTGAATTTAAAATCAAGTGAAACACACACACACCAACATTTAATATAAACGAAAGATAGGCAGGCTACGTCAAGCAAGTTTACTGATTTATGTACAAATCTACCAACTGAATAAATAAGAAACAACATCAAACCTCTCCTTCTTCTTTACAGATCAATTCGTACTCAATGGTCACTAAACGAACTAAAAAACGCAAAAGTAAAACCAAACAAAAAAAAAAAAAAAAACAAAAAAACACGGTGATGAACCACCAAAAGTAAGTTGAATGTTAACATCAAAATGCAAGGCCAATGCAAGCAGAAAAAAAACAACGCCATGCTAAAGTAATCAAATTTATGCACATGCGCGCCCTCAGTTCGATTCAGCAAAGTCAGCACTCAGTCAGACAAGTGAACCGATCCTCAATAGGGAAGCTGCTGCAGGGATCATAAATTGAAGAACGGCATTTTGTGCAAAATGAAAAATCACACAACCACAGCCAGGCCGAGGATGAAGTCTAAAGCAAGAAACCTCCCAAATGCGTATGAAATAAAATATAAAAAAAAAACACAAAATGATCATCAAAAACTGTTGAACATGCAACCATATTCATGATTAACTTGGCCTTAATGCCAACAAAACAGTCAACAGAATGTGTCTGTCAGATTGACGCAGCATACCCTGAACAAGTTGAAGAGAAGGAAGAAGTTGAACAACAAAACGAAGAGAGTCGAAATGAAATGAAATAAAATGAGTGACTGAACAAAATGATGGTGCCAATTTAAAGCACCCGCAGCCATTTGAAACTATAAACTTATATATCTACATACAAAAAACAACTAAGACACATACAACTACTGCATCAACATCAACATCCTGGGCATCAAGAGCAACAGCAGCAGCTACAACCTCATCTCCATCACCAACTGAAGTACATACAAAAACACAACATCATGGTGATCATATATACATTTGCTATGCATTTGCAATCAAAAAAAAAAAAAAGATCAGCATGTGATTCTTCATTTATTTATTCATTCATTCATTCCAAACTATACGCCAGGCATACTTCTTTTTTATATGATCATATGTCGGTTGTATGCATATAAATCGTTTTGAAATGCCAGTTTTGAAATCGGATTTTAAATCATATATTTATTTCGCTGCATTTTGATTCCATAACCAATCGTCTGTCCAGCCATTTGTCTGTCTCCCTGAGGCTGTGTCTACAAACTACTCAAATCTACACTCTGTAAAATAAAACAAGGTTACCTTCATCTGAAAATTTGTTCTTTTTCTTTTTACATGTCAGGAAATTTAACGGGTAAGGTGATGGTTATTTAAGAATGCAGATTAGAACTAATTTACAACTTGCCTCTCAACTTGGCTCTATGAAAATCGAATACACACAATTGAGAGTTACATTAATAAGACTCTCGAATAGGGAGAAATCCGAAGGCTGTGACTTCTAACTTCTCAAATTTACACTCTGTACAAGAAAACAATATTAACAATGCCTTTTGAAGATTTGTTCATTTAATTGGCCCTTTCAAGAAAATTGGACCGTTAATCATTGGGAGAGGGTGATTAATGTTCATCTACGAGTATCGATTAGATATAGACCAAACGTCTAGACATTTCATTGTACTACTGTAAGTTACTTTGGGAGGATTCAACAGCACGCATATTCGGTATACATTGGCAGATTTCTTTGATATATATGCAGCCATCAGAAAGCCTAAACTTGATTACAACAGCCGTACAAACTCTTGGTATTGACAGTCTGCTGTGATGGTGTCGGGAAAATAACTCGACACTAATCCGCAGAAGAATGCGATCGACACTACTTTAACACTCTCTTCATAAAGCACTAGGATTGAACACTAGATTAAACACTCGGCGACAACTAATTTTGTATTTTTCTCCAGGAATTACAAGAATGACATGCTTTTGTTCTACCGTATAAATAGTGTGAAACTAACCTTAGTGATATCCAATAATCTGTTTGATAATTTGGTGAATGGCTTTTGGCAAATTCTTTGATATGATCTGCTCTGAAGATCACTGTCTCACTGTTATGAGAATCGATAATAATGGGATTGTCTCGGTGTAATTCCGGTCAACATATAGAGAGAATATTAAGATTTACGCTGATAGTTTTGAGGTCTGTTATTGATGTTTACAAGACATTCTAGTCTTGTACTACCAGACAGAATGCAACGACGATATATTTCATACAAGCACTCTTCCGGCTAATACGGATTCACTGGCTAACAGGATCTTCGTTCCTGGATGATGAGACTGGCTGACTAATTGATGTATCGCTTTTATCGTGTAAACGATGTGTCCATTATGTGAATGTACGCAGACGAGTTGGTCGATTGACAACACATGTGAGTAGGCGAAAGGTATATGACTTGGGTCTCACGGCTATAACTTCACTCCTGACTAATCAGATATTAAGTAACTCGAAGAATCTATTGGATAATTTTATACCGGGAAATTCAACATTTATTTAAATGCCAGGAATTATCGAACGAAAGGACAAGACACTCTACAGATGCTATTTTCTGGTTATTGAAACAGAAATGTGGATTCAGTGGCTAGAAGAGGAACCTTATTCCTGGTTCATGAGATTGAGTATGGCGTTCATCGTAAAAACGATGGGTCAATGCATGATTATGCGAAAGGCAAAAGACATATGGTGTGGATTTGATTGTCATCGATTCTGCGTTATCTATTTCGAAATATGATGGCAGTGATTATAGTTCACTGCAGGTCAGGATATTGAATCTCCCACATAATAAATTCTAGAGGAATTCTCCTAATAACTGGCACTGACTGGCAAACTATTATCTTAACTGCAGAAGGTTGGATAACTTCATATGAATAGTTTGAATGATAACTGGAATTCGATGGATAGGAAAATTGCTTTACTCTTCTCGATTCCCTATTACATAGATAATGTAATAATAGATCATAAAGGGAAGCATAAACAATAATGTTGCTTTATCGACTTCGGAATAATGTATTAGTTATTGCTTGCTAGAATATTGAATCTTTATGTAATGTTTTCTAGAGGAATTTCCATTATGACTGGCCTAGACTGGCCAGGTTTTGCTTGATACGATTAATCTGTTGGAGATAAACGTCAGAAGATTGGTTAACTTTATCCTCAACTTCATACAAATAGTTTGAATGATAACTCGCGTTCAAATAATAAGGATTTTCTTTTATCTTCTCCCTATTACCTAGATATCACACTGAGAGCCAAAGAGCACCTACATGTGTCAATCTACAGTGTTGACTTTCTATATAACCTTATCAAATCTCGATTTAAGTTAATGGGGATCCCTTCCGTACTATCGTTCGTTTCTGTACTATAACAACAAAGCTATAACCTTGCTATAACTACCCAAAATCTTTTTCAAAATAACTTCTTGAAAATCATAAAAATAAACTTGGCAACCACCTTAAGCAATTGCATCTCACTACAATCCTTCTATGAAAATGATTCACATTTACAATCATGTCTTAAAAATCTCATATAACAAATCGCATAATTATAAAGCAGTTCGCATTCGTCCATCATTTACCGCCAACTCTGCACTGTTTAAATTTTTCAGCTTCGTCTTTTTTTTCCTTTATCATCTTCCATTTCATACATTTCGATTTTAATTTTCACAGCCTTTTTTTTTGAGTTGAATATGGCATTGTGGCTGCTTGCTTTGCCTCTTCCCTAGTCCTCCCTAACACATTTCGATATGTGTTTTAAATCCAGAGGGGCAGAAAGAGGAGGTCGACTCAGTAAAAAAATATTGTTTTGTCTGATATGAAATATTTACCATTAAATGTAGTTTATTATACAAAATATTTTAGATTGAATCGTATAAATCAAAGGTAGAGAATTGTGTGTAATTTTCCTTATTGCTGGAATTTCATCAAGGTGCAATGTTAATGGAAGCTTTTTTCTTTAGAGTTCGGTAGAGGCTGGTTTGGACTAATGTCTGGCATTTATTTATTTAGATTACATGCCATGCAGGAAGTGTTATTTGCTTGATTAAGAAACTTTATGAGGTGGATTTAAGGGAAATTATTAATTTGTTATGATAAGATGGAGTGCACAATTGGATTTTTAAATTTGAATTAGTTGTATGTATAAATGTAGGGTTGGTTTGATATAAAAAGTAAATTAATATTTAACTACAAGTAGCAAAACTTCACATTATATGAATTCGAAAAAGTTATTTTAACATTGTACGGCTGCTATTCTTGAAAACACCAGTGGAATCTGCAACAAATTTAATAAACAATGTCGAAAGTGTTTCTCTGGTTTTCAAAATTAAATCGTAATTCTAGTAAAAAGTAAAATCATTTATGGGTCCGAAAATATCGACGTTATTGGTTGCTAAATTTATTAAACCTTAAACATTTTGGAATAGAAATTACTAGGAAGTAGTTCCAAATAAATAAAAATAACCGCCAAACACGTTAACTTCCACAAAAATCCTTCCAAGTAAATAAAATGACAGATACCTACTTAGCCAAAATTTACATATATTTTACTCCAAAATGGTTAATGGATTGACAAAAAAAAGAGTGCTTCTATAAACTGTATTTATGTGTATGGTTTTCAGCGTTGTCAGCTTTGAAAATTCAAAACGCACAAAACAAAACCCTTAGAATTTCTTTTTTATTTAAAATGTTTATTGAATTAATTTTATTTAAAATTATAATATTTTTGAAATATAAATATAACAATAAAAACAGTCTTCTGCAGTTCAGTGTTTTTAGAAAAATAATTAAACTTAACAAAAATAAAAAATAAACTGAACAAATTTATATTTATGTTTATATTTCTTTGTACTAGATATGTAATTAATTATACCCTACACCACAATAGTGGGGAGGGTATATTGGATTTGTGCATATGTTTGTAACGCCCAGAAATATTGGTCCAGCACCCACCTTAAATTATACCGATCAACTCAGAAACACTTTCTGAGTCGATTTACTGTCCGTCCGTCCGTCTAGCTGGCTGTCCATGTAAAGCTTGTACGCAGAGTACAGATCGCAATTTTGAAGATATTTCGATAAAATTTGGTACGTGATATTTCTTCGGCCCAAGGATCGACGGGATTGAAACTGGTGGAAATCGGTTTAATATTTCACCTGGCCCCCATACAAATGTCCTCCTGAAATTTGGGTTCACCGATCATAAATGTTTTAATTATGCAAGTATCCAAAATGAGTGGTAAATGCAGCCAAATCACATCTACAAATTTTGTGCAGATCGGTCTCTATTTACTCGTAGCTCCCATATAAGGCCCACTTCCGAAAATCACTGTAAAGACTCTCTCAAAAATGTTGATATCCAAATAATATTGAACGAAAATATATTTCATATGTATTAAAATAATACGGTACAATTTTATTATGATCGGTCCATAATTAGTCGGTACCTCCCATATAAGGCCCACTTCCGAAAATCACTGTAAAGACTCTCTCAAAAATGTTGATATCCAAATAATATTGAACGAAAATATATTTCATATGTATTAAAATAATACGGTACAATTTTATTATGATCGGTCCATAATTAGTCGGTACCTCCCATATAAGGCTCACTTTCGAAATTCACTTTAAAAATGTTGGTATTAATATAAAATTTGACACAAATCAGTTTCTTATATACCGAAATAATGACACCTAATTTTATAATGGTTGGTCCATAATTAGTCGAAACTCCCATATAAGACCCTCTCCGTAATTCAATTTAAGCTCCATAATTATTTTAAAAGTATTTATATCGAGATAAAGTTTAACACATATAATATTTATATTCATAGACATCATGACACTGAATTTTTGGATGATCGGTCCACAATCGGTAATATCTGCCATATAACGCCCATTTCTGAAAAACTGTATTATACATATACTGGGTGTAGGGTATTATATGGTCAGGCTTGACTGACTATACTTGCTTACTTGTTTTAACATCATTACATTTAGTTAAAAATAATATTGCAGAAAACATAACTTGTTACTGTTACCATTCATATGATTTCTGCCAATGTATATATGATTGCAGCAATCATTTATATGATGAGTGATAAAACTATAATATGTTGATCACAAACTATAATGTATATGATTACCACAAACATATACATAATTACTACTACAACTCTAATTATATAATTCTACAGTCGTTTGAATGGTAACTGGAATAAGGGGTGATTTTTTTGGTGACTTTATTTTTGGCAAGACTATTTGGGCAGCTCAGCTGTTTTCGTTTAACATTTTACTGTTAAGCATGTTCAGTTTGATCTATAATTTAACCACGAATCGACTTACAAACAAACAACGCTTGCAGATTATTGAATTTTATTATCAAAATTCATGTTCGATAAGGATAATGCATCGTGAAGTTTTGCAATTTGGTGGTCAGGATCTCATTTCTGATTGAATGGAAAATTTTAGTATTTGGTGTGAAGAGCAGCCAGAAGCATTGCAAGAAATGCTAATGCATTCCGAAAAATGCATTGTTAGGATCTCTAAAACATATTTTTTTTTAAAGTAGACTCATGCGGAAGTCCCTATAAAGCAACAAATTAAGTAAGGCTCATTATCTAGCTCGAAGGAATTATAAGGATAATAATCTTATAGCTTAAAAACTTCTTATTTAACAGATTTTATTTCCATATACAGTGTCGTGCAAAGCAATAGCAACGAACTCTATATTTACAAATAAACAGATATATTCAGTATATATTTTATTAAGAACCAAAAAACTATTTCCACATTTTATTTATATTCAGGTTCTATAATAATAAAATTAATAAAAATATAAATTAAACTATTTGTATCCATTAAATTAAACTAAAACTATTCAATTATTAATATAAATGTGTGCAAAACAAAAGCAACAATTAAGTATTTTTTTTATAGGATCCTTTATTTTTTATTTCTTTGACACATGGATTCTATTAATTTATTTATTACCTATTCGGGAATACGTTTCAATCAGCTTCTAAACCTTCAAAAAGTTCATTACGATTTTGGAATCGCTCTCTCGAAATAGTCCTTTTCAATATTCCAAAAGGGTTTTCAGTGGGGTTAAATTCGGGTGATTGTGCCGGCCAATCAAGGACTTGAACCCCATTCTCCTCTAGGAACTCTTAGACCAACCTCGATGTGTGTTTCGGGTAGTTATCGTGTTTGAAATAGCCATCGAAGAGGCAAATTCCACTAAGCGTGTGGTATCATTTCCGTTTCATTTTCAAAAAAATAAAAACCACTTGCTACTTCCAGTAAAGTTGTAAATGCACTAAACTTTTGTTTTTCAGCATATGGAGCTGGCGCATTCCACAAAGTTAATGCAATAATGGACCGCTTCATCTATAAAAGTATCCTGGAAACGGAAATGTTACCACACGCTGAGTTGAATTTGCCTCTTCGATTGATGTTTCAACACGATAACTACCCGAAACACACATCGAGGTTGGTAAAAAGAGTATTTAGTAATGAATTCTCTCAATAGGATCGAGGTTGAGCTACAGATACTTTTTCAAATTTGACCCAAGGTGTAACGCTAAAGTGAGATAAAGTTTAACAAACTCATACGTAATTTACGATTTTTTTTTTGGGAACCGAAATTAAAACTCAATTAAAAATTCCCTTTTATGTAAATTTCCATTATTAATTTTCAACGTTTAACTCGATATTATAAATTCTCATTTCTTGAACACATATCTACACAATAAATATTTCATTTATATCAAGGAGACAAGTACCAGTACAGGAAACATATGCAACTATATAATTTCATACCTTCCTTCGATATTGACAGATGTTTTCAAAATTACAAGCACATAGACATCGGATACAATGTATAAATTTACACGTATCTGATATCCTCAACTATAACTTTTATTAAACACAATTATTTAAAATTTATCATTATGCACACTAGTTTCTGAAGACTTCCTTCCACTCTACTTCAAACTGCAAAAGTATATAAACTTCCAAACATCCACTCAGCCAACCATCCTGCAATTTGAACATACCAATCATTTCAAGATCATTATCAAATATTAAACACCACAAAGAAGCTTAACAACTGCAAAACAAGCCAACAAACACAGCAATGGAGATCTAAAACAACATACAACTGCCACTATTGGCAGATTTATGATTTGCAACTTGATGTACGTCTTGGTTAAACGTCCTGGGCAACTAAAACAAAATACCCTGTGTATGCATAAATTCATACAATTCACAAAGCTAAAACATAAAAAGTAGATGGAATAACTCAACTTCTTTGCTCATTTCAACATTTTGGTCTCAAAGTCAGTTGGCGGTTTGGTTGGTTAACTGAAACTTATAAAAGCCATACAATAGTGGCTTATAATTTTTGCAGGTTTCACATAAATAGTAGATGGAATATGAATGCCATGTTATTTAGTTCTTATAAATAGGGTGTTTTTTTAGTTGTATAGAACTTTAAGTTGTCACTTTTTTAACTGGTGGCAATTTTGTCAGCTGTCAAATGATTTATGTTAAGTTTGGTTTGACATTTCAACCTGAATAGACTGACGCCTGAACACACGTTTCCAAATTGTGCAAATTTATTTTGAAAATCATGGTTCTGTGTTCAGAGATTTATTTACTTTATTCGAAAGATAATCTTCTGGTATTATAAGTTAAATATGACTTGTGGCATATGACTGGCTTGGACGTAGTCTAATCTGGAGGTCCAATTTTCCATGACGCGGCGAATATTGTCCTCCAAGTGGTCAATCGTTTCGGACGTAACGGCGTAGACTAACGACTTCAAACATAAATAACTTGACAGCTGACAAAATGGCCGCCAGTTAAAAAAGTGTTGCGAACTTAAAGTTCTATACATCTAAAAAAAACACCCTATATATTTTTTTTTGTTGTTAATTTTTCTGTTTTCCGTCTTCCTTATATTACAAACACACTTGGCTGACTTTTTGATGCATTTCATGGGGCGTTCCAGCACATGAAAAAAAATACTGAAAAAATCATTATAGTTGAAAGATGGCTGCACCGTCAGACATGGTACATGTTTGTTGGTTTGAAGAAAAGAATGTCAGTGAAGTTACTTGGGAAGAAGTTGTATAGGCAACGAAAAAAAAAATGAATTATTAATTTATGGCAGTTGTACAAATACGCCAAGGAAATCATCAATGATGAAGGAAGAGAGTGCGTGGCGTCAGAGGGAAACTGAAAAACTAATTAAATGCCCACCACTATGTTGGTAGGCAACTCGCTTGGAGATTATTAAGTGGAATTTAACCGCCGTTTAGTGTAGATAATTTAATATAAACATAATATTAATTGCTTTAAGATTATTTAGCAAAACAGGAAGTTTAATCTAGCTACGGCTAAAAAGTTGTGGAGGATTTTTGAAGATGTCATAGCTGGGTTTTGTGTGATTGTATTTCAAGACATGCTTTAACTGCAGCAAATATACATGAGTAAGGAATGCAATTTTTATTTTCAAAATAACTAACAGTGATATAATAAATTGCGTGATATGGACTTGAATTATATTATGAATGTATTGTACAGTACTGTAACAATGAGAGAACCAAGGAGAGATATAATGTCTTCAAATCTCATGTGATGATTGAGCGCATCTGGTCTATAAGAAACCACAATATATGAAGTCCGTGGCTTCATAATTATGACACTGGTGCGTATATAGCCCTGATGCCAAATTGATACTGCATTTTCTGACCGAAATATCCTGAAAATGCCTATGGTCCTCAACTCCTTACGACAATCCTGGAGCAAACTGTGTAATTCAATATTATATATAACCTATTTTCCGTCTATCACATAAGAGAGGTAAAAACAAACCAAGAATGGTATTTTTTCTGGAACCATAAAAAGTCTAATAACCAACTATTGAATAAATATATATCAGTGGTCGGCATTGGGAGAATTTAAATTGCTTTCCTTATCTCTTAAAATTTTACCAGGTATTTATTATAGTTTTTTTTTTAATTGTTAAAACATGTGTTTGTTTACAGAGAGAAATGTCAATACAAAAATGACTCTTACCAGATCCAATGGAAATCTTAAGGTTTCCTTTTTAAACGTATGTTCAAATGTCCGTTACCCAAACATTTTTTATGGTTTGCTGCTTGACCATCACATGTATAAATGTAATGTGGTGAACATTTCCTACAAATAAATACTTACTCACTACTAAGCCAAGCCAGACAGATTAAGCCACAGCACAAATCCGTAATGAAATTCATAAAATCCTGTCCACCCCAATGATAAAATATTGATGTTGCTGTCATTTCAATGCAGCATGTGAAATATATCTTGACTGGTAACTATTTTTTTTGTTAAGCTCTAACTTTTTTACTCAATATTATCTAGCGCTTGCAACAAATTCATACACAACACACAAACACACTTAAAAGATTTGATCTTTTTGACTTAAGACAAGTTTTTGTTCATTTATGAGAAGATGATGTTTGGCCAAGAAAAATGAAGGAAATCATAGTTTTACACTCAAAAGAGAATGTTAATGCTTCTTGATTTAATTGTTTGCTGGAGGATAATCATGTTTAGCTAACTAGCAATAATATACCTCTTCCCTTTCCTCTGACCATATAAGTAAACGCTGTGGCTAATTGTATGGAATTTAAAGTAACAAGGATTGGCACAGTGTGTGCATTGAGTAAGTAGTCGCTTGTTTGTGGTTCTTGTCATGTCAATGCTCGGCGGTTATAAATCAATATGTTGTTTTTTTTGTATTCCAGAACAGCCCACTGTACGTTTTGCGAGATTTGTGGTGTTATTGTTGTTAAAAACAGTGACTCTGTTCTGGAGAGGGAAAAAGGTCTGGTAACATACAATCTTATCACTGCTTGAAAATCTAAGCTTCAAGATTTTTTCTGTTGTTGTTGTTGTTTGTTTGTTTTTTCAATATGCAATACCCGGACTTAAGCTACAGTCATCTTCTTAACTATTTTTTTTTGGCATGTGCAACATAACAAAACAAAAGAGGCTTTAAAACATCGAAAATCCAAGGAATTCTTACTTAGTTGTGTTGAGCGTGTATTACTGACTGACCTGTTATTAAATCACCATCGAACAAATGTGTATATTGTAATTTATCTCAAAATTATCACTTTGTTTAGTTTTTATTTTTTAATTTTTTTTCTTTCTCAACTGAGTTTTTAACTTTTTTTTAGCCAATGACCAAGTGGTAATAGTAGTTTATACTAAAAATAAGCAAAAACTTTGTTTTAACAAATGTTCCTTTATTGCCTTTAGGTATTTCAATTGGATTTATTTTATTCTACCCTCTCTCTCTCTCTCTCTCTCTCTCTGTGAGTTTAAAATTGTGTAAGATTTCTTTGTAAAGATACATATTATTAACAAAATCATTCACGCGATGTTAAATGTTTTTTGGAATCTACAATTCATACACTTAAGCCTCTTAAAACAGTTTATGAGATTAAACATTCAAAGTTTACTAATTTGCCTTGGTTTTTTAGGGTCAGAAGTAGCAGAAATATATTTTATATTCCCTGCAAACGATTCCAGCTACTTTATATTTTAGTTCAGCTATGTTTGCAGTACTCTTTTGATTCCGTCTTGTCTTCCGTCATCACTTCTTGGGGCAAATTATAAAATGTAATTTATAAAAAAAAAAAAACGCCAGAAACATATAAACAGCAAGATTTCTTAGTAAATGTAAAGATTGTTTTAGTTTTTTTCTGTTTGCATATTTTACAATGAATATAAATGAAAATTAAGTTGTAAATTTGTTTTCTTTTTTGGGTGTAAAAATTCTGTAATGTGTTCATTACATGCTATAAAATATTTAACGATTAAATTATACAGGAATCATAATCATTATATACAAGTCGAAATCGACTTTTCGAATCTTACTATTTATGATTACTAGAAATTTAATCTTTTGGAAATATAAATCATACCTAAATATTCTCAATGTAATAATTGTCGTGAGGACCTTGAATTAAAGTGTGCAATTCCAACACCTTTGATCACATTAAATTCGGAAACACAATAGAAGTCATTTATCACATTAATCTAATGTAAGCTTAAAAAATTCACCTTAAAATGTATATCGAAAATCTTGTGTATAACAGTAGTTGCTATAGAAAATATTCTGTATAACAATATAACAGTATTTTCTATAGAAAATTTTCTGTATAAATGTTGTTTCTATAGAAAATCTTTTGTATAAAAATATTTTCAAAAGAAAATGTTCTGTACAGCAGAATCTTCTGTTAAGAGAATTTTCTATAGGAAATCTTCTGTATAAGAGAATTTTCTATAAAAAAATCTCCTGTATAACAGTATTTTCTATAGCAAATCGTTTTTATAACAATGTTTTCAATAGAAAATCTTTTGTATAACAATGTTTTCTATAGAAAACCTTCTATATTACAGAATTTTATATAAAAAATCTCCTGTATAACAGTATTTTCTATAGAAAATCGTTTGTATAACAATATTATTTATAGAAAATCTTTTGTATACAAATATTTTTAATAGAAAATCTTCTGTATAACAATACTTTCTATAGAAAATCTTCTGTATTGGAAATCTTCTGTATAAGAGAATTTTCTATAAAAAAATCTCCTGTATAACAGTATTTTCTATAGAAAATCGTTTGTATTACAAAATTTTTTATAGAAAATCTTCCGTATAACAGCATTTTTTTGTAGAAAATCTTTTGTATAACAATATTTTTTATAGAAAATCTTCTGTATAACAATACTTTCTATAGAAAATATTCTGTATAATAGAATTTTCTATAGAAAATCTTCTGTTTAACAGAATTTTCTATAAAAAAATCTCTTGTATAAAAGTATTTTCTATCAAAAATTTTTTGTATAACAGAATTTTCAATAGAAAATCTTCTGTGTAACAGTAATTTGTATAGAAAATCTTCTGTATAACAGATTTGTAGAAAATCTTCTGTATAACAGTATTTTATACAGAAAATTTTGTGTATAACAGTATTTTTTATAGGAAATCTTGTGTATAACATTAAGTTTGATACATAAATCTTGATTATATTTAGACATTCTTTTACAAATACAGTTTGATGTAAAGAAAATATTTTAGTTTTAATATGGTATAGGTGTAATTCTTTTTTTTTTCTTAAACATGTTGGTACATATCTTCTACTGCCGCAAAACACACAAAATTATGTAAGACACTGAATGTATTTGTAATCCATTAAAATCGTTTTAATGAATTCTTTAAATCAAATTATTATAAATAGGTATTTGTTTGAATAAATAAACTACTTTTTTCTGTTAGTTTGTTAAAATCAGTGTTGCCATTTTAGCACTTTCAGTGCTAGATTTAGCATTTTGTTTCTCGAAAATGCATTGAAATTTTTAAAAATTATGCTAAATGCTTTTTAGCATAATTTGCCTGATAAAAAAAAATTTTTCTCGAAAAATGTTTTACTATTTTACTCCAAAAATACTTTTGCAGAAATAAAAAATAACTTCACCTAAATCTCTTTCGGTGTGGTAAGTAAATGAACACGGAAATTTTTGAATTATTATATGAAATGTAATCTATTCAATTGTTATGAACAAAATTAGAATAAACTATAATTTATATTTGTAACATTTGAAATAAAAATTGTTCTGTGACATTAAAAAAATTTGCTACTTATTTTGTATAACATTTTAGCATTTACTTTTTTAAGTTTTAGCATATTTTGAAATTAATTTTCTGGCAACACTGGTTAAAATGTCGCTGTGTGTCAATTAACATTTATATTTTTCTATTCATATTTACATTTACCTTACAATTTTAAATAATTTATTGTACAAAATTGTTTTTCAATATTTAGGCATTAATTTGTTGACACTAATTAAAGTGTAAAACTAAACAGTGATTACCGCTTAAAGTACTCCACAAAACCATTATTTTACTTGTTTGCTTAACATATAAATAAAGAGAAAAACCACTGCACAGATGCAAAGAGAAGAAAAATACAAGAAACCCCTATTTGCTCTTAAAATATAATATATTACTCTCGCATACAAATTACGAATAAATAAAAACAGCTGTCAACAAAAAGAAGAAGTAGCAGTTTAGTTGGTTACAATTACGGTCGTTAAACAAAAGTGTGCTTTATTAAATATAAAATTATTAATAAATGAACTTTAATTAATCAAAAATAAGTGTTTTAATTTAAAAATAAACAATAAACAACTAATAAATAATGTGTACGTTTTGTTAAAATTGCAAAGCAATTGATGTGTGAAATATATGTTGGTATTTAAAGCGCTGTTTGTATGCTGGCAAGAAGAGGTGAGTTTATCATCCAATTTTGTTTAACATTAAATATTTTAAGGGCAGAATTCTTTCACATATTATTTTAAAGATTATTATATCATTTTATTAGTATTATTGTTTATTGTAATTACTTTTTATTAACTAAGAAGTGTTTAATACAACATTGAAGTTTCTGCCAACAGTTATTGTGTGTTTTTGTCAGCTGCTGTGCCAACAGCTGTTTTGGTCTACAAATTTCAAGCAACAACTGCTTCAGTGTGGCCAACTGTATAAAACCGAAAACGTTGAAAATTATGTTTAAAATAAAAAAGTTTTAAAATAATAAATAACTTATACTATAGCTTTGTTTTATTGCTGCCATATTTGACAAAAGCAGACCTTTATAACCACTACATATTAAAATAGAAATTGAATATTAAATTTTTGCATAGTTTCCATATATATAAAATAATAATTTAAATTTAGTAACTTTAATTTGTAATTTAAGTTTTATTATTTAATTTGACTTTTATATATTGTCATAATAATATTATATTTAGTTCTTTTTTAGTATTTAGTGTTTTTTTCAAGGCCAATGGTAGAAACAGCGCTGCCAGAAGTAAGATTTTACCTTATTTTTTAAGATTTTTAAAGCGAAAAAAGATTTTAAGATTTTTTACCCAAAAAAAAAAAGATTTTTTGTTTTGTCTAGAGTCTAGACAAAGGTTAGATTTAATTAAAAAAATCTTCTTTGTTCCCATTTGAAAAATTTTAAACTAATCGATCTCAAAAAATGTACAGTTTAGTATAAGAAAATGAATTTTTGTTATTTTTTTGGTTAGTGTTAAATAAAATATGAATTGTTTTTATTATTTATAATAAAAAAAAACCACTTATTTCCCTGGGTAGAAATAAATTACCTAGATAGTTTTAGCGATAATAAAACCCTAATCAGCTATATTACCCACTTAAAAACAACACTTTTTTCTCATTAAAAGAGAATATATTAAAAGAGCACATCACTCTCAAAAGTAAACAATGCGTATTTGATAAGAGTTGCCGTATCAATAATTGAGTTATGGATAAAAATCGCTAAAAACACATTGGTTAACAATGGTCTCAGAAAAATTAACAATTTTAAAAGTTTCTTATCTACAATCATGTTTTCTTTTTAAATACAGCTAATCCGTATTTATAATAATAATAAATTTGTTTGTTTGTGCGTTATACTCGTAGCACAGTGGGGTTCATTGTAAATATTTTTTTAAATAAATGTGACATTTCTAACCGGTTGATCTGTTTCACATACAACATTACATATGAGTTGCGTTGCCACGACCGCTAGGAGCTGCAATGTGTGTTCTCGAAATAAAGGATTTCGTATACAATATTTTTAAACACTTGGTAATTTATTGTGTTTCATCCTATTTCAATGATATATAATATATTTAAAAACTTAGATTAGACCTATAAAAATATTTTGCTTTAGCTTTTTATGTAGCCCTTATAGATAGCGAGTAATATACATGCAACATTTAAAATTGGTTGTTAAAAAATATTATTTTGTCGTTATTACTCTTTGTTTCCTAAACACAAATTTTCGTAAGAAACTTGAATGAATAATGAATTTTTTACAATTTAATTAGAATTTGCCCCAAATCGTATTCACAACTTTTTTACGTCTCTTGATAAGGGTATCCGGGTACACGGGTACGTTTATTTTTTTCTGTTACGGTTGAAACATCTATACACAGATTAGCATTGTAATTTGTTGGATCCCAAAATTCTTATTTGAATGTAAATACAAATTTAAAAAATTATCAAAATATACCTACCGCAAGAAAATTAAAAATTGCAAATTCACTATGAGTTGTTAAATATTCCCAAATTAATTTGACATGTGGAAAAGACAAGACATATGTAAGTAGGTATGCATACATGTACATGCAGTAGCCCAGCTGACTGACTTTGTTTACAATTTACTTATGCCAAAAGTAATACTTTTTCAAGTATTTTTGACAGTAGTAGATACATTATTTTACACAAACAAAATGCCTGTTGTTTCTGTTTTGTGTTGTATTTGTTGTCGATTTGCACTCACCTTGTATAATTGCACCATGTACTTATGTATATACAAGCAACGCACAGGAAATTCTGTATATTTTTTATATTATTTCAAAATTTTGACAAATAGAAGTTTAAAAATTTTACATAATAAGTAACTATGTACATTTTGAATGACGCTGGGAGCCTCGGTAACATTTTTTTTAGTTTTTTTCATATAAAGTATTTCCCATGGTGCATCTATACAAGGTGAGTGCAAATCAACAAAGTCTCGATTAGTAGATTTCATATATATTATAATTTATGTATGAATATTCATATCTTGGATCGGCATCCCGTCATTTTGCTGCAATATAATTTTTTGGTTCAGCTGTTTGAGCTTAATTATACCATACACCAATGGGGAAGGTATCATTATAGCCTACACCACCACATTGGGGAGGGTATATTGGATTTTTTTGATGTTTGTAGCGCCCAAAAATATTAGTCTCAAGACACAGAATAGCTTTCAGAGTCTATTTAATGACACCATCTGTCATGATGTCCATGTAAATCTTGTACGCTATACTATGCGTCGGTATTTTAAAGATATATATACAATATATGCTTGTGTAAGTGATTTTTTTTCGGCCCAATATCAATTGGTTGAAATCTGACAATTATTTCACCTATCCTCCGTAATAAGACTTTATCGGTCATAAATCCACACAAAGTTTGTCACAAAGTGCAGATTGATCAGTAATTGACCATAGTTCCCATATATGTATGTCCCACTTTTGATAATCACTTTCAAATGTCTTAAAAATAAGTTTCCAAATGACATTTCCCCATAGTTATACATATATGTATATGTAGCTCCCTTTTCTAAAAATTATTTAAACATCTATAAATCTTGTATTTGCACAGAAGTCATGCTACTAATTGTATGATCATAACTTCAATATAGCGCCCATAAAACTGTATGATAAGTTGTTTTATTGACTATTTAATAAATTGGACTTTTGAAAAAAAAGACTGTTTCGATACGATAGGCCATATCGGTAGCGGTCATTTATACACTGTTTGAGATATATTCCTAAAATAATTCTTAAAGATTTATTCCTGCAATTTATGACAAATTATTTTCTTATCTTCATAAAAGTCTGTGTGGTGCAAGAAAATCCATAACATGTATGTAATTATAATAAATACGAGTACATGTTATATTTATGCTAATCCGTGTTTTGTATTTATAACTGGACTAGGGTATCATATGTCGGATCTTGCCCTTATATTTATCCTTAGTTATTTTTACGTTTTATCAAAATTCCTTAATCCAAAAAACAGGTTAGAGTGCTTTATTATTGCCGAATCTTAAATACCCTTCACATAATTATAATGAAAAATAAAAAAACTTCACTGGTTATAGGACTAAAATATCCTTATTCAGTGTTTTTTTATTCAGTCTTAGAACAAATTTTATTATGATGTATACATTACGGTGGCCCCAAAATAAAGTTGCGGATGTTCCTGACTAATATGAAAATTTGATTCATTTTAAGACTACGTTTCTTAATTTTTTTGTCCTGGGGTCAATATTTGGTGAGCTGGATCAAAGGATAAAAAGGTCCTTTTTAGAGGTTTTTTGATTTTTTTTTTTACATTTCTTTTAAAGGAACTATATGTAAATTTGGTATCATATGAAAGGTCTTTGAGAGGCGCATTCAATGTGTTATCAAAAAATAGAAACATTTTATTTTTAAATTCAAAAATTTTGAAAATTTCAGACAAAATTTTATTTTGTTTTTATTTTTTCATACTTAAATAAATAGTTGAAATTTCTTGATTGTAAACATCATGCAATTTAACCCAAATGGTTTTCCCCTTTTTTTATTTACGTTATTTCAATAACCATTACATTAACGATTTGAGTTAACAAGGATTGTCACATAGGGAATAATTTAGGTTTGAAAAAAAATAATAAAAATTTAAATAGATAGAATTTAAAAAAGCGGGAAAACCCATTTGGATTAAATTGCATGATGTTTATAATCAAGCAATTTCAACTATTTATTTAAGTAAATTCTATGAAAAAATAAAAAAAAATAAAATTTTGTCTCATTATTATTAATTAGAGAAGTAATTTAACTAATATTTATCTTTTTAAGAGAAACGTTTTGTTACTCAGGCTAATAGTTCAAATTTTCAAGAATACTATTGTAAAGTACTTGAACAATTGGCAAACTAGAATGAATTTTCTACCCTGCCAAGAGCGTCATTAGCAATTTTCATTGGCCCCGATCAATCTGTAAATATCATCTATTTAACCGTTTTTTGAGAAATAGAATTCGAGAATTATCATATTTATTTTTTACGTGTTGTAAAATTTTTGAATTTAACATTATTTTTTTTTTAATTTTTGATAACCCATTGAACCTCTAAAAATGACCTTTTTATCCTTTGGTCCAGCTCACCAAATATTTACCCCAGGACAAAAAAAAAATTGAGAAACGTAGTCTTAAAATGAATCAAATTTTCATATTAGTCGGGAAAATCGATACCTTATTTTTTCTCCATACAAACGGTGCCACCATAGTATACATATGTATATTGTTTAAAAAAACATTTTTGGAAATTAACCCCAAGTTAAGAAAGTAAGATTATAAGTTGAGGCTTTTCTTTGTTGAATTTTATCTCAATAAATTTATTTACAAGAGTTTTATGGGTGGCATAGTAGAAGGGGACCAATTATGGACTGATAGCTTCAATCTCTATAACGTTATTTACTTGGTTGTTATACTCGGAAGTGAACTTAATTCGGGAGCTATTGCCAATTGTTGACTGACAGCTACAAAATCCAGTAGCATAATTGCCATATAACGGTTATTAGTATAAGTTCTGAATTAAAACTTCTGATCTGTATAAAAGTTGGTACGATATTTAATAGACATTTTTATGGGTTAAATTGTTTTTCGGAAATGGCAGCTATGACAAATTATAGGCCGATCTTTTTGAATTTTGGAACAGTGATTTTCATGCATATGAGGATATTTCACGTTGAATTTAAACATGATAACTGTATATTTAAGATATATTTTAAAATTAACGTGGATTTCGGGAGTGGACCTTATATGGGGGACATAGTCAAATATGTACCGATATTCTCAAAATCCAGCAGCTTGATTTTGGCATGTATGTAAATGCTCCGTGTAAAATTTTAGTTCGGTACCGTTATTTATAAGAAATTTATGAGTATTGAAGTGATTTTCGGAAGAGGGCTTTATATGGGGCATATGGACAAATATGGACCAAAATTCACAAAGTTCTGTAGTATGAGTTTTGTGTATATATAAATGATCTATGTAAAGTTTTGAGTCGGTACCGATATTTATATAAGATATGCATATATAAATAGATATTGTGGTCCATTTATGGGAGCTTTGACCAATTATGTACCGACCATCATAAAAATTAGTACAACAATTTATATATCTATAAGGATAATTTATGTCGAATTTTAACTTGGTAACAATATTTTGGAAGTCGACTTTATATGGGGTATATGGTAAAACATGGACCGAACTAAACAACTTTTCGTTTTAAGATTTCTTTTTACATGAAATTTATTTTTGCTGAATTTTGTATTGATATTCCAATTTTAAAGGCGCTTATGTGTCATTGAGCCATATTTCAAGAAGATGTTTGTATGGGGGCTATGAGAAATCATTGCCCGATTCCTAATATTTTCATTACAGTTTCTCCTCTTATCATAGAAATAACGTGTACAAAATTTTATTATATTATCTGCAATATATTTAAAACAAATTGCAAAAACTTGGTTAAAAAATATAAAATTTTTATGGAGGTTGTCTGACAATTTGGTTCATAACTCTGTTTGTACTTTAGCAATTTTGCTGATTTTCAATACCAAACTGTGTAACAAAATACAAAACAGTTTTCTGGAAATTCTGTAAAGTTTAGTGGAGTATTTTGGACGTGGGATTGTCTTACATGAACATTGGACTTATAATTTTATAAGGATCAAAAATATTTATATGTACTTTGTTGGGGCTCAGATGAATGTTATCAAAGTTTCACATGGAATGACTTACCACTTGTGATGGTAGAGGGTATATTAAGTTTTAATACAATCTAAGAAAATCCTATTTTACCGAACAAGCATATACAAGATAAAATATACATATAAAGTTATATACAAATATGTATTATGTAGTATTATTATGTAATATGTAGTTATAACCATAACACAAATGTAGTTATGTATAAATAACAAACCCATCAAAACTAAACTCAACTAAAATCCACATACCTCTTTACGTTAAACCAATTCCAAAAAAAAACTACGGTTGAACTCTTCATTCACATAAAAACTGCATAATTTCTGTTTGAAAATCCCTTTATTTTCTATTTCATTCGAAATGTTTTTGAATTTATTCTTCTTTCGCAGCACAAAAATGAAACCCTCCATCGCTGTTGCTTCTTTTTTCGGTGAATTTGTTTGGTTTCGGGCAAACAAAACAAAAAAAAAAAACACAATCTGTCAATCAATCACCTGTCAACTTGGCCACACTCACAATATGGGAGATACAACTACAAACATCTATCCGTCCATCCATCTTACAGATACATACTTGTTTCGTTCGTTTTGTTGTAGCTCATTTTGTTAAATGGTGGTTCATACTGAAACAGCAGCGTCAGTAGCAATACAGCAACAATGTGTTGGTGTAATCCATTGTTTTGCTTTATTTCCTATTCAGTAGTAGTTATTCAAACGAGTCTAAAAGAGTGTCGTTTTATATGCAGAGTCCATATAAATATTCACTCGTAAAACGAATCGTTTATTGAGATTCATTTGGGTGCTTGAGTGTGCTCTTTCTAATATGCGCAAATGCCAGCAGAAATTTTGATGGACATTGATGTCTAGGTTCTTTGTTGAGGTATGAACAAATTATTGTGTAGATTATTTTTGATATTTTGAAATAGAAGACTTCAGCAGATTGCTGAGGTAAAATATTAATATGCAAAATTATTTCGGCTGTGCAGAATATGCATTAATATTATTAAAGAGCAAACAATTCGACTGTTGGTCTAAATAATATTCATTCGTAATATGATCCTTGTATGGTAGTTGGCGTTGGAAAATACAAAAATAGATTAGAAAATAACTTAGGTTTGTGTCATTATAGCGCATAACAATAGATTCACTGAACATATTCCTTCATCCGAAGTATTTAATTTCTTTCAGATCGCTATACTGTATTTAAGTCATGGATTTTCGAAATGAGTGAAGTTGTGGACTAGTTGAAATGCATCAATCGTGAATTCTTAGATACTAGTTTCAAAGTATTAATAACCATTTCCATGTTGTTAATTCACTTGATTCCCAAGAGGAAAATAAACTGATACAGAACTAATTATATGACTGGTTCTTCGGCAGTAGAGACGAGTTATAGTTGCTTTATGTAAAAGGAACTTGTCTTTTAACATGGCTTTGGCCTAAGTTTTGAACTCTCTTTGAGGAACTTGCCCAAACGAATTTATTTTGTCAAATATTCGTAGAAAATTCATTGACAAAGTATAAAGTATTTGACAAATTAAGTGATATGTATCTTTCTTGTACTTTATCATGTCTTAGTTATTCTGCATTCGTGTTTCTTTATTCTTAGTACTGTTTAAAATGCAAGTACATGTATGAAATGGTACTATACGAAACTAAGGAGATCAGTTATCAACGACTGCAAACCCGTTGCAATGATGACAAAATGATAGATTAAAATAAGTATGTTTAATATGTGATAAAAAAAAGGAATAAAATAAAGGAATGATCGTTATATTCTAGCCGATGGACACTATCTTTTACGGCAATGATACGATAAAAAAATATTGGTAGTATAAATTAACAATGCGGGATTTATTTAAATTTATTTCGAAACATTTATGTAATTTAAACTTATTCAAAGTATTGGCCATTTGTAACTATGACCCTTTCCCATCTTTCTGGCAACATATGGAATCCGGGCTAAAAGAACATTGCTTGAGGGCAAAAATTCGAAACGAATCAGTTGCATTTGATACAGGTTATATATGTATGATGGTCTGCCCAGATTTCAGCTGCCCATAATTAGTATGAGCCAAATACCGATCATTACATTTGTCCCACCAAATACCGATCATTACCTTTGCACCATGGATATTTAACTTTGCTGTTAAGTCGGCTGGTTGGTCAGGCTTCATATACGTTCTCTTAGGCTTCGAGTAATTGATCCATTTTTCATCGCAAGGAATATTTCGGTGCTAGAATTACTTTCAGTTATAGCGTTTTCGGATATGCTAAATCGTTTTTTTATGTCTCTCGGCTTCAATTTATATGGCGCCCAATTTTCTGATGCTGGCAAACGTTTTGAAATTGTTGTTGAGTCGATCTCAATGATTGAGTTTGAGAACAATCTTCAGGGAGTAAGGCCTAATATTCTTGGGCTTCAATTTTTCAAACCACTTCAGGTCCGCACAATACATATATCTAGCAAAAGTCGAGACCGATACAACATATTCCCTATAAGCTTTGACCTCAAAAGAATAATGTTTAGTTTAAGTTTAAGAACAATCTTCAGGGAGTAAGGCCTAAAATTCTTGGCCTTCAATTCTTCAAACCACTTCAGGTCCGCACAATACATATATCTAGCAAAATCCGAGACCGATACAACATATTCCCTATAAGCTTTGACCTTAAAAGAAGAATGTACCAAGGCCTTTAAACGACATCGTGTTAGCACAGCGAAAATCGTTGCACCTACTAATATATTACTTGCGAACATTTTTTCCACTTATTTCATTTTTAAGTTGGTGCCTTAATTCTTTGATATATCTACATTTCCTAGTTTAAAAGCATGTTGTTTAGTGAAAACTTGTAATCCTCTGGGCAAACTATATATACCGATTATTATACAGCTATCAGGTTCATATCTTTGAGTCTAGTCTCTTTATAAACCCGCAATATGTTGCTGAAATTATGCACCTACACCGTTTATTCCTTGCTTCTTTTGAGCCATTCAAATGGACATCAATAAGTTAGTTTGAGAAGAGAGATCTTATATTGAAGCCCATCTTTTTGTGGATCGTTTTGTTGTAAAATGGGAAACCATTTGATCCATGCAGTCGACTCCGCATTTATTTGCGTTGTAAAACAGAAATTACTTCCGGTTTCATCGCTTCACCTTCACAGTGTTTTGACTAATGGACAGTTGAAAGTAAATTGACACAATTATTCTTTTTTGGCATATAGATAGCTGCAAATTGAAATCAAATCTCCATGGAATCCAAACAATGATGAGAGAATAGGGCGGGAAGATTGCTATTTCATTTCCTTAGGATGATTGGATTATACCAACGAATGTAAGCCCAAGTTTGTTAAGACGCCTTACACTTTCTAATGTTGTGAAAAAATTATCTGCGACAATTGCGCGGCCACTATTAAACTACGGCTTCGAAAGTTGAAGCATAATATTTTCGCCTTGATTTAGTTCCCGTTCTTGTTCTTTTTGTCGACCTGTGTATAATTTTGCTTGCAATGGGTATTTTGTTTTTGAATCACAAGCCCACCCTATTTTTCCTGCTTATTCCATTTTGTTCCATCTTTACCATAGAAATATTCATTAGCAGAGTTTGATTGACCAGTTTGCCCATTTACATCTTCTTCGTCGTCCTCAGTATAAGAAAATTCATTTGGTTCTATGGCCAAATTATTTTCAATGTCGGATGCATCGTTCTCATTTTGAATGTAATTCACATCATCATTCTGTTTATTTGCTAACGGTTCAGTTTCATCACCTTCCTCAGCAGCACTTTCATGTTCTAAATTATTTGCCAAAGCCTCCGCTACCCGCATGTAAAAATCTAAAACATCGCATATTAAAAATAGAATACAATTCTGCGTTCATTTTGATCAAAGTATAAAACAAATAAAAATTGACTTGGAAATAATACTTCTTTTTATTTATTATATTTTTTAAGTATTAAATAAGCGCACTACAAACAGATAATCTGAGATAAGTAAAAAACTTCTTCAGGATTTCTTTTTTTTAAATATTTATAGTTAACTAAATTGTAGAAGGGTACCTGAGATTTCAAGTCTCTAACTATGTGTTCAATATATTATAATAACATTTAAAATTGAAAAAGGTCTGGCTAGACCTATCTGTAGGACGAAGGGTTAAGACAGGAAATAAGTGCCAATGTGTGCTTTATAGAAATTGATCCAGTTGACCAAACATTTTAGTGTTGATTTGGTGTTGTATTATATGATAAATATTTGTTCTTCAGTTCTATCAGACCACGAGCACAGGCATAAGTACTTAGTTCGTCCCATTAAAACTAAAAAATTGATTGTCCGAAAGCCACATGTGACATGAATGAAGAATGCTCATACTGATCTCTTCAAATTCAAGAATCTATTTTTTTAATTTCATACTTTATAGAATCCACTCTTTACCCATTTCAGTCATCTCACCATCGGCAGGCATAAGTTCATTTAAAAGAAAGTTTAAAAATGCTAAATCTTTTATTAAAATGAACTTAATATATTCGCCGTGAGACGACTAAAATACTGTGAACTTTATCCATACTGTAACGAATCTTGGAAAGTTAAAATTTTGGATCCAAATGGTCTCTAGATTCATATACGTTGGGTAGATATTTGTATTCTTCTTACTGGATTTTAAAGTTTCATCTACAAATACTTTAATAGCAGTTGGGATCTCTGAGACAATTTCATTTGCACTTTATAAATTAATACTTTCGTTGATTATAGCAACTTCGAAGGACATGTTGGTTCCTGGATTGTGTGATCTGACAATTTTTTTCACATTCAAGTCCTTTGGAAATACCAAGTTAATTCAACGCGTTTCATGTCATGTTTGCAATATGGTAGTATGTTCAATATTTGTTGATTTAGGTTGATGATCTTAAACTTATTTGTTCGTAGTTATCAGTTATCGGAGGTCCATCTTTGGCATTTTTTCCTGTAAAAGCTCGTCTATTTTTAGTTCCACGCTCAGACCTTTTTAACATGGCATACATTTTTATATTACTTCTCTATCATTTTGTGAAAAATTAAGTTTCAGTCAGGGAAGGGATTTTAAACTTTTGCATGAGCACCTCCACCTCATAGTGCAGTGATGGCTCCCACTAGCATCTTTAAAATACCAATACAGGTATGTAATTCACAGTCTAGCCTCATAACTTACCTGTGGAACCTGCTGTTCTCAATATGGATTGTTGCAGAAATTTGTCTACTTCCATATTCAATAATAATTTATACTCGATGGGTGTTCTTCTGAAAATTAGCCTGATAGTATAATAGAATCAATGACGATATAGAACTTAATATTTCCTCAATCCATTTTTCTTTAAATCAATTCGCTAAGATAGAGACAAACGGCTAAGGAACTTTCTGAGGTGGTGGGGCTATCCTTATCTAGGATTGCTTTAGTATTTAGATCATTCTTCTCTCTAAATTCAGAGGCAGTAGTCTGTCGTATTCGTCGTGCGGTTTTTAAAGTAAAAGGGAGGATACGAAACCAAAACTAAGCCTTGACAACGAATTAGATAATAAGTATTAATCAAATTATTGGTAACATGAGAAAAAGACAAGAAAAAAATTCAACCCAAAATTCTCAGACAAAAGACTTTTAAAATGGAATCACACCCTTTTAAAACTTAAATAAACCAGACCTCTCATACAAATATCACTATAAAATCATCTTTCTAATAGTAAAATCTAAAATACTACTTGCTTTATTTCACAGTGATTTTAAGGGTGGCAAGATCAAACCACATTATATATAATATCATTTCGAAATAGAGCTATAACTCGAACCTCATAATTTGTTCTTTTATTTTTTGGTAACAATACAAAAACCAGTTTACCAATATAATGAATGATAATAAACAACAAAAGTCCTTATGCCACTTGGAACTACCATTTACTTGGCAATTGTAAGTTTCAATTGATGTTCTCTATTTTTTCTGTTCTTGTACTCGTAGTAATATTAAAACATGATATCATTGTCATTAATTTTAGTTTACGATCTGTATTGTTAATGTGATGTGCTGCTTATTTCTTGTATTTCTTATGGTAAAATTAAAATAATACCAACTGATTTATCGCCGTTTTGGCATAATGTGTTTATACAACTTACAACCAACATGCCTCACTCACTCACTGTTGCTGGGGTAGTTGTAAACGAAACAGCAAAAAAAAAAAACGTAGTTCTAACAAATATTAGTCAAGTCAAGTCAAGTCCAAACTACAGCACTGAAAAACATTTAACTAGGAAAAAAGAAACGAACGAACACCACCAACCCACCCCCAGAGTTGTCATAAATCTATCACTTTTAATGGCCGCCCTGCACATAATTTTATGCGTTTTATGCAGCACAAATATACACACACATAAATACTTTCGGAGCAAAGCAAAATAAAAAAAAATATAAAGTCCTGGTAATATCAGTAAATTCTGCCCTTACCATCAAAATTTGAAGCAGCCACCACCATAATGCTGACTGAAGCTTTGCTGGAGTTAAAAAGGAAAAAAAAGGCAACGAACATCTCCGAAGACTCACAAATTTCATAAAGTGGCAATTCAATCAATCAATTTTGACATTTTCTTATTTTTCGTTCTTTCGTTCGTTTGTATGTACGTTCATTTAGTTATTTAGTCATCCAGTCAGTCATTCCACCCTTAAGCTTTGGCATCTTATTGCTATTTTCTTTCTTGTTGTTTTTGTTGTATCCTTCCGTATCATATGATGCTGTATTTGAGTATGTGTTGATGTTGCTATATACTTACTGTTGTTGGGGTTTGACTGGGTGGGCGTCGTTTATATTGAGTTGAGTTATCATCTATTATGAACAACAACAACAGCAAAATTTACCGTTATACTCACGTACACAATCACAATTTCTTCTTTTTCATTTCCATTTCCATTCATTCTGTGTGATTTCTTTTACTTGTGATGGAAATCAAAAATAGAAAACTAAATGGAAATATTGTGAAAATTAAAGAAATATAAAGTGGCAAGAGTAGACTAGTAATGACGGTATTTACAGATGGACTCTTGAAGTTTCCCGACAATACAAGATTGTGTAGGTTTTGAGAATTTCGAATTTCATTACAAAATATTGCAATATTAAACTTTAGGAATTAATTGGTCCGCAAAGTTTATTACAAATTTGGATAGGATGTTTTTTATTTAACATATCGTTCGATTAGTTTTAATTGTCAGCCGTCTAAAGGATAGCTTACGTGGGTTCTTCGAGGTACCTTATTTCCATCGGGAAGAATCTCATATTTCTTGGCCCTCATCCATCTTCTCTTGTTAGATAGGTTTGATCAATAAGAATGTAAGTAGGTTTTGTTCAAGAATTCTAAGTCTCAGATGACTAAATAGCAAGTAACAACATCTCTTACTATAGCTCTTATTTCAGTTTTTGTAGGACGCTTTGGCCGTTTTGTACAAGGCATATTTTTTACGATATTGTGTTTGGTATACTTGTCTATAATTTGTTTTAGTGTAGTGATGCCTTCCCATTTTCCGCAGCCATGGGACTTGAACTTATTTTATACGGCACTTTCCTTATAACGAGTGATTCAAGTAGAGGCACATTTTTCAATAGCATTTTTTTATTGAATCGATTACAGCCTTAAAACTAAAAATCCGTAATGTGATTAACGAAGCAAAGGCGATTTTGGCTAAAATGTGATAAAAGAATCGACACCTGTGTGCGTCATAATGGTGTTCATTTGTACGATAAAATTTGTCATTTATAATTGCGGAATCTTATATTTTTTTTTAGGTTTAGAAACAATATATATTCTGAATTTATTTTATCCCAACTGACGAATACTATAAACAACAGACTATAGCGTGCACTGTACTGTACAACTGCTGGCAAATAGCAAAGCATACAAAATAAATAAATTATACTTTGTACTTGTACTTTAACAATCTACCCCTCCCTCCCGTAATCCATCGCAAATACTTTAGCAATTCCCACAACAAAACATTACTAAGAAGTATTGGTGTGGAAATTATACAATACAAAAACAATGAAAAAAATCCAAGATGAAGACGAAGAAAACGGAAACCGTCATTTATGCCAAAACTTTAAGCAATTCCATCATTCATTCTTATTTCTTCTCCCCCTCCCAACAACTCATTTAACCTTTTTCATTTGCTCTAACTGCTGCTGCTGCTGCAGGCTGTATTGCTTCTTGAAGTTGGCAGTTTAAATATTTTTTAATTGCCCTCCCTCTCACACGAACATTTAAAACAGTTGGTTTCATTACCGTCATTCATTCATTTCTAACGCTTTACCCCCTTGCCAAGCATCTAAACATCTAGATATTTTAGTATGCTACGTTCAAAACATCCAACCAAACAACCAACCAACCAGCCAGCCATCCAGCGTGTGCCCATTATTTTTATTTATTTCATTTTTGTTTGTTGTAGTATTTTAAATTTTATTCATTCTTTTGTTTTCTTATACATTTATATTTTTTTAATCCTTAAACATTTTCTTTCAATTTTATTCGTCCTTCTTCTCATTATCGTTTGTTATGCTGCCAATTTTCAATAAATTTCAAAAAATAAGACGCCATCTTAGCTTGCAGTGTTCTCTCCCCTTTCCCGATTGCTTCTCGTCTCTGGTTATTTTGCAAATGAGCGTTTGCAAGTGTAGATGGAAAAGTTTTGGTAACAAAGCATCATTTCCTTGATGTTTTGTGATTCCTTTGGGGATTCATTTAGATCTTGTTGTTGTTGATGTTGCTGTTATTATTTGCTTTTTTCTTAGCTGCGTTGTTGTTTCGAGTATTGTTTTGTTAAAGGATTTAAATAATAAGAACAAAAGGTACACAAATATACAATTAAAGTTGCTGACTTTTGGTTGAATATTAAAATACGCAATTTTCCTTGCTTTCAATTTAAAAAGGAAAGTAATTGTTAATCAGATTAAATTTTTTGAGATAGCACATGAAAGACTGTTGGCTGGTATTTGGTTAATGTTGGAAAATTTGCAAAACTATTGCAAAATTTTAAGGTTTATATAGTGAAATGTCTTCAGATCTTAATACATCAGGTTTTCTTATAAAACTGGCAAGCATTTATAATCACAATTATATTGGGGATGGAGGTCTTATTGATGGATGGACATTAGGGTAGCCCCGTGAGAATGGAGAAAAAATAAGGTAATTTTAAGACTAAGTTTCTCAACTAATTACGGACCGATCATAATATAATTGTACCATATTATTCGTATACACATGAGAAAATTATGCTCTTTAAATTGATTTTTGGAAGTGGAGCTTATGTGGGAGCTACTAGTAATTATGGACCAATCTGCAAAAAATTTGTAGATGTTATTTGGCTTCATTTACCATTCATTTGTGACGAAATTCGTTTGGATACTTGCATAATTCTGAGTGATTCTGAGTCGATCGGTATACTTTAAAGTGGGTGCTGGACCAATATTTATGGGCATTACAAACATCAGCACAAATCCAATATACCCTCCCCACAATTTTAAATGCTGAATTCCATAAAAATTTTAGAGGAAATAATTTCTGAATTTCAACAAAACAAAAACTTCTCCTATTTTATCAAAACGTCGAAAGAGTATTCAGCCAAATAAATTTAAAATTACAAAAATACGGAAATCTTTGAAAATAAGTACCTGTATACGATGAATGCATTTGATTTTATAATCAAAATGTTATTTAAAACTTAATAAACTAAATTGTTTTGACATTGTAATTTAACCTGAATTAATAAAATATGCTAAATTCAGATATTTATTTATAAAATACTGTAAGTCGTGTTTCACACTCTTCAGTTTTACCTGACCAGTTTTTGTTTAATTCTCTTTTGAACTTGCCATTTCATTTACACACGTCAACTCAATTTTCGTACTTTCTAATGCAAATCAAAATGACTGATGACTGTAAATTGGAAAATAGGTTGTGATATGATATGGGCCTGATTACATTGTGAACTGGTTACTGGTTGAACGGTAAATTGTATTTTAACAAATATTGATACAGTGCTGTGCCCTTGAAAAAAATCAGATAGTTCTACTTTAAATATGTCTGACTATTTACGTAAAGATACATAAATACTCAGCTTTTGAAAACTAGGTTAAATGACCATAAGAGAATCGTGAATGTACACAGAAAAAAAATCATGTTTTTTTCTATTAAACCTTTAATTGATTTTAAAATAATTTTCAATTAAAATTTTAATTGATTCAATTACTTTTTCTGATTTTTCTGATATTTTCAATTAAATCTCAAATTTTTTTTAATTGATACTATCATTTTGTTTACAGGTCCGATTTTAATTAAATTTTTAATTGATTCCACAAATATTTTAGTTGAAACTCATTTTAATTTTTTTCTGTGTAGCGAGCTTTTACTTTAACCTCTTGTCTACGTACGTCACTTAAAGTACGAATATAATAAAACAATATATTTTACTTGTAGGTAATCGAGAGTATACTAAAATGCATCGAATAAGATTTCGATTATTGAAAATCATGTGTATCCTGGAAGATCGGTAACTTGATTAGGATTTAGATTAGGAAACAGTATTTGCGATAATTGTTAGACTAAAATTCTTGTTTTATTTACACTAAGGAAATATCTTCAACAATACCAATCAGCAGTTTTTTTTTTAAATATAATAATGATATTTTATAAGGGGAGATTAAGAGAGAAGTAAACAAAAGCCTTTGTAATACGTATAATGAACCTTATTGTCACTGAAAGTTGGAAGACTATGAGACAAACAATTTTAAATTTTGCTTGCTAGAACGACCTGTATACTTCCTTCCTTTAGTAGACAACTTATCAAAGCGGAATATTGTCTGGAAATTATAACAATACATAAAAATATTAAATTTTCACCGTCAACCTGATCTTTTAAAAGTTAAAATGTCCCTTCATATTTGAAATTATGCATTGGTATTGATTAAACAATCATGGGAAATGTGAGATATTACATTGACACTGATGAATTATCTTAAATAATATCAACAGCTGTTTTTTTTATATATATATTCTAATGAACATAATTGTTACCGAAAGTTGAAAGATCAACACCCTTTGAAATACATATACTCGCTCCAATCGCCACTGAAAGTCGAAAGACCATGAGACAAATATTTTCTGTATCCTGCCTTCCTTTACTAGTTAACTTATCAAAAATTAAGGAAATCAAACTGGTCATATATTTAAAGCAATATTGTCTTAAAATTGAAATTTATTAAGTTTCCATTGTTAACCTTATATTTTAGTAATTCAAACGTTTTTTCTTATTTAAAATTATCAATTATTATTGATTAAACTCAAATTTTATAACGAAGACTATAACAAGAATAAAGCAAAAGCCTTCAGGCACAAACAAAAATTAAACACAGCAGCACTCTGCTCTCTCTCTCTCTCTCTTCAGCACAATCTTTTCTACAAACAAAGTCATATAAAGTTAAAATCCAAAAAAAGAACTTCCAAATAAATTCCTATTATTTATGGCAATTGCTGTTTGTGATACTTTATTTGTGCTAAAGACCCTTGGAAATTTTTGCTTGAATTGTAGGGAAATTATAACAAGGCAACAACAGCAGCAAAAACCCACGACTAAATGAATGAAAGCTAAATTGTACTTTATTTATACGATTAAACGTATCTCCTCTAAATAACAAACAAACAGAAAATAAGTTGATCCTGTTTGAATTCATTCAATTCATTTGTTCTTTACATTTTTTGGCATTGAATTAATTGCTTTGAGTTTTTGCACATTCTAAAGAGGAGAGAGAGACAGAGCCCAAGAGCAAAGGAATGTTTTAATTAATATTAATTGAATGAAAAGTAATTGAAAGGATTTTCTTTTCTCTATATTTATTTCATTCATTTGTCCTTTCGCATAAAATCCATTCATAATGTATGCAAATGATTTATGGGCTTAATTTTGTACCAAGAAAAACATAACACACCAACAAAAAATATATAAAACAAACAACATATTTTCTCTAGGGGGGTTTTTTTTTGTCATTTTGTAGAAACAAATCAAATGGAAAATTAAGAAAATTTCTTTCGATCAATGAAACAGGAATTAATTTTCTTATAAATAACTTCAAATCCTTGTCAAAAGAAGATGAACAAAAGAAAATTAAAACGAAAATAATCTAAAGATGAGACGAGAAAAATCTTTTTATAAATTTAATACGTGCCTATCAAAGTGACATTTTTATACAGCCCACTAAAATAACTTACAATACACCTTATTTATAAATTTATATGTAGGTTTAGGCATTATATACATAAATATTTCTTTATTCCTTTTCATTTTCCAGTATCTATGGTTTTAAGCAGGGACGTAGCAAAGGTTGCTGGAATTTTTACACATCTCTTTCAAAGACAATTTTTGTGACCATACTCACATTAAATTACGGAGTAAAATAAGTCGTGTTTGCAAATAATTTTTAATTGTCATGATCAGTGTTAAAGTACATTAAATTAATTGCATAAAATATTAGAGAATAAATGGCATCTATTGAATATAAAATTAACTTTACAACTAAAAGTCTCAGTAGTTTTACGTCATTCGGTCATTCTTACATCTGACACAAATCTAAGTTTCTGAAAATATGCTAAAAGTATCACCTTCGACGAAGTATAATGGCAAACTTGTCTCGTAATCATTAGAATCATGAATGGAGTCAATTCAAAATTCAATTTCCATAAAGTCGTTCCTAATACCAAGTTTATTAGAAATTTTAAGAAAGATTTTTATTGAGCTTAACATTATTAAAACCCACAAAGCCCATCATAAATTTTGTATCAATTAATTATAATTTTCCAGTCATATTTGCATTAAGGCAATCTTGATCTTTACTGCCAGTTTAAGGACGGATACGAACTGGTTTTTTATACATTCTACGATCGTGGATATTTCAGATATCTCCAAATTTACATCGCATTATAGCCTAATATCTAATCGTAGCTATAAGTTCCCGATTTCTACACGCATGTATTTCATCTCTGCAAAAACGACTTTGTTTAAGACTGGTATATATTTGGAATAATTGGATGCCAAGCTATGGAAGGTAATTTATTCATCCTTATACACTAAATAGCTAATGCACTTATTTGGTAGAGATCTATTTTGAGAGCTATTCATCGTAATTTTTTTTTAACAAACACTTACTGTGAAACTTTTTAACTTGACTACATTAACATCCAGATTCTTTAAAAGGAATCGAAACCGCAGCGCTTAGATTAATAGTCCATACGTTCGTACGTACTCCTAGAACCTCTCAAATTCCGGAATACATTTAGTATTGCTCACTCTGATCTTTCTTCGACAAAAGTTTGTCTGTGGTGTCAATAAAATTGCCCAAAAGAGTCCATTTTAAATCTTCACTGACAGTTTAAAGATAAATGAAGTGGCGGCTTTTAAATTTCCAGACCAATACAGTACTTTACACTCTGAGATCTTGGCCATTAAGTGGGCCGTGAATTGATTAGAGATAAGCCTTGAAATATATGAGAGCCATAATATATTGCAATGCGATATTTAATTTTATTCTTAAAAATTATCCAACTCCTATAGATATTTCTAGAAAAATATATTAATTAGACTTTATTGGATACCAACACATCAAGAGTCACTGGATACTCATATTACGTAGGACGTAGGACTGCAAGAATTATATGGAGTGAATGTAATTGTCTTCGATCGATTGTTTAGTAGCGGCAATCATTGGTCACACTTTGTTCAGGTTGCTTGCTGGGATATTAAATTATCCATATTCCGATTTCTGTGGCTGAATGGGAGAGAGAAGGAAATGGTAGCAGATCGGAATTTCGCAACGCTGAATTACTTATTTTGGTTTAGTTAAGTACACCAAGGGTATGTTGAAGAATTTGTTAATACCTAATATTTTATCTAACTAGTATGGATCCTAGAACACTAAGTTATTTGTAGAAAGGGCCTTTGAAGAATGTATTTACAAAGTGGTTATTTACGGGCAAAAAATTAACTCGTCTGCTTTTAGTTTTACACTTTTCGCTAATATTTCCTTGAGCAATACCAAACTTTAAAACTATGACGATGTTTACTGATCCTTTGTGCGGCAGAAGTATTTTTTTCTTAATTTTAGTGAATTCCCATGCTCTGTTGTTAACCTGTAAACTCTTGACAGAAGAATTTTTTGGCGGTATTTGGCCATTCTATGATTTCAGTCTTGTATTACCTTGAACTTTTGATGACAAATGATCAGAGAATGTGATAATCGTGCTGTTTCTCTGTCGCATCTGTTGGAAGTATCCTTTCGATTTTCTTCTTTTATTAATATTAAGTGAAAATTTAGTTCTTAATAAATAATAGCGCAATTCACAATCTTGTGCAAATGGTATTGCTTGTGCAAATGGTATTGCAAGAGCAAAAATATGCTAAATCTTTTTGCAAATGCAATGATGCAATACCATTTGCACAAGATTGTGAATTGCGCTAATAAATTATATTAATGATTCTGCTTATTTACATTGGAAACATATCGTTAACCCACTTTTTAGCGTCAACATTTTTACAAAATATATTTTTGTTCAAAGATACCATGATCAAAAACACCTAAAGTGCTGGAGCTTATTCCATCTCAGTACTAGTGTTATTAAACATATATGATATCCTAACTGCGTCTAAGGACTTTTGAGGATTTAGTAGGAATTAGATATTGCTTTCTTACTTTTTTTATTGGACATAAACGAAAGCAAGCATATCGTATTGGTAGTATTCTAAACAGATAGAACGAAACAAATGTCCGTCTAAACTTACGAGTAGGATCCTCCGTAAAGTATTCGCTGCAGATCCGGAAAATAACATTGATTTCTAGCACATAAAAGAGACAATGGTGATTTCTGTGACATCAAGTATATCAGGATATCTGTGTTAATAACTTATTAATATTATTGCAATATACCACTAAGGTGTTAAATATACAATTCAGGATAATTCTTTGGTGAAAATATACCGCCATATTTTAGCAAACTAAATAATAAGGCCAAGGCGCTACCTATGAAGCACTTCCAAATCAGTCCTTTAATTCTATACGAAAATATTTTGATTGAAAGTAAAAAGACAGAGGAAAAAAAAAATCAAAATAAAATCCCCCAAGAAAAGTTAATGCTCCATACACTGCGCAATAGCACGTATTCGATACCAAACACAAAAAAATGTCCTTTTTCACATAAACAACAGCAGCAACAAAATAACATTTAGAATGAAGTGTTGTATTGTTGTTTTTTTTTATACGTAACAATCTCGTTATGTTACTATTATCCTGAAGTATTTCTTTTTATTTTTTCTGTTTTTTTTGTTGGTGGTTCGTCCTCGTCACTCGTTAAGCCATAAATCACTCAAGCTTCTTGGCATTTTCCACTTCCTTCGTATATGGCTACAGCCGTACGTAAGGTTTTAGATTTTTTTTTTTTTTGTTTTTTTTTTATATTTTCAGATTCTTTTAAAAGTTGTACATTTTGTTGTTTACTTTCTAGTTTATTTTGTTGCTGTTGTTTTGTTCTGCGTTGCGTATCATTCAGTTTTAGAATTTTCAATGTTTCTAGGGATTTTTTCCGCTCGCTCAGTGGCTGGCTGGTTGACTGAATGGCTCGTTTGTTGGTTCAATTTTTTTTTTATATTTAGTTGTGTTGTTGTTATTGTTGTGTTCTGCTTTCAAATGCCATTCACCCTGCAGTGACATTTCTGGGGTGTCTGTCACAAGACGTGTCCTTCGTCTATTTTGTGTTGTTGTTATTTATCCCTCTATTATATACATATATTTTAAATACTTATTGTAGTTGTTTTAGTATTTATTTTGTCATACAATCTTGTGCAAAAATGTTGTTCTTTATTCAGTTTATCGTTGCACTGTGGTACCATTTACAAAATTTACGAATGAAAAACGTTTAACAGCTAAATAATCACTGTGACAGATTGAATTACCAAGAATATATTAATACGTAATTATACAAATCTGATAAATTGCGATCTCAGTTGTTTATCTGACAACACCATTAGACCAGTGATCGGCATAAAGAGAACACATATTATCGTAAGAGAGAGTTCACAAGCTGCGACATTTACCTGCGACTTTTCTCCTGCGACTCGAGTTTATAGATGAAATACGTAGTTGAGAGTACCGGGTAGCTAGTGTCTTAGGTTTTGTGAAACAAAGCGACAAATTTGACATTTCTTTTTTTTTTTGTATTACTTTCATTACATTCACCAGCAGTGTTGCCACAATGAAATTTAATTTTATGGGATTACAGACAATTTTTGGCAACACTGGGAATAAAGAAAACAAATTGTTGTTTTAATTTTAAATAAATAAATACTATGTGGTCAATTGAATGAAAAAATCGTCAAATCGTCACTTTGCTATTTTTAAAACAAAAATCGTCAAAATGACGAGAAATCGTCAAATCTGGCAGCTATGGGTGCATCAAATATTTCATCATGTGAACAGACGATGAATTTAGAAGGGACACCAAAAGAGAATGTCAGCACTAAACCCACTCTAACTTGTCATGCACTCTTTTTCTCTCTGCTAATCTGACCAGCTATTGCTTGAGATTTTTGTATAAACTTTGTTAATATTTCTGTTGTTTATGAAACACGTTGTGTCCCTGGTGGCTATGAAGGCCTAACAACCAAATCAAATATCGCTGCAATAAGATTTTTTATGAATTAAACAAATCTCATTATTTAGACAAGATAGCTGTTTTTTTCTTAAATTTAAACCACTGTTTATCATGGGTTTTTTGTTGTTCGCTTCTTCTAGGTCTTCCTTAAAGTTAATAGGGGTGACACTTTGAGGTGACATATTGAAATTAGTATTAAACAGTTTGTTTGTTGTTTGTTATTTTTTTGCTTACACCATCGTCTTCTTTTACTTGAGCGTGTTGTTTTTACTATTATTTTTATCTCTTCTTTCTATTTCTTTAACATTTTCAATGTACCATTAGGTTTTATTTTATATTTGTTTTCTGTTGCAATAGTCGTAGTGTAGCTACTCGTAATTAGATAATTAGTATAAGTGTGTTTCTGTATGTAAGGTACAGCTCTGTTTATTTGTCGCCTTTTCTTTTCTTTTTGTTACTGTTGTTGTCCAGCTACGTGTCTGTCCGTCTCATCAGTCTGTGTTACTACAAATGACATTTGTAAATTATTATCACTGTAGATGGAATTGTAATTAGTAAATTAAGTTTAGTTTTGCTTTATTTTACTTTGAGTGTATTTATGTGGCAATTTTTTTTTCATAAAACAACATTAGGAGTCGTTAGTTGCTTGGAGATACATATTTATACTAGGGTTGTCAATATTTCACATGTAATAGATTTTAGTATTGGCTTGTTTTAAGTTCTAATTATAGATATAACAACATTTTTAGTTGATCTGGGCCATTATGTTCACTGCAGCCAATGGGAAATTTTACAACTCTTGAGTAGGTAAAACAATGAGTCCAGGCGTTTTGTCACAAAAACTAAGAGGTGTAGTATCTGTGTTCATAAAACATCGCTTAAAATGTTCATTTTTTTTAATTTGGCAAATATATACTCAAAAAAGCGTAACCACTTATTTTAGCACAACTTTGTTTGACGTTGTTTACTCTTACAAGAGTTTTGCAAGATCAAACAGCATCAAATAAAATAAAACTAAATATTTGTTGTGAATAGGCCTAAATAAGAAAAGGTTTTTTTAATAAATAAACTAAATGTTGAAATAGTACAAAACAAGCTGTGCATATAATAACGAAGTTTCTATTTTTTCATCACTCTAAGATCCAAAGGTCTAGATCTTAATGTTGGCATGTCCATGTAGTAGTCTGTAGTCTACCGCAAGAAAAACAATTTAGCGAAGGCATATCTCACGATCTGAATGGTCAATTTACTTCATCTTCACTAAAGATATTCATCCTCTCAATAGAATACGTTCTGTCATAACTATTCCCTCAAAAAAAACGTTTCAGTTATATAAGAAAACACACAATAATTGAGTCCACCATGCAGAGTAGGTGCTTAGAGGCATCTAAAAACAAGTAAGAAACTATAGTCGGTCAAGCCCGACCATATAATACCCTACACCCAGTAAATGTATAAATCAGTTTTTCAGAAATGGGCGTTATATGGGAGATATTACCTATCGTGGACCGATCATCCAAAAATTTAGTGTCATGATGTCTATGAATATAAATATTATGTATGTTAAACTTTATCGCGATATAAATACTTTTAAAAGATTTATGGAGTTTAAAGTGAATTGCGTAGAGGGTCTTATATGGGAGTTTCGACTAATTATGGACCGACCATTATAAAATTGTACCGTATTATTTTTAGACATATGAAATATATTTTCGTTCAATATTATTTGGATACCAACATTTTTGAGAGAGTTATGCTTTTTAAAATGATTTTCGGAAGTGGGGCTTATATGGGAGCTACTAGTAATTTTCGACCGATCTGCACAAAATTTGTAGATGTGATTTTGCTTTATTTACCACTCATTTGTGATGAAATTTGTTTGGATACTTGCTTAATTCAAACATTTATGATCGGTAAACCCCAATTTCGGGAGGACATTTGTATGGGGGCCAGGTGAAATAATGGATCGATTTCTACCAGTTTCAATCCCGTCCATCCTTGGACCGAAAAACTATCACGTACCAAATTTTATCGAAATATCTTCAAAATTGCGACCTGTACTCTGCGCACAAGCTTTACATGGACAGCCAGCCAGCCAGACGGATGGACGGACATCGTTAAATCGAATCAGAAAGTGATTCGGAGTCGATCGGTATACTTTAAGATGGATATTGGACCAATATTTCTGGGCATTACAAACATCAGCACCCTCCCCACTATGGTAATGTAGGGTATAATGAGCTGAATCTTATATAATCTTAAACATGATTTTTAAAATAAATCTTAATATTTAGTTCGTTTATTTGACCTTTTTAAATATTTAATAGTTTCTTTTTACAAGCAATAAGGTCATTTGAATTTTATATAAAAATATTTAATTTATTTCTATATATTTATTTCAAATATTTCGCTATCACAATGGATAGCTTCTTCAGGGATAATATAAGTTTTGAAAACTTATATTATTTCAAAAACTATCGAAACCAAAAAAAAAAGTGGAACAAATTTATTCTACCTTTTCATAGGCCAGGTCACATATATTTATATTTGTATTATTTTTATTACCTTACTTCTTTAATGCAAAACATCCGGACAATTTTGCTTCCCACTGTATATACGTATATCCCCTTGTAACCAACAATCATTTGGAAATCTCAATTATATTCTGATCCTAAATTCTAGGATATAGATACCACCGCCAGCTTGATCCCATTTTTTGTAGCCATCCGTAGGTATAAATGGAGATACGCGTAGTCTTCTAAAACTAATTTTAACTTTCATAATGCGAATCTAGTAATTTCTCTTCCACCTACAACCTTCTTAATTAAGACTATTTATTGATTTTAAAAAAATGATGAAAACAAATAAGAAAAACAGCATTTCTCTTTAATCCCAACAATTATAAACATTCCACCAAAGTTATTATCAATATACAAACATTACTGAGTGTAGCAGAGAAAAGAAATTAAATATTTTGCTAATGTCCTTCAATTTTCACTCCTCTACCTTTACACAAGGCTTCAACGGCAAACTTCGCTTGTCTCTGGTGCAAATAATTTTTAAATTGTTGTTGTTTGAGTTGAGAAAATGAAGGCTGGAATATTCATGAGAAGATTAGAATTATTTTTATACTGTCATTTTCATTTCTTGCTGCTTCAAAATGTTGTTACTCTTCTCCTACTCATTTACAATTTAATATTAATATCCTGGTAAGAGAGGGGGGAGGGGTTAAGTTAAGAGAATCTAGAGAAGACCAGCAATTCTGGTTTATTTGCTGCCAAATTGTTTTAATTTTTTGTTCGGTTGGAAAAGTTATGATTTTTTTTTTTAAGTTTTGTTCTGCCAAAAGGGATTATATTTACGTTAAGCGTGTTTTTCTGTTAACATTTATTTTGTGTGGCTCTGCTGATACGCTGTTGTTGGCTTTATGATGAGTAAAAGTCCTGTATTTGGTTCTTCAGTTGAAGCAGTGTCAGTTGTAATTGTCGGAGCAGAAAAGCACAACAAACTCATGAATCATAAAATGTTTTTTGGTGTTTTTGTTTATCTTTGTTTTTATTGGTAGCTTTTGTATGTAAATAAAATTATACCGTAAATTCTATGAAGGAGTAGAAAAAGTAAATTAAGTAATTTCTATCATGTCAAGGGGACTATTTTGAGTTTTTCCTGTGCTTTGTAATAAATGTTCTATGAGCCCACATTAACCCACTCAATTAATATTTAGAGATAGAAATTCTCAAATACGGTCCAATATGATACAATTATTCTCAACTTCCGGTTTTTGTGGAATAACATGGCACTAAATTGTACATCCGCACAGAACTAAAAGGAACTTTTTATGGTAAAATTTAATCACTATTTGTTTGTCAGCAATAGGAAAACTCTCTTAATTTCTTAGAACTACAAATTGCATGATCTCTTAGAACTAAGTTTTTCTTTGATCAAATGTTTTGGATACCAACAAATATGTAGGGCTTTACAAAATTCGTCTCTGCCAAAAGCAGCATTTTTTCTTTATTGTTCTATTTAAATAAAATATTTTTGCTGCTGCTGTTGTTTGTTTGTTTTTATTTTATAAATTTATTATGAAAATGCGTAAAGGGATTTAATAAATAACAGTAACTGTTTCTTCTTGTACCTACTACTACAACGATACACTAATCATAACTTATACAAAAACATTCAAATGGTTTCATCCATCCTATTGCACAGTGGCCGCGAGCACCTTTTTGAAAGAACATTTACTGATAAGGAAATTAACTTCTCAGTAACTGTTACATTTTGTTCCTATAAATTATTTTTATCCTTATCAAAAACCTTGGTGTAAGCATGGGTAAATCGGTTGGGAGTTAACTTTTTTCAAAAGTAAAGATTATAAATAGGCATGTTTCCTGGATATATAAAGCACTTTTAACACCAAGTCTAAAACAATTGAAAATGCAATTCTGGTACACAACGGATATTTTAAGCTGGAGCAGCTGATGCAGCCTGCTAAAGGCAAACCTGTTCATTTTGGAATGAAGTGAAATAATGACGTTAATTTTAAATTTCCGTATAACCTTTCTGAAGAAATGGAGTATAAACCGGTTGTGGCCTCAGTGATATCGAATAATTAGAACAGTTATTTTGATTGATAACGAAGCTCGAAGGTCTACAACCAGCAACTGTGTAGAATACTGGGAATCTATCTGTGTAATCAATATTAGAAGATCTCCTTGAAATGCAAAATTCATTTAGAAAATGCATAAACGGATGCTCATTGAATCTAGGATATCATAATAATTATACCAACAAGAAATAACTGATTGTCCTTTAATTAGAATACTCAAAGCTTCAAAGAAGAATATGTACAGGGAAAGTAGAGTTTTCTGCTAGAACAATCTGTAAGTTTAGACTGAGAAACTGTTATATTAAAGAAATATTTTCGATGCCTATATATTGATATTATTAAGGCATATACGGTCATAGAAGCACTGAAAATAGAAATACTAGATCTAGGTGTACGCTGACTACGAATATTATTGAAAAAAAAACGTGAATTGAAAAAGTACTAAGAAGACGAAAAAGTACTAAGAAAATTGGCCGTGATCATAAACAAAGCTTAGATATTAAGGACTATTAGCTTAGATTATCAAAATTCTTCTTTTCTGAGGAATCTGAACGAGCCAAGAATTGATTATGGGAAGAACTTTTTAAAGCTCTCAATAAAGATATTTACTATAACATTCGTGTAGCAAATAAGTTTCATATGGATCAATCTCACTAATATCACATGTATTGTAGCCACTTTTATCCTCCAATTAGAGATAAAACATTTCACAGTTGTTTGTCACTCAAATCTATGATGGTTTGAAACATCATTATGAAATAATAATCTATGATAGATCTTTTAATGGCTTCCATTGAAAGATGGAAAATGATACTTTCATTACGTTTCGATGCTTTTGCATTATAACTCAATTTTTTGCTTGTGGCTATTTCTTTTTTCACAAGATCTGGTGTTAAACAATTAAGAATAGAGAAAGTAGACATAGAAGCGCATATAAACATAATTTAATTTTCACCATTTGTTAAAATATTTTTTCATACTAAAATAGTTTTAACTGTCATTATAACTTTCGGTTAATAAATAGACTATTTTACCAAGTAGAAACTCGGAATTAACATCACCACGAATTAATCCAATCAGAAATGAAATATGTACCCAACATTACTCGACGACTTCTTAGGGTAGGTAACTTAATTAGATTGAGTCTACTCTCATATGACGGTAGCACGAGTAAGTTTGCTGACATACTTTGACGCGTGTTTTGTAAATTCAACTTTTACTAATGGCACGCATAGATCTTTGTGAATTCGAGAATTTTTAACATACCATGGAGCTGCAGTAATTATACGTAGAATTTTATTTTGACCCCTTTGAATTTTTTCAATGTTTGATGCTGAGGCAGTACCCCATAATTGAATTCCATAGCACCAGATTGGCTTTAGAATTGCATTGTACAACAATAGTTTGCAGTCCAACTTTAGTGAAGAATTTCTGCCAATTAGCCAATTAAGTTGCACTGCTTTTAATCTCATCTGTGTAAGTTTCGCTTCAATATGAGACTTCCAAGTTAAACGGCGGTCGAGGTGAATGCCGAGGTATTTGACTTCATTATGTTGAGGAATAATTTGATTATTTATTTTGATGAACGAGCAAGTTTCTTTTCGCAATGTGAAAGTGATATGAATACATTTCTGTTCATTAACCCTGATTTTCCAAAGCTCTAGCCAATTCTCTAGTTTATAAACATAATTCTGCAAATTCTGTGATGCTACTTGGTGGTCCTTATGAACGCTGATAAAGGCTGTATCGTCTGCGAAAGTTGACGTGTGGATTTTGGGGTCTGACGGCATGTCGGAGGCATAAATCAAATATAAAGTAGGACCCAGTATGCTACCCTGTGGCACACCTGTTTCAATTGGCTGAGCGGGGCTTAAAAAATTGCCTTCTTTGATTTTAAATTTGCGACCGTATAAATAGCTTTCCATAAGTTTATGGGTGTTAGCAGGCAGAGTTAATTTTATTTTGTGCATTAAACCGTCATGCCAAACTTTGTCGAACGCTTGGGACACATCAATGAAAAGGGCGGAGCAGTATTTTTTGTCTTCAAACGACTCTCTTATCACATTTACCAATCTGTGTGTTTGTTCGATGGTGCTGTGTTTAGCTCTGAAGCCGAATTGATGATTAGGAATGCATTCAGTGTCGTTCAGAATTGGAATCAACTTAATCATTAACAATTTTTCAAACAGTTTAGAAATTGTCGGCAGTAGGCTAATTGGCCTATATGACTCTACTTTGGTGTGATCCTTCCCTGACTTAGGAATCATAGTGATCATAGACACCTTCCAATCTGCAGGATAGTATTCTAGGCGTAAAATAGCGTTGAAGATAAAGAGGATAATTCTTCTAGCTACACGAGGTAACTCCACAAGCATTTTATTGCTGATTTTATCCATACCTGGAGCCTTTCTAAGGTTCAGAGTACCAATAGCGCTTTGGACATCACCAAAGTTTAGTCTTAGAGGTACAGGAGGTCTAATAACGAGTGGTGGCAAATCAGATACGTTATTTGAGTTGTTTTTAGTAAACACATTTCTTAAATGGTTAACAAATAATTTCCCTTTCTCGGAATCATTTCTAGCCCAGTCACCAGTCGGATTTCGCAAAGGAGGTTTTCCTCTCACTGGTCTTTTTAAACCTCTTGCCGCCCTCCATAACGAGTAGTCAGATTGTGGGGTACTATCAAGACCCTCCAAGTAGGATCTAAGTGAAGCCGTTCTTTGGGTTTCTAAGAAATGTCTTAGTATATCTCTGCATACCCGTAGCCTAGCTTTCAGTTCAGGAGACCTGTGAAGTTGCCACTCTCTTCTCATTCTTCTTTTTTCTGATAGGAGATGTTCGAGTTCAGATAAATAAGTTCTGTTTGTCCTATTTTTACATTCAACGTGATAAGTGGAAGCGTGATGCACAGCTCGTCGAAGGTCCTCGGTAAAGTTGCCAATCGACTGATCGATATCGTCGGTAGTTCTCAACACAATATTTTCCGTGCAATGAGAACTTAAATACTTTTTGTATTTTATCCAGCTTACTCGGGTCTTAGTCATGTTTCTAAATGGAGAGCCACACACTTGAGGGAAATGCATTGAAATGATAGTAGGAGAGTGATCTGAGGACAAGTCTAATGAAGGATCCACTTGCATCCATTCTACAGGGATATTTTTCACTACTCCAAAGTCAATAACATCGGGAATCTTCCGTCGGTCCGTCGGCCAGTAGGTGGGATGTCCGCTTGAGAGTACATCTAAGCCCATTTGAGCAATGGTGTTGAAGAGTACGCGACCCTTTGGGGTTACCAGACGTGAACCCCAAAATGTGTGTTTGGCGTTAAAGTCGCCAGCAACTAAAAATCTAGCTCCAAGGGAATTAAAGAAGTTATGGTATTGGTGTTCTTTTATTGAGAATCGAGGCGGAGAATAAATCGATGATAAAACAAATTTGTATTGACAGAATTCAATGCAAATGTTTGTTGCTTGGAGGTAATCCTCACTTATGTTATTCATTAGATAATGTTTTATTCTGTTCTTTATAATAATTGCCGAACCTCCACAAGCTCTTCCGCGGGGATCTTTAGTATCGTACAACGCATAGCCATTAATTTTGAAGTACCCTGTCGACGTCAAGTGAGTTTCAGCAATCATCATAACATCAATCTGCTTATCCATCAGGAAGTATTCCAGTTCGTTTTTATGTTGGCGGAGGCCGTTCGCGTTCCAAAAACAAATTTTTAAATAAATCATTTCTTTAAAATGGCTTGCAAGATAGTGGATTGCATTTTCAGCATTTCCTGCATCATGGATGTCATGGTGGTCGTAAAAGTGTTCATAGTTTGGACAAGTGTCTGCAATGTTGTCTCTAGATTGTTGATATGTGGCTCAGAATATTGCGATATAGGTTCCTGCTCCAGACCTGGCATATTAGATTTGACCACGTTTGCGTAAGAAACTTGTCTAGAATTAGGAGCGTTTACGTGAGTAGTTGGTCGTACAATTTGAGGAAAATTCTTACTCGACGTGAAATTAGGTTGTTGAGGATGGTCAGGTAATACTGGCGACTTATTGGTCCTTATGCCCTTCAAATAAGTATAAACTGGACAACCTCTATAATTAGCGGTATGATTTCCTCCACAGTTACTGCATTTTTTTATTTTTAAGTCCGTTTTGGACTTATTACATTGAGCAGTTGCATGTAATTCCCCACATGCAACACAAACAGACGGCAATTTACAATACGCTTTGGTGTGACCAAATTCTTGACAATTAAGACACTGGACGGGTCCAACACGCTTATGCGGTTCCTCCACGGTAATTCTACGATGCAGAAGATAAATAAGATTGTAAATTGGATGGGACTCGTTTTTCTTTAAGGCAACATCTCCAGGTTCCAATTCTACCCTGAACATGGGCTGAGGAATCTTTTCACGGTTTCTAATATTTACTACGCTCTTGATTTTGAACCCTTTGTCCATTAATCCGTTCTTTATCTCCGCAGGATCAACACATGGGTCTATACCCTTTAGAACGACTTGGAGTCCTTTTGCGCTTTTGAGCTGATAGGTATAGAAATCCCTGGTCTCCCTCTCCAACTGGTTGGACAATTTTCGAAAATCATCTTCCCTATTCACTTGGATCTTTGTCTCGCTGATTTTTCCATGTTTAATTGAGGTTACGCTAAACATGTTCTCACCTATTACAGCAACAATTCCTTGTACCAGTTTATTGGAAGTGGGCTCTCTCAGGTAAATTGGTGGGGGCTTAAACGTCTTTTTCGGTATTTCTGGGTCATCCGTCTGAAGTAGAGCAAATCTGTTTTCATCATTTGGCTTATCACTCCTGACGGTCTTAGGAACTTTAGAATTGGAAGACATTTGAGGAGATGTCGGGCTCCTCTGTCGCTTGAGAACGGTGATGTACTTATCCATACCTACTTGTTTTTTGGGTTTGACTGCACTATTTGATGAAGATGATGATTTCTCATCGGATGAGATAACTATATTGGGCGAACAGGAACGGCGCCGTATTTCGGCTTTTGTAGTGAGAAGAGACTCCACGGATTTTCTTAAGGATTCTTCCTCAGAGATCCATAAATTTTTTCTACTGTAGCTTAGCTCTTTCTCAGAATTACATCTGAGCGGGACACTCATGCAGTTGTTATGCGATTTTTAAATTACCGAAAAACCACTATAGATATTTTTCCACCTATTACGATATCTTTTTTTTATATATATATATATTTTTTTTTTTTCACTTATTACAAGTTTTTTTTTTTTTATTTTTTTTCACCTATTACGAAAATTCAGCCGCACTAAAAATAACACGTCCGACCAGTTCAAGCAACACTATTAATATAAATATTATAAATATTATTGGACGCCTCCCCGTTGTTGTCATTCTTTAATTGCCCACTTCAATTGTGCAAATGCACCATTTGCTGTTTTAGCCGTTTTATAATATTCTAATTTAGCTTTTTAACCATTATATCTCTATAATAAACAAGTAATAAAGTATAGTCGATCAAACGTGACCATATAATACTCTACACCTAGACTATGTGTAAAAACAATTTTTCAGCAATGATCGCTATATGGGAGCTATGATGTATTTTGTACCGATCATCCAAAACTTTAGGGGCTAGTTTTGTTTTGTTAAATTTTACCTCGATCTACAAGATTGTTAAAGTGATTTTCGAAGGGGATCTTGTATAAAAGCTTTGACTAATTATGGACCGGCCGTTATAAAATTAGATGTCATGATATCTGTATATATGAAACTTATTAGTATTATTTGGATGCCAATATTTTTCAGAGATTTATGGTCGTTAAATTTATTTTCGAAAGTGGGCCTTATATGGGTGCTATGACTAATGATGGACCGATAATCATAAAATTTGGCCAAATGATTGGCATAAACATATATGAAAAATATTTGCGTTGAACATCTTTGCATAGCGTCATTTTTAAAAGAGGTATGCTCTTTAAAGTGATTTTCGGCAGTGGGACGTATATCAATTACAGACCGATGCACAAAATTTTTATATGTGTCGAAATTTGTTAGGATATGTGCATAAATCAAAAAATGTATGACCGATTAACCGATATTTCGGGAGGATATTTGTATGGGGACTGGATAAAATAATGACCGGCTTTCAACTAATTTCAAGCTCAGCAGTCCTTGAGCCGAAAAATAAAACGGTAGCAAATCTTCGTAATAAGAAAAATCTTCTTCCCTAATATAAGCCGAGCCTATACTTCAGGTACTGTATGTACTTCACTTTTTATTTATGTACTGAGTACTATTTTTAAAACGCTTCTTGTTGCAAATCCTTTTGACGTCCCAATAAATTTCCTTTTTCGATACCATTTTACTCACTGTGCCTTTTTTTTATGTTTTTGCGTTGCCACGCTTCTAATTTATTCAATGTTGCTCTTACTGTTGCTGCCTGTGATGTTTTTGAACTTTTTTATATAAATTTTGTTTGCTTTTATGTTTCTCTCTTCACATTACCAACGTCTTTTGTTTATTTTATCTACTACTTTTTTGTCTACTTCTTCTGGCGCCCCTCGCTCTATGTCGCTTATACTTTCTCACTTGATTTTCAGTTTGTTTTTTTGAGTGGTATTATGCTTCTATCTGTTTTATCCTGAATTATGATTTTTTTCGCTGCTGTTTTGTCTGTCAAATTCATAATTTCAATGTTTAACAGAAGAAAAAAAAATTAAGAAAATATTCTACAATTGTTAAGTCCTTTTTCAAATTTGTTGTTCTCTTCAGAATCATTATCCATTTGCAGCTTCCTTTTTTCATTTCTTTTTGGTAATTTTTTTTTTGTTACAGTCCTTTAAACAGTTTTTGCTGCAGGAAAAACACTTGTTTTTAATGAAAATTTGTATCGCTTTTGCGACAGAAATTTTCTATTTGTTGTTATTGTTGCTGCCGTTGTGGGTTGTTTGTTGTGTGTTTAGTTGTAAACCTTTTTTTATTTTGAAAAGTTTTTCAAATAATTTTTACTTAACGCTTAGAATTACAATATTTTGTAAATGCCGAAAATTAGAAAATACGTTTGTTTCAGCTTTGTAGTTTGCTGCTGTTTCTTGTTGGTAGCTGGAGAGTGGGAGGAGTTTAAAATTATTAAAAGAAAATTTAAAAGGGGCCTTAAAAAGAAGGTTATTTTTGTTTAAGGTAAAGATGGAAAGGTATATGAGACTATTTTAAAAGGAAACAAAATCACTACTTTAATTTACTTAAATAAAGTTTACTAAAATTCTGTTTATAAAGAATATTTATCGAGACTCTCTACATACAATTTGTACGATTATCGCATTTGCTTTCGCAGCGCAATAGACAGTAACCCACCTGATATTATTTCCGATAGATTAGCTTCAAATCAAGCACTTATACTTATCATTTGTTACAAATTCGTTTACTTATTGTCTGGTAGTATCAAATTGCTTTGGAACTTTCTTATAATATGGCCTTTGACCCTTTATATTACTAACAGGAATTTAGTATATAATCAGCTATGTGATGGAAATCGAAAACGAAAACGAGTAGTGAGTTTTAGAAGTTAATTTTTTTCGTAATATTTCTGTATTGAAACAGTTTTATCTCACAAAATATAAAGATAATTTGCTATTAAAGAGAATCTTAAAACAAAAATTTTAAAAATTTGATTAGAAATACTTTAAAATGGACTTCAAAAACTTACTCGTTTTCGTTTTCAATTTAAATCACATACCTGAATTTATCGTTTTATTTGTTTACTTAAACTAGTTTCAGACCACTTAAAGGCCCCTTAATTCTCCCTGACCCTTTATCTATCCTCCTTCCCTGTCTCTCTCTCTCTCTCTAATACTTATTAGTATAAACACTGTCATTTAATTGTAAATACAAGTGGAAGTATATTTTGTTTTGCCTTTTCATGGTTGGGGAGTAGTTAATATGAAGTATGACTTTATACATATACTTCTTGACATTTATTTCCAAAGTTCTCCTTTTCAGTTTTATGTATTAGAATATTTTCTCACAAATAATAAAGAACATAAAATGTATGTATACATACTCGTATTCAGTCTCCTATTTGCGTACGGATACTTCAAACGTGCTGTATTAGTATATATTGGGGTTTTAAGTTTAGTACGAAAAACATATAAAAATAGCTTTGATTATAATTAATTACTTTGTTTTGTGTTTAATGAAATAAAATATACATAATTTCGAAAAGACAAAGTTTTGTCGAAAATCATAATTTATGATTGAAAAACTGAACAAAGATCTTTTATGCTAGAGATAAAAGAATTTGTTTAAATATTATTATGATGATTCCAATTGAAAATTAATGCTTGTAATGCGATATTATCTAAGACTTTTCGATAAGATATTTGATGTCCTTATTCCTTGTAGAAAATCTTTAAAATGTAATGAATCGATAAAGTCAAACTGGCATAAGGAGAAAACGAGAAAAAAGCGTTGGCTCATCACCAGTATGTTGGCTATTTTCTATATAGACATTTTGACCATAGTATCACAGGTGGGAAGGTGGCTTTAGTTTTATTCTCAATGCATGCGAATAATAAATTAAAAAAAAAGCGCTCGTTTGTAGTAAATATTTTTAATTAAATACGAAACTCTTATGCTTGGTTTTCACTATGTCATTTTTGTTGTCCAATTGTCCAAATTGTTGGCAATTGTATGAAAACGGGTTGTCATATCATGATTTTCATGATAGCAATCATCATTGCAAACATAGATGACGCCATATGACAACCCGTTTTCATACAATTGCCAACAATTTGGACAATTTGACAACACAAATGACATAGTGAAACGCGGCCTTACTATATGCTAAACCTTTTCGATTGGATCACTTTTCACGGAGCAAGACGAAACAACGTCATGGCTGAATGGTTGATTGGTTTACGAGGTTGCTGACGAGGACTTAACCACTTAGTTCGATAGATGAAAACTAGAACAAATCCAGATGCTGTCTTGTTAAAAAATCTATCACACTTAATATTTAAGCCATCAGTGTCATATTCTTTAATAAACTCTGAACGCAATAACATTTTGAATATCGTTTCAAAGTCTGAGAATAGCTTTATGTATTCGGAGATTTGATATAATAAAGCATGAAGATCCTTGCATGTCCATACGTTCTGGATCCTCAGCATCCAGAGGCAAATAGACTTACGCGCAACTGATAGAAATGTCCGTTTAGTGAAGATCTATTGACCGATACCTGTATACCTAATGCAGACAAATTTTTGAATTCTGTCCACCAAATAAGAAATCCATAAGGTGGACATATTTTAGCTGTACATATGCACTTTACAAGCATAGTGCTGAAGTACCATTTTCTACTGAATATCTTGACAAGTGTATGAAACAACTTTTTTCAACCTGTCTTCATTCCGTTTCGATGGTAACTTTCAGTCCAGTATAATATCTACATATTTTCCGCATTGTCTGATAGAATAATTTGTAGCCATACAACCGTGATAGTCTCAAGATTGCTCACTTGATCTTTGTGATAAATAGAAACAGCTGTGTACTGAATATCGTGTTACAAGTGTAGAAAACAGCCGCAGCCCTCTCCTCCATATGTTGTACATTCAGTTTCAATGACAACTTCGTCAACAGTATAATACCTAGATATTTCGAATTGTCTGTTAAGGTGATTCACATGAAAGTAGGCATGGTAGTCTAAATCTTGGCAACTTGATCTTTGTGGTTAACAGAACCAGCTCTATCTTGCTTGGATTTATTCCCAGACCGCTTTCCGTAGTAAGGTTGCTGAGAAAATCCAAAGCATTGACATAATATTCCTAAAACTTACTTTGTACTAATAATACAATACAACAAACGGCAACAGTAGAGGAGATATCACCTCTCCATGAAGTATTGCACGTAAAACTTGCTTCGCTGTTTCCAAGACATGCAGTAATAACTCTCGATATCAGCATCGTCACTATCCAGTTGCTTATCTACATACATATGTTTCTACTAGTACAATTGGAACTGCGAAGGTTTTTGCGCTGCTGAAGGCTCCTACTGTATCAAGGAAAGCTACTATCATATATTATTTGACTTCCAGTGTTCTCTTAATTTTCCTTACTATTTCATTTCAACTTTATATTAGAGACGTTGAGATTTTTCATTATTTGCAACAGGAAAGATTAAAGTCTATCTTTTGCAAGGAAATCTTTTGCTTTCTCATGACTTCTTTTGGGAATAAAGATAACTTTTACGCTTATTCAAAATAAGCCAGAGAAAAACTCATTTGTATATTATATAGAACCATCTTAGCACTCTCTCACTAATGATTTATATGCAGAAATAACTATTGCCCACACAATTCTGTGAAGAGAAATAAAGTTTTTATTATTTTCCAAAAATGATTTGCTAAGGATCGTTTCACTAACATCCAACATCGTCTGAAAAATGTGTGTCGAGTAGGATATCTATAAATTCCGAAAAAAATTCCAACCTGAAGTCATCATTATAACACATATTGGATTGTAGTATCCTTTGACCAATAACTTGCTCAGTCTTGCAGAGTCCCTGGTATTCTAAGTGGAATTTTAGAAGTTCATTTTCTTTTCGAGACTTTAATAACCTCATAGGCGTTGAGCTTTTACTAGATAATGGTTGTCATTCCTTATTTTTTGGTGTTGGACATTAAAGGCTGTATGTGCTTAATTATTTAGTCTGGCAAGTTACGTACTGCAACAAGAATTTTAATATTCTTATTTATATACTGTACTTAATACAATTTCTCTTTGAAAGAACTTAAAAGTAGCAGAGTTTTTTTTTTACAAATTTGCCTTTACAGATTCGATACAAGGCTTAACCTTTCCTCATCTTATACTTTTAATTTAGCTTACTTGTTGTCTTAATGACCATTCAATGCTTGCTATCTAATACCAATTCAGTATAATCAAACAAAAGTACGAGCATTCTATAAAGTAACAACTCATCAAACTAATCTAAGAACTTTAGCATAAAACCTATTTAAAGTGGAAATAAATTCATGAAAATCAACAGATCTATGAATGGCGATTAGAAAACCTTCCAGCTAAATGGCATGTGCTTTATTCCTTTGTCCTCCATCTCCAAAAAAAATGTAAAAAGTCAACAAAGGACACACACAAGCTAAACAGACTTTCTCCTCCAAGTGTTTAATAACAAAATCTAAACACAAAAATCAAGCATATTTTGCTAAGAAGGTATTTGAACTAAAAGTTGGCTAAACATAATAAAACATTAATGACAAACATGCTTAAACAAAATGTTTGTAGCATTAAGTTTTTTTCTCATTAATATCCTGAATTTAAAGGAGGAGCTGAGAAAATAAACTTGCTTTTGATGAGTGCTTACGGCGACATTTTCGACTGTTATTTGAGTATAATGAGTTGAGTTGAGCTGTTGTTTGGAAATTAATGTTCATCTATCTTCTAATAATGAGCAAGCAGGAGCTCCTTTTAAATTATGTGAAACGGGACATCCGTGTCTCTGTAATATTTCACACAATTCATATAAAAGATGCACAATAATAATTTTCACATCTATAGAGTATTTAATGTTTGTACACAGGATTTTTGTGAGGTGTTTCTTCGACGCTACACAGTTTAATGTCGGCATGGAGGAAGTGTATTTACTTAGGTTTATGTATTTTAAATACTGGGTGAGATATATAAGGCTCATTTAAATACGATTTTTAAAGAATTTTTTAAATTAAATTTAATATGTAATTTAATAAAAGTAAGTATTTTAATAAATTACTTAAGTATTCTTAACAAGTAAGTTAAGTTATGTTAGGTTCCATGGACAGCAACTCTTTCATTAGCTTACTTGGTTTCATGTACAGTCCATCACATTGTGTTACCCTCGGGGCCTCGGGGCAGAACAATCAGTCATTACATGCCACTGTCACGCTACACCAACCAAATTCTGTTATGAAAATGGACTTAAAATTTCTACTTCTAGACATAATGGATTTCAAAAATTCGCTTTCTCATATTAGCCAATGCAGAGGTTGTTTCATACGAGTTTGAATTCGTGGCGTGGTTCGACTCCCAGCCGCTGCTATTCAAAACAACATCAGTTTCTGAAAGTTATTAGTTTTCTATCCTATCATAACTAATATTTATCCCAGCGCCCTCATTCGGTGGTATAGCATTGAAACGCCACCGAAGTAAAATAATTAAATAATGACTATAAATCAAGCTTTGATCAAAGAGCCTACCAGAGGCTCACCACCAGAGGCCCTTCAGTACTGTACTATTAATAAACATAACGCACAATTACAGTGTTGTCAATATGAAAAGATTTTCTTTTTTTTCATCACCTATTCTTCCTCTACCTATCCCCTTCCCAAAGAAAGTAACACAATTAGTAAATTAATATATAGACATATTAATTGACTGAGTGTTACTTCCTGATAAAGTGTTACTTCTCAAAACTGTTACTTCTTAAAAAAAAATGGGTTCGATTGGGGATCTCGAGTGCATTCTACAATAATGGATAGTAATGACCACACAGCCTAGCAAGCATGATAAGCTGAAGCTTGCTTACTTTATCTTAGTTGTTAACTGAACTAGCACGCTTTCTGTGATCCAGTTGCTGAGAAAATCCAAGGCACTGCCATGATATTCCTAAACACATCCAAAAACATACCTGTAACTAACAATACAAAACAACAAACGGCCACAGTAGAGGTGAGTTCACCTCTCCTTGAAGTGCTGCACGTCAAACTTGCCTCGAATTTTTGTTATTTCCAAGACATGCAGTAATAACTCCTTATTTCAGTATCGTCACCTTCCAGTTGCTTATGTATTTTTCAACTAAAACAAGTGGTGCCTTCTTTAAGACCTTTTATATCAAGGAAAGCTGCTATCGTACATTGTTTGTATTCCAGTGATCTCTTAATGGTTATTACTATATCATATGGGCATGTTGATAACTCTAGAGTCGTGAAGAACCCCACAACTTCTACTTTTTATCAGAGTCGCTGAGCTTTTTCATTATTTTCAACAGGAAAGATGAAAGGTTGTCTTTTGCAATGAAGTCCTTTGCTTTTGCAGGACTTCTTTTGGAATAAAAACAACCTTTCCAACAAAAGCAAGAGAAAAACTTAGTTGTATATTCTATAGAATCACATATGCACTCCCACAGTGGTGATTTACATGCAGAAATAGAGAATGTATAGTAAGGATGTTGAGCAGTAAAATTAACCATTCTAATGTAATTTAGCTAAGTCTAACGACACCATAACTCCCCTACTGTGGTCATTAGTGATTAAAATAATCCTAAAACTTTTTAAGGAACTCGTCCAAAATATAATTGCTTTTGACGATCAATTCTAACTTAAGAATGTACAGTATGGTGAAAGATAATGATGTCATGGTGTAATTTTACATATTCTACCCAACTAGCAATATGTAATGGAAATAACGACACAATGTTTGCTCATACTTAACGTCTCGACTTTGCTAGCGTCAAGAGAAATCCAGTTATCTTGGACTACAACAAATGATATCATGATTTGTAGTTTAATTAACGAATCTAGAAACCCAACTAAGTTCTTGTTTTTTAAGTGGATACTAGAAAGTCTTTAAGATCCCATTTTATGATTTCGTGTTTACTAATGGATCCGATTTAAGTTATGGTATTTAGATTGTGAAGAGGGATTCTAGGAAGTCTACTGGATTAGTGTACTGACGAAAATTCTTAAGACCTTAAAAGGTTCAAATCTTGTGCTGAGAAATGTAAACTGGGGTAATAAAAACGCTTTCAACGTTGATAGGCCAACGGCGTTAAAGACTGTGGAGATTCACAAAGTCAAATCAAATACATGACTTGAAAAGATCTTCCAACTGGTTGATGTAATACTATAAAGTGAGACTGTGTTGAGTACCAGGACACCTATACACTATGAAGTATATTATATGATATTCTACTTGGAATATAAATCTTTCGGTGCAGTATTACACAATGGATTAGAAGATATCGCTGGTTGTAAGACAGATATATTTTGCTCAATAATGAGGATATAACAGTTTTGGAATGGCAGTTCGTTTTTGCATTGTTAGGATATATTACTAAGCTTGTTTTATCTTTAAAGCAATTCACAACGGATATACTGGGTGGTATTGTTGCTTCCGCATGTAAAGGAAAACTAAGTCAAAAGAATAATCGATTAATATGAAATATGTAATTATTCATTCCTGCGGCATGAAGCAATACTGTCTGTGTGTAGATGCTACCGGAAGAAGGAAAAATACCGCAGCAACGGAATGAATAATTTGAAATTATGCTTCCGCACAAAAAATTTCTTTCCGCAATCGCGTTGCGGAATGAATAATTCGACCCACTGTTGATATCCAATTGGAAATACTCTAACTAAATTTCCCTGATTTGAAAGAAAGGTCCAGATCTGTTTGATTTTACACGATTAAATATGGATCATTTGAAGCTTGCAATAAGATGCAAATTGTCTGGATTCAGAAAACAGATTGGAATAGTAAATATTCCCTCTTCCAATTTGAATCTTTCCGTTTAATTAAAATTTATCCAGTGTTTGAAAAGACTATCAATTTCCTATTTTAGTTTATCTGACTGAGCATTAATCATTCAAAGCTGGAAAAATATAGAAAAAAATCGCTGCCATCATTAACACGGCATATTAAGAAACGAGTCACTAAAATTCATTCGCAGCACATCTTTCAACTGTTACACATTAAAACATAATTAAAATTATTAATAAAAACCGATAATAATCATAAATTTTATGAGCCCAATTTGACTCTAAGGTTTCCCATAGCAGGCGGGCGGCATTTTGTGATGTTTGAAATTCTGTAGCATTCGTACAATATTTAATATCTTACCAAAAATGTCTGTCTATCCGTCCGTCCGTCTAGCTGTTTTGTCTGTCTCTCTGTCTATGTGAAACGATGAGAGATGTTTGAAACATTTATTATTATTATTATACATACAGAGTGTCTCTATGTATAATATTTATGTATGAATTGTATGAATTTAAAAGAGTCAGGGAGATGAAAGGAGAATAAAGTGGAGATGGAGATGGAGAAGAAGGTTATGTTTGCCTAATCTAATGATTTATATAAAATTTAGGTCGCCATATAGTCGCATTAATTACGCCTCATAATGAGTGATTTATGCGAGCTCAGTGCCTCATTTTAAAACATAACGAATGAGAGTGTATACAAATACATTTAAATCAAATATACACACACACACACACACAGTTATACAAATATTTACATACGTACATATAGCTGTACTCACATACATATGGGCAAAGCATTATATTTGTATTCAAAGGAGGAAAGACTGAAAAGTGCTTTGGAACTATAACAAATCGTTTGCGTTTTTGTAAAATATTAACAAAAAATCATTCTAACCTCAAAATAATTATACCTTATACTACGCAATTTTAAAGATATTGCGATAAAATTTGATAAATGATATTTTTTCGGCCCATTATTTCACCTGGCCCCTACACAAATGTGTTTCCGAAATAGAGGTTTAACGATCATAAATGTTTGAATTATGCAAGTATCCAGACAAATTTCACCACAAATAAGTGGTAAATGATGCCAAATCACATCTACAAATTCTGTGTAGATTGGTCCATAATTGATCATAGCTCCCATATAAGGCCCACTTCCGGAAATCACGTTAAAGAGCATAACTCTCTTAAAAATGTTAGTATCCAAATAATATTGAACACAACTACTATATGTTGTATATATTCAAATAATATGATACAATAATATGATGATCGGTCCATAATTAGTCGTAGCTTCCACATAAGTTCCACTTCCGAAAATCACTTTAACCACCATAATTCTCTGAAAAATGTTGCTATGTAAATAAAATTCAACACAAATTTCATATATACAGAAATAAAGACACCTAATTTTATAATGGTCGGTCCATAATTAGTTAAATCTCCCATGTAAGACCCTTTCCCTAATTCCTCCATAAACTTTTTAAAAGTATGTATTTATATCATTTACCATACATAATATTTATATTCATAGAAGTCATGGCACTAAATTCTTGGATGAACCATTTTTAAAAAAACTATTTTATACATACACTGGGTGTAGGATATTATTAGTCGGGCTTGACCGACTATACTTTTTTACTTGTTTTTTAAATCATAATTTTCTTTAAAATTAATGATATATTTGGATTTTCTGAGATTCAGTAAAATACTTTTCAGATTGCCTTTTCCATTAGTATGAATGATTTTCTACAGAGGACTATAATAAAATCTGATTATACATATTTTTGTGATGGTATTAGTTAGTAATGTTGTCTATGACATTATTATGAAAGTGTATATTTAAATGTGTTTGTATGATATACATACATTCATCTACACAAACAAACATGAAAGTGAGGCAGTATTTCGTTAATGAGCATAATACTGACTTGCCTGTTTTTAGTGACTGCCTGCCAGCCTGGTTTGACTGCCTGACTACTGCTGTTACTGATGATTCCGCTTCTGATGGCACCATTGCTGCCGCTACTGCTTCAGCTACTGATGATGCCGCAGGACATGAATTCACATTAGCACACAAAATGCCATAATTATACACTGAGTTGTTGCTGTTTCTGTGTGTTTTTTTTAATGACATTGTGATATGAAATGTGATATTCAAGCAGTTAAAAATGTTTTAAACCAAAGCCAGTATAATAATTAAACAAACACACACTCTCGTACATAGACATGCCCACATATGCAGAAATTACAAACATAAATATTATGAAAAAGACCCATCACATATAAAACCCATATATTTAGTTACTCCAATACAGTGGGACTTGTCTAAAACAGAGGTAATGAATTATTATGTGTTTAATTATTTTAGTTTATAATTAGAATTGAATTCCTAATTAATTTTCTAAATAGATTTCATCTAAAAGTAAGAGTTTTCTTCCCGAGAGTAGTATAAATTTCTTAGTAAAAGTGCTGGATAATGATTATATAGCTTGATGATCATTAGACTAATAGATATGCAAAACATTCAAGTATAAAAGTGTATAATCGATTTAAAGACATCAGTGATGAGCTCTTAATTAAAAACTTAAATTAATTAAAAACTAGTAAAATACTTCATTGATCCAGAAGTACAAAATATGCTCATGCCCCAGTTTATACAATATAAAAGCTCCCATATACACCCTTTTTTGATTTAAGCATCACTGAGATCTTAAACAGCCTCACCCTTGAAGTATATTACTCCACAATTTATCTCCTCGTGATTAATATGGAGAAGATTTCCTAGAAGAAAGTTTTGGATATGTAATAGTTGCCACAATTTCCCATAAAATGTAAAGTGTGTTCAAATGTCTAAATTTCCCACAATTCCCTACGTCTGCAATAGTGGTCCAATATTAAAGTCAATATGCAACCAGTTGTTGGGAGGTGCTTTTAGCAACTATAATTATAAATACCGATGTGTACAAGAATCTTTCATATGGTCACTTATGATGGCTGTGTTCTAAAAAAGCCATCCAGCAAATTTGTTCAAATTTTCCCACACTGATTGTATCTTTGCTCCGCAACACCACAACTCTTTATAATAACACTTAATGTTTGCAAATTATTGTAAAGTTGTTGTTTTTTAAAAGTATGGTTACTAATCTCTTTTTATTCTAAATTTGAGAGAGAAGTTTTGCTTCAAGTTGTTGTAAGTGTTACATAACTATAATTACATTTTATGATTAATAAAGAAGAATACTAGAAAATTTATAAATTATTCGTATTATGCAACAAGTTGCCTTAATGTCTTTGAAAAATGTCAAATTTCAGTTTATATAAAAAGTGGCTTAAGTTTACGAGCAATTGCCAGAAAAAAAATGAAACGGTTTCATGTTGTAGCAACAAATTTTGCAAATAACCCGGATTATTATGGTCAAAATAAAAGTAGCGGCCCGAAAAGAAGCTGGCTGATCAAGACAATTCCAGAATTATAAACTATGCCAGCAACACAATGCAGAGGCTTGGTCAGATTATATGTAGACTGCTTAAGAGATTCCAGACTCTTACTCGGCAAAAGCTGCTGTCTTTGCCAAGCTCATTACTCCGCCACAAATATTCTAGACTTGAATTCGCTAAAATAAACTTTTAAACCAACTGGAAACAGGCAAATTGTTAATAAAGGGTGAATTTTTAGCAAGGCGGTTTTTGGCAGTTCTGCTTTTTCCGTTTAATATGTTACTGTTAAACATGTTTAGTTAGCTTAATAATGTAACCATGAATCGAATTACAAACGAACAACGCTTGCAGATTATTGACTTGGCTGATATGTGGTTTCAACAGGACAAAAAAAATTTTAATTTTTTGTTCCACAGACCCACTGTATCACGTAAATGAAAAATCTGCCTATATGACACTTTTGCGTAGATTTGTTTTTTATGACTTTGCATCTTTTATCACACGAGTTTTTAATGTTTAAACCGAAAGGAAAAAAAATAACAAAATGTTTAATCCAAATATTTATGTTTCTTAAGATAAACAACATGCATCCGTCGCACGGCGAAAACTTAAATATTTTGAGAGTCTACTAGGCAGAATTTACCACACCCCAAACAACATCATCATTGTCATTCCAGCCATCCGTCAATGATTTATGTATTTATGTATGTGTGTTTGTTATATTATTCCCATTCCTTAATTATTTTCCTTTCAACTGTCAATTCAATTGCTTTTTTCTCGTTTGTTTTGTTTATCTCATCTTTCTCCTTCTTATTCATTTCTATTCACAATGGCGTCCATAATGATTTATGTGTGATTGACAGCCGTTCGTGCGTAAGTGCGAGTGTTTGGTTGAGTATTATATTCTCTTCTTATTCAACCCGCACTTTCTGTGTGTTCGTTTCGTGTGTCCGTCCATCCCACCAGTTGTAGTGAGAAAAAAAATGAATTCTTTTTTTGTTGATCTTTATTGTAGATTTATTTGATGTATTGTTGTCCGTATGTCGTTCTGTTGTCTGTTTGAGGTTTTTAAGTAGGAAGTGTCAGTTTTTATGTTCGAAGTCTGAAAACAATATGGCGGCTTCTACCTTTTGGAAAATAGGCGGGTGTTTTGTTCAAATCATGAGATGTATTGAATTTTTGGTCATAAAAAAATTGTAATAAAAATATTTGTTTTGGTTTTGCTAAAATGATTATGCTTGTTTATGGATCATAAAAATGTTAAATGATTAGAAACGGATTGATTGCAAACAAAAGAAGTAGTTCGATTTATGTTAAGGATATGTTTTAAAATAAGACCACATGTTTCAAATGTTAAATATACATACATATGATATACATACATACACAAATTGTGTCCATTTTTTCTGTTTTGTTTTTATATACACATGACAGTTTAAATAAATTCCAAGTCTTGTCTTACTTAATATCCTTTCTAGTGCTTTCTTTGAATATAAATATCCTATACTTGACTGTAGTGGGTTAAGTTTTAAAATACTAAGCTTCAATTCTAAGTAAATTATTTTCTATGCACAGCGATTCGAACGAAGTAGAATTATAAGAGACAATAGTTAAAGTGTCCCTTGCGTAAGGAATGAATTTTGTATGACAATTTCCAACTTCAAATCATTAAATTTTTTACACAAAAGGTAATATTTCTAAAGCCTATTAATATTTTTGATTGTAAATTGTTTTACTTTTATGAAATTTGTTAAGAACTCATTCGTGAAATTATAATGGCGGTTCTCTAATAGTTTGGGTTGCGTTTAACCCAAGTGAAACCATAAATATGTATATGATTTTCTTTAACTAGAATTAATAGCGTATGGAGAACATAAAATCTCAAAATCATATAACCCTTTTTTCCACATAAAGAGGGTGTTGTAGCTTAATTAATTAGCACGTTTGCTCATTAAGCAAGAGTTGGTCTTTGTGGCCTGAATTCGATTGCCAGCCGCTGCCACTTAAAACAATATCAGTTTCTGATAATTATTAGTTTTCTTTCTATCCATCATAACTAATATTTATCACAGCGCCCTCCTTCGGTGTTTAGCATTTAAACGCCATCGAAGTAAAATAATTAAAATAATGGCTATAAATCAAGCTTTGATCAATGAGCCTACCAGAGGCCCTTCAGTGCTGTACTATTAATAAACATAACGCGCAAGTACTTTTCTCTACTTTTCACCACCTATTCTTCTCCTACCTATCCCTTTCCTAAGAAACTAACACAACTAATTAATTAATATATAACCATATTAATTGCTTGAGTGTTACTTCTCTTTAAAAAAAATATATATATAATAAACAAATTCAATCAAAAGAGCCTAATTTAAAAGCAACACTTTTCTCTCTTTTCCCTAAACACGTGGGTGGTTCGGAAACTTCTTAGCCTAGCACAGAAAGAGAATAGTTATTTTTTAAAAACATTTTTATTTTAATATAATTTCCTGAAACTTCAATACAATTAGTCCAACACTTATCTAGCAATTCTAAAGCAATTTGCAATTTGGGAACGGTAAAAAGTCACTGGGAGTTAAATCGTGAGAATAAGGTTAAATAATCAAATAATTCGTCGATTTTAGCCATTGTTAAAACACTCTTGTACGCTGCTGCGTTGTCTTGATGAAAAATAATTTTTTTGTGTTGTAAGCCAGGGCGTTTTTCTTGAATTTTTACATTTAATTGATCCAAAATGTTGCTCTGAATTTACTGTTTTTCCCTTTTGCAGATAGCCAATCAATATAATACATTTGAAGTCCCAAAAAACCGTTGCCATAACCTTACCAGCCGATTGAAATTTTTTTGCTTTCTTTGGGGCACTTCCTCCAGTTTCAGTTCATTGCTTGGATTGTTGTTTTGTCTCTGGAGTACAGTGGTGGATCCATGTCTCATCAACAGTTATGAAACGACGCTTAAAATCCATTTTAATTTTCTTAAAACGATCCAAACAAGCTTGAGAAATTTTCAGTCTTATGCGTTTTTGATCGACTATTACTAAATGCGGCACCCATCTATTGCACGCACTTTTATTCGAACCACTACGTGGTTCATCCTCAATGCTTGTACGACCATGTTTAAATTCAGCAACTCAAATTTTTACTGTTGCATATGAAGGAGCACTTACACCTAACAGATTCACCATATCAATTTGAATTTCTAGTCACGAATTTCTAATTTTTCCATTGTAAAAAAAATCACGGATGCCTCTTTTTTGAACACCTGTTTCCAGGCTAAGAAGTTTTTGATCATATGTAGATACGAAAGTTCTTTGCGAATATCATGAACCATCTCCTCTTTCTCATGATCCTACTAGAAAAGAAATGTTCTCTGAAAGCTACACCCTTTCACCAATTGTCTAGTGGCCATTTGCCAATCTTGCGATACAGATAATGTATATTAGACTCCTATATATAAGATGCATATTGCATTTCTCATCATATAAGCACCACGTTATTATTATCATTATGCAAATGCTGTCAATGATATCAATCGTATAGTTCGCGTAATATAAACCCGCTTGTAGAGGATTCCGTTTAGAGTAAGTTCTATGTCCAACATGCAACGTTTCTATTTTTCTCAGTCATCATTTGGTTATACGTTTGCTCCCGAATTTATTGCCAATGGTTAACTATATCACTATCAACATTTCGAGCCAACTACGTACATATAAAAGCAATATAATTAAGCTTTTAGCTAAACCATATGTGGTGTTGACTTTATTTTTACGCTCACAGTATATTTCATGTGTGAATTATCCTGAGGATGACTAAATTTTTATTAGCATTCAAATAAGAATTTCGTGGAATTCGATTATGAATTTGAGTGATTATCGTCGAATAATTTGGTTGTCATGACCATGTTCTCACACTGCATAGTTGACCAGACTTTGAAGAACTCAGTATTAACTGCTTTACAACAATTTCCATTAAATACGTTATTATTTTACTCAATCACAGCATGTGAAAAATATATTTATTCCTGATTAGTGTACTTCATAATCATGAAGTATACAGTAAGTAATAAATTTTTATTTCCAAACTCAATTAAATGTCAACTTTAGCAAGCCATTTGCTTGAAGGCTAAAAACAATAAAACAATATGGCGGGTAAAAATAATCGTAAAAACTAATTTAAGCTTTTAATCCAAGGCACTAAAAGATAAAAGAAATTTTATTTTTTGTATGCGACTGAAGAAAACAACATTTCATTGTTTTTAACAGAAAATAGTACTATTGGGTAGCATATAAAGTTTATGGCGTATTTATAATTGTGCTAATTTAAAGAATATGAAAATTGAAAAAAATTTGACTATAGATTTGAAAAGGTTGAAAGACAACGGCAACACTAATATAGATTATTGCGATAGCTGTTTTGTTAGCGCTTTTAATAAACTCTGACATTAACCATTTGTATTTCTATAATTACAAGTTATTTGTAGATTAGCGGTAATGGAATTTATAATTATATCGGAAACAGTATTTCGACAGAAACTAAAATTGAATAAGGACCAGTGATTGAAGCTAAAATCGAACTACATTAAGACCAACGACTGAAGCTAAAATTGAACTATATAAGGACCAGTGCTTGAAGCTAAAATTTAACTACATTAAGACCAGAGATTGAAGCTAAAATTAAACTATTTAAATCCCTAATATTAAAGCTAAAATTGAACTATACAAAGACCAATGATTGAGGCTAAAATTTAACTACATAAAACCCTAACATTGAAGCTAAAACTGAACTATATAAAGACCAATGATTGAAGCTAAAATTTAACTACATAAAGCCCTAATATTGAATTATATAAAGGCCAATGATTGAAGCTAAAATTTAACTACATAAAGCCCTAAGATTGAAGCTAAAATAGAACTATGTAAATACCAATGATTGAGGCTAAAACTGAACTATATAAATATATAAAGACTGAAGCTTAAATTGAACTACATAAAGACCAACGACTGAAGCTAAAATTGAACTATATAAAGACCAATGATTGAAGCTAAAATTTAACTACATTAAGACCAGAGATTGAAGCTAAAATTGAACTATATAAGGACCAGTGCTTGAAGCTAAAATTTAACTATACAAAGACCAATGATTGAGGCTAAAATTTAACTACATAAAACCCTAACATTGAAGCTAAAATTGAACACCCTAATATTGAAGCTAAAATTGAATTATATATAGACGAATGATTGAAGCTAAAATTGAACTACATAAAGCCCTAAGATTGAAGCTAAAATTGAACTATATAAAGCCCTAAGATTTAAGCTAAAATTTAACTACATAAACACCAATGACTGAAGCTAAATTTTAATTAAATAAAGACCAGAGATTGAAGCTAAAATTGAACTACATAAAGCCCTAAGATTGAAGCTCAGTTTGAACTATATAAAGACCAATGATTGAGGCTAAAATTGAAGTACATAAAGCCCTAATATTGAATTATATAAAGACCAATGATTGAAGCTAAAACTGAACTATATAAAGACCAACGACAGAAGCTAAAATTGAACTACATAATTAAATGAAACGATTGAAGTTAAAATTCCAATTAGCACAGTTTTATAGATTTGCACACTATTTATTTTTAGGCTATCCAATACTACAGCCATTCCAATATCTAAAAAATGATTTTTTTTAATGACTAATCATGAGCAAATGTGTGATTATTAAAATGCACTAAATAGAACGAACGCCCCAGTAACTAAAATCTCATAAAAGTCAAAATCATTTTGAAATGCATCTGCGAAAAAAAAACTGCATTCAGGAATCTCTTAAATGGGAAAATATTAAACAGCAGTTACAACAACTCTAAAAACAACAAGATTACACAAATAATGGCAAGAACTGCTCTTAAGCTTTTTCCACGTAAAACAGCGGGATCGGTAATAATTTCAATTCAATACACACAAATGCCTAAAACCTAAAATGTCACTTCAAAATCCGGCAGTACTTGGAACTAGATATATTTTGAACAATGTGTGGGCTTCAAAGAAATCAATAACAGGGGAGTTGTTTCTTATTTTTGTCACCCATTAGATGAAGATTACAAACTAGGGGTATTCTTGGCGAAAAGTAATGCAAAAAGGGTATCTATGTTAACCTTGGCTAACTTTACAACTGCAGGGTCATAACCATTTGATTCACCACTACCACAACTACTTACTACCTATACACCCATTACCACCGTCATTGTCACTGTCACTAGCACGAAATAATGAAGGCAGTCAGCGAACGAGTATGAGGAGAGTTAGTCGCAATCGAATGTTTGTTAAAAATGTCATAAAATTTCATTTTATGATTATTTCCACAAATACACATTCGTAGTATAATTTACAAACGGGCGGGCGGTTTAACATGAACAAAAACAACCAACAACCAACACTGGAAAAGAAACCCGGCTTACAAACGCTGCAAAGGAAACATGAGGTAAAACAAAACAATTCAATACAATTAAAATGCAGTAAAAATTTCTCAGGTTGACATTTATGGATTTTTAAATAATTTTATGGCCATCAAATATTTGATGTTTACTCTTACATTCACGCTTTCCCTACTTGTACTGTATGGTGTTGTAATGACATTGTGACAGCTGAGACACACATCAAATTGACATAACCTTTTGACACATAACAATCACTTTAAATGACACCTTTTACCTTGACAGCAGGTATCTAACTATGTACATAAATATTACTTAAAATTACATGATGTTTTTCTGTATTTTATTCAAAGCAAATACATAACTAAAATCCCATATTTTACGTGTCGTAACAGCTTCAAAATTGTCTTTGTTCCAACTGCTGGCTGCTCTTTTGTTGGGAAAATAAAATAAAACAAAAATCCGTTTTTGGCGGGAGTTGATGTTTACATTTGTTGTCATTACCCGTAAATGTCAAATCATAAAGAAAATCGTAAAGTTCTTAATTTTATGACTCTGCCTTAAACAAGCATCATAAAATCAAGTGACACCAACGGTATGACAATCATAAAATGGACCAATACCGCAGTCAGCCAGGCAAGAAACATCATAAACTACCAGTACCAGAGTGGAAAGAAGCAAAACTTACTGCATTTTGGCCTTACGTTGTTTCGTGAATACTATTCTTTTTGTTTAGTTGGTCTTGGCAGCTTAAGAAATATGAGTTTTAGCAAATACTTTCCTGTCCCTTACCATTAATAAATTTTGTGTGTTGTGAAAACAGAAAGTAAAGTGAACAATTTTACACCTTTATATTTTGGTAATCACCTAAAATAGAGATGATGATGTTGTCTAAAAAGGCGTTTTAGTTTAAAGGAATGCAGTGATTTTAGTTGGAAAAAACTAACAGTTTTTTGCGAAAGTGTAGCAAGGCAAACATCTTGGAAAGCATATACAATTAAGGTATGGTCACACATGACAAATCTTTACTCAAAAAAACATAACCACTTGTTTTATTACAAATTTGTTTGACGATGTTTACTCTTACACGAGTTTTGCAAGATCAAATAGCATCAAATAAAATAAGTATAAATATTTGTCGTGTCTTGTGCTAAATAAACGAGTTCAAAAATAGTTTATTTAGTGGTTACGTCTTTTTCGGCAAATATTTGCCAAATTTATATAAATATCCGAAACCATAGTTAAAGAGGTGCTCTTCGGGCCACCTTTACACATTGCTCTTTGTATAGCAACACAATTCTGATTTTCACTACCACTTGGTTGTTAAATTGTATAATCAATTTGAAAACCAACATCCCCAGATAGTCTTCTTGTGGTCTTTACACTGGTGTTGTAGTTTTATGCGCGGTCATTGTCAGAGAAGACCGGATAATGCTTGATGGAACGTATTCATTTCTTTGCAAGTTTTCTGTTTCTTTTCATATAATTTTTGCTTTATAGAATAATTATTATTTCATAATCGAACTGTTAATTTTTACTTTTTGATAATTTTAGTTAGGCTCGAGTTCAATAAATTTAATTTTCATTAAATTATTTTTACTGAAAAAAAAAAAAAAAAATGTTTTGCTTTATTTTCGTTTATGGTCTGTTCTTAAGGTCTAATTCTTTTACAATATGATTTGCAGTACTTTTTGAAAGTTTTAGCTTTTTTGTAATAATTGAACCTAACAATGTCAGATTTTCGCATTCGATATCGAGTAAAATTTATCTTAATTTTCTTATTTGAGATTATGGCATTCGATATCGAGCAAGAAATTTAGTACATTTTATCATAATTTCGATATCCAAATCATTTTTCGATACGATAGCTCATTCGATCACGAATGCGGTAATTTGGCCCCTGCACTCGTACCAAATACACTGTCGGACAAAATAAAGTGCGGTTTTGTAACCTAATTCATTTCTCTTTGATATTTTTCTTCTACATGTTGGGAAGAGGGGGGGCACCTTTGAACACTTTTTGCTTTCAAGCCATACAAAAATTTATATTTTTGAATTATTGACTTTTTACATAATTTAAGTAATATGTATGGAAATAAACTTTAGTTTAAGTCTACAAGTAACTTATTTTTAGTTCGATTTATATATTTTTATTTTTTTAATGGATGAAGTCATTGTGTTCAAATGTGCCCCCCCTCCCATACGGGACAGCTTTGAACTATTCTAGGGGCAGCTTTGAACGGCAATTTTTTCTTGTAGCGCTTATGCCCAAAAATAACATAAACAGTTATATTTTTTATATATATAATAAATTCGATTTATTTATTAAGAAAAACATAAACATTAACAATTAAAAAATAAATAAGTTTTATATTATTAAGACGGAAAAGGCCTTGCGATTTCAGGTGACATTACATTTTCCTTTAAAGCATCATGATCAGCATTGGGTTCGTCATTTTCAGAAAATAAATTAACATGTTCAAAGGTGCCCCCTCTTTCTTTGTTTAAACCTGAACTGGCTTGCCATTTCACGGAAATTTATAATAAATATTTTTTTTCTATATAAATATCAAATAACTTAATTTAGTTTTGTTCGAAATGAATTTTGGACTGCAATAAATTTCTTTCATGAAAGAAACCGATCACTGAATACTTCTTACACTCTTACAAAAAAAAAAAATAAAAAAATTTACAATGGCACTGCGAAAACTTGTTCACCCAACTACATTCTGTCGACGACTGAAAAAACTAGCAAAAGTTGTTGACGTTGCTAGAAAACAAGCTTGTCATGTGAAAAACTAGATTAAGGATCGGAAAAACTGTTAAACTGAGATTTTATCAACATTGTTCAAAGGTGCCTCGTGTTCAAACGTGCCCCCCTCTACCCTATTATTGAAATGTATTATTTATTTAAAAATTATAATAAAGCACTTATTTCTTGAATTTAATATTACTTAAATATACACAAAATAAGACTACACAAATAAGGCTAAGACTATTTTGAAATAAAGACTTCAACCGAAAAGGAAAAAAGCGGTGAGAAAAATAATTGCTTTGTGTAAAATAAGAAGGTCAAATGAAAGCCTAAAGAACTTATGTGGCAGAAAACGTAAGACTACTAAGCTAGATCATGTTGCAATTCTAGCAAAAAAGAAATTCTAAAGTTCTAGGAACTAGAATTAAATATTTCGTCTCGAACAGTTCCAAAAAGACCTAACAAAAGCGGTCTAAAAAGTACGTTTGCTAAAAAAAAACTGCAAATATAAACAAGCTGTTAGACTTTGCAAAGAAGTATATAAATATTATTTAGATAAAATAGTAACTGAATTTAAAATAAAACTATAATTTATAATTTATAATTATTAAAAAATAAAAAATTCATGTTTTAATCATAAAACGGGAAATATTTGAAACCGCACTTTATTTTGTCCGACAGTGTATATTCTGCCTAATTAAATTTTGTTTACCACCAAGTTTTAAAAAAAATCTTCATTGTGGCCGGATTTTATGTGAACAATGTTTGCGCTACTTGTATATAAAATAAGTTGGGCTCTCAAAGTGTTTAATTAATATTGTCCAGTTAAATTTGAATTTCCAATCAGCGTGCAAAAGTTTATTGACCCAAGTCGTTAGTTTCAATTAGCATTCAGCGTCAACAAGTACTATTTTTAATATTTGCTTTCCTATTTATCTCAAAATACTGTAACATTTATTTTGATATCATATTCTATATAAAGGCGTTTTCAACAAGAACTTTGCTTTAAAATATTTTTTTATACTTTTTGACCAATTATTACAATTGTTTTTGGCAAGTACTACAAATGAATTAAATGTAGCTCAAAAATTGCATTTAAATATTAAAAATTCTCTATGAAAATGGTTGAGCGGTAAAAGATAAATTTCGTAAAATTCGTAAAGCTCATTTTCAATTGTCTGGATACGCCACCAATTAAAATTACACCATTAAGACTTCTGAAAAACCAAAAGCTATTGAGTTATCTTAGCATGATGAATTTGTCACTGTAGGGTTTACAACATGGTCTGGAAGCGTGGTTACAATGAATGAATTCATCTAAAAAGTGATATGTTTCCTCGACAGTCTCGCTATAACATCTGCCTGTATTAGCTTTAAAAACTGATCGAACAAAATAATTTATATTTAAGCCTTTCTTCTGCTCACATTAGACTTTGAAATAAAAATAGTGCAGCATTTACTGACCAGTAAAATGCCGATTTTAACAACTCTACATTGAGTTTTGGTGTAGTACAAACATATAAAACAAATAAAATTAGTTCTATGGAAAGGATATATAAAACTTCTTAGGAACGGTTCTAGCTAAAACTAGTTCGTTCATCAATTTTTTTTTTATTCGAAATTGTCATATTTGGAACTAGTTCCGGTAAGCAGTTAAGTAAACTTTTGTTAATTTACATTAAATTACGAAAAAGTCTTTCAAAATACTGGCTAATGATTCTGGGATCCACTTAGCGTTTGTTGCATTAATTTTTATAAATTTCCAATTTGAAAAATGTTTTGAAATGAATCGATATCAAATTTCGGATGTAATGCAATTAGATTAATTGATTCGTTAAAATACCTTCTATCTTTTATTTTCATATCAACATATAAAGGGTGATTTTTTTAGCAACTTTATTTTTGATAAAACAGGTTTAGGGCAGCCCAGAAGTTTTCGTGTAGCATGTTACTGTTAAACATGTTTAGTTTTAATTATATAACGATGCATCGAATTTAAAATGCATGCTCGGTTAAGAAAGTGTATCGTGCACTTCTACCATTTTATGGTCAGAAGCTCATTTCTGGTTGAATTAATGTAAACTAGCAAAATTGCCGTATTTGGTGTGAGCACTAGTCAGAAACATTGAAAGAACTGCCAATGCCGAAAAATGCACTGTTTGTTGTGGGTTATGAGCCAATGGCGGATATGTTAGGAGATAGTATGCTAAAATTGGACCCAGTGCATGATCCATTTAAGGTGTATTTGAATTATATTTACTTAAATATAGATTTCACACATTTCTCTAAATTGTATTTGTTTTTTTTTTAATCAAATCCGACTTCATTTTTCTTCAAATTAATTTTTTCAAATAAAATTAAAAGTTTCTTTAATGGTTAAATTAAGTTAAGTGCTCTATGTTACTAGTTACGGTCACACTGGGCAAATATTTGCCGAAAAAGACATAAACCATAATTAAAATATATTTAAACTCGTTTAATTATTTAAAAAAAAAAACTTCGTTTATTTAGGACAAATCACAACAAATAATTAGTTTTATTTTATTAAATGCTGTTTGATCATTCAAAACTCTTGTAAGAGTAAACAACGTCAAATAAATGTGTGCTAAAACAAATGGTTACGTTTGTTTGAGTAAATATTTGCCATGTGTGACCAAACCTTATACTTACAGTTCATTTGAAATCTATAGTGAACAATACACCATTTCAAAGTTCTGCTTTAAGAAAAGTAAGTAAACCAAAGTTTATTCTAGCACTTTTTTCTAACTTCCCCTACAAAATGTAAGAGTTTTACTTACTATGGATATATCACCAATACCCACAGCAGTTGTGTGTGTGTCCAAATAGTCATCATCATCATCATCATCACCGTCACGGTCACCATCAATGTAGTTTGTACTAAAATATTTGATATATTTAGTATGTCTTTTATTTGGTCACTTAACTTGACATGTTGCAACATGTTAACCGGGATGTTGCATTACTTACACACACTTCTTTCTTTCTTTCGGTCTGTCTTTCCATACGTTCGACAGGCGAACGAACGACACCAGCAGAAACAAAACAATCATCTTGTTTATTCAATATAAATTATTATTTTCGTTTGTGGTTTCTCTTGGTTTTTTATGGCCTTAATGTCGTATTTTATTTGTTATTGACTATAATTTAATATCGACCATATTTTCATTTAACATCTGTCAATTGTAATTATGGCGAACAGAATGTTTGCTGAATGAAGAAACATTGAGAATTGTAGTGAAGCGATATGTAGAGAGGAGAATAGGTGTGATTTGGGAGAGATAGTACCCAGTAAAAAACGTGCTCCAAAAGGAGCAGGTTTTATGTATGAACTCATACCTCAAATCGCTTCAAACCTGCTGATGGGATGCATGATTTTTGTATGAGGTGTTCCCGGTTTGAAGGACTACTTTCCGCTGACAATAAGCGCTTCTTTTAACCTAATCAAACATGCAAATAAAGCACTTTCCTAAAATGTTTTTTTAATTCTATCTGAATGTTTTTGCTTAAGAAAAATTCATAGTAACTGAGAAGCGCGATATTCGTTTTGTAATTGACTTTCGTTGTCATACGTAAATCTGTAGGCTATAATTTCATTTTTGTTTTTCGCTTTAAAACCTTCTTTGTTGTCAGCACTAAAAAGCATATTTCTTGTATATTTTATTCGTAATCGTTTCACAGAAAAAAAATCATGTTTTTTTTCAATTAAACCTTTAATTGATTTTAAAATAATTTTCAATTAAAATTTTAATTGATTTAATTACTTTTTCTGATTTTTCTGATATTTTCAATTAAATCACACATTTTTTTTTAATTGATACTATCATTTTGTTTACAGGTCCGATTTCAATTAAATTTTTAATTGTTTCCACAAATATTTTAATTGAAACTCATTTTTATTTTTTTCTGTGTTTACTGCTTCAAAAGAGCGGTTTTATTGAAGCGCTCGATTATACGCTTTTTCTCTTAAGTGCTTCAAAAAACACGAATTTTTTTTACTGGGTAGTTATGGGGATTTAAAGTAAGAAGGTGATCGTTTTAGGTGACCGATAGTTTAAAGGCTGCTTTAATGATCAGCAATGTCCTACATAGCAAAACTTACACATATTGTCAATTTGACAAGTCAATTCTAAAAACCCACCTAAAATTTAAAAAAAAAACAGCTAAAACAAACAACAATAATTTGTAAATTTATCAACCATAAAATATCACATAAACCATGACGATATTTTGTTCTTTTTTTTTAAATTCGCTGCCATCTCACGTAATGTAGGAGGTGGTAATAAATCCGTGTTAAGTGCAGCGTTAATGAGTACTAAAATTAAATCTTTACCCAGCCACAGCCAGAACGGTCGTATTCTAAAACGCTCCCCACAAAACGTCATTTGCTTTTATTACTCAACTTTAAACGCCTGCAACAAAACAATAAATGTGTAATAAATTGTTGTTGTTTTGTTCTTATTTTTAGGAACTTGTAATGAGTTGCACAACGTGCCGTTAAAATGGAACTCTGTATAGAGTTTGATGTTGAGGAATTAAACTGCGTAACCTGCTTTATGTTGGTTTTTGTCTCGTTTTCGTTTCACTCAATGAGTTATGAGGCCCCCAAATCATTTAATTTATAAAGTATGGTACTTACTTTGGAAGTGTTTTTTTTTAACATTGTCGTTAAAGAGTTTAAGTGTTAAAACATTAACTTCCTTTAGTACTTAGTTTAATGGGTTTGAGCGCATGTGTGGCGCGTGGGTTTTATTTGTACTTTAATTTAGTTGTTAAAATACATAAAATAAATTTATTACATGTTTGTATTTATGTAATTGAATTAGTTTCTTTTTTTAAGTTCAATAATAAAAATAGGGGTACATTATTTTGTCTTTACGTTTGCGACAACGCCAGATTGTTTTTAAATCACAAATGGTTTCAACCAGCAGAAATTTGCAGGGCTAAAATTTTAATTAAAATTAGATGTAAGTTATTATAGTTATATTCAGAGACTCGTCTTAACGACTCTATATAGAAATCAAAATACATACAGTGGTGGCCATATAATTAAAATATTCATTAAAACAGTAACTTATTCAATTTATTTTCTTTATTTATTTATAAAACAATAATAAAGAGTTTTTTTCACTACTTAATTCTAAGCCTGGCTGCTTTTATTTACGCCCCCCAAAACGGGATCATAAATCTATGAAAAAAAAAATAAAGAAAATATATAATCTTATGCGAGATAATCTTTCAAATAATGTTCTTCACCTTCGAAATATTTAGCATTATTAAAGGTACGAACCGTGTTTTTAAAAGTCATGACTAGAATTTTACGTGGTAGTAAAAAATAATTACCGACAGAAATGTAGCTCTTATAGAGCTATAAGCACCGGTATACAAAATGTTAAGATCGGACTAAAAATAGCGACATAGTGAACAATATACTAAAAGGGCGGTATATATAGGCGTGGCAAAAATATAAAAGATATTTCTGGAACTGACTGACACAGCTTTTTTTTTTTTTTTTTTTTTTTTTTGTATGGAACCACTCTACTGTACAGTATTCCTTGCATATGATATTGTAGGTATCGAGATGCTTCTTGAGGGTTTTCATGAATGCTTAGAATAGCAGAATCATCAGCAAATGTAGATGTGTAAGTACGATTTTGGGTAAGCATATCAGATGTATATATCAAATACAAGAAGGGTCCGAGCATACTTTCTTGAGGTACTCCAGCTTTAATAGGTTGCGCGGAGCTTAAGAAATATCCTTCTTTAAGCTTAAATGTTAATTAAGTAGCTTTTCAACAGCTTATGTGTGTTTAAGGGTAAATTTAGTTTTAACGTGTACATATATTGGACCATCATGCCACACTTTAACAAACGCTTGAGAAATGTCAATAAAAAGAGCGGAACAATATTTCTTTTTCTACAAATCTTTTTTTTGACGATATTGACAAGTCTATGGGTTTGTTCAGTAGTTTTGTGTTTTCTTCTAAATCCAAATTGATGATTCGGAATATAATTGTTTTCACTTAAAATCAGGTATAACTTGTTTATGAGCATTTTCTCGAATTCTGAAATGTTTCTGAACTTTTCAATTAGTGAATTAATGTGGAAGCTGTCAGTATATTTATTTTATGTTATTAATCATGCTTAAGAATGTGTATGTCAAAAAAGCAATTAAAAACAATTATAGTTTCCTGGAACTTTTACACAAATACTAATTTGTTTTTTGGTATTAAAAAAAAGCGGGAATTCGGGATAAGCATCTTAGGAATCTTAAGTAATGTTGGCTTCCAATACTTGAACCGTAACTGGATTTATATAGTCATAAAGAAAAAATCCAGAGCTATCACAAATAATGAAAAAAACTCTAAAGAATCATCAATCTTAACAGACAATGTTAATGTGCTAACTGGAAATACAGATTTGAAGTCCCATCTGGCTCATATAGACATATCCAAAATATATAATCTGTAGAGCATGTAAAGAGACAAACAAAGGAACATTGCTTTTGCCAATGTCCTACATTTGATCGAATTAGATAGGAACAATTTCATATGGACACCATTTAAATTTCGAATATATTATGAATTCAAATGAGAAATCACTGACCAAAACTATTCCGAGGCGATTAAGTTTTTAACCTAACTGACTTTTTACAGACTTATAAAGAATAACTATTTTCTAAGAACTTAATACTTTAATCAGGTAATGGCCATTTAACAGACCCTCTACACAAGCCAATCCCTTCCTCTGAAAGCAGAAATATCCATTCAAAATATCACTTGTCCAACACAAGAGTTTGCAGCATTCGATACGTTGCTACGCTATTAAAGTGCATCATATAGTCTACTTATAACTTAAGTTCTGCTATGTATTTGTTGCTTGAATAATATACGATACAATATTTTTGTTGTGGCTGATATTATTGTTGTTGCAGAGTCATAAACTTAACAATTTGTTTGATTACACCAAACAAACAACCAATGAACCACTTTTATTGTCACCGACGTTCTTTTACAAACCATAGAACAACAGCAACAAGAACAACAACGAATAACATCATCAAAATGTAATCAATGTTGTTGTGGTTTTAACTACATACTTGTTTGTTGTTAAATACAACATTTCATACATGTTGTTCATCTTCTTGTTATTCATGTTCCTGTTTCTGCTGGCAGAGTGATGAACTTATTTTACACTTTTTCCGTTTTATTTTATTTCGGATTTTCATGTTTCAATTTCGAATTTACGAGAACACACTTATTTATTACTCGTATTCGTATAACATTTGAAAAGAACGTTGGTTGGTTGGTTGGTTGTTTTTATACCCTACACCACCATAGTGGTATATTGGGTTTGTGCTGATCTTTGTAACGCCCAGAAATATTGGTCCAACACCAACCCTAAAGTATACCGATCGACTCAGAATCACTTTCAGAATCACACTTCTGAGTCGATTTACCGATGTCCGTCCGTTCGTCAGTCTGGCTGGCTGTCCATGTAAAGCTTGTGCGCAGAGTACACGTCACAATTTTAAAGATATTTCAATCACATTTGGTACGTGATATTTTTTCGGCCCAAGGATGGATGGGTTTGAAACTAATTGAAATCGGTCCATTATTTCACCTGTTTTAATTATGCGAGTATCCAAACAAATTTCATCACAAATGAATGGTAAATAAAGCCAAATCACATCTACGAATTTTGTGCAGATCGGTCTATAATTACTCGTAGCTGCCATATAAGGTCCACTTCCGAAAATCACTGTAAAGAGCATAAATCTCTCAAAAATGTTGGTATCCAAATAATATTGAACGAAAATATATTTCATATGTCGAAAAATAATACGGTACAACTTTATTATGATCAGTCCATAATTAGTCGAAACTCCCATAAAAGACCCTCTCTGTAATTCAATTTAAGCTCTATAAATCGTTTAAAAGTATTTATATCGAGATAAAGTTTAACACATATACTGCCGTATTCATAAAAAATAAAGTAGGTTTGAAGTGTGCTTTTAGACAAAATTTTCATACAAAATTTACTTAAAGTACATTTGAAGTCTACTTTAATTTTTTTTTTTTTTGTGAATAAGGGCATTATATTTATATTCACAGACATCATGACACTAAATTTTTGAATGATCGGAAAAACTGTTTTATACATATACTGGGTGTAGGGTATTATATGGTCGGGTTTGACCGACTATACACATTATTACTTGTTTGTTTTGTTATTCTTTTTGGAGTTAAAAATTGTTAAAAACTCATAAATTTTTATTAAACATACTTAATTTTATTGAATGTTGTTTTATTGTTGTTGCTGTGGAAGTTCTAGTCATAAATGTCGGTCTTGTGTGGGTGCCACCATCATCATCATCATCGTCTCTTCATTGCCATTAATTTCAGTGGCTTTTGATTGATTGTTAAAAGTGACAGCTATGAAGGAGAGCGAGGGTGTGTTATTATTTATAGTGGGGTGTAGCCAAATATTTTACGTTTTGCATAAAATATTTAAATTTTGCATTAGAAATTTTACTAACCAATGTAATCATTTTCAACTGTCACAGATTCCTAAAGATTATTAGTTATATTCTAGAGTTACTCCATTGGCATCTAGTTGTAGTCGAAATGAAGTATAATTTCAGTGGAAAGTATTGCTATGCAGCAACATTTCCTGATGATTTCTACATTATGATTTACAATGATTTTCTTATCCTTACATATTGTTAAGGTTTGAGTCAAAGTTAAACTGGATATACTCAATCTGAATTCTCATCTGTCCACCAAACTCAGAACTTCTGACGATAGACATATATATTTAACTGAAATAGATATTTTTCATTTAACTCAATAGAATCATTGACTTAAATTCAACTCAAATAGGAACTCAGATAATGTAATGGCGAATTTAGTACTGATATTATTTTACGTTAAACAAATTCAGTGGTATAGGTCCTTGAGTTAAAGTCCTTACATTAAGATACCAGAAAGTCATTGTAGCTACACTCGTATACTGGATTTCTCAATCAGAACTTTGTTTTTCAAAACAAAATACACAGAAAAAATAGATATGAGTTTCAATTAAAATATTTGTGGAATCAATTAAAAATTTAATTGAAATCGGACCTGTAAACAAAATGATAGTATCAATTAAAAAAAAATGTGAGATTTAACTGAAAATATCAGAAAAAGTAATTGAATCAATTAATATTTTTATTGAAAATTATTTTAAAATCAATTAAAGGTTTAATTGAAAAAAACATGATTTTTTTTTTCTGTGTACACAGAGTTTATATGAAAATCACTCAGGTTTTTATTTTATTGCAAAGAATATGATTTGACAATTGTAAATGAAAAATTATATTGGACTGAGGTGTCTATCAAGACATAGGTGATAAAGATTTTCTTATCAGGATGTTTATATTTTGGCAAAATGGGGGTCTCTTTCGTTAATCATGTCACGGATTTAGAGTTTTAAGGCTGTAATTGATTGGATTGGCTCTGTGTAGGCTCTATCCCTAACATTATTAGGAGAATTTCGTGAAATTATGAGATCACGAAATTTGGTTTGCAATAAATCCTTAGTTTTGATAGCTGTGTAACATGTGACACCCTCTTGTTTAAAAATCTCTCTATAGAGCATCATCCACTTACTGTAACCGCATTTCCAGCCGAACATTAGCAAAATATGTACAATCATGCAATGGCTTGTCAATAATTGTTTCTTGCTCTTCAGAAGTTGAAATATCACAATTTTGCTTGTTCGTCTGAAAAAGATATTTGATGAATGGTTGTCAGTATTTAATTTATGCATTAGTTGCTTTATAGAAATCCTTAAGTAAAATTTAACATGTGGTCGCTATGAATAGTCCAATTGTGAAGGATGTCGATAAAATGACAAATTCGTATCTTTAACACTGCGAATCACTGCACATGGAATCAAATTTATCTACCAAATTCTTTTAAAATCTCTCTCAAATTAAAGTCTCAAGAGAAAAATTCTGTTGGTCGTAAATATCACAGATTTGTTAAAAAAAAAAAAAAAATAACAGGAACTCCGACTATTTGGATCATGCAATCAGTATTCGCATAGAACACCGATTTTCGTAATACAGTCTTTGAGTCTTTATCAAATAATACTAAATAAAACTAAGAAGAAACCCCTTTAAACAAAACATTCTTTATAACTATAGTTATAAAGTTATAAATTATTCATTATTCATTTTAAAGTATACTTTATTAATTAAATCAGATAGGACAATAACCATTTTAAGAGGGAATTTAAGAGCATATTCGTTTCTTCTCAAGATAATACGAAAGCAAGAACCTCCAATAAATTCTTAAACATTTATGCCCTTATTCACAAAAAATTAAAGTAGATTTCAAATGTACTTTAAGAAAATTTTGTATGAAAATTTTGTCTAAAAGCACACTTCACCTACTGCACCTACTTTATTTTTTATGAATACGGCAATTAGTTGATAAATAGACCTGAACCTGAACTGAAAAAAGTGCTGAAAAATTATGTTTCTTTGGTTGGTGAAAGTTGAAACAAGTTTGTGTCTCTTATGTCCTTTGAGAAAATTGTGATTGAGAAAGCTATATTAATGAGTAACAAGCGGTATTCTAAAATATAGCGCAATATATCAAATATATGAAGCTCTAATCAATCCGTCCGTTTATGTGCAATGTGTGTGCAATGTTAACAAAATTCTGTTTTTATTTGAAAGACTCATGTAATATGACATTGCCCACAAATATTTTCCGCGGCTTTGCATCTTGACACTGATGCATCATGTTAACTTTAAACAATGGCCTGGGTTATGCTGACTTTGATGGTATCCATCGATTAAGGCTTATAGGCATAGACCAGCTGCTTCAGAAAACCGAAAAAAATAAGTCTTTTGTATATGAACATCTTATTTGAGAAGGAGACAATAATCGCCATTTCCGGCAGTAATGCTAACAGTCATAATACACCCGTGCCCTAACATAAAAACATACCTACTTCCCAATAAACAGCCGTCAAATTCTAGCACCAATCAAATTGTGAGTGCACAAAAAAGAAAGAGTCAGAAAGACATTGTAAAATCAAGATATAACAAGGAGCTATTCCTTCTGTTTTTTTTTTTTTTAAGCGAAGTAACAAGCAGCCAATTAATATGCCAATATATAATTCTGGTACTTTTTTTGGAAATAGGATAGATTGAAGAAGTAAAGGTGGTAAAAGTAGAAGAAAGCTTTATATCACAACTCTGCAATTGCGCATTATGATTGTTTTAGTGCAGCTTTGCAGCGCCTCTGGTGGTGAGTAGGCACATTATTTTTTTAAAGCTTGATTTTATAGCGTTTACTTAATTATTTTACTTCGGTGGCGTTTGAACATGCTATACCACCGAAGGAGGGCGCTGTGATAAATCTTAGTTTTGATGGATAGAAAGAAAACTAATAATTATCAGAAACTGATGTTTTTTGAATGGCAGCGGCTGGGAATTGGATCCCGGCTACAAATACCAACTCATGCTTAATGGTCAAATGCGCTAACCAATTAAGCTACAGCAATCTCACAAAATGGCCAAGAATGTTGCGAATGGATCCATTCATGAATGCTATGATGAAGATCGTATCAAATATCAGGCTGTAAAAGATTAATAAAAGTAAAAGGATAACATAGTCTGCATTTACCAGGCAGCATCTCCTGAAGTCTTGACTAAAAAACAGAATGCTTTTAGCACGAGGGTAACAAATTGCCAAAAAGGATGAAGGTTCAAGAGAAGTCGAAAATCCTCTAACCCTACTTGATCGAAAGTTTATGTAACTAACTTTATATAACTGAATAGTATTCAATGCAGACCCTGTGTACTAGATAGGCTATGGAAACAGTTACTCATCTAACAACTTATTACAAAAATTAATTTCTAAAACCTTGATCCATTTTAAAAACTATACATATTCCTGCAAGAATAGTTGTTTTCCCCCATAAGACAACAATTGAAATTATAAATTTCCAACATGCACAAGTAACCGTATCTAGTTTTAATTAAAATAACAACTTGTTCCAAATAAATAAACAAACATTCAAATACATATTTTTTATGATTAACTCTCGCTCTAACTTGCTACTCATACACAATCCACTTCATAGACAATATTTTATGTGTCACATGATACCTCGACAAACCAACAAATTCCAAATGGAGAAACAACCTCCCATAACAGCAACAATAACAAAGAAGCATTTATACATATTACCGGTAACATACGCGTCGACATTCTTTGGTGTGTTATGTCCTGTCAAAAATGAAGTTTATTACGTCTACAACTCGTAGTGTAACGCCATTGTTGTGGCATAAACATGATGATGGTAGTGGTGTTGGTAATGGTGGTGGTGGTGGTGGTACAATTTCTACGAGTGGCAAGAGCAGAGTAGTTGTTGTCGTCATCGTCATCCTTGTCGTTGTAGTTGAATTGTTAAGGTTGTTTCAGAACAACTCTCATATGTTTAAATCTATGTATGTACGTTTGTCATTCCCGCCATATGTGCTGTTTGTTTGTATTGTACTCTATGATTTGGTTGGAGCACTTTATGGAATATGAAATGAAAGGGCAGGGTATGGGCATGAGAACGAGCGCATAATGAATGATGATTCTGTTATTGTTTAGCTTGTTACAACCAACAATAATAACACAACAACAAATATTCATTCATAGAGTTTTAGTTGGTTTTCAAATGGGATTTTCTTTTTCTAAAAATTATAGTTGTTGCTTTTTTTTTCCCAACTTTCACCCAAACTAATAACTTCCAGAAGACACAACATCTCTTACATTTACACCAGTTGTTTGTTGTACAAGAGTTGTAGCTCAACATTGTATCAGGAAATGTTGGAAAAATGCATATGTTTGGTTGTATGTGCTGCAGAAGCTAAACAAGTCTCTGAGGTTAAATAAGTGAGATGATAAAGAAAAAACCAAATAAAATGAAGAATTTTTAGTCTGATAAAAACACAGAACAATGCAAAAAGAACGTATAAAAAGTATGGAACACAAAACAAACAATATTGTACATTCCTTTGAGGATAAACAAATACAATAAGAGCACAATACAATGTGATGTCAAGTGTTTTAGCGCCCTCCTAAACTTTTCTGATAGCATTCCATCTGTTAAAACTAACGAGTATTGGGGATGGTATCCCTGAAGTCAGACAATGGGTGGACAAAAATCTAAATGCTAAATTCTTAAAATAACTGCTAACTCTTCTGACTGTTTATACAGCTTTGACAATTTTTATAATGAATTCGATTTCTCTAGAAAATCACATTAAAATGTATTAAAAAAATAGTGAATCTCTATCGTAAAATTCTTAATATTTTCGGTCTACATAAATGGTTATTCTGAAACTGCTATTACGGATTTGTTCGACAAATTTGGGAAAACTGGCTCGCTACAAAATGCGTATTTCAGTGAAATTATCGCAGCTGTGAGCCTAAAGGTACGGTCACATTTGGCAAATATTTACTGAAAACGCTTAACCGCTTGTTTTAGCACAAATTTGTTTGACGTTGTTTATTCTTAGAAGAGTTTTGCAAGATCAAACAACATCAAGTAAATTACAACTAAATATTTGTTGTGCTTTGGCCTAAATATGAAAAGTTTTTTTATCTTGAAAGCTTTTTCGTGCCCTCCAGTAATCTCCATCCTATCCTATTTTAATTTGAAATTCTATGATCTGTTTTAGTAAGACTAGATGTTCAGTTGCCCCTGACTCTCTATAACAAGCTGGCTTGTAACTACTCTTCGCTTTCTATCCCCTTCGCATTGTAATTGTTATTGACACCCACTCGTGCCAGCCTCTGAATTGGTTCATTTACTACATATCTGTTAGGGTTAAGAGGGTTATGCGGTATTCTAACTCCACTACTCATACATACACATCAACACACGCTCCTTAGCAAACGAGTACATTTGTATCTCTGTTTTTTTTTTAATGTTTGTTGTGTGTTATTTGGTGAGTGATAAACGCGCGGCGCATTTGTTTAACAATTAACGTGTTGGCAACACATTGCAATTATTTATAGTATATGGCAACAACTACAAAAACAAACCAACAATATGTTCATTTACATACAAGCAACAAAAATAAAAAAAAAAACACTTCTTAATGTTTCTTTTTGGCGAATAGTAAACTAAACACACAATTCTACGGTGACTTTGCATGATAATGGAGCTGGAAACGGTGTAGATGGATTTTGTTGGTTGTGTAAAGAAGTTTTGTTTGGTATTTTTTGCATTATGTAGACCATGTTTTCAATTTGATATTTGTTAAATTTTAAGTGAGTGACTACTACATATTTACTGCAAACGCTAACAATAAAAACAATAAACAAAATACATTGAGTTGTATTTAAACATTAAAACACACCTCGTTTTTGGTCGTATCTTATAATACTTATTTACGTACATTCCCTTTGCCTGTGTATATATCAGAATTCTAAAAGAATTAAAACCTTAACTTACAAGGGTGGCCTGCAGTAAGCGAATACACACGAAGATCTATAGTGATAAAAAGTTAGATAGAATTCTGGTTAGCCTGATAACCTTTCAGAACACCTAAGATATACGATAATATCCATTAACGACACTTCCCTGAGATAGTCCAAATCATGATATCTTGTTGTGCCAAGATATTTTAGTCTGTGCTTTTTAAAAGCGAAACAGTCTCTCTGTTTCTTCATCATCTTCGTCTCAAGAACTCATGGTTAGTACTTGCATTGGTAGTATACCTATAATTAAGAGGAATTTCATATCAAGAGCTAAACTACATGTACTTGAAACTTTCCCGTGGCAAAGAGAACATAAGAATCTGGATTTTGGCAATCGTAGATCAGCGGTGTGCCGAAGCGTTTAGCAACGAACCGTTTATTGCTTATTCGTCATTATACTTATTTCAACAAATTCTTTCATATCTCGGGACCCATCTTATCTCCACTTACTGATACATAAGTTATGTTAGGAAATGTATACAATCCATTAGACATTTCGCCTTATCACGACGAAACTGACAACTTTGAATAGACAGATATCAATGGTCGAGGATTCTATATTGAATTCCATGGCGATGTTTGCTTAGAAAACCGTGTAAATATAGGATTCGATCAATACTCAATTGCAGAAATTGTTTGTCTTTGAACCATCAGTGTAAATAATCCCAAAGTGCAGAATTTTTAATTTTCTTAAAACATCTTTCAAAATTCGATCTGTTTACTACATTACATTCGATATACACCGAGAGAGTATCAAGATCATACTTTTAAGAAAGATGCCATTTTCAATACAGAGTTCAATCATGTTTCAATCTTCCTTATTTCTTGACTATTAGGGCCAACTAAGCACAATAATTTCTGATTAAATTATCAATGTGAAGTACGTTCAGCAAATATATCTTATGTTATATATTCTTTGGAACAAAATCACCACACTTCAAAAAACAAATAAGAAAGTATAGTCGGTCAAGCCCGACACCCAGTATATACGTGAAAACAGTTTTTCAGAAATAGAATATAGAAGCTATGACTGAATATGTACTGATCATTAAAAAATTTGATGCATATAAATGTTTTTTGTGTTAAATTTTATATCGTTATAAACACTTTTATATCGAGAGCTTTGACTAATTATAGACCGACCGTTATAAAATAAGGTGCCCTTAATCTTTATATGTGAAACTTGCTTGTGTTGAATTTTATTTGGAGACTAACATTTCTAAGAGATTTATGGTCGTTAAAGTGATTTTCGGAAGTGGGGTTATATGGAAGCCATGATCAATTATGGACCAATCATCATAAAATAGAACCGAATGAATTGTGTTCAATATTATTTGGAGATCAACTCTTTTAAGAGAGTTATGCTCTTTAAAGTGATTTTGGTCATGGGAGCTATGATCAATTATGTACCGATCTGCACAAAATTTGTAAAAGCGATTAGGCTTCATGTACAACTTATTTATGGCGAAATTTATTTGAATTTGTAGACCGATTGCAACCGAATTCAATTCCAACCGTCCTTGGTCTAAAAAATGATTATGTACCAAATGGAACTGTACTTTATGGGAATATCTTCAAAATTGTGACCTGTACTCTGCGCACAATTTTTACATGGACAGCCAGCCAGCCGGACGGACATCGTTAAATCGACACAGCACGTGATGCTGCGGTTACATATTGATTGCTAATTTTTAACACAACATCTGCCTACTTGGACATACACTCAAAGGCTATAATGTCATTCAACTTAGAATCATATTTATAAGATGTTAAGATTTAAAATTAATTGCTATAGATAATACAAACTCGTTCTAGGCAAAGTGTTGAAGGCTAACAAAATAGATAGATAAAAGTTATGATTAGTTTAGTGTAACTATGATCATTAAGTCTAGTCCCCTTTTGATACATGTAAAGAGCTCAGAAAAAAAACTAAAGCCCCATCATTTCAAAAGCGTAAACAAAACAAATTCGCCAAACATCTACATAAAAAAGTAATACCCAACAATAGACGAGCTTTGTTGCAACAACTTTCAAAACTGCATGTTAAGGAAAATTATGATATTGTCAGTGCCTTAATTTGTAACATTCACGCAGGGTCATCGACCATAAACAAATTTTTCCAACAATTGGATATAGGGAAAATGCAATTTTTATATATATGTAGGTGATACAAGATTTGGCACGGCCGAATATAAACTCTTACTTGTTTCATTTATAACCTCTGGGAGTTTTAGTAATTTCAGACACACAAATTCATTAGAACTCAAATGAATTAATTCCTTTCAAAACTGATCTTACACACACATACTCACATACATGCATATGTATATATTTTCAAATTCAAATGTGTGTGTGTGTGTGTGTGTGTGTGCGTGTGTGTCTATATGAAATTGTTAACAAGCTTTAGAATTACGAGTATGATACAATTTTTATTTGGGTAATTAGTCGCTAGCGATTTTACTGAATGGTTATGAAACCGTTTTTGATAAACGATAATGGCTTATTATGTCGCAGCATAATCGCAGCGTAACGATACGTTTTCATATTGTGCAATGCTTTTGTTTTGCTGTTTAATTTTCAGTATGTACTCTGTAAAAGACTATTTGAGTGTGAGTTTGTACGAGTATTCATTCATATGTGCTTTGTTGCTACTATTATTAAAATTATTGTATGTATGTATATGGATTGCATGTGCTGCCGTTTGCTGTATTGTTTATTATTTTAGTTGTTGTTATTGTTGTTTTTTATATACAACTACAATTATATATTTAATGTTGATGTTGTTTTTGTCGTTACCATTTAAATAGTAATTTTCAGAGAAATTTACGACAGTGACGAATCTACTCGTACAGGAGTAGACACACATGAATACCCTGCTTGTTTGGGAAACAGGTTGTACATTGAGCTTGCAAATCGTATTCAAATGAATTTTCCAAAAATTCAAAAGGGGTTTATAATGATTTAACATTGTGCCAGATGGTGGTTAAAGTTATGACCTGTTTTTAATTACTATTATTAAATAAATTGTAAATGTCTGTATCTACGTTTGTGCATTATTAGGTATTTGTAAAGTACATATACATACATATGTGTAATGTGTTTATATGGCTTTATTAATTTTGTATAACAAATTTTGTTATTTACTTTTTATGCAGCAAATTTATTTAATTTAAGCCGTTCCCTAAAAATCGAAAAAAGCAATCCCTTATCTAAAACTCCTTTTGCCATAAACATAAGCAAACGTTTTGATATACTCTGAAAATTACTTTAAACTCAACTTTAGCTTATTGCAATTTAGGTTAAGTTAAACAGGCAGTCAATAATAAGTTCAAAATTGGTCCTCTGTGGGTCACGTTGTGACGAGAGATAATCAACTCGTGGACTGACCAATTTTAAATCAAAAAGATCTCAAGCAAACCATTCTGATGCACGTATAAAAGCATCAGCTTTTAGACGTCTATTTTCAATAGATTCGCCAGGTCGTGCAATTACATTAACACGCCCAAACTATATAATCTTTGATTCGCAAAGGCCGGAGAGTGACAAAGCAGATGGGGTACAGTTTCATTCTCTGTCTCACCCTGACTACTTATACAGAAGTCTTTGTGAAGAAAATTTAGTCTCTTAGCATGAACTGGGTTTAGACAGTGTTCTGTGATCACTTTAACCAATTGATCAGTTTCCTGGGAGGCTACTGTTTTGGCTGATGAGTCAACGATGCAGTTGAAATGCCTAACATTTCACAATTAAACAACCTTTTTCCATTAAACTTTACAAATACCATTGACACTTCAATCTCTTTTAGCAGCTTCAATTAAAAGAGACTTCAGTAACAAACAGCATTGCGTATTCTAAATATGTACATAAAAATGCTTAAAAATAATGTAAATTATTTAAAATACCCAACATAAGGTTAATAGTTAATTGGCTTTCATCATATTGAAGTTTAATAACTTTTTTATATATTTCTTAAAACAATTAAATTCATAGATGCAAACGGCGACAAAAACAAACTCTTATACTCTGGCATGATTTTTATGACTCTGTTGCAAATTAAGGAAATTTATATTTAAAGTGTCATAAATTTTATGATGGCAATATGAAACATGACAACAATAATAGCGACATCCACCAATGACAATTGTCAGTTGAGAATTTGAGTTGCGACGAGACAGGGGTTTTCAAATGTTGATGTGTTTTTAGCAATGTTCCAAAAAATGTTTTATATGCATTATAATTATACCTAGTCAAGTCATAAATACTGGTACACAACTCCACTTCGTATTGATTGCGATTTGACAGTTGATTAATTGTAAGTTAATTGTTTACAAGCATTGAATGGGGCGACATTTGGCCTACTGACATGCAACATGAGAAAAGGCAATATATTTAGGACATTGCGACCGCTTGGAATCACTCGCAATTTTGTGTATCGTGCTGTGAAGATGTTTGAGGATACTGGTGGAGTAGAAGACCAGCTCCGAAGGTAAACGAAGCCGTCAAAGAGAAGAATAGACCGAAAACCAATGCAAAAAAAAGAAAATCTTGTCGCGGAAAATGTAAAGTTCACAAAAATCCATGTCTCGCATTATCAGAAAGATATGGGACTCAGCGCGTTCAAGCGACACACTGGACACCTGCTCGCGGCCGCAATGAAGGAAAATCGGAAACGAAAATCAAAATCATTACTTAGCCGGTACACGAAGAACACTCACAGACAAATTATGTATACTGACGATAAAATTTTCACCGTAGAAGAATAAACTCATCCCGAGGGTTCAAACTGGCCACCATCTTGCTTCTGGTGGGGAGTGAGCTACAATGGCATTAGTCGATTAATAGACAGTCTTGCAATCCATTGTGAATTCTATCAATCAATCAATATTTGCCAATAAGCCATAGACTTTCCAGCAAGAATCTGCTAAAGCTCACAAAGCAAAACCGAATCAAGTGTGGTTTGAAAACAACGTTCCGGACTTAATATCAACTGATTAATTGGCCAGCTGCTAGTCAATACCTCAACCCGTTGGATTACAAGTTGTGGTTCGTATTAGAGGGCATTGCTTGCTCTACTCGACATCCAAATATTGAGCCATTGAAGCAAGCCTTTGTTCGCGCAGTGGACAATTTCCCCATGCATGACGTTTGCCTCGCCACATCCTCTCAAGTCCTGAAGTCGGAAGTCATTTCGAATAAGTTGTGGTTAGATTGTAGCCATTGAATAACCTAACAAAAAATCAAAAACAAAATTTGTTTAAATATTAATTCGTTTTCATTTGGCGTCGATTTTTTTGTGTACCAATATTTATGACTTGACTAGGTAACTTAAAATTAGGGAACTCCTGAAATATTTTTGATTGATTATAATGGTCCAAAGTTACTGCTATAGTTTCAATAGTTTTTTTTAGATCAAACCACTAGTTCAAACACCAGATCAGATCGAAAGATCATCAAAGGGAGCAGAAGTCTACAATACTTGATAATGCTAAAGATTAATTAAGTGAGTCTGTCACTGATACGTATTTTAAAAATTTTGTTAAAATAATCCATCTTCAATAAACTGCAATATTTGAGAATGCTGGTAATATTTAGTGTTCTTAAATATTGCAGATTACTCATTATTTATATAATGATTGGGAGATCTCGTGTTCGAAGACCACGAATTTAACAAAATGTTTGAACTTTATAGTAGAGACAGACTCACTTTAGTACCCTAAACTAAAAGTTGATAGTCGAGTCTTAACTTATTCATCAACAATCATTTAACATCACTTCTTTGTCTCGCCCTATTTCAAATACTCAAAAATGTCCCTGCATATTTATTTATTATTATAATAAAGATACAAACCAATCAACCAAAAAAAAAAACAGAATTTCCACACGTCTCCTCATCGCATCATACGTTTGATGATGGTTGATGATGATGATTCGTTCACTTTAGTTCAGTTCGATTCAGTTCATTCATTTATATAGCCGTTGTTATTAAATTAATGCAATCGATTTGCATTTTTATTCATGAGGTAATTTACACCGCATTATTTATTGCACACTCTTGTATGTAGTTGTTACCTGTCGATGAGGCTGCTGATTGTTAAAGCTGTAATGCTGTTTGTGCAGTCGCCGCCAACAATGCTGCTGCAGTCTTGATGTTATTAGTGTGTTTGTATTGAAATATGATATATGCTGATACTGCCAACCATTGTTTTCTTTTCTGCTGTCAGGTCGCAAGTTTAATATGGACTTTAAAGTTGTTTGGATCTATCAAACATATTCACCTTCCCTTTACTATCTCTGACAGATGATTTAAATACAGGTTGTGGCGCAGGATAAATGTATCTCTTTTCCACTAATTCTGACAATTTTTATCTTCATATTTTTTTTTAGTACTATTTCCGACTGATGATCCAAATAGAGGCAGTGGCAACTGTTTAACCGTTTCCTTTTTCTGACAACTTCAACATGTACGAGTATATGGGAAATTCAATCTTGAAGGGTGCAACATGCACAAGTAGTAGGCAATGTTGACTTCTACTAAGTGATTTAATCTCCGATCATCCTAATGTCTTCCGAATAGTCAGTAACCAGTGATCACTTCTACTAAATTCTGCAGCTTGACTTTCTTATTCTTCCTATGCCAACATACTAGTAATCTAGAAGGCCTTAATCTTATAGTCATCCTTTATACATACATATGTGTATTCTATAAAACTGTGTCCGCAATACAAATTATCGAAAGTACATCTTGGTGACCTGGTATTCAATGCGGTCCAATTATGAAATGTTTTGCTATGTTGTTGTGAGATTCCTGATATATCATATAAATACTCAATGGAAATATCATGGCTGCTTGGCGGTCGGTATAGAACTTCCGACAAAACAAAACAAAAGATCTGTCTATGTTGGATGAATAATTGCACGATTCTCTTCCCAATAAGTGATGCTGTGCTTCTTCCTAGATACTGCTGGGCATTACTTAAAACTAATAGAATGAAATTCCAAAAGTAAGGGATTTATTATGAACTCTCACAATGCTCCATTCCAGTGATGGTAGATGCTACTTGGGATCAGAAGTCTTTCTTTGAAAGACACGGTATACTGGTAGACACCAAATCACAATAGATGTGATATGATCAACAATGAATCATCATTATTAAAAGCATAAAAAACGTGAGAGTGAACAGATTTCTCATTTAAATAGATACATTTTTCAATCGATATTCTTCAGTGAACATCGAATGGCCTTTCCAAAGTCTTTAAATAAAAAGTAAGAAAATACTTCTTAAACTTTGAGTCAATGGAAAAATTAAGTATAATAGGGATTGTTGGTTGGCTTACATGGGTGCTACGTGCAAGCGTTTGAGTATAATATTTTGATTCTATTTTGAAGAGAACCAACAAGAGATAGAGGCATTCTCAGAGAACTACGACCTGGCAACTACGGCAGTGATTATTGAAAGTAAATCCTAGTCTACTTGCATGCTTACCAATCGTCCAGTGAGCAGTTAGTACCGCTATTATTCTGCACTTGCAACATTTTTCTAGTGGTCTTGCATGCGTCCAGATTGCGCAACCTATTTGTAGCCTTTTGAATTTAGTGCCAGAAGATTTCACTTCTAATGGTCCCAAATGGTATTGCGACAGATACGGCTGTTGAGAAATCAAAATCCTTCTTTGGCCGATTTTTCTGCCTTTTCATTACCGTATTAGTCTCTTTACGCAAACTAAAGTAAGAATAGAATATATATTGTAGTATCCCAAAACTATTTATATAAAAAAATAACTTATAATAAATATATGTAAATATATTTAAAAACAAATGGCTATAATATATAATATATATATTGGATTTCGGCTGATGTTTGTAACGCCCAAAAATATTAGTCCAAGAATAATTTTCTAAGTCGATTTAACGATGCCGGTCCGTCCGCCTTTCTGGCTGTCCATGTAAACCTTGTGCACAGAGTACAGGTCGGAATTTTTAAGATATTTCGGTAAATATCGGTCCATTCTTTAACCTAGCCCCCATAAAAACGCCCTCCCGAAATAGGGGTTTATCATTCATAAATGTTTGATTTATGCATGTAACCCAACAATTTTCTCCAGAAATAAGTTCGACATAAAGCCTAATTTCATCAAAGAAATTTGTGCAGATCGGTTCATAATTGACCATAGCACCCATATAAGACCCGCTGCCGAAAATCACTTTAAAGACAATAACTCTCTTAAAAATTGGTTGCTATCCAAATCATATTCAGGCTTATGGTTTTATATATACAGAAACCATTTGGTCAAATTTTGTGATGATTGGTTCATAATTGACCATAGCACCCATATAAGACCCGCTGCCGAAAATCACTTTAAAGACAATAACTCTCTTAAAAATTGGTTGGTATCCAAATCATATTCAGGCTTATGGTTTTATATATACAGAAACCATTTGGCCAAATTTTGTGATGATTGGTCCATAATTCGTCATAGGTTTCACATAATATCCCCTTCAAAAATCACTTTCAAACCAGATGAAATATGGAAGCTTCACGATTTCTAGGTCTCAAAATCTTATTTACTGGATAAATATTTCAGAAATTTGTTAGTAGATTGGCTAAATATCGTTATTCCCGATTATTGAGGTGCTTTTGAGCTTTATCTGTGCCTAGAAAGTATTTCAGAATAGTGATATATTCGGAAAAGCTTTCGCTTGTTCGTACATATAAGTCGTTTCAATTGAAACCATACTTGCAATTTTTAGTCATTTAGTAATGAGGATATTGTCGTTTTTACTTAATATCTAAAAACTAATCTTCCGATTAGTGAGTAGTTTTAAGTTGGATGATTTGGCTATAATAAATGTCGTTTGGGGTTACAATTTGAGGTTCTTCCGCTGCTAGAATGTCATAAAATCTTCAATTAATACTTCTATTTGTTAAATATTAACAACCGCTGATAGTTCATACGATCTTGCCTTTTCGTCTAAGTACCTGTTCTTTGTTCAAAATAATTGATTGATAATATTTTCATTATAGTAAATATAGGCTTAGCCGGGAAGTATACCTATAACTTGGAGTGCAGTGTTTAAATTCGTATTACTAGCTTAGTATTTTTTTAATAATTAACAAACACAAACTGCGAAGCTTTTGGCTTATCTGCAGAAAACACCCAGAGTCTTTGGCGGGAATCGAACCCGAAACCCTTTGACTGATAGTCCGGCACTCTATCGCCTAGTCTATCGGGGCACTCAACGACTTATTCTTACTGGTTGAAGCAGACTTTAACTTGTCAACTCTTATTACACAATATGTGTCCCTTACTCTCTTATTCATAGTAAACAAATTTTGAAATCTTTGATATTATCACACTCATATCTGGCTTTGAAATTTGAATGCTCAACAGATTGCTGTAATTGTAATTTTGAATTAATTTCAGCATTGTGGTTAATGCAAAGGAAGATCATGGAAATCATAAAACTTATTTTATCAATTTAAACTATAATTCCGCACACTTTCATAATGACTCACTAGTGATAGGTCTTTTTTGTTTTACCATAAGCACATCATAGATCCATATTCTGGAATCACCTTCAATCGTGTGTAACTAACCTGCTGAGTTAATAATGGTATGTATCACTACAAAATTTGCCGGTAGAATGAAATATCTTGTAGTGAAATGTAGTAATCAATAACAATATCAGTTGCTAAAGGTCAGCTAATGACAGAGAAGAATTTTCGTTGGCTTTTTCTTTTCTTCATAGTTACAAGTTTTTTCTAAATTTGTTGGAGTTCCAGCAAAACCCAAAATTAATATTTCACATCTGCTTCCTAAACTGAAATTTTGATATATTAAACTTAATCGAAGTTATCTCTCAACACCTTATAAAGAGACAGTTGCAAATACAGCTGAGATATATACACAGAAAAAAAAATCATGTTTTTTTTTCAATTAAACCTTTAATTGATTTTAAAATAATTTTCAATTAAAATTTTAATTGATTCAATTACTTTTTCTGGTTTTTCTAATTTTTCAATTAAATCTCACATTTTTTTTTAATTGATACTATCATTTTGTTTGCAGTTCCGATTTCAATTAAATTTTTAATTGATTCCACAAATATTTTAATTGAAACTCATTTTTATTTTTTTCTGTGTAGCTGCCAGAATCAACTCTTCTCCGTGATTTTGCACCGTTGGTCCGGACTTGAATGAAACTCTCTGATGCGCAGGCATCGATATTCAGGATATTATTACAAATTTCTGTGCTTCCGTGCCATGTGGGCTTCCTGGAGTTTTTACAATGATTTGCATTTAAAAGCAATTCAGCGGTCAATACTGCAATAGTTCTGAGAGCTCCAGTTTTCAGAATTGCCAATGTATGTATGAACAGTGATTAAAAATGATGTGATCAGTAAAATGATTACGGACAGATGATCCTGAAACACAAATCGACGATTGAGAAATTTCCTGTTGAGTACTAAATTCTTCACATGCAGTAATGCATGACCCTAGGTCTCCAGATCTAGTCTCCGGTGACGAAATAAAGTTCATTGTGTTATTCTAGGTACCTTTGGTTGCCCTTACCAGTTCACCAAGTTTATTACTCAAATGATGACCGGCTGTTTCGTCATTAATAGTGACAAAATTTTTGTGCCTTTCTCATCAACACTTACGATAAATAAATGCTTTTATTTCTGTAGAGTTTCAACAGACCTACATACATACATACCCTCCTCCCAGTAGACGGATCAGTCATCTACTTTATGATTACAATATTTTTTAAATAAAAATGCCGTAAAAATTTGTTGACGTTGTTCGTCAGGATGCATTGCTTGAGATAGTTGTAACTACATATGTACATAAACATACATTTATTTATATGTATATATGTATGTACATATGTATGAACAATCATCCGTTCAATTCTTATTTATTTAACTGCTTTCTTGTGGGCCTGCTTTTACTGCCTATGGAACTCTTAAGCAATTTATAATGAATTTATGATCTGTCCATCCGTCCGTCCATCTGTCTGTTTGTCTCAAGTATTTTATTCCACCAACTCAGAATTTTTTACGACTTTTGATTAATAATTTATTTCGATGGCTGATTAAAATTTTATGTTTAAACCTTTAAATGAATTCTTATTTTAGTGTTATGTACAAAACCAACAAACAACATTCCATTGTTGAACTAATTTAAGAAAAAAAAATTATTAAAAACACCTTTAAGAAAAACAGTTGCTGGTATAGATTTCTGCTTTTTAAAAAAATGTCATTATTCCTTGGAAAATAAATATTGAAGAATATGCCTTGAAAAAAGCTAAGAAAACATCAAAACTTTTATGTCGCTGCAATTATAGTAAAATTTTGCCTTTAAGTATTTAATGAATTTAATAATTTTAATTCCTTTTTTTCATCATTTTTATTTGGTTTTTGTTTTTATGGGTTGGGATCTGCATAAAATTGGATTGCTTTTTACTTTTATTACATTTTGATGAAGATTTGTCCAATATCCCACTGACTGCTGGTCATCAGTTTTCTATATATTTTGTGCTGAGAAGAAATTAAATATTTTTATTTCAAAATTATTGATTCTGTCGAAAATTGTTGTTTGTTTTTTTATAGAAAACTCATAATATTTAATGGTAATCTGGTTGTTTATGGTAATATAAAATAAGCAACTAAGCAGCTGAGATGGAATTAATTAAATTAATGAGGGAGTTTAAATATTTGTAGGACTATACAGTCGGAGGCAAAATTTAGTATACATCTATGAAGCAAAATATTTTTTTATAATAAGAAATGTAGAAGTTTGTATCAAACTGAAATTTAATTTAAGATTTAATGTTTTCTTATTTTAAAACATTTTTTTTTAATTAAAATTGATTTCATAAGAAATAAGTACCTGAGAGAAACATACAAGAATTATTAATATTGCAGAATTATTATATTATATGTTGTTAAGGTTTTAGTAATTATTTAAGCTTTAGGTATTTTTTATAAAAAAATTTAAATTTTATTTCAATAATTTTTAAATTACAAAAATTATTTGCCATAGGAAAAAAGTATATGAAAACTTTTAACATAACAAAATATTAAAACAATTTATAACAAGTAGAAAATTTTACTAATTATACAATATTTGTAAGTTGTGTTATTTTTTATGTTTTAAATGTCTGCAAATCTGTGCTACCGTTTTAGTATCTGCTTGATCCGTTGATCCGTTTAGTTGTAGGTACATTAATTATCTGTAACATCTCTAACATATCACATTTGTGTAAATCATTCTATATTTGTCAGTATTGAAAATTGTTGATCTCCTCAATCGTTCTGATATTTCCGGAATATAAGTTATTGATTTGTAAATTTTCGGTTCTATTATGTTTCTTGTATTGTTTTTATTTTTCTTCCTATATTGTCTTATTAATATATAAATTAACTGAACTGGAAAATCATTGTATTCTAATATATTCCTTATCTTTTCATTGTTCTTCTTATGAAATTCCTTGTCACTTATATGTACATAGTTAATATTATTTTCATGTCTTAGCTGCATTAATAATAATATGTTTACTATGTTTAAAATATGTTTATCAATAAGGTATCTAGATATGAAAGTTTGGAATCATATTCTTTCTCTATTGTAAATGCAATATATAGATTTAAATCATTAAATGTCTTTAACATGTTATCAATGGCATGTTCTGAAATAATGCAAAATAAATCAACTACATATTTGGTCATTAATCTTGGTTTTATACTTAATACTTCTTTAACATAATAATAACTTTTCCATTATAATATCCGCAACAATTCGAGAAGCAAGAGATCCCATCAAATCAAATGAAATCATTTTTTCATCATCTTGTATATGTTGGTTCTTTAGTCTTTCTTTGAATTAAGTTTGTAGTATTATTCATATAAAAAGTTTCTTTTTTAATCATGCGTACCTCAGATTGTAAAAAATTATTTCAAGAAAGTATTTTAAAAAATTTAGCACATTTTTTTTTTGGCATTTTGAAACAAGTTTTAGCATCTTTTAACTTATTTAGCTTTTTGAGATCCGGTCACACTGTTTGTTAGATAAAACTTATGACATATCTTTCAGTGTTTAATAAAAGTTAGCCTATCCGTTTTTATATAAATGCATTTTAAAAATGTAGACTTCTTTTAAAGATATTATTCTTCACAAAAATTATTGTACGCTGTATATAGTATAGATACGATTAAGTTAAATGGCTGTCTGAGATTCAGTTAATAAATTTTTTAAAGATCTTAAACAATTTCATAAAAAATTTCTTAAAAAGTAAAAATTCACAAAAAAAAACCCGAGCATAATTCTTACTTATCATTCTTACTTACAGTTCTTATTAACATTTATTTTACTATATGGTTGTTTCCATGGTTATGCACGCGACATTTGTACACGTTTAATTGTCTTTGAATATTGTGAAAATGGAAACGGATTGGAATTTTAGAATGGAATTATAGAATCGTTCATTGTATGTGATGAGACTTTTCAAAAAGTATATATATTGGAAAATTGAGCACTGGGTACCCAAGTTCCATGCAATCAAAATTGACTTACGCACGTGACAAAAAATGTAAGTGCCTTTTAGAGCCGCAAGAAAAAGTGCGAAATTAAGCGAATTGTAGGAAATTTTTATTTCGGAAAAAATGTTTTTATAAAGGTTAATAATGGACCTTTATAATCATGCTTTGTTCAAAAACAACTATGCATAAATTTGCTAAGAAAAAAATCATTTGTTGATTACGCACGTTACATTACGCACATGACACTTTTTACCTTCATACATATTTTAGTAATTTTATATACATACATATATGTATGAGCTAATCTTGAAGAATTTATTCGTGTGATACCGGCCGATATGTTGGAGAGAGTATGCCAAAATTGAAGCAAGCCTATAAATCATTTGAGGCGTATATATTTTTTTACCAAAAAATTAATATACTACAATGAAAAATAAAAATATATATACTACAATTAATCTAATTTAATTTTTTCCTTAAAACAAATTATGCGAGCGTTGTGATTTTTTAAGTAACGGTGGATCATTTCATGGAAATACCCATATGTATCTTTAAATTTCCTTCATTAGTCTTTTAAGAAAATACCACTTCATACAATTTGTTATTAAAGCTGTCAAGAACTTCATTTAATTGCTCTCTTTTTTCCAATACATATCATGTGTAGTTTGATTGTCATTTACATGAGTAGCTTTTATTGCATTTTTTTATAATCTAAACAACATGTCGAACATATTCATATTCTGTGCATATTAATAAATATTTTACTAAAATTATAACAAATATTCTGATAATATTTGCAAACACACACACACATGTACGTATGTAACTAAAAACATGCATAAACATGTTACAGTCATTGTGAGTTCTTTTCCTAAAGTATCGTGTCAAACATGCCAACTACCCCGTTGACACTTGACAATTTCACATTTATGGTAATGGCGGCAACGTCGGCGTCGACTATGTAAATTGTAGCTGCAATTGCAAATGCAAATAATACAAGTAAACAAATACATACATATACATGTTTGAAATGTATTGTCATTGTCAGGCAATGGATATTTGTAAAAATTTTACAAAACAAACAACAAATAACAACTCTAAAACAACTAAATGGCATCAGGCAAAAATATTATATATTTATGGCGTGAAAATCTAAAACCTTGTTAGAGTAATCGAATATTGAAACACTCTATTTGTATACATTTCAAGTTATTATAAAGTGTGATATTTTAAGAGCTTCAAGGTTTGATTTAAGAAACATCTACATATAAATAATTCTTCGTTTGATTAATTTATTGTAAATGTTGACCGCTTGCTTCAATTTTGGCATACTCTCTCCAACATATCGGCCGGTATCACACGAATAAATTCTTCAAGATTAGCTTTCATTAGCTTTCCGTATGAGCCTTAACATGGGCTGGCAAAAATAGTCTTAAGGCATTAAATCGCACGATCTACGTTTGGCTTGTGCCACCGTCTTGTTAAAACCACATATCAGTCAAATCCAGCTCTTCCATATTGGGCAAAAAAAAAAAAAAAAAAATTATCACGGTATCGCTCACCATTCACAATAACGTTCTTACCTTCATCGCCTTTAACAAAGTACGGTCCAATGATGCTACCAAACAAATATGACAATTTTTTTTTTTCGTATCCATTTTAACCAGAAATGAGCTTGGTCGCTGTACAGTTTTCCACTTAATGCATTTTCTTAACTGAGCATCAATATAATAAAATAATAAAATTCAATTCAATTCTGCAAGCGTTGTTCGTTTGTAAGTCGATTCAAATTATAGACCAAACTGAACATGCTTAACAGTAACACGTTACACAAGAACAGCTGAGCTGCCAATTACAAGTCTTGACAAAAAATCACCCAGTAAAAATGAATTTCTTTAAAAACCAATTGCTTTATTTAATTAGTATTTATTTAAAGATTGAAGCACATAAAATCCGTTCACATAAAATCTTTAATATTTTTGTTACACACAGAAACAAATGAATACTTTTCAACCACAAAGTGTTGACTTGTTTATTATAATTTAAAAAAAAAGCTAAGAGAAGAAATTTTATCTTTGTAACTCTTTAGAATGGAGGTTTGTTTAATGCGACTAAATGTTCTAATATTGTTGTTTGAAAATTAACATAACATCGATAAAAGTTGGCCCGAAAACTGTTTAAGGCCTATTATTACATTTTTATTTTCAAACAGATGTTTCCAAATGTCTGCTGCATGTCCAGCTGTAAGTTCAGCTTAATTATGTTCCAAGATAGCAGATGCTGCCGACTTCTTCAAGAGACTTGAAGATTTCTACGCACATAGAGTTAGTTATTTCCAAATTAATTTTCAATTCAGCCCGTCTGTTGCTGATTATAGCAGTCGAAATTTGTTGTCTGAACATATGTGGCAGGAGGCAAATGAAGGTACTATAGCTTAATTGGTTAGCGCATTTGATCATTAAGTATGAGTTGGTATTTATAGCCTGGGTTCGATTCCCAGCTGCTGCCACTCAAACAGCATCAGTTTCTGATAATTATTAGTTTTCTTTTCTATCCATCATAACTAATATTTATCACAGCGCCCTCCTTCAGTGGTATAGCATTCAAACGCCAGCGAAGTAAAATAATTAAATAAAGGCTATAAAATCAAGCTTTAAAAAAATGCACCTACTCACCACCAGAGGCGCTGCAATGCTGCACTAAAACAAACATAATGCGCAATTGCAGAGTTTTGATATATAGCTTTCTTCTACTTTTACCACCTTTACTTCTTCAACTATCCCCTTTCCAAAGAAAGTAACGCAATTATATATATATGCATATTAATTGCCTAAGTGTTACTTCTCTTTAAAAAAAAAATGTTATTGGTGTTGTCTTAATCTCCTAGAAATCTGTAAAAGCTTGATTTTATGTCACTGGAATTTTCCGTTGCGTTTCACATTCAATAGCTATGGTACATCAAAATTTGTTAAACAATAGAGATGACGCAACCGTGTTTAACCCCATTTTATTTATACTATCACTAAGTTTGTCCTAATAAAGTTCACTGCATGCCGAGCTGTTGTTACGAGTTTTTGTAATCGATAATCATTCGTCAATCGTAGTTTTGGTTCCAAACCGGATGTAAGACGGTTCATTATGATGAGAGCTATCACCTTATTAACCATGCTCAAAATTTGTATTCCTCTACAGTTATTGCACCCCGACAAGTATCCTTTTTCTGCTGCAATGTTTTCGGTTTCTAGCGGATTCGGATTTCCATGTAACAAGTCCACCGGCAGCTTGAGTACTTCTTTTGACTATTCTATTAATACTATTAGGTTCTCTTACCATCTCAAGTTTGGCGAAGTATGCCGTTTGTCAATTTGTGCTCTTTGATCAACTGCCAAGTTTTCTCAGGCATTCAGGGTTGTTTATTAAGCTAATAATGTTCCAGTTATGTGTTAGTGGTGTCCTGAAAAGTGTGCCTTGCGATTACTACTGATGTCTGCTTTTGGTTTCTTGGGCACAGCCAGTAAAGATCCCCTCTACTTTATATTTACAGTAATATGATCTATCTGATATTCAGTCACGTAGTCTGATGATGACTACATTGTATTTTGCACACATCTCAGCTGAAAAGTTCAATATTATTGCTCATGGAACCAACCATCTCATACTCGGGGTCGGTGTTCAAGGTTTGAAGGACCCTCTTGAACATTAACCCTAGCTATGTTTAAAAAACCAAGTTTTTTTTACTAGCTTATGTAATGTGACAGAATTTTATGTGAACAATACTTTAAATAAAATTCTCTATTTGAGTCTAATTTTATAATGTACTTATATTTAAACGTTACCAACAAACTGAATAGCATTAATTTCCTGCCAACATATAATTCGATTCCTTCCGCCATGAAAGATACTATAAAAACCAACTGTAGGACAACAAATTACAAGGATAACAACATCAAAAGCATCATTCACATTAAAATAAAACAACAGATAGACTAAAACAAAATAAACCGAACAGGACAATTTGAAATGGAATACAATAGAGCAATTATTTGCATGTGCGACAAACATTGTTAAATTATAACAAATAAAAATAAAAAATAATTTTTATCATCAATTTCATATGTTATGTTTGAGGAAGGTTTAGAAGGTGTTGTGATATTTCAAACCTATTGTGACACCCTTGAAAACAAAAAAGAAAAAGTGCAGCTGACTACAATTTTTAGCAAATCTTTCCATGTTACATCTCTGAGACCATCCAGATCCTTAAAAGATCTGCATTCCTTTTGAACGCTATTATCTTGTAGAGAATAGTGTATTAAAATTAAAAGTCTAATATAATTTCTGTCAAAAGCCTACTGGTCTAGAAATGTTTAGATATCCTGCAAATAGTGATCGTACATTTAACAGCTGCTTTTCATTTCTCATTCATCGAACCTGTTTGATTATACAGGCAACGGAATTACTACAACTTTCAAATTAATTAAGACTTTCAAGAAACGTCTTATTTTATTTATTTAAAACTCTTTTGTATGAATAGAATTCATTCACTATGGAAGGAATTAATAATGGTAATATTTAATTTTGACAATTAAATAAACCCTCAAAGGCAAACCGTTTCCAATCCAAATTAATAATAAGTAAACAATAATCAATTCAGATAAAGAGTCAGTTTGGGCTTCGCTTAAAAACAAATGATCGTTTTATTAGATCAAGTACGCGGATTCGCTTTACATTTTCTTCGGAAAAATTTTAAACCATTATTGAAGACTGAAATGACACTATTTCGGAGGACAGTTTGATGTAAGAAATTTTTTTTGCTGTACCATTACTTCTCCAACTATAACATGGAACATACATAACAGAACAGTATTGCTGAATATTTCAATCAGAGCTATAGTCTTCAGATTGTCTTAAAATATTGAACTTATCACATCTGTAATTACAAAACAGTCAACATACTGTATATTGCATTAAATGAATAGATGAATTTATGGGCCGTTAAATACGAGGGCGGTTCGGAAACTTCTTAGCCGAGCACAGAAAGAGAATACTTAATTTTTCACTTTAAATACACTTAGTCCAACATTTATCTAGCAATTCTATCCCTTGATTAAAATAGTTTTCCGCAAGACCTTTAAAATAGTGGTTTGCAACTGTAACTGCACATTCATTTGAGGTAAAACGCTTGTTGGGAACAGGTAAAAGTCACTGGGTGCTAAATTAGGAGAATACGGTGGGTGGTCAGGCAACTCGTACTTTAATTCGTTGATTTCAGTTACTTTTAAAACACTCTTGTGCGCTGGTGCGTTGTTCTGATGAAAAATTATTTTTTTTGTGTTGTAAGCCGGGAAGTTTTTTTCGAATTTTTCGTACTACATATTCACAAGCTTAAGAACAAATGCAGATACGACTTTAGCATTACATTTCCACCAGTACAACATTTTACCAAAATTCTTAGCAGTCATTGATAATAGTGCATAAATACTGGAAGCAGATATCTTCTGGGTGAAATTATTAATCCAATTGACCCAAAATCCATATTATTTTAATTATATCGCTTATTGTTCAAAAACTTTACGTTTTAAACAAAACGTCGGCAATTTTATAACTTTATCGTTCAATTAATTTATTTATAAACATTTTATTGACAAGAAGTTTCCCAAGAAATGTATATAGTTCAGAACCTAGTAACACCTAACGGTGGCTAGACTTCTTGATGATCTCCTTGATCTTGATGAATAGATTTTGTGTCATGATTGGCTTTCAGTCTAAACTCTTATTGATTTTTTTAAGGTTTTAATAATTGAGACAAATACAATGGGTTGGTCAGTAGCCTAATTTATTTAGAGATCAAATTGGTGTCTGACCAGATATTCAATACATTCCGTATAAAGAACATCAGTAGCTCCTACTAAGGTCCATACAAAAATAAATAAAAATTGAAGTTGAAATTTGTTGAAATCGGTCTATAATTTCACCTATACCCAGACAATTGTACTCCCGAAACAGCGGTTTATATGTATTGCATACATGTTAGATTTCTGCACGTATCCAAACAAATTTTGCTACAAATAAGTTTTACATAAAGCCTAATCATATCTAAAAAATTTTGTAGAAATCGAGCCATAATTGACCATAGCTCCCACATAAGGCCCTCTGCCGAAAATCATTTTAAAGAGCCTAACTCCCTTAAAAATGTGGGCATTCAAATAATATTCAACAGAAATATGTTTCATATACACGTAAATCATTGGGCACAATAGTATGATGATCGCTCCATAATTAGTCATAGCTCCCATATTCCTTTTAGACCAGACGCAAAATTACCAGGATAAATATAATCAATGATTCGGTTTTATAAATTTTATATCTTACAAGGATTTTCAGGACACTTACACATGATGCATCTCGGTCGATTTTCATTAATATTTTTAACTTAAACACATTTTTATTGCATGAAACGATTTCAATTAGTTTGAAATATTAAAACTTATAACTTTTTTTTAGTTAACATTTGTGCACTTCATTATTTGTAAACGATTAAAACTTTTGTAATTAAAGACACTTGCTTACGGCTACTTCCACGGCTCATTTACAAGTAAAGGTAGATCAAACAGAAGAGAATTGTGAGAAGCAAATATAACAAACAATCAGCACAATCAATGCATGCCAGTCGATTTCAAATTGGGTTAACAGAAGCAAAAATCCACTCGCACAATCGATGTATCACGGTCTAAAAGGGATATAAGGTCCACTACCGAAAATCATTGTACGACCATAAATCTCTTAAACATGTTGGTATCCAAATAAAATTTAACACAAATACGTTTTACATATACAGATATCATGACACCTTATTTTATAATGATTGGTCTATAATTTGTCAAAGCTCCCATATAAGAACCACTTCGGAAATCACTTTCACATGTATAAATCTTTTGTAGATCAGTTCAAAATAGGTCGTAGATCGCATATTTATGAAAAACTCTTTGGGGTAAAACTGAGTGTAGGGTATTATATTGTCTTACTTGTTTTTATAAGAGAAGTATGCTTTTTGATTTCATCTTTTAGCTTTTCTTAAATATTAAAAAATGGTATTGTTTAGCTAAAAATCTTTTAAAACTGTCTGGATAATTGCAAGAGATTCTCAAACTCTCTAAACCGATAAAAATCGCTTAGATTTTGTACTCAGAATAATTCAACAAACAATATGAAAAGAAATTAGGATTTTTTCTTATTATTTATAAAATTATTTAGACAGTAGAGGAAAATGAAGTTTACAGTTGAAAGGTTAGATTGTATTTCGCCGAAAAAAAGTACATATTTATGACCTCTTAAAAATGTTGACGTTTAATTTAGTACTTTCTAACAAATGGAAGTATACTGCAACACAAAGCTTTCTGCATTTATATATGTACATTAAGAAAAATTGGAATTGTAGTGAAAATAAGGATAATTGCCAAGTGTTGTTTTGGTGTAAACAGGTCTAAACAATGGCATTCAATTATTTTGTTTTGTTACATAAATATTGAAAAATTTATGCGACCGGATTTTATGTGCACAATGCTTTTTTTAGAAAATATATACAGATCGTAAGAATACCCACCTACAATTTGATAAATTCTAATGTTGGTCTTTCAAATTTATGCAGTTTTCTGGTTGAAATATTAGCACGAGGAACTGTGTAATTATCAGTTCAGTAAAAAAAGAAAACTATACGGTAAGCTGAAGACATAGCGGAGATATATCCTAAATTAAAGGGGTTTTAAACAAGAACTTTGTTTTCAAAATAAAATAAAAAGAGTTAATATGAAAATCATTAAAATTTTTCGTTGTATTTGAAAAAATAAGGTTCGACAGATGTCCAGCACGACCAAAATTTTCAATCACTTTTGAGCAAAATGGAGGTTCTATTTCGTTTATCATTTTCTCAGAGGGTTAGGCATTTGATCATTAACCATGAGTTGGTATTTGTAGCCCACGTTCGATTCCCAGCCACTGTCACTCAAACAACATCAGTTTCTGATAATTATTCGTTTTCTTTTCTATCCATCATAACTAATATTTATCACAGCGCCCTCCTTCGGTGTTATAGCATTCAAACGCCACCGAAGTAAAATAATTAAATAAATGGCTATAAAATCAAGCTTTAATATTAATGCGCCTACTCACCACCAGAGGCGCTGCAATTCTGCACTAAAAACAAACATTATGCGCAATTGCAGAGTTGTGATATAAAAAGCTTTCTTCTACTTTCACCACCTTTACTTCTCCAACCTATCCCCTTTCCAAAGAAAGTAACGCAACTATATATAGGCATATTAATTGCCTGAGTGTTACTTCTCTTTAAAAAAAAAAAAAGAAAAATTCAATCACTTTTGAGCAAAATGGAGGTTCTATTTCGTTTATCATTTTAAGTATATTGAGATCCATCATCACGAGCCTGATCACGTATGCAGACGATATAGCGCACCATAAAGTGACATATTCAGCATGCTAAGGCTTCTCAACAACGATTCTTCGAATTTCAGACCGGCTTTGAAAATCCTTGTTGACTCATCCAGACAAAATAAAATGAGGTTTACCTTCAAAAAAAATTTTAGAAAAACCAGCGGGTTGTTATTGAATGAATTCAGTGGATCTACGGCGATTTTTGAGCGAAATTTAATTGCAAAAACAGATTCAGTAGCTTGGCATCATGATAATAGCCAAACTTCTGTTATATATCTAGGAATAGTGTTAAGTATGATAGCGAGACGTCCAAATATAACTAGCCCTAGGAGTTGAAGGCTTCCATGAACTGATACAAGAATCATACATATTGCAATAACCTTTGAACACTTGGACTTGGTAGTAGTAAATATGAGGTACTACGAGACATGCAATTTAGAAATCGCTTGGATCACACTCAGGCAACTGGAAAGTTCTATATAATAAAAATAATTCTATGTTTTATCAGAAGCAACATATGTAAATCAAATTAAAATAATTTACATTCCAAAAAAAATACAAACCAAACCATGGTGCAACTATACAAGGTGAGTGCAAATCGACAACAAATACAACACAAAACAGAAACAACAGGCATTTTGTTTGTGTAAAATAATGTACTACTGTCAAAAATACTTGAAAAAGTATTACTTTTGATATAAGTAAATTGTAAACAAAGTCAGTCACCTTGTATATTTGCACCATGAACCAAACCATAAGTATTATAACTACTTGAAGTATTTATGACACTTGCAAATTAAACATTGAAATGTAAATTGTTCCGTAAATTATGTGTCATTTATTAAGATTTTAATGAAATTACAAAGAAACTCAGTGTGTTGTAGGAATGAAATGAAATGAGTATGTGTATTTTACCAATAACCATTGAATGACAAGAAAATTATGAGCCATATTAACAACAAATCATTAGCAATAATTTAGACAACATTTTTTAAGTGTTCCCAGGCAATTGCAGCCAACAACAACAACAACAAGAACAACAACAATAAGAACAGCAACAGCTACAATAAAACGATTGGCAACAATAATAACAATTCCTACTTGGAAATGAGGAACAATAATTCATTCATTCATCCATTCGTTTTGTACGTTGTTGTTATTCGTTCATTTGTTCAATTTATTCATTTTTATTGTACGAATATTCATATTCGCATTAAGACGATTGCGTTACTAGAGAAGATACATTTCGTGTCTATATTTCACGCCAACCTACAAATTCATAAACAATCGGTCGGTTGGTTGGTTGGAGGGAGGTACAGACGCAAAAGTAAATAGTTGGTCGGATGTTTGGTTTGATTTTTATAGTTGGAATGGGTTGGGTTGGTTGTTTGGTTCATTCATTCGCCTGCTCGCCTGTTTCATTTAATGATTTCTGAGTTACAAGGCTTTTAGCTGAATATATGTGGCACAAACGCATTTCAATTTCTAGCTGCAACCGCAACAAGCGAAGATGAACTTTTTTTATTTTTTTGCTTTTGGTTTTGGTATATCTGAATTGTGGCAGGATGGTTGTTTGGCTGGCTGGCTAGTTAGAGATGAAGTGTATTGAAACTCAGCAGGTTTAATAACACAACAATTTCGCAACAACTTATGACAATGCGGTGGTAACAAATAACACTTTCAAGCCATTATGACTGAGCTTTCATTCGTGCCGACTGATCAGCCTGCCAGCCGGCCACAAACGAACAGCGACCAAAAACAACAATTTCTGTTTTAAAACTCAATCATCCAAAAGAGTACGCTCGGCAGTTGCTTATAAAACGCTGTTGCTTTTTATGCCGTTCAAAAGAGCTGAGAATTTATGGTGAACTACTACCGCAGCATGAGTTAAGCCTGCGTATTATACGATTTTTTCAGCTTTTTTTGGTAAATAGAATGTCTTAAATTATGAATATTACCAAAATGAGTCAATTCTCAATAAATTTGCCTCCCCAGCTTAATCGCAAACAGCCAGTCAACAAGCAAGCAAGCAACCGGCATTGGAGAAAAACCAGTTCCCTGGCATCGCACCAGCACCAACACCATCACCATCTTACCAGCGCGGTTGACTGCCAGCCTAACAAACTTATGCAGCCAATTTAGCCTTCATACTTTATAAGCGGCAAATAAAGTTGTCGTTGTCGTCGTTGTCTTTTGGTTTGGCATGATGGCTCATGAATCAGTAAATGATTTTTCTGTGATCACACCAACAAGTAAGGAACCAACGAATAAAAACAAAATTATAGAAAGAAAAGGGAAATAAGACTGCTTGTTTTTCAAAGTTATAAACATAATTTGTACGCACATGATTAGATATGACTTTCTTCTCTGTAGCAGACTCTACAGGGGCGTCTTGTACGTCTTGTGTATCGTTCAAATGATCTCATAATCTATGGGCAATTAAACAACATGATTGTCTAATCTCATTTCATATACGAGTGCAGATATTTCTGTCTGATTACATGGATTTGCATGAACAGTTGTTTAATAAATTTTATATGGAATTTTATATTATCGTACATCACGGTGATAATGAGAGAGGTGTTTATCGTTAAGATTAAACTGCCTGGCAACTAAAGTAATTACATTGTTGAAGTCTTGTATCTCAATCTGGATGGTAGAGGTACTTGAAGATATTTGTGTGAAAAACAATTTTGTTGTAGTTTGCAATGGAATTTAGTTGAAAACGAATTTTCAGCCTTGTTTACAACGATTAAGTTTATTTGTTGTATTGTTGTTCAAATGTTGTAACAGGTGGCTCTTGATTTTATGTTCAAGAGTCATCAAGTTAACACAATGAATGTTTGACCCCAAGTTAACCAATCAATGCTTTCTATGTGAATTGTCACTTTTTGCTACATATTTATTTATTGTATCTTCATTAAAAACGAGCTAACAATAAATATTTCAAATCTTATATCTAATTAATTGTAATTATTAAATCCAGCCTGTGTCGGATTAAAATTTTTTTATCTATTGTTTATATGTATTAAGTTGGCATTCTTTCTTCTTGTCTTTAGCTCAGATCCGCTGTATCCCTTCTTCTTAGTCGAATATAGCCACTATTTACTAATATGTCGCGAGCAAGTGTCGCAAGTTTCTTTAAATATTTTTCTGCATACTTTTGGATCTTAGTTTACCTAAGTTGATTTGTGTCTGTTTGATTTTTTTTGCTGAGTTTCAAAGTCAACTTTACTAATCTTTACATTTATTATATTTAAAGAATCTCCTCCCAAATGGATCAAGACTTAGACGACACTCACCTCTGCATCAAATGCAGTCGAACAATTGTGGGATTAGACAACTATATTCAACATCGTAAACAAAATTGTTCATCCGCTTCCGAAAGAACAACTAAAAGCACGACCACCACCCAACAACAACCTATTGCTGCGGTTACTACAACCATAGCGGAAGTTACTCCACCCATAAACTATGAACCATTTAACTTCAGTGCACCGACAAATCCTCCCAGTCATGGTGGCAAAACTTCCAAGACCTTGGGAGACAGCTACGACTTACCCTATGAATTGGAAGCGGATGTATTTTTCTCTTCACTACAGTTACAAAGTGTACAATCGTCGGTGGCACCATCGACTAGTGGTGGTAAAACTGGGAGTTCCCAAGCACAAGCAGCACCATTGTCTAAACAAAAATCAGCTGCTGACACAAACTGGATTAACAACCAAGCAGCTGAAGCACCTCAGCAAAGTACAAGAGAACATTTCCTAAAGGCGGTTAGTGATATGGGAGAAACTAAGAAATCATATGAAACCATTTTCAAACCTATAACATTTGAACATGAATCTCCGGAAGTATCCGATGAAGAGGAGGAAGATGAAGTGGATGTTGAAATGGAAGATGATGATGAAGATTATGATCCCATGGCAGAGGTTCATGGCTCGGGAGCTAGGTGGAAATTACCTTTAATACGACACTCACCTCCCGTGGTACCTGTATCTCATACAGGCGGCAAATGGAAACCTGAACATCGTCCCAATCTTAGAGTGGCCCATTCACAACTTTCTAGATTATCACCCACCTGGGATGATCATATGGATGATGTGGATGTCCAGGAGGGCCAACATCCACCGGCCGATCATACTAAAGGCAAATGGGTACCTGGAACTAAGCTACAAAGATTGGAATACAAGGAAGTAGTGGAACTGGCCAAATGTAGCAATACAAAGCAGGATTATTGGTGCAACATTTGTTGTCGCAAGCTCAAGAGTAAAATTATTTATGAGAATCACTTGAAATCCTCCTACCATTTAAAAAGATCCGAGCCTGAACTACAGCTAGAAAAGGCCGCTATTAATGAGCTGCCCAGGGTTGACATAAATAAAAGTTTTTCAATCATGGAGTTTAAGCCTCTTTCTATTACCCTATCTACTAATAGCAAAAAGCGTAAGAGAAGAACTACTTACTTGAAATGCAGTCTCTGTAAACATGTCATGGTAAGACATTTAATAGGAAAACATTTGATATCCCACTATCATTATCGGCGAATGCAGCTACATCCTGGCATATCTTTGCATATGATCCTGGATAATATCCATGCCATAGTATTGCAATCACCATTTCAGTGTCGCCCTTGTCGCTTCTATGCCAACACCGAGGATGCCTTTTTGCTTCACTGGAATTCAGCCTCGCACTTGGATGCCTCTGAAGGACCGGGACGTTTCTGGTGTTTATATTGCCAATTTGAATGTGAAGACAATAATCAAATGAGAAGACATCTATTGGGACCCGAGCATAAGGAAGTCCTTCTAGCCATTAATCGCTCTGTCCCCGTTTGTATAAGCAAGAGATTAAGCATAGATTGTCCTAAATGTGGCATGGCCTTTCGTTTTAATTTTGAACTGAGACGTCATATTTTGAACTTTCATAGTGGCATGGAATTTGTGGGCACAGCTTCGGATGTCTATCAGTCAAAATTTAAGTGTGTCTCATGTCCTGAAGTGTTGCCCTCGAAAATCGCTATGCAAAGACATGAAAAATATAAGCACAGCATTTCCAAATACTTCTGTTCCATATGCTCAATGGAATTCAATAGTCCTTGCAAGGCTAGAAGACATCGTAAGACTTTAGAGCATAAGCAAAAAGCTTCAGCTGTAAATCAGAAAAGACACAAGGAAGAAGAAACTAAGGAAATATTTGAATTGAAAACAGAAAACAAGTAAGTACTTCAATTTCACTGATAAATGCTTTTAACTTATTTCGTTCTCATTAAGTCCTAACGCTATTTACAGCAAAAGTATAGAGTTGCAAGTTCCTTTGCTAGACGAAAAGCCTAGTACAAGTGATCAAGCCAAACTAAAAATATCACAGCCAACTTCTAAAACAACTATCGCAAATTTTATATGTAAAGATTGCTCCTTAATCACCACTTCGGAAGAAAAACTTCTACTACATTGCCAAAGAGAGCACAGTCATTTACAACACATTTGCATATTGTGCTCTAAAAGCTTTGCTACTGCCCAAGAACTGGGCAGACATGCCAGAGTTTGTAAACCTACAACCATTATTGCACCGGATCAAGTTAAACAGGCCTCACAATTAACTGAAACAATAAACGAACAAGGAGAGAAAATCTGGCCCTGCGATTTATGTACATTTAAGTTAGTGTTTTTTTAAACAATTTTAATTGAAAATATTTTATTTAAGTTCTTGAATTGTTTATTACAGGGCACCTTTCCAATCCGAAGTACTATATCATCGTGTTTTTCATTCTTATACTACTGTGGCTAAGAATCAATTACTTCCCTGCCCGTTGTGCGACAAATTATTTCGCAAACAATCTTTACGTTTCCATTTACACAATCATACAAAGGAAAAACTTTTCAAATGCAATCTGTGTAGTTCTTCGTTTTCACGTCCCAATAATCTTAAAGATCATGTTAAAAATATTCATGTTTCTGATGCTGCTGTAGCTGTTAAAGCTTCCGGAAAGAATGAGAAAACATTTACGTGTGATTATTGCCAGAAGGTGTTTAAGAGCAAGTAAGTAACTTCTATTTATGGTTAATTTTGTAATCTACTGAGCAAAGTGTCTTGTTTTTTTCTATAGCAAAGTGTCTTGCAATAGAGAAGGCAAAGTGTCTTGTTTAGACACTTTTCTATATCAAAGTCTTTTTTTTTTGAACACTCTTCTATAGCAAGTGTCTTGTGTAGCCCCTTTTCTCTTTACTCTATAAGAGAGTATCTTTTGTACACACTATTCTGTGAAAGAGAGTCTTGTTTATTTTTCATTACGATTTTGTTCACGGTTCAAATTTATCTCCATTCTTCTATTTCCAATCTTCAAAATTTAAAGATTCTACTATTTAAATTTTCCAAAATATACGAATTTCAGAATTTGCATTGTTCATTTTTCTAAACTGAACCATTTATGGTTCAGATATAGTTGTTAATAATATACCCATAGTTACTCTAACGAAATACGAAAAATCTATCTATTGTATTTTTTGAGTTACATATACGAATCTAATACTCACTTTGTATGGATGATACCATCCATTTTTAAAAACTGAACAACTTATGCTTGAAATATAAATTTTTAACATATTGTTACTCATACGAAATTAGAAGATTTTTCGTATTCGATTCTTCAATATACTCGTATACTTATTTAATATTTAGTTTATGTGTGGGAGTGGCACCCTCCCACAGTCCGCTCAATTTACAAAATTGATGTTATATTTTTTGCATTTATCGGTACATTATATAAGTCTGCCGATTTTTCGTAAAATGCTCATATGGATGTCGAAATTGTCCATATATGTAATTTAAGGAGTCTAGATATAGCAGTTTTCGAAATATACGACTGTTAATACTTTTTTCGTACATGGGCGTGTCCTCTCGCCTATTTGAAATTTTCTAGTAAAATGTGGCCTATATTTACTTCCAGTGCCCATGTTCTGGAACTAGCACAGGGAGAAACTTTTCGATTAAGTGAAACAGAAATGCCATAAATTGAAACAAAAAACTAGTTTTCTCACAAAACTGTTTCTGTAACTTTTTTGACGAGTTATCGCTGTCACGTAAGAAAATTACTCGTCAGTGAGTTACTCGTTTGTGAGAAAGGCTTCCGCTTTGAACTGTCAAATATTCTCACAAATAAGAACGCTGCGAGATATAATATTAAAAATAAAAATTATTCAAATCGCAATAAATAATAACACATTAAATACTACATATGTATACTCGAATATATTATATTTTATTTATTTAACAATTTTCTCTTAGCAAAACCAAGTTTTCTTTTTTACACCACGAACCTATTTTTTATTTTAATGCAAATTATTTTGTAAATGACAACATTAAAGTCGTACTATAAATTATTTTGTATAGCCGGCGGTTATATTTTTGCCGCCGTCGCGAAATATTTTTTAATTTTAGTAAAATTTGTTCGCCGTCAACGAAAATTACAAATTAGCTGTTTCAAACACTAAAATTTCACATCGGCTTTGAGTTGTTTCGTATAATATTTCTGTATTGAAAAACTTTTATCACATAAAATATAAAGATATTGGGCTACTAAAGAGAATTAGATTATAAATGCATTAAAATGTATTTCCAAAACTGATTCGTTTTCGATTTTGATTTCCATCACATGCCTGATTATCACATTCGTCACATTAATTTTATGGATAATGGTAAATTTGGTGAAAAACTTTGTTTGAAAGTAAAATAAATATTTTAAACTTGACAATAAAAAAAACTGTAGACGAACAACCTGGTTTGGGGTCTCAATCATATTTTATTGAAAACATTCAAAAAGTAGTACATATCTAAAATAGAAAGCAAAATTATTTACTAAGCTCGTTAATTTTATTAAATAATGGACAATGTTTTTACTTCCTTTTGGCCTTTATTTTGTCCCCGTCTAAAAATAATTTTCGAAAATGTTTATATGGAAAATAATATTTCATGTCAATTTTTTGAGAAAATAAGTTTTATAAAAAAATACCGAAAAAGTACCAAGAATCCGTTTATTTTGGGCCTTAAGAATTTGAAGGTAAAAAGTACCATATAAGCTGGAGATGAGTGTTAATTTTTATGTCTATATTTATTTATTTAGCAGATACAAAGTTTTGTAACCCGTTAGGCCTCAGTTTCGTTCGTTGGGTAGAAATAATTTTGGATAATTGTCTTTGTAATTATTTGAAAGACCTGGAATTAGAGAATAATATTTCTAGATCTTTTTGTTGAGAAAAAATGTTTTCAGAAAAAAGTACCAAAAAGAGATATAATTTTCAGGCCTTAAAATTCAAATTTCCAAACAGTACCGAAAATATTTCTATGTTTACTTATTTAGAAGATACGATCATTTAGAATTTCCAGAAAGTACCTCTTCTTTTTGAATTAAAGGTAAACAAACTTAAATTTTATGCTTGCTTCATTAGTTATGGAGATACACAGTTACCATATTTGCCCGCTTTATCCCTCTTTACGTCTGCATTTCTAAAAATCTTTCTATGATGTACATAAGTCATAATTTGCACAAAGAAATTTTTATTGAAAAGCTTGTTGCAATTTTTTCCTTGAAATTTCTTCGGTGTTCACACAGCATTTTATTGCCTAAATCGCTCGTAGTTTTATTTGAGAGTATACACACATATGTAATACGAATAGGAGAGTAACACGAATTGTTAGTACAATCAAGTCTTATCTTTCCCTCACCACGATGTCTAAAACGTCATCAGCTTAGCTTAAAGAATTGCTTCGTATAAATTGGGACTAAAAGGAATCCAATATCGGAATTTTAAGTTGCTAGCTTGAGTCAGTCAGTCACATTACTCTTTTATATACATATACAGATAAATTTAATTTACAATTGTATTGTAAGTATTGTTTCACAGTCTTCAGATTTAGCTGACCAGTTTCTGTTCAATTCTCTGTTGAGCTTGCCAGTTCATTCACACACGTTAATTAAATTTTCATAATTTTTAATGCAAATTCACATGCATGAAAGAAAAAAACAAAATGAAATAAGAAAATTGACCGTACCGTCAAGTTTGTACCCCTTTTATTCTCTTTTCCCTTCTCAACCAAAAATACTTGCCTTGACGAGTCGGTGTGAAAGCGGACTAATAAATAAATCAATCCCAATAAAATATTGTTCAATACAATTGGTGTATTAAACAATTTGTTCTAAATACAAATTTTAAACTGTGTTTAGAAATGATTATATCAAGCAGCACTAAGAATGAGAAATAAATAATAAAAAAAAACAAAAACTTTACAAAAAATCTACTAATGACCACAGCCTGCAGTAAAATTCATAATGTTGTGTTGCAAATTTATAATCCTAAAACGAATGACGGCAAAAACAATAAGTATTTATTTGTTGTTTAGTTGCATGCATAATTGCAGAAGAATTGCTTGGCAAGTGGATGAGGTAGGTGGTGGAGAGGAAAGTATTTTAAACAAAGATTGCATTTTTAGTGGCCGCAAGCGTGATTTAGTGAATGCAATGCAATACTTTTAAAACTTTTTTTGTTATATTTCTATGTGGTCATGTAGTGGTGGAGGACCAACAATGCACACACTTTTACACAGATTTACAAATGCATTAGTAAAACAAAAAACAACAACAATATATTTATTATTCCTACATATGTGCAAAAGCTTGTAGGCAGAGGTTTAGGGACATTTGTATACATTGTGCCAAGGAATGTCCTGCTAAAACTTAATGAGTTATTTTTTTTTGTTCTCATTTTGTTAGTTAATTTGTCCTTTTTTCGGGAGGCAAATGTTCTTTATTTATTTGTTTCATTAGTGGTTGTGGATTTTGGAATTTTTTAATTTCCGAATATACACTCTCATGGCCTCATACTCCCCTCCTATGCATATCCTTTATACACACTCATTTAAATAATACGCGGTTGAATTGTTTAGTTTAAAAATTACAATGTATCGTGGTCATTATATGTGTAAATTGCTTCCTTTTCTTCTTTAGTTTTGTTTGTTTTAATGTTTTTTATCTGAGGCAAATGGCCAGAATTAAAAACATTTACAAAAATTACAATTGTACAACTTATTTTCATATACAAATTGCAATAAATTGAGTGACATTTTAATAAAAAGGACATTTTTTTATTTCTTTGCTTCTTAATAATGCACATTTTTGTTAGACAAGCGCCACAAGGATTTGTTTTTAGGGTATAATGAAAAAGAGGAAGGATATAGAAATATGTAGAATGTTTGTGTTCATAATAATTTCAATGAAACCAAACGGAATCAGATATTTTCTAGGAATAGTTTGAATGAATTTTACATTAATAAAACACATTGATACAAAATTCAGTAAAAAGAAGTTACCAAGGAAATAATACCATTGGTATTATAAGGAGCAGCGTGAGGGCCTCAACAAAATTCTTCACTTCTGAATAGTGCATAGGGAAGACACTTTGTAGTAGAATTAGAGTCTGAATATACATTCCCATTGACACTATAAGTAGCATAAAATCTTTCTCCTTTGCAATGCTTTAGATTTTTGTCCCAGAATTTCGAGTTTTGCTAGGTTTAGTTTGAATTTGCCTTCACGACGTGTGTGCTGACTGATCTTGTCTTCAGCTTTTTTTGGATTGCATGTCAATTGCATTTCTAGCATACATATGTTTCATGCAACAGGTTTCTATTTACACACGTATGTATATTCGCGTCCCAAGACTCGCGGTCAGAATTTACTGTGGAATTTTACATTGAAAGAAAAGCCTTTCTTCGTTCCTATCATTGATACTAAAATCATCATTATAGTCCTTCTGCATGTATTAATGGCAATAGCTGTCTTTGATATTCTGTCTTGGATATTCAAGATCAGAACAGTTTGGAGCCCAGAATGATTTCCAAATACTTCCCACTATGAAAGTATGTCGCTTTCCCAAGATTGATTGTGTTTCCCGGAAACACCTGGCTTTGATTCTAGATTGCAATTTAAAACATTTTCCCGTATTTATAGTGATAGCCTATGATCATTCCTATGACCATTTTCATGCATATCTAGCAGTTATTGCTATATGTATATGTTTGATGTCTTTTGATTTTCAAATTAAGGACGGTTTAGAGTCTAAATGTTTCCCAGATACTTTGCACTATCCGAAAACCCGAGTTCCACCACATTTAAGTGCGGTAGTACTAAAAGAGTACGAGATCGGCTTTCCCACGATTTACAGCAAGTCTACTGTCACTGTTCTAGCTTCTAAATACAACAAACTTCACTTCATGTATTTATATGGCACTAAACTTTTTTTCTATTTTGAAATTTGTCTTCAAAAGATCAAATAATCATAAGTTTAATTCTCTACTCCCGAAGTCATTTAAATTTACAATCTAAGCACCTTGTGCCAAACTGGTCAGTCTAACTGCCATAAACCAATTTAATATAAGGAGTGTACTACGTTCTTCATGGCAATCAACAAATATGTTAAAATGTTATCATAAAGAATAATCACTTGAACATGAAACAAGTGTATATTGAAATTTCAATTTCTATTGCAAAAGAAATGCAAAGAAAAACACCAAAGAAATTATGTTCATACATAAAGAAATCCAAACGAATCGTAAAATAAATGTTTTTCAATATTAATGCTGACTTGTACCATTATAATGGATTTTAATAAATTCCAAAATACAAAAACCCAACAACAACAGCAATAAGAGCACTGGAGTTAGATGCAGAACAAGTGAACCACATCGATTTTCATTGAGTATCACTGTCTATGGCAATTTCTCAAAACCATAAAATAAATGAAGACGAAAAACGTATGACGACTACGACAACAGCAACCATGATGCACTCAACTTTTAGAGTAGAGAGATGTTTAAAAAGGATGTTACATATATTTTTCTTTGACTTAAAACTTTTCTCCTGCTGCTAGAATTTTTAAAATAAAAAAAAACAAAACTAAAAATCAAGTTGTATTAAATTGAGTCTCAAGTGATGACGAGAAATGTTTGGAAAAAATATAAACGTAAAATAAAATCTTGCAGTTGCTTGCTGTATTGAATTGAATTTAAAGTGAAGCAGCAGCCAGCGATGAGAAAGAATCATTAAAATGAATTGCTTTCAAACTGACAATGAGAGTTTGTTTGTATGTGGCGCACGAGTACTAGAACATACAAACAACCAAACAACAATTTACCGGCAACAGTAGTGCAAATATTGGGGGTCTTGGAAAATTATTGGATCTGCTACAAACTAAGTTTAGCTAGCAGATGACGAAGTGCATAGAACCTCCTATTTCAATGTGATTTAATCCAGGAAGTAAACTAATGTAAACCTTATAAAGTGTTAGGATTGGGTCGCTTTTGGAGAGTAAAGAAAGTAAACTCTAAATCGTTTTTTATATTGAATTATGCATAATTCCAACCCATTATCTAATACCTTTGAAATTGCTATAGAGATTGACTTAGAGATGACTAAAATATTTATTCCGATTCCGAAAGAATCACTTTCTAATCACTTCCCTAACGATTGTATTTTTCATCATACCCCTAATACAAATGTAATTTTGTAATACTCGTCTTCCTAATGTTTGACTGACGACGAATGGCATTATAGAAGAAATAGTATTTGCCGCTCCAAAAGAGAAAATATTTGAAATGCATGTTAAAGACATCAAACTCACACAAACGAAAACAAAACAACTTAAAATAAAATACAATTTTAAATAAATTCTGAAAACTAAGAAACATAAGAGATGAGTATAAAAACTAAAATAGAATACATATTATAATAATAATGGTAGAAGCAAAAAAACATCAACAACATCATTGCATTCTTACCATTTCTGTGTGTGTGTGTGTGAACCAATGATGATGAGCAGCAGAACAGTTCCATGATGAAGGCACTCTGTACGAGTAACTATGGAAATCGAAATATGTAACTGAAATATTATAGCAGAGAAACGAGCTTTGCTCTCGTATTTCTAGAGAAAATAACAACAACAACAAGCAGTATGGTGAAGTTTATTCAGAACATTTTATGCCATTTCAATAAAAATGAATTACCAGCACTGGCAAAACAGCCAACTAAAAACAACTTGAGTTCTAACAAAACTTTTCTTTAGTTTGACGCAACAGGAGCGTGGTGTCTATTTTCCAAGGGGTAAAAGAACTAAGACTAATATCACATATATGTTACACTTTTTACCCATTTCCCATATAAAAAAGGAAAAAAGTGTAACATTTTTGCCAGAAAAGAAAACGCCATTATTGTAATGCACTCAAACATTTACTTAAGTCTACTCACTCTTTCTTAAAAATACTGAAAACTGTTTTATCCACATTCATAATCAGATCCTTTGTCTGTGTTCAGAAGAATAATTCATCTAGTTTGGGCTGATTGTTATCAAATTCAATTTATTTGCTTTTTGAAGACCCGACTCTTTTCCATTCTTAGGAATAATTATTTCAATTGTCCTCTTATTATTTGTCAAAGATTAGGCTCTCATTCATCTTAATGTGTTGTTATATGTTACACAATTCGAAAAAATTTAATTTTTTAAGTTATGTTAGGGTAGGCAGCCAGTGGGCTCCTTTGTGATATCCTATAAGACTCATATTGCGGTTCTCCACATCAATGTGATGTTTGGTATTAAACCAACTCAATAAACGAATATACTCTTCTAATATACGTTAGATCGTGCAGAAATAAATAGAGCAGAATAAATACAGAGGTTGCGTTCCACCGTTACCTTATCGCCTTCATTATGGCAACTTCTATGGAAGTTATTACAAGGAATATCCTCCTTAGAAGGAAAACCCTTAAGCAACTACTAAACCAAACCCTGTTAAAATGGCTACCCATGAGAGCCTCGTTAGAAACGCAGACCATGACCATGTAATCTTCGAATTTAATAAAGTAGTCAAATGGTATTTATTATTAAACAATAAAAACATATTTTTTATATAGTTGTGCTGATTTTGTTCTTTGCAACTGTTTCGTTTCGTTGTAGTAGCGATAGCAACCTCCCCACACAATCTACGAGACCTCTACATTTATGCTCTGAAACTTAATTTAAGGTCTTATAGCATCTTAGGCCAAAATTCTCATCAATTGATGTGTTTAATTCTTCTGAAATAGTCATTCTTTATATTTCAATGTTTACTCGAACTTGGAGCTTGACTATTGTGCGATCCAAACTCAAACCAACATCCTTGCTATGGGTTATAGTAACAGGTGGTTAAATTTCAAGGGCCGATGTTGATTTTGAATAAAACACAAACTATTTAGGAAATTATTGTAGTTTTATTTTATTATGATATATTGGTATTACTCAATTATGTATGGAACAAAATATCGGCCAAATGGGCGCCGCGACCACGGCGGCACACCTCCATCCGATGGTCCAAATTTTCGATGACTCTGAGGCATAATGGAGGTTCTATGCCGTTAATGTGCCGAATTATCTCATCCTTTAGCTCTTGAATTGTTGCTGGCTTATCGACGTACACCTTTTCTTTCAAATAACCCCAAAGAAAAAAGTCCAACGGTGTCAAATCACATGATCTTGGCGGCCAATTGACATAGCCATTACGTGAGATAACACGAAGTTGTTGCGCAAAAGAGCCATTGTTTCGTTAGCTGTGTGGCAAGTGGCACCGTCCTGCTGAAACCACATATCGTCCACATCCATATCTTCCAATTCGGGCCATAAAAAGTTCGTTATCATCTCACGATAGCGAACACCATTCACAGTAACTGCCTGACCGGCCTCATTTTGGAAAAAATACGGCCCGATGATGCCGCCAGCCCATAATCCGCACCAAACAGTCACTCTTTGTGGGTGCATTGGTTTTTCGACAATCACTCTTGGATTCTCATTCGCCCAAATGCGGCAATTCTGTTTATTGACGAATCCACTGAGGTGAAAATGTGCCTCATCACTGAAGATGATTTTCTTCGAAAATTGATCATCCACTGTTGCCATTTCTTGCCACCATTCTGCCCATTCACGACGTTATGCATAATGTTCATCAACGACGAGCGTGAGAGGTGCAATTGTTGGGCACGACGACGAGTTGAGGTGGACGGCTCTTCAGCCACACTATCGCGAATAGCAGCAATATTTTCTGCAGTACGAGTTGTACGAGCATGCACTGGTGTTCTCACATCTTCTACAGACCCGGTTTGCTCGAATTTTTCCACGATTTTTGCGATTGTACGCACATTTGGACGATCAAATTGACCAAAAAAATCACGAAGTGCACGATATGCATTTTGATTTGAACGCCCATTTTCATAATAAGTCTGGCTAACTTTAACACGTTGTTGGATTGTGTATCTCTCCATGTTGAGTAAGTCTGAAATAGAGAATAGGAAAAAAGCTTGGCGTTTAGGTGTGGTTCACATTCAACATCGGCCCTTACAATTTAACCACCCTTTATTTTATGGATTGTAACTCCTAATGAAAGCCGAAAAAGGGGCAAAAGCAAACTGAAATTAACATTTCAATTTTGTCTGCCACGTCTCTGGCTCAATCAAACTGCAAACAAAACAAAAATCAAAGTTTCTTTCCAAATGCATTTTCATTCATGTACAATGATGACGATTCACTGAAGAGGTTTTCTATGAGATTTGTTTTTTTTTTTTTTTTTTTTAATTTGCAGTTTCGTCTACAAATCCGGAAGTAAATGGCGCAGAGTTACATTTCAACTTTATCTGCTGGCCAAAGTGAGTGACGACTTCACACTCTGTTTTTAGGGGCGGCATTGGTATGATGCTAGTGGTCGTTTCAAGTGCCCCGTTTTGTTGTATGTTGTATGTTGTATGTTGTTTTTTTTTTTTTTTGTTCATTTTTAATAATATTACTGCAGAAAGGAATGTCTGTTTGTTGCCTGGTCTCGTTAGTCGTAAAACTTAAGTATCCTACAAAGAAAAATATAAAATAACACGAGAATAAAAATGAAAATAAAATATAGCAAAAACAAAAACATCAAAATAGATGAACAAGGACAATAATTTGAGATGAACATTAAAATAAATTTCCTCAGATATACAAGATGGAGAAAAAATTGCAGCGAAGAATATAAAGAAAACTTTAAAAGTGAGTTTCTTTAAAATGGTAATTTAAAAGTATTTGAGTTTTTTTCCATCACAAGTGGTGAATGAGGGTATATATAAGTTTGTTAATATTGAGTTATTTTAATTAGTAACAACATAATATTGAGGTTATCATTTTTGGCTATATGGTATATTCTGGCGAAAACAATAGATGTTGGAAATAGCCTATATAAATCTTTAAAGTCTATATGAGTTATTTATTATAAATACTCCATAAATTTAGCAAAAGATAAAGAATAATGATAGACCATTGCAGTTTTAAAATGTGGAATTATGTTGGAGTCCGAGGTATACTAGAGGGGTGTTCGTAAGAGCGAGGACAACATAAAGAAACATACTCAGGAGCAGAGTTCGTATACAACAGCTTTAAACGAAATTCATAGAGACGCCATTAATGCCGCGGATTCACTATAAAGCGTAAATTTCGTACATCGAGTTAATACAGCGTCGGCATACAATAGCCGACTTAATGCCGATTACATTCTTTTGAGTTCTTATTCAACTTCATACCGCTCTGCCAAACCTACCCAGCAAAAAATGTGCTCCAAAAGGAGTAGGTTTTATGTATGAATTCATACCTCAAATCGCTTCAAACCTGCTGATGGGATGCATGATTTTTGTATGAGGTGTTCCCGGTTTGGAGTACTACTTTCTGCTGACAATAAGCGCTTCTTTTAACCTAATCAAACATGCAAATAAAGCACTTTCCTAAAATGTTTTACGTCACTTCGCGCACACCAATCAAAGAACAAATTCTATCTGAATGTTTTTGCATAAGAAAAATTCATAGTAACTGAGAAGCGCGATATTCGTTTTGCAATTGGCGTGATACGTAAATCTGTTATAATTTCATTCAATTCAGCACTAAAAAAGCATATTCTTTGTATATTTTATTCGTAAGCATTTACTGCTTCAAAAGAGCGCTTTTATTGAAGCGTTCGACTATGCGCTTTTTCTCTTAAGTGCTTCAAAAAACACGAATTCTTTTTACTGGGTAGTGTCTTGAGATATTAAAAAATTCATCAAAGACATATGGCGTTTTCTTTTCTGGCAAAAATGTTACACGTTTTTCCCATTTCGCACCTTTTTTAATTTTTTTGTGTTCTTTTCTGAAAAAATATCAACACTGCTAAAGTGTAGTGTGTTCTTTTCTATAAATGTCACACTATAAATTTAAAAAGTGTTGCACCTTTCACACTCTGTATTTTTAGAGGGGGAGAATCGCACGATAAAACAGCTGACATTTGTTTTGTTTATGAATATGTATTTGTCTTAAGAAACAAAAAAAATATACAAAATGGAAAATATTACTACTTTTTTATGTGCTGAAAAAATTTTGGATGACTTGTTGGATTCGTCTTCATTATCTGATGAAAAATTTGATATGATTATGGAAAGAAATCCACAACCGCGAGTGAAAGGCTTTGTAGAGAACGTAATTAATGAATACTCTGAAGTTGATGTATGTCAAATTTCATAGGACAATATCTCCTACTTATATGTATATGTAATGTATGTTTATCTATATATTTATATAATTTGTATAGTTTAAGAAGAAGTCGGGAAGGCGCCATTGGTCTGCTTCATCTTTTTAACAATAAAAACAAAAACAGCTGTACATAAAAAAAAGTGTTACACTGTTGTGATTTTATGTTCTATTCTGACCATTAAAAATGCGAGCTCTTTAAAATGTGGGGTAAACATTATAAAAATGTACATAATAAAGGTGTAACATTTCATTTCAGAAAAGAAAACACCAATAGTCAAATATATACTGATAAGTAACTATTATTTTGGCTGAACTCATGTGAAACCACAAGGTTTCACAATAGCACAAGCAATAAAGTATTGTTCATTTTGCTCTGAATGATTGCGTGAATAGCCTTATTTAAAACTAGTTGTAATAAAGCCGGTTAAACACCAAGCAATTCATTCAATATCTCTTGCTTATTAGTTTATGTATAACTTCAGCAATTGATTGACCACAACTTTAACCTAATGTACTTGCCCGTATTTCTCTTTATAATAAACCGTGATCCATATTGAGGTGCCCTACTTTTTTAAAGAAACAAACACAGACGATTCAAAATTAATGGGGAATGTTTATTATCATTTGAAAGAACATTCTTTGGCATTTATTTTTTGAAGATTGTGTCTCTCAAATGTTGGACGTAGCACTGTGGATCAAAGCACTGTGGTGCGGTCCAATCGTTCTCTGGAAGATTTTGTATACTTACGATAATATGTACTAACATGTTCATACACTCCATGCTTCCGCTCGCCTTTCGCGTTTAGCCTTAAGGCCGTTTTTAGGGCCTTTAGATGAACTGGGAAACAATTTACTAATGCTAAAAGCACTTCTAGAATTTTAGATAAAAAATTTTTGAAGGAAACTCCTTAAAAATTATAATAATTATAAACATTGGTCACAGAAACAAATTAATTTTGTAAATTATTTACTGCTTTTTAACAAAAAGTAAGAAATTTCTTAAAATGATTGTGGTAATGTATTAAACATTTTTAAATGATTGCAAAAATTTAATTTTTAACTATTATAAAAATAGTAGTAGAAATACTACTTTTTAAAAAAAAAGTTTGAAATTTATTAGTTTTTATAAAAAATATTATTGCTCTTAAAATTTAAGTTAAATTGAGAGAGACAGTCGTAATTCAGCTGTGGGTGAAGAAAGAATTCGTGCATCATTGTCATTATCGTTTAAGGAAAATCAGGCCGTTTTTTCGCTGCCTTCGATAGATTTACGTCTCACTCTTACATTGCTTAATGCATGTCGTTGTCCAACTCTACCGCGTTACGGTTTTTCGGAGTTGTGCTTTAGCCATATGGTACAAATTTGTTTTACTACAAGATTTAAGCGTTCCAGCTTCCTATATGTTGGTATAGGTCGACTTGAAACTTACTTGAATTGATCGTGGGATAATTTGGCAATTCTTTCTCTGCCAATCAAATTTATATTCAAATATACATGAGAGAGATTTTTTGTATAATTTTTCTAAAAAGTAGTAAATTATTTACTACTTCTACTTTTTAACAAAAAGTAATAAATTTTGTAAAATGTTTGTGGAAATTTTTTAAAAATGTTTAAGTAATTATAAAAATGCCAATTTTAACTATTTCAAAATAAGAGTAGAAATATTATTTTTTTCAAAAAATTTTAAATACGAGGTCTGATCAAAAAATAACCGTTATTTTCAAATTTAGTTAGTACCGTCTGTTCGATTTTCGTATTTTTTTCTGTTATGTTGGTACACATGTCTTTTATATATGTTGGTAATGTCAGCCATTTTGGATTGTCAGTTTGTTTTTGACAGATAAAAAGGTTAGTGGTGTTTTGGTTTGGTCTTCGAATTTTTACTATTCGAAAAAATGGATCAAAGAAACTGTATTAAGTTTTGTGTAAAAAATTAAATTAATTGCGCAAGGACATTTAAAATGTTGGCTGTGGCGTTTGGCGAGTCTACTATGAGCAGAACACAAATTCAATTGTGGTATAACCGGTTTAAGGAAGGCCGAGAAGATGTCAATGACGATGTTCGTCCTGGTCGCCGGAGCACGTCAACAACCGATGAAAACATTGAAGCAGTGAATAAAATGATTTTGGATAATCGTCGAATCACTATCAGAGAGGTTGCTGATGATTTTGACATATCGTTTGGCTCATGCCAAGCAATTTTTACGGATGTTTTAGGCATGAAACGTGCGGCAGCGAAGATTGTTCTAAAATTGCTAAATTTTGAGCAAAAACAACGTCGCATGTACATCGCTCAGGAGCTGTTGAACATCGTCAACGACAATACAAATTTCCTCCAAAAGGTTATAACTGGTGACGAATCATGGGTGTATGGCTATGACATTGAAACCAAAGCCCAATCATCCCAATGGAAACATCCAGAAGAGCTAAGACCAAAAAAAGCACGTCAAGTTCGGTCAAATGTGAAGGTTTTGCTCACAGTTTTCTTCGACTGTTATGGCGTGGTGCATCATGAATTCTTGCCACAAGGTCGTATGGTCAATAAGGAATACACAGAATTGTGGAAAAACCAATCATGGATTTTCCATCAGGATAACGCACCAGCTCACACATCGATGCTTGTGCGTGAGTTTTTGGCCAAAAACAAAACCGTTATCATGTCTCAACCACCGTATTCACTGGACTTGGCCCCCGCTGACTTTTTCCACTTCCCAAAACTGAAGACACCGATTAAAGGAAAGCGTTTTGCTACGATTGAGGAGATAAAAGAAAATATAAAATATGCAGTTCTGAAAGAAATTTTTTGCCGTTAACATTTATAGGCAAGAATTGTATAAGAAAATATGCTAATAATACAAGTTAAAATGCTTTTTTTTTTGTTTTCAATCAAAATGTTTTTCTTAACCTTCAAAATAAGTTTTTTATGTTCCATAAGGTACGGTCACATTTGGCAAATATTTGCCGAAAAATACGTAACCACTAAATAACATATACGAGTATTTGAACTTGTTTAATTATTAAAAAAAAAAAAACTATCCTTATTTAGGTCAAAGCTCAACAAATATTTAGTTTTAATTTATTTGATGCTGTTTGATCTTGCAAAACTCTTGTAAGAGTAAACAGCGTCAAACAGATTTGTGCTAAAACAAGTGGTTACGCTTTTTTGAATAAATATTTGCCATATGTGACCGTGCCTTTGGTAATTTTTAAACTTTAATTTAAATTATTTGCTTACATGTACATTGTTATCCTTGTTAGAAACTTCTTCTACTAATTTTAATACAACGTTAGTCATTCCTTTATCTCATTAACATGTGTGCCCTCCAATTACACTTTAAAAAGTCATTTTATAAAATGCTATTCCTTTGTTTAATTTTCATTAAAATTGCATACAATGGATTATGTGCTGCATACGTTACACGTACTGCACTGCACGTAATGCTTAAACACACATATCGTTTACTCTTTATTATTCCAAATCCTCAAGACGCTTGGTTAATTCCTTTTAATTCTAAGATGTGAAAACAAAGAAATGTTTGCTAATTTTCAGCCTGACTAAACGTTGTTTATTCTTGTCGCGCGTCCCTGCTTTATGAAGTGTGTTTTGTGGGGAAATAGAATGAATGAAGGAATAATGCTAGACTGATGTGTATTATGGCAACATAACTATAGTGGGTGTATTATACTCGTAGAGGTTTTAAGGCTTTACTAATTATGCATATAATCCTTTTAATGGATCGTGCTAATAATTAGAAGAATCTCATTATAGTAGAGCTTGACAAATTTGTCTTTTTAACTTTAAATCATATTGATTATTCTCACTCTACCATAATGACATTCTACCACATCAGGAACAAATTCCTTACCATATCATCATCATACCACATCCGTTGCATCAATCTCTTTAACACCACAATTCTAATGTAACCCAAAAAATACAAAATATTTAACACGACTGGTGCAAAACCCAAGAAATTGTAGTCATTGTTTCTTGGGTTTTGTATTTAAACTATACAAAGCAAATGCTGGTAAGTTTAGCTTTAGTAGAAAGGGGAGTCTTGTAGTTTCACAAAAGTCTGTACTTCCGACAATGGTTTTAGGGAAAAATCTTTCAAACAACTAAACATTTACTCATACTCTGAGCTACTTGTACGAACAGACTACCAGATGAATACAAAAAATGTTTGAGGAAATCCTACAGTCTGTTGAAATCTAAAGGATGCAGTTGTTTTCATTTTTTGGAGGTGGATTGTTAATGCAGAGTTCATACGCTTAAAAACTTGACGAAATGTTTCACACTTGCTTGAATTCTAATGAAGATAAAGGAACACTGATGTTGGTTTTTCATGTTAATATTTTTTTGTTGCTTTTCATTTTTATGTATTTAAGTTGAGGTGTTGCTGTCATGCTAGTACATAGTTGTAAACGGAATCTTGGATGATGTTTTCTAAATACACTCACAAAATTGAAGTGAAGAAACTAAAGAAACCTTCGTATCATCATACATCCCTTTTTGAGAACATCATGTACTCTACACTTACACTTTTCTTGGCACAGTCAAGTAACATCTTGCAGGGTCTCCTCACTAGCATGAATTCCGCAAAATTACCACTATAAACTTTTTTGTGGCACTGAATCTATTCGACAAGTTCTGAGACATTTACTTGAAATAATGTAAAATTAAAAAAGAGGCCCTCAAGACAGGGCCCTGTTACCTTACAGTTTAGTTTCTACATTTCTAAACGATCTGAATCTCCACATGGTGAGGACTTAACTTCATTCATATCCTATCCTGGATTTCTTCAATTCAAGTAACTTGCAAATACAAAAACGACAATACAATACTTTTCATTAGCTGGAGGAAAGAAATAAGATTGAACATTAAAGTTTATGACACAAGAATACCGGCAATAAATACTGAGAGCTTTTCAATATCAATTTTGAAGAGTAGAAACAAGATATTTAAAATGCTAATTCTCGTGAATTATAAAGTGATGTCCACTTGAAGAAATTAAGGTCTTAATAAAGCGCTGTACGAGTTAGTTTTTGTTTAATGATTCACAATAACAAAGTGTGGTTAAGCCTCACCTGGAATAGAATAGTACGTATATGATCTGCTCAATCATAGAATTTTTCATACTTAGTTTCCAGCGATGAAAAAAACTGAAACTTGTCCAAGGTTCAACAAATGCTAAATTCCCAGTACCAGCAGCTGACATACAGGCCCAAATCACCACCATGCTTCACTATTGCCTCTAAGTTTTCTTTGTTGAGTTCGGTATTTGATTTCCGCCTTACATACAACATGTCATCGGAACCGAATATGTTAAGATTAGATTCATCGGCGAAAATGACTGAATTACATAATGCAGATTCCTTGCGAACATATTCTTTGGTTAAATTTAGCCTGCACAGCCTGTTTTTCGAGCTTATAAATGGTTTCTTGGCTGCAAATCGGCCATTAAAAGACGCATGACTCGACAAACAGTTTCAACGCAACATTGTTTTTCTCAGATCAGCCTAAACTTCGGAGGCCCGTTTGTGAAGGCTTGAATTTGGCCTTATTTTTTTTAAAATGTGTTGCTCATCATGCTCATTGAAAATTTTATTTAGTTCCTTTATGCCTTTGTTATAGACCCGATTTTCATGGATGAAGCGCTCAAAGATTTTTTGAACTGTGAAATTGTTCGTTATGAGTGGCCATTTTGAAAATGATTTAAAACCAATTCTCGTTGTTCTATTGCTGTACGCTGACTCATTTGAACTATTTTAAATCGGACTCACAATTGAACAGAAAATATTGATAGAAGTAGAAAAAAAGAAAAACGAAAAACCAACAACTCTGCATGGAGCTATCGGTACTGTAGAAATTGATTGCATAAAATAAGCTGTGACATGAATAACGTGCATTTTTTGGATTTTTAGTTTTTTTGCAATAAATTATTTTTCTTTGTTAGACTATAAAATTTGTTTTTCTTTTTAATGACACCAATTTATTTTTTAAGTTCCTGTTAATTTTCTTTTTATGAAGTTTTGAAAACAAACAAAAACTACACTGCATAAAATAAGCTGTGAGCCACAGCATATAATTTAGAGGCAGTTATAAACAAAATCTCAACTTAATATTGTAGGTATTTTATGAAAAATTCCACTGAAAATATCCCATTTTCCTTTGAGAAAATCTTGTACAAATTTTCTGGTGTATTTTCTTTTATGTAATTTTGATACATTTTCAACAAAACAGCTCTCCCACAAAAGCAAAAGGAAATGTCTAACATGGCGAATGTTTTTCTTTTAATTTATTTTTTTGAACATGTTGATACATGCACCAAACAAACATGTTCTTTGTCGCTGTTGTTTACCTGATTAAGTTTTATCCAAGGCGGAGTTAACATCCTGCATTAGAAAATTTCTGCTCTTCATGAGTTTCATTGTCAGTATCAGGATGTTCGATGTCTTAACCGGGGGTTTTTGTCAAAAACTTTTCTTGCTTTTGTTTTGGCGTTGTTTGTTTTGTTTTGTCTGTCTGTATGATTGTAGGTGTCTCAGGTTTTTGGGAGTTTTCTAGTTTTCTTCCTTGAAAGCTTTATTTCGCTTGTTCCTTTTACATGAAGACAAGCAGAAGACATGTTTTGTTTTGCACATGAAGTAAAATATTTTTGGCATTTTGAAATGTTTTCTTTTTTTTTTTTGCTGTTTGTTATGTATTATTCCCACAACTCGCATAAATATTTATGACATTTGTCTTAAATAAATATGCTGATGGTGTGTAAGAAATACATAAGAATGCATTAGTATTGTACATGTTTTAAAACTTCCTTGTTTTATAATTTCTGGCTCATTAAAATTGTATGCATGCCATGCAAATTGAAGGTGTACGGCATAAATGAAGAATGTGAGCAACACCTACCTCTCAAAGTTTGCTCTCAATCTGAATAACTTTTATTTAGGATGTACATATGTGCTTAAATTCTTAAGGTAGGGGATTTGCCTTTTCTAATACAGGGTGGGGCAACATAACCCCCCGATTTGAAATGAGCGCCATTCCGCTCAATGATAATGTGGATGGGTGGGCGTGGTCTCAATTGATAGATAAGGTTTTAAAGTTTTGTTACCATCAAGGCCAGTCGTGATCATGCGGTGGAGTAAAGAGCAACGAGCGTTCGCCGTAGAGACCTATTTATCCAATGGCAACTCAGTCATCACAGCCCAGCGTCAGTTCCGAAATCGGTTTAATCTCGCGCCCTTGGCCCCTGTTCCGAACCATAAATCCATTGCTGATTGGGTCAAATGTTTTCGTGAAACCGGCAGTGTAGTGAAAAAAAGACCTGTAGACCTGGTTTTTTGAAGAAGATGAGCGGGTGGTCACGGTAAATTCAGACCGTTACATCAATATGCTTGAGGAGTTTTTTGTCCCCCGACTTGATGAAATGGACTTAGGGGACGTATGGTTCCAGCAGGACGGAGCAACGGTTCACACTGCGAGGAGTTCGATGGCTTTGTTGAGGGACCACTTCCCTGGACGCCTCATCTCTCTCAGAGGCGATTTGGAGTGGCCACCACGATCGCCTGATTTAACCCCGTGCGACTTCTTTTTGTGGGGTTACCTCAAGTCCCGGGTCTTCAATTACCGTCCACGGACTCATGATGACCTTAAGACCAACATCCGCGAGGAAGTGGCGAACATACCGGTCGACATGTTGGAGAGGGTGATGCGAAACACGCGAAATCGGTTCGTTCAGTGCATCGATAATGGAGGGCGTCACTTGGCCGATATGATTTTCAAAACTATGTGAAAAAAAACTTTAAGATATTTCCTACACATAATTTAAAAAAATAAACAAATATCTCTAATACTTTTTTATTTATTGCGTTACAAAATTGGGGGGTTATGTTGCCCCACCCTGTATAATAAGTAGAATTTACATTTTAAAATGAAAATGTTGCTTAAAAACTCCTTTTTCAAATTCCAAGTTGCTAAAAACTACTCATATCCTGTTAAACTACAACGATATACATATGTCCTTCTACTTTAGTTTTTACAATCAACTTCAATCTAATAATCATTACTGTGCTCAATATTTTTCTAATCAACCAAACAACATTGATTTTAGTTGCATCATTGCTGGGCAAAAACTTACCTGATGTAACCATCGTAAATACAAACAAAACTTTATAGTAAAACACACAATAACAACTTTACAAATTTATCGTTATTTTCCATCGTAAACGTACTTATACACTAAAATCAAAAAAAAAAAGATAAACACAAAACGGAAAAAAGGATAATGGCTTAACATACAGAACGTTCTCATACTCAAACATGACGATACATTGCCGTAACTAACTGAAACTACTCCTTGTAACTACTATTGTGTAGTTTTTGGGTGAATTAGTAGTTGTTTTGTTAGAAACCATACGAGCGCAACCAACCAACCAGCCAGGCAGCCAATGTCATTATTTCGAAAGCGTATGAAAACACACTACAACGAATTGAAGAAATCCAAGACATCTAGGTCGTTAGTGTGGAAAAACTGCAGCAAAACAACGTCATATATTTGTGACATTTACAATGGAGGGATCTCATTATAGTCGTACAACATACATACATAGATAAAGTATCCCAGTTAGTCAAATCTTTATGGATGACATTGTCTTTTGACGATTTATGTCAGATATTTCTTATAGCAAACACACTTGAAGACAAGCTGGATAATGAAGGCGGCCAAGAAACATGGGACGGAACAACCAATTAAACCTATTGTCAGACCAATTAAATCCATGACTATTGCATAAACTTTCGCCTGAAAGTTACTACAATCTGTGGCCTAATGAGTGAGAAATTTATTAATCCGTTGCTGAATTACCCTTCATGTCCGATCAACATTTATCTGTGATTAATTCCTTGCAATGTGTAGATGACATCTCATCACTCTATCAAATACATTTAGATCATTTAGAGGCAGTGTAAAATACCATTTCAGTCGAGTTCTATCTTTCAGAAGAGGGTGCTACTAAGCAGTCCGATCGTGATCATGGTTAATGGAGGGAATCTTTTCCTCTGATAAGATAAAGCACTTCGTTACCTTAAAATTAAAAAAAATAATAAAACTATTACCAAAAGCATATTGAGAAGAGAAAAACAAAAAAATTAAGATAGTAGGGAATATAAATGAGCTAATAACTTTTGAGGGCGATATAGCTTAATTGGTTAGCGCTTTTGATCATTAAGCATGAGTTGGTATTTGTAGCCCGTGTTCGATTCCCAGCCGCCGTCACTCAAACAACATCAGTTTCTGATAATTATTAGTTTTCTTATCTATCCATCATAACTAATATTTATCACAGCGCCCTCCTTCGCTGGTATAGCATGTTCAAACGCCACCGAAGTAAAATAATTAAATAATGGCTATAAAATTAAGCTTTAACATTAATGCGCCTACTCACCACCAGAGGCGCTGCAATTCTGCACTAAAAACAAAACATAATGCGCAATTGCAGAGTTGTGATATAAAAAAAGTTTTCTTCTTTCACCATCTTTACTTCTTCAATCTATCCCCTTTCCAAAGAAAGTAACGCAATTATATATAGGCATATTAATTGCCTGAGTGTTACTTCTCTTTAAAAAAAAATATTATTTCAATCGTTGATAATAATGTAGGTTTTATTACATTCATAAAGGTGCGGTCAGGTCACACTTGTCAAATATTTGCCGAAAACACGTACCCACTAAATAAAAATATATTTCAACTCATTTATTTATTAAAAAAAAAACAATTCGTTGATATAGGACCAGGCACACCAAATATTTAATTTAATTTTATTTGATGCTGTTTGATATTGCAAAACTCTTGTAAGCGTAAACAACGCAAAACAAATTTGTGCTAAAAAAAACAGTTAGTTACGCTTTTTTGAGTAATTATTTGCAGTGTGTGACCATACGTTAAATTTATTAATTTTCTTAATAAAAACTAGTAAGAAAATTTAGTCGGTCAATCCCGACCATATAATACCTTACACCCAGTATGTGTACAGTTTTTCAGAAATGGGCGTTATATGGGATATATCAACTATTTTGGACCGATCATTCAAAAATTTAGTATCATGATTTCTGTGAATATAAATATTATATGTGTTAAACTTTATCTCGATATAAATACTTTTAAAAGATTTATGGAGCTTAAATTGAATTACAGAAAGGGTATTGTATGGGAGTTTCAACTATCGGTCCACAGATAATAATAAAGTTGTACCGTATTTTTTTTAGGTATATGAAATATATTTTCGTTCAATATTATTTGGATACCAAAATTTTTGAGAGAGTTATGCTCTTTAAAGTGATTTTCGGAAGTGGGCCTTATATGAAAGTTTCAACTAATTATGCACCGACCATTATAAAACTAGGTGTCATTATTTCTGTATATAAGAAACTTATTTATGTCAAATTTTATTGGGATACCAATATTTTTAAGAAATTAGTGGTCGTTAAAGTGAATTTCGAAAGTGGGTCTTATATGGGAGCTACTAGTAATTATGAACCGATCTGCACAAAATTTGTAAATGTGATTTGGCTTCATTTTAGAGTTGTGCCCGGTCGTTCATTTCAGTGACTGGTCATTTTCGTTCATTTATCCAAGACTGATTCGTTCATTCAATTCGTTCAATCGTTCACTTTGAACGAATGAATACAACCCTTATTGAATGTGATTTTCTTCTTGTCTTTTGATAAACAGCAGCTGAACGAAATTGATCCGTACACTATTGAACGAAACCCGTTCAGTTAAATGACCGGCTTATTTCCCCAATTTCGGGGGAACATTTGTATGGGGGCCAGGTGAAATAATGGACCGATTTCCACCAGTTTCAATCCCATCCATCCGTGGGCCGAAAAAATATCACGTACCAAATTTTATCGAAATATCTTCAACATTGCGATCTGTACTCTGCGTACAAGCTTTACATGCACAGTTAGCCAGACAGACGGACGGATGGACATCGTTAAATCGACTCTGAAAGTGATTCTGAGTCGATCGGTATACTTTAAGGTGGGTGTTGGACCAATATTTCTGGGCGTTAAACATCAGCACAAATTTAATATACCCTCCCCATTATGGTGGTGTAGGGTATAAATATTCATATTTTGTCGTATGAGGAGACGTACAAATAATCACGAAAATCACCATTTGTATTTTGACTTCGTAGTGTTCGTATCAATAAAACGCAATAAAAACCTTTGATCGTCGATGCACTTTTCCATTATGCATTAGCAAAAATAAAACATACCATTTTTTGCTTTTTGTTTAATACGTAAAACACAAAATATGTATTTTTGTCACCCGTACACTTTTTTATGACGGCAAATACAAAGCAAATGAATTTTTTTTTTGTCAATCACAACCGGAGACGCTCAAATAAAAAATCCAAGCTTTTTGATTTTCAGCGATCATTAGTGACAACGTGTATGTGTAGCTGAAAAATAACAATTGCACGCACCCAACTATGTGATTGATGTGTTTATTTGATCGTCTCCAGGGCGCTTAGAATACTATCGCAAGACCTCACAGCAGTTATGAATTAAATCTCAGCTTAGTAGGTTTTTCAAGAAAAAATCCATATTAGGTAACGCATTTTTCTTTGAGAAACTTATGTCAGACAGTTCTTATATCAGACACACTTGAGGATAACATGAGCAACAATGTCTTGTCATATATCTAACACAGTTGACATCAAGAACTGACCTATCGACGATTTCTTAAATGTAATCTTCTTTCAACTTAAAACTTGTCTTTGTTATTGTGTGAACAACAAGCTGAGTGACATTGTCTCTCTTGTAGTCGTTCACAATCATCCCTATCGTGAATAAAAATTCCACATGAAATGTGTTCCCTTTTATTTTTTTAACATTGAATTTTAATAGGAAAAATGTGAAAAGGGAACAAATTTCATGTGGAATTTTTATTCATGATAGGGGTGAATATTTTTTAGCGACATTTATTCGAAATAGTCGTTGACGATTTAATCTGGCTGCCCCTTAGATGTCTTCGAGAAATACTCACTGAGGATGTTTTGAAGATGTGGCCAACTGGGCTACTAAGTATGTTTAGCTCATCTTTATATGAAGAGATATTTTGTGAAAACATGTAACAACATTAAATTTTATTTCTTCCTCCCTATAGCAAGGTTTATGCATTTTATGATGTTAAATTTATTTTCAAGAGAGGATGCAGCAATAATGTAAAGAAAGTTTTAACAAATGTAGCAAATCAATTAAAGAAAGTTTAATGGAAGCTGTTGTAACGTTAATTAGAATACATATCGATGGTCACAAGTAGAAAAGCCCTAACTCGTATTTTGTACGAAATTGAGTGTTTCAGTGATTCCTATACATTTCACGCACATACACCTCGTCACAAAAATTTATTGCAATAGTGTACAAAATAACGCTTTCATAAGCAGTTGTACAAAAAAAGTTACATGTTGAATATTACAGTTTCCATAATGTTTTTACCTTCTCCTGTAAAGTTACAATTATTTGACTTAGGGTCTTTCTACGTGTGACCATCGATATACAACCATGCTAAAATTTTCGTTCTTATTTTTCTATAGAAGCAAAAAATGGATTTAATTCCACTTACGAACGGAATTAAATTCTGTGACATGGCTGATAGTAAAAATAAAATAGTGCCGAGATGACTTCCTTGCGGGACGCCGGACTTTACCAATATTTTTTTTTTTTTTGGTAATTCCAGTATTAAATTTTACGAACTGTGTTCTATTTAAAAGATATGTTTTTAACCAGTTTAAACAAATGTTGTTGAAACCCATAATATCCAATTTTTTTTAACAGAAGATTGTGGTTAACTTTGGCAATGGCTTTAGTAAAGTCTGTGTAAAAGGCGTCAGTAGTTAACCGTTGACATAGTCATCATTGACAACATATGTCAACTGCGAACGGTGTTAGTAACGAAAAAACTTGGTGTGAAAGAAAATTAGTGATGCATTTTTCAAATAGTTTTTGTATTGCACTAAGTTTAGCAATGCCCCTATAATTCGTTATTTGTGATTTATTACCAGATTTAAAAAGAGGAATAATAAATAATTCTTTCCAAATATTGGGAAAGTAACGCTTGCCAGCTAGGAATTTTTTTTAAATTTGGGAACAGGTAAAAGTCACTGGGAGCTTAATCAGGAGAATAAGGTCAAGCCACTCGTACTTTAATTTATTGATTTTAGCCATTGTTTAAACGCTATAGCATTGTCTTATTGAATTTTTTTTTTTGTGTTGTAAGCCAGGACGTTTTTTTTCGAATTTTTACGTTTAATTGATTCAAAATGTTGCAATAGTCAATCAAGAAAATACATTTGAAGTCCCAAAAAAAAAAACCGTTGCCTTAACCTGACCAGCCGTTTGAAATGTTTTTGCCTTCTTTAAGGCACTTCCTCCAGCTTCAGTTCATTGCTTGGATTGTTCTTTTGTCTCTGGAGTGCAGTGGTGAATCCATATCTCATCAACAGTTATGAAACGACGCTTAATTTTATTTTATATATTTTTCTTAAAACGGTCCAAACAAGCTTAAGGTATTTTAATTCTTAAGCGATTTTAACAAATGCGGCAACCATCTTGCAGAAAACTTTTTCATTTGTAGTTATTCATGCAAAATTAAATGGACTCGATTATTTGGGATGCCCGTGATATTACCTGCTTCACGCACTTTTATTCGTCGATTATTTAATACCATATCATGCACTTTGGCTACAATTTCTGCTGTTGTTGCTAATTTTGGACATCTGCTACTTGGTTCATTCTCAATGCTTGTACTTTTTTGAACACCTATTTCTATATGAAGGAGTTGGCAGATCGAAAAGAAATTTAACATGTGTTCATAGCACAGGTGGAAGTGTTCAAAACACTTAACTTTTTTCTGTTTATACCGCGCTTTCTGTTCTAGACTAAGACGTTTCCGAACTGCCCTCGTATAACATTTTTTTTAATGACACTAATTTATTTTATTATGGAACTTTGAAAACAAAAAATGCAAAACTATGAGCCACTGTATATCCTTAGATCAAAAAAAAATAAAATTTTGAATATTTAAGAATTGTGGAAATTTGTTACATATAATTTTATTTAACAAATCAGCATATTAAATTATTTTTACATATTAAATTTTTAAGTTTTCCCTTTAGCTTTCACAATAATTATAGTCAACTGCCACAATGATTTGCCTCTGCCACTTGTGTAAACTTTTACACTTTTATTGCTTTCATGTCAACTGTTAGATTCAATTTGAATTTTAAAATTGGTCAGTTGTCCACATACACCTTTTACACGTATCCTTTTGTGCCACAAAGAACAACAACTGGAAGAAGGATAAAATGTATTTTGTTGGATGAAAAGGCAACCAAATAACCAAAAAAAAAAAAAAAAAACACACTGCACTGCTATTTTCAACGACACGTCCTATGCTGGCCCAAAACGTGACTAGAAAAATTGCTTACAAATTCTAATAACTTTGATTTAATCTAATTATACAGTCCTATAAAAAACAGTAGTGAAATAACAGAGGCGAACAAAATTTTTAGATTTAATTTTGATAGTAATAAAATACAACTTTGTATGTAGATTTAGTTTACTAATGTTGACATTCAGTTTTGAATATTTCTATGTAGGAAAACAAACATGTGTTGGGCTTAATTTGTGTAAAATAAATTTGTTTTTTATTAATATTTTTTTTAGGCATTCCATGAAAATGCACTGTTTGACGCATCATGTTTCGGAGACCAAACCAGCTGAAGAACTTCATAGTTTCAAATGTACTCAGGAGAATTGTGACTATTCTTCGGTTAGCAAATCTTTGTTAGCCATTCATTTGAATTCCCATTCAATGGAAAGTTTCAAATGCTCGGAAAAGGATTGTAATTATGTGGGAAAGAGTAAATTGCATTTGAGAAGGTAAGTTTTTAATTGTAACTGAATTATATTTATGTATTTGATTTAACACATCAGTGTGTATGAGAAAACTAACTGGAGGTAAGTTTTAATGCAGGAAGTTTAAAATAGTGCCGACAATGTTATTATTGAGAAATACCATCACTATTATTAACGATAACACAAACCTTAAACTTTAGCCATCAAAATAATTCACTAAAAACAACCTCCATTTTTTTTTTTTCAAGCAAAAAAAAAACGAAAGCACAAAAATCACATTTAAACACGCAGTTTTATATAAATTTATTTCAACTGATCTATAAATTGCTGATATTTCGATCACTGTTTATTAAAGCAGCAGCAAAAACAACAACAGCAACCACAAAAACTGTCGCCAAAAAAAATCAATATGGTAGACATTAAAACACAAGCTGAAGATTAAAATGCCGACAATGTCCTTTAAAAGTTTAACAAACAAAAAATATCGCAAACAAAACAACCTAAACGAATTGCATAAAAAAAAAGCAACCAACAATAATAACAACAAGTCATTCTGCCTCTAGAAACGTGACTTATCGATCGCTTTGATATGTTCTGTGAATTTTTACACACACACCAACAACTCCACCAACATCATTACAAAAAAAAAAAAGAAGAAAAAAAAACGACAGAAATATTCCTTCTACTCACAGCATCATAGAGAGGCTCCTCTCCAGTAACTCCATCCAGCGTATAAATAAATACAACAAGAAATAATCAAAACAAAGAATTGCAAAACTTATGCATGTTTAGAGTTGAAAACCCATAAAAAAAATACAAGTAAAATGCAACAACTATACAAAAATTTTTAAATAAAACTAGCCAGCCAATTGCATTTAAATGCAATTGCCACTGTATGGCAAAAAAAAAACCCCAATACGAATAATCTAAATACGGCGATGAAGTGAATACTGTTGGCTGCATGCGCTTTGTTGCCACAAGGGCAGGCGGTCTGAAAAGTGTCACATCTTCCTTGAATTCAAAAACGATTATTTAAACCTTTAATATATACTTTAATGTTGGTTTTGTAAATTACATATTTGGAAAGTTATTAAACTAACCATAAACTAAGCCTGATCTTGTTTTCCGATCGTCCTGATCTTTTTGACCATTAAACTTAGCTAAAGTTTCTACGAAGCCGATCCTAATAGAAATATTCATTATCTCGAATATTCTTCAATATTTTGTTACAAATCTTTGCAACAATTTATCCGTATTGCGTCATCATGATCTTTGAAACTTCGAATGTTCTGTCATCTTTGGTTGCAAATTGTACCAAAAATTTAACCCCATTCCGATACCTTGTGTTTTTCTTGTTGGCCACCATTCCAAACTTGACCTTCTCCGAAGAATATCCTCAGGGAAATGCCCCATTGCCCATCCCGATTGTGGCACTAAAAATAGTTCGTTAAATAGTTCATGGAGACGAGTTCTATATTATTATATAAATTATGCATTCATAAATAAATCTCAATCAATAATTTTGAAAGTAAACGTGGTTTCACAACATCAGTTAGTTAAGTGTAAAGCAAATGTTTGCATTGGCTCAAATAATAAAACCCACCTTAATCTTTTTCAAAACTAATCGATATGGAAAAACCTTTGAATTTTGTTTAACATTTCGTTACAAATCAAATGTCCGCAATATGTGGCAAAAAATTTGAATCAATATTCCCAATAACACACTGAAACTTGGTTTCATCTCGTGTAATACCAGAAATTGCAAATATAGACTCAATTTGCATAAACCATAGCTTGGGATTCTCCTTCCAAAAAGGTAGCAGTTTTTGAATACTTTCCACAATATATGCACTTGGAGCATCTCTAATATTTCTTGTTGAAGCTGTTCTCTCAGGAGAAGACATTTCAATAAATATTGTTTGAACGTCGGGGTCACTAATTAAATGTAGTTAATTAAACAACAGAAAACTCAAAATTCAAAGCAAAAATTATTAAAATATTATTATACAAAATTTGAAATTAAAAGTTTTGACAAGTAAATTTTAGATATTAAATATCGTTCTCAAAAATATATCCATCTTGTTGGCAAACTTACTCAAATTAAGCTTCTTCGAAGATGTTCCTTAGACTCATTTTTTGCACTTTGTTTATAAATTTAATTCAGAACTCAAGCCAGATCATGGTAGTTATTGGAACAATAGATCATATCAATCAATAATTTGGAAGCAAACGTTGTCTTCACAACATCAGTTAGTTAATTGTAAAGCAAATGTTTGCATTGTCTCAAATGATAAAATCCACCTTAACGTTTTTCAAAGCTGATCAATATGGAAAAACCTTTGAATTTTGTTTAACATTTCGTTACAAATCGTTCTCAAAAATGTAACCATCTTGTTGACAAACTCACCCAAATTAAGCTTCTTCGACGATGATTTCCAGACTCGTTTTTTAGACTTTGTTTATAAATTTACTTCAAAACTAAAGACTGAAGATTATTAAAAATCGTCCTCAAAAATGTATCCATACTGCGACATGATATCGTTGACAAACATACCCAAATTAACTTTCTTCGAAAATCATTCTCATGTAAATACAGATTGCCTCGAATGTTTTTTAGACTTTGAGTTTTTGAGTTCTTTCAGACTAAAGTCTGAGGATCGTTTATTTGAAATAGTTGGTTAAATAGATCATGGATCAACTAGGATTCTTCTGGTGTATTTAGTAATTATAAATCTCTCTAGGATCGTATCAAAGAACTATTGAAAAGAAAGCGCATAACTACATCACATGGCTAAATTTAAGACAAATGCTTGCAATTATAAACGATTTATGCAAGGTATTCATTCAAGGTAATATATACATTCCAAAATCTCACATTGATCTTTTTCGTATCTGATGAGTATAGACCAACCCATTGTCAAGTGTTTAGCCTTTGAAATCGATATTGGTATTGACTCCTCATGGTGTTGTTTATTAACAAACCTGGGCCCAAATTACCGCATTCGTGATCGAATGAACTATCGTATCGAAAACTGATTTCGATATCGAAATTATTTATAAAAATGTACTAAATTTCTTGCTCGATATCGAATGCCATAATCTCAAATAAGAAAACTACGATAAATTTTACTCGATATCGAATGCGGTAATTTGGCCCCTGTCCATTGTTCGAGTGTTCTTTAGTCTTTCGATACATATCGTAATGGATCATGTTGGCTAAGAACAACTAATTATTTCGAATGTTCTTATTTCAACGAAAAAACTTTCTTAATTATGTTGTATAACATAACCCAACTTGATAATCGCAACTGATGCTCACAAAAATAGGGATTGGCTGAAATGATGTTCAGTATTCGATTACAAATCGACACAAAATTCATCTATATTACATCATCCTCAACAAATGTTGACTATGATGACTAACCTCCATAACCTTCCATGAAAAAACCCATTATTTCAAACGTTCTTTAATTGTTTGATACAAATTAAGACAACAATTTACTTGCATTACTTTGCCAATTAACCTTCTTAGAACCCGCTCCGTATGGAAAACCTATTATGCTCAAAGTTGTAGTAAAAAGGCAAATGTTAAAACTTATATACTCGTATACTCTTTCGAAGTTGTCACATTATTGGAATTTTGAAAAACTGCATTATTATATTAAATATCTTATGATGCCTAAATATTAAATATTAATTCTACAGTTACCTAAACGATAAAAACTTATCATCCGGGGATATGCGACCACATTTGAACCTATTCATGCATTTGTCAACAGTATGGCCGATGAAAGCTGTTTTTTATATGTCTCCAAGTAGTTATTAAGCTGTTCACTTGAATAGACTTGAAGTTTATTAACTTTGTAAGTAGTTCGATACGCACAAGATATAAAGTAAAAATAAGGCCACACCAATCCTTAGATATTCTATTGCCAGTTCTTAGTTGAGTTCCATAAATGTCAGCTATAACATTATTATAACTTATTCTTATTCTAATGAGATGATGATGAATTCCGTTCATCTCTTCATTTTTAGCTGACCAGTTTTTGTTCAATTCTCTTTTGAACTTGCCATTTCATTCACACACGTCAATTCAATTTTCGTAATTTTTAATGCATGAAATAACATGTCATGCTTGAAAGAAAAGAAGTTTGTACACTTTTTTTCTCTTTTCCCTTCTCATCCAAAAACACTTGCCTTGAGGAGTCAGAATTGAAAAGTGTGAAAGCGGTCTTACTTATTCCCATGACACCAGTTCTTTTAATGGTTATAGAACAAGAGACATAATCTACCAGCATATTTACCGATAGTCCAATAGACAAGTTAGCAATGCCAACATCTTTCAAACGCCTTTTTCAATTTGAAGAATCTATTTCAAGCTCTTAAAAGAAATTTCCTAAAGATTTCCTGAAACTTAAAAGAATTTAGAAGTAGTGTGGGAGTTTACACTTGACTGTCGTTTATACAGCTATATATATGTCATACTTTATGATCTCCGCCTGAAATTTGTTGGCATCAACAAGGAGAGCAGGAATTCTATCACATGTTTCTCAGAAAAGATGCAAAAAAAAACAGTTATGTCTAACATAACATGAGATGTACTGTAATCCTTAAGAGAAAGAAGCCAACATACATTCATCTATGCTCTAGATTTTCATCTCCCAGTTGCGTTCACTGAAAATTGAACAGCTGTCTATTAATTAATTATTTTTGTCTCTAACAAACTTACCAGCTTTTAAACTAACTTTTCTTACCGTCGCCATACATTCACTGTTGCCAGTGCTTTGGCTGCTGTTCAACATGTTACAAATGATGAGGTGGACTTAGCTGATGATCATGATGTTAAGGTTTCAGATTATTGTTGGATGTGGTGCGTTACTTAGAAGAGTCGACTTTTATGTATGACTTTAAAGGGCCCTTTTTGGAATTCTAAGCACAAATAGCAGATTAATAAAAATGTAAAGTACAGGGTGTTTTTTTAAATGTATAGAACCTTAAGTTGGCAACATTTCTAAACCAGCTTTATGTTTAGTTTGGTTTGGCATTTCAACATGAATAGACTGACGCCTGAACAACACTTCCAAATTGTTTATTTTGAAAATCACGGTCCTGCGTTTGTTTTTAGATGTATAGATCTTTGAAATGCAATAAAACAAATATGATTTTTAAAATTGACATAAAATTTACTTTATTCGAAAGTTAATCTTCTGGCATTATACATAATTTAAATATAGGTTTTGGCATATGAGCAGCTCGGACGTAGTCTAATCTGGAGGTCCAATTTTCAATGACTTTTTCCAACATTTGTAGGCGTACATATATCGGCAATAAGGCGGCGAATGTTGTCCTCCAAGTGTTCAATCGTATCGGGAGTAACGGCCTAGACTAGCAACTTCCAACATAAATCACTTGACAGCTCACAAAATGGCCACCAGTTAAAAGAGTGTTGCCAAATTAAGGTTCTATACATTTTAAAATTGTGTCCCAGCATTCAGATATGTAGTCCATAACATCTTCCGGTCGTATTCCATACAATGACAAGATCCTGAGCTAAGACTTATCCTCTTAAGATTCGCCTTAACTGTCTGCTACATGGAAATAGTGTAAATTCAGACCTGAAATTACGATGGATATTTCTATTTCGGTGTAAGGATATCAAAGATCCTTTGAAGTACCAAAACCAGCAGCCAACAATCAGCCAGACATCAAACAGTTTGCGAATTAAATTGAACATGCATTCCACCAGGTTGCTGGCCTTTTTGACGGCTATCTCCTGTAAGCGAATTTTGTATTTACAAGGTGGCGCAAAAGTAATCCTCCTATCAGAAAATGCTATAAATTTTGCGCAACTTGATGAATTGGGATTGGAAAACATGTGGTTCCAACAGGACGGTGCAACGGCACACACTGCACGTGCCACAACCGATATGCTGAAGGATGCATTTTGGCGATTTGCACTGGCCAGCAAGATCGCCTGATTGGAAGTTTACTTTTGTGCCACCTGGTACAAGCTTTATCAAGACTGGACTGTTTGGTTTGAAACAAGAGGATTTTCAAATAACTTTGGTACATGAGTGTGTGGCGCTGTGCTGGCAACTCAGTGTATGTTACGTACCACAGATGTCCATGTATAAGTTTGTAACCAGCAAGAATACACTGCTAGATTTTATTATATTATATTATCAGATCAGGTCTACAAGGACTTTTCTCTCAAATATTGAGTAACTCAGAATGTGATAGCGTGATATTCCTGGAATGAGAAACTATGTTGATAATGAGTCAGTGTACGAGATTGATCATAGGAATTAAGAGTACCACTGAAATTGTCGCAGAACAATATCTCTAATCAGATTCCCTCTGGATCAGTTTAGCATATTGATGTCTGAGATTACAGAACATAATGCAGGGATCCTGCTAAAGTTCGGACTTCTTGAGGAAATGAATTATTATTTGGATATTGACTTCATGTTGACATATTCTTTCATCAAGAAATAATTATTTGTGAAGTGATATTTTCTTCATCTCCTGGCCCCATATAATTGGCCCTTAATAACAAATCCTTCTCTGTAGCATTTGCTGTCCGCCCTGATGTTATTTAAACATCCAGTAAATATCAATTCAATTTCTTACACTATTTGCAACATTTTCATATGATCAGCGAGCTGTTTTTTTTTTTTTTTTTTTTCTCAGTATATTTTGTGTGTGCGGCAGCGCAATGTAAATATGTAATTGTAAAGATTGTTTTTTGTTTCTGTAATGCGGTGGCGGTCGGTCGGTGGTTATTGCAACCAATTTAACCTTGAAATATGTTGATCTTTACATGTTCATATGTAGAATATACCATACAACGTTTGTGCATTTATTTAGTGGGATCACGGGTATGCCACAATGGAAAATAGTTGAATTTAGAAGCATTGTTTGTTTTAATAAAATTATACCAAGTTTTCTTTTTGTTTCTGGTTTGGCATTGGTTTGGTTTCCTATAAATGCGTGTCCAAAACTGACATTTACCGACGCCAATTGTCTGCAAACAGAATGATGATGATGATTAAGGCTTAACAACTATTGGAACAATGTTGCTTATTTACAACAACCAACCAACCAGCTTAAACAATTGTTTGTTTGTTTGTTTATTTGTTTCTTCCTTGAGCTCATAATCATGAATTGCGTAATTCAATTTAATCACATTTCAAACGATCTCCCTCCCTCATGCTTATATGTATACTCGTTGACTTCAATTCAATTAAAAATCAAATTCTACAATTCCTCTGAAATCGATTTGAAATTCAGCAACACACATGAAAATAAACAAGGAACACAGCAACTGAAAAAAAAACAACTGTCTACAAACTCACGTTCTTGTGTTGTGGCAAATCCTTTGCCTTTAGTGGAGTACGTAGGAAACTTAACGTAACATGGTCATTTAAAGGCTGGAACCGCCGTTTTATGTAGCTGCCTCATAAGTAGATGCCTCTGCATATACTCAAACATACACTCATACACTCATCCGCACTCACTTGTACCTACACACGATAAAAATGAGGTGGCAAATCACGCAGCAACATTATTTGTTGCTAATTAAGCCTGCCTCAATGGCAAGATATATTTTTTCCTACTCGTGTACAAGTTCATAAAGCAAAATTGAACCCCAAATTAACAAGTATATACAGTCGACTCTTGATAATTTGAAATTCGTTAATTTGAATCTCGCGATAATTTGAACTGTTTTCCAGCTCCCTTGAAAAACATTTAATAAATTGAAAAAAATCTATGTAATTTGGTCCCCTCGGTAATTTGAATTTATTTGAATAGCATATTTATCGCCGCCATGCTATAATTTGAATTACATATTTTAATGTGCTGTGTTTTATGCAAAATATAAAATTAATAAAACAATGATGCTGCTTTATAGAAATGACATCTTGACCGACAGCGTTCTATAATTTGAAGTTTAGTTTTTTACACTCTATAATTTGAACTAACCGACGCTGAACTGTTGAATTTGACTTCTTTGGATGAGGAAGATGAAGCAGTGGACGATTAGCAACCAACAATTCCAGTTTCATTAAGTGAAGCAATGAAAAGTCTTTTTACATTACGCTCCTACGCTTTCAGAACGGATACAAGTGATGATTTCTTTTCAGCTTTAATCGCAATTGAAACTTCATTGGACAAAGACAGATTGAATTCGTTCACTCAGAAGAAAATTACGGACTTTTTTTCATTATAATTACATATATTCTTATACATATGTATGTACATATGTATATGTAACTGTAAGGAAGTTCACAATAAAAAATCTTAAATTTTAATTAAACTCTTGTTAATTTGAATTTTTTTTTCTATTTCCTCTTATTAATTTGAACTCTCGTTAATATGAAATCTCGATTATTTGAACTTTTTCTCTTGTCCCTTGAATTTCAAATTATCAAGAGTCGACTGTAGTGATATAGTCGGCCAATAAGGCTTAAGTATAGCCTTATTTAAGTCAAAGAATGTGTATTTTAAAAATCATTTCGCGATCAATTCCATTCTGCTTTTTGTGTTTAGAAAGAATAAAGTTTTAAATGGCTGAAAAGAAATGTCTAAAGGATAGCAACATCAATGTATGCATAAGCCGGATAATGAACAGGAATCTACTGTATAGATCTTTTAAATTAAACGAAATTTGCTCTCCAAGACCTTTAGTTACTATGCTAAAATTTGGCATGGTTTGCCTAATTTTTTAGAGAAATAAAGAAAGTCAAGTGCAAGCAATAATTCATTAAAGAAATACAATTCCTTTTTTTTGAGAGATTCTCCCCAATCTTCGTAGAAAATTTATCTAATAATACTGTTAAATCAGATATGAAGCATATCGAAATTGTTCTCATAATTCGCCGATTGGAAATAAACTGTTGCTCTAAATTTGCCTGTTATGTTCATTAATTCCTTCATTATTCATTAAGACAATATACAGTGGCCCCAGCCTTTTTATGCAGTGATGGGGCAGAATTAAAAAATGGGCCCTAAAACCTTATAAAATTCTAGAAGAATTGGCTATTCGAAATTCTACAGTGATATTGATACAATACCACCTACAGAAATGGATGACTTAGTGAGTTTTCTATCTAGCATTTGTAGGGATTGGCAACCATGATAAAATCCTCGACTAATTCAGATAAGGAAATAATTTTAAGGACTTTTTAAAGGACCGAGATCCATTTAGCAGGATCTTCTAAGCTGCAGTAGTTTCATGAGAGACACCAGCAGCTTTGAAGAGATTATGGAATCGTTTTTGGAAAAATCAACGTTAGTATCACGTCTACAGAAAGAACTTTCCAAAAAAGTTTAGACAAGCTTGAAATGCCTTTTATATTACATTTATTCAACAGCCGATGTTAAACAATACTTTGTTGAGTTAAAAAATTTCAGGACATGAGGGAATTCGAGAAAGTAAAATTACTGAAAAATGCGCAGCGAATAAAAGTATTTGATATACAAAACTACATTCATATTCCCTTGGTTGTGATATTGAATTTGATAAACGAATGAGCAGAAAGAGCAGAAGAAAGAAACAGAATTTAGATGGGCTACAAACTAAAGGTCAGTCACACATGACAAATATTTACTCAAAAAAGCGTAACCACATGTTTTAGCACAAATTAGTTTGACGTTGTTTACTCTTACAAGAGTTTTGCAAAATCAAACAGCATCAAATAAAATAAGACTAAATACTAAACGAAGTTTTTTTTAATAAATAAACGAGTTACAATTTAATTTATTTAGTGGTTACGTCTTTTGCGTCAAATATTTGCCAAGTGTGACCATACCTTAACACTTGGAGAATATCAAAATGTTCTAGCAGGACAGTTTCTATACATCGTATAGGCAACCATGATGGAATCCTAGACTAATGCAGATAATGAAATAATGTAGGAAACTTTTTAATAAACAGTAGAAGGATCTAAATCTGTTGAGATGACTTGGTTATAGGTAAGCTTCAATACTTACGAGACGGAAACCAGAAGAGCAAATAGAGACCATGGGTAGTTTTTGTAAAGTACCACGGAGACATTACGTTATGTCCAAATATACGATCGAATCCAGGGAATCCGTGCAAATTAAACATTGCGTAACTGTGGTTGGAATATCGAATTTGCTAAACGAATGAGCGTTGAAAGAGACTCCATTTCGTTGGGCTACTGCGAACACTTGTATAATATCCAAAATCTTCTGGCCCTCTCCGGCAACGAAAAGTAAGACTCTAATAAATAGTAAAGACTCTCTTGGATCTTGGTAGGATTTCATTTGTAGGCAGATACTGTTTACCCTCATAACAACTATTGCAGAAGTTTTCTGGATGACGAAGAAGAGGAAATGCGACAACAGCTTTTATGAGACATCGAACTTTGCATAAGCGTAAACTAAGATATCATAATATGTACTGACTCATGATTCATGAACGATTGGCTTTCACAGGGACCAAAATAGAGACAAAATCATGCGGATTAGGGAGGTTAATTTATAGTATTCATGTATAATTAATATTATACGTGTCCATATTCACATTTACCCCACGAACTATGTAGTGTAATGAAAGCAGTGCCATACTCCACAAAGCAAATTATCAACTTTTCTTTTTGCAATTTTGCTCTTTTTCGTCAATTTGCAAAACTTTATGTTTCTTAGAACTATATTGTTTGATAAGTGATAAGTTGAAATTTATAAGTGTAATTTAAAAAATGTTTGCAATTTTTTATATTCTGCAATGCAATTTCTGTTCCACGTACGTTCTATTGAGTAAAGTGCAAAGTTAATATTAAAAAGTTTAATTTGCTAATAATTAGGATGTTATGTTACACAAATGTAAGTTCAATTTTTGCAAAGCCAATTTTGATAAGTTTGTCAAAAATTTGCAAGAAAAACGATAGTTCATGGTGTAACTATACAAGATGAGTGCAAATCGGCAACAAAGACAACACAAAACAGCAACAACAGGCCTTTTGTTTGTGTAAAATAATGTACTACTGTCAAAAACACTTGAAAAAGTATTACTTTTGACATAAGTAAATTGTAAACAAAATCAGTCAGCTGGGCTACTGCACTCACCTTGTGTAGTTACACCATGCGATCGTTTTAAAAATTCATATTATTATTTATAACTAGTGAAGTTTTTAAAATGTTAAAACATGATTTTTTTGTTCGACGATATGAAGATGTTAAAGAGATGGAATTATTCGGGACTACAAAAAACTTTAATTTTAAAGTTTAAATCAAAACCAAGTTGATTTCATTTTTGAATACAATTGGAGATGCATATACATATATTATAGAACTATATATAGAGAAAAATTAGAGAACAATAAACAGCGCAGTCAAGTTTTGTGGGCTAAAAATCGATATGCATGGTGTTGCAAAATCAACAGTTTGCAGGGCCATGCAAAGATTTGAGGACTAAAAAACTAGTTGATGTCACCATAACGCCGATATACCGATAACCCTGCTGAAGAGTCTTTTAAACGCTGTTATAAAAAACACGGCGCATAATTTAAAATAGTTTTAGCATTCTTAAAGAAATAATCCCGTATCTAAATTAATTGAAATGTAAACATTAACCCCCTTATTCAAAAACGATTATTAAATTTAACAAACGTTTATTAAGCAAATTTTTATATGCAAATCTGTCTTAATAAACGTTTGTTAAATTTAATAATCGTTTTTGAATAAGGGATATTACCCCCTTATTAATATTAATATTAATTAATATTTATTTGTTTATTTGTTTAAAAACTAGCAAATAAATTTTTTTCCATTTTTATTTTACGGCTCATTAAAAGAAGTTATATTTAGCAAAGCAAAGAGAAAATGAATAAGACCGAAATGCTTCGTAGAACTATTTGCAGGAGAGCGCAAATACTTTTCAAGTAGCGCAAAGTCTTTTTAAAGAGAGCAAAGCCTCTGCAAAAATTCTCTTTGTGCAAAATGAGATTTTTCAAACAATAGTGTGAAACAAAAACACTTATCTCTTTGCAAAAAATTGCAATTTGATAAGTGCGAAGTGAAAACTTGATAAATAGTTTGTGGAATGATGAATGAAATGAATGAATGAAAATTTAAGGAATTAAGCCAGTCATATGGAAAAATAAAAAAATATTGTGAAAAGCTTGAGAACTCGTAAAGGATATCAAAATATTAGGCGACCATTGGAGGAAATGGATTTAAGGAGAATTTGATAAATAATAAGTCCAGAGAAAACAAAAACTTTCGGAAGCTTATATACTGTCCTAAGTAAAACTACAAGGTGGCGCAAAAGTAAACTTTCAATCAGGCGATTTTGCTGGCCAGTGCAAATCGTCAAAACGGTAGATTAGGCGCCCGGGAAATGCATCCTTCAGCATATCGGTTGTGGCACGTGCAGTGTGTGCCGTTGCACCGTCCTGTTGGAACCACATGTTTTCCAATCCCAATTCATCAAGTTGCGTAAAATGTATAGCATTTTCTGATAGAAGGATTACTTTTGCGCCACCTTGTATAACAAACCAAACATCGCACCTTAAATACAACTTTTCCCAACATAAAGTGCTTTGAAAATACTCCAACGTATATTAACGTACGTAGAAACTCTGTTGCTATAAGAACATTTCCAAATTCCCAAAATGTCTAAGTTGGTTGATTATGGCGGCTTCTGTGTACTTGTATTTTGCGTTGGTGGTGGATGCTATGATTTTGGCCTTTTGCTTAGAATTAAACAACGAAAAAAAAGGAATAATAAGACCACGCTAGCCTGTGCCTCAACTCAATGCGGCAATTAATTCGAAATCTACGAGTCTGTCTGGTGTAGGCATTCATTGATATCAAGCCGATATGAGTTATTTTTTTTTTTGTTGTTTTGTTTAGTTTTTACTTATTTGTTTTTAAATCGTGTTTTACTGATTTTAATTCTTACATTTTATATGGCTGAAATTTTTGGACATTTTCATCTGATTATGTTTCTTGCCAGGTTGCTGACGTTAGATAGGAATGTTAGCTGCTGAAAAAGTGATAATGAGGCTATTCTTGGTCAACATTTTAACAAACATATTGAAAGGAATGCAATTTAAGTTGGATGAACAATATTTTAGATTTATTATGTTACTTATTAAGAGATTTAAAAAACGTTTTTAGGAATTGATTTGATCTTTATATTAATTAAATGTTTTTCTTTACTTCCAGACACTTGCACTGCCATTTACCCAACTCTAAAATAAAACACTTTGCCTGCGAAAAATGTGCCTTTAAGACCAAAATAAAGGGCCATTTGCAAAGACATATGCGCCAGCATACCGGCGAAAAACCTTACTCTTGTCCACATTGCGATTTTCGCAGCACCACCTGGGAGAATTTGCGTAAACATGTTTTAAAAACTGAAAAACATGCAGGGAAATTTGTGTTTGAATGTCGTGAATGTAAAGAAGAAATGAAGAAAGCTGAAGGACAAGAAGAAATTAAAATTAAACACATATACAAGACTAATTCTCACCAAGAATATCAGAAGCATTTGAAAACCCAGCACAACATTTAAAAATAACAGAAAAGACGTAAAATTGGTATCACTGCAGTGTCTCTTTATTTAGCAAATACACAACTCATCATATACATAAAAAGCACATATTTATTATTCATTCATTATTGCCTACTTTTAGGATGACAAATTTTCAATGAACTTGAAAATTTTCGAGTAACGGTTTTTGTGCTAAATTACTAAAAACTCGTTACTATTTTTATAATCACCACGTTTTATACTTTTATTCACCACGATTTTTATTTAGCACGACAAACACGGGCAAAAAATTTTCTCTGGCGTCCCGGCGCCCCCTTTTATTGCTTGCGTGCTGGCTATTTTTCTTTCTTTCTTTTTTCATTGAAAATCGGGCTTGTCGTATTTATGCGAATTAAAAAAAGAATACGGACGGGTATTATTTGGAGAAAATTTTGTTCTCTAAAAATGTGCTGCCCTCTATGTATTTTTATTATATAAATTTCCCAAAACTGTTTTATCAATCAACATTTCTTTCAAAAACAGTTGGCAATATTAATTTTATTCTTTGCTTGTATTATGTTTGACACACCACAATAAGAACGTTAAGGAATGACAAAAACAAAGAAAACAAAAATAAATGAAAAGGAACGTGGATAAAAGGTTTTATCAACATAATTTTCATTGATAAAAAATATAATAAATAAATTAATATATTTACATATACACTAAAAACAAATAAAATTCTGTACAAATACACTAAAAATAGCGGAATACGCATTTAAATTGTGTTTTTCCTCGTCAATTTGATTAATTTTTAGTTTAAATTTCGTTTCATTCTCACTTCTTGTAATTTCCACAAACATTCTTCGCGATTTTTCGACCAATGGACGAATCCGATGATCTATTGTTTAACTTACTTATCTGCTCATATGCATGTACACCCGTCCGAAGAGTTTCAACGTCTCTGTCTAACTAACCATTGCACAACTATTCTACCGTTGGCTGGGTGAGGAGCATCTTAAGTTTGTTCTCTTCATAAATTGCAGTCTAAAGGCAATTTACTTTCTCATGCATCGTTTTAAGTTTTCCGTTTTTACGGAATACGATGACATCGAGAAAGAATCGGAACTCAATCCTGACTTGCCTATGCCATAGGTAGTCTTTAAAAACACTTAACTGGAAGGTGGCTCAACGTTTTAGTTTTGGCTGTGGCAGCTTTGATACATAACTGGTATCAACAGAATTGGAAGCAAAATGTGCCGAATACATATGTACATAAGTATGTACCTATGAAGTAAATGTGATTAATATTGGCAATACGTTTAGAAGGTAAGCAGTGGGAGGTTGTTAAATAATGTTACACATTAATTGTTTTTAATTTTATGTCTCTTCAATTTCAGAAGATATTTTTATAAGAAAAAATTTAATCAACCGTAATTGTCACCGAAAATTGGGTTATGATGGCAAATACACCAACCCTGTATATACAACTCACACTCATAAACTGTAATTTAATTTAACTTTTATAAATAAAGAAAAACAAAATCTCTTTAAGCTGTTTTTATTAATTACTCATCAACTCTTAACAAAATAGACATTATTTTATTGCTCTTAATCAAAATTAAATCTCCTTTTACCATCGAATCTATAGCCATAAGCAGCAGCATTTTTTGTGTCCACCAAAGCAGGATTCCGATGTTTGAAGAACGAGCCATGAGCATGTGCTGGCCGGGAAGCACTGTTCGGTACTCCATCCATTTCCCGGGGATAAAATGCCTCAAACATGCCCTCCGGTGGCAAGACCGAAGCAATTTTCTTGTCATTTGGATCATAGGCCAAAACAAATGATGGCATAAAAATGTTTAATAAAACATTAACTATAAAACTGGTCATTAAATAACGCCACATATTTGTGTATTTTTGTTACAAATTTAACTTTTATTATTTATTTTAGTAGTTATTTAGAAAAAAAACTTAAAAACCACTTTAATCTGTAAAATGTGTATAGATTCAGCGCTGGTTGGAGTTCAACTGTTGAGGCTGTTGCGTTTGCTGTTTGTTGTGTGTATGGTGATTGTTTTGTTTGAATATAATTTTTTTGGGCTCGGCTGTTAATTGTTAATTACTTTTTATTAAGATATTGTTTGTAATGTTTTTGCTGTTGTTGGTTTCCTTCTAGTTTCTTTTGTCGTTTTATGCTACACTTACCTTGCTATTGTTTTTCTATTGCTGTTATTTTCTTGTCAATTTGTTACTTACTATCTTGTTATTAGTTTGATTGTTTTTATTTGTATGTATTTCTTTCGTGTTTGCATATCATTTGTTTGAGTGTAATGAAGGCTGTTTTTTGTTTAATTTTTATTTTTGCAATAAATACAAAAGACTTAAGGGGCAAACTTGCTAATAAGTCTAATGCTACATTTACACGATTGAAATTTTCTTCAAAATGCTTCAAACTCGTGTAAACAGCAAAATTTATTTATTTAATTGTTATTAATAATTATTAAATAAATTAATTTTGAAGAAATTTTGCTGTTTACACGAGTTTGAAGCATTTTGAAGAAAATTTCAACCGTGTAAATCTAGCTTAAGTAATGAAAACATTTAAACAGCGCTGTCATGGTGCAACTATACAATGTGAGTGCAGCTGACTGACTTTGTTTACAATTTACTTACCTATGTCAAAAGTAATAATTTTTCAAGTATTTTTTACAGCAGTAGATTATTTTACACAAACAAAATGCCTGTTGTGTCTGTTTTGTGTTGTATTTGTTGTCGATTTGCACTCATCTTGTATAGTTGCACCATGGTTTGAAATGTTCTTATTTTTTTGACTTTTAGTCGATTTTTAGTATTCATATTTATTTTGTGTTCACAACTGATCAATATATTAAGGTAAAGAAAAGCGTTTTTTAAATTTTTTTTTTTTTATTTATTTTTTACTTTTTAGTAACGAATAGCTTTAATTAATGCATTATAATTTCCATGCTAAATAAGCAATTTTTTTTACATGTTTTGTATTTTATATTCATATACCTACATATGTAATAAAAAAAATTTATATTCATATAATAAAACTTTACACTTGTGGATTAATATTTAATGTTATAATAAATTTCGCAGTTTTGACCAGAGGTAGACAAAGCGTTAAATGAGGTTGTGTGTGTGAACGAACTACCCAGCAAACATAAACAGAATTATACAAAACAACTTAGATAGGAAACATACACTCACAATATATTTTCCGTAACATACCTATAAGAAATTAACAACGAGATATACATATAAACGGAACTTCTAATATTTCAAAAGCTGATAACATGCATGTTACCAAATGCATTATCAATCATAAAATATTTTTCGTAATTCATTATTAATCTGTCTGCTGCTGCTGCCGGATTTGGTCGTTTTATGCGAACTATAAAAAAAATACTGGAATTATTTGTTGAAGAATTTGCCTTCTCTATCAGGGTGCTGCCCTCTATGTATTTTTGTTATAAATATTTCGCGAAACTGTTTTATCAACTTACTGACCAAATTCAACCCTGCTGCACCTCAAAAGCAAACATATAAAAAGCTGTCAAAATAAGAAAAAGAAAGACAACATAAAAGAGACACACAGAAAACAACAAGAATTAAATATTAATTAATTTTTGTGTACGTAAAGTGAGACTCAAAGAAAAGAGGAAAAAAATCATTTTTGTAAACGCGATTTGTAACAAAATTAAGCCTTAATTAAATTAAAAAAAAATAAAATAAACCTATAGAGATAATTACAGCCAGCAATAAAACACGAAAATATTTAATATAAAATGTCGAAATAATTGTAATTATAATAGAGAAAATTTGAAGGATGAAAAAATTAGAGGTGAACAGAATCAGTATTTTTTATATTCGTGAAATGTGTGCAGTGAATGTGTGTGTGTAAATTAAATGAAAAAATATATTAACGAATCAAGAAATATCATGAAATAAATAAGAAAAATAAGTATAATAAATAAAAAAATATGATAACAACAATGGATACGCGGTCATATACATCATCAACAACAAATGCAACAACGGGACGAAATGAATTTGCGATGCAAGGTAAAAATCATTATAAGTAAATGTTACAAGCTTTGGGAAATTCCCAGTTTAAATTTTGAGTGCTGGTCAATATGTATTAAAATAAATTTTGGGAAAATTGTTACAGCAGGAACAAGTGAAAGTCTTAAGATGAAAATCTATATTAAAATCTAGTTTTATATACACTTACCTTCACTTACAACTTAACACATTTAGCACACATATTGACACTATCTTTTTTGCGTTTCTTTGCAAATGGGACACTCCTTGGTTTTGTGTGCTTAATCATGCAGTATTTATTGTGGTTGTTGTAATTTTTATTATTGCTAATACTGTTGTAATGTCTGCTAATAGACGTAACAACAACTGCAGCAGCAGAAGCAGCACTAGTAAATGAGGGTGGGTTTTTTGCCTTTTGTTTTAGTTATTTTTACATGAATGACGACTGAATGGAAGCAACAAGCTGTTCGTTGAAATACTTTTACAACCTCAACTTAAGTACTATTGAAAAGAAACACAATTCTTTCTAAGCCAATAAATTAATTTTTCAATTACATTATTAATAATTCCAAATATGTGTGTTCCTTTTCCCTTGTATGGCTCTTGCTTAATTGTTTAATGTGTATTGTTGTGTGTACCATTTTCCTCTTGTCTATTGTTTGTTTAAAGTTTAAACGCTAAACAGCTGTCAAAATTTTGTTTTTATTTTGTTTCTGTATAAAAATAGTTGTAAATTTTAAACTAAATTTCTAAACTAAGAACTTCCGTTATATACATTTAGGTATTTTTGTTGTTGTTCTTTTACTAAATCTGTACTTTAAATATCAATTTCTCTTTTACAGAATTGACCCCAGAACAACAAAAATTATTATTAGAATTGCGCAGAAGACGTCAAGAATTGTTGTTAGAAATTCAGGTAATTATCATACATTCAACTCTAAACGTAAATCAAGAGGTTTAATTTCAAGCTTCATTATATTTCTTTTAAACCAGCAGCCAAGCAACTAATAAACTAAGTTTTGTAAGCAAACAGCAATGGGAAAGTTAAGGCCCACCTAAAATGTAATCTAAACATAAATATATCTTTTATCGGGTTTTCCAATAGCTACTTGACAACTCTGAATTTAAATTGTGAACGCACTATTTCACTGATCATCTAATTGTTGCTTTCTTTTTTTTCAGTAAACTTAACATTTTCGTTATGGTAAAGTACACGAAGGAACAACGTTTGGAAATTATAAAAATGTACTACCGAAATTCGGAGTCGGTGACCGCAACTTTAAGAGCGTTAACTCCAATTTTCGGTCGTAATTATCGCCCTAGTAGACAAGCAATAACAAGTTTAGTGCAAAAATTTGAGTCTACATATTCATTGTGTGATGCTGTCGTGCCAGTGAGACAACGGCCTGGTCGAAGTTCCGAAAATATCGCTGCCGTTCAGGCGTCCGTAGCAAACGATTCAAATCAGTCGATTCCGCGGCGTTCTCAAGAACTGGGCATCCCCAAGACCACTTTATGGCGAATTTTGCGTAAGGATCTGGGTTTACACCCATACAAGATTAAGCTGACTCAAGAATTGAAGCCGATGGACCATTTGAGTCGACGTACGTTCTCCGATTGGGCTCTGGAGAAGATGCACCAAGATGATGAATTTCATCGCAAAATCATCTTCAGTGACGAAGCTCATTTTTGGCTCAATGGGTTCGTCAATAAGCAAAATATGCGTTATTGGTCTGCTGAAAATCCACATGTGCTTCACGAATCACCACTTCATCCACAAAAAATTACTGTTTGGTGCGCTTTGCATGCCGGCGGCGTCATTGGGCCATATTTTTTCGTCGACAATAACGATCGTCACGTTACTGTGAATGGCGATCGTTATCGCGCAATGATTAGCGATTATTTTTGGCCCGAATTGGAACACATGGACTTGGATGACATGTGGTTTCAACAAGACGGTGCCACAAGCCACACAGCACACGTTACAATCGATTTACTGAAGAGTAAGTTTGACGAGCGTGTTATCTCAAGAAATGGACCAGTCAATTGGCCGCCTCGTTCTTGCGATTTAACGCCTCTAGATTTTTTTCTTTGGGGCTACGTCAAATCATTGGTCTATGCCAACAAGCCGACAACGTTGGAAGAACTTAGAGCCAACATTGAACGCGAAATAGCGGCCATTCCGGCCGAAATGTGTGACCGAGTCATCCAAAATTGGGTCCAACGAATCGACCACTGTCGACGTGGCCGCGGTGCCCATATGAACGAAGTCGAGTTCCATTCATAAATGTTTTGAATGTATTTCAAGTCGGTAATAAAGTTTTGGAAATATCTCAAACGGTTTGCGTTTTATTTAAAAAAAAAGTTGTCAAGTCCTTATTGGAAAACCCTTTATTTATATTTTTTCAAATAATTTTACCTCATATTTCTTGCGAAAAGTAGAAATTGTCAATCAATATGGGTTTGAAATTGAAAAGCTATACATAAACTATAATATTTAATATTTTAGCAATATTTTGCCCAAAACTACTCACACTTAAAAATGCCCTCCATAATTAACAACTACTGTTCTTCTCTGCTTTAACAATTCATTACTCATTTATACATTCCTTCCTTTCTGAGCTCATCTTTAACTACAATTAATTGTTTTTTATGTACAAATATTCATACTACTAAAAATAAAAATTAGATAATTTAATTTGTACAAATTTAGAAACAATTTTTCAAATCGCTCTTTGTCATTCTATACTCACCCCAAGTGTTAAATGTCAAATGATTTGTTTACATTTACGATCATGCTATTATTTGAAACTACATATTATGTTGTTGTTATTGTTTTTGCATACAATTCATAAAGTTTGTTATTGTTTTTTAATACTTGTTTTTTTATTTTCTTCAGTTTTGACCGCCCGTTATACTTGTATGCAAATTTGTATTGTGTGTGTTTTATTTTAAGTGATTTTTAGTTTTCTTATCAGCATTTTTTTTGATAAATAACAAATTGTTATGACTTATTTAATGTTTAGAGCATTCACCTTTAGTTTTTTGAAGTGTTTAATTACTTTTTTCTTTAACTCTGCTTTAGAGACTTTTTCTTTTTTGCAAATTCTTTTATGCTGTTTTCATTTATTGGATTTTTTAAAGATGTTTAAAATCTAATGTTCTAAATGTTTAGAAAAAAACTTGTGACTTTATTTTAAAACTAACCCTAGTTAATGAAATTTGTGGTATAGGTATATAATTTTGAAAGTGAGGGAATTTTGAAAAATTAAATATGAATTTGTAAAATCTTAAAAAAACAGTGGGAGGAATCTTTTAAAAATCAATAATTTATTATTTACGACAAAATTTATTAATTTCCAGTAATTTAACAAAAACCCTAGAAAGTATAAATAATACCAATTAATGAAAATACAGAAATTGTATTAGAAATTTGTAAATATAAAACAAAACTAAACATTTTCTATTGAAAATATACCTAGCTTCTATAATTATTTTTGTTGCAAATTTTGCAATTGAGAAATTTTTTAAAAGTAAATGGGAATTTATAAAATCTTTAAATAAATAGTGGGAATCTAATTAAGAATGAACAATTTATTATTTACGTAAAAAATTATCAATTCCCAGAAACCTTACAAAAATCCAAGAAAATAGGTATAAATAATACCTACCAGATAATGAAAATACAGAAATGTTACTAGAAATATTTAAAATTTGTAAATAGGTATAAAGCAAAACTAAATATGTATTTTTTATTAAAAATATAGCATCTATAATTATTTTTGGGCAAATTTTGCAATGGAGAAATTTTTAAAAAGTAAATGAGAATTCGTAAAATCTTTAAAACATAGTTGGAATTTTATTAAAATCGACTATTTTTTATTTACATAAAAAATTATAAATTCCCATAAGACTAACAAAAATCCGAGAAAATAGATACTGAAAATACAGAAATTTTATTTGAAATTTGTAAATATAAAACAAAAGTAAAACATTTTTTTAAATACATGTATGTAGCATCTATTTGTAAAATAAAAAAATTGTTTGAAAATTATTAAAAATTTACAATTTATTATTTGCGACTAAAAATACCAATTTCCAGAAACTTAACAAAAATACCAGAAACCTAACCAGAATTCCAGTTAATGATAGTAAAGGAATTTTAATACAGAATTTTGGAATTTGTAAAATTATAGCCAAATATAAGATTTTCTGTTTAAAAATATTGTCTGAAATTATTGCTTTGTTTAGCTTTTTTTAATGAGGCAAATTTTAAATGAGATTTTTTTTTTATTTTTTGAAAAAAAAAAGTGGGAATCTAATTAAAACTCCAAAAGTTAGTATTTAAGACAAAAATGATAAATTTCCAGTTAAATAGAAATCCCAGAAAATAGTAGAATATTAATAAAGAAATTTGGAATTTATAAAAATAATCAGAAATTATTATTTCTTATAACACCAATGCTCTTCAGTGTTTCTCTTTTGTATCAACCACTAAAAATAAAAATTAGATAATTTAATTTATACAAATTTAGAAACAATTTTTAAAATCACTCTTTGTCATTCTATACTCACCCCAAGTGTTAAAACTCCAAAAGTTATTATTTGAGACAAAAATTATCAATTTCCACAAGTTTTACAAAAATCCCAGTTAAATAGAAATCCCAGAAAATAGCAGAATATTATGAAAGAAATTTGGAATTTATAAAATAAGTCAGAAATTATTTTTTCTTATTACACAAATGCTTTTCAGTGCTTCTCTTTTGTATCAACCGTTAATTTAAATTATGCCCCATAATTACAATACGGTATCTGTTATTGATAATAAAGTGAAACACTACAAACAAAAAACTGACTACTACTTACTATAAAATTTACCATAATTCAGCTACTATCATCAGCTCTTTAATATGTCCAGTATTTGCCCTTTTCCCCTGTGGAAACAGTTTCCAGCAAAGCAACCCATACACATGCTTCTTTTGTCTGGTGCTAACACTGATTTCAATATTATTCTTTTACATGATTGTCATACTAGGACTTTTTTCTCTTGTACCCCTTCCTCTTCATCAAAATCTTCCTCTTTTGTCTCTATAATATTGTCGTTGTTGTAGTCTTTTTTGTTTGTAAAATCCCATTCATTACACATGGTTCACTTGTTTTAACTGTTAAACATTGTTCGCAGTTGTGTTGTACAACGAAATTCATCCACTTACATCGCTTACACACGCTTCACAATTCTTCTTTCATATGCATACATACGAGTATACTGTAATATAGTATATGGTTTCTCCTCTCTTATTGTCACGTGTTAATGTAAACAAAGCGTAAAAAATTATTATTACTCATTTTTTTTGTTGTTTTTTCATTTTGAAAAATTATTAAGCGCGGGCGCTAAACAATAAAAAGCAACATAAATTAAGATCTTTTTAGAAAAAGTAAACCTAAAGACTCATGACATAAATCATAAAATAGAACATATAAAATAATAAACCCTGACAACAAGAGGATTATTCGTACAACAACAACGCTTAATATTAGTGTTTAAATACATCAGCAATAACTACACAAAAATATTCTGTTTTCACAAAGAGCAAACAAGCGAAGAACATTTTTGAAAGAAAAATGTTTAGAAGGTTGTTTAGAAGTAAACGCCATTTCAAATATTCAATTAAGGTAAGTACATGTGATTTGCATTAAGAAAGTTCTTAAATAAATTTTCTTTAAAATCATAAAAAAAGCCATGGGTTTGTTTCACTATTGACTATTTATTTTTCTATTTTTTGGAATTTAAACTGTTTAATTTTTAGTCTGCCATAAATTCCTAATTAAATCATAAAGAACACATTTTTAGAATTTTGTTGAAATTAGGGATCTTCCTCTCGTCGAGTAGCACATTTAAGTACTCCATCCAACCATTGCGTGTCTTAATCCATTTTCTCGAATGAAGATTAGCTGACTCTTGTCGAGTAACACATTTGGGTGCCTTACCTTTGGCCCCATTGAAAAATAAGAAACACACTAAAAGCACTTGGTTGCAGAACCATCGACCCTTGAAAGTTAAATTTAGGTATTTCTAAAAAGAATATTCTATCCGCAATCCATCCAAATATTGCAAGTCTTTATCCATTTTCTTGAACGAAGGTAAACGGGCTCTTCTCGTCCAGCAACACATTTGGGTGTTTTACCTTTGGTCCCATTGAAAGTTAGATTCTTTAAATTCAACCATTGCGAGTTCTAATCCATTTGCTCGAACAACGGCATTAAAGCTTATCTTCTCATTTTCTTTAGACTTAATTATATCTTAAACAACAATTTTTAGAATGTTTTTTAAGGTTAAGTTTGGTAAAAAGGATGCTAAGTCGTTTCTCGAATCACAAATATTTAGACTATTAATATCAATCCCTTTGTTATACCAGAAAAGTTAGAGTCGGTAGTGATAAAAGCTGTATAGGGGCACCTGATGCGATTGTATTCACTAATGGAATGTCCCGTCCCCGCGTTAAGACTTTTAGCATACAAAGAGAGATTTTCGCCTGCTTGGTTACACAAATGCAAATGTTCACATCTTCTAGGTTCCTTCGGTTTCATGCGGCCGAAGCAGCGAATCTATTGGCGATGTGACTACTTATCATTCAAACACCAAATTGGATGAGAGATTTCAGGATGCTTAAAAAATAAACAAAACTTTACACAATTCTTTACTCTCTTTTAGTTGAGGTTTTTTAATGAAGAGCACTCCACTTGTCCGAAGGTATGAAAAATACATTCATCTCAGTCTTCTTCGTGTTTGAGCTATTAGTAGAGATTTCAAATAGACTCATCCTAAGAGTTTATTCCCTCTCAGTTTGTCTTAATCAAAAATAAAGCAGTCCCTGTAGACGAAAGATCTGGTAATACAGGAGATCTAATTAGGATTTCGCAGACAGTTAAGTAAGACCCACCCAGAGGTGTCCGGCATTCAAAGGTCAAAATTAATGAGAGGTTTCAGGCGCTTCAATAAATATATACACGATTCAAGACTTTTTTGTCCGAGATTTTAGCATGTTCTACATTCGAAAGTCTGAAAAATAAACTCATATCAGTCTCGTGCTTTCCTTAAATTGGTTGAGAGTTTTCAGGCTGTAGCCAATGCTGCAATAATACTGCTGAAAATGCAGAATAAACTTATCCCAGTGTGTAAAATATGGGCTTTTATAATTCACAAACCACAAAACTACAGCTGAGTTAGTTAGTCCAGTCGTATTTACTGCTAAGAAGTCCGAGTCGAAAAAAGGTTTACTTGTGTAGGATTTCCTGAAACCAATTAAGTAAGACCCATCCAGAGAATTTGTACTCTCACGTTTGTCCAATCTGTATCAACGATAGTTAACAAAATTCCAGGCTTAGAAAGATCTAGTGCAGCAGTCAATATTGTAAAAGATTACCCGCAAACAATTTATTATGGATGCATTTGTTCTTGCACAGTTTGTCCGGTCTTGGAAGTCCAAGACACAAAATGTCCTAGAGCTGTACAACAATCAATATTGTGAAGGTTTACGCATCGACACTTTAGTATGATAACATCTTCTATATTTGCGAGTAACTTGTTTGAATGTAAAGCTAAAGTAAAGGGACTACTTGAATTTAATTTGAATTTAATAACCGGGTAACCGGGGTTCATTTAGCGTTCCTGAAAGTAATTCTTTATATTCTCCCATGAACAATATCGGTTTGGTTTGGACAATATCGATAAAGATTTTAATATCCACTATAGCTTCTTATCTTCGATTAAATTAATGAAGAAACAACGAAAATCGAGTATATGATAAGAGTCATTTATAACTTCTGGAAGTAACTTTTCAAGTTCTCTCAATTTCCCTTCTACATGAATGGTAGCATTCGCTTTGTCCATTATCGATGGAGTGGTAAAAATTCACGTAATTTCGAATTTAGCTTGAATTGCAAATACTTTGAGCAATCGGTTAAATTAAGTTACATCCGAGTTAGTGTAACGGCTGGGATCTTGTCAATAATGGCACAAAAACACTAACTCCGTTATTAATATTCAAGAACCATTTAGTATTATTGGATGTAATTTTTCAAGTCCTCCCAATTTAAAATTCTAGATAGATAAATGGCTGAAGCCGCTTTATACATTATCGACAGCCTCGAATATTGCTTTATTCACAAATACTTTGAGGCATGACTTCCAAATACTTTAAGCACTCAGTTAAATTATGTTCCATCTGCGTTAGTGGCAAGTATTGTTAGAGGAGGTGTCGATAATTACACTAGTTCACTTTGGCTTGAATTAAAAAAAAAATATATGTATATAATTCCCGTGCTTCAATCACTAAATGTCACTAAGATGTAATTGTTTGCGAAAACATCAACATATGCAACAGTCTCAAACTCCATAGTAGAAGTAATGGTTATTTTGTGACAGTGACATTGCACTGGTCGACACCAAATAAGATTTTAGTGAAGTTGATCGACACTGGGTTAAGATTAATCAAAGACTCTTCAATATTAAGAAATTTTACTAAGGAGTACTTTTTTTAACAAACACAATCTGCAAAGAATTTTTGGCTTGTCTGCAGAATAAAAACCAAGGCAAAGTCAAACCAATAACTGTCAGACTGATAGTCCAGGACACTATCATTTAGTCTACTGGCCACCTAATACACTCTAGTGTCTCATATCCGGCAGATGTGCATTCTCTGTATAATATAGGTTTTCTGATTAAATGCATAAATTATTTGAAATTAAAGTTCTAAAAAATAAATTTTGTTTCAATTAGCTTTTGTTAACATTGAAACAGAATTTGAAAATAAATTGATAATTGCAGCCGTAAAGATCAGCTCTATCATTCCATTCGTAACTTTTATCAGTTTGTTCCTTTTATCAATCAATGATATTTATTTTCATAATCTTATAAAAACCAATTAAGATATTCAATTCCACTTGCAGTTAAAATTCCTAATCAGTTACATTGAAAATGCTATAAATCTTATTAACTACTAGCGCCTTCTTCAATAGCAAATCTAATCTTCTGGCCTTATGCATTCGAAAAGAATAATTAAAATAACACTTTTGAGGTTAACAAACCGGTCGGTCGTCTTGTCTACAACTCAAGCACCTGTGTTCTTCTTTCAAACCACATTATTAACAACTTCAAAATCAGTTCATGCCAGCTTTTGTTTATTTTTTCTTCAGCTAACGGTCTTAAAAAGAAATTAAATTAAAATGTAAACCAAAACTTTAGAATTGATTTGTAAATTTAAAAATACCTTAGTTTCTTTTTTCTTTTAATCTGTGTAAAAACGGTAAGGGGGAAAAACTTAAGTATAAAAGTGCATTTAACTTAAAACATAAAATTTTAATCTTTTGTTTTCGTGAGTTTTCCCCCATTTACAAAAAAAAAACTATTTCACACTTTACGAGTGGTATGTGGTTTATCATTAAGAGGGGATTTCCTCTTAGTTTATATTTTCGTAATTATGACCATACTTTTATTTCTTGGTTTATATTGTCTATTTTGTATTTTATTGTACAAAATTTAATTTATATCTTTGTATATTTTTATACCCTACACCACCATAGTGGGGATTTGGATTTGTGCTGATGTTTGTAACGCCCAGAAATATTGGTTCAACACTTTCTGAGTCGATTTAACGATATCCGTCGGTCCATCCGTCTGGCTGTCCATGTAAAGCTTGTGCGCAGAGTACAGGTCGCAATTTTGAAGATATGTATTTCGATAAAATTTGGTACGTGATCTTTTTTCGGCCCAAGGATGGATGGGATTGAAACTGGTGGAAATCGGTCCATTATTTCACCTGTCTCCCATACGAAATTGGGGTTTACTGATGTTTGAATTATGCAAGTATCCAAACAAATTTCATCACAAATGAGTGGTAATAAAGCCAAATCACATCTACGAATTTTGTCCATAATTATCCATAATTACTCGTAGCTTTCATATAAGGTACACTTCCGAATATCACTTTAAAGATACACTTTTATTATGATCAGTCCATAACTAGTCGAAACTCCCATATAAGACCCTCTCCGTAATGAACTTTAAGCTCCATAAATCGTTAAAAAGTATTTATATCGAGATAAAGTTTAATAATATTTATATTCACAGACATCATGACACTAAATTTTGCAATGATCGGTCCACAATAGATTATATCTCCCATATAACGCCCATTCATGAAAAACTGTTTTATACATATACTGGGTGTAGGGTATTATATGTTCGGGCTTGACCGACTATATTTTCTTACTTGTTCTATAATAAATATATTTTCTTGAAGAAATATCAAGGCGCCTTTTCATTATTTCGCAAATCTGTGTTCGTTATCTATCAATTTCCCACTAACAACATTTGAAAACATATTTTCATTTTATTTATTGTTTTGATTTTTCATCTACCATTTTCTTTAGGCGAGTATCATATTTACCTGCATTTTGCTATTGTTATTTTCCAAACAATTAATCCTTATGTTGATGCCTGTGTGCATAAGTTTGTTGCCTCTTTAATTTATTTATCAACTGAATCGTGTATAGTCGGGGGTTTTTTGGTTTTAGATTTGCTTCCCTAGTTGTGTTAACTTGTTGTGGTGGCTTTTTAACAGATTATGAAAATCGGTTTGTTTGTTTTAGCGTCTTAGTTTAAGTTAAAGCTGAAAATTAACTAAGAAGTAGAATTCAAATAAATATTTCGAAACACCAATAATTCGATTTGTTGATTTGCATATACTCGTACATAAGTTAATTGGGGATTATATGCTGTTTGCAAATGTTTAATAATTTAGGGCTCTCTATTATATTTAGACCCTTAAAGTGTCAAAAATCGTATGTGTGCTGGGAGAAATAGTATAGTGTGGAAAATTATTTCTAACTAACTATGTTACCTTTATGAATTTAAATATTAAAAATCTTAATATATAATAAAAAATAATATAAAGGCTCAAGTTTATTTGTTTGTAATAATTTAAAAAATATATTGAAAAAGTTATTTCAACACCTTAAAGATTGGAGTGTCTGCTAAGTCCTATTTGTAATTGAAATTACCATTTTATGCTCTAAAATCTCTAATCAAGGAACTCTACTTTAAGAATTCTGCAAAATAAAATGCCAGGATGACAAATGCGTATCACTTTATGAGAAAACCTTGGAGTTATTGTTGAGTTTATAAACTTGTAGATATGGTATTCAGAAATTTTATTGATCTAATGAAACCTTGCCTCATTAGCTCTCATATCGACCGTTGGAATATACATCCATTGGCGGACTTTGCAAATTAAATGTTAATTAATGACTTATGTATTGTATTTTAATTAGTAAATAACATTTAAGTATAGAATTATCTCCGAAGACATTTTGCTGTAAGATACTATTTCTGCATACATGTGCAATAACTTAAGGTAATGGGAACCTAGAATTTATCTCAACTAACCTTACCGATTGTCTGTAACATGTGTCCAGAAATCAATGCATCAAATTGAACTCCCAAAAGTTATTAATGGCTACGAATGAAATGGAGACCCATATAATTAACTCGCTTAGATATCGTATAACTTTAAATCGTTTCATCCTGACCACTCACAAGTTAATGCGAAGCTTTTGCTATTCCAATAATATACCAATAATAAAAGGAAATGAAAAACTGTTAACAGTATCTGTTAAAAGGAAATATCTTGAATAAACACTTAAGGTTTCCTAAATTTGGAGAAACTTGTTAAATTCAGGTTACGTTTTTTCACGACCTTACATGTATTCAATTCTATTTGCACCAGCTTGAAGATAATGTCTAAGGATGTCACGTTTAACTGTCTCAAAAAGTGTTGCAATATATGAATATCGCCTGCTCCGGTCGCCAAATTCTTGTATGACCGCAGGTTGCTGATGAGTTCCTTTATTTAGCATATACGAGGTCTGATAAAAAAAAATAACCGTTATTTTGTTGGTACACATATGTTGGTAATATCAGCCATTTTGGACAGATAAAAAGGTTAGTCGTGTTTTGGTGTCCTCTTCGATTTTTTACTATTCGAAAAAATGGATCAAAGTTTTGTGTAAAAAATTAAATTAAACGCGCAAGGACATTTTAAATGTTGGCTGTGGCGTTTGGCGAGTCTACTATGAGCAGAACACAAGTTCAATTGTGGTATAGCCGGTTTAAGGAAGGCCGAGAAGATGTCAATGACGATGTTCGTCCTGATCGCCCGAGCACGTCAACAACCGATGAAAACATTATAGCAGTGAAGAAAATGATTTTGGATAATCGTCGAATCACTATCAGAGAGGTTGCTGATGATGTTGGTATATTGTTCGGCTCATGCCAAGCAATTTTTACGGATGTTTTAGGCATAAAACGTGCGGCTGCGAAGATTGTTCCAAAATTGCTAAATTTTGAGCAAAAACAACATCGCATGGACATCGCTCAGGAGCTGTTGAACATCGTCAACGACGATCCAGATTTCCTCAAAAAGGTCATATCTGGTGACGAATCATGGGTGTATGGCTATGGCATTGAAACCAAAGTCCAATCATCCTAATGGAAACGTCCAGAAGAGCCAAGACCGAAAAAGCACGTCAAGTTCAGTCAAATGTTTTGCTCACTGTTTTCTTCAACTGCAATGGCGTGGTGCATCATGAATTCTTGCCACAAGGTCGTACGGTCAATAAGGAATACTATCTTGAAATTATGCGTCGTTTGCGCGAAGCAATTCGTCAGAATCGCACAGAACTGTGAAAAAATCAATCGTGATATGCACCAGCTCACACATCGATGCTTGTGCGTGAGTTTTTGGCCAAAAACAAAACTGTTATCATGCTTCAGCCACCGTATTTACCGGACTTGGCTTCCGCTGGCTTTTTCTTCTTCCCAAAACTGAATCGTAGCGTTTTGCTACGATTGAGGAGATAAAAGAAAAATCGAAACTGGAGCTGTTGACGATACCAAAAATTGCTGGCATAAGTGTATTATATCTGAGGGGGATTACTTTAAAGGGGACAAGATAGTTATTGATGAATAAATAATACTTTTTGAAAAATTTCACTTTAATTAAAACAATGTCAATGAATTTTGAAAACAATGTTATTTTCATTTAACAAAAAGTAATTATATAAGTTTCAATACAAATTACTGCATATAAGTTTTCCTAGATCCTATAGGGCTTCAATAAATTTGTTAAACATCTCTCTATTCTGCGCCAACGACTTTACATCTCCCCAATTCTTGCCGCTGCAAGAGAAGACAGCTTCTTCATCCCTATCTTAGGTTCCTAACGGTTTCTATTCTATGCCACTTGCCCTAATTTCATTCGGCAAGAGCTGTTGACATGTTCTTCGCCAATTCTTGGTCAGAAAATATGTTAGATCTTAATAAGGCAGTGGTTCAAGAATTATTGAATCTTTTAAATGTCACGATTAGCAGCATTGCATGTTTCGCAACCGTACAAAAGGCTGGGTTATATATTTGCATTGAAATTTTTGTACGTAAGGATAATCTGGATGATTTTTAAATCTTAGATGACCGGCTTTTATTAATATCCTCGACCGAGCCTGCATTTACGGCTATAATCCCAAGATTGTCAAATTGACGGAAATCCTTAATGTCGTCCGATTAATTACATGAAGCATCTTCTTTTTAGCGGTGAATATTACTATTGTAAATTTTTTTAAATCATTCTCAAACGGAATTTGATAGCAAAGTTTTATGTTTAGGTTATGATTAATTTAAAGTTTAATGACCAAAGTTTTATTATACCCATCGCCAAAAAAATAGGGATATATTAAGTTTGTCATTCCGTTTGTAACACATCGAAATCTGGTAGTAGAACCTAAAAGTCTATGTATTCTAGGTCATTCTAAGACAACTTGGCTATGTAAATCTGTCTGTCCGTCTGTTGAAGGCATTTATATTAAAATGTACCTTTTTGCAATAAGTTGTTTTTGTTTGTTAGATTATCGGCCCAATCATGAATAAAAAATCCGCGGAAGTTTTTTACCTTTTTATTTTTTTTAACATTGAATTGGAATAGGAAAAATGGGAAAATAGAAAAACTCCCGCGGAATTTTTATTCATGATTGGGCTCTATTATAACATGTTTCTTTTAAATGACACACATTTTTTAAAAGTATATTTTCTGTTCTTTATATCAGTTGGGGTTTTGCCAAACCCTAAACCACATAAAATCACTACAAACGTTACCAGTCAGAATTTAATGAAAGTGTTTTTTTTACGTCCTAAACAATTTAATACAACGGCCTAAAAGTATGTTATTATTTTAAGCATTTTTTAACATGTGTATGAATTTACTCGATACTCTTAATTTTAAAACTCTCTTCGTTGAAATAAATCATTTTAGGTCTCTTTTAAATAATAAAATTATCTTTACAAATAAAGCAAAACAAACTCGTATCGACTGATAAGAATTTGCATTTAAATTTTATATTTATTTGTACTTCATTTCATTTCACATTTCCAGTTTTATCGACAACAAGAAAACATTTTGTTGATTTTTGATTGTTTACTTGGCTGAGTTCAATATCACACACATGTATGCATGCCGTTTTTAAAGTTTGTTTATATTTAAAATACCTACCTACCGCTATTTTTAAACTACCATTTTGTTAAGTGGTTGTTGTAGCTATTTAAAACGTAGTAGTATTGACGCAATAACAGTATTTTTATTTACACAATTGTGTTTTAATTCGTTTTGTTTTTTATTGTTATTAAATATTAAATTTTATTTTGTGTGAATTCTAAGTAGGTACATACTTACATATTTAATTTTGTTTTTAATGCTAATTGAATCTTGCATTAAATTGTTTGTTTATTGGTTTTTCCTTACGATTAAAAGAAATGATTCATAATTTTGAATTTTATTTATTTTGCTTTTGCTAAATACAAAACATTTTCTCTTTGTATGTACATACATATGTATCAGCGTTGTCAGTTTAGGGGATTTATCCCCAAATTGAGGATTTTTTCGTGATTTGGGATAAAAATTTCATAATGGGGGATCCGGGGATTTATTGGGGATGACAACACAATTTTAGGGGATTTTTTGTAGATTTTTTTATAACTGATTGTAACAAGAATGATTTTTGAGCTAAAAAATGTGCGTCTGGCAAGTCTAAAAATGTGTGTTATTATTTATAGTGGATGGTTTCTAATAAAGAAGAAGCTTTCCCATGGTTTGGCATGAAATCACTTCTCAGAATAAACACATACTTTAAAAAAAATTCAATTTGTGGTGAGAATTTAATCCATCTGCTGAAATGCTAAAGCTTGTTAATATAAGCAATATATATAATAACATTTCTGAGGCTGATGAATCAGAAGATTTTGATTCTGAAGTTTTTGAAATGTGAAACGCTGGTAAATAATTTTTTATACTTCTATATATTATATTATGTGTAATTTTTTCTTGCAAGATTTATAATTACAAATCGAATTAGTTTGAATATTAATATACCTATGTAGCTATCGATAAAAATGGATTTTATTGAATAAATATGTTATTTTTTAAATAAAATAAAAATTTTACAAAAAAAATGTTAATCAAAAAAATCAGTTTGGGGATTTTTAGAGATGACAAATCAAAAATTGGGGATAAGCTCTAAAAAAATACTGGCAGCACTGATATGTATATGACACTATTAAGTGAGTAAGATCTTAAATAATATTTGCTGCTATGTAATTTGTACCAGTTAGTCTGAAAAACAATTAGGTATACAATTTTTATTTATACCCCTAGTTTTGACAATTGTTTACATTTAAATTGTTGTTGTTGTTGCCTCCATATGTTTTGGCAGTGTGTTGTGTTTGTTTATGAGGGTTTCCTGCCAATGTTGCCAAAACTAAATTTACTATTTATTTGCTTAGTAATGCTGGTTTTACAAGCACACTGCAAAATACATACCGTCTAAAGGGAGCTTAAATGTTTTAGTGATAACGTCATTAAAACGTCAGCCCGCGAGATAAAAAAAATTATGATTTTGCACAAGAACTGATAATAGGTACATTTTTTTAATACCTATTTAAATAATTTTGTCTACATTTTTCGAAAACTGCTCGTGAGTAATCTAAAAGTCAATGGTCTTAGTTGTTAATATTTTTACTTTAGTTATAATTTCAAACGTGAAATCATCTTGTATGATTTATTTTTAAACATATTTTTAACAAAGTTTCTTATAATTTTAAACAATTTTTATTGGCTTTAGCTGTTTTTACAGATATTAGCAATTTTGTGTTGCTGTCTAATATACATATGTATATAAAATAATATTCTTGTTATTTTGTTTAACTTCTCTTTTGAACCAAATATTTGTTTTCTTAATTCTTTAGTGTTGTCTTTTTTAATAGGTATATTTTTATTTATGCATGAATATTTTGCTTGTATTTGACATTGTTTATCTTAAGGTTTAGTCATCTGATCGTTTTGTATTATTTATTTATTTCTCTCTCGCTTTGAAGAAAGTTTGTTGTGTTATAATATCGTAAATGTTTACTCTTTCAATTAAGAAATATTCTGTTAAGAGTTTTAGTATTTTTGCTAAACTTTAAAGAGTTTCTATAATCAGCTCTTAATTAATATATATATGTGCATATCTATGTATATTCATATATTTTATGAATTGTTAGCAGTTTGTTTATAAGGTCTTCTTAAAATCATCATTGTCTTTAAAATTGTACAATTTAGCTTAGAAAACACCATAAAAACGAACTCAACCTTGCCCTACACCAACTACCTATATTATAACTTCTTTTTAATGCTTTTTTTATAATTATAATATAGGTAGATATCTACCTATCATAGGTATTTAATTTTTTATTTAAAACATATTATTAAATGCAGTATTGCATATTTAAAAGCAAAACAAAAAATCCCCATCATCTATGTAAAACTATAATTTTTTTTAACTAAATTTATTTGCCTTTTTAACTTAATTTATCTTTTATTTTTAAGCCCCTAAACCTCATTTAGCAAATCCGGCTATAAAATATATAAATTAATCTTTTAACCTTTCCATGTTCTTTTTTTATCTTATAAATTATACCTATCATTTGGACATTTTATTAGTAAATTACCATAAATATTATGTATTTTATGACAAAATTTTGCTTTAATAATATTTCCCCTCAAATCAATACTGATTAAATTTTGATCACATATTCGTATCCTTATTATTCTTGATAATTTCCCTATCATTATACAGATATCGCTTCCACCACCTCTACCACCAACGGCACTAACATTCAGTATATTCTATTTCACAAACTGGCACACAACTCATCTAAATAAAAAAAAAAAGACGAACTCCTATTAATTTTAACAATGTATATTCCCTATATTATTTATTTTGTATGAATGTAAATGTTTATAGATATTGGGTTAGAGAAATTACAGCACATCCTGTGTGTCTTTAATCATGAGTCTTTATGTACCCTAAACTAGTTTAATTATTGCTAGTCCTAAATTATTCAATAGTAGGTCTTTATATAGTCCCAAATTTCTATAATAGTAGGGTATATGTGGGAATGTGAATTCTGTCCGAAATAAGCTCCAAATGTAAGTCTTCTGTAGTCCTTAATAAGCTTCAGTAGGTCTTTATGTAGACATTCTGTAGTACCGAATAAGGCTTAATCGAAAAATCTTCTTTAGTCGATTCAATCATAGATCTTTATATAGTCGTTCTTTAGTCCCAAATTAGCTTCAATTGTAGGTCATTATATATATTTTTTATTTAGTTTTAAATTAGCTTTACTCGTAGACCTTTATATAGTCTTTCTTAAGTTCCAAGTTAGCTTCAATCTGAGGTATTTAAATATTTTTTCTGTAGTCCCAAATTAGCTTCAATTGTAAATTTTTATATAGTTTTTTTTTTAGTCTCAAATTAGCTTTAATCGTAGGCTTTTGTAAAATCTTTATTTAGTCCCAAACTAGCTTCAATCGCAGGTGCTTAGGAATTCCCAAATTAGCTGCAATCGCAAGCCTTGATGTAGGTCTTTTGTGTTCTAAAATTAGTCTGAATGTTTCCTTCAATAATTCGTGAAGTTCAATCATTCTTTGTTGAAGATGAGTTTTTTAACCTTAATATTGTAGAGATAGTCTTTCGACATGAAAAAGCTATAAATCCGCATTAATGTTTTCTTCATTAATGCTTCAACGGAAGAAATGTGATTTAAATTTGAAGAAGCAGAAACACATATATGCACTGGTCCAAACTTAAAGATCTGTTGATTTAGGAATTCGCAGATTATCCTGGATCTCATGAACACTAGCTCGATTCCAAACGCCCTCTATCTAAAATTCATGCCATTTATTTTACGCGACTTTTTAACCATTCTTTGTTGTAGCCTTGAGGTAATAGAAAATTCAAGAAGTTTTATATAAGTTTTTTTTATTTATTTTATAAAACATTTTATTAAGATATTGAGTTTTTATCAAAAAGACTGCTTGAATAACAATCGTTAAAGAGATGGAGAATGATATACGTCTTTTCCTATTTTACAAAGCGTTTTGAATTCATTCTGTTGATGAAGCTAGCTTTCGCTTATTATTGATCTCTGGCTGATATTTTAATCTATTATAGCTATTTTACAGTCTCTTCTTGAAACTTAGAGTGTGTTTGCAATGTTGACATGCTTAATTTTGTGGTTTTAATGATTTCACAAACCACTTCCATCAGTATGGCTACTTGGGATTCACAATAAAAACCTCTTATCCTTCCAAAGAAATTAAACAAATCTCCAAATTTTAGAATGAAAGGTAGATCGGAAATAATTTTTCTACCACGCCAATATACTTTATATCAATATCTATAGATACATCTTCTATCCTTTTGTCTTCTATTATTTATTAACATTTTATATGTTTACTGTTGTAACATATACACACACTCATTCTCATCCTCATCAATATCTTTAACGCAACTATGTATGATGTCGTTGTTGTTGCTGCTGATATTTCATTTATTTTTGGGTTTTCCTGCGTCTCCTATATTGGCGTATTTCTTGACTCGATATAAATTTTCGACGTTACCTTTGCTTATGCATATCACGTACGTGTTACATGTCTTAAACAGCAATATGTTAACATCTCGTATTTGTATACTTTTTAACGTAGTTTCGTTAAACATTCCCTAGTCTTTTAGCTACTCTACGTTTTTCCTCCTGGCTCCCTTGTCTTAATATCAACATTAATAATGTTTATAATTTCATGGCACATAAACCTAATGTTAAAAGTTCTGTATCGACCTTATCCTGGCTGCAACAGAAAAGCAGAAAAGGAATCCAACAAAACTTTAACTTTTGTTTGTTCCATTGTCTTAAAGACTTTTAGCTATTTTGGTTTTTATGTAGTTTTTTTTTTGCCTTATTTTCCTTTTCTTTGTGGCTTTTAACTAACATTTAATTTTTATGGTTAAACTTTTAATACTAGTTGATGTTGAGTAGTTTATCAAGCTATAAAACTTTAGATTTTGCTTGCCTGTTGTAAGTAATTAAAAGGGATTTTGAGGGTTTGAGAGTGATTTAATAATTGTTAAATAATTTTACTCAAATTAGCAAATTTGTTGTAAAGTTAAGTGTAATAAAATAGTTATGTTAAGAAGATGATTTTTTGCTCGATATAAATACATAAATGTCACATTATCTATCTCACCTTTTCTGGATTAATAAAGTCGAGAACTTTATTTTATTTATGAAAAGTTACATGTACATATGTAACAGCATTATTTAAATAATTGTATAAAGTTGTGGTAGTAATAATTGCTTTCTTCTTACCTTTCAATATTATTTTATAATGGTTACTTCAGCTACATTCCATCATCATTTAAACATTTAAGACAATTGTGTTTAGCAAGGAAATCGTCTAAATGTGATGCATCACATGTAATGTATGAAGTGTTTTGCAAATTTGTTTCTAATTTTATTGTTGCAAAGTAATTAATTATCCATTAGATCCATTAGTTGGAAATTGTCTGGTATAAAGAAAACTTTTGTTTAAGATATAATTCTGTTTAATTTACTTTAGATAAAAGTATTACCAATTTACGCATTTCCTTAAAGAAATTATATTTCTTAACTCGAATTATAGACTGTAATATGACTTTGCAGTTTCAACATAGAATTTCAGTTCTAGCTTAAAAAGTTAACATTGTCATCTTTGGAAATAACGCATATTAATTTGGTATTTTGTATTCGTTTCTACTTTTCACTTCCTTAATTTAAAAACATTCGATTTATATTGAATGTTTATGAATTCAAGGTCTCATGATTCCAGATTTCTAACTGAGTTTGTTACCAAATGAAGGATTTTTTAGTTCGATTAGCAAAAATTACATTGATAATAATGAATTGAGTTTGAAACAAAGAGATTTTTTTCACTACATCTAAAATTTCGCAGCCATAACTGTAAACTTCGGTCAATAAGGCTCAATTATACTCGTGTGCTTGGGAATAAGTTTGGTTCTCAAAACTTTCTCTCATTCCCTGTTGAATATAATCTGACACAGTATAGTATAAAATAGCTAATGCCACACTATTTTCTATAATATATTGTAGGAAATCAAAAGAAATCATATATTAATGATTTTTCGTAAAAGCAAGATTATACAAGAGAACATTGCCTTTCCTAAATATATCAAGCTAGCTGCAAAACCCAAAAAAATTATTTAGAATTGACCTAGATTGTAATAAGTATTGCATCATGTGAAATTGAAAATTCTAATTATGAAGATTGCATTAAGTTGAACCGGCATAAAGTTTTATTTGTGTTACTTAAATAGAAGACAATCCGTATAAATAAAACCCCTGGCAACAACTTCGAAGAATAGTACATAAACAGCCTGTCCAGAATCAAGAAATTCTTTGGGAAGCAAAGTAACAGAATAAGATAGATGCTACATCTTCTGCTTATTTTAATAACTCTTAAACACAGTAGGTACCTTAAGCCACCACACCTGGGTTCGACATTAAATTTTTTTATGTTACATGAATATCGATAAGAGTACCTCGTCTCTTAGGTCCAAAGTTAAACAAGTAAAGAGTGATTTTTGAAGAGCTTTCGAAGTTGATTTAAACGAAAACACATAGAATTTTGTGCAATGTATAAAACCTTTATTTGAGTCAATAGAGATTCTATTGACTGTATATATTTCAATGTTTAAAGATGATTTCATGTAAATGTTGACCGCGGCTACGTTTCAAATGGTTCATACGCTGGGTCCAAATTTGTCATACTCTCTCTCTCCAACGGCCCATCATAATCCTCACCAAACAGTGCATTTTTCGGTCTACATTGGAAGTTCTGGCTGATCTTCACACCAAATAGAAATCACCTTCTGACCATAAAATTGACGAAGTACACGACGCACTTTCTTAACCAAATTCAATAATCTGCAAGCACACAACGTTTGTAAGTAGATTTATGGTTAAATTATAGACCAAACTAAACATGTTTAACAGTTAAGCTGCCATAAACAGTCTTGAGTCTTCGATTCCCTCCAAAGACTCTGGGTGTTTTCTGCAGATATGCCAAAAGCTTCACAGTTTGTGTTTGTTAAAAAAAATACGAAAGGGGTCACACACGACAAATATTTAAGCAGAAACGTGCACATTTGTTTGACTGTATTTGATCTTACAAAACACTTGTAAGATCAAACAACATCAAATAAAATAAGTGGACTGGATGTCTGGGTCTCCAAATATACGATTCAAAAATTGTATATTGTCGGATTTGTTTCCTATCCAATTGATTATTGATATCCATGAGTTTGTCAATCTCTTTATAACTATACTAAAATTTTAAAAAATTATCATGCTGCGTCAATCAGGCAGCTATGCAATTGTTGGTCATGATAGCACAACCGAACATTTCTGTGAGCTTTAAATGAAAATTTCTCGCCACCTCTTCTGGCATTCCTGAATCAAATTGAATGTTTAAGAGTCATTTAAAAGATTAATCGATGATCTGAGCCATGCCTTTTACTGTCTTTAAGTAAGTCAAAATGCGTTTTATTAGGGATATAAACAAATATCATGGGATACAACTAATAATTTTTTAGTTTCAAAAAAGTCACTTGTTTCCGGCCGGCCTGTGAGAGTTCATTGTTTGGAGAATGATCCTGACCGTTGTTTTTTCTATATTTCTCCGAAGACTTCTGACAGAATTAATAGCGAATTGAACGTTCTGTACACAACTTCGTGCGCAAACAACTTTGGTTGAACGGACACATGGTCTATCAACCCATTTCAGTTGGCAAAAAGGCGCTTGAACCAATACTTTTTTTTTTTTTTGCCATTTTGGAGAATAGTTTGTGCTTGGATTACATTTTCTTATTACTTTAAAGACATCTGCGTATCAAACATTGTAATACTGATGTGATGTTTTCTGTGGGAGTTTCCAATATCACTTTTGAATTCGTAAACTTGCATCCTTCAATGTCATTATTCCGGATTAATTGCCTATGTTCTATACTCCACTACGAAGTGAAACTAAATCGTTTTCGACAATTGGACAATTTCGCGGCGTTCTAGAAAACGAGGTGAAACTTTTAACTAAGATGAACGAAACTGAAAGTGATATTTTACTTTTCAAATCATTTTCACAAAATTTAGAACACAAAATTAATGAAAATTTCACTTCCACTTCATTTTACAAATGTAGAACCCAGGTGAATGTCTTGCTATCTTCTCCAAAGAAACCAGGCATTCTTGGAAAATGTTTGATGTGATATATATAAACTTTTTAGTGATCTGAAGAGCGCTTTTCTATCATTAAATATGTAAATATTCTTGATACTGAATTTCTTCTGCCGACATTCACAGATTCAACTGATCCGAAAAGATACCACATTCAACATCAAGGTGCAATCTTAATCCGTCAGAGAATAATTGGATGGCATTCTTCCGAAGATGGAGGCCATTCTCATAAACGGATCTATCCGGTTTATTTGTTATAAAAATTGGATCGAAAACGGGTTCAGGTATCGCTTAAGCAACTGGAGTCAGCTGGACTAAACGATTCCTGACGACGCAAATTCCAATTATACAAGCAATCTCTGTCTGCAAATATATTGGTAAAAACACCAAGTTGTGGAATAGCATGTGACAGTCTCTATCTGTACACTCATGTAAAAATGTAAATGGTCATAGCTAAGACACACACTCCACAGAATTTATGATGTTATTGCAAAGTATCATACAAGATCGAAGAATAAGTCGTTCAACTAAAATGAGGTTATTAAAGTTAGTTGAGGATTATGATGGAGTGAAATGATATACATTGCAACTCACAAACTTTACTTAAATATTTTCTTTATTAAGGCTCTATATTTCCAATTACAACTTTTGCCAGCTAAACATCTTACCTTTAAAACAAAAATATTATTGCGGCATTACATTTCATGTAATTGCCTTAGTTTCTTTAACAACTCTTAAAACTATTATCATACTGCGTACTTATGCTACCTCAACTTTTCCAAAGGAATAACAATTTTGACAGCCATAATTCATAAATCTTTCAAACTTGAGTGAATGAGTGATTGTTTGTTTATTTGTTGGCTAAATGAAACATTTTGCAAAACATTTTACGCCTGAGCTGAGGTGTATGTAAATTGAATCTTCAATAAATCCTTGAAATGTTCTTTCTATGCACATTTTACCATTCTCATAAATTCTACATAAATAAAAAAAATATAAATAAATATATGTATTTTGTAAAGTAGCAGAAACAAATCTATTAAAATTTATGAGCTGTTTAAAGAGCAGCCAATGAAATACATACTGAAAATCTATGCTAGAATTTACAAATGTGTATTACAATGTAAAAACATCATCATCACCGTCACTATCTGTAGAAGTTTTAAGAAATATTAATATTTATGATAAAAGTATTTATTAGCCATACAACACAATTTTGCACTTTTTACTGAAGAGATTTTATTTTTATACCCACCAGCAAAAATATGGGTGGTATATTAAGTTTGTCATTCCGTTTGTAATACATCGAAATATTGGTCGTAGAATCAAAAAGTCTATATATTCTGGGACAAAGCAGATGATAGCAACATTTGCCATTCATACTCATTTAACCATAGACCAAACCCTTTGGAGATTGGGGAAATGAGACAAAATATGAATGATACGCTGAGCCGAGATCTTGAGACAATCTCGGAATGGGGTTGTGCGAACAGAGTCGATTTTAACGCACGTAAGACTCAGTGTGGTTTACTAACACATAAACGCACAACAGATCATGTTGCTTCATCTGTTTTAATGAGCGGTGTAAATATTAAGGAATCAAACGCTCTTGACGTTCTAGGCATGAGAATCCATCCAGTGTGATGTCCGCTGGCCCAAACACATTTTTCAAGTGTCAAAAGAAGCGTTCAAGTGCCTTGGTTTTTTTTAGAACGGTGTAGAAAATACTTCACTCCATCTGGGGCCAAATTACCGCATTCGTGATCGAATGAGCTATCGTATCGAAAAATGATTTCGATATCGAAATTATGATAAAATGTACTAAATGCCGATATCTCGATATCGAATGCGGTGATCTTCTTACTATTTACACCACCTATATTCGTCCGAAAATGGAATACAACTCTCATGTATGGGCCGGTGCTTCGAAGTCTATTTTGGAGTTACTCTCGACCGCGTACAGGAGAGAGCGAAGATGCTTATCGGTGACAGTAGGGTATCCAACACTATTGATTCATTGGAGCATCGTCGCAATGTGGGTTGTGTTTCACTGTTCTATCGATACTATAATGGAATGTGTTCAGCTGAAATCAGGGAACTTGTTCCTGAAACACGTAGTTATTGAGAGTTCTGTGATATTAGCTTTAAGTTAAACTTGACTTAAGTTTTGTGGTCGTTTATTGTATATTATATTTTTATTAATTATTTGATTATTTATACCAAAATTCTGTTCGTGATGTCCCGTTTTTTAGTATTTTAGTAACTAATTAATAATAAAAATTAATATCCAATGATAAAAAACATCAAAGCTATTATTTAGAACGAGACCCCTGAAGAAGTTAGAATAAAACTAACGAAACGTTGGGTAAATAAAATAAAAAATAAAAATCGAACAAGTTTTTTATTTACGTTTGGAAACAAACATTTGACCAAATTAGCCTGAAGGAAACTCCTTAAAAATTATGATAAAATTAATTATTTAATTGTCATTATATATTAGTAGTATCAGTTTTTTTTCAGTATAAAATCATAAAAAATAGTTAACAATTTCTCTTTAAAAATCTAAAGTGGTTTTATTCCGAAAAGAAAATTCATTTTGCGTTTTCTAAAGACTTAATTTACGGAATCAAAACCACTTTCGATCAGTATTGAGTTCTGTGACATGGCTGAATATCATTAAATTTCTGTTGAAAATGGTAAGAATCGATCCACGACTTCTCATAGCCCCCATACAATTGTTTTCCTGAAATATGGCGTAATGGTACATAAATGTCTATAGAAAAGCAGTATCCATATCAAATTCATTTTACATACTTACACATATAAATCATCGTACACAATTTCATGCTGAACGTTTCAAAACAGGTTATACCTCTCTTATGAGGACTACTTCCGAAAAACTCATTATCCTACATAAATATCCCGATCGAACCGAAATTGTACGCAGATCAATTACAAGTTATTGGCTTTTGTGAAAATTAGTTCATAATTGGTCATGGACTTCCATACAATGTTCACTACCGGGAATAACCACAGAGTATACAGAGGAGACAATTTTGACGTTTCAAAAAGCCAAAAACAGTTTCCTATGGCTTTTTGGTTTCCAATTTATTGTGTGTCAAAGTACATCGTTACACGCTGCAAAAATATAAACAAAGCCCAGTTCTGAGAGAAAGAGATAAATATAAAATTTGAATATCTTCCATCTCGTGACACCTCCGTATACTTTGTGGAATAACAGAAATATGCATAAAATTCTTGAACACGTGTTATTGCGATGAAATATTTAAACAAAATAAACAGAAATTTCGATACAATATTTTATGACGATCGCCGCACGGTGGCTCAGAATTTAATTACATTGGTTAAAAGTCTAATTTTTTATTGTCATTGATTTCCAAAATTATAATGGCATTCAATAGTAAACATTTTGAAACTAGGGTAGCCAAAAAATTTGGTCAAAATATTGGCAATTTTGGGCGTGGTATGCCGTTAAAAACTAATCAGGGGTGTCATAGAAACCAATATTGTCGGAATTGGTTTTAAAACCGACAAGAAAAAATACTTTCGTGTCATAGGGCACTGCTACACGTTCAATAAATATCGAGATATTTCTAGTACGACACCCCTGAATATTTTACATTTTTTTTTAGAAAAAATTAATTTTTTTAAATTTGATCAAAAGGAAATTAATCATTATCGATAATGGAATGATTTTTTTATAATATTGGTTTGATAGTAGTCTTTAATAAACACTGTACCATATCACAGTACTCGTTATGCCTGGAGTGTTATTTAATGTTTACTAAGGTACTAAATTTTAGTCAAATTCGAATTTCAGCGGAAGATCAAAAGGGATTAAAAAAAATTTGCTACCAGCAGAAAGCTGATAGTGTTCTCTTTATCCCCATATATACTTTTGCACCTGCGTGGACCCGCCTGTAGAACACTTTTTTCATTTGAATGAAATTACTCAAATTATTTTACCTGTTCATAAGACTCAAATATGTGTATGTACACCATGCCTCATATATGTAAGTTGTGCTAGGTATTTCATATATAATTATGAACATTTTTAGGATTTATTACCTATTTTTAGCCCTTTTTAGTTTTTTTAGGAATATTTTATTCCATCTGTTTATGCTTTCTAGGTACAGAATATGATGTAATTCCTGTAAGAAAAGGATAAAAGCCAGAACAAACCCAGTTCTATTGAAACCGTTTCTAATGAAACCTATTGCAGAATCGATAAATTGATAAAGTGGATGAAATGTTTTTTTATAATAAAATGCCTTTTATAATAATAAAATCAGATTCAACAAAACAAAAATCGCGTATTTTCATAACAAGAAATCAAAAGTTCAACTTTAACCTTAAATTTCTCATCAACTACTAAACCGATTTTAAAGAAATTAAAACTGGAAAAAAATTCAAAATGTTTTCTCTCTACAAAAAAAAAAAAAAATACTAAAATATCTGTTCAAAAGTTACAGATTTTTGGCCGATGAAAAACGATTCTGAGTCACTGTGCTCCGCATAATAGTTGATAACTTTCATGTAAGTGATCCACAAAATTAAACAACCAATATAATTATCCTTATCGATACAAAATGCAACAAAAATTAGTTTCAAGTATTCATAGATAACACTATTTGGTGGAGGGTATATAAAATTCGGCATAGCCGAATATAAACTCTTACTTGTATTTAAAGATATTATGCTAAAATAAACAATAATGAAACAAATGTTCAAAACGAGAAATGTTGTAAATTAATTTTCTTTATTTTTCGGAAGCGTAAATTAAGAAACAAAATATTGAAATGTTTTTTTAGTACTTTAAATATTAAAAGAAAAAACTCTGACACAATAGGGTGGTTAAAATATGAGGTAAGTTTAAAAAAGCTAGGCAAAATCTAACTGTGCTCAAAACTTATCTACCCATACAGTTTTCCTTAATATGGCTAATAACAGTTAATATTCTTGCCAATATTATAATATTCGAATTTAGATCAGATCATTTTATCATGTTCAAGATTACGAGTTGCACATTTAGCTTTATCATTCGGTATCAAGCAATATTATTAAACAATTTATTTGAATAGTTCTTGCTAGATTTGTCATTGTAAAACAAGATGCCCAATCCTATGTTGACAAAAAAAGTTCTTCCTGGGATGTTATCGGTGGAGTCATCCTAACTTCAACATCACTCAACTGGAGTCTATCCAGAGGCAAGTTAGGATGGCTCTTCTAATAGCATGATCCATTGGATCGAAACTGTAACTGTCAACGACATTCATAAAGCCGGCATCAATACCGCGGATACCGCATTAAAATCGCCCACAGAGACAAACCTACTGCAAAAACAAGAGTAGTTCTGGCACAACTGATGCTAATGCATCTGATGATCGAGATGTAGCAACAGACTTACCTATAATGCACATCTGACTGACTTTGTTTACAATTTACTTATGTCAAAAGTAATACTTTTTCAAGTGTTTTGACAGTAGTACATTATTTTACACAAACAAAATGTCTGTTGTTTCTGTATTGTGTTGCAGATTTGCACTCAGCTTGTATAATTACCACAGCCATTTAAACTAAAAAAAGCTCAACATTTTGTTTCAAATTCTTTTAAAAAATTGAACCACCTTACTTAGCATAATTCTGAGAACATATGATGTTGAAGTTGAATGAATTGTTCCACAATAGATGAGCATCTCGTTGGCGTTTGTTGCACTTGAATATATTCCATCTTATCGTTAACGTTGTTATTTTTTCTATTTTCTTTATTTTCATCGCCATCTTGTAGACGTAAATGTGTATGTGTTTCCTTTGTGGGGTTTTAAACGCATTGATTTATGATGTCTGCTTAACAGCAACTGAAATATGTATCAACAATAACAAAACAAAGTGAAATAAATGGTTTTAAAAAATTTAGAAAAAGTGCTTCTTTTTGTTGTTCCTTGTGGATGATGAAGATGCTGACTGGTGATGAGGATGATGATGAAGAAGACGACCATCAAAATTAAGCTGAAGAGGTGGTATTTTTTAACTAGAAAACAAAGCACAACAAAAAAAAAAACATCATGGAAAGTTTTAAAAATGAAAGTAAACTTTTAGGGTTCTTTTCACTTTCCGCAGGAAAACATTATATGTATGTGTGCACTATGGCTTAAAGTTTGAGATTGTTATTAAATGTTAGTGTAAAGTAGACCTGGTCTTGAAGTATTTAATTGGATGGTTCTTTCGTATTTAAAACTACACGATTAATGACATTTGAATAACGAGTATCCGGAAATTGATTGAGTACAGTGAAATTGTGTAAACAATGGTAATGTTTGCCGATTAAAAAAAAATAAAATAAATGAATGTTTGACAAGACTTTCCTTCGGTGGTATGTATAGCATTGAGACGCCACCGAAGTAAAACAATTAAATAAAGGATATAAAGTCAAGCTTTGACAATTATGCACTAAAAATAAACATAATGCTCAATTGCAGAGTTGTGATATAAAAAAAGTTTTCTACTTTCACCATCTTTGCTTCTTTAACCTATCCCCTTTCCAAAGAAAGTAACGCAATTATATATAGGCATATTAATTGCCTGAGTGTTACTTCTCTTTAAAAAAAAATAATACAAATTAATTGGATCATTGACAGAATTAGATTGTAAACTCCGACTTTATATGCTGTTATGCAATACAGCTTTGTGGAACGGCCTTCAAATGTAGACAGAATTCAAAGACGTCAAAACAATTTGCTACAAATAATCAAAATTGCCCCTAGTATATACAAAATTGGAATATTTATAAGGATCTAAATTCACATTCAAAAGTATGCAGACACATATTTAAAAAAGTTTGAAGTACACCCAAACATATTAATTAATAGTGGCAATATTCAACTAAGAAGAAGATATACAGTGGATCGGAGCCAAAGATTAGAAGGAATAATGCCAACTTAATACATATAAACAACAATAGATAAACAATTTTCGTCCGGCACTGGACGAAATATAAGATTTGAAATTCTTATTATTAGTTCGTTTTTTAATGAAAATACAATATATAAATATAAAAAAATTAAAAATATTTGTAAAAATTAACTTTCAAATTCCCTATAAAATTCTGGGGTTTCCAATAAGAACTTTCAAACATTATGATTAACGTGGGGAAAAGTATTTTTGCAACTACCAATAGTTCTATAACCCATAGTGCAAAAATATCTTTTAGTTAGTAGTTTCTGTGACGCAAGACAACGAGAGTGCAAACATTAAGGAAAATCCCTCTTTATAAATATTGTAAAAGAAAATTCGTAAATGTTTTTCCGTTTGTTGTTGTTGCAGTAAAACTACGGCTAGACAAAAACCACCATTACACTTAAAATGCCAACAACACACACGCAGGGCTGCCAGATGAATTTCGGAAAAAATCGTCAAAATCCCGATAAAAAAGAAAAAAATCGTCATTTCGAAATTTAAAAATCGTCAAAAAAAAAATCGGAAAAATAAAGTCACTATTTCTAGAAATTTTTATTTAAACGAAAACATAAGAATTCAATTTTATATAGTCTCTTGTACAATACATATCAAAATACATAAATTTTAACTTTTTAAATAACAAATCACCAAAAATAAAATATTAAACACAACTTGTGTAATATTTTTTTTATAATATCTTAGTCCGTTTTCACTTCTTGAATTCTGACTCGTCAAGGCAAGTATTTTTGGATGACAAGGGAAAAGAGAACAAAAGGGGTACAAACTTGACGTTACTAGTCAATTTTCTTATTTTCTTTTGTTTTTTCTTTCATGCATGTTGATTTGAATAAAAAAGTACGAAATTTAATTGACGTGTGTAAATGAAATGGCAAGTTCAAAAGAGAATTCAAAAACTAGTCAGCTAAAACTCAAGAGTATAGAACAAGACTTACAGTATTTTATAAATAAATGTCTGAATTCAGAATATATTATTAATTTAGGTTAAATTATAATGTCAAAACAATTTATTTTATTAAGTTTTAAAAAACATTTTGAGTATAGAATCCAATTCATCCATCACATACAGGTACTTATTTTCAAAGAATTCCGTAGTTTTTGTTATTTGAATTTATTTGGCTGAATATTCTTTAGACGTTTTGTTAAAATATGAGAAGTTTTTGTAGAATTTCCCCATTGAAATTCAGAAATTGTTTCCTCTAGAAATTTTAGTTCATGGAATTCAGTATTTAAAATTACTTTTTATGTTTACAGATAAATAAGTAATTTCTACTGTCCTGACTCAATATTCTTTGAAATTATTATACTTAAACTTAACAATTGTCAATAATTAAGAAAACTTTGCTATCATTTAGTTTTGTTTATGAAATATGTCATGTTCATTCTAAAATTTATGATATTAAATGAGAAAAATAGTTATTGTCTCAAATCAGAGAGAATTTGGTATCAAGTAATAAAATAAAACTAACAAATGATAAAAATTTTTAATAATTTAGAAAATCGCCACTTTCAGTGAAAAAATCGTCACTTTGCTATTTTTGAAACCAAAAATCGTCAATATGACGATAAATCGTCAAATCTGGCAGCTATTCACACACGTGTTATTCATTTAATATTCTAGTAAGTGTTGTTGCGGGTTACGAACAAACCGTTAATAAGAGTAAGAAATTAAGAGAGTTTTCCTACACCAGAGAGCATGAACGAGCAAGAGAGCTCGTTTGAATGTTTTTAATAGAATGTTATCGTAAAATAACAAACAAATATCGTATTGTTGAATTTTACTAGATGTGTTTAGTTTGAGTTCGTAAATCTTAACAATATGCTGACGTAACGGACGGTCGCTGTTTCAGTTTTTAAATATAGAAAGAAATAATAAAAAACAAAAGTGATTTCTATATTTTCGTGGTCGTTTGGTACAAAAAAATATAGCAAAACAAAAAAAAAACGTAATAATAAATACACACAAGTAAAATTGTTTAAATAAAGAAACAAAGTTCAAAAATTTGTTTGAGAAATTAAAAAAATTAGCAAGTGTTCTTTTGCTGATTTAGCATAATTTTCTGTTTTCTTTTGATAAAGTTCACAATATTAACGGTTTAAATGGTGTTATCAGTTGTTTTTATTTCTTAATTTTATTATTTTGCTAAATATATATGTACATACATACAATTAAATAGTGCAATTTTATTTTGCTTTGTTTATTTCTTTATTTATTTACGGTGTTTTACAGACCAACAATAACGGTACCCTTGGTGTTAATCTCTCCCTGACGACCGTTCGTTAAAGAGTGTGAAATTCAATTGAAATTTTAAATCAAACATCTAGATATAAAATCTTATGCGGCTGGATACCGCAATAAAAATAAAATAAATAATCAAAATTTAATATTCCAAAAGAAATTCAGTTTCCTAAAAAATCCAAGCAATATGTATTTAATAATAATCTAGTGGAAATATTGTTAGCTGGCAGAAATAATCCCTCGATAAAATTTATTTACAAATGTTCATGTTCTTCGTTTGGATTTCTTACTTTATTTAAACAACCAAAAACTATTGCAAATAATCAAAAAAAAAAAAAAATAACTACTCTATTCCACTACTGTTGTACCCAGTCTTTAGTTTTCAACAAGACTTCTTTAGCATTGTTAATACCCAAGGATTTACAAACAAATCACTTCATTTAACCAACAACTAACACAGCCAAGCAGTCAAACTACTATCCAACCGACCAACTCTCTAACCAGGATATAATATAAAAAAATAATAAAGAAAAAAAATCCTGCACGTTGTGCATTTCAACTTTGACGTAAATAGCAATAAAAAAACAACAATAAATAAAATTTGTAGAAAAAAAGTCTATAAAATGTTTAGTTTTAAGTTTAAGTTTTATATATATTAAATGTTTTTACGAGGTGATATCTTTAAGTTTTGTTATGGCTATTTAGAAATATTGAAAATTTAGACTTAAATGTGAATTAACTGCGAATGCTTTGTAAATTTAATTTTAGACAATTTTTTGAAGAACTGTATTGAAATCTAACAAACTCCTCTTGAATTTAGTACTCGTTATGTATATCATAAGCTCTGGTCACTATTGTAAACGATGTTTGCCACACTTCCCTATTTTATGTACATTTCTCCAATATGGTGTTGATAGAAACAAACCCTGTTTTAATGTTTGAGGATTCAGTTCAAGGAGTTGTTATAATTCTGCCATGCTAGTCCACAACTCCACTGGATATATTCACTTTGTTTGCATGGGTTGTATCAGTGAGGACTCCAACCACAAGCTATGATCGATCTCAAGTTGGACATTCATGTGTTGGTGTCTAAATGAATTTCTGTTGTCTATTGTTTCTATTAATTTCTTAACTTTTTCTGCCTAAAACATCAATTAAATTTAAAGTATCTATATGTACTTATGTCCACAACAACAGTTGATGACTATTTTAAACGATTTAATTAATTCAACATATTATTCTTTTAGTGCTAATTCTCATAGAGTTCTAAATTTCAGTATTTTGGAAGATTTTGCATAAAAAGTGTTTACAGATCGGAATTCATTAAATAATGAAAATTTTGGATTTGTAGAGTATTAGTGCTTTACTTAACGATTCACCCTCGTAAGAACATTTACATATAAGTTTTGTGCAAAATCGCTATTATAAAAAAAAAAAAACAAATAAAAATCACAAAACCAGCAAGCAACTTTATAATAAAACAATATTAATTATTAAATTCAAACAAACAAGAACAACAACAAGTGCATTGCTCTTTTTACTTCTCCTTTCCATATTTCTTGTGTTATTTGTAGACACGTTCTTTTCATTTATTATGAGAAGATTTTGTTGTTTTTGTTTGATTTCATTTAACATTTTGCACAAAACAAGATTTTTTTCCTATATTACAGAATATTAAATATAATAATGAAACACAAAACAAACAATATTATTATTATACGTCGTCGTCTCTTGATTTTATTTTATATTTTTTAATTTTATTTATGATTTCATTCTAAACTACAGCAAAACAACTTAACAATAAGAGTTGATTTTTGTTTTGTTTTTATTTTGTCTTTCTCTCATTCGATTTGTTATTTTTTCTCTATATGTATGCATTTGTTTGAATGTAGGTGTGTGTCAGTATTGCCATTTTAGCACTTTCAGTGCTAGATTTAGCATTTTGTATATCGAAAATGCATTGAAATTTTTAAAAATTATGCTAAATGCTTTTTAGAATAATTTGCTTGATCAAAAACAATGTTTTTCTCGAACAAATGTTTACTATTTTACTCCAAAAAATACTTTTGGAGAAATAAAAAATAACTTTTATTAATACCTATTTCAACAAAATTTCTTTCGGTGTGGTCAGTAAATGAACACGGAAATTTTTGAATTAATATATGAAATGTAATCTATTAAAACAAGTCAACAATTGTTATGCACAAAATTAGAAAAAACTATAATTTATATTTGTAACATTTGAAATAAAAATTGTATTGTTCCATTGAAAAAATTTAGCACTTATTTTTTCTTCTGTAGAACATTTTAGCACTTAGTTTTTCAAGTTTTAGCATATTTTGAAATTCATTTTCTGGCAGCACTGGTGTGTGTACGTACGAGTATAAATTTTTTTTATTTAGTTCTAGAATCTAGACAAGCCAAATACGTAAAAAATTGACAGACTGTAAACATGTCATAGTAAGCAAGTCCTCTTGCAGATTTTTTTGTAGTTTGTTGCTTTTGCCCAGCAACTAGTTGTCGTTTATTGTTATTGTTAAGTCTGGGAAATTGTGATAAAAATCTTTTGGAATTAAATAAGTTTATTGGTTATTTGTACTTGTACGGCCGGTTTATAAATAATTTTAACATTCTTTTTAATATTAATTATGTGGTTTGTTTAAGAAATATGGTAAAATATTGTTTTTGTGTGTGAATGTTTAAAGTTGTAATATATGTATGTACACACCTACATACTAGGGGGTTATTTTTAACCTCAAAGTCGGTGTATTTTTTTTTTGTTAGTTTTTGTTTTCATATTAGATTTTACCTATTACTATTTGTTGGGAAATTATTCATAACCTATTGTAAGTAGTTGGTTTTAAATAAACAAACTGCAAAATGTTTTTTGTTTTGGAAAGAGAAAAATATTATAGGTAGGTACATACCTATAAAAAAATGTAATTTAAAAAAACCATTTCTACAAGAAAAACTGTAATAAATGAATTTTTCCCAAAATAATTCAGAGAAAAAACTGTTATACATACAATTTTCTATTGACATTTTTTTTATACAAACAAACTTATTTGGAAGAACTGTTATACAAACAACTTTCTATAGAAAGAACTGTTATAGATACCGAAAATTTTCTATAGAAAAAACTGTAATACTGATAATTTTTCATAAAAAAACCGAATATTCTATTAAAAAAACTGTTATAACTGTTGAGAAAAATGTTAAACTAAAAATTATGTATAGAAAATACCGTTATACTGAGAATTTTCTATAGAAAAAACTGTTATACTGAGACTGAGAAAAAACTGTTATACAGAATTCTTTCTATAAAAAAAACTAAGAACTATTATACAGAATTTTTTCTATGGACAATTTTGACTTTTCTAGAGGAAACACTTTTCTACAAAAATTTGTCCATAGAAAATAATTTAGGTAATAATAATTTTTCTTAAAAACAACCCAAATTTTTCTAGAGTAAAAACTGTTATACAGAAATATTTCTATATAAAAAACTGTTATACATAAATTTTCTTATAGAAAAAATTGTCATATAGTAATTTTTCTATAGAAAAAACTGTTATATAGAATTTTTAAAACTGATATTATTTATAAAAACTGTTTTACACAAATGTACAACAGATTTTTCTAGAAAAATAAACTTGTATACAAAAATATTTCTATAGAAAGAACTGTTATAAACAAATTTTCTTATAGAAAAAAAAAACTGGCATATAGTAATTTTTCTATAAAAAAACTGTTATATAGAATTTTTCTATAGAAAAAACTTTTAGGTATACACAAATGTTTCTGTACAAAAAACTTTGTGTTTTTTCTGTCGAAAAAAACTGACATTTTTCTATAGAATAAACTTTTATAATAATTTTTTTCTATTGAAAAGTTATAGTTATACCTACATAAATATCTGTAGAAATGTATAGGAAATCCCTGACTTGCTTTTAACAAAAATATTAAAAGTAAAACTGATATTATTTATTCCGCTTAAAGGCTCACTAATGGCCGAATTCTCGGTCATTAGTTAACCATTGGTAGACTAAAATACTAACTATTGTTTATTTATTTATTTTTTTCATTTTTTCCCTCCATTTTCAATAATACACATATAATTTGAGCTCTGACTTTATACTGTTTTTAATAAATTTATCACATCTATAATACTTGTTATTCTTATGGCAAACTAAGCATTACGAATAAAGAATCATTAGTTCAGCCTATGTCATTAGCTAACTAAAGACTGTGAATTCGGCCATAAGTTGAGAACTATTTATTGTCAAATAAATAAAAAATTTTATTACCAACTCCTTGTAGTAACCCTCTTAAGTATTGCAAACAATTTGTTCGTAGCAACATATATATTTATCCTTTAATGTTATATTATCTTAATGTTCTTTGTAAAATTGGTGCTTAAAACTAATGAACATAACTGCTGTTATTTTCTAATAAACCCAATTTTATTTGAAATTTCTTAGGCAAATTACCTAAAACTTTTAGCCGTGATAGTAGTTTTACCTTTACCTATAATAACCATTATAAAACATGACCATTTGCAGCTCAAAACTCTAATTGTGAAGCTGCCAAGAAAAGGAAATAAAATAGAAATAAATATAAACTATTTTCTCAATTAGTTGGTGGTTCTCGTATTAGAGTAGAAATAAGTGTTTGGCCAGATGTAGTTAGTGGGCGTAGAGAGATGACATTATTTGTCCAACCACTTAAAAGTATGAATCAATTCTATTCTATCATATAATTCTTGTTTGGCTACTGTATGGCAAATGAATATTTAACAAAGAAAATAGAAGTATAAAAAAATACCTACAACTTATAAAAATTAAAACAATTTCTTGCATGCTATTTGTCTATTGTTTGTGCTACACTACTTGAACATGATGTAGATGGTAAACTTTATGTTCACAACAAATGTGTGTTCCCTGGCACTGTGTACAAAAAACTAAGCAACAAAATAACAAAAATTATATACAATTTTTTTGTTGGTGTTTTTTAAATTTGTACCAGGTTTTGTGATGTTTTTTGTCGCATTTTTTTTAATTTATGCTGCCTATTTTTTTTTTTGCTGTGAAAATACTTTTCAAAAGCTAAATGCATTACAATTTCGGAGGAGTGGTGTACAAACAATACATACTTGTATTATCAACACTCTCTATTGTAGCATTTGAATTTAAATTTGAATATATTGCAAAGTGTAATTGTCACAAGATTTGTGTGATTTTTATGCACAAAAATCTAAAAATAAACAAAAAAGAAACTTAGTACTAAACTACTAAAGCTAAACTAAAATATTGTCGTAAACATTATAAAAAATTGCAGTCAACTTCTAAAAATTAGTATGAATACGAGAAATTGTGGCATGTATAACAATGCAATCAATTCATGTGGAAAGTAACTAAATAATGGTAATGTATACTCACTTATTCGTTCATAGACGGGTCGCTTTAGTTTTTTGTGCATTTTAGTTTTGCTTTTTTTTTTTTTTTGTTTAAATTCATTCAAATTTATGTGTATTTATTGCAATTGTTGTAATTGAAGATGATTCGGAGGTTGTTTTGTAAATGATAGGAAGGAAACATTAGAAACAATATTAAACATCATAAGTGCCGCAACCCAGTTTGTGTTGAAGGGGTGATTTGTTGCAGTTTTAATAAGTTTTAAAATTTTATTTCAATAAATTTTCGATTTTCATAAGAAAATTGCCTGAGTTTTTAAATGCTAAACGATGGCCATGATGCCACAAATTTATGCAATTTGGGTTATTTTAAATCAATTTAGCTTTAAAGCCCTTTATTATAATTTATAATAATGTTATAAAACCTGCAAGTAAGGAAAAATGAATGTAAATTCAATTCATTTAAATTTTTTATAGTTTTTTTTTTCACAAATTACCACTAATTGGCAATATTGCCTTTTAATATTGCCATCTATTTTAACTAACATTTTGTTAAAATCCCTCTAAATATTTTACCGTTTTTGCAGCATTTCTTTTTGAATATTTAAAGGTATTTTAAGCTCCTTTTCATTAAAGGTTTTATGTTATTTAAAACCATTTAAACCATCAACGCCATTTATTTTTCCACACATCCATGTAATTTAATGACCGTAAATATTACACATTTTTCACATCATGATTCTATGTTAAACAAATGTATATCAGTATGTGAGTATTTGTGTGTGTATCGTTAGATTCTAACACTATTAGGTGGCATTTTCAAGTACCTCCTTGTGTTTTATTTAAAACTATGTATGTGAAGGGAATCGTAACTATGTGTACTTACTATACTACTAGCTGTTAAAATTCGTTGTGTAGATTTTCTAGGTTTTTATATACAACTGCTGAGGGTGTGAGTCAAGTTTCACGTTGAGCTGAAAATTCACAGAAATTATAAATGTATATGAATGTGGCACATTATAAGTGCATAAATTCTGTAATTTGCTTAACATGCTACAAAATCGAGATAGAATGCAACATACAAAACAAAAAAATGTGCGACTGAAAACTGGGAGTGTAGTGTCAATTCATAAATTACACACAGCCAGCCGCTTTAATAGTAGTTACAAACGTAGAAGAAGACAAATAAAAAAAAAAAAAAAAACGCTAAACAAACAACACACATTAACAACCAAATGCAAACTGTAAAAGTCAACAGCAGCAGCACTGGCTACAAATAACTGCAACAACATCATCATTGTCGTCATTTTTCGTTTATACATATGTATGAGTAGTTGTAAGTAAGAAGGTAAAATATCACTTCGTTGCTGCATTTGTAACAGGGATGACATACTTTTTAGTAACTGTTTAAGCAACCCTGTGAATTCAATAAAAAATTATGCCATTTCTTGGTTAATAAGGATTAAGACCAAAAAGGATTTGTTTAAAAACTCCGGTTTTTTTTATTTATAAAACAAATTATATTTATAAATATTTATTATATATTTGTATAGAGTGTTTCAAATTCCCAATAACTAAGGATTACACTTTAATTTGTTACTGCTGTTCAGTGTTTGTTTAAATATTTCATAGCATTCTATGTGTGTAGTATGCAAATTACTATTTTCCTGTTCTGTGCAATTGTTCTCGTTTTTTTTTTTTTTTTTTTTTTTGGAAAACAGACGACAACAGACAACTTTAAATAAATAAAAATTGAAATTAAATACGAAAAAAATATGATAAAATTTTAACAATAAAATAGTTTAACAATTTGTGCTTGTGTTTTTCTACATTCAGCTGCAGCTGAGTCATTGTGTCACAATTTATTTATACTTTTATCTTACAAATTCTGTAAAGTTTGGCTGCTTGAAGTAATATTTACGAGTATAAATGAAGTCTTAGGTCTTTTTGACAAATAATTCGAATTTAATTTAAATTATTTTATTTTTTACTCTTTTTTCTAGGTATGTAAATTTAAAAGTTATCATGCAGAGCTCGTGATTTGATTATAGATTCAAGGTAAAATTAAAAAAAAATATTATTTTAGGTTACATTTATAAAAAAAACTTTAAAATTTGTTTAAAAAAAAAAAAAACAATACTTAGCTACAAGTTATATAAAGCACCTGATTACAAAGTTTTCCAGGGCTCTTACTTTACCTGTAAGCAACACTAATTTCAGCCAAGTTTTAATAAAAAGAAACAAAAATCATAATTCAGTTGTTAATCCATATTTCGTGTTTCCTATATGCCAGGCACTGTTTTTTTTTTTTTTTGTTTTTTTTTTCAGTCACAAATCTGAAAAAAAAAATTTATTAATTACTAAATATTTCTTATATATTGGGAAATAAGACATAATTTTCGTCAATGTTATTTATGTATAATATATCGATATTTTCTTTTCCATTGCCAAAATTAATTCTTTCAAAGTAGAAAACTCGTTGTAAAAAGCTTTAGCTAACTTTTTTGGCCTTAATTTTGCAGACAGTTTTTTAATAATTTTTCAATTACTAAATATTTTTTTATATATTTGAAAAGAAGACATAATTTCCTTTAATTTGATATATAATATGCAATAACCGTTTTTTTTTTCTTTTATATCACTAAGAGAGCGATTTATATAAGAACATTTTAGGTTAGTGGCTGAGAGAAACAGAAAAGAAATAAACAGAAATAATTAAGATGAGTTATTTATAATTTAATTTTTTCGTAAAGGTCGGGTTATAACTTAAAAAAATCACAAGTTTATTTTTTTTACTTCTTACTTTATTTTTTTTATTATATGGACGTGTTATTTTCGGTCTCTGTTAATATGTCTATATTTTATTTTCCATTAGAAAAATTAATGGCTTCGACTTAAACAACGCTGTAATAATATTTAGCTAACTTTTTAGCCTAATGCAAAAAGTCTTTTTAAATTTTTCAATTACTAAATATTTTATATATATTTGAAAAAAAAAATTATCTTTAATTTGGTGTATAATATTGTTAATTTGTCTTTAAAGTTAGTAAAATGAATGGCCTTGAACTAACCAACTTTCTGTAACAAGTTTTAGTTTGTTATGCAAGTTTTCTTGCATATTTGGTAATGCCGTTCTAGATAATAAAGTTCAGGGTAATGCAGTACAGGGTAATGCAGATCTATAAGGCAGAATTATTTGAATTAATTAATTTTATTTTATAAGAGGTTGGAAATTAATTTCAATTTTTCTATTTTATAATTGTATAAATAATTGAAATATTTTGTTTACATTTATTGTATCTATAATAGTACTGTTTTATTAATTGCTTAATTATTTAGCCTTCACAGCAAAGTTCGCTTTGTTTGCTCAGCTGAATATTTAAAAAATACTGTTTTAATACCTTTAAAACAAATTTGTCTGGAGCCACACGATTAAAGTAGTGTTACTTTAATATTGCAGGTTTAAACTAAAGCTTTGTATACACGATCGTCAGATATTACAACGTTGTCATATCTAGCAATGTACTGACATTGAAACATTGTTAGCAAAAGGTAAATTGTCAGTTTAGACGACTGTAAGAAAACTAACATTTTTACTGGCACACAATTGTCACACAATGAATGTATCTGTCAAACGAAATCACCAGTTCACACGGTTGTCAGATTGTTGTGTGACATTGTCAAATTCGTTTTACAGCGTTGTGTGTGTGTTTAAAAATTATAAATATTTTTATTGTTTCCCTGAAGATGCTACACATTGTTGTAGCGAAATATCGGGGAAAAAATAAATAAAAACACAATATTAGACCTTAATTTCGAAAAATAAAATATAATTGTTTAATATTGTCATGGAACAAAAAAGAGCAATTGAAACCATTTTATATGCAATCTATGAAACAGGATTCATCAAAAGATATGTCGCTATCTATTTTTTTATTTTCTTTAATTTAATTCTTTAATTTTCTTCTACTTTGTTCAAACATTTTATTAATGCACACTTTAATTTAATTCTTTAATTTTCTTCCACTTTTTTCAAAAATTTTATTAATCCATACCTTAATTTAATTCTTTAATTTTCTTCCACTTTTTTCAAAAATTTTATTACTGCACACTTGTTTGCTTATTTATGTATGTATATATAGAGTTGCATTTAGAAATAATTTCTATGACAATGCTGCCATTGGCAGATGCATAAACTTTGCACATATGACAATGAAAAGTGTTTGATAAATGTCTTAAAGCAATGACAACGACAAAATTGTGTGTTTACACGATTGTTAGATGTCTGACAATATTTTTGTCTTCCAATGTAGTGAAAATGCTTTTTCTTACAACGTTGGAAGACAAAAATTTTAAGGTTACACGGTTGTTATACATTTTCTGAACATTTTTCGGACAACGTTGTAATATCTGACGATCGTGTTGAGAGCTTTATGAACGCATACCGACAATATTCGAAATAAACTATATACCAATAAACGTACCAATAGTCTATAAAAATTTTTCATTTCTTTTAATTTTAATTAAAAAATTCTATACAATTACAATAAGAGAAATTAAAAAAGCCCTTTTAATAAATAAACAATTGCAATAGCCACAGATTTGTCAAAAAGTTATACAAAAAAAAAAAAACACACTTAAATCTACATATACATATGTATGTACATATATAGTTAACTATTTATAATTGTTCTATAGTTTTATATTAAACAATAGCTTAAAAGCCAGACAAAAAATTAAAAAAAAAACAAATGAGCAGCATCATCAGTGTAATAAATTTTTTTATTTTTAATTTCCTCAACATCATGTAATTTTGTATTGTGTGTATTATTTTCTTTACAATTGTCACCAACTATGTGATGAATTTAGCAAAACGGCGGATATAGTCATTAACAAGGGATAGAAAAAAATGGTTTTAATTAAAAGCAAACATTAACCATGCTACAGACATAAATGCTAAGGAACTAAAATAATAATTCATGTAGTAGTGTTAATTCATTGCTTAAAAATTCTTTATTTCTCACTTGGTAAATTCATAACAAATTTTATTTGCTCTTTAAACAACATTTTAACTTGTGGTTAGTTTATTTTTTTAGTCTCTCATTCATTCAAATTTACGAAATTTTGTTAAAGACTAAAAATTTCAAGTGGTTGGCAACAGCAAAACCTATGACAGTTTAAGTCAGTGCGAAAGAATGAACAAGAACGAGAGAGGGCTAAACAATAACAAAATTTTAATTATCTTTGAATATGCAGCTAACTATGTGCAATTTTATTTTTAGATAAACAAATTAAAGAAAAAAATTTTAAGAACACTGCGACAATTAAACGAACTGTTTTAATTTAACAGTAACAAAAACCAAACATGACAAGAAACAGAGAAACAGACACCACAGGCTGACAGTACACAACTGCAACAACAACAACAAATGCTGCTTGTTCTCAAACACTTATTAGCTTTTTGTTATTCTTTATGGAAAAAAGTACCCTTCCCACTTTTTTAACGCCAAAGACGCGTTGTCGTGTGTTTATTTTAAGATAAAACCAGCTGTTTTTATATTATTCTTTTAAATATAAACTTCCTTATTTATATTATAACATAATTAAGTAATAAAAGCACACGTTGGCGATGGAAATATGAAACTTTAATTGCTACTAATTGCTTACCTTTCCATTAGTTTATTGAGGGGGTTTGCAAAAGGGGGTGTCAAACTTACACTAATAATGACAACCCTAAACTAAAGGGGGTAAAACAGAATTTTTTACATGTTGTAAACGCCACCGTAATTTCCGGTTAAATTTATAAAATAAAATTATAACATAAGGGAAAATGCGATAAAAGAAATATTACAAGGTTTGATTTAACAAAACTTCAAAAGTTTCAAAGGCAGTATTAGCATAATTTAATTATGAAACGAATTAACCATAGGCCCTTAAAACAGGGGGGTTATCGTGTACATATTTCGATTCGAAAAAAAATCGTTTGAATTTGTGTACTTTTTACATTGTATCTCGCTTTTGCCTTTGAATCGAAATACACAATATCCCCACAAGAATTAAGATAAAATTCTAATTATTTGTAGAAAATGTGTTTTCTTTAGAATTCAATTAAAATTAAAAAAAACATTCATTGTTGCACTTAATTTCTTTTTAATTAATCGCGAACCACCAAACCCACTAAAAGTTAGCATCACTGTATTTGCCGCACACTTTGTTTTTGTTTAACTTTGTTTTGTTTACATTATGATCTGACCTCACACAGTGGGGGAATTGCAAAATAAAAAGTACAAATAAATCTTTTAATAAAATAAAAAGATTTTAATAAAACTTTCCATGTATGTACTTATATAGAGAATAAGAGACACTGACTGGATTAAGGTTTGAATTTAGAACTTATAGAATATCAGGGGCATTACCAAGCAATAAAACAACAAGGTAAAACTATTTGCAGGTAAAGCCATTTGAAAATATAACTTAGACATATTACTTATGTACATATATCAAATTAATGGAAATTATGTAATCTTTTCAAATATACATAAATAAAATATTAAGTAATACAAAAATTAATAAAAGACTTTTTGCAAAAATAAGGCCAACAAGTTTGCTGAAACTAAATACTGCTAGTTGATAATTATGAAACCATTATTTTTATGAATGGAAAATACAAGTTCAAATTCATGGTCGAATTATTCATTCCGTTCCGCGATTACAGATTATTTTCGAGTTTCTGGAAATTCTTCCACTATGTATGATCTCAGTATTTGCTAACTATTAGAATTCATTACATTTGTCGGTTTTTAATTAATTGGTTTTCTTTTTTAAATTTTATTTATATTTTGCTTTCAGAATATCAATAAATAATTAAACAAGTTATTTCTTATTTAATTATTAAGGTATCATAGATAAATGGTTATTCATTTTAAAACCTGCTTATATATGTATATTAGTTTGAGATTGTCTTACTTAATCAGGCTGAGTTTAACTATTAGATTAATTCCAGATAAACTTTAAATTTTTAGAAATTTATGGTTTGATCACGATTTTCTTTAAATGATAAATAAAAACAAAACGATATTTGTTGCTGTTTAAGTCTTTTCATTTAACCACTAGCGATTTATTGTTGTACTAAAGTAAGCATCACTGTATTTGTTTACATTTGGTTTGACTCATCACTGTAATAGCGATGACATTTCTATGTTTTTAAATGGTGTTGTCGTTTTATTATTTTTTGTAAAGTAATTTCATTAAATTACATATTTACACGACGCTGTCTATAAATATTCATAGCTATTGTTTTACTTTTTGAAATCTTAAATATTTTTAATTTATAATCACCATTAATAATTTTTTAATTAGTCATCTTTGAAATGCTTTATACATATAAAAACATTGCGCATTTGTTCTATTTTTGTTTGAGATTTGCTTTTCAATTATTACACAAAAAACCACTATAATATAATATAGCCACTATATAATAGTGGCTAACTTTAATAAAAAGCTATCTCTAGTTTATAGGAATTTTTCAATTGTTTTCTTTAGAAATACTTTTAGAAATGAATTGTTTTTATTTAGCAAATATTTGCTTATATCTTTCAATGAATTAGTCATTGATAAATTTTTTAGCTAATGTATTGTTTTTTTATGTCATAATATTTAGTTGTTATTTCAACAATAACTTTAAGTGTTAATTGAAATGATCTTCACTGCAAATATTTGTTAATTGTCTGTCATTGTTTTTTTTTTTTGTTTAGATTTGAATGGAAATTTATAATAATTGCTCTAAATAGTGAGACATTTTATGTAAATATTATTTAATATTATGCAAGCTTTATTTAATTGTTAGGAAAATTTATGGTTATTAAGAAAAATTTCTCTATTATGAATTATGAATTGCCAATTATTTCTTTCAAACTTTCTTTTGTTTTAATATGTATATTTATATATTAAAAATTTGCTGCTGTTCGTTCATTATATTTTATTATAGATTTATAAAAGCTATTATTATCATTAACTGGCAACGCTATACACTGAACAAGTTAATTCAAGCTCCTAAACTAGCGTTTTTAAATTTCTTCCGAAAAAATTTATGCAAATATGCCTAGAAATCTTTATTAAGTATTTATTGTTATTTGCCTAAAATATTTGCTCACAACTTAAAGAAAAATCATTGCTCGACACTCATAGCCACCAGGAAGTGAACATGATTTACCTGTAAACAACCCTGGTTCATAAAAATTTTAAAATAAACAAATATCACAATAAATAATTACAACTAAGTATGAAAAATCTTTAAGCCGTCCACTGCTTTAAATTCTATTGAAACCTTTGACACTTAATTCTGTTATCAAGTGTTTTAAACTGATTTCCTCTCAGTGTTTCTCACCTCCATTTTGCTAAGCACCAGCCAAACTTTTTTATCACTATTCTACCAGTGTTTCTCACCTCCCTATTTTGCAGCTTTAAGTTTTTATTTCCATTAACGCGGCATATTTAAACAACACAATTCATATTCAAATGACACTTTACGTTTTTTAATCTGGTTTAAATACATAAATTATAATTTGCAACACAAAGGCTGGAAGACAATAAAAAACTAATTTAAAAAACATATTAAGAGCATATTAATGTGCACCCCTGAAACTAGAAAAAATGCTAAAACGTTTCTGTCATTGTCTCCTCCTTGCCGGAGGTCAATGAAGTTGTAAAAATGCAATCTGGTACCACAATGTAAACATGTAAATAAAACAAAGAAAGCAAGAAAAAACCAAAAAACCAAACCAAAGAAATATAATAGATAAAACAAAGTGTGCATTAAATTATAAAAATAGTAAAATTAATAACATGTATTAATGGCAAACATATTTTAAATTTAATTTCTGTATATGTATACATATGTAAAATAAAAAAAGACAAAAAACATTTAATGCAACTAACAAACACAACGTTTGGAAAACTTAAAAGTGTGGAATGAAACAGCTAAAAATAGTTGAAACAGAACTGAGCAACAGCCCCTCGACGACGACATTAAACTTGAGGACTCAATGTTACTATTTATTATAAACACCACAAGCTCCCTAACTCTCCACATCTAGAGAAAACAATAGTAAGCAAAGTATACAGAGTTTTTTTTGGTATTTTAATAACTGAAGGGAGCTGTTCTATAATGAATGACTCAGCAGGCATATTTAAACACTAAATTATGCAAAAGAAATAACAACAATGCATTAACATCATCACAGAAAATTGCATGCAGCCGTCTAACATTAATGTTGTAATAACTTTTTTATTGTTGTAAATGATGAAACAGAACACGACCGCAACTTCAAGCAAGAACGACTCTTAGAGGAAACAGGACCATAATTGAAACGACGGCTGCAACTTCACGAACTGTCATTTAATGTTTTTATATTTCTTCTGTGTACCAACCTGTAATGCCGACAGCTTTCCCAATTTTTGTCAACAAATCTTGTTTTAAATAAAAATTTTTGTACAATGGCGACTGCAAATTATATATGCAATCATGCTTTTGTACTTCTTCAATTAATTTTTCTATAATATCACTCATTTTTTTTTAAATTACAAAATCTCACTTTTAAACGTTTCTTTTGATTTCCTTTTGTTTGTATTTTTTTGCGCCAAAGCTTCAAAAACATATGGTTTTGTTTACAAAATGTATAAAATATAATAAAAGTATGGTAATATTGTTGAGAGCATTTGTGTTTTAAAGTGAGAGCATAAGAAAAATCGCTGTCAAAATAAAATAGATTCTATTTCACGACCGCATTCTCTGGCATCATTTTATGTCAAACTGTGTGGAAAAAAGCGTTCAGCCCCAGTTCTGTTTCATCATTAACTGCTATATTCTGTTGTTGTATTTCGTGTTCTTTTTTTATATCTCCTACTCTACACAATTTCCTTTACAAAAAAAATCATTTATTTTTTGTTTAAATTCTTGTTTTTTGTTATACTCGTCACATCATTAACGTCATCATCCCAAACAACATCATCGTCATTTGGTTATACGAGGTCAGTTTCATAAATATTGCTTCAAATATAAATGTTCTTCACTGGTGTTGTTTTTTGTTAAGTATTAGCGATTTGTGCGGTTATAAAAGTTGGCATCATTGTATTTGCTCTACTCATTGTTTTTGTTTAGTTTTCTTTTAATAAATTACTACCTGACAGCAATCGAGACGCCATATTTGGCATATTTGAATGGCGTCAATGGTATTGCCATGTCATCTATTTGTCACTATTATCACTTCTTGGCAATATGAAACCAACTTCTTCCATAATTATTCATTATAATCATTTATCTCTTTAAATTCATCTTTTTAAATTGTTGAATATTTTACATTTTTACTATCAATATAACTAATTAAACTATAATATTTGCAGTTTAGTTTATTGTTTATATTATTATTTAGTCATCCTAAAAATGTAATAATAAAAAATTTCGTACTTAAACTTGTGAAAATTTCACATTATTATTAACAAAATAAAAATAAATATGTGTGTTTATTATTAACGCATGATCCTAAATTTTCTTTCAAGTAGCTTAAAGTTAAACATAAAGTTCAAACGTCTTGTCACAACATTCTTTAAAAACTTTTCGTTATAACCCCTTATAGCAATTGCACAATTGGTTGAGCACATAGGAAACATTGTTATTATGTTTTTTTTTCGTTTGTTTCTTTTTTTTTAAAGGGCCAAATAATGAAGGAGCCGCCACCTCCTTAGCTGGAATATAGACATGACTTTCGTAATTGTTGCTGTTCTTGTTTTTTTATTCTCCATCTGAAATGTTTACAAAGAAAATAACGCCGGGAATTGCAATTTACTCTTGTTGAGCAAGTCATTTAGGCATAACTTTGCACAAAAACACTTAAATAAAATAACACCACTTGTTGCGCGTCAGCAGAGGAGCCAAGGAACAATTTATGGAAGATTATTTTAAATTGGCTCTCTTTTTTTGTTGTAGAATATTTTAAAGGTGGAGTTAGGTAAGAAAAATAATAAGGTAAAAAAATAACAGCTGTTTAAAAATGGAACAAACAATGTAATTTTAAAGATTAATGTTTAATTTTTAAAAATAAATTTTCAGGAATTTAAGTTGATCCATAGTTAACTAGTTTTTGATGCTTTTAAAACTGCTTTATGCTGATTTTTAGTTGATTGCCAACATTTAACTTAAATAAATTACAACTCTGTGTTAACATGTGTAAATAATGTCAATTTTACTTTTAACTATTACTTGAATAAAAAAAATATTTTTTAAATCATACCTTAATTATTTACATTGTATAAATTGTTCTTTACATTATATTAATAGCGTAAATATGTCTTTATTTACATAGTTTCAATGTAATTTATAGCTTACAATGTAAATTTAAATTTTAGTGACATTTTTGAGAACAAATGAGTATTTCAAGCTATTTTTATGTAAAAATTCAATTATTTACATAGGTAAATTAGTTTTAAAAGTAAATTTAAATAATTTATGTATGTGAATTTTCAAAAATGTATTGCTAAAATTTAAACTTTATATCCTATGTATACAATATAAATTTAATGCAATGATGATTTTAGTAACTAAATATTCTTCCTATTCAAAATTATAATTATTTACATTATGTAAACTATTGTTTACATGATGTAAACAATGTAAATTACACTACTGAAAGTAACTTCAATGAATTTAATTCAATTATTATTATTATTGATACAATTAATAATATTACATTAGTTAAACTATTGATTCCACGATGTACAAAATGTAAATTAAAGAGAACTTTCTTAGAATGACATATTTTTTTACATCCTGTAAATAATGTAAATTTTTGTTGCAAACAATATTTGCAAGTTTTAACACATATCTAATAATACAATTCTTTACCTTGGGTAAATAATACTTTACACGATGTTCAAACCGTAAATTTAACGTTTTGGAGTAATTTTTATAAACTATACATTATGTAAATAATGGAGGTAGGAGTGTTTATCAATAGTTTTAAATAATTTTTTGGTTTACAATCCTTAATTTATAATTTGCCACATGTAGACAATGTAAATGTCAGTTTTGAAGGTCAATTTAATGAATTTATTAAAATAACCTAATGTAAACATTGTAAATTGCTTTCAAAATGTAATAATTCTAAACACTAATCTTTGTTAGGTTTTACCCTTCACCTTCATGAGAAGGGTATATATAAGTTTGTCATTCCGTTTGTAATTTCCACAATATAATTTTCCGACCCTATAAAGTATATATATTCTGTATCCTTATAGATAGCGGAGTCTATTAAACCTCTGAAAATTTCATCATAAAAACTTAGTATATTAATATTGTTCATCAATACAAAGTGTTCGAAAACTTTAAGTGTGGTCTTAAACCGTAATATAAGTGTGTAAAAAGACAGTGTATTCATTTTTTTTAATTGTTTTTGTGTACATTTAAATAAATAAAGACTCGTTATACATATTTTCTTCAAACTACTTGACGCTTTTATTTTGCAACTAAAAAGAATCCGGTTTATTTAAAAGAAATAAACCACCGTTTTTAAAAGGTAAAAACGTAACAATATAATATATATATGTATGTATGTATATAATATAATTATGCATCCACAACAAAGGTAAAGGGTATATAAGATTCGGCATAGCCGAATATAGCAATCTTACTTGTTTAATACTGCTTTAGCTATCAAAAGTATGATTCACTTAATAAAAATTTCCGCCGCCATTCAATACTGATTTCCTACTATGTATATGTATATGAATTTGTTGCCAATTCGTTATGGTTTTCATTTTCACTCCCATCAAACGAACTGTGCGTAAAGAAAAGTTCAGCCCAAAGATCAATTACGATATGGTAGACTGGGTAATTAACATGAAATGAACATGGAAGAAATATATGTATTATTACTTTATGCATATTAATAATCAAATTGTAATGCCTATCATAAAAGAAAACTCTAGATATGTTTTTTGAAATCACAAACACAAATCTGTTAGAATCTAAAATCCAGTGTAGCTGTATAAACCACATAATTCACACATGAATGGAGAAAGATGGCAGAGACCGAGAGAGATACTTTCGCCTAATAAATTATTTGTAGCTGCTGTTTTTGTTATTATTTAAGCGTATCTGGTGTTTTCTATAATTTCATCTTGTTTATTACTATATTTTATTGTTTTTTTAGTTGTTGTTTATTACTGCATTAAGTTTTTGCAGAGTAAAGTACAGTAGAAAAGTCATCATCATCATATGACTAAATAATGAACAAGCGTGTACTTTTCTTGTTATTATTCACTACTAGTGCTTTCTGTTAAAACGTTTGTCTGTTTGTCAGTCTGATTGCTACTGCTGGTGGCTGATAGGGAAGGCTACTACTGCTGCATACCATAAATAATTTTATTTCTTTATTTTATATTGTTTTTTTTTTGCATGCAGTTTTACATGCAAATAATATTAAAATGTTTGATCATATAAATATTTACTCGTACACATTTATACATTCTTTACATTATGACTAATTCAAAAAATAGATAAAAGTCTTGTTAGTGGTTTTTTATTTTGTATATTGTTTGCAGTTTATTTACATTTTTTACTTGGCATATTTTTAAACTGAGCTTAAGTCCCAGCACATTTTGTTAGACTAGATGGAAATAAAGACTGACTTTTTAAGAGCTTGCGGATTTAATTTAAAATTGAACACATACAATTTAGAGAGTCGATAGAACGGCCTATATAATTAAATGTTTAAAGATGATTTCATTTTTGGCATACTCGTAACAACATATCGGCCTATATCACACGAGTAAATTCTTCAATACCAGCATCCAGTGCGTCAACCGTTGCGGGTTTGTCTCTAAATATATGAGCTCCACAAAAAATAGTTTAAAGGCGGTAAATTGTACGATCTAGACGGCCAATTGACCGGCCCATGCGTAAAATAAACTGTTAACTTGCAAAAATAGCTGAGCTGCCAAAAAACAACAACAAAAAAAAAGCATACTTTAATATTAATTAAATTAAACAGATTTTAAAGTGGAACGCCTTCCATTGCCTTCTTCCAAAGTAGTGCCAACTGACAAAAATGCGGTGTTTGAGTTATTGGAAAACCTTAAATCTAGTTAAAAAATCGCTAAACTGGGTAAATGGTGCTTCTGTTCTCTTTTGTTTTCTCATAAACAGTGATGCCAATGCAATTTTATTGAAGTGTGGGTAGCAAAAGTGATTAAAACGTGTTTTAAAGCCCATGTAACATAAAATTAAAATAATGTAGTAAAATAATAATAAAAAAAAATATCCTATGTTCGAATGACTTAACGTTTTTAATTCCTTCTAACTAAAAATTGTTATAGGAATATAACGGCTGATGAGGCAATTCAGGGAATTTGTAAAAATTAAATAGTCAATGTTTTACATATTGAACAAATTTTGATACATTTTTTGCATTTTTACAATTGCTGAAATAAAAAAAAAACAATTTTAAATATCATTTGGCATTAAAAATATAATTTTATTACCATACCATTAAGTAAAAGCTCAACAGTTTCCAACAATAATTTCCACTTATAAAAATTAATAATTTACAAGCAGTAAATTCTTAAACAAGTGCAAAAATACAAATAAATAAAATTTGTGAGTTATAATCAATAAAAATAAAACTAACCTGACCTATGACAATTGAACTCAAATTATAGCCTGCCACCATTAAAATATGATTATCATTAAATGTACATATGTATTTAACATAAACTACACAAAAATAAGAACTGCTTAAAAAACACAGAAACGCACTCCCAAAAATACAACAAAAAAGATGAAAAACAACAATACAGTTCAATTGTAAATGAAAGACATTTATTTTACAATTATAAATGTCATTTATTCATACATAATGTCTTTCACAAACTAAGACACACTTTTACACAGACTTGTCACTGACTGAAAAACACCAAAACAAAGAAAATATAACAAGGAATTCTTCAATACAACTCTTCCCAAATGCAGCAGCAGCTCAGTAGCATCATTAACACAACTAAATAGTAAAATGTATGTTAAATTAGCTGTTGTTGCTGTTGTGGTAATAGCAGCTACATTTCTTATTTATGGTGTAATTGTGATCTATATGTTTGGTTGGTTTAAATGACACAATGTACAACACACATTTTTACATACAAATATATTGGATATGCTTGAATTCATAGCTGCATATATATTGTACAATAAATGCCATTTCTTACTTATAGACGCCATAATCAAATACCCTGTGATATATTTTCTACACATAGTACGTACATTTTGTATTTAAAAATTAATTGGAGAATGTGTAACTCGCCTTCACTATTCACAGAGAGAGAGAGAGAGAGTTGTCAACGCAACAACAAAAAGAGGTCGTTAAATTTTCACAATTTTGTGTTATTGTTTTTTTTTTGACGACTCTGTAACAAAGAGCAAATATTGACATCAATTAAGTTAAAATTAATTGACAAACTTTTTATTACACAAATAACGATGAGACTTCATCATTTTAAAGATCGTTTGAAAAGTTCATTTAACTATAAAATTATTAGTCATTTTTTCTCAATTTTCTTTTCCAATTTTAAACTGCAGACTTTTAGTAAGGCGTTGCCCGCCATTAACTAATTTGCATTTGTATAACATTTCAAACACTGCAATTAATGACTTATTTCCTTTTTTGTTTATTTTTGCTTCTAGTCTAGGTTTTCTACTAGTAAAATGTTAATGTTACCAAAGTTTTAATATTTATTTAGGTCTTGTCTTGCTGTTAAAAGGATAAATTCAATGAAAATGTTTAATATAATTAGTGTTTGTAAAGGGGGAAAAAACATATGAAAACAGCTGCTAAGCGTGTCTACTTTTTATGTGTCTGTACCCATTTTTTCATTATTTGTTTGTATGTGTTTAATTGTAGCTATTGGTAAGCTAGTAAAAAGGTTTTTTTTTGTAGCTTTTTCTAGAGAGCTGGTCAATGTCAGGCCCTAAGAGTTAAGAAAAGTGTGTGGAAAATATAAATATTTATTGTTCCACAGATTTCCACTTAGAAGGACAAAATTAAAATTAGTTTTCTATCAAAAATTTATTGCAGACTTTCAAACAGTAAATAATCTCAGGCACTGAAACTTAATATACAATCCGTTATCAGGGGGTTTCAACAAGAACTTTGTTTTTCAAAACAAAATAAAAACAAAGAATTTATAATAAAAATCAGTTCAATGTTTAGTATATTGGAAAGAGTAAGTTTTGGCAATTATAATTGAAAAATTATATCCATAGATGTCGATTCTTTTATTAAAATTTTCAATCAATAATACTTTTGCAAAATAGGGGATATACATATTTCCTTAATAACGTCAAGGTTTTTGAGTTTTAGGGCTGTAAGCGATTTGCTTTGTAAAGACTATCGGCCGTATTCATAGAAAATTCTTATTTTAAGCTTAAAGTATGAATTAGTTATTAAAGACTTTTTAAAATCTCCACCAGTCTTTTTAATTCGAATGTGAGTACCGTCGACGGTCCCAATTACACCAAGAAAGTTGCGAGTTGCTTTAAAGTCTCGAATTTTCATAGCTTCCTCCTCTAACGATGTTGGCATTTTTATTATATCTCTACCATGATTGGCTAATTCACGAGCAACTCTTACACAAATACGCGACACTGTAGGTTGTGTAAGTCCATGAAGATTACCTGCGTCATCTAGGTACTAAGAAATGTGTTAATAAAGCATGACTGTTTGTAAAAAGTAGGAACTTACCTCTCCACGACCCCAGCAACGCAACGCAATTAACACCTGAAGCACGGGAGATGTTCCATATCCCCTATTGTCTAATAAAATGCTGTTTTTCAACTATTTTATGGACTGTAGATTTTTCAAAACGATATTTCGCTTTAAATTGTTGATCTGGCAAAGAGAATGGGTTGGTCCTCTTCTTATAAGTTTTTCGTGGCCTATTATAGTTGGAAATATTGACTAGGTCTCTGAAAATTAAATATATTTAAAGTTAAATGTTTCTTTTCTAAAAATATATATCATCTATTTCGCGAATTTTATGAATATATTTGTAATTTATTCACGTTTTTTTTTATTTACAAACAATTATTTTTGCATATGTTTTAACAAAATGTTAAAATGGGATTTTATTGTTGGTTTAAAGAAGGGTAAAACGAACAATAAAAGTTTCGTTTTTATGTATGGTTTATAGAAGGTTGAATAGCCTATTAATCGTTTATGAATACAACTTTATCAATTCGTCCTTATTAACGGTTGATAAACCTACTATAAATGTTTATGAATATGGCTGTCTATCTTTAACATAGCCCTTAAATCGGTATTTTTGGTATGTAACTAAATAGCGCAACATATAAGCGGTGGACACGAGGTTACCACACTTTGTATCTGTTGGAAATGCAAATATTTTCTACTGTTAGTTATTTTTTTAAACGCCACTTCACTTTTTGTTTTATTACTTTTTTGAATTTCAGTGGTGTTCTTTTCAGAATATAACTACCCAAAAAAAAAAAAAATCTGGACAGTTATTTAGCACTTAATAAACGTTTTGTTCTTATGAGAGAAACCATAAAAAACTGTATTTAAATCCTAATATTTAATATTGTGGTCCTATGGTCACTTTATACAATTGTAATAGTGGGATATCTGAAATAATTTGGGAGATTCCAGTATTACAGTTGTATAAAGTGATCATAGAACCACCACTTCCATATAGTGGCATACCCAAACTCGAGCTTTTCCTAATTTCCAAAATGGCCAAAAATCCTCTTCAGATTTATTTTTTTTATCGCCATCTGTTAGATTTTAAAAGTAAAATTTTTTTAATATAAAATTTAAATTATTTTGAAGGTTTTTATTTAAAGTACTTACCCTAGTATCTCTTGTGAATTTCGACATGTTTTTCAAAACCTCTTGAATTCACACATGTCCTTTACCCTTGAATTGTTTTTTTTATTGCCTACGCATGTCATATACTGTAAACAATAAAATACATTTTAACTTAAGATCAAACATTTTTTATTTATTTTTTTTTGCTAAAATATGTGTTAAAACGTTTCTATTGTTATATTATTATTATTTTAGTTATTATATTTTTCTCAGGTGCTACTTGAAAATCAAAGCAATAATTTGAAAAGTCCTTGTTAATAATATAATTTCTTTGAAATTCTAACAACGCTTGAGCTTGTTTTTTAAAAAAGAAATTGTAAATTTTTTAAGAACACCCATTTTTATTTAAAAGAGTCGTGTTGGCAAGGCTACTAAGTTAAATAAGAGGAAGTTGTCAGTTGTTTTGATATTAGTGGTAGAGGTTTCGTTAAATGAGTTGACAATACTGTTACTAAACTGGTGGGTGTAAAGTATTTTCTAAAATTTTACAAAGTGGACCGATTTTAGTTATTAAAATTTGTATAGTACGGTTTAAAAACATCGAACCAAACTTATTGAAAACATTGATCTTTAGGTAGATGAGAAATGATTTAATAAATTTGTTACATCATTAAATACATATGTATGTTGAAAATTTTTGGAAATTTGCATTTCCCTATATGTCTTGAAACACAGAAAACTTATTTTCAAATTTTTACAAAATGTTTCAAATAATTTTTCTCTGGTGTTTTTGAATTACGTAGTTAAACTGGATCCTCGATAAAGTCTTTAAACCCGATTTCTAACTAAATTTCCATAAAAATGTGAAAGCAATGAATTGTGGTTATTTGTCACAGTTGTATCAACATTCTTTATAAATATTGCGGCAAGTTGTCAACATGGCGTTCATGATGTTTATAGAAGGACTAAAGCAATTAGCCATTTGCTTTTAAAACTAACCCCTTGTTTTCAACGTTTGGTTGCTCCTGCTGATCTAACTAAATGTTATTTGATATTTTTGTTTACGACCATCATTGTCATCATTTAAACGTCCCCAGACAACACTATTTCAATTGAATTTGCCACTTTTAACAGTGTGTTTTTCATACAGATTATGGAAAAACTACAATATTTTAAACACGCAATTATTGCAGGGCTTTTGAAATAAAATAAAAAGGGTATGAAATGCCACTACTCCCTAAGAAACATTATACTTAATGTTAAAGTCACTCAGTTAGGGCAAATTAAATGGATTTTTTTGTTACTAACTTAAAATCTATCATAATTTCCACAAAATATAATGTTGTATAGGGTGTTTTTTTTAGATGTATAGAACTTTAAGTTGGCAACACTTTTTTTAACTGGTGGCATTTTGTCAGCTGCCAAGTGATTTATGTTTGAAGTCTACGCCTATAAGCCCGAAACGAATGACCAAATGGAGGACAGCATTCACAGCGTTATTGCCGATATACGGTCACAAATGTTACAAAAAGTCATCGAAAATTAGACCTCCAGATTAGACTAAATTTAAATTATAATGCCAGAAGATAATCTTTCGAATAAAGTAAATTACATGTCAATTTAAAAAAAAACATCTTTGTTTTATTACATTTCAAAGTTATATACCTATGTACATCTAAAAAGAACACAGAACCATGACTTTCAAAATAAATTTGCACAACTTGGAAGCATTGTTCAGGCGTCAGTCTATTTAAATATGTTGCAATACCAAACCAAACATAAATCATTTGATAGCTGGCAACATGGCCGCCAGTTATAAAAGTGTTGCCAACTTAAGGTTCGATACATCTAAAAAAAAACAGCCTATATAATAAAACCTCTTAGAAATATAAAAGAAACTGTAACCCATAAACATTTTGCTATTAAAAAAGTTGGACAGAAGGTAAATAATAATAATAAAAAATGTTAGAAAACAAAAGGGTGTAAAAAATATTTTCTTTAATATAACAGCAGAAAACAATGACCTTTTTTTTTGCCCCTTCCTGTTTTTTTATATTATCCTTAGGGCAATCAGACAGATATAAAAGGGAATAGTTAGTTTATATAGAAATATGAGTTAAGGAATACTTTACTGTTTTATGCCGGAGTGTTGGTTGCTATTGTTTTGTAAAACTTTTGGCGCATGTCTTTATCAAAGTGTAATATTCTTTGCTATTAAGGGAAATTGTCTAGATTTTATTTTATTGTTATTTTTTGCTTATATTCTTATTTTCACTTTCTTTAATATGATTTTGTTTTAGTTTTCTTTTCAGTTAATATTTTTTGTCATAGTTTTTTGTTAGAGTTTGAAACGTGTCTGTCAACTATTAAGTTAATTTTGTTTATTTAAGGGTTTTATAGCTTTAATTGTTTATTAGTCAATAGTTTCTATAAACATTTATTATTTTATGTATTTAATAATGCTTAATTGTTTTAAACATGTGAAATTAACTTTATAAAATTATCTATTTTGTTTAACGAAATATTTATTTATGACGATAAATGTCTACACATGCTTATAAATTACAATTTATATGGTTGGTTTAAAGCCGTTAAAGGTACTTAACCATTTAAATTCTAATAAGTTTTACCACAAACGCCAAAAAGTTATAGATTTCAATTTTTAAAATTTAAATATCAATAATATTTATTTTTACACGATAATTTAGTACTTTACTACCTTATGTTTGTTAATAACTCTTGTCTTGACATCTTCACACTTAACGTTACATTATTTAATTGTAAACGATAACAAGTCATATGAATATCCTCTTTCTTAAAATGTGTTATATCCATGGGATTATTTTGTTTCCCTGGATGGCTTTAACAACAATAAAATATAAAACATACCTAGACTTAACCACAAAAGCTTTATGTGTATATTTATAGCAAAAAGCTGACAGTATAAAAACACGTAAAAAAAAACTAAAATTACACAAAGAAACCTCACAATAAAAACCAAACCAACAAAAAAAAAACACAAGAAAACAAAACTTATACCAAAATCAAATAATAAAATCAGAATAAAATCTTATAAAAAGTATTTACACTGAAAGAAATTTCATAAAGTTACGATTCACATGATTTTAGCAGTCATATACGTATATGATTGTAGTAATTAACTATATGTTTGTGCTAATCATTTTATCTATCTATATGTATAAACCTGTTATTTTTAACTAGCTGATCCAATTGAACACTTTTTTCTCTAAGTGTTTGATTACTATTACATTAACTTTTCAAGCAGCAGTAAATTTATCAAAACACATTAAAGATAAAAGCTAAAGACAAAGAAGTCATATAAATAAAACTCAAACCTCATACATAAATGCATAAACATTGACAGCAGCATTTTTGTCAAACAACAGCAACAAAAACATAAACAAACATGGAGTATACCATAAAAAACAAGAAGAAACAGCAGTCAAATGATATTGACAGGTTATTTAACTGCTACACAGTAGAAAGACATAAGATGACATGTTTACTACCTTTAAGAAAACATTTGGGGGAGTAAATAAAAAAAGTGTGGGAGCATTTTTTGGGGAAATAAAAGAAAAGTATTTTAACATGTTTTTTTTTTTTGAATTATTTTTATATGCAAAACATGTTGACATATTGGATCATATAAACTTCAAACGTAAACGCAAATGAAAAAAAAAAACATATACACTTGACTATTTAAAATAAAGTTGTAGTACCCTCTCTTTTATATGCATAAACATACCTAGGTATTGAAACTAAAAGTATTATGTATCGAGTACGATGTAAAATTTAATCCACAACCAACAACAACAAACAAACAGCTACTACCACGTATTGAATTTTAAATTCAAATCCCACTAAAATACAAATTCATACAAACATATATAATTTTTACATTTTCCCTACAGAAGGTAATTAAATACAAAACAGTTTCATCTTTAGTAGAATTTTTATATATGTATATGTATGTGCATTATATTTGTTTTTGTATATTTAACACTCCCAGCCACTTATGCACACATTCTTAGCCAGACACTCACTTTGAATAGAAATTCTAAAAATATTTTAAATTTACACGGGATACCATAGAATTTCAATGAGCAACAACAGCTTGTTTGCCTTTCATTCAAACATTCATTTAATATTCTATAAAATCACTAAAAAGTAAGTAGAAAAAAACACTCAAAACTGAACAAAATTCCCAAATATGGTTAAGAATTTGTTTGATAAAGTTTCTTTTTTTGGTGTTAGCTTGGTTGGTATATCATTTGCGGCTTAAATACAAATAAATTTGCATAAAATCTAATCAAATTTAGGTTTAATTTTAAGTTCATAGAGGGTTTTTTTAGGTGATAAACTTGATAAATATACAAAACTAGAAAAACAGATTTTAATTTACATATTAAAGATTACAAATATTACACAAAAATAATGTTAATTTACTATGAAAATGTTATTTTGCAGATTAAATGGATTTTACTGCAATCATTAAATATAAAGTTTAGCAATGGAAGGATTTCTAAGATTATTTTATAAGAGAATTACAACTAAACTTCAGTTTAATTAAAAAATCCTTAATTTATAAGTTTTTTAATAAACAAAATTTTCATTTAAACTAAATTTTCAATATAAAACTAAACAATAAACAAAGAAAAAAATGAAAATATAATATTTACAATTTAAGTAAAATATAATTTTGTTTCTTTACAATTAGCATTCTACTCCATTTATTTTCAACCTTGCTCTCAAAACGAATTTGTCCCGCTTTATAGTGCACTACAACACTTGCTGGAGTGTTATTAAATATTTGTAATTGTTTATAAGTAACTTTTTTTTTAACAAAATTATGCATTATCCATCTATCTATAATAAAGCAGTTATTGAATTTTGTTAATTGATTTGTTTTTTGCTATCATTTGTATATTTAGTTGAACGATATGTTTGAAAATCAGCATCCACACGTATTCTTCTGGCGGTACTTACTCTGCTGGATTTTGCTTTACTGAACGTAGTTATTATATATGTATTTAAGGTGCTGGTCCCAAGATTTTTACTTCATTTTTTTAAACTTTAACTTTCTTGCTGTTATTGAAATCGACAATGTCGAATTTTCAAGGAATTTGACACACTCAACACTTGTATAAAGATATGGAGTTAAAAAACAACTAATCTGTGCTTAAATATATACACTAGGTGTCAAAAGTCTAGTGTACATATTTTTAATAAAATGTTGACAGATTTTTTTAATTAATGGTCCCCAGTTAAGAATTAAAATAAATTAAAAATTTAGTATAAAAATAGTTAAAAAAAAAAATTAAAAAAAAATTTAAATTGTAAACATGAAAAAAGTTTTACTTAAATTATTTAATATCCAACTTATTAATAAAAGTATTCAAATACCAGGAAAATTTTAGTTTTAATACTTCAATTACACTCTAAGTATGTACCTTTTTAAAGTAATTTATATTACAAAACTAATAATAATATAGAAAAATAAACAAAATTTACAGAAAACCCAAAAGAGCCAAATAAATACTTTTACTACTTTTCATGAAGCATCTCTCTGCCTTTAATTGCAACCTTGCTATTAAAATAAAGTTGCCATACTATAGAAATGTAAACACAGGGTTGCAAAAATTGTTGCTTTTTTATATTTTTAACCAAAATTAATTTTATTTCACAAAATTCATGTTAATTTTATTAAAAAAAAAACATTCATTATTATTTTTATGGCCTAAATTTATGATTTACGTCATATTTCTTTATAACATTTGTATGTGCGTTATTTTCTTTTTCAAATACTCATGTGTGTAGATTTGTTCTAAGTTTGATTAGTTTTGTTTAGTTTTAGAAACAATTCGCTGAATTTTTATTTTGTTTTTGCACAATTTACATATTTAACATTTTTTGTTCATAATATACTGACACACATTTGAAGGCTGTTTTCAAAAAGTTTCATTAGCTTTGTTTTCGTTATTAAATTTTTGTAAATAAAACTATTGAATTTGTAAACATTCATAGATGAATAAGTGATCTCTGTGGTTGAATTAATTTCTTAAAATTTAGGAAAATTTTGTGAGAAATTATAAGGAATTTCAACTTATATGGTGATTTGTTTTGTTTAAATTATATAAAGCTAATTTTTGCTAAAAAAAAAAAGAAAAACACATAAGGAAAATATCTAGAATATGATTTGGAAATATGTCTACCAATGCTCTTGTTGTATGTTTGACTTTTTATTTAAAAATAAAGATGTTTTGTTTGTTTTTTTTTATAGGTATTCTCTAAATAATTAAAACGTTTAAATGCTTAACATATAGAATCATTAGCTACAAAACATAAAAACAAACCAAAAACATATGTGCTATAAACAAAAAAAAAACACAAGTATTTAAAATAGAATTTTCCTTAAAATAAACAAAATAGAAAAAAAATTAACATTTATGATAAAAATAAACATAAAACGAGACAATGACATAAAGATGACATAAAACATCAAATTTAAATGTCAACTGCACTGACACACTTATATAATACATTTTTACAAACATAAACAATTAATAATGTTGCCAAGTTAGCGTTGAAAAATAATCTCCAAAAGAAAGACAAGGTGATTGGAAAGTCTAAAGAAAAAACACAATAAAATGACTTTGGGTTATATACATATAGTTCTATGTATGTTAATATTTAGATTTTCTTTGTTCTTTTAAATGTGATTTTCTTTTTATGTTTTATAAAAACCATATGGCAATGTTAATATTTAACTAATATATGTACGTATTTTTGTCATAAAATGTTTTTTTTTTTACAAATATGTGTTTTATAGCAAGAAAATATAAACTGTCTGCATGGCTATACTATATAGCTATGTATATATATTTTTAAAGAGGATTTGTTACTTTATTTAGTAAATGATTTTAAAAATTCATAACTAACATATGGTGTGTATTTTTGGGTAATTGAGAAAATATTTTATACTTATATGCATACTAAAATATCTAGATTTAAGATGTTACCAAGTCTGTCTGTCGCCTCTTGACTAGCAATATTACTTGTAAAGAGTGAACAATGAAAACCAGACGTTATTCCCAAGATAGATTTTATGGCTGTAGCACAATTTGATGATGATGACAATATTCGCAAAAAATTACTACATTTTAAATTGACTGCAGGAAATTTCGTTATATTGTTATTGGGTTGTGCAGCAAAATTTTGTTTGGAAATACAACGTTGACATTTTAAGGCGTAAAACTAACAAAACACTATCAGATTTTATTAAATACATAAATAACTTAAAAAAGGCAGCTTTTGGCAAATTTGTTGTATCAAATTGTATTAAATAATTAAATATCGCCGAAGTATTTTACAATAAAAATGATTTAGCAATTAAAAACTATTGAATAATATATGTATAATAAAAAGGCAAAAGAAATACTTTTCATTATGCATTGAACTACTGTTATGTGCAACCTTGCTTTTAAAGCCATCGAGTTTACTATGACAGGGTTGCTAAAAACTCCAATTAAATCACCGTAATCATAAATTAGGTTGAAAATTTTACTCAAAATTAAATTTATTTTACAAAATTCGAATTTATTTAATGATGTGTTTAAGTAAAAAAAACATTGTGCAATAATTTTACGGCTTAAAGTTTCTTTTCAAAATGTCTTTATAATTTTAAAACAAATTAAGGAAATTTTTTTTAGTAAATTGTCACTTTGCTGTCAATTTGTGTTTTATTTTCATTGCTTTTGTCCACAAAGTTTTTGTTAAAAGCCATTTTTAGAGAACAATTCTTAACTAAATAATCTGTTTAAAAAACCCAAATCAGAAAAAAAAATCATTTATGAAAACAATTTTGTTCTCATTAATTTAATAACAATAAATACTTGTCAATCAAATCAAGTTTCTTACAATTTCAAAATTGAATTATTTGTTAAAGTGTCAAAGTAAATAACAATTACAACAACAACAACAACGAAACTATAACTAGTGCTATTGTGTACGAAATTTATGCACCACTTTAACAAACCACCATGAATGGTAGATATGGTCTTATTAAATACAAAATTCTTAGGAATTTGTCTGGTTTTTTGTTTTCTAGTTTTTTAGTTTTTTTTTGTATTTTCAATTTGTTTTAACCAACAAAAAATATAAATACACACAACATATTTTCAGTGGTGTGAATATAAATGATGTTTTGATACAGTATGTGTTAAAGTGTCAAATTAGTAATGATGGTTTTATATTAAAAAAACAAGCAAGAAAATATATTCGGTCAAGCCCGACCATATAATACCCTACACATGCAATATAGTTTCAGTACAAAAACAGTTTTTCAGAAATGTGCAGAAATTTAATGGTATACCTATACCAAATATTTGTTGTGTTAAATTGTATCTCTATATTAACACTTTTTAAAGATTTAGTGATTTTCGGAGGAGTTATATGGGATCTGTGACTTATTATGAATTGATCATCATAAAATTAGACTTAATGGTTTGTGCATATATGAAACATATTTGTGTTGAATATTATTTGAATACCAACATTTTTTAGGAAGGTTGTGCTCTTTAAAGTGATTTTCGGAAGTTGTGCTTATATGGGAGCTATGGTCAAACATTTATGACCCATAAACCCCAATTGCGGGAGGACATTTGTATGAGGCTAAGTGAAGGACATTTGTATGGGGGGCTAATCGATTTAGAAAGTGATTCTGAGTCGATCGGTATACTTTAAGGTGGGTGTTAGGCTAATATTTTTAAGCGTTACAAACATCAGCACAAACCCAATATATTCTCCCCACTATATACATATATACATATACATTCTGTTTTGGTTTTCAAAATTCATGATAATGAATGCCCTTAAAACTTAAGCTTTATTCATAGGAATTATTTATAACAACAACTTTCAAATTAAGATAAACATTTAAATCTTAACTTATGTTTTAAGCATTTGTAGTTTAATCTTTATTTAAATGTTTTTTTTTTTTTTTAATATTATAATTTCAAACACTTGTTCTTTGTGTTTAGGATTAAGTCATTTGTTTGAATGCAGGAAGTTTTATCAAGCGAAGATTTGTTTCTTGCTGTGTAATACAAGGCTGATTTTAAACGCAGCAGCTTATTTTATTGATAAAAAAATAAAATTATGCGCAGTAATTATTATTGTTGGGTTTGAACTCAAAACATTTAAATAATTTTAAGCAACTTTAAAGCATTTGATATAAACCGCTATTAGAAGTTTAAAGCAGCGTTAAGTAATGCTAATAAAGAGCTTTTAAAGAGATCAAAAGTATCCGATTAATTATGACTGAAACCAGTTGATATCTTCAGTTGGCTATACCTGCAGTAAAATTCTTTATTATGTGGCTTTCAGAACCAAACAAAATTATCTTCGTTTTAGCTGACAAAAGCAGAATTTCTCAATTATCCCGGTGTAGATATTTCTTAGCAAAACAACCTATTTGTAACATTTTGTTTTCTCAATAAAGATAGTTTCCTCGGACTGCGGTATTTTAAACTAGCTTTCTTAAGACTATTTTTAATTGTGAGACTAATAAATCAATTATGAGCTCTTCAGATAACCAAATGCAAGAAATACCCAAAAAAATGTATTAATATGAGTATGTAATTTGTAAAATATTTTGTATTTTTAAAATCTTTATACAACTTTTATGCGCAAAAATTGCTGCAACAACACTTTAAATATTGGGTCAAACTATATAAAATTTCAAACATTTCTTTTTTTGTAAGCACTCTTTCTGTATTTAACACATCTTAGGGTTCACTTAAAATAGTTTTAAAATATACTTTTCAGCTTAAAAATCCACAACAAACACACAATCTATAAATATTTTCAATAACTTTGTCCTGATTTCAATTTTTCCCACTTGAATTGTTAACACTATACAGTGTGTTCAATTTCTTTGTTGTTGGTTTTTTGCACTCTCTCTCTTTCTTGCTTGCTTGCTCTGCTCTGCTTTGTTTTGGTTAAGTGACAATGGTTTTAGCAATAGTGTTGTTGTTGCTGTTACATTTAATGCACCCACTTAAATAAAATGCATGCATGATAATTTTCATTTATTGTTGCTTTTCTGCTTTTCCCTCTCCCTTTACTATGAGTTACTTTACTATCGCAGAGATGGATGGATGGGTGGTATATAAAAACAACTCTGGAAACATAAACTTAAAATGAAACCCTGCAAATGTTTACATTAACATAATTTTGCAACAACATTTGCTATTTTTTATGATTATTATTATTGTTTTTGCCTACATTATAAATACTAAACAAAACTTGGATTTTTAATCGTTCATGTAGTGTTTTTTTTTTTTTGTGTTAAAAGAAGTTTTTCTTTCTTGCCAGTTTTCTTTGCAAAGAGCAGAGTCTTGAGAATAGGGGACAAACATTTTCTGCATTATTTTTTATGTTTCAACATTTGGTTTGTGCTGAATAATTTTCCTACTCGAAAATACATTTACAGATTTGGGTTAATTGTTGTGGTAAGAGTTTATACCAAGGAAGAAAAAAAAAGACCAAGTTAAAAGAAAACCCAATCGTCTAGAAGAAATATATGTATATGTAAATATAATTTTTGTGACTAGAAAAAGGTAGTAAAATTGTAAAAGTAAATGTTACAAAAAAAGAACATTATAATTTCAAAAAGTTTTATATATTTCTTCTTATTTTCTGTTAATTGTTTAATGTTTAAAGTACATACACACCAAACTTTTTTTTTTATCAAATTTATGTTTTTGCAATAATGCTTATGGTTGTTTTTTTTTAATTATTTGTATTTAAAATTCCGCTAAATATTCAGCATATTTTTTAAGTTATTTCCATAGATACAGTTGGTTATTTGAGTGGGCGCTTTATTTTATTTACTTTTTCCTCCAAGCAGTTTTTATTTTAAATTATAATCAATTAATAATCTTCGATTTGCTAAAGAGCTAAAAAACTTAGATATATACTGTGAGTGTAAAAATAAAGTCAAGACCACATATTATTAACCGAAAAGCTTAATTCTATTAATATAAATAATATCTATATGTATATATAAAAATGAAATGGTCCATGTATGTAATGCCATCAGGTGAGAACGGCTGAAGCGATTTGGCTGATTTTTTTTATTCGATTCGAAATTCTCAGGAGATGGTTTGTAAAGAAAACAAAAATTCAATAGTTCTGGGTAAAACTCAGAAATTTTATATTTTTAATATATTGCCTCCTTTTCAATTCTCATTTTTCTTAATAAGAGACATCTTTGAAGAAACTTGAAGAACTGGCACCAAAGCCTACTTTTTCTCATTTTTCAAGTATGAGACAATTTTATGAAAACTCAAAGAACTAAATTTTACTGCCTCATTTTCACTTCTCATTTTTCTTAACCCTTTAATGCCTAAGACCGTCTATAGACGGCCATCAGTTGAATATTAAAAAAAAACGTTTTTTTCCGTCTAGCTACTAAGACCGTCTACAGACTGTCTTCCTTGTTTTTGTCCTGGAGCTTTCCAGGAGTATTTTTTTTCTGAATTGAAATTCGTAATTTGCAGATGAAATACATTCTAGAACAAAAATTTATTTCTGCAATTTGAACGTATTTTCAATTTCAGGTATTTAAGGGTTAATAATAGCCATTTTTAGGAAACTTGAAGAACTGACACCAAAGCCTCTTTTTCATTTTATATGAAATACAAATCATTAGTAAATTTCGGAGCAAAGCTAGTCAGCTAGTTATATTATAAAATTATATTTCATTTTTATATACATACATGGTTATTTAAATAGAATTGTATTCACAAAAAAAAAAAAACAAAAGCGTATACAAATATAATTCATTTATTGCTAAAATAGACCAATTTTTACGCATCAAATTGACATCAACCTTATGCAAAAAGACCTCCTTCATTTTTTTTATTTTTCTTAGTTTGAAAGTATAACGGTAGAGTATCATTCAAAATAATTGCAAGTTTCATAATTTATTATTAAAATATATTAAATTGTGACGTTAAGTTGTCAAGGCAAACATTAGTGGAGAACTGGATTTTCCAACAGGACAATAATCCTAAGCATACATCAAAAATAGTAAAAGAGTGGTTGCTCAATAATTGCCTAAAAACTTTAGATCGTCCTCTGCAGTCTTCAATAGAATTAAGCACCTGTAAGAATATCTGGACAAAAAAATTAGGCAAATAAATATTTCTTGCAAGGCTAACCTAAAGCCAGTAATGCAGGATGAATGGAACAAAATTTCGTCCCTGATTCTAAGCCAGATGTGACTAAAAACAAAATATTAAATACAATGTTTACATAATTTAAAATATAAATGTTTACTTTATTTTGACGCGAAATATCTTTTCCGTTAAAATTTAATTATATTATTATGTTCCTCATTTTTCTAGTTTTTGTTACTGAGTATTTTGCAGTATATTTTGTTTTAAATTTGTACTTGTAGTATTTATAATAAAACATTTTTTTAAACATTATTTTTACTTTATATTGACACTCACATTATTTGTTAATGTTTATATTGTTTATTATTTTTAAATAAATATTTGAATTCTCTTTTAAGCACGTTTTTCATATTTTTGTTTTCGCGCGTGATGTCAATATGATGGAAGATTTTTTTGTTATATTAACCTTGATTTATTGTTATTGTTTATTTAGTTTGTTGGCAAAAATAACTTGAAATGTGTTTATATTTAAGGATTTAGCTAGAATTTTCAAGTGTTTTGGTTATTTTGTATAAAAAAATGCCATATTTTTGGTGAAAACAAAAATTTTAAGAAAATAAATCATTGTTCAACTTAAAACCGTTCGCATAAACGTTTGAGAGCAGGACCTTCAGATGAATTTCAGAAAAAATCGTCAAAATCCCGATAAAAAAGGAAAAAAAAATCGAATTCTAAAAAATACTAAAAAAAATCGGAAAAATAAAGTCACTATTTCTAATAGTATTTTTAAGTTTTTATTTGAACGAAAATTCAAGTTCATATAGTCTCTTGTACAATACATATCAAAATACATAAATTTTAACTTTTTAAATAAGACATCACAAAAAATATAATGTTAAACAAAACTTGTGTAATATTTTTATAATATCTTAGTCCGTTTTCACACTTTTCAATTCTGATTCGTCAAGGCAAGTATTTTTGGATGAGAATTAAAAAGAGATCAAATAGGGGTACAAACTTGACGATACTAGTCAATTTTCCTATTTCCTTTTGTGTTTTTTTTTTCATGCATGTTGATTTGCATTAAAAAGTACAAAAATTGAATTGGCGTGTGTAAATGAAATGGCAAGTTCAAAAGAGAATTGAACAAAAACTGGTCAGCTAAAACTGAAGAGTTTGAAACAAGACTTACAGTTAGAGATGTGACGGATATCCGGCAACTATCCGGTTTGCCTAAATTTACTATTTGGACGGATACCGCATAATGAGCTACTATCCGGTATCTGGCCGGCCGGATATTTTCTTAGAAATATTTTAAGCAAATAAATTTTTATTAAGTAACAATAAAATAGCTTTTATTTAAAGGTAAAAAAGTAACAAAAAATTACAAATTATCTTCCAAAAACTTAAAATACGTTTTGAGATATTCACTTTACTGAAAAAACGTCCAATTAATAAAACGACTGACATCAATACTCAAAATTAAGAAGCTTGTGGTGAATAAAGACTAAATTTTCAGCGTTCGCAGACAATAAACGATTTCGCTTGTTTTCGTAAGCCAGCTTCCGAAAAAAGTCTTTCGCTATAAACGCTGCTGCAAGGAGCTGAAAGCAACGTTTTGTCAAGCTTATTTAAAATTAGATATTTTTTGGAGTTAAACGACCACCAAGCGTAAGGATCCTGACTGCGATCAATTCAAACTTCCTTCAAGAAGAATTCAATCTCGGTAGCAATTGGGTTCTTCTCATGAACCCGATACTGAATGTTGTTTTCATCTGCCACTTCATTAAAACAATCCCAAAATGTTTCGTGAGATTCACGAGCTACATTTGAATCAGTTTCATTTAATCGTAACTGTTTAGGTCTAGTTGAAGACGTCGATGAACAACTACTGATGGAAGACGTGTCGCAAGTCATTCTTAAGTGTTCCAATAAAATAGTCTTTAATTTACTATCCGGCCACCGGATATTTTTGAGTATAGAAACCAATTCGTCCATCATATACAGGTACTTCTGTTCAAAGGATTTTGTATTTTTGTTATTTAAATTTATTTTTTGTAGAATTTCCCCGTTGAAATTCAGAAATTGTTTCCTCTAAAAATTTTAATTCATGAAATTCAGCATTTTTATGTTTTAAGATAAATAAGTAATTTCTGACTCAATATTATTTGGAATTATTATACTTAGACTTAAAAATTGTCAGTTTTGTAGTTGTAGTTTTGTTTTTGAAATATGTCATGTTCTTCTTAATATTTTTGATATGAAATAAGAAAAATAGTTGTTGTCTCAAAAAAAGTAAGAGAATTTAGTACCAAAAACATTAATAAAAAAACAAACGATAGAAATTTTTAATAATTCAGAAAATCGTCACTTTTAGTGAAAAAGTCGTCAAATCGTCACTTTGCCATTTTTGAAACAAAAAATCGTCAAAATAACGATAAATCGTCAAATCTAGCAGCTATGTATGTCTCCAATTTTTTAAGAAAATCTTTTGCAGTGTAGCTGGGTTTTATGTGAATAATGCTTTACTAACTGTAATTAAACAGTTTTTAACATTCAACTTTTTCTTTCGTTATTGGAAATTATATCTTGATTTGTTACATTTTAATGCTTTTTTCTTTTGGAAACAAGTTAACATCACTTAATGTTCGCTATTGTACCGTTATTGTGTTGCCTGCTTTATTTCTAGGATGGCCAGATTAGCTTAATTTTGCCATTAAAATAGATTATCGCATAAACTTAAATTTGTTCCAATTTTTATTACAAAAAAACTTCATTTTAAAATTGTCTTTACTATTTTTAGAGAAAAAAACTTTTAATTATGGCATTTTCAATTTAAAATTTATATTATACTAAAAATACTTCCCTCATAATCATTATTTTAACACCCACTTTATAAAAAATTAAAAATCTAAATCCAGCAATGTTTAGTATGTGCAGTGGGTCAACAAAACATTGACAAGTCTGTAACTTTTTAATTTATAGTTTTTTCTCTCTTTCTGTGTTTAAATGCCCTATAATACTAACTGTTTATTCTGATGCTGCCACACATTCCAAACACACGCGCCACATTCATAATTTCCATGCCACGCGAGGAAATGTAACACATTGTTGAATTCAACCTACTTATAGAAAACTATAAATTAAAAATTGAATAGAAAATATATAACACCAGCAAAAACTAGGAAACTTACACTAAATATGAAAAAATAGTGCAAAAATTGCTTAAAGTTATACCAAAAAAGCAACAGCAAATTATTATAAAAAATCAAATTTTGTTAATTTAAAACATAAATTTAATTTTATTATAAAAAGACAAAAAAGAACTAAAGTTTTGTAGAGGATAACCAATTTTTCTGTTAAAATTTCGAGGTCTACTTAACACGCAAATCATTGAGGAATAAATTTCATTCAAGTATTAAAGCGCTAAACTCACTCATATCATATCATGACGGCTGCACAGAACTTAAGAAGGAAGAAGTTATAGTCAGTCTATAGCGTGCGTGTCAGTTGTCCAAAACAAAACAAAAGTTGTTGATTTTGTTCTTTTTCGTTGGATGCTTGCCTGCCTTTCTTGTTTTAGGGGAAACAGGCCGTCATTTCTTTAAAGCGGATACATGTTTATGGTAATATATCCAGAACTGTTTCAAAAAACGTTTTTAAAAGTATTTTTAGAAACTTACACAAATATATTTACACACACTTAAAACTGCATTTAAGTTTTCCCAAAAATTTTGTTTACATTGTGTTATTGTTGATGTTCTACTAGAAGTGTTTTCCCTAAGAAGTATGGTGACCTTTTACATTTGGGAGGAGAAAATTGTGTTTGTCGCTGCTGCTGTTTTGTTTTAAATAGTTTTTCGGAATCATTTTATTCCTGTATCTTTATAAACATAATAAACAGAAATTTGGTAATTAACTTGCAGTGATTTTTTTTCAAGAAATTTATGGTTTTTGTTTTTGGTAGTAAGTGTTACTAAACGTTTTCCATAAAATATTTAATTCGGGGAAATAATTTATTGAACTCTTAAGGGATTTAAATAAACATTTTTAGAAATGATTTAATGCCAACGTTTAATAGAATATTTATATAAAAATTGTTATTTCTCTAGAATTTATTTTCTAATAAAATAATCTTATTTCCAGACATTCTTAAATTATCTTTTACATTATTTCACCCAGCAAACATAATTGATATGGCAACACTATGTGTAGTTCAGGGATGGAAAAAGGAAGATTATAAGATATTACCGAACTAATTAGTTGTAATATATTTATATGGTTCTTTATTGCTTAACAAAACGCGAGAATATTAAAAAAGGGTTAGGATTACAGCTAAGCTTTATGACATACTATTGAAAGATGGAATAAGTTTCAAAAACAAAAGTGCCATGACAACATAGAGCAAATCATCCCTGATATATTTGAACAAATTTCTCGAAAATTGTGCTAGATTAGAAAAGGCGACAATGTCTCTCAACTTGCCATTGATTCTGTAACGATGAAGATAAATTCCACTCTTCTAGTCGAATTAGTTGTCCATCTCGATGTGGACAGACTATTGCAGAAATACCATGTCAAATATTTTGTCTTCAACATTTTTTTTTAAATACACAATTGCCAACACAAGACAAGGACAAGTTTCAGAAATAAAACATTCCATGGTGATATATTTATATGACAGAAGTTAGACATTTCCGAATAAAATTTACAAAAATCGTGATAGACTGAAAGAGCGGCAATCTTGCCGTTGCTACAGTAACAATGATAATTAATTCCACTAGATTGTAGACTTTGTTGTAGCGAAAGCCTTTGAAGATTATGTTTTATCGTCCAACTTGATGCTGACAGACTATTACAGAAAGATGTTGTCAATCAACTAAGTCTTTTGAAAGAAAACATTTCTGCGTCATTCAATGACGTCCAAATACTTCACAACATTTAAAAACAAATGTTCCAAAAATTGTACTAAATCTACAAAATCTTTAATGTCGCTCAGTATGTAGCTGACACAGCTGACACAGCTGACACAATAAAAATTCTTGAAGACACTTTTAAACGAATGCATCGAACGAATGTGTCACTGACGCAGTAAGTTACTGGCGACCTTTCAGAAGATTAATTCAATTATAAATATAATGGGCCACAAACTTTAAAAAGTATGTCGCTTATCTTTTCGACTACAGAGTTTAAATGAAGGCAATACTAAAGACTTTGTCGAGCATCTTGATGTTTACGGAGTTTTACAGAAAACAACTTTAAAGACTGTTGTTAATTTTTTCTTTAAGAAGTCCACAACAACAATAGAAAATCATCGACAATATTTTCAAACAAATGTCCTTTTGTCGCCCAACCATTTTAAGGAAATTGTCTGTTAGTTGTTTTCAACCAAGTTTACTAATGACATCGTTCAAGACCTTGTCGTCAACAGCGGTGAAAACGAAACAACTTCTAGACATTGTCGCTCAAGTGGTCATTAATATTGTTTAAAAGAAGGCAACATTTAAGAGTTTTTTCCTTACCTAGTCTCCAACAGAATCGCTAAAGGTCATCATTTATGGCTTTACAATATAAAACTCTCTGTCAAGACGACATTTAGTATTATATCTCTAAACTTGTCTTCAACAAGGTTTAATAGGTTGCCAGTGTCTGGTCTTTAGCGCAAGAGAACTATATTCAGGAGTTTGTCTACATTATTTTCATAAACAGGGTTAATAGAAATCAGCATAAAAGACTTTGTCGCTTAACTTGGCATTTAAATAGGATTATAGAGGACAACATTTTAGTTAATGTCATTAATCTTGTCTTCAACAGAGTTTAATAGAAGACAAGTTTCTAGTCTTTGTCGCCAGAGAACAACTTTTAGGACTTAAACGCTTGTCTGGTCATTTAATATTATGTGTCTAAACTTGTCATTGACACGGTTGATAGACATATGTAGATGATTATGATTATGAACAAGATTAATAGAAGCCAATATTATTAAAATCAATATTTTAGAAGTGTCTTATCTTCTCAGGATTTAATATAAGACAACGGCCAAGAATTTGTCGCTCATCTTGTCACTGAAGAAAATGCATTTTACATTCACGTTTTAACTCAGCAAATATAAAGTTGTGTTTCGTTACTTAAGGAATCATTAAAAGATAATATGATAAAATTGTTTAAATACTTTTATAATTTGAAAGGGAATATTTAAACATGTGGGCGATCTAAGTTTAGATTTAGATTTAGATCATTCAGCCTTCTGTCATATTTATTGTTGAATAAATCAAAGGTAATTAACTGCAAATACCGCAAAAACATTGAAAAGCCTAACATATTTTCTTTTCAATTGAATAATATTTAACTATTTTAGCAGCTTAAATATTTATTTTAAACACTTACGTTTAACGTTTCTGTTTTTTTTTCAGTAATTATTACTTTACTTTAATGTTAACAAAAACAAATACCCTACCACTCAAATGACAATAGCCTTCTCATATTGTCTCCGTGTGTTTTTGTTTGTCTAACTGTCATCTCATTTACTAATTACGGTTAAATGATGCAAGTTAATTGTAACATAAAACCACTGTCTATTATTTTGTTCCTTTCTCTGTAATACACTCGATTTTTATAAGACTTTGCAAGCTTCATTAAGCATTTAAAGAAATTTGCTGGAAAATGTGTTGTATCTGGTATTTGCAAACAGAGAAATTGTCACCAATTTTTAAAAAGTGAGTAAAATAATTGTATGAAAAAGAAAGTCATTCACAAGTTAGCCCTCATAGTGTCCACAACAAGACATACCGAAAAAAAATAAATAAATAAACAAGAGGGTAGAGGGAAGAGAGATTACGAGATGTGTGTGGTTGGGGTTGTTGTTTGTTATGCTATTGATATGTTTTAGATATGGTTTATATTGTTGATTGAATTACAATTTTGTTTATTGGTTTTATTTTTTCTAAAATTTGTTTAAATTGTTATTTATTGTGATTTTATTACTGTTAAAGCTGTCATCAAATTATCTAAATGTAAATTAAATCTCTTTATTATATGGCAAATATTTTTATTGAATTTTATAAATTTGTTAATAATAAAACTATACCCCCAACCTTTTTTTAAGTGATTGTTAAAAATTTAATAAAATTCAATTTGTCTAAAAGACATTTTTCCTGTTGCTTTGTATTTAATCATATAAAATTTTCACCTTCAGTTCTAAAAGTTTATTTAACTTTTAAATTAAATTAAAATATAAAATGTCTTGTTTACATTTTGTAGAATATTAAATTTGTTTCTGTTATTGTTGTTTTCTTTCAATTCATTCATTAATATAAATAACTAAAGATAACAATATAATTGGAATTCAACAACAGAAAAAAATACTTTTATCATTTTTAGTTTAACACATTTGCATTATGGTTATTTTTGAATATTTAAAACTACACTTAACAAAATTGAGTAACAAGTATTTGTTTACTTTTCGTTATTAAACTCCTAAACTTGTTTTGCTAACTTCACTTTCGTTTTAATAGTATAGTAACAGTGAACAGAAAGTGAAGTGTACAATTTATAATACAAGGATGTTCCTTTAACAAAAATAGATAATTTTCATGGAATTTGTGCACGATATATTTCTACTTTGATTTTCCATTGCTCAGGGTTGTCAAATTTGAAATTTCAAAACGCCCTTAAAATGGAGGTAAAACGCACCATTTGAAAAAAAAACGCCCCAAATTTAGAATTTCTTTTTTATTAAAAATGTTTATTGAATTAAGTTTTTAAAAAGAGATCAACGATTAATAGTAAAAGTAATAATATTAAAAGCCTTTTTTAAAATAAGAATTTAACCACATAAAATTTAACTCACAATATGCTATTCGGAATTGAAGTACTAATTGGTAAAGAAGGACTAATTTCAGTACATATTTGGTACTTTTTTTTTAAATATTTTTGGTTTTCTATTTTAAGTACCTATTTCTATTTGAATTTTTCAATAAAATTTGTTAGGGCTCCACTGGGACTCTAATCCTGATTATGCGTCTACAGTCCAGTGGACCAAATCATCAGGCTTTACAAGAATTTTTATTTCCATGTTTGAAATATTAATTTTATTTTCAAACAAAGATTTTCACCTTATTCACCTTTAGCAATAACCTTCATGTAACGAATTTGAATGAATTTTTTAATGTGGTCCTTTTGCATTATAATGAATTATTGAAAAACTGCAATTAAAAATTAGTCAAAAGAAAGATTTCATCACATTTTCGAAAAAATTACAAAACGCACGAAAATTAAGAAAAAAGCGCACCGCGCTTCAACTAAGGAACTTTTCGCACAAAAAAAATTAAAAAAAGCACCAAAAATAATGCGAAACGCACCAAGTTGACAATGCTGGTATTTTTAGAATTTTATTTATGTAACTAATTCAATATTATGAGAGAATAACGATAGCTATGTTTACAAAACAAATCTCTGAAAAAACGAAAATGTGGCCAAAGCTTCTGGTACGTTCACGAATTTAAAATAAACAATGCTTCACGAAATTTCTTTAACTGTAACTTTATAGCTGCAAACTTGTCTTGACCTTTTTCAGGCTAAAAAACGTAAATAAGCGCTTCGTCTTTTTGCAAAGAAAAAATAACTCCACCTAATTAACATTAACGCTAACAAAATATGAAAAAACCAGCAAACAGACATAACCAGTAGCTATAGATATTTACAGGTAAAAATCTATAAAAAGAAATAAAAATTCTGGTAAACGCCACTTGTGTGTAGACACCCACCCACATATTTTATGGTTAAGTTTCATAATTTTTATTAAGCTCTTGTTTATTAAAGCTTAAAATGCATAAAAGTGATGAATAAAAGAATAAAAAACAAATAACTATATAATCCGTTTAACGCCTTTCATTTGCAATTATAAAATACATATTTATACCAATTATATGTATATGGTATAAATTTCTTTATAAACCATTTACAAAATATAATTATTTACCTGGTTTTTCTTCAATAAAATAAATTTATTCCAAACACGTTTCATTTAAGTGCATTTAAATTTGAATTTTTTGCGAGAGTGTTTAAATACTTAATCATATTCAATGCATAACATTCTAAATAAAGTCAATATTTTATCATTAAAACTGAAAAACAAAAATATTTGTTTTGTAATTAAATATTTCTTAATAAAAATTCTCTTATTTAATTGAGGTTATTAACAATTTAGAAAGTTTAAAGTTTTGTTTAAATTCTTTGCTCAAATTATAAAAAAAAAAACTTGGTTAATGTTACGTCTATATAAGGCAAAAATCAGCCAAGCAATAAATTAAATTGTAGAAAACCTGCTTTAGTTGTAGTAAGAAAACCTAGTATGGAAAAGAACTTTTGTAATAATTCAAGTGTAACAATTTGTAACTTACAATTTAACATAACATAAGTTCTTGTTCAAACAATTGCTATTTTATATATTAAATTAAATGGTTTCAAAGAATTTTTGTTTTGTTTTATATTTTCTTAATTAACATTCATATATAGTACATACATACAAGTATGTCTATACTCGTATATCAGCTAAATTAATTTAAAACTAATAGCAAAATCTTAATTGATTGATTACAGTTGTTTAATTACATTTTCTTAACTAATTATATTAGTGTTTTCAATAAAGGGAAAAACTATTCTATTTCAAATGTCTGCTGCAAATGTCAGTTGCGCAAAAAAAAAACAATAGAATTAATAAATTATTGTTTAAACAAAATAATTATTAAATTAATTGCTATAAAATGCAAATCATTTTAATTTTCTAATTATTTTCACATTTTAATGGGTTTAATCATCTTTAACATTTAGTGTAGCAGTTTTTGGGGTTTTTACAGAATCGCTTAGTTTTTTGCTTACAGATTTAAATGGCATCACTCGCCGCCTTTTTTTATAAAAACGTGTTTGTCATAAAGCAATGATGTCAAATTGAGTGATAAGCGCTGAACTTGTGTTGTTTATACTAAATCGATGCAATATTACTGGCTAATCTAAATCACATGAAATTTCTCGTAGATGCAGTAAGGTGGTATTTGAATTTAAGTTTTGAGGAGGGGCACCACAGTTCCTTCAAAAGCCGTAAAGTTGGTTCTTAAAATAGGGCTCCTCAGACATGCAAAAAGCTTTAACTGTTTGCGTATTTTAGCCTGTTGGGAAAATAATATTTGTCTGCAAATATGTTAAAAATTTACAATTGAACATTTCTTTGCTTTATTTTAAATAACAAACATTTTATTTTATTTAAAGAACACATTTAAAATTTCTCAAACTAAATTTTCGGACCAACTCAATTACTTCTGAATCCATGTTTTGTAATACCACAGTATTTTACGTTTAATTATTTTTCCGACGAATTTCCGTCACCAAATAAAAGTATGTTTGGCGTTTAAAGACTAATGCCCTTATTCACAAAAAATTAAAGTAGACTTCAAATGTACTTTAAGAAAATTTTGTATGACAAATTTGTCTAAAAGCACACTTCAAACCTACTTTATTTTTTATGAATACTGCAGAAAGAGTTTTATTTTGTTCCCCATCCAATTTTTTAAAGTGTAGATCCCCTGGTCGTGATGAATGCCTTAAAATGGTTACCTTCAAAATTGTGCATATACAGCAAAATATTTGCTTAATATCTTCTAATATTAGAAGAACGGCTTAAATATTTGTTAAACCAACATATTTAAACAATTTCTAAGTCGATTTCAATATCGTGTGTTTAGAAATTAGTTAATTTTATAAAAAAAAACAGGTAATAATCCAGAAAATGTTCAGTTTTTGTTCTAAAATAACTCGTTCTAGAACTAGTATAATCAGACAAATTCAACTTCTCTAATGACAGCCTTGGAACTATCGATGTCGTAAAAACTTCAGGAAACAGTTCTGTGTAAAGCTATTGTGATTCTAAAATATTTTTGGAACCAACTAAAAATATGCCGTTCAAAAACTAGAATCATTAATTAATTCGGTTAATTAAGGTATTCTAATAAAAAATTTCATGAACTAAAGGATAATTTTTTAGCAACTTTCTTTTTGGCAGCTAAACTATTTTCGTTTAACACGTTACTGTTAAACATATTCAGTTTGGTCTATAATTTAACCGCGTCTTCCAAACGAACAACGCTTGAAGCTTATTAAATTTTATTATAAAAATTCATGCTCGGCTAAGAAATTTGCGTTCAGCGACGAAGCTCGTTTTTGGTTAAATGGAAATCTAAACAAGCAAAATTGTCGTATTTGGTGTGTAGAGCAGTCAGAAGCAATGCAAGAACTGCCAATGTATCCCGAAAAATGTACTGTGTGGTGAGGATTATGGGCCGGTGGCATCATTGGACCGTACGTTTTCAAAGACGACGAAGGCATTACTGTGAATGGCGAACGCTACCGTGCGATGATTACAATTTGTTCCACCAAAATGAAAGAGCTGGTGCCAAATTACCGCATTCGTGATCGAATGAGCTATCGTATCGAAAAATGATTTCGATATCGAAATTATGATGAAATGCACTAAATTTCTTGCTCGATATCGAATGCCATAATCTAAATCAATGAAAATTACGATCAATTTTTCTCGATATCGAATGCGGTAATTTGGCCCTGGACTGAAAACTAATATTGAAGAATTTATTCGTGAATTATATAGATCGTTCTATTGACTCAAATAATGATTGCAGTAAATTGTATGTGTTTTCGTTTAAATTAAATCCAAAAGCACTTAAAAATCACTCTTTAGTTCAATACATTAGGACACATTTATAGGAATGTGTGTTTGTTATTCATAATGCTGCTTTTGAACTAGTTCCGAAGGTGACCATTTTAAGGCAAAACTCATTGATTAAAAACTGCCTCCAGAGGCATTTTAAAAAACGTGTACTATCACTGCAGCGCTTCTTTAGAAACTGTTTTAGAGGTAACAATTTCAAACAAAATCATTAACAAACATCAAAATCCCTCGAAAACACACGTTCCAACAGTTTGGTTTGTGTATTTGACGAATACGCTGAAGTTAATTCGTTTTAAGATATTTTTAAATCTAACGTGATTTATCTTAATTAAATAAATATTAAAATATGAACGTTCTTTAGTAAATTATTTAGCATACATTTTTGTCGGATATAAAACTATTTAGCAAAATTTTTATTTTCACAATTTAGTTTGTTAGCTGGCTAGATAATAATTGTTCGCTTATACTCCGGGGGAAAGCCTCTAGGGAAATCCCTGTTTCCGTAATATTTTCTGTTTTTCAACTGTTTTTTGTAAATAAGCCAGTATTGCTTAAACATTTTTAATGTTTTAAAAAATGTCTCCCGAATTAAAAATCAAATTCTGCCAGGTCTTAATCAAAATACTTCATTGAAGTGATTTCATATGTCCGGCTTGATTTTAATATTCATCTTATTCCTGTCTACCAGTGATTTTGAATTAAATAAGTTTAATCTCATTTAAAGTCTCACTAATTTGCCCTTCTTTAAATTACTTTTAATTATCTGTTGAAATTAATTCGCAAACTCCTTTTTTGGAAAGATTTTAATCCAAGACATCTCATCGGCTTAATTTAAATATTGATCTTAATCCTGACTGTCTATCAGTCTAACAGCTTGAAATTAATTTAAAGTCTCACCAATTCGTATTGTTTTTATTGTTTTTAAAATGGTTTATTAACCTTTTATCTCATTTTGTGTTGGGCTACCTCTTTCTTTTCATGAGAATGTTTGTTTTTATTATGTTTTGGTTTTATACAACAAACGGAAGTAGAATGTAAATGTTTTTGTTGAAGATGAGGTTGATGTTGTTATTATTATTTGTTATTAAAATTAAATATCAATGGCTGCGGTTGGAGTGTTGCCATTGTCTCTAAGCCCTTAAGATGTTTTGGGTGTATGTCTGTCATTGAATTAGTGTAAAGTCAGCAAGCCACACATTAGCGTAATTTGTCTGTGTTTCTTCTGTCTTTACTTTTTCGTGTTTATTGTTATAGACGACTAGACAAGGGACTAACAAATCTAATTTAATGGTCAGATTTTTTTTTAATTTTATTTGAGTGTTTGTGTGTTTTTCCAACTTTAAAACAAAAGACTCTCAAACAATAATCATTGTTGCATGGTTTTGTGTGAGTTGCTTTTTGTTTTGAAAGCCAACACCAAAAGCAAGAAATAGAGTAAAAAGAAGAGCGCGCGTAAAATAAGAAATTTCCCAAGGGTAACATTTTTATGACCAAAGAAAATTTCGAGGAAACTACAAAAACAGTTAAAAGACAAGATAGACAAAACAAATTTAGGAAAAAAAATAAGAAATGATTTTTAGTTGAATTTTGGTAGTGTTAAAGTTTAGACATCATAATGGAAGTTGATGATAATATTTTAAACTTGTAAATATTTTAATATTGTTTGTTTTGTGTGAAACTCTACAACGGTGTTTTCTGACTAAAAGTTATAAAACATGTTGCAATATTTTTTCCTAAAAGTGAGTGTTTTGTTTAAATTACAGCAATAGCAACAAAAAAACAAGAATAATTAACATTGACCAAGATTAAAAATAAATATTAAAAAACTTTTTTAATCAAAAAAAAAAACAAAAAACCAAACTGGATTAACTAACACTAAAATTAAAGCCTAACAAACAAAAATATAACAACATAAGGAAGTGTATAACAACAACATAAAAAACAATGTCTTCATTACAACAAAAACGCCCCTCCATATCAAATTGGTTCTCTTCTCTAAGAAGACAGCCGAAAAATAAAAAATCCTCCTCATTATACAATGTGGACAAACAATATCAACGTAGCTGTATTGATTTGCCTTCCAGTACATTTTATGTGGCTCCCAAAACCGCCAAAGATCAATTTATCACCTCCAACACAACTTCCCTCAGCACCAACACTAACTCTACAGATAATTTGCTAGAAAAAGAGCTTCAATCAAAATCGAATATCTGTGCCAGATGCTGCTGCTCGATCTTGCCGCCAAAATCAAGATCTCTAACGCCACCCTCTTCGCCCAACACTACCAGCAATACCATAACTCCCGATTCTAATACACCCACAACGTGTTCACCACCACGATCTCCTTCAATGAATCCTTATAACAGCATTGCTGCATATAACAATCTTACGCCAACTGCCAGTCCTGTAACGGAGGCACCACCCTCGCCTTATGATAATGTGCAGCCTACCATCACCTCCTGTACAGTTTATGAAACTGAAATGCGCAAGAATGTGGAAATGATGCGTTTAGAGTCCTCAGATTCGGGTAGTCTGGGTTTATCAAATGTCCCCTCCTCACCCCTGACACCAACTATGCCCTCAATACCTGCCACACCACCCGCCACTCATGTTATCAAAAAGACCACAGAATTCCAACGATCGCTGACTACAACCACTACGCAAACTCTGATCATGTCGCGCCAGATCGAGCTCATACTCAATGAAAAAGGTGAAATCATTGGCAAACGACCAAAATCCCTAGAAAAAACCACACGTTCCAACAGTTTGGGTTGTGTTTTAGACGAATGCTCGGAACTTGATACCACAAACCTACCTACCTCACCTCTCAATGAATCGTCTCCCTTGATTTTGGACTCTAACGATATCAAATTCATCGATGACTCCTCAACATCTCAAAGTGAAAATGAACGCAATTCTCAGCAAAGTAGCGTGCTGCCAGATACGTCAGAAAAGGAGAACTACTACTATACATTGCCTTCGAAATTTAAGAAGACTCCACGTTCGAGGAGCGTTTCAACGTCGGTGGTTTCACCGCGCACTCTTAAGGCTGGCCTTATATTGAACAATAATGTGGGTAGTTTGTGCGACGACTGTCGCATTGTTATCGAACGTAATCGTAATAATCGAAATATTCACTATACAAATGCTCTGATAACAAATAGGGTAAGTAGATTAATTATTGTTTTTCATTGAATGTTGAATAGATTTCCTAAATTATTTAGGAAAAGTTCAATACTTAAAATGTATTTAATTTGCTCATAAATATTCCACAAATATTACAGGCACAACAAAATAGTTAGTGTTTGACAAAAGTATCATAGATCATTGATGTTTATTATCTTCTGTTGTTTGACTACTTGGTAATGTATTAGTCATTCTCCCATTACCATCAATCTTTAAATATCGCCAGTATTTCGATCGGTAGTATTGATAAAAATATTTGCAAACTACTTCTCTAATTATGGCCATTATACTATCGAGGCATACATATGTATATTCGAATTAGCCATAGTACACTCGTGTATAGGCAAAATTACTTAAACATTTTTATAATCGCATATTTTACATGGTATTTAGAATGTTGCTTAGCAAGATTTGGCAGCACTGTTCTATTAATAATAACAGTTAAACTAAAAACCAGTTGGTAACTTCACCTGTATATAAATAACTCACTAATAAGTGCTGTCAAGTTAAAATGTATATATAAAATGTATGTATAATATGTGTGTATATTTTGTCTCCATTAAGTAATTTACATTTCTGTGTAAAATAATAATGTGTGATTGCAATTTTTAATATTCTAAAAATAAAATGAATGACAGCTAACATTGGAATTTTCTATAAAACAAAAATGATTCAAATACAGCAATAATAAAATAAAAAAATAATAATATTTAATGACAACATTGATGAGCTCATAAAAACATATTTTCAAATGAACTGTTAAATATGTAAATACAAAAACTACAAAGCTTTTTATTTTATTTAAATGAATTTCATTTTATTTTTTTTTTTTTACTGTAAATACAATTTATTTAATTTTTTCCATTTCTAATTTAGTTTATTTGTAAATTAATTCCCTTTTTGTTTAAGTAAAAACAATTAAAAAAAAAATAATAAATGCTACCTTTAAATTTGTTGTATATAAAATTGCAATGACTCTTTTTTGACGTGATGTAAGAGCTCTTTTTGAGCGCAAAAAACCCTCATAAAAGACTCTTTTCTGACATTATCTAAGAGCTCTTTCAGAGCCCAAAAAACCCCTCATAAAAGACTCTTTTCTGACATTATCTAAGAGCTCTTTCTGACGAATGTCGAATGTAATGATCCTCTTTTCTGAAGGTTTTCGGAGCAATAATGATTGTTTTTTGGGCTCATAAAGAGCATGGACGCTCCGGAAAAGGTGTCAGAAAATGCTCTTTTCGGACTCATATGGCTTGCTGGCTAAATGCTTAAAAAACCGGTACATACACAAAATTTCCTCATACTTTAAAAAAAGAAGAAATAAATACGCTTTAGCTGCGCGTTGTACTTCAAATTCTTTTACAGCACAACATACTTCACTAATAACTGAACAAGATTTAACCCGTTGTTTAAGTACAGGGTACAATTAAGACTTGGTCGCACTTTGTTGTTAGTAAAGTGTCATTGTTTTGTAGTAATGCTAAGTTAGAAAAATATACTGTGTGCGTCAATATAAAGTAAATCACAAATTTAAAACTACTCCATAATTCATAAGTAATTTATATAAGCAAAATATAACTCTTTACAAAAAGCTAAAAAAAAATAAGGAATATAAAAACATAATTTAAATTATATTATATAACTCTTTTTTTTTTTTTTGATATAAAAATGCAATATCATTTTCTAATATAATATTATATATATTAATATAATTAGGCTTTTCTTTTAATAATTTGTGGTGTTGATAATTGTTGTATTATTTATGTAACTAAAAAAGCCATTGAATATTTTTGAACCACATATTACTACTTACTAACAATGTCGGCTTTTCTAAAAAGTTGTGTACAATTTTCTTCCTATTTTGATATACCATTGCTCAACATCGTACAATTCAGACTTAAAATACGGACACACTACATATTGATATTGTTTTATCAGGAACTATCTTATTCAACCCAATCATGAATAAAAATTCCGCGGGAATTTTTTCCCTTTACCCATTTTTCCTATTCAAATTCAATGTTATAAATTATAAATTATTCCATTAGGCTGGATCTTAAGTCAGCTGTACACCTGTAATCTAAATATTTTTATTTATCATTCTATTATTTCCCATTTCCCAATGGGTTAATCTTTAATAATTTTCTCGTTTCTTCCATACATGTTTTCTAAACAAGCGCCTTTATAAATAATTCATGGCTATGTCTTCTTCTCGTCGTATGTTGTTGAAAACTATCCACCATTCTTTTTTGTACCCCAATACTACAAACATAATCAGCCTTAAAGCCTCTATACAATTGTTTATCTATTTAGCTGTCTTCTATTCATTAGATATTTTATTATTTTTAATTTAAAGCGATTTCTGCTGCAAACAGGTTTTTGGTATTTTTCCTAGCTTTTTTTCTCTCATCTCTAATTAGTATAATTGATTAAGAAAAAGACATCATCGTAGACCAATGACGAGGGTTTGATAATGAAAATAAACAAATCATAGATGAGAAAAACGTAAAAGATGAAGATAATGATGAAATGGTTAAAATAATATGAATAGAAGATCTAGCTGATGAAGTATAAATACTACTACTTCTACTACTACTACTACTTACTGTATCAGTTGTATGCTCTTTGGTAATATTGTGACAGGTTTTCTGAAGCTATAATTAATATTTTCTGGTTGCGTCGTTTTAAAACAAAGCGGTTAAAGTTCTTTGAACTTGGACTATTGTGTAATTATTAGAAAAAGTAAAAGATTGTCTTTTTAAACATTTTATAATTGTGATATTACAAAACGAAACAAAAGTCAGGGGAACCACCTGGTTGGTAGCTTAAAGTGAATAGGAAATTATAGTCAACGGAATATTTTAATAACTAATAGGTACTTAATTAAACTACATTTTAAATACATAATTCAAATCAATAGGAAAAACGTGGTAAACGCGCTTAAAAAAGTTGATATAATTGGCCACTTCACACAAGTTTTTTCAAAAATCTTGTGATAAAACTTTCCTTTTTTCCGTGATTTGTTTTTTAAACGTAACTACCGTTATTTTGTTAAAAACTTTTATCAGCCATAAGATTTTGTACCAGTGCTGAGCAATGCACTGAAAATGTAAGTTTCCATCCCTGTTAGTAAATAAGTAAATAAGACAATTTGGCGGCTGTGCTGTAACTTAATGGTTAGCGTATTTGAATTTTAAGTATGAGTTGGTATTTGTAGCCCGGGTTCGATTCCCAGCCGCTGCCACTCAGTTTCTGATAATTATTAGTTTTCTTTCTATCCATCATAACTAATATTTAGCGCCCTCCTTCGGTGGTATAGCATTCAGACGCCACCGAAGTAAAATAATTAAATAAAGGCTATAAAATCAAGATTTAACATTAATGCGCCTACTCACCACCAGAGGCACTGCAATTCTGCACTAAAAACAAACATAATGCGCGATTGAACAGTTGTGATATTAAAAGCTTTCTACTTTCACCACCTTTACTTCTTCAACTATCCCCTTTTGAAAGAAAGTAACGCAAAAAAAAAAAATACTAAACATTTACTTCAATTGGTACCCCTATTTCAGTGCTGCCAATATAAATATTTTATAAATATGACAATTGAAGTGAGTGCTTAACTTTTAATAACGCTACTTTCGCAAATTAAAAGGAAATCTTTATTTTAAGTAATTTATTCAACAAAAGAAGAAAACACCTGACATTAAAAACCTGAAACAAACATTTAAACTTAAAACAAAAACAAGGGACCTTTTTTCGTAATACATATAAACGGTTTTTGCAAGATATTGACCAACTATGTATATAAGGAAGAGTTATACTATTTTAACAAAGAAACATATTTTATAATAAAAATCCTTAATAAAAATAAACCTATATAGACTGTTTCCGATTGTTTCGGTAACGGTAATTTTAGGGGGAAAATTATATAAAGAATAACTATAGGGATGTTTTAGAGGTTTTAGTATTTTAGAAGTAACCATAAATGATTTCATTGCGGTATTTTAGAGGTAACGGTAACTTATCGTTAACAGTTGCCAAACTTAAAAAAAAACTATGAAATATAAGTGTTATTTAAACATTTTCAAAGCTTATCTTTTCCCTAGTAAATACCCCTGAAATTAAGTACTAACCACTAAAAATTTAATTTTCAACTGTTAAGAATCAAGTAAATGTATTTTTAATAAGAACATTTCTTAATTTCCTTAGTAACAATAAAAACAAAAAGAAAATCTATAGAAGTCATATAAAAATTAACAACCAAGTATAAAATTACCAGACAAAATATGTGTCAACATGTTAACGAATGAGTCAAAAGACATACAAAACTAACTGTCATATTTTTTTTTTTATATTGGGTGTTTTTTTTTTCTTCTTCAAATTGAGTAAAAGTATCTTCTATATATATGATTAAAAAAATACAAAAATCTAGATCATGGTTGATTTGTAATAAAAAACAATGTAAAGAAGCCACTCAAGTTACTTTGAGAAAACGAAATACATACATGTATAGAAAAAATATGTGTATAATGCATGCAGCTTAAATTAAAAGCACTTCTTGATGGGTTTTTAGAATTGCATAAAAAATCATTACAGCAAACAATAAATCATTAAAAAAAATACCCACAATAACTGACAATTGATATTTTCCGGTTTGCAATTTGTTGTTGTTGATTTTCTCACCAAAACGTGTCAATGCTGAACAAAACTTAAAAACAACTTAAAAATATTAATTTCATGCCAATTTTATAAAAAAAAAACATGAAATAAAATTAGAATTTAATTGATTTTTTTATAGGTTTGTTTATAAAACACAAAGCTACATAAAATAACATTTGGAGTCAACTTCGATAAGTGATCGTTTTATATAGAGAACATGAACATTAATAACTTTTCTCTGTTGTCATACGACCAGCTATTCATGGGGATTTTTGTGACTTATTTTATTATTTACTGTCTTATTTAATTCATAGGGGTGAATTAAATAAAAATTTCACATGAAATTTGTTCCCTTTTCACATTTTTCGTACTAAAATTCAATGTTAAAAAAATAAAAGGGAACAAATGTTATGTGGAATTTTTGGGTATAAGTGTTGATCACTGATTTATGTATGTCATTATGTAGATGTATACAAACTTTTAGAAATCGTTCTTGGTTTATGGTAAAACCTCCTAAATATTAAAAGCTAATTCATAATAGTTATTTATAGGCATATTAAAGGTGCATATACACTACGTGTTTTTTACATTGTATATGTCAAATTTTACATATGGGAGTAAAAACATGTAGTTGGTGACCTCAAAAACTTTGCTTGTGTAAAATACATATGGAAATACATATGTATTTTTTCGATTAGAACACGCTCTATTTTCTTATATTCAAACACATGTTTTCAAATGTATATGCCAGGCGAAAAGATTTGTCGACGGTTAAATCTACGCTATCATTAGCCGGCCGTATGAAGAATTTGCATAAGTGATAAATTAAATATTTTTTTTTATCCCATTTTGATAATTTAATAACAATGATATAAATTATTAAAAAATTTTTGATACAAGCTCCACATCTTGTATATTAAAAAACGAAAAACCTTAAATCAATATTTTTGACGCCGGCAATTTAGTAACGCTTTGTAGCGGCTTTAACGCATTTTTTAAAGAAACGACATGGAAATTTATGTGTAAAAAAAGAATAATATTTAAGCATATCAGCTGTTTTAATCATGGCGATGTCACGTGTAATTGTACATACAAGTTGGTGACCAAAAATTAAAACCCATATGTAAAATAACCAATTTTGACAGACATAAAGAAAAACATGTGAGTTGTAAACTTAAAAATACATAAGCAAAAACACGTAGTGTATAGCCACCTTAAGAGATGTATCGAGCCAGACTAATAAATCCAGTGCTGCAGAATCTGTGTTGCCCAGTGTAATCGACATAATAAATGTTATTTTATTTAAATATAATAGCTCGGTAGATTTTGTTGCATTTATTTATAGACAAAATTAGCGTTAAGTATGGCGGAATTACAATAAAGGCGACAAGCTGTCAACGCGTTGTGGTTTGTAATATTTTATTTTGGAAATAATACGCTAACACGTGAGCGACAGGAGATATCTTAATAAAATTTTACACAGTCACCCAAAGTAGGTCAACTAGGGACTACATATTAATAAATAAATTTAAAAAATAAACAAAAATTTATTTATTTTCCGTCAAGAAATGTTATACTAAAAATTTATTAATTATTTACATTTATTTACGTGTTCTAATTATAGAATTATTTACCTGCATTATTTCATTATAAATTTATGTATAGTTTCCATGTTTTACTGATTTTTTTTTTTTGTAGTTGTCAACTTTTTCCCGCATTGACGCCCTAATTGTAATCGAGCTTATTATAATGCCTTAAATTCAATCATTCAAAGTGTATCTTTTTGATCAGACACCCAGTAATGTGTATGTGATTTAAAAAATAACAAAAAAAAAAAAAAAAAAATTAAGTATTTTTATTAAATTAAACTCAATGTGTGGGCCATGTGGTGTCATGGTACGTACATAACAATAAATGTTTTAATTTTCTGATTTTTATATTTTTTTATTTTAATTTAATAATCATTTTTAAAAAAGTCTTTGACAGCATTTTGTTATCTATATTTTGATTGTATTTCTTTCACTTGTTTTATTGTATATTTAATCATTTAATTTGCAAGTTTGTACATATTGTTTTTGGATGATGGCGTGTAGTATTGTTTTTTATTACTGTGTGTATTTCAGTCCAATAAACTTAATTGAACCTAAAAAATAAATGAAGAAGGAAAAAACTACAAACAATGTTTATTAAACGGCTGGAATTTTTAAAACTATGCCGTAGTTGAACATGTTTTTTGTGCTAATATATTTGGCAGTTTTATTTAACTTCCGTAAAATTTAGCGTTTTGTTTAAACAATTTTAGGTTTTTTTTAGGAAGTGTAATACGTTTTACAAAATGATGTAAAAAAATTATTAAATTTTATTAAATACCATTAAATTATTTTCATTAAAATACTTTTGTTTTTTATATATTTTTAGCAAATCAAAGATGAGTTATGCGAAGTGGTTTCTGAAATGGAGGCACTCGATGTGCCTGAAGACTGTAAACATTCCAATAAAGATAAACAGATGTCAATTGGGCGCAAGAAATTTAATATGGATCCCAAAAAAGGTAAGGACTTTATTAACATATATTAAAAATAGCTTTAAAACACTTTAAAAATCGAAAATATGTATATATGTAGGTAATCGCTCTAACTATGCTTTAGTTGGCATCATTAAATAACATTATTGCTATTTTAGCTGTTTTTAATGTTAACAAACAATTAAATGATCTACAAAAGTACAAAAAGTGGTCCAATAAAGGAAATTTGTTAAAAAAAAAAAAACAAGTAAGAGTACTATGCCGAACCTTATATACCCTTCACCTTTGTTGTGGATGCATAAATATATTATGCATAATTATGGCGATAAACACGCCATCTGTTGATGAATTTGTTCGTAACAATATACACTTTGTTTGATCAACGCCATCTGTTGATGAAATTATTCGTAACAATATTAATACACTTAGTTTTTTTGAAGAATTTTTCAGAGGTTGTCTCGGATTTTTGCTCATATCTCCGTTATTTATGGACGGATTTTACTGATTTTAAATAGAAAACTTCTCGAAAGCATGTCTGACAGAATTATTGAAGATTTGGATCCCGAAGACATCTGAGGACTTCAGAAAATTGATTTCAACAGTCAGACAGACAGACGGAATGACAAACTTATATATATCCTTCTCTGGAAGGTGAAGGGTATAATAACTACAGAAAGTGCTGTTAAACTTTAGTTTAATATATATTTCACAATACTGTGAAAAGCAAAATTTTAAGCTACTTTACTTACACTTCATCAAAACACAATTTAAATATTATAATGATGACAAATGCTAATGATATATAACCATATAATTAGCTTAAATTAATAATAGTTTTTTTTTTATAAAACATGCTGTTTACACGCGCCAGTGACAGTGTGCCATGTTAATAATATTTTATGTAATACCACAAATTAATTAAGTGCATCATGCTGAATGAATGTCAAAAAGGATTTTATGTTACTTTACGGCCTCCCTCGCAATATTTGTACTACAATGTAATGCTTGAAATAAAACTAATAAATGGCACTAGAAGGAATATTTATGTAAAATACCACACGCATGCGAAAACCTATAAAATGTAAACGACATTATGTATGGGAAAAACACTTTACACATAATTACGGCAAATCCACAATAGGGATGAATACAAATGGGGGAACTAATGTGGCAAATGTGTACAGTATGTAAAATAAGTGGTATGGTGAAGACATTGAGAGTTTCTAGCAAAAATATTGCTCTTTTTACATTTTACTTATATATTTTAATATAATCGAAACGATCTACATAAAAAACCGCCCTAAAACAGATAGCAATTGAAAATTTCACAAACTGATTATTGAGTCCTTTCGAACTTTAAATCCCACACTACTTTTCTTACACACTGTAATGATTTCCTGTTTATAATTGAAATTATGATTGGTTTAATAAAGGGTGGGTTGTTTCCTACTTTTTGTAATTTATAATAAAATTATGCAGTCATATTTTTTGTATTAAATGGTGAAAAAAAAAACTCAATAAATATTAAAATTTATTTAACAACTTAATTCCCATTAACACTACAACCTTGCAAAAAAAAAAAAAAATACAAATATTCGAAAAAGTATAGCCTGAGTAAAAGAGAATTTTAAAAGCAGCCGTATTGTAATTATTTATCAAAAAAAGGAATTTCTGTTAAAGATAAATATTAAGGAACTAAAACAAAATATCTTTTGACAAATTTGACAGTTCGTTGACATTTGAATTTAAGTAGTTGTGTTGTTGTTGTGCTGGTATGTTAGAAATGCCACCACTCCTAACACTGTCTGTGTTTATCATGGTTTTCAATTTATGCTTGGTATTTATCTTTCTTTGTTTATTTTATGGAATAAACATATCATAATTTCGTTACGAGTACATTCTTGTTTCGCCTTTTTTTCCTCCTTCCTTTCTTTTTATATTGTAAACGTGTGTCTGTTTGTATATGAATTATGGGCATGTGTCAAAATTGTATTAAATTACTTTATGATGTTTATTTTGACTAAACAATATGACGGTGTAGTTTGTGATATATTGAATTATATTTTATTTGTTACTAATTATGTGTGATCATTATAAAACCCTTAGGAAAAATCATGACAATTACATATTCTTTCTTTCTTCCATTATTTTGTTTTCTGAAAATGTTCTTAATTATGGCGTTGAAATACGAATAGACATATTAGATTTAATAAGTATGAGTATGCGGGATAATTTATCAAATATTTGAAAGTTTAGATTTAAGTAACTATGTAATATTTTTTTTTAGAAGAGTAATTTAATTTGATGTAAATTTGTTGTTGTTTGTTGTTGTTTGTGTGAAATATACAGAATACTTACATTTTAATAAACATTCCGAGTTCAGATTAACAACAAATGTTTTAGATTTTTAAATAAGAACTTTGTTTTTCAAAACGTAATATATAAATCAAAAAATTTGTATAAAAATTATTATTAAATAGAGTAAGGTTTGGCAATTATACAATCGTGGACTCAAGGTTAGCACACTTGGTATAAGTTTTGCCAATTAAATAAAATATTTTCTGTTGTTCGTTATTTTTAAAACACTTTATTTTTCAATCGTGTGGTACATGTCACTGTATCCGCCACTCCACTTTTTGTTTCATTAATTTGTTGCATTTCGGTGATTTTCTTTCCAGCACTAAATATAAATTTTATTTTCATAAGAGAAACAAAACAAAAAACTTCATTTAAGTCCGAAAATTTTGCGGGATATTCATTATTTTTAATAACAGCTGCACATTTCCTGGGCTCTCTCTCCACCAAAACCATATCTTTCATCAAATGCGATATTACAAAATTTTGATTTATTGCTTCAAAGGATATTTTTTTTTTTTAGAAAAAATAAGATCTTTTATGAAACATGTGGCTTATGCTGAAAAATGCATCCACGCCAGTTTTTTTTTCGTTGAGTTTATTATATTTCTAGAGGAGACGTCAATACCAAGATCTCTTTTAACTGCGGTGAAGCTCTTAAATGGGACTGCAACTGAGGCTTCTCTAGGAGTTCTTTTTCTACTTCTTGGAGACTGTGTAACAATTGTAAATGACCCATAGGTTTAAATATGGTTTTAATGGGTTGTAGACCATATTCCTTGAGCAAATTAAAATATTTGCTATCTCGCCAATGGTGCTCCCTCTAGAGTTAATCTGTTGAATTGCATTACGCTGTTCCACTGTGCACCATGTTGTTTTAGACATGTGAATAGTGTTTTATGACCCATAGTCTTTTGTTTCATAAAATATTTTCAGGTAAGAAAGTGTTCAGAAAAAATGCAATAAAAAATAACGCGACATACTTGTCACACCTTAGGGTACACCAATGGACAAAACTTTCTGTTTTTAATTGTATGCATAGAAAAGAAAAATACTTTTCAAAACAGCATACTTATATGAAATGTGCTAATCTCATGTCCACTACTGAAGAATCAATATATCGGTTCCCTGTGAATGTCTTTAAATTGTTAAATGTTAATAGCTTTCTGCAAATTTGTCATTTCATTTACATACATACATGTGCCGTCCTGAATACATGCGCGGTAAGAACAATGCCAACAAATGCACTGTTTACTATGTTGAACTGGTTACCAGTGGATTTGATGGCAACTCAATTAGCTCTTAACTATGCTTAAAGCTGGCTACTCATGGTTTCAAAGAGACCATGGTCACTCTGTTATAACGAGACACTGTGAGGATGCTCATAGTAACGTCGACTACTGCACACCGAAACCATCTTTCGATCTGCTATTCTCCACATGTATCCCAAATAGGCTCTCATGGGTAGATGGGCTCTATACCCCCAATGAAGTAATAAGGATTTTTACTGACGGCTCCAAGAGGGGAAATAGAGTTGGTGGTGGATTCTACAGTGAAGAATTTGGGATCAATTATCAATATTTTAGGCTTCCGGATTTCTGTTCTGTCCTTCAAGCAGAGATCTCTGCCATAAAGCGGGCAGCAAACTGGCTGAAGTATTATCGGGTATCTGGAGATATATGTTTATTTACCGACAGCAAAGCCGTCGTAAGAAATATAGCAGGTGTCTACCTGACATCTAGGTTAACCACAGAATGCCGGGTATCTCTGAAGGAGAAAGCGGAACATTGCAGGATAACGCTAATATGGGTCCCTGGACATAGCTCAATTCAGGGTAACTAAATTGCTGATGATTTAGCCAAGAAAGGTACAACGCTGACAGATGAGGAGATTGATCCCTTCGCCAAAAGATTCGGTCTACAACATAACGACTTCTGTAGAAGTTGTCACAACGAGGAGGAAGAGGAAACAATCATCCACTTCCTCTGCGAATGCCCGGCCCTATTGATGAAAAGGCAACGGATACTCGGGCACCCTTTCTTTCATGTTTGAGTGAACTATCAGGGATTAATCCAAAATACATCAACACCTTTGCCAGGGGATCTGAATGGTTCGATAGGGAAACAACCAATGCGGAGTGAACCGACAGATTGTCCACCAACGGGTAACACAATGGGATCAACACGATGGACCCAAGTGAGCTGTTTTCAAAGAACGGCTGCCCATGGAACCTACCTAACTATCTACATACATACATACATATATCAACAATTAAACTTTAAAAATCAGTCCAAATCCAACTAAACTGTTTAGTAATTTATCAATATCGTATTTATTTTGTTTAATTAAATCTTATTTAGTAATAAATTTAACAAACAACAAGACATTCGTTTCACTACCGAAAATTACACCAATTTCTAAACATAAATCTTTAAGCACACAATTACATGTTCAATGAGCTATTAAAAATGCACAAAAAATAAAAACTAACAAAAAGGAAAAATAAAATATTTGTTTTGAAAAACAAAGTTTTTCCTTCCCTTCTTTTAATTGGTCAATTATTTAAATTTCCATACACATAAAAATGTAAACGAATGCTCACACATATTTTATTTGCATGTTTAACATACCAATACTCCGTGAAAACAACATTTAATAAAGCAATATAAGTTAAAAAAGTGCCAAACAATAAAATAAGGGCACGTCAAAATTTGTTTTTCAGACAATTTGTCAATCATTATAATGTTGACGTTATGTTACAACAATAACAATATAAATTTAAAAAAAAAGCAGCCACATTAAACTAACGAGAGCAATAATTTGCGTTTAAAGTAACGGAAATTATAGCCAAAAAAACGCACAATTATGTATACACTGAAAACAATCGTTATTATAAAAATCACAAAATAATACATACATATGTATATATTTTGTTCTTAAAATTATTTTTATTGAACCCCTTAGAAATGTGCGGTAAAATTTGTAATAATCATAAAACTAAAAATCGGCAACTGCCTGCTACACACCAATCAAGCAAAAATCTAAAGTGAACAAAACAATGCCCTATCACACAGAAAAAACTTAGCAAACAGCAAATGAAATGTCAGTTTTACACTAAACGTGAATAAAAAAAAAACGACAACAAACATTATACAAATGAACAAAACAACAACCACAGGCATGAACATTCACCAAGAAGTGTTATTTATTTGCTCCAATATTTTTGTAGATGTTATTTTTATATCCACCACCAAAAAAGACGTTTGTCATTCCGTTTGTAACACTCAAACAATGGTCGTAAAACCAAAAACTCTATATATTCAGGGTCCTTATAAGATTCTAAGACGATTTAGCCATGTCCGTCCGTCTATTGTTGGCACAATAAAGCTTCGCCAACAAAAAAAAAAAAAAAAAAAAACAATTAAATTTTTACCAAACATTATTTGATCCACCGAAATATTTGGTGTTGCAAATGGGCAATATCGGTCCAGTAGGATATGAGTTATAGATCAAAGTTTCAGACTACATCGATATTTTTCAGATATTTGTTACTGTTTTCTTCAAATATAATGCAGATAATATCATGAAATTTTGCACACTTTATTTTGATTATAGAAGGATAAGTACTGTTGAAAATGGTAGGAATCGGCCCACGATTTCTTATAGGCCTGAAATGTCTTCCCGCAATATGGCTTTATGGTACATAAAAGTCTATAGAAAAGCCGTATATAAACAAAATTCTGCAATAATATGTTTCATGCCAAGTGAAATCTTCAAACAATATTTTGTTTGCATCGGTCCACAATTTTGACATAGCCCCATACAAAGACCACTTCTGAAAATCACTTAAATGAACATAAATCTTTTTTAAAAATAACTATCAAGTTGAAATTCGACAAGCATAGTCGAAATATACATTGGAATCGTCGTACCAAATTTCATGATGATCGGTCCGTACTTGACCGTAGCTCCCAGATAAAGTCCAGTTTCGAAAATCACTTAAATGGGCATAAATCCCTTACAAAACCCACTATTAAGTTGAAATTCAACACAAATAGTCCGTACATATACAAAAATTGTCCATCTCAATATGATGATGATCGGTCCATATTTGACGCATAAATCTCTTATAAATCTCCATAATAATTGATTTGGTGGTGGGTATATAGGATTCGGCATAGCCGAATATAAACTCTTACTTGTTCTTGTTGTTGTTGTTTTGATGTAAACAAAAAAAAACTCTTACACTCTTATTACAAACGCACAGACACTATTGTTCAATACAAAACCAAAAACCATATAATTTTTGCAATACAAAATTTGTCTGGTGATGTGTGGAGCTCCCCTTCTTTTCCTTCTTGTAGTTTTTATTGTTTGAATGTACATGTATGTATGTGTTGTATGCCTGAATGTCTCATGAATTGTTATTGTTAAAAATACCGCTGTATGACGCTCCTCTATAGGTGGCAAGAAGCTTTTAACACACGATTTTTAGTCAACCTCAACAATGTACAACATATTACGAGGGTAGTTTAGAAAAGTCTCATTCAATTAAGTTGTTTTTTTAAGTTTGGAAACTAAAAGTAGTCGCAGAATTTTTACTTGAAACAGGAACACTTTTTTTGTTATAGATCCTATAAATCATTTGACGTTTACTGTTTACGTTTTCACTATGTCATTTTTGTTGTCAAATTGTCCAAATTGTTGGCAATTGTATGATAACCGGTTGTCATATGGCGTCATCTATGTTTGCAATTATGATCGCATACAATTCAACAATTTGGACAATTTGACAACAAAAATGACATAGTGAAAACCAAGCATTACTCTTTATCGCGGAAATTGTCGATGGTATGCAAACATAAACATAAAATGAAATATATGAAAAAACCAATGAATTTTGGGCGCCTTATTTAGGACAACAAACGTTTATGGCCATGTTCGGTAGAACTCACTATATCGACTAATTCTTGGACTTTGTTACATTATAAAGAGTAACTAAACAAAACATCAATCCATTAAGTCAAGTGTTGCAAGAATTAAGATATTAGCGCAATTTGCAATCTTGTGCAAATGGTATTGCATCATTGCATTTGCAAAAAGTATTATATTCGGGTTCAGATTAGGACTGCATCAAAGCCAGTCAAGAACAGTAACCGTAAAAACCATTGCTTGACGTGATGAGCCGTATGCTTCGGATCGTTATCTTATTGAAATATCCATGTTGCTGGCATGTTCTCATCAGCATCCGGCATCCTTCTTGCATACTCAAACTTAACCATATTTCCCTCAATTCTGTGCAGCAGCCCAACACCACGTAACGACATAGCTGCAATCCGAATTTTCGTAATACGACTTCTTTTTTTACTGTTCATCTTTTCTATAGACATATGCTTTCTGGAATATTGCACGGCTTGAAAAACCATTGTTTTTGAAACATTCAAGGCTGTTGCGATTTCCCGATAAGTATTCTCATTCTAGTGCATATAACTCGGTTTCTACTGGACCGATTTTGCCCATTTTCAATACCAAACATTTCGGTGGATCCTGCATTCAACAGACGAACAGACGGTTCGACATAGCAAGATCATCTTAGAATCTTATAAGGACCCAGAATATATAGACTTTTTGGTTATACGACCAACATTTTGATGTGTTCCAAACGGAATGACAAACTTAATACACCTCTTATCTTTTTGGTGGTGTGTATAAAAATAATAACGGTCAATAAAAATTATACAAATTTTAGCGTTTTATTGAATAAATATACCTTTTACATAACGATTTAAAGTTTGAATACTACTGTCCCTAATTAGTTACATGTAGCTGTATGTACAATATGAATTTAATAAAAATTCATCACTGTTTCTTTGGATAAATTTACCACAAGATCAGAATGTTCAGTTAGGAAAGTCTTTATGAGAAATAAACAAAAAAAATCAATAACTTCAAATATTGGTTCAAATTCAAATTAATTAATTAAACGAACCCTTTGCTTATTGAAAATATAAAAGTTTAATTCGACCTATCCGTTTTTGTACAGGTCTTTCATCTCCTTTTTAGTTGTCAAAATTCCAACTAGTTCTAAACGTTTATTTATTATAAAGTTCCTTTTATAATTAGCCAATATCAAACATTGTTTCATATTGTTAAAAATCGATTTTAAAGAGTCAATTCCATTCAATCGGAATCCTTTGCTTAACAACAATATATTTGACATTTTATGATATTCTCAAGAAAGATTTTAATTTTCTTCCAAAGTAACAAATTACTTGCTTTTAGAAATTTTAACAAATTTTGAATTTCTAATAATTCACATACATACATATATCAGTTGTCGTCATAAAGAGCAAATGAATTATAATAACTATCTTCTTTTCTTCTTGGTCATTATATGCAAATGTGTGATCAAGTTCGTCTCTAGAGGCTTTCAGAATATCATTTTTTCACGATAAGAATTAATAGGATACTTTGTAAAAGTGTTAATTACCTGGAGCCGTATTCTATTCTTTTTCATCATGATTATCGTAAATTGCTTTCTATCGTTCGATTGGCAAATGGCAATTACCTGTTCCTTTTTCAAACAATCACAAATGTTCATTAATGTTATGAATAACGTTTTTCTTTTTCAGGAACTTAGTAATGTTCTGAGTTATTATTGTCATGTCTAAGTTCTCCTCTGAAATTAAGGTTAAGAACTCAATTTAAAGTCATTTCTGTGTATACAAATCATATTAATTTAACACACCTGACTTTTCTTTATCATCTATGAATCCTTCCCAATACAGCTAATCAATAGGTATATACCCCGCACTCCTTACAATTGTTTAACTCAGATGAAAAAATCAGAGTATTTATTTTATTCTGCTTATGGAATAAGTAAGAAAATAAAATTTCTTGCAAATTAATAAAACACACAATTATGATTTCCAAAAAGTTCTTTTGTCAGGTGAGATTTAGTAAACAAATTGTATAAACTCGTTTCCATCAGATAAGGAAGTTGTCCAGTACTATGACCCTTAGTATGATATCAAGCATGTTCTGAAATTATTCATAAACATATTTAAAACGAATTTATTGATTTTTATAATGTTAGAAAGTATTTTGAAACACATTTGTTTAAAAGTTCAATGTATTTACACTTTCAAAGGACTTTTCATGCTGTTCTCGTTTAAAAAAATCTGATGACGATTGTTGTTTTCTAACTTCATGTCTTTACACGTAGTATTTTGCGAATAAAAAATCAAAAATATTTTTATAATCATTAATGGTTATCATTTCAACAAAAAAATTCTTATCTAGCTGCTGATGAATAACTATTCATTCTTTCTTAAGTGACACATTACATTTAATAAAAATAATAAAAACAGTTATCGTTTTTAACCATCATTAGTTTGCTGTAATTTAAACCAACAGAGGCGTTGTCAACACTTGTCATTAAAACAGCGTTGGTTAATTGTTTAGCATGCTGCTATTTGTGGTTATTTGTTGTAAAAATGTTTGTAAAATAAAGAAGTTTAAAGTCCATTATGTATATGTGGACAAACTATAGTTGCTTTCCCACAATAATTAAACAGAATTCAATTTACACTGACAGGTTACTCTTTGAAAAAACTATTCTTAGTCATAGTGTTTCATGAAATCTCCAGCAGTAAGCCTCATATAAATTACAATTTTCAACTGGGAAGCCCTGGACAAATACATACATTGAGTACTTTTTTATTCTTTCCCTTTTGATCTGCGTCACTGCTTTTGTTTTATTGGTGCGTATCTCTAAAGGTACGGTCACACTTGACAAATATTTACTCAAAAAAGCGTAACCACTTATTTTAGCACAAATTTGTTTTAAGTTGTTTACTCTTACAAGAGTTTTGAAAAAACAAACAGCATCAAATAAAATAAAATTGTTATTTGTTGTGTCTTGTCCTAAAGAAACGAATTTTTTTTTTAAATAAATAAACGAGTTAAAATATATTTTATTTAGCGGTTACGTATTTTTCGGCAAATATTTGCCAAGTGTGACCGTACCTTAATTCTTCTCCAACCTAGTAAATAGATAAAGCCTTCTCAGCATTAATTTATTTTTTGAAAATTACAATTCTTTGCAATTTGTGTTAAGTACTCGTATGTGTCAGTTATTGTTTCTAAAGGAAATAATAATTTAACGATAACATCGTCTTAGTGCGGAAAATATAAATAAATTAATTTAGAACAAAAAGTATGATAAACAAATGCCACGTGCTTAATGAATAAATAGTAAAAATATCGAGATAATCTAAGTGTTTATCACCTTCTAGTTGTATCTAAATTAAATATTATATTGAGTAAACTTCAAATGACTAAAAATGAAATTAAGATTATTTTGAACATTGTTGAATGGTATACGATTCATTAAATTTTCGAGTCCCCTGAGGAAAACACATTTTTATGTTAAGCAATTCATTCATATTTTTATACCCTACACCTACACTATGATAGTGGGGAGGGTATAATGGATTTGTGATGATGTTTGTAACGCCCAAAAATATTAGTCCAACATCCACCTTCAAATATACAGAAAATGATTCTGAGTCGATTTATTCTCCGTGTAAACCTTGTTGGCAGAATACAGTTCGCAAATTTGATAAAATTTGTTTCATGATATTTTTTGGCCCAAGTACATATTCCCAAATCATATTGAACATAAGCCTGTTTCATATACACAAAAATCATTTAGCCCAATTTTGTGATGATCGGTCTAGAATTAGTCATAGCTCACATATAAGGTCCACTTCCAAAATCACTTTAAGAACCATAAATCTTCTAATAATGTTATTATCCAAATAAAATTAAACACTAATGATGACAACTAATTTTATAACGGTCGGTCCATAATTAGTCATAGCTCCCATATAAAATCCCCTTCGAAAAGCACTTTAACATCTATAAATCTTTTATAAATGTTTATATCTAGATAAAATTTAACACAAAGACTATTTACATATATGCACAGAAGTCATGCCACTACATTTTTGGATGATTGGTCCATAGAGCCCATTTCTGAAAATCTGTTTTTAAACATATACTGGGTGTAGTTTATTATATGGTCGGGTTTGACCGTCTTGTTTAATACTAAATGTTTGCCAAACCCAAAAACGTTACAAAAACTATTCACTACTTGGCAATCGGTCCCCTTTAGAAATTCTTTTAAATTAATCTTAATCTTTTTAAAATTTAATAATTTCTCACATTTTCTATTCTTTTACAGGCATCGAATATTTGGTCGAAAATCGTTTATTACGACATGATCCACAAGATGTTGCACATTTCCTGTACAAAGGTGAAGGCCTTAATAAGACAGCAATTGGTAAGTGTTTCTTAAATCTTTCATGTTCTAAATATGTTTCTTAATTATCAACAAATTATACGTTAAGTATAAAAATCTATTTAACAACATTTAAATAAAAATTTGAAATATTAAAAAAAAACCCAAAACAAACACGTACGATATCTATTATAGCCTTTTATTTAATACGTCGAATACAATATAATAGAATTTTTAAAAAAACAATTCTTAATGAGGAGAAATACAAATGTATTCTTGGCAAATCAAACTAAACAAATGAAACGGCAAGGTCAAATAAACAAAATACAAAAATGTATAATATTGAAACAATAAGAGAAAAATAATTTACACTAAATAAATAAACAATCAGCACAGCAAAAAAAAAACAAACTTAAATGTTTATTTGAATAGAACTGTTTTTTTTTTCTTTTTTTTTCAAAAAACTGCAAAAAGTCAAACAAACCACCTCAATAATACTATGTATGAGTGAGTCCTGAGTGGGCCAAATCAGCGATAAAAAATAAAATATTATATTAAATATTATATATTTCGTCTTTAATATCGTGCTCACGATGATCGAGAGCAAATATATTAACAATTGTAGCTAATAGAGCTCTCTTCTAAAATGTAGTACTAGAAGCAAACATCACCAAAATGAGAACATTACATTTATGATCTTCTAATATCATGAGATGAATATCGACCTAATATTTTCAAACTCTGGTAAGATTTTGAACCAAAAGACACAAAGTTGAGAAGAAATCATCAGAAAATTTAACATAATAGGCTGGCTTCGTTCATTCTTAGTTAAAGGAGATCCAAGACGAATGTAGCATCTATCACCGTAACACCATCTTCGTTGCCAGATGCCAAATTACAGCATTCGTGATCGAATGAGCTTTCGTATCGAAAAATGATTTCGATATCGAAATTATGATAAAATGTACTAAATTTCTTGCTCGATATCGAATGGCATAATCTCAAATAAATAAATTACGATCAATTTTACTCGATTTCGAATGCGGTAATTTGGCCCCAGGTTTGCTCTGCTAAACGGCAATATCATCCAGTTCGTGAATGAATACAAGTGTATAAGATGATTATATCTGTATGACTTACAGACTTCTATAAGCCAACAAAGATGATGAGATCACAATAATGATAGCTGGAATCATTTAGGAATTTTCTGTTGTAGTTTAAGTGTAGATCTCTAATCCAATGATGAAGGATGCGATACCGATCACTACCAAATGCCCACTTTGCATAGCCAAAAGAGCTCGTCGACACCAAGATCAGTCTACTGAACTGCAATATCGTCCAGTTCGTGAATGAATACAGGTATATTAGATGGTTAGATCTGTATACGCACCAATAAAACAACCCAACCAAGATGTTTGATGAGATAACAATCAAGTTAGCTGAAATCATTTAGGAGATTTCAGTTGTAGTTTAAGACCAGGTCTCCCAAATCCAATGAAGAAGAATGCGATATCGATCATAGCCAAAAGAGTTCGTCGACCAGGATCAATCTACTGGCATTTCTCATTCCTGGTCTAAGCAAGTTCTGAAAATGACAGAACTAACTACACCAACTACGGAGCCCGCAAGACCGTGTCCTGACCATAGTCTCACTTATCTAAAATAAGCCTTAATTTAGAACTCTGTACGCAAATTCCGCATTGAACAAAAGTGGCCCAAAATATTTCACTTGGCGACAACTATCCGTTTTGTTTTGATATATGTATGTGAACACAGAATACACGTCAATTCCTAAATAACTTCGTTTATCATTTTCGTATTCTTAACAATGCCACAATATATAGGAGGTAATATGGATACTGTGACTGATGGGAGGTTCAAAAATAGAATCAACGAATAGTCTTATAGTACCAATCCATCAATTTGGATCAATAACAATTTATGAATTGGGCCTATAAGACTATTTAAACATGCATTGCCGGGTTGTCTAATGTCTTGATTTGAGAATTTTCAGTAGCCTCCAAGATCACCCATTTCTTTGAGTGTATATAAACAAGCCACATACTCTGGAAGCTCTCGTGAAAAATACGGCAATATTCTAGTTATAACGATTGAAAATTCGCTTAAGAGATGTCAAATAGATATCAACAATGGCATAACCCAACACATTCACTTTTGGTAATGCAGCATCATCTGGAAGCTATGCTTTTCACCGGTTTCTCAAAATGTATGCTTATTTTTTTCGCTTTACAACAATTTCTCCTGATAGTAGTCTTGTATATTTAGTTCCACCCTCATATGAAGAGTTTTCATATATGGCATTATGTATGAAATATCACAATGTTCATAGCGCCTTCGGACAGTAGCACACATCCGCAAGCTGCCATTTTTAATGGATCTGCGCAATAATTCGTCTTAAATTATCTAATGACCTGGCTTATGTTGTCTTTGAGGGCTATCAATGTCAAACTGTCAATCGTTGTTAGCTAAATAGCCAAAGAAGCTGTGCCCCTCCAAATAAAGATAAATTAAAAATAAATTTTTATATTTACTTAATTTATGTCTCATTATTTAAATAGTCTATTACATTTAATATTTAAACATTTAAACACTATTAATACCTCTTGTTTTCTTTTCCTTAATTCCAGGTGATTATTTAGGTGAAAATAATGACTTCAATAAGGATGTCCTAAAAGCCTTTGTGGCTTTACATGATTTTACAAATCTAATACTGGTACAAGCTTTAAGGTGTGTATGTTTGTTTGTTGCCAATCTATCTACCTATAAATCTTTCTAGTTTTTTTAAATTAATCAATATTTATTCTTTGCTTATTTAGACAATTTTTATGGTCATTTCGTTTGCCCGGTGAAGCTCAAAAGATTGATCGGATGATGGAATGTTTTGCTCAACGTTATTGTCAATTAAATCCCGATATATTCACCAACACCGATACCTGTTATGTTTTAAGTTTTGCCATTATTATGTTGAATACATCATTGCATAATCCATCGGTAAGTTGTTAGACTGTGTGTTTTGTATTATATCTGTTCTACTCTTACTGGGATGCTAGCTATAGCATTACAATTTATATTTTCCTTAAGAATTAAAATGCAAACAAACCAAACGTATATATAACGGAAGGAAGCTTTAAGGTTCTTTTATTTATTTGTTTGTTTGGGATTTTTATTTAGTAAATGTTAAAGCAGAAGTGTAAAGGAGTTGCTTGTTTAGGTGTTATTAAATTGAAAGCAGCAATTGTAACATTCTGTAATTATGCAATATTTAGAAAATTATTTGTAAGATGCAGTAAATTTATTTCGGAAAACCTTTTAAAGTTTTCCTTCAAACTATTGGTTTTAGAAAACTCGAAATCGTTTAACACAGGAACTACTTTAAGAACTAGGTAGAGCTTTTACAAGATGCTTGTCATAAAATATGAATTACTTATTAATCTTATATTAAAAAAGTCTCAAATAATTTGATTGGAATATCAGTCGTTTCTAAACGGTAAATCCGATTTTTATAGTAGTTCACATGCCTAGAGAGGAAAGTGTTGTCGAGTTTAAGTTTTGAAGTTGCAGCTCATAAATCCACTAGTGGCGGTAATATAGGTTCCCAAAATAGGCCATCTCGGGTATGTAAGAAATTTAAGACGTAACCTTCGATTCTTCGTTTGTGACCCGGTTCGAAATATTATGCTATATATGAAATCTACTAGTCAAGTTTAAAAAAAAAAAACTTCATCGTAGCTATGTAATATCTTTTATAGCTTACGAGATATTTGCTTATGAAAATTAAATTTTGAACACTTGTAGCCAGCCTAGTCAGGTTTTTTGGTTATAGCGGAACCAATTATTTTCCGATTTTCTCGGAATCTTTTGAACCTAAAAAAATATGAGAATTGTTTAAAAAACATCGCAGTTGTCAAAAGTTGTAAGCATTTAAAGTTTAACATTTTTAAAAATGTGATTTTTTGGTCATTATGGTGATTATTTAAGAAACTTTCAATATATGTTATATGAAAAAAACATTAAAAACTTTGTTACTAAAGGTACCAGAATCATTCAAAATATAGCTATTTTTAATGTAAATTTCAACTTTAGGGCAAATGTTCTCAAATCGCATAGTCGATATCGAAAAATAATAAAAAATAATTTATATGGCTCAATATGTTTTTAATTATTCTGCAAAGGCTTTCGATAACCCCGCTGGGTTATCAAATATTTGCATTGTTTTCCAAAAAATTCTTCCATTAATTTCATATTCGTCAAATGCTTTTTAAATTTTTGACAAAAAATGGACACAATTTCCTATCCATTGATATATAATATGTCTTCATTGTCTTTTCCTGCAGGAAATAGTTAACAACTTATACTATCATAATTGTTTGTTAAAATATTTCAAATATGTACATAACAATATATGTAAGTATGTATGTATATTGAAATGATTCTACCTCCTAAAGGGTGCCGGTGAGTCGCATCTATTTTAAGGTCTTTGTAAGATTTTCTAAAAACATTTCTTTAAAATGTTTGCGATTTAGTTAATTTTCCTTTCTACTATTTCATACAAACATAAACTTTTTGTTTAGTTGTTAAATATCTATTTTATCATGTCTTTCTTTTTTTATGTTTTTTTTTCTATTTCTTGTAAAAAAAAATAAAAAACAAATCAGCATGTGCCAATATTGTTTATTTTTGTCTCTATTTCGTTTTGCCAAAAAAAAAAAAAAAAATAAAATAAAAACAAAAGTAGACATTAAGTTTGCTCTTGTTATATTATTCGCACCATCTAATAGATCTCAGCACACTTTCCCTGTCCAATTTCTGCTCTTCCACTAACCCAACATTTCATGATATAAAATATTTTTACACTGTCGAAATCATTAAGTGCTTACACTCTTTGCTGCTAGCTGCCTGCTGCCATTCCTTGCAGAACATTGTGTAAAACTGCGTCATGCTGTGCTTTTTTGGTATTTCTGGCATCCCATCGTTTATTTATTTTTAAGTATATTTTACGAGGAAAATAGAAAAATTATACTATTTTATTCAATCTATTTGTAGTTTTAGTTTAAACACATTTTTGTTTAATTAATGACCTGCCTTAAAGTGTATTTTAAAATTAAAAATCTGGGACCTAGCGAAATTAAATTCTTGGGAAGGAGAGGAGAAATAATTATGTCAAAATAAATTTCGTTAATATAATATTTAATTTATAAAGTAGTTTGATAGAAGTAGCTATTCTGAACATTTTCCATTATCTATTATACCAAATTTTGTATACAGAACTCTATACGAAGATTATATTGCTGAGCTTTTCTATTACGCTGGTATAAGTTACAAATACTCGTACTTTGTATAATTCAAATTGTATCAGCAGAGTGTTTTGTGATATTCACGGCTGTGATATGCCTTATTCTTGTGTATTCCTAAATCTTACCCCCCCATTACCAAACTTCCCTTATTCCTTTTCTTAAGTCTTGTTGAAATTTCTTTTTTTTTGTTGTTTTTCAGAAATATTTCTATTTTGACGGTATGTTCATAAACGTTTATCAATATTTTCTTTTTTTAAGTAATTGTCTGTCTCTTCTTTTGCCATAATTAAGACCTGCTCTTTTTTTCTGCAAACACACATGTCTACTGTGCATTTAGGAATTTCTTAATTTTTCTTGGCATATGATTTTTCGTATACAGTTGTCGTTTTTTTTTAGTCTGGCTGCATATTTTTTGTATTTTTTAAAAGGAATTTTTGCAAGTTATTGGTAAAATGAAAACAGACAAAAATAATAAATCATAAAGTGTTGTGCTTATTTTTGGAAATTATTAGCGCCAGAGAAATACTTATGTACACGTTAAGTAAATTAAGAGATATTGCTTAAAAATAAGAAAAATTGTTGGAAAAGTTTTTGAAATTACGCCACTTTGTCATTAAAGCAAAGTAGAAAGGTTAATTGAATGTTAGACCACAAAAAGAAGAAGATCTTCCAAGTCGGCTTAACCAAGTGGCATTAAAACCCCCTTTATTTGGCACCCAATGGAAAATAACTTTAAAGTTATTTAAAACTCCAAAGTTCTTAGATCTCAGTTAAAGTCATTGACAAACATTGATGGTTACTAGATTTATCTGAAAACTTGATTAGTAAGCCAGGCCTATACTAATTTTATAAGTGGAAATTATATTCAGTTTCATAAAATAAGTGGAACCTCTGGTTTTATATTTACAGCCATGTCACAGAACTCAAATCCGATCGAAAGTGGTTTTGATTTCATAAATTTACTAAATTTAACAAACGTTTATTAAGACATATTTACATATAAAAATTTGCTTAATAAACGTTTGTTAAATTTAATAATCGTTTTTGAATAAGGGGGCTAGACTTTAGAAAACGAAAAACGTTTTTTATTTCGGAATAAAACCACTTTATTTTACGGCAGTAAATGTCTAAAGTGGAATTGTTATATATTATGATTTTATACTCAAAAATAACTCATACTACTAATTTATAATGACAATCAAATAATTAATTTTATTACGTCATTGTTTTTTCAATTATCGCATTGATATTTAAATAAAATGTTAAAAATGGTTGGTGTCAGCAACAAGAAAACTTTACAAAAAAATTACAAAAATTAAAAATATTTAAACAGCCTGGAATATGACGTAACTTTTCAGCTGCGTTTTGATGTCTTTGTTCATTTAAAACAGCAACAATTGAAATTACGGGAATTTTTAAAAAATGTTGTTCACTTTTATTTAAAATTTGTTTTTAACGCTCTTTTTGTTCGCTTTTGTTAAACTTTTTACTACAAGTATCATATGTTTTTTGTTTTGGTTTACACAACGTTGTCATATTTAAGTTGAAAACCGAGATTTAAACACCCCTATCGTGAATAAAAAATCCACATGAAATTTGTTCCCTTTTATTTTTTTAACATTGAATTTAAATGGGAAAAATGTGAAAAGGGAACAAATTTCATGTGGAATTTTTATTCACGATAGGAGTGAAATTTTTTTTTTTTTTTTTTTTTGGAATAAACAAAAGCGATCGGAATCTAGAGAATTTTGATCGAATTATATGACATGCCTGTTAATATCTTTAAATTTTAATTCCTTGCATTTTATAAATTTTAGTAGTACAACTTAAAGCTGAAATATTTTATGTTCTTTATATTTTTTGCAGGTCAAGGACAAACCCACTGTTGAACAATTCATTTCCATGAATCGTGGCATTAACAACGGCGGTGATTTACCTCGTACTTTACTCGAATCTCTATACGAATCGATACGAACCGAACCATTTAAAATTCCCCAGGACGATGGCAACGATTTAATGCATACTTTCTTTAATCCGGATAAAGAGGGTTGGCTTTGGAAACAGGGTGGAAGGTTAGTTAATTATAGATTTCTAAAAGAAAAATTTTTTAAAGTTTTCAAATTTTCTTTTTCACTTGTAGATATAAATCCTGGAAACGAAGATGGTTTATATTAAACGACAATTGTTTATATTATTTTGAATACACAACGGATAAGGAACCTAGAGGGATAATACCATTAGAAAATATATCGGTAAGTTTAATAAAAAACACATGAGAATTCTTTAAACCAACATCTACAAACTAATATTAAAAAAAATTGTTCATTTTAAAGTTTCGTTAAAAATGAGGCTAAATTTTATTGAATTATTGTATTAAAACTTGCATTAATAGGCTTGTTAGCTGTTTTCTTATGAATTTCTATTTTTTTTTTTAATTTTTAAGAGCTTTAAACTTTCTTATTGAGATATTTCTCTAATATATACAAATAACGTTAAAAATTGCCTTGCTATGGGTTATTATAATGATATATTACTTTCTGTGTGATCTGTATTGTATTGTCAATTGATTTCACCAGGGCAAAGAACATTGCGATTTCTGCCTGATATTAAAAATTTCAATTTATTTCAATTCTGACCAATAATATTCCATAATATGGGGAACACTTTTATCAACAACATGTTACAGAATTCCTTGGAAAGTGATCTTACAGTTGCGATAACGAATTCGAAATAACGAATTTTAATAGTAGTTTTGAATAATTTAGAAACGTTCCTTGTTCGTTAACTTCCTAGTAAGACGTTTTGTCATTTTCCTAACTGTTATGCCACTATTGGATAACTGACGATAAAACATGTTTGCAGAAGCATACAGAAATTGTAATTATTTAAAATATAATAACCCATAATTTCCCACAGATGGGGGTAAGACATGGAATATACACATTTCATATTGTTGTTTTTAAAAGTATTTTAAGTGCAATTTTTATCCATTGGTGTATCCCATGGTGAGAGCAGTATGTCCTGTTATTTTGAACTTATCAATAATTTAGAACGTGAAAGTAAATTTCTATATTTTGTTAGTTTTCACGATAAGTTTTCAACAATTAATAAGTTCTGTAAATATTTTTTTAACAAAAGATTAAGGCTCATTAAACGCTATTTAGACATCCTTAAAAAAGTGGTACACCGTAAGGTTATTAACTAGATGTACTTTAGAGGTAACACCAATGGTGAGACTACAAGCATTTTAATTTTCTCAAGGAAGATAGCCTACAACGCATTAGGCCATATTCGAACAAATAGAGAATGTAAAAACGTTACACAGGCTCCAAGAAGTAGAAAAACAACCCGTAAATATGACTCTTTAATTTACAAAACCTCGGTAGCAGTCACATTTAAGAGCTCCACCACAATTAACAGAGATCTTTCGGATAAGAAGACTCAATGAAAGGAACTTGAGCATTAGCCACATATTTAAAAAAAAAAACTTACAGTCCCCTATTTCTTTTGTCCATGAGCATTTAGATAAACCAATAATTTACTGGAATAATATTCTCTGAAGCGATGAATCTAAATTTTATAGGTTCGGATCTGATGAAAAAAGATACGTATATCATTCTTTAAACATGCAGAACAACCCAAAGTACACGATCATACAGAACGGTGGTGGGAATGTGATGGAGTGGGCTGCGTTTTCTGGGCATGATGTTGGTCCTATAAATAAGATTAAGATACTTATCAGTGTATACTTTTAAGTACAATGATTTCATATGCTGAGGACAATATGTAACTTAGGGGGTGTTTTATGCACAACAACGTTCCAAAAGACACCTTACGTTTTGTGAGAATTGTGAAGAAGAGACAGTGGTTTAGTGAAACGCGGTTGGTCTAGCATGTTAAAGTTTACGTTACTGGTACTTTTTGTGGCAGGATCTTCTGTTATTAATTTAATTTAGTCAAGAGGAGATTCAAAATAGAACCAATAATTAGTTGAGCTTATGCAACTTCTCTTTCTGAGAGGAAATCCTTTGTGGTGGGTTTGAAGGGACTGTGGTTTTGTGAAACGGGTTTGGTTCAGTCTGTTAAAGGTTTGTGTTCTTGGTACTTTTGATGGCAGGATTTTTTCATGATTATTTTTCTCGTATGAAAAGCTGGAAGGAAGTTTGTTTCTGCTAACATTTCAAAAAAATCCTTTTAGAATATTAATCTTTTTTATGAACGCCAGTGATAAAGTCACTAACACGTTATACTTTATATTGGGACGAGTGCAGTTTAATCCAAATTGTTTATGATTATGATTATATTAAAGATTATATTAGAGTTCAGTTTCTCATAAATGTCAATTCCTATATAAATTAGTGATAAAAATATTGAATAAACACATAATTTATTATTAGTTCTTGTAATGCTAAGTTAAGTAAATACATTTTTCTTTTAATTTTATAATAAAATAACTATGGATGCACTATATGAATTATTACACATTGTTGTAATATTTTTCTCAAAAAAACATTAACCCCCTTATTCAAAAACGTTTTTGAATAAGGGGGTAAATATTTAACATTTAATCAAGTCTATTTCAATACAATAGTAAAACAAATATTTATTAAAATTTCTTTTACAGGTTCGTGAAATTCATGATCGCAGTAAACCCAATTGTTTTGAACTATTTGCTACTGGTGGAGCAGATATTATTAAAGCATGTAAGACTGATTCTGAGGGCAAGGTAAGTGTTTTTGTCTATATAAACCTAAAACACTATTTTAACAATTTCAACACTTACAGGTGGTTGAGGGCAAACATACTGTCTATCGCATGTCCGCCGCTACCGAGGAGGAACAACAAGAATGGATAAAACGTTTAACACAATCCATTAGCCATAATCCTTTCTATGATATTCTAGTACAAAGAAAGAAAAAAGCTTTAAGCAAAAGTTAGTATTAGCTTTAAATGAACATCATCATGCTACACATTAAACATTTCTATACAAGCGAACAAAAACAAAACAAAAAACTCCTCATTCAAACAAAGGAAAACTAAACGAAAAACCAAGTGCAAATTATATAATTTTCTTTGAGGATCTCATAAATTTGAATACATTTTTATGCTAACAAGAAAGGATTTAGGTTATTTAACATACACATACACCACTTAGACGATTTTAAAGAATGATCAGCGTTGTACTACTTACTTACTCATGTTGTTATTAAGTTTTAGTTGAAATATCGAAAAAACGCCAACTTTACAAAATTATATTATTTTCAATATTTTTTTATAATTTTTTTTTGTTTCTTTGTAATATTTTTTTTTTTTTTTTCATTTCTTCTACCTTTATTTGTTTATTATGTTAAAGTCTTTTCTGCTTGTCTTGCTTGTTAATATAATATACAACAAACTGTTTGTCTTTGTAACATGTTTTGTTTTTTTGCAGTGTAATTAGTTTAAATTAAATTAATTACTTGCTCACATTTTTTTAATTGTTATTATTTCTTGTAACTATTTATATCTATTTTTTCTTTTCAAAAACTTCATTGAAATTTTTCAAAATTGAACAAAATTTTCATTTTACATATTCAGGAAAGCACAATATGTATGTATGTTGTAATTGTACATTGTTACATGTAGAACATTTGCTAATGATCGATCATTTGTTGTGCTATTTTGTTTTTTTTTTTTTGGAATTTTGAAAATTTATTTTATTTTCCAACTTTATATATTTCTTTCTAGCGCAGAATTACGACGCTACTGCTGTTGTTGTTTTCAATGATCTAAGCAGATGTCTGCAAATATTATATTGTGTTTTCTTTAATTTAAATCCCTAATGCGTACTACTGTTGAATGCAATTGTAATCTATTAAGTTTAGGTTTGATAAAGTTATCTAAATCGGTGTATTTGCTTATTTATAATCCTTAATTTGTTTATACTACTCAGTGGCCACCAACATTTTTTAGTATCCAACCAGCAAAACCCAAAGTTAAACTTTTAGAATATTGCAATTGATATGAAATTTAATTTTAAGAAGCATTTCTAGGTTTCATTTCGAATTTGGTCTTCTAATTATTTGATTTTTAGTCTAAAAATCCAAACTTTTTCTTAAATGTTACCCATGTTAGATAAAGCACTAAAACTGTTTTACTCTTTTATGGAAAAAAATTACTTGATATATAGATTAGAAATGCAAATTTAAATAGAATAAACTCATTTTGCCAAAAAAAAAAATACTTAAGAACATTCCTTTTTAAGTTAAAATCATGGTGTAACTATACAAGGTGAGTGCAGTAGCACAGCTGACTGATTTTGTTTACAATTTACTTATGTCAAAGGTAATACTGTTTCAAGAGTTTTTGACAGTAGTACATTATTTTGCACAAACAAAATGCCTGTTGTTTCTGTATTGTGCTGTATTTGTTGTCGATTTGCATTCACCTTGTATAATTACACCATGGTTGAAATTGAGTAATAAATCGATATTCAGAATTCCAAATAAATATTGAGAAAAACAAACTGATATTGAGAAATAACAAATTAAAATGTATGTGAAAGCAAAACTAAAAGGAACAAATTCTATAAAATCTGGTGTTAAGCACTTCTCTGGCATTACAACATTGTATAACCTTCAAAACAACATTTAAACATTGATTATTTGGAAACAAAACCTCACATCTCATAGGTCGATTAAAAACATACATTCTAAAGGTACGGTCACATTTGGCGAATATTTTCCGAAAAAGACGTAACCACTAAATAACATATATTTGAACTATTTTATTTATTTAAAAAAGCTTTTATTATTTAGGCCAAAGCACAACAAATATTTAGTTTTAATTTATTTGATGCTGTTTGATCTTGCACAACTCTTGTAAGTGTAAACAACGTCAAACAAATTTATGCTAAAACAAGTGGTTACGCTTTTTTAAGTAAATATTTGCTAAATATGACCGTATCACCCGCGAATAGCCAATGTTCCATTCTTCATAGACTGAAATTGATTCCTGCCTATTGAACATATATATATTGTACATACAATAATGTTGCAGAAATTTGTTCCTAGTCTAGTTTATACTATTGCCAGCAGTTTATTGAGAATTTCTCAACAAATAAAACTCTAATCGATTTGTTATCTGCGTTATATCACTTATTTAGCGCTCATTGACTTTTTTTTACTCCTGCACAGCAAAAATATATTTCTAACTTTAAATGGCCAACAATTGTTGATGCTCTAAGAAGCTAATGTTAAGATTACAATCTTTGTTTAAATCAAACTGGGAATGCGGCGAATCATGAATGATATTTGTTATCCAGTACAGCAGTATCAGGGGCTCATGGTCTTTATTAATTTTCAAAAATGTTGAATGCTTTATTCTGTTGTTGTTCTTGTAACAGCTGAGTTGACAGCCAGGTCATTCCGGTTGTCGTGGGAACACTTTATTCTGTAATTCTGTCTAGTACTGGAGTAGTTCAAACGTCGTTCTAACGTTTTAGCAAATGAAAAAAAAATTAAAAAACCAGTGGGTATCATCAATGGTTAAACTTAACATGCAATATTTAATCACAATTATATACTAGTAATCCAAACAATTTCTTCAACTTTCAAAGAGAAACAAAACCTGGTTGGTTGGTTTACGTGGTTAAACGTTGCGTGCAAGCTTTTAACTGAAGTCTTATCAATCGTTCAATGACCAGTTAACTCCGCTGTAATTCTTGAGATGTGCTTACGTTTTCTATTCAAGAGCTGCCTACTGCGTTTCTCATTATATAATGGCCACATTTTTTGTAGCGGTCCTGCATGTCTCCACATTGCGCCATCTATTTCCAGCCTTTTGAAAGTAGTGTCTGAAGATTTCACTTTTAATTGTCCCCAGCTGTATTGCGACTGCTGATCGTATAGACATTATAAAAGCGGATCATGCTCTGGCCAGTTCGTTCACCCGTTCACCCGTTTATTACCGTAGTGGTACCTATTCGCAGGGATGCAAACTAGAGGAATGTCAGTTAGACAACCCAGCCTAGACAGTTCAAGATTTACATTTTCACCTGGTGATTAAATGTTTCATCTTTTAAAGATTTATATTTACGTTTGTAAGTGAACAAAATTGGCAAAATTCTTATTTTAACAACTCAAACTCAAACATTAAATAAAATTAATTCTTACAAAGTTAAATGGTAGAAAATTTTGTTTGTTCAATATTTAATCACATTTTCAAAAGAAAATAAGATAAAAGATCTCAGTGTGTTCTTAAAAAGCAACATTCATATAATGTGATACAATTAGAAAAACAATTTCAAATGTTGCCCGCCTTTTTAAAAAAAATTTGTACAAAAGAACATGTTAACCTGTTAACATGTTTCATAGTGTCAGTTTGTTTGAGATTATTACAAAAACTTTTTATTAAAATACAAAAAAAAAACAGCACTGTTATTTCCAGAATAGAAAAACTACATAAAATATATGAATTTTTAAAGTTTTTAAACTATTTTAACTTTGGCTCTGACATGTATTATAGTTACCAACTTTCTGCAGTCCAACTTTTCTATACTTACTGCACTTAGTACGCATTAGAGGTTTATTAGATCAGGTATTTTCCCCCTTAAGTTGTCTTATTTCATTGTGATATATTTTTTTTTTTTGTAAACAAACTAAAACTTAAAAACTAACTCATATGCAAAAAAAAAATTATTTAAATAAAACAGATAATCTTATATAAAAAAAAGCAAAACGAAATAAAATAAAAAACGTTAGTAACATATCCCAGCTGAAAACCAATTATACTCTTATATTATAATTCTAAATATATGTATATTTAAGTATATATACATATATATTAGAAAAAAAAACTTTTTTTGATAACACTTTAATATTAAATTTAAACAAAATAAAAAGAAATACTAAGTGTTTGTTATATTGATTATAATTATAAAATTAAGAAAGGCAATAATTCTACTTTTTTTACTTATTTTCCCTTTATCTTAAACATGATTTTTGCTATTGTATAAATTGCCCACAATCTATGCATGTATTTGTTAAATTAATTTTGTTAACTATCTATAAATTACAAAACACAGAGGCTTTTTATTTAAATTATATTAAATGTTTTTTGATAGAAAGAGCCCTTAATTCAAAGCTTATTTGGCCTTGCTTGCTAAAAGCTTCAAATTTTTTTTTTGTTAAACTTTTATAAACTTACTTCAGATTTTTGTTGTTATTAAAATTAATACACCTTTTTTTAGCTTAGCTTAATAATTATAAAACAAATAATAGAAATTTTAAAGAAAATTCTAAGTAATAACATTTCAAAAAACGAATTTCAAAACTCTAGCGGCCATGTCACAGAATTTAATTCCGTTCGGAAGTGGAACTAATTCCGTATTTTGAAACCACTTTTAATTTGCTATGTGGAACTGTACTTTTAAGAATTTCTAGGTTCCATTCCGAAGTTTCGTTTTACTTTTTCTATAGAAGCAAAATACGGACTTCCGAACGGTATTAAATTCTGTGACATGGCTGTAGATTTGTATTTTCAAAAGTTGTAACATAAATTTAGTTTAAAACCAAATTTTTGTATTGAAAGCCGAATTTTTGTATTGAAATTAGTTAATTAAGTGTCTGTAAGCGAAACACTGTTAAAACTATATTTCCTTAAATAAATATTATTCAAATTTATCTTAATTTTTGTACATAAATTAAAAATTTATTAAAGAAAAAGAAAGAAACATAAAATGCTTTTAGCATTTTTTTTTAACCACCTTATTTTGTTTTTCTCTAACAAAAACAAAACCTTTTTTATTTGCAATATTATTTTATAAAACTTATAATTTAAGTAAAAGATTCAATTCAAACTAATTGCTTTATATTTTCCTTAAAATTTATAATTTTTTGTGTAAAATTATCAAATTAAAAAAAACGTGCGCATATTGTACACAAAACATTAATAAATAAAATAGTTTTATAAACAAAAAATCTATATAAAATACCCTATAAGCTTAATAAAATCCTTAAAAAATATATAGAAAAAAGTAAAATATTTATTAGAAATAAATTAAAACATATTCACCCCTATCGTGAATAAAAATTCCACGTGAAATTTGTTCATTTTTCACATTTTTCCTATTTAAATTCAATGTTAAAAAAATAAAAGTGAACAAATTTCACGTGGAATTTTTATTCACGATAGAGGTGATTAATATTGTGTAATAATTTACTCATTTAGTTTACATATACATTTTTTCAATTATTAAAACTTTAATAAATATAATATGTGATTTTAACACATATTTCGTAGCTTGTATTACCATTTTATAATGTGTATTTAATTGAATAGGTTTTTTTAATTATTTTTTATTATAATTCTAATCTATTATTATTTTTTGTAGTGCTTTAGTTGTATTATACATATTAAATATTATTAGATATTTTAGTCTTTATACACATATTAAACAAACAGAAAGAAAAACAAATATTATTATGAGAAATGTAAAATACATACATATTTAATACAATATTCTGAAAAAATAAACAAAATTAAATGTTTTACATAAAAAAAAAATTAAAAAAATCGTGTTTTAGTGTTTCATTTTTGAAATATGTAGGGTGGCATTATTGATTCCGCAGGGAAAGGAAAACTAAGCGAAAAGAAATATCGATCGATATGTAAAATGCAATTATTTATTCCTGCAGCATGCCGCAAAACTGTCTGTGTAGAGATGATACCACAAAAAGAAAAAAAATACTCCAGCAACGGAATGAATAATTTCAAATTATGCTTCCGCACAAAAAAATTCTTTCCGGAATCGCGTTACTGAATGAATAATTCGACCCGTAGTTTAAGTTATTTTCAAACAAACTGCCGGATATTAGTATACTTTTTCAGTTTTAGTAGAAAGACAACAAAATAGTATGATTAAGATTTCACAGATTCCGATCACTATAATTAAATTGCTTGAGACTGAATTCAAGGCTTAGAAATATACTTGCTTTCAAATAAAATTTGTGTAGAAATGCGTATTGGGCAATTCTTGAATTAATTTAAGAATCGTCATCAACTCCTGTCGGAAAATTCAATAGCCAATACATAAATAAATAAAATATAATTCATTACAAAGCCATCCTATGCTCTATAGAAGTATTTTAGCTTTATAATATTGTTTCTCAGAGCGGGATTTAAAATTCTTTGAGACATCACTGGCTCGTTCCGTAGCGAAGAACTGATTGTTTGTAATAATACGTAGCTTTGTATTACATTTTCAGATGATTAAAATAATGAGAAAATGTTGACAATTAGGTGGAATGTGTTCTTCAAGACAAATTTTATTCCGTATTTGTTTAATTGGCATCGTGGCAGGAGGTTATGCCAATACATTATTTTAATAGACATCTCCTCGACTACATGCTGCTTAAGAATCCTGTTTGCAAAGTAAGACAAAATCCAATAATAATAATTAAATCTGATTACACAAGTTGGCATGCCAGCAAATTTTTTTATTTATTTTGTTTAATACACACTACCGATTCCCTCGAATTTTATTAGCAAACAAATTAAAAATCATATACATATGTACATATAAATATCTATTCAGAAAACGGTCAATATAAATGCTTACAGTCAATATAAAGGCTTACAGGAACATGATTTTGATATAATATATTTCTCAAAGGTTCCTAGCACCTCTCCATATAGTGCGTTACGTGTGCAATTTTATATTTGTCCAAATTCTTGTAGAGAATTTCTTCTTTGGAATTTAACTCACATTTTTAATTTCTAGAAAACAGATTACGTGTTTCAATTTAACTTAGTAATAAAATTGTAAACCAGTTTAAAGTAGTTGTTGCTCACATGACTTAAGCAATATTACGATTCATTCTAAATGTCATTCTAAATTCGAATAAATTTTTCTAAATGAGATCTGATAATTTTTATATCTTACTTCAGTCTAATATACTAACAGATTAAAATTGTTATATTGATTGACTCTTCATTTCACTTTTTATCGAAATTCTATAAATCGTGCGTGTCAGAAACGAATTGTTGACAAATTAATGTTCGGTAAATCGCATGATTTTAACTTTGAAACAGGTTTGCTTACTCGAAAGTAAAACTTTTAAATAATGTGGATAATTTTATAAACAAGAATATTAATCCGATTTGATCTCCTACATACAAATCATTAATCAAACTTCTTCATCATTATTTAAACTAAAATATTGGTTCGTTAAGTTCTAAAAGTATATAATTTATTTTGAAAACCGCAGATTATATGTATGTTACATGCATATTAAAGTTCTCATGAATGATTAATTAGATAACTACATTTTAGTACTTAATAAAACTAATACAATAGAAAAATTTAATTTTTATAACGCCCTCTTCATTGCAACCTAAAACTAAAATATTCCCAAGAAAAAATTAAATTTTTTTGTTTTCATGAAATAATGATCCAATTCAAAAACGTTGTTGAAAATTTTGTTGCTGTTGATTAAACATCATCTGTTGGGCAGCTGCGGCCTGTTGCTGTTGTTGAGCAGCAGCTGCTGCTGCTGCAGCCGCTTGTTGTTGCTGTTGATGATGAAAATCTTGCTGTTGCTGGTGAACCTGTTGCGGTTGTTGTGGACCAACAGGCCCTGAGAGGCGTACACGTTTTGCATTGGGTTCATGTTGATGTTGCTGCTGTTGTTGTTGCTGCTGCTGTTGTTGTTGCTGTTGTTGCTGCTGCTGCTGTTGTTGTTGCTGGCGCTTATTATCAGACTTATCCTCTTGATCATCATCAGTGAGAAATTCTCGCTTGGGGTAGGGTATAGCGCATCCGGCAAACACATCTTGTGTGGGCAAAGGATCTTCTTGGAAGTATGGATCTTGCATGGCTTGTTCAGAGGTAATACGTTTGTTGGGATCCATAAGTAGTAACCTCTGCAGCAAGTGGAATGCTTTGCTATCGGGCTTTATTTTATGACGATCCATATACTTGGCTAAGGAGCAAGTGGAATACGATGAACGTTTGAAGTCTTTTGTTAGCGTATGATGTTCAGGCATTTTCTTAATGTCCTCCCAGTCTTTATCCTGCGGGAAACCCATTACATTAAATATACGATCCAGTTGATCATGATGGTAGGGATTACTAGTCTTAATGTCTTCTTGGCGGCAGTGGAAAATGGGTTCTGAAGTCAGCAACTCGGCAAAAATACAACCAATGGCCCATATGTCAATAGCTTTGGTGTAATGACGGGCACCCAACAGTAATTCAGGGGCACGATACCAAAACGTTACAACCACGGGATCCAAATCGGCCAAGGGTTTTAGAGGAGCATTAAATAAACGAGCAAACCCCATATCAGCTATCTTAACTCTCCCCCTTTCGGGACCATCACCCATTACTAAAATATTGGCAGGCTTCAAATCTCTATGCAGCACCCAATTACTGTGTAAATAGTGTATGCCATCCAAGATTTGATACAGTAAACTTTTCACCATGCCTTTAGGCACCACCACCGGCTTTTTAGCTGCCTTAGCAGCTCTATGAAATTTTATAATATGCCACAAATCATGTTCAGCATAATCAATTAAGAGAAACACTTTGCGGTCGGTATGTGATAAAAACACCCTAATCAATGTGATAACATTTTGATGCTTTAGTTCTCTTAGCAAGGCAATTTCACGGCAGGCAGACATAGACAACCCGGTACCATCTATCTGCTTTAATGCATATTCCTTGCCATCTGAAGTCTCTTTCCATTTTGCCTTGTAAACGTGTCCATATGTACCACGACCGACTTTACAGCCTTCGTAGTTAAAAAGATCTTCCACTTTCGTACGCTCTTTCTGCGTTTTCATTTTAAAATCGTAATCCATATTATTAAATAATTTATTTAACACCTTTTCTAATTAAACAAATGAAAACCTTTTTTCAAACTATTAAACTTTTGTTTGTTTACTTTGCGAGTGCCAAAAAACGCCGAACGTTAAACAGCTGTTTAACAGAGTTGTATACAATAGTAGTAATTGTCAACAGTACAGTATATTACAGGGTTTGAAATCAAAATTAAAATGTATTTTTTTGAAAAGTAATAACAGTTAAATTCAAAAACTATCTGTAAGATTTGCTGAGTTGCTGACATTAAGAAAAAAAAAATTAAAAGAATTGGAAAATCTATTGATAAAAGTAACTCCAATGTAGAATGAATAAAGTTTTGAAGACTAAAGTACGAGAACAAGCTTTGCTAACCCGGCATTTACACATACAAGTGCAAGTTCGAAAAACTCAATACACTGACATTTTTTTTATTAATACACTCAAATTTTTTTCACTTGCAGAGATACTCGTGTTTTTCGAATAAGTTTTCGTAAGTGTACGTAGCACTCGCATGCAAGTAAAGGGTTTTCCAATAAGGACTTGACAACTTTTTTTTTAAATAAAACGCAAACCGTTTGAGATATTTCCAAAACTTTATTACCGACTTGAAATACATTCAAAACATTTATGAATGGAACTCGACTTCGTTCATATGGGCACCGCGGCCACGTCGACAGTGGTCGATTCGTTGGACCCAATTTTGGATGACTCGGTCACACATTTCGGCCGGAATGGCCGCTATTTCGCGTTCAATGTTGGCTCTAAGTTCTTCCAACGTTGTCGGCTTGTTGGCATAGACCAATGATTTGACGTAGCCCCAAAGAAAAAAATCTAGAGGCGTTAAATCGCAAGAACGAGGCGGCCAATTGACTGGTCCATTTCTTGAGATAACACGCTCGTCAAACTTACTCTTCAGTAAATCGATTGTAACGTGTGCTGTGTGGCTTGTGGCACCGTCTTGTTGAAACCACATGTCATCCAAGTCCATGTGTTCCAATTCGGGCCAAAAATAATCGCTAATCATTGCGCGATAACGATCGCCATTCACAGTAACGTGACGATCGTTATTGTCGACGAAAAAATATGGCCCAATGACGCCGCCGGCATGCAAAGCGCACCAAACAGTAATTTTTTGTGGATGAAGTGGTGATTCGTGAAGCACATGTGGATTTTCAGCAGACCAATAACGCATATTTTGCTTATTGACGAACCCATTGAGCCAAAAATGAGCTTCGTCACTGAAGATGATTTTGCGATGAAATTCATCATCTTGGTGCATCTTCTCCAGAGCCCAATCGGAGAACGTACGTCGACTCAAATGGTCCATCGGCTTCAATTCTTGAGTCAGCTTAATCTTGTATGGGTGTAAACCCAGATCCTTACGCAAAATTCGCCATAAAGTGGTCTTGGGGATGCCCAGTTCTTGAGAACGCCGCGGAATCGACTGATTTGAATCGTTTGCTACGGACGCCTGAACGGCAGCGATATTTTCGGAACTTCGACCAGGCCGTTGTCTCACTGGCACGACAGCATCACACAATGAATATGTAGACTCAAATTTTTGCACTAAACTTGTTATTGCTTGTCTACTAGGGCGATAATTACGACCGAAAATTGGAGTTAACGCTCTTAAAGTTGCGGTCACCGACTCCGAATTTCGGTAGTACATTTTTATAATTTCCAAACGTTGTTCCTTCGTGTACTTTACCATAACGAAAATGTTAAGTTTACTGAAAAAAAAGAAAGCAACAATTAGATGATCAGTGAAATAGTGCGTTCACAATTTAAATTCAGAGTTGTCAAGTAGCTATTGGAAAACCCGATACTTACATGTGTAAAGGCTGGGACAGTATGACATACCAAAGGCAAAACGTAAGTGTTTGTATACTTTTACAATTTTTGCCAAGCCACCGGTAGAATAAAAACGGCCATTGATTTACATAAGTTGATATTAGAGTCCAAAGGTCACAATAATCAATTATTTTAGATTACTTTGACAGATATTTATAAAGATATTGGAAAAGGGTATGGAAAAGTCTTTAATCTCCGGAATTTTCATAGGATCCGTAGATTAGTGTGTTAGATCATCAGGGGATATAACATCCAGACCATTATTGGTGTCAAGTAGGAGTAGGGTTGCCAGATATAAAATCGACAAAAAAAAGTACAGATATCAAATCGAAGTAAAAACAGCAGTACAAATAAGAAAAAATTCACTACATAAAAGAAATAATTGATGTAACTTAGAACTGGGAAATTCAGTATTAACAATAACAATTCAATGAAGAAAATAACAAATAATAAAAACAAAACAAAATTAGAGATCGTATATATTTTTGTGTATTAAAAAATAACTTAAAATTAGTCAGGTGTATTATGTACATATTTATAAAAAATAAAGTAGGCTAGAAGTGTGCTTTTAGACAAAATTTTCATACAAAATTTTCTTAAATTACATTTGAAGTCTACTTTAATTTTTTATAAATACGGCAGCTAGATTTTATTTTTAAAAAATAAAATAATTTTTGTCTATTCTATATTAAATGTTTTAATACAACTTGTTTTTTTGGCAACTTGAAAAAATTATTAATATTTATCGCTTTTTTGGACTTGGTTAACTATTCAATTTTTACCATCTTTTGAAGTTGCTTCTTTTATACACTAAGCAAAATATTTGCTATCAAATAAGAAATTGTTCTTTAAAAAAAGTACAAAAAGTAGTACAGAGGCTTAAAAAAGTACATTTGCGTACTTCTTTAGGTCTTATGCAGACAGAAGTACAATTAGTAAAAAAAAGTACGCGTACTTCTAAATGCAGTACGTCTGGCAAGCCTAAGTAGGAGCCTTGTAGAGCCGTCGATCCTCAAAATAAGATTTTTTTATTGTTGTCAAATCAGGCCAGAAATTATAGTTTTTTAAACTTTTATTCAAACCTTGATGGGCAATTTATTGAACACAAACGAGTTTTAATTAAGATGCCAGTACCACCTTGGTATATAAAGATTGTAGCCATTTGTTAAATGAGTTTCAAAAATTAACATTACATCGATGTCTTTATTAATTATAAAACTATAAACCTCAGAATTCTGTCGATTTCAACCTTTGGCATTCTAAAAACAAACTTTCAAGAAACTTGTCTTTTTTTATAGATTACGGTTTTTAAAACTACATATCATATATTAGTTATCATGTTGCGATAACAAGAACCACTACTTTAACAGCATCATTTTCGAAAACATATAGTCCAATGAGGCATCAAGCTCAAGATGCAAATGCTTTTAGGGGTTTAAAATTATTGCTTTTCCATACAAATCAGGAAAACAATCGGAATAAAAGGAGAATTTTTTTTAAATCACTGACTCCCAATCAAACTAACAACCTCTTTCTTTTGATAAATAAAACTACTAGTTTTTTTATTTTTTTTTTAATATAATATTCTCTATATTTTTTAATTCTTTTATTCAATTTTTTTGTTGTTGTTATTATTTATTTCTTTTTTATTTTGTTTTTTAATTTTTGACTTGTAAGTTTCATATTTCATTATTATTATTATATTCTTTACTTTCTTTTCTATATATTTTATAATAATTTAAGAATTTCATCATTTCATCTAAATATTTCAGTTAATAATACAATATAATAATAATCGTTCATTAATAATAATTTATAATAATAATTTATTAACCATGTTTTTGTTTTATTTTTCTTATTTACTTTTTTGTTTAAGTTTATTTCCTTAATGAGTTTTATTATAAAGTTTTTTGTTTTGTTTTTATAATTTACTTAAACATTTTGTTGGTTTTGGTTTTCTTTTAATAATTATAATAAATGTTAGTAATAATGGATGATACTGTTCTCTTCATAATTTAATAATAAATTGTTTGAATAATTGTATATTTTTTATAGAGTGTAGTAAATTATGGAAAATATAATGTTGACAGTGGTTTTAAGATAAATTATTACTAATATTTTTTAAGGATAAAAAGTAGTGGTTATTTTTTTTTTTGGTTTTTTATTAATTGAAGTATAAACTATAAATAATAACAAGCTTTTGTTAATAAACTAATTAAGCTGCTAATATTACACACTTTTTTGTTGGTTTTAGTATTCGAATATTTGTGAAATTAATGTATGAAAATAGTTTTTTAGTTTGTTTAAGTTTTCAGTTTAAAATATTTAACAATCCTGGCATGAAACTACTGGGCTATATTTAGTGTTTGAACGGCCATGCTTGTCAGGGTTAAGAGTTTGAAGATAAACCAAAATGTTTTTGTTATTTACGTATTTAATGGCTTTTATAATAATTATTTTAATAATATATGTTGTCATTATTTTATTATGTTTCTAATGCATATAATTGTGCGTAATTTATTATTATTTTTTATTAATTTCTTTTAATACTTTATGCATTTAATAGAAAGTAAAAATTTAAACATAATACATGATAAAATGCCTGAAGTTCCTTAATGTTTCTATTTCATTCATCTGGTTTTCAATAAATTAACAAATACAAATCATATTATTTAAATGCATTATATATTTTAGGAACTTCTTTAAAATAAAATCGTTTAAACTCTTTTGCTGTTGTTTAGCTATGTATGATTTTATATTTATATAATATTAATAAAATTAATAGTTTTCTTAAACAAATTAATTGTAATTATATAAAAAAAGATGAAGAGAAGGCAGTTATTAGTTGTAGTTTTAATAGTTTTGTCACACTTGCTATAAAGCAAGAAATGATTATTTTAAAACCCTGTAACATCTATAAACACAGAGTGGCCATATTTATTGTATATACAAAAGTGTTATAAACTAATAGTACCTATAGAATAGTACTAAAAATCTGTATTCAAATGCTAAGGATGGGGTTTCTAAAATCGCTTGTAGCAAACGTGACAGGACTATTTATTTGCTTGATTATTTTTCAATTTCTTTTCATTTTGTATGCTTTTGAGTTTGTTTTCATAATTCTTTGCTGAAGCAATAAGTAAATATTTAAATTAATCTTTATTTTTGTTTTTGGTAATATGAGAAAGTTGAAAGAAAACATTTTGTTTGCAATATCTGTTAAAAATATGTTAATATATGCTGTCTTTTTTTAATTTTAATTAATTTATATATATTTTAACTAAAATATAACTGTTAGTTTTAATTATAAAGTATAATTATGTATTTAATTGTTTGCTGATATTTTTCAATGTTCTTTTTTGTTGAGTTGTGTTTTTTTCTGTTGTTGTCTGTAGTATATTTAGTGTTTGTTTTTTATTTTTACATTATTTCTGTTGTTTTTTGTGTAATTTGTAAAAATGTTTAAATTTTATTCTTTTACATTTTTTATCTTTTTCTTGCTTCTGTTAGTTTTAAAAAAAATTTGTTTTAATATATTATTTAGTATTATTTTATGTTTTTATAGCTCAGTCTTTTTACTAATGTTTTTTTTGCATTTTTTTCTTTTAAATCTACCTTTTTAATTAAGTTTTTGTATATTTTTGTTTACCGATTTACAAAATAAAAATATTTGTTAGCATTTTTAAATTGCTTTTCTACTATTAAAACACAATCTTTTTAAAGTTGCTTTTCGTATAGAGTTTTTGTTACAGTGTAGAGTAGAGATAGAGCGAGAGAGTATGTTTAAAGCGAGAAAAACAAATGGAAAAATTTAAGGAATTTGAAAAATGCAGCTGTCCAAAACTATGGAACATTCAAAGGCTGCAGTTTGAAGATTATGTGGAATATTAAGAAATTTGAAAACATTATAAGGTTACAGGGGCAAATTTAAATATTGAAAACTATTTCGTTATTTCGTAGTCAACGATTTCTGGTCAACTTGTTTATAGTTGTAAAATCTTCTCTTAGTTTAGTTTCTTACACTGGTTCTTTACCAATGACACTTCAAGTCCCTGTGGATTTTTTTTAGGAATTTAGATTGGGCCCTTTGTATAAAACTTTACAGCTCAATTTTGACTGGTAATTGAATAACCAGTAAAGGCTAGATGCTAAAATTAGTTTCTAATTAACAATTAACAGTTAAACAATTGACTTGTTTAGTAAATCTACAGTTAAACGAAAACCAAATTGGTGAACGAAAATAATTTTTGTATATTCTCCTGGATTATTTTCTCGAGACATACGAGAAAGTAGATACATAATGATGTTAGGTCTATAAAAATATAATATGTTGAAATCTTTATCTGGTTTCAGTATCATTATTATTTGAAAATTTTTCAATTCTTTATATAAACTTTTAGTTTTATCATAGATGATGTTATTGAAACTTGTGAGCTCCATAAGACTATTTGGAAACAGGAAGTTCTTCCAATTTAATTCTGTTAATTTGGTAGATTTCTGAAATGAGTGACTGTAGTTTCTCCCTAGCACTTTATGTCCACTTTTTAGCTTAAAGTTTTTGACGGTCGATCAATGCTCTTCATTGATTTTCATATGAAAAAACAAGTATAATTGCTGTTTCTGTTATCCTCCTCTAAGTGATTAGACCGTTTCAGTTTATTTACTGCAGCAGGTGGTCTGACTTGTTACCACGCTCTTTTGTCTATTAATATCCAAATTTTAAATAAATCTATTAGCATTCTTCAAATTTCAGTTTTTGCAAAGTAAAGGATAATGCTTTTGGAGAGATTTGACACTTAAAATATTCCAGAGTCAAAACTATCAATGGCGTGATGTCACTGATTGGACTATTTTGCAATCCTTTTCCAAGTAAATTGATCATCTCAGGTGATTCTGAGTTTTTTTTTCGAAAAAAATTCTTTCAATATCCGAATTTTAAATAAGCGTAATGACTTTTGGAGAGATTTGACACTTAAAATATTTCAGAAGCGAAATTATCAATAACATGAAGTCACTGATTGGAGTATTCTGCAATCCTCTTCCAAGTGAATTGCTCATCTCACTTTTCTAACTGCGGTAGACAGCCTCAGCATTTTAGCATGTGAGTTTTCTTTTTTCGAGAAGAAAGTTATCTTATTGCAGAAATTATACTCTTATAATGTTCGAGAGCCGAAACTATCAAAGTGTTGAATTTACTAAAATGTTGGCATTCCAATTTTCGGCAATAAGTAACACCTAGGTTAGAATGTTCAAAAGATAACTTTCTATGAATATTTCTGCGATCTTTTGAGTGATGAGCACTTCTTAGTTTACTTACTGCAGTAGACAGCATACTATGTATTTGTAGAAATAGATCGATTTTGTTACCGTTCTTCTCTCTTTACGGGAAAAAGTCTTTTAATATCATAATTTGAAATAAGGAATTTGACACTTAGAATGTTCTAGAGGTAAACTATCAAACTATAAAGTTATTGAAATTTATTTAAATCATTCTCTATGAAATCTTATTGTATATTAACTATATTTTAGCCAATTTTTCTTAAGGAGTCTATATAAATGTGGGCAGAAGATATTTTTGTGGATACTGAGTCTGAACTAATATTTATTAGAGTATTTATTAGAGTTTTGAAAATTATTTATATTTTATGATAAAAGATATATCGAAAATCCTTTTACATATAACTGACAATTATATTTTTTAAAGTTATTTATGAAAATCATAGATATTTTTTAATGTATATTTAAAGATAATTGTAATATGATTTCTCATAACAACTATCTCACAATATCTAACACTAATTTAAAGTCTGCACCTCAGATTGTGCTCTCTGTAATTGAATTTAACGTTTGCAAATATAATGTTAATCTGATTTTAATCTTAGATATGATTTTACCTGTAGACATTGTGTAATAGAAGATGTGTAAAATCATTTGCCGAAATTTCCCTTAAGATTGTATGAAACCCCTTTATATCTTTTAAGATTATTATTAAAAATATAAAAGTACCTTTGATCTTACAATTTACCATTCATAAAACTACTCTTTTTACAACGCTGCTACACCTCATTTTCTAAAGAGTTACCAGATAGTATAAAATCAGCGTTTTTATAATGTTATCAAATCTGCAGCCTTTGTTAAAGAAGAGGACGTATAAAATAACGATTTGAAAATAAAAATATTCAGTCCCTAAATGAAAACCTTCTTTTTGTTTTTTGTTTGGTTTGTAATGCCGAAAAATTGACTTTGCTTTTGTTACTATGAAAAATTTCTTTGATTTTATGATGCTTTTGAGAATGTTTGATGATTGATTTGCTTTGCTATTCTTTCCTTTATGGTATATAAAGTATGGAGCTTCTCTTTTTGTTTAGTTTTGTTGTAATTATTACTAATATTATTATTATTATTTTATTTAATGTAAAAGAACTAAAGTTTTATTTTTCTTAAGTGATAATGTTGTTTTTCCCTTTCTGTGTGTTTGATGTATAAGACTTTTTATTTGTGGTTTTTATTATTTATTTATTATGTTTATTTGTAATTAAAAGTTAGTTTTTTATCTTTGTTAATAATAAATTTATTATTAATTAAATAACTGCTAAATTATCACTACAATTTGCAAAAAAATGTTTTATTTTTGTTAATTCTTTCATGTTGCTGATGTTGTTTTTTTATATGTAGTTTTTTTTTGTTTTTTTTTTTTTTTTGAAATAACGATACTACAATTGTTTTTAAAGGTTTCAATGTGAAATATGATTTCTTTTTTTATGTTTTTGTTTTAGGAATTTTATACAAGTGTTGTTGTTTATTAAATTTATATTTATAAACTATTCATTTATTTATATTTTTATTTGGAAGTATGTTGGATGTTATAAACAACAATTTCAGTTATCGTTTTTTGTTTTTTTGGTTTCTTTGTGATTTACGTATAGCATAGAAAAAGTTTGGTTATGAAACTAAATAATTTATGAATGAAAATAATGTTGGTTTCAAATTCAAACAAAAACTCAGTGTTTTGGAAATTTTCAATTAAATTTTATTTACAAATTTGTTTTTGTTTGTTTGTTTATAGAAGTATTATTGACTGATTTTTATTGTGGTTTTATTTTATGTAAATGATTTTGTTTTAATAAATTGTAAAATCTTAACATAACTACATAATTCAATTACTAATTTTTTCTGTTTTGTTATAATTAAAGAGTTGTTTTCACTTTTAATAATATGTTTTTAGTTAATTTTCTCAATCAGTTTTTATTTATTTTCAATACTATTATTTAAATGCTCTACTAACAATTTTTTGTTTGTTTTTTTATGATTTTTGAAAGTTCTTTTTTATCATCTTATTTCAATTAAGTTTAGTTTTTATAATAATTTGTTAAAACTCTAAAGCGATTAATGATTTTTTTGTTGTGGTTTCTTTATTCCTATAAGTTAGTTTAAATTTTTTTCTTATTATTTTTATAAGTTTTTCTTTTGTAAACTAATTTAATGCATAAAATCTACTTATGTTATAATAACTAATGCTAATTTAATGTATGTTAAAGTTATATATTATTTTTTGTTTGTTTATGTGTTTTTTCTCTTTAATTTATTTGTTTAAGAAGCACTTGAATATATATCGTGTTTAATGAAAAAAGTTTTTTATATATATATTTTTTTGTTTTTTTTTTTTATTATTTATATATACTTATATATACTTTTTTAATGTTTATATATTTTTTAAAATATAAAGTGTGTATAGAATGTACAAAATTATAGGAATAATAATAATAAAAATGTTTGAAATAAAGTATGTATAACAATTTCAAACATCTGCGGCAAAATATTATTGTAATATAATTAAAAGTCGCTAGAAATAGCTGTACCCAAACCGTGTTGCCGTGTATATATAATGCTTACACAGGGTCTCCAACTGCTATTAATTTTGTTATAATATGAGAAATGATGCCGTCAGAAGATCTGCAGTAATTTGTCTATTATTATATTAATCTTAAACAAGTGGAATCTTATAACACAGTTGTGATGACATTTCTCATAACAACTGTCTCACATATTTATTATAATACATATTCTTACTCTGATTTAAAGTCTCCGCGAGTTTGCTAAAGCTGGTTTTAGACGGTATGTATTTTGCAGTGTACTTGTCAGTTGTACGATACATATGTAAATGTGCATGCATGTCTGTGAAAATTGGCAATGTGGGGTTTTAGTTTCATGTGACTTAATCTTCAATAAAAGACGACAGCTGTTTTTGTTATGATTATTTTCGCGGGAGTTTTGTGTTCTTACAAATAAAGTTTGAAATAATGGATTCAGAAAATGAAATAACTGTTACTTTTAGCATTATTAATAATAAAAAATTAAGCTAAAGAGAAATCGAGCCAAAAATGGTTGCTGAGAAGAGATAGTAGACTTGGCTTCGCTTCAATGGTTATGGACGAGCTGCGCTTGGAAGATGCGAAAGCGTTCCAAAATTTTTCACAGATGAATTATAAGACGTTTTGTGAGTCGCTTGAAAAAATATCCCCGATAATTTCAAGACAAAATACTAACATGCGTGAACCGATTTCACCTACTGCAAGGTGGTTTCCGCCAAGTACTTGTGGGATTTGTGTGAAATAATGTCTAATATTCTTCTTTTGTTTACATTACTTTTAACATTACGGGTTTTAGCTACCGGATCAAGTTATGTACAATTGTCGCATGGATTACGGATTTCTGCAGCGTTTATAATACACACTTTTCACTTGTAATTGTATCTATTTAAGTTAAATTAAAAGTAAATATGTATTAAAAACATTTTTTCAATAAATATTTTAAGACAAATTCATTGTTTTATTTAATACAATTTTTTTTATATAAATTTGCTGAAATCACGAACACTTAGTCTTGGCGCAATTAACAATTTAATTGCAACAGCTGGATGCAGGTGTATTGTCAGATGAAAATAGAACATGTTCTAATTGAAAATTTTACACTGTAAATGCAGGCTAACATTTGCAGAAGCATTTTTTTTTGATTTTCTGCGACGTGTATGCTTTTTGCAGTGGAAAATTTCACAAGCACACTGCAAAATACATACGTCTAAAACTACCTTAATATAGAAATCTTATATATTATGTTGCGTGGAGACGGCATGTATTGCTTGGCCGTCTTTTATGTAATACTTGCTTTTTTTAAACTAACACTTTATAAAGTCGCTTTACGCTTTTATACATGATGTGTAAACATTTTTTTATTATGATCCATAACTTTCTGTAGTCAATTTAACTTCATGTCATAATCCAATATCAAAACTTATAAATCGTTCGCGAGTTATGATAAAATAGTGGAGCGATGACCTTAATTCTGGGAACAAGCATCTAGTTAAAAATAGGAATTTATAGACTTAGAATTATATTGAAATATATAAATATCAAAATTTACTAATAAAGATTTTTTTAATACTAAAGAATTAGTAAACAATAAAGCCATTTTATTAGTTTTAAATTGTAACTGACCCACAATTCATTAACATTTCAAACAATGGTAATCATTTCAAAAGACATCAATTATATTTAAGATTTTCATTAAAACAAATCGTTTTTTTAACCTAAAACAAATACAACTGAAGTGAATTTAAATATTTTATTTAAATATTGTATTTTCTAAGTAATCCTATTAGTGTCAGTATAAAAAATATAAAAAGTATTACTTTAAAATTTAATTTTAAAAATTCAGTTTTTTAGAAAAAAATTACGTTGTTATAAAAAGTAGAAAAGTTTAATAAATAAATTGGCAGTTAAAAATAATTGGCAGTTAAAGTGAAGCAAAATCAAGCATATTTACTTTAACAAAAACGCTAAATTTATTTGGAATAACAGCAAGTCATAGGATATAAGGAATATTTGTAGGTCAAAACTTTCCTGATTTACTAATTATATTCTCTCAAATTTTAAAAAGTATTTAAAATGAACAATACTCTAAAGATAAGGGTACTTTTTGTAATACTTATCTTGTTGTCTAAATATTTTTGAATTAAACTGAATTATTTTATTCTTTTGTCTTATTTTTTTTTTAAATATTTATACATGTTAAAGTAATTTTCGAAGGGGATTGTGTATATTTGTATATATGTATTTGTATTGAATATTATTTGGATTTGAATATTATTTCTCTTTAAAGTGATTTTCGAAAGTGGTCCTGATATAGGAGATATAGTCAATTATGGACCGTTCTATACAAAATTTGTATGACGAATTCAGTCGACGCCATTATTGTGTGTATTTTTATGTATAAAATGTGTTTTATTTTTGGCGACGAATATTTGCGACCAAAAAATCGTCGTTCATCCCAGTTGTCTTTCTAATCGGGAACTCATATTGGAATTGAAATCAAATCTGAATGACTTGCACCATTAAAAGTAACAATACTTAAAAACTAATTAAATACATGTACTATTACCGTTAAAATTTTTTTTCGTACATTTTATGCAACCTTGGCAAACACAACACTGTAAATGTGACAAAGACAGTAAAATCTCACAAAATAATTTAGCGTTTTTGTCAATTGTTTTTAAGAGAATACAAATAATTGGAAAAATATTAAAGGTAACTATTAAATTAAATATTAAAATCAAATAAAAAAAATATAGCTTGCAAGATAAAAATAAATAATTTTATTAAAACAAATTATATGAAATATGACATTACACTAGATGTTTATAAATTAAACTTTATACAATGATAACTTAAAATTAAAAACTAAAAAATAATAAAAGTTAATAAAGTAAGTGAATAACAAATCCAAAATTTTAATAAAACTCTTCAAAATTAAACAATTGCTATATTTTTTGTAAAAGTTGTTTGTTACAGTCACTTTCTTCAAACTAAATAAATTTCTTTGGCAGTTTTAAAATAATTAAACAAAATAATATAATTCTGTATGACTTTAGATATTTTTACGCTTTAATTTTCTTTATTTTTTGTTGTTAAACCTTTAAATTAGCAATTCTACATGTTGATAATTATTTTCATGTCATTTCTGCTTGCCCAATCTAAACTTTTTACAAAAGTCTCATCTGTATATTCTTTGACATATTTATCATTATTATTTAAGATTTTTAGTTTAAATATTTTACATAATTTTTGTTGTTGTTAATTTTTAAATAAAGTATATGTGCTTGTTGTATGTATAATTTTGTTGTTTTATTATTATTTATAATACTATCAATTATTATAATAATCATCACTTGCTTATTTGTGTTTATTTTTTTAATTGTATTTATAATATAAAGTAAACCGACTTTTTGTTTGTTAATTCTTTTTCAATTATTTTTTATACAATTTCACTTTTTATAAAAAGTGTTATATAAGAGGAAAATTTAAGACTCGGTTTTTTGAAAACATTTGCTTTTGTTATTATATATTTTTCTTAATGAATATATATTACAGAGTTTTAGTATTTTATTTTTTAATTATTTACAATTTGTTGGTCTTAACAAGGTTTTTTCTTTTTATGAAGTGTAAAAATAATTTATATTTTTTTTTATATATTTTATAGTATAAAAACAGAAACAAAGCTACATAATTTAGTTGTAAGAGTGCATTAGAAAATTAAATTTTTTTCATATTTTCCAATATGTATATTTTTTGTTGTATCTACTTGTTAGCTTAATTATGTTTATATATATTTTTGTTTGTTAATATTTATAAAAATTTGTACCAAATCACATTTGATTTTTTGCAATAAAAAATCATGGAAATTAAAATAATATTTAAATTGAAACAAATAATTTTAAATAAAAAACGAGATTTTCTTTATATTATGTACATATGTAAATATTTTAAAATAGAAAGAAATGTGCCACAATTTTTGAATTGTTTAAATTGAAAATGTTCTTAGTATTTTGATGATAATGTGCTGGAGTACAGTCCGTGTGTTGTTGTTGCGATTCCAGCTCAGGGGATTTAAGCTTCGCAGTTGTGTGTTTGTTTAAAAAGAAAGTTAAACTCATTAGGTTTTCACCGATTGTCAGTCTACCGCAAACGTTGAATCCAGAGAAAACTCTACGAATGTGCCAGATAGCCCTGTTGCTTTTCTATGATGCTGATATTCTAAGAGATAAACTGTCGAATGTAGTGATATATATTGATGAAGAAAGCGGGAAATTGTTAAAAACCTTATCTTTTATTGCACACTCCCATTAACTTCATTCGTACCTCGAAATGGTTTGATAAGGTTATCGAGTTAATCAGAGGGAAAATAGTTCTCAAATATTACAACAAACCCAAAAATGAAGTGCATGCGTTATTCTAAGGAAAAATAAAAAATGTCTGTAGTTATTCAAGATTTTTAATGGGTTTAGCATTGAACTATTTCTTATTATTAAATAGTTTAGAAAACTATGAGAAAAAGATCCTATATCATCATGATAGTTGTAGAAAAAATAGCCTTTATAAATTATAAATTCGAATTTGATTTTGCAAATTAAATTAAGAATTAATACATTATTCAAAGAGTCTAGTCCAACTTCAGGCTTACAAAATTCAATGGACTTAAGAATTGTGAAATTGTATCAAAATTCTATAGAACTTGTGCTTTTTGGAGTGATCTGTCAAAACTCAATGTAAAATTATCAGGGCCCGATTAGAGTTCTCATTGTTTTTATATTGAACTCATAGTTTTTCTTATTGTTGAAAGGTTGTGTGTCACTAATTTCAGTATAAAGCCAATGTTTTTAGTATTAAGCCAATGTCTTTAGAATAAAGGTAATATCTAAAGCCATGTCTTCTTCCAAGGACTTTATATTGAACTCTGTTTTAAAAAGCCGATTCACTGTTTATCTTTTTGGTCAATAATTAATTGGGAGTTACTTCAAATCCTACGGATTCTGTTGCCGATGACATCAATATTTACCTATAGACTGAGTTTAAATATGAACAGTTCACTTAATTATGATATCACAATCTTAATGAATAACTCAAACAAACGTCTCAAGATTTCATTTGATGCTGAAATACTCAAAAAAGATTTAAAGCCTACTTTTCGGCTTTTAGTCTATTTGTTTAATTTTTTAAATAAAAAAAGTGTTAAATTTTGTGTAATTTCATTTCGACATTTTATTTATAAAAATTTTGTTTCAATTCGCAATAAAAAATCCCGTTTTTTACAAATAAAAAGGGGAAATAATAATGATAATAATAAGACAAAATGTGAATGTGTATTTTTATGTATAAAAAAGCGGAAAATAAAGTGTAAAAAGCGTTTCTTTTAAATATAAACATAATTTTTTTATGCTTTAAGTATGGCACATAATTTATTTATTATATAAAATAATTGCAATATCATCAATTCACGTTTAAGTTAATAACTTTTTCGTTATTTAAAAGAACAAGTATACAGGTTACGCATGATTTTTTTTCTTTTTTTTTGTTTGTAAATAGAAAACAAAATTTCTTTAAAAACTACTTAAATATTAGGCGCGTTAAAAATAGGTGGTTAAAATAATAAATAAATAAATAATTAAATTATAAAAAGAAAATGAAGTTTTTAATAAAATATTTAATATTTAGAAAGAGGCGTAGTCGAATGAATGTAGAAATAAAGTTAAAACAGAGTTTTAAAAAAAGGGGTGTGGAAGTATTGTATTATTCGTTTCTGTGATAATAACTTAGATCTTTATTTTAGAAATACTTAACTCCAGTAGGGTACTGTTTATCGAAACATCGTTAGCAGGGAAAGTTTCTTCTCCAAGGAAATATGGAAAAATAGTATTGAAAACAATATTCAATTTGTCGAAATGGCAAATTTGTATCTTAGAGTTTTGACCAATAATTGGGTCGCCACATAGCTGATGCTCAAATGGTCACGATTAGTAATATTCCTCTGAACTCAATAGAATTCTTAACATTTCAAGCAAACGATATATAATTTGTTCTTATAAGCTGAATACGTAATACTGAGAGTCGAATTCGAAAAGGATAGAAATCTTTTGAGACGAGATGGGGCTTTAAACCTTTTATTGTATTGTACACTGCGTTTACATGACATATATTGAACAGTTGAGAATGGTCGTCATTAAAACACACCTCTCCAATCTGAACTAGCTACAGATACTAGCCAGTCTTGGTATTGTTGCACTGGCCAGTTTGAAGACGTCTCTGATATGTTGTATTGAAGACTAGAGCCTAGTACGGTACCATTCTACAATAGTAAGCAAGGTAATCTTGGGACAGCCTATCTATTCCTATAGCATCTTTAGGAAAAATGTTTTTGGGCATCTTGGTTGCGTTATCAAATGAGATAGATGAAAATGTTCTGACATTCTATAGCACGGAAAAGGACCAATACTCGTTTGATTCGTGGTATAAACTCGATTACATTGTGACTTGCTCTACAGAAAAGCAAACTAATATAACTTAGTACAGAACAGTTTTGTCACGGATGAATGTGCTGAAAGTTGTCAAAAGCAGCAGTTGCTTTTCACAGGTACCCAATATTTTCAAATTACGTCCGAATCATTAAGAACTATATAATTCAAATGAATTATGAAAGATACAATTTCTTGATAGAATCACAAGAACATATTCGCATGTTTTGACTGTGGTATCGAATTGTATTGATAAAATACGTAAGGGAACTTCTCTTGAAGGAAACTCTTTGTGTTTGACTTATTCTACATGATCGCAGATTAAGATTTATTAGTACAGGCCTTTTTCATAGTTAAGACTGACACAAACATTTTTAAGGGTATCATAATTAGCCTAAAGGGCTCCGAGTATACTAACTAATTTCGAATAAACTATGGTTTGTCCACGTAACAAGTAACTACCTAGAATCGGCATATCACCTTCTAGCTGATGGCCCATTTTACAAAAACGCAGATTAAGATATCTAGACTCAAAATGTCTAAGGTCATATTAGGCTGAATATCTCATGACAATAGAATGCCACTTTTTAATTTCTTAAGTTCTATTAGAGAGAGAAAGCAGATTTAATATATTAGTGTAGTAGAAGATACTATAATGACATTTAGTCATTTTTAATGTATTATTTTCCAAATAAAGAAGATTTAAGAGTGTTTAGGGATGTTAAAATCATATATGGGAATTTATATTCGTGTTAAACCAATAACATTTTAGAATTTTTAAGCCAAATCCACTGGTAATTATGCTTGTAGCTAGTGCTACAATCTTATATTAAAAATGATCATACATTCCCAAATTATCTGAATTTCGAGAGCTTAAGCTTAAACCGTTTCCAATAGTATTCTTTTACGTTTTATTGCTATTCGTATGTTGTTCGCAGTGTAACAATCAGCCTTATTATGAGTGTCGTTTTCTTTTGACGACAACGACTGTTTCGTAATAGATTAAAGAAACATATTTAATTTTATCTTTAATCTATTACGAAAGAGTCGTTGTCGTCAAAAGAAAACGACACTCATAATAAGGCTGAATGTTATAAAAAAAAATTGCTAAAAGTATGCCTTTATTTACAACCCTGCTACTAAACAAGTTTTTGCAAGCCTGTTGTAAAAATTGTTTACCTAAGTTATGTTCATGTATTTTGTTAGTTTTTTTGTCTTTTAAAATATAATTAATTAATTAATTTTTTATATATAGCATATACAAATTCTATTTGGTTACCATAATAATAAATAACATTACTAATCTCAAAAAAAGTTAAATGTGGTTGGATGCTTTGCTTTAAAGTGCTTTAAAGTTGTTGTAATGAAGTTTTTTCAATACTTTTTCCTTTTTTTATATAAATTTAGGTATTTTTGTTGTTGTTGGTGTGTAAAAAAAAACGCGGCTAAAACTACGGCTACTATTATATGACTTTTTGACTATCTTCTTATTAAATATGAGTTTTTTAAGGGAATTTGTTTAAATTGTATGTATGTAGGTGTTATGTATGTATGTATGTATGTATGTATGTATAAATAGTATATACATATAAAGTAAAATATACAAGTTTTTTTAATTACAAAGTTTTGTTTTTGTTTTCTTTTTTATCTTTTAGAATTAACAATTTGTTTTTTTTATATATTATATAATAATTAATATTAGTTATAATTTAGGCTTAGTTCTATAATATTTTTAGTTTGTAATTGTTTATGAATAACTTTTGTTTTTGTTTTTACTTTTAATTTGCTTTGCAATATATCATTTTTACAAAGTTTATTAATCTTTTCTTTTGTTGCTAATTTTAATTGTTTAAGCATATAATTTATTTCTTGTCTGGGGATTGATTTCGGTTTTAAATACTTTTTTTTTTGTCTTTTTTTAATAATAGTTTTATTAATAATATTACTGCTTACAGTAGTATGTGTTTCTTTTTTTTTTTAAATTTCCTCTTTGTTTGTATGCTGTGTGTAAGTTTATCTAAATTGTTTTCAATATTTTCTAAACTGTATATAATAATAATAATTGCATAAAATAAATTATTACTAAAAATGCGTTTTTAGTTTTTATTTTATTTAAAAACGAATTTTTTTTATATATATGTAGTTCTCAAGACATTTTTAGTAAAGTGTATTTCTATTTATTAACTTTAGCAATTTGTTTTTGTCTGTTTGTCGTATATCCTTCGTGTCAATAAAGTTTTTTCTTTGAGTGTATATATTACGAGTATATGTTGGGATTAATAACAAAGTTGTTTGTTTTGTGTTGCTTATATATTCTTATCGCCATGTTAGTTTTATGTATTTATTTGTTTGTTTGTTTATTTTCGGTTTGATTTTTATAAAATAAAAATGGTTTTACAAATTATTATTATATTTATGTTGTATGTAAGTAGATTTTTTTTGCGGTTGTTGTATAATTTTTATAATAATTAATATTGTATGTATTTACAATTGTAAATCCCTAACGATTTTCATTTATTTATGTTTTCTATATGTAAATATTATGCTTCTTTTATTGGCTGTGAGAGCGAGAGAGAAAGAGATGGAGGTTTTCTGTTTTTTTTTTCTTTTGCCCAATATGATTGATTTATGTATATGTAAGCTGCTTAAATATAGTTACAATTAAATTTTAAAATGTTTTAAATTACTGTTTGAAGTAATGCTAGTTGTAAAAAGATTTAAATTCAGATTAAAAGCCTGGTTTTTAAAAGCTTTGGTGGTTAGATTAAAATAACACGTGGTTAAAATACACAAATTATGTAAATATTCAAATAAGTTTTTCATAATCATACATTTTTACATTATTTTATTAAAAAGTTTATTTTAATTTAAAATTTAAAAAATATTTTTTAAATTGTTAAAATTTACCAAATAATCTTGTTAAGGAATCAATAGTACGCAATATATTATGTCAAAATAATCTTTAAACATTGTCAAATGTTTTTAATTGAAAAATAATCGAATGCTGTTCAAATCTTAATATATAACAATAGGGCAACTCTAAAAGATTAGTGCTGGCAAAATATTGAGAAGCTGGTATTCAATATTTTTGTATATACAGCTTAACCAAAAGTAACTACATACTTGAGCATTTCAGAATTTTCTTATCGTAAATAATATTAAAGATGCTTGGTTTCTTTCAATAATTCTAGATTAATGCTTTAAATATTTTTAATATGTACTATGACATTAAATTAAAAACCTTTTTATTTGAATTACTTTGTTCTGGATTTCATACTTTAAAACTTATATTTGTTTGAAATGTTCGACAGATATTGTGATAAAGATACAATTAAATCTGAAGATTGCTATAACTTAAAGTGGAAAACTTATTTCCGATTCTTAAATGCGAAAAATTTTCAGTTTTCGACAAAAATTGTATCGAGAAATTCAAAGTGAAAATTAAAGGAATATGAACTTATATAAGGTAGTCAATATGTCAATCATTATGAGTTTTCTCTGAAATTTGGAGAAAATTCTTCCAAATACCGAAAAATAATTCCAGTATATTAGTGCAATTGTTCCACTGCATTCAGCATTCTAGGAACATTAATACAGTATACGACGGTTAAATACTCCACGCTTAATTGCCTTTTTCGTTTATTTACCTCGCCTTGTATTTTTCCGAACAAAACAACACGTTTTAATAACTTTCGCTTAAATACCCACTTCGGGTAATTACCTCAAAAAAATTTTCCCACCATTGACATTTTCGTTAGTTTAACTTCGTTTATAACCGGGGTATTCTGTATGTATGGTTATTAATGAACAAGAATTTAGATATGCATCTGTGAAGCGATAACTTGTAAAAATTTTAAATAATTGTTTAAGTTTCGGAAAAAGAAAAAGTAGAATTTACAGAAATAAAACATTTGGATAGCTATGATCCCTTAAACAGTTCGATGTATATTAAAAACAAGTTAAATATTTTTTTAGAACTCATAAAGTAAGAAAAACATAAAATTTATGAAATTTTAAATATACCTACTTCTTATAAGAAAGCTTAGATTTTGAAAACATTTAACAGTTTAACTTAAATGAGAATAAAAAAGCGGTTAAAAGAGGCTTTAATCTCATTCATTTAAAAAAATATATTAAAAAGCCAGTCCCTTTTCTAAAAGTTTAAGAAGAGACAATTTTCTAAAAACGTTATTAAAATCTACTCAAATATTTTCCAAAAGCTTTAAAATCTACCAGTGCTTTTCAACTCTACCAATTATTTGATATACACATTACTTCCGGAAAAAAATCAAAATATTGCCCCACTATTCCTTTAACCTTTTAAATCTCTTTCTCACGTACGTACTTTATTAAATCAATATCTTAAAACTTAAATTCAGAAAAACGATGAATATCTCACATTGATGCTCAGATGTTGTCAATAAATATCATTTTCATCCCAATCAACTGATTGAAGAACTAGTTTATCCAACTCCTTGGAATCTCCGGAACTACTGTTACGTCGACGACGTTTACGATGCAAATTTGACCATTTACGATTCAGTTGAACCATTTGTGGAGCGGCAAACATGGCGGCGGCGGCCGCACTTAATTTTGTGGGTGTGATGGCATTGCTTAGAGTGCTGCCTAGAGATGTAGATTGAGGCTGTTGTTGTATGGAATTAGAACTAGAATTGCCATTGGAGGAGCTGATGTTGAACTGTTCGCGATTGTTGTTGAAGATATATTTGCGGGTGTGCGGAGCATTGTGGGAACGTTGTGCTTTGGGCGCAGTGTAGGCAGCAGCTTGGTGTGGACTATAGCGCTGAGAGGATGAGTAGGGATATTGGTGTTGTTGCAACAAATGCTGCTGCTGCTGTTTACTGTAAGGAGTATCGTAGGGTGGCGGCGGTGTTATCATGGCCATGGAAGAGGAATCCTCTTCAATGTCACGATGCAATTCCAGGGGATGATTATCGGCTAAAGCTTCACCAAAATGTTCCTCCTCATCCTCGACGTCTTCATGTGGGGGCTGCTGTGGCTGCTGCTGCTGTTGTTGTATATTATTGAAATTGAATTCATTGTCAAAGAGATATTCTCCATTTAATATGTCTAAAGAACAATTGGGATACGAATAGGGTGGCATGTAGAGTACTTCATCGTCCTCATCATCATCATCGTAAAAGTCTGGTGAGGATGGCACAAAATGATTCGTTGTTAAGGAATTTACTTGTACAGGTGTGGCAGGAACTGATTTAGCCAACGAGGTTTTATGTTTTCTATGTTTGTTGTTGCTGCTGCTAGTGCTGTAATGTTTTTTTCTTTTTGTTGCAGCTGTTGTTGTTAGTGTTGTGGTTATGTCATGTAACGGCTTTTTTTGTTTTTGTTGTCGGTTGCTATTGTGTTTAGTTGATATACTCGTAGTTTTAGCAGCTTCATTTAGAGCTGTTGCTATTTTATTATTGGCAGTGTTTGCTTTCTGTTTCGGCTTATGCGTTGTTGATTGTGTTGTTGCTGTTTTATCGATTTCATCTTTTGTTGTTGTTGTTGTAGTTGCTGCTGCAGCTGTTTGATTTTTGATTAATGGCATCGATTTGGTATTTGTGATCAATCAATCACGATATATATAACTACAATTCTTAGGGCTCTCTTGCGGACTTGGACTGCTGGATGGTGGCGCTGGACTAGAACTACTATTTGACATAACAGGCGATGAGGCCGAACTGGAGTGTTGTGGACTATTGGAACGGTGTTGAGTTACTGTAAAATAGCCAAAAATTGCTCATTTTAATATGGGTTGGTAAAAAGTTCTTAAATATGTGGTAATTTTTTAGTGACAATAATGTTACAAGTTGTTAGTTTATGTTTAAGTTTAGAGATTAAGTTAGAATTTAGTTTAGACAGTTTAAAAGTTAATAGAGTTAGTTAAGTGTACACAATAAAATTTGCTAAATTAAAGTTTTAAATGGCTAAGCATTGAAATTTAGCAGTAGTAGAAAGATTGCTGCAAAATCCGAAGCAAAGGCAAATTAGTACTTCTTTCTATTTAACTCAATTCGGATACTTTTAACCCTAGCCCAGTTGGCTGTAAAATAGAGGTGGGCAAACACATACTATGATGTTTATATTTGTATTGGTTAAGCAGCAGAGAGCTTTGTGTATTAAGAGAGAAAATTATAAACATTTAAAAAATTGTGTATCAAGACCCTGGTTGAATAAGTGCTAACCAGCAACTGATTTAAGTTTGCAAAACACACGAGTAAGCTTATAGTGCACGTGTGTAAACGTAGCATAAGCAGAATTTTGTGGCCCAGCACATGTGCATTGAAATTTTAATTTCACCCTTGACTGCAGTAAAGGATCATAAATTTGGTTAACATGTGTGTTGTTTAGTTTTATTAACATGGATCAAATTTGGGTCATTTTGGTCTCAAGGTTATCAAAGGGTTATTTTCCATATTATTCACAAATACTTGTCTGAAATTTCATCAAAATTCCCCGGTAAATACATCATACTTCATTGTCTTTTAATGAAAATTCCAAAATATTCCAAATTTAACCTTTGAAACGCGTGTCTTTGGATTGATAAAATGTTCAGTATACGATTTTAATAGATTATTAGCGTTTGTTTTTTGTTTAGTTTTACTCTCATCAGTGCTTAACTACACCTAAATGTGGAAGACCAATGCTTGCAACCTAAATCATCTTGGCGTAATTTAACCTAGTATATTACATTTAGTCTCAGAATTTTCTAGAAGTCGTCGCAGACCAAATACAAATAAGCTAGAGTGTCAATCAAAATAGAAAAAAAATTAAAATAAAATGACGGTTCAGAGCCTAATATCCTCAGTACTGGCAGCAAGTGGTGATGTGAAAACAGGCATCATGCCGTTGTCATCAAGCGCCTGTTAGGAAATAATATCCGAGTTGGTCAATTTGGATTTCTTAAGAAGAACAGATAACGATGAAACGGACTTAAGAGTGCACTTTTCGCATCTCCAGATACAAAAGACAAACAAGATGAATTTACTACTAAAAGCAGAAGACTCTTTAGTTCCAAGCTGAGAAGACCACCAATATGAAACAGAGAGCTGGTCAACAGAGACTATGGTGGAGATTCCAACATAAAAACTAATCTTTGCAGGAAGGCATCAAAACCCCATAATAGGGAGGCAAACTTGCCCTTGTGAAAAAAGCCAACATTCCTTTCCTGACCAAAAAACATAATTCTTCATAATAGGTTGATACAGTAACTTAGGAACGAGGCCAATCTCAAAATTATTGGCATTAGAAAAGAGATTTGAACTTTGCAAAATGGGAGACCTTTCACCAAGAAGAACTGAGAAACGAGGCTATTCTGAAAATTATTAGCAATCAGAACAGAGATTTGGACGTTGCAAAATGGGAAGTTTTCCACCGACAAGAAGCCAAAATCGGTTGAGATAAATAAATTATCCTTGTCCAACTAAGAGATGAAGAAAGGAATGGCGTTTTTCGCAGGAAACTTTAAACTAGACTTAGCTAGACTATGCCAATGAAGGAGGAGTGTGAGAATACAGCGACCCAAGAAGAAGGATGCTGCTACTTGGATTTGGCTATCAAAAAATACTAAGCTCAACTCTTTAAGAATTTCTTTATCAATCCCTGCATGAAACAGATCTGGCTGTCAATGAGTTTAATTTGTTAATTTTGATTTGAGCAATTTTACAGAAATGAGAGTCATATGTACAGAAAGGATTAGTTTCAAAGTTTCAAAATTGCACGTATTCAAATGTTTTGAGGAATAATGATAGGAGTGAATGGTAACTTATAGAATACAGTGGCTTACAGCTAATTTTTTGCAGTGCATTTTTTGTATTCAAAGATCTATAAAAAGAAAACTAACAGGAAAATGATATTGGGTCATTGAAAAGAAAAAATGTTATAGTCTTAAGCTAGATTTACACGATTGAAATTTTCTTCAAAATGCTTCAAACTCGTGTAAACAGCAAAATTTCTTCAAAATTTATTTATTTAATAACTATTAATGTTAATAACTATTAAATTAAATAAATAAAAATAACTTTTAATGTTAATAACTATTAAATAAATAAATGTTGAAGAATTTTTGCTGTTTACGCGAGTTTCAAGCATTTTGAAGAGCAATTTTGAAGAAAATTTGAATCGTGTAAATCTAGCTTTACAAACAAAAATAATTTATTGCAAAAATCTTTATTTTAATATATTTAAACTAAAAAAACACAGATTGTTTTATGCAGTCAATTTGTACTTTATCCATAGCTCAATGCGGCGTTGTTGGTTGTTGGTTTTTTGTTTCTTCTACTACTATCAATATTTTCAGTTGAATTATGAGTCCGATTGTGTCACGTCAAAGGTAAAATTAAACTAGTTCAAATGAGTTCGCGTACAACGATAGAGCAACGAGAACAACATTAAATCTTCTACAGTTCAAAAAAAATCATTGAGCGCTTCATCTATGAATGTCGGTTCCATAACAAAGGCAGAAAGGCATCCAAATAAAGTTTTCGAAACCATACGTACATAAAATAAGCTGTAACGTGAAAAAATAGATTTTGTTTGTTTTTTTTTTAGTTTTAATATTATATTTTTGCTGTTATAGATTTCGTTTGTTAGACTATAACATTTTTTCTTTTACATGACACAAATTTCTTTAGCTTTAGTTTTATTTTTATAGAGCTTTCAAAAACTGCACTGCATAAAATAAACTGTGAGCCACTGTATGTAAACAAAATAATCTTTTCAAAATTACAAGTATTCAAGTGTTTGGAGAAATAATATAAATGGTTACTCCCAGAAGATATACCGAAGAATAAAAACTATTTTAAAAACCCAAAATTGGTTGTAGTTGTCAGTCCGGGAATTTATTTGCTCAATATATGACTAAATTTGCAAATTATGAACTTTTCGAAGATAAACGAAAAGACTTCTTATTTCATTTTTAAAATTTTCTTAAATAGTTTTAAAATTTCATACGTTTTACATGTTGCAACATTTAGTACACAAAAATTTTGAATATTTAATCAAATTTAAAATTTGCAATTTAAAAAATGCAATTTAAACACACAAATAAAACATGCATGTTGCAACATGCTGTGTTCCAACATTTATTAAAAAACTTATAAATAAAAGAAACAACAAATTAAAATATAGTGCACACAGTGGGGTTACAAAAATAAAAAATTAAAAAAATAATTCTTTTTGTAACAAAAAACGCTACAAAAATTTAGAACAAAAAGCACACTCATTTTATAAAACGGAAATTATTTTTATAGGTGAAGGAAAATATTGAATTTGTTAAATATAATTAGAGAAGTTTCCGAAAAAGAAATTACGGTTTTCCCACAAACAAAACAGGTGTGTGAAAAGTTATGATAGAAAATAGAATTTTCGCAAAAAACTGGAACTTACCAATACCATGACGGGGCGGCTGCCTTCTTAAACGGCCAAGACTTCGATTACGTGTATTTGTGTTAACAGCCTGAATTGTGAATTTGATTTGATTTTTTTGTTTGTTTCGGGTGGTATTTATTTTTTGATTTTAGTTTGGTTGATAAAAAATAAAAATAAAATAATTTGTATTTGTAACATAATAATTTGTAGTGGTGTTGTGGTAATTTTGAATATTTTCGTTTAAAAAAAAATTCAATTCAATTTTTTAGGTTTGTTAAATTGTTACAATGAAAATGCAAATGATTTGAAGAGTGATGGAGTAACTAAAGGGTTTTGTTTTTAAATAAGTAACTAAAGAGGTAATTGTAATTATTTATTTGAGACTACAAACCAAAAATTACAAAATTTGGTTTGCTAATATTCAGACATGCTGGACTGGGGTCGGGGAATGTAGTAAAGGAATAAATTAGGGTTTTGTGACTTGAATTCGCTTTTATGAACAGTATTTTTAAATGAATTATTGTAAGCGAAATTTAATATTTTTTTATATAAAATTGTTTCATCATATAAATTTTGTGTTTACACATGTTCTACTTAGGTAATATGTTAAAAAGAGCATTGCAAACAAATAAATTTATAAATCTTAAACTAAAAAAAAAATGTATTACAAATATTACCGGGAAATAAAAATTTAGCCTTAGCAAGAATCGCTGAGAGTTGAAAATTATGTCAAATCATACACAACTCTCTATGAAAATTTCATTATAATAACGAGTTTTCCAACAATAACATTTTTTCCAACAGGCGCATATTATAATAACATGAAAGTTTTGACATTTTATTTGTGTACATATCAGTAGCGGAAGCTTTGAGCTATATTTCGTAAAATTCGTTATATTATACATGTATATTATACAGTGGTGGACATAAGGTTAGCACACTTCATATAGGCCGATTTCAAAAGTATTTTTCTTTTAAATGATTATAAATATTAACTGCGTTTTTGTTGAATGATATACCCTAAGGTGTGACCAGTAAGTATGTCCCTCTATCTATATGACATTTTTTCTTAATACTTTCTTCTATTTGGGGTTAATTGGAATTAACAGGCAATTGGAGCCTGACAATAATTTAGAACGCGAAAGTAAATTTATATATTTAGTTAGTTTTTCGCGGAAAGTTTTAGGAATTAATAAATTTTGATAATAAATTATGAAACAAAAGTTTAAGATTTTATTTTATTTATTTATTTATTTATATTTAGACATGCCTAAAAAAGGTGGTACACATAGAAACAGCGTAAGGTCATTAACCCGATGAACTTTATAGGTAGCACCAATTGCGAGATTATAAGCATTTTAATTTGCTCAAGAAAGATAGCCTACAACGCATTAGGCCGTATTCGCACCAATGGGCTTCAAGACGTAGAAAAACAAACCGTAAAGTGGACAGAGCCTCAGCGGCAGACCCAAGTAAAATCCACCGCAATTTAAAACAATCATTCAACAAAATTCTACATTGACGTCTCCTCTCAACCTATAAGAAAAAGGCTCAATGTGCAGCATAAGCCACATGTTTCAAAAATTAACTTACAGACCCGGATTTCTTTTCCTATACGTAAGATCGATAAACGACTAGATATTATGCTTTTTAAAGTATACATTTAAATACAATGATTCCACACACTGAAGACAATATGCCGATATGGCGTTTTATGCACGACAACGACTCCATACATTTACACCAGAATAAGAATGATGTGTTGATCTCAAGTTAATCGATAACCTATCAAATGATATGGCGCAACATATAGGGCATTAACACCCAAGAGTTTTTCCGATTTGTGGAAGGAAATGATATCCTACTAAATTAGTATTTAAATTAAGTTTTTCTTTTGTTTCTCTTATTAAATTAAAATTTTTATTTAGTGCTCAATTATTGTCCCGGGGTTTTTTTTTGGCTAGTTTATTCTGAAAGAAAACCAGGTCACCTAAAGGTGGATTCACCCATTCATTCTTAACAAAAATTTTGTTCGAACAATTTTTTTTATATGAAGTTTGACGTCTCTCTTTTTGAGAGAGAGAAAATATTTTTTCCGAACTTGAATTGGTTTAATTTTGTTAAGCTGCCAATAGGTTGCATTTTTTTCATACAAATAACAATGCGTTATGTATTTCCATGGCCATCAGCAAAAGCAACTTTCTTTTTTCATTCATTTTGAATTTAAATACACATTTGATTTTGATTTTGAATACATAATACTTTAAAATAATTTAATATTTGTATTTTGACACTTAAAACAATGGCCGCACTTGTAAAACTAATAGATTTTGTTTACATATGGCAGCTTTGGTTTTTCAGAAAAGTCGTTCGAAATGGGTGAATCGTGCTGCAACAAACTCTCAGGAAAAAATTTTTTCTCCGGAAAAAATTGTTGTTAAGAACAAATGCGTGAATCCATCTTAAGACTACCAAAGGAATAGCAGAACACTAAACACCAGCAGACGAGATTATTCTCGGCTTACAAGCGAATAACGACGCTTGCAGAATATTTTATTTTTTTTTTAACAAAATTCATGCTCGGTTAAGAAAGTGCAACAATGCACTTCTTCCATTTTATTGTCAGTTTGGGCGACCATCTGAGCCTGCTATTCTTATCTTATCACAAAATTTCGCACAAAATTTACATTATTGTATTTAACCACCAACACGCATACGTAATGTGCAACAGAAAAAAATCTCGCAGCTGTATCCGCCAGTGTTGTTGATGACCATGAATAATCTTATTATTTGTTATTATATTATTATAGTTAGCAGCATTTGGTTTTCTGTTACTTTACTACGTTGAAAATTTTGGGGAAAACCTTTTAAAATACAGCTGGTGCCAAAGTTGAATCCACCTGACCGACTTACTACAACGGCTATCTTTTGGTGAATGGGCGCTGGCCAAGTTGGATAAAGAGAGACTTTTTTTATTGAAAAATTATGTTCATCGACAAAAACTAATTTATGGTTGAATGGATACGTAAACAAGCACAATTCTCGTATTTGGCGCAAAATTTAGCCAGAAATTGCAAGAACTACCAATGCATCCCGAAAAATGCACTGTTTGGTGTAGATAATGGGCCGCCGGCATCATTGGACCGTCAATGATTATACATTTTTATTAATTAGAGAAGGAATTGAACTAATATTTTGTTTTTAAGAGAAAAGTATTCTATTTCTCAAGAAACGGTGAGTTTAATAGATGATGTTTACAGATTGATAATGGACAATGAAGATTGCTGATGACGCCCTTGGCCGGGTAGAAAATGCATTCCAATTTGCCAATTGTTCCAATACGTTACAATAGTATTCTTTAAAATTCTCGAACTACTAGCCTGAACAAAAACTTTTCTCTTATTATACATTTTTATTTTGCTCAAAATGGAACAGACTTGGACTTGGCTGATATGTGGTTTCAACACAGCATGCGAAACAATGGCATAATTGAGAAGCGAGTCCGGTGAACAGTTTATTTTACGTTTGCGTATGGTTAATTCGCCGCCTAGATCGTGCGTTTTACGCCTTTAGACAATTTTTTTTTTATCATATCTATAGGGACAAGCCAGCAACGTTTGATGCTAATCACCCTTATTGTGTAAGGCGTTGGCGTAAAACAGCAAATTTTTCATACGCCAACGCCTTACACAATAAGGGTGAATATTGAAGAATTTATTCGTGAGATACCGGCCGATATGTTGAAGAAAGTATGCCAAAGCATATGATCCAGCGTATGAACCATGTGAGGCGTAGTAACGGTCAAAATTTACATGAAATCATCTTTACACATTTAATTATATAGATCGTTCTATCGACTTCAATAAATATTTCATACATTTCTCTAAATTTTAGGTGTTTTTTTTTAATCAAATCCGAAAGCTCTTGAAAAGCTCACTTTTAAGTAAGCAAAATAATTTGTTTCTGCTATTCTATATATGTATAGTAGCATGAAAAAATAGGCTACTAAGTATTAGTATTATAAAAGGGTATTGGGATACGGTTTTTTGTTACTTATAAAACAATATGATTCTATTACTTATTATAAACTAACACATTGATCAAACTAAAAATCATAAACAATAATGTATAAACTGCTACTTAACATTCCACTTAAAACTAAACAAAAAATTATAAACAAATAAACAAATCATGTAGCATAGTCCAAACACAACTAAAATTGATGAAGAAAAGCTGCCGTTTTTTGAGCTTTAAGGCTGAGTTTTAAGAAACGTAAGTTAAAACAAAACAAAACAAGGATGCGGGATGGCTGAGTTTGAAAATAAAAATCAAAGTAAGTGTTGCAAAAGAAAACCCCTTATTGTTGTAGCTTTGCAGGAAAAAAGCTTTGTTTTTAGGAAAAAGCTTAGCAAACTTAAATTTAGTTATTTAACAAATTGCTATGAGTGTGTAAACAATTTTTTTCTTTATCAAAAAAGCCAATCAAAAAATTTTATATACAAACATATTAAGTTTAACATAAAGAAAATGTAACAAGAAAATTATAAATTTAAAAACTTTAAGAAATTTTAATTAAAAAAAAAAAAATTCAAACTCTTTTGCATTTTCGTTTTTTTTTTATTATTATTATTTTGGTTTAAGGTAAATAAATAAACTCTTATTTTGTACAAAGAAAATGAAAACCAAAAGAAGGAAATTGAAATTGAAAGGAAAACCAACTTAAAAAAATAATAAATTGCCATTATTTACCATATTTTGGGTAATTAATCCCTGACTGGTTTCAGCCGCCCCACTCCCGTCTCAAAGGTAAACCTAATGGGAAAGAAAAAGGAAAAACAGGTAAGAAAAAAGTAGAAAGATAGTATAGATTTTTGTCATGGATTTTCTTAATTTGTTTTCTTTTTTTTTTTTTTTGGTTGGTTGAGTTTTGTTTAATGGATTTACTAAGTGAATGGAAAAAAATTCCTAAATAAAAAAACAACTTGAAAACTAGGAATTAAAACAAAAAGTTTATTAAATTTTTGTTTTTAATTGTTTTTGCTTCAAATCGATTGGTGTATTTGATTTTATTTAGTTTAAGAAAAATTTAAATTTTATGTACATTAGAAAGAGTAATATGTAGTTGGTAAGATAGTAAGTAGAGTTAGAGAGTGATATTAAAACAACCCCCAAAAAGCTTCATGGACAGCGTTTAATTTGTAATAAAACATAATTTAAAAAAAAATATAGATAGTTAAAAGCTAATAATACATTTAAAAAAAACAACATGCAGTGTAATTTGAAAATTAAAAGAGAATTTTTAAATTACATTAAAAAGCTTTAAAAAAAACCATAAACAGAATTCCAACTGCAGGCGAAATTATAAATTTAAAATTTATTTCTATTTTTTTTTTTAATTATAGTGCAAAGTTTAATTGCTAGGTTTTTTTAATATCTAAATTTTAATTTATAAACATGATTTTTAAATCCGCTAAAGCTTCATTGAGTTTTCAATATATGTTCTGAAAATATTTAGATTTTGGAAAGCCAATCCAATGATATTTTCAAAGCTTTCAAAGGAAATTAAACAAAACAATTTAACTGTTATCTGTAAACTTCCCGAAGTTAATTTTTGTATTTAAATTTTTGGTAAAATAATCAGGTCGCTGATTTTCAATTTTCATATATTTATAAAGGGTGATTTTATAGCAACTGCTTTTTTGGCAAGACTGTTTTTTGCTGCTCGGCTGTTTTCGTGTAACATGTTACTGCTAAACATGTGCAGTTTGGTCTATAATTTAACCATTAATCGACTTACAAACAAACAACGATTGCAGATTATTAAATTTTATTATCAAACCCCATGCTCGGTAGAAGAAGTTCGGTTCTTGACGCCGTTAGCTGGAAAATTATTGTAAATGGCGAGAACTACATGAAATCATCTTTAAACATTGAATTAAATAAATCTTTCTATCGACTCAAATAAAAATTTCAGACATTTCTCTAAATTGTATGTGTTTTCTTAATCAAATCCGAAAGCTCAGAGGGCATCGGAAAGCTTATTTCATTCAACACGAGTACAGACAGTCATCGCTAAATGTATTGATTCCATTTAAAAATGAGCGATTTTATTAAATTAATGAAAATATAATCTTTCAAGGCAGAATTTCATGGGCGATTTATAGGTTTTCTTCATATAAAACACAAGGAATTACGCCAAGTTTGTAGTGTAAAAGGTTCCATTATTTCTCGCCATTAAACAATATATTGGGATTTTCAACAAGAACTTTGTTTTCCGATAGGCGCATATTGGAATAACATCAAAGTTTTGAGAAGAAAATATAGTTTTTTTTTTTTAGCCGAAGTTCTGTTTTATTTATCTGGATACGTCCAGAAGCTAAATTGTCGCATTTGGACTGCTGAAAATCCAAGAGCAATTTTTGACAAGAATTTGCATGCTGAATGTATCACTGACGTGAATAACGAAATATACCCACAAATTTTCTAATATGAGATTAAGAAAAGAATCAACATTTGTCAGATTAAATTTTTAATTTTGTGTTAAAAACCCTTTACAAACTTTGCTGTATTCTCTGGAGCAATATAAAAGTTATATTATTCCCAAAAAAAAGGCAAAAGCGTTCAGACCTATAATATTTGTTGATAATAATATTGGAAAGACTGGTAAAATATTGAGGGATTCTCAAAATGTCAACAAGCCCCAGTATATTATAAAGATTATAAAGAGTCGTTCAATGAAGATAACCTGCATGAAGTTGTAGGGCCATTAAGATATCAATAGAATTTAAACCAGTTGAAAGCTCATTCAATTGTAAAATTATCGACTCGAAATTGTCATGAAGAAATTATCATCTCGCAATTGACATTAAAAATAAATATAAAAGACGGAATAAAGGGGAATTATATTGCCTACTACACTTGCCGTAAAATCTTCGATGTTAAATGGAGCTTAAGTCTTAAGCTGGTTAAGTAGATGTATACTGCTATAATACGCCTATTAATTATTTATGAATTTACATCGGTATTACGGGTGCACTCCTCACTATCCTTCAGATGCTCTCTTGGACCATTATTTTGCTTCTAACTCCAATAGATTTTTAACTAAGGTCTATTTACGCCTGCAGTGCAGTAAGGCCATCTGCCACTGGATGGTGGAAATTCGGATATCCATCTGAATCACTACCAAACAAAAAATCTAAAAACTTTGATAGAATGTTTAAAATTGTTATTCCTTACACATGGGAATGGATAGGGGAAATACATATAATGAATGGATATGGCTGAAAAGTACCACGCCCAAGTTCAAGATGAGTGTGGCGTTGGATCTGGTGTCTTGTATGATGAACTTGGTTTAAGAATCCCAATGCGTCATTGAGATAAAGTTAATGTTTATTTTCAGAGATTCCTAGTAGAGATATTGGCGATCAGGAAGGCGGCATGTACGATACATGATACTATACGAAAGCAATAGTTGTGGGAGGACTGTCATTTTCGTCGCTAGCTAAGCGATACTTATATCCTATCTTACAACATCTTTAGTATGCATCCACTCTAAATATCTCTCAAATGCATTATCATTAAATGGCAACGGGTACCCAAATTTATTTTTATCAATAATTGTTTAATTGTGAGTGCGATTTTTCAGATGCTCTTGATATACTTTCTAAAATATATACTAGAGTTTGAGACGTTGAATATAAAATTAAACTTTAAAACTCTAACGAAACGGCATTTATATCTATACAGGAATCTACAGACCTCCAAAAAATTTTAATATTTATGAAAAAAGAACAATATTTTATAATATCAAAAAATATTTCACAATATTCCGATTATATTTCACATGCCATTTTGTGCAAAGTTACACAATTAGCTACTAGACATTTAACACTTAAATATTTATAAATATATAAACTATTTACATAAAACCAAAAATTTAATTAATTCAAAATAAAATAATAAAAACAAATTAAACAATAAACATTTAGTTAACAAACAAAGTAAATAAATAAATAAATAAATAATACACCAATCGACGACTGTGATCAAGCTAATAGTTAGAAAAATCATAAATGTTAATATAAAACCATAATACTTTATACGAGTACACTTCATAAAACATCAATAAACATTTAAATGGGAATTCCATACCAAATCAGATAAAGTAAAACTTACCTTCTTGACGCTGCGAGTGGTGGAAAAGCCATCACCACGACGATAATTATCACCCTAAAGGACGTTTGAATAGTAAAAAAGTACGTTAAATTCAAATTATTAGATTTGTTTTAGTTTTGAGTAAACAACTTGCTTACCATAACTTGATGAGATCTTAAAGTACCGAAATTATCGCGACAACGATATGTTTGTTGTGTATTGTAGCCATCGGGCTGAAATTGGAAGAATGTTTCGGAATTGGGTGCTCCATGATGTGGCATGGGTTTGCGTAAAGTACTCTTTGGTGAATGCATTTTATTTTGACTGGGTGGTTGAGGTAATAAAACCGGTTCTGCATAGGTTACCTCTTCAACTTGAGGTAATAGTTTTGGTTCGGCTTGAATTCTATAAAATATTAAGGAGGAGGATAATATTTACATTTTAAATTAAATTTAATAGTTTTTGTGTTTAAAGATAAACTTGGTTAAAGATGTTGTACTAAAAGTAATTATGATTTAAAATAAAGGCTGTTTTTAGGATGTATATAATTTTAAAATGGAATAAAACAACAGTGATTTTTTTTTAAATTAACATGAAATTTACTTTATTCGAAAGACAATCTTCTGGCATTATAATTTAAATATGACTTCTGGCATATGACCGCCACGTCTGACTCAGACGTAGTCTAATTTGGAGGTCCAATTTGCGATGATTTTTTTCAACATATGCGGCCGAATGTTGTTCTCGAAGTGGTCAATCGTTACGGTCTTATCGGCGTTGATTAGCGACTTCGCATATCTCCACAGAAAACAGTCAAGCGGCGTTAAATTGCACGATCTTGGAGGCCAATTCACGGATTCGAAACGTGAAAATTTGCGGTTATCAAACGTTTCCTTTAATAAATCAATTATGGCACGAGCTGTGTGACATGTTGTGCCATCTTGTTGAAACCGCAACTCCTGTACATCGTGATTGTTCAATTGATGAGTGAAAAAGTCAGTAATCATGGCTCTATAGCGGCCACTATTGACTGTAACAATTTAGAAGCGTTGTTCAACAATCAGTCTATTCATGTTGAAATGGCAAACCAAACTAAACATAAATCACTTGACAAAATGACCGCCAGTTAAAAAAATGTTGCCAAATTAAAGTTCTATACATCTAAAAAAACAGACTTTAATTAAATTTTTATTGTGATTATTTGCAAATATTTGATTTGCAATTTGTGGGATTTTAAGCAAATCTGGTTAACAATAACTTTAAAAGTAATTAGGATTAAAAAAATTGAATTATCTTAAATACGGTTTTCTAATAAGCGCGGTACGATGCTGATATGGTATAAAACAATCAGTGGGTAAGGTATTAACGCAATTCTTCTTTTTATTTAAAAGGCCCATGTGTGCCATTACCGCCGTCTTGAGAAGTCGTCGTGTGGACAACTCTTGTCGATGTTATGTTCTAGTTCAAATAACTTTGTTAGGACATTTGTTCTCACAAATATGTCTGCCAGCGAATGTAATTTTCATAGGTAAAGATTACAAATAAAACTATGAACATGAGCACGATTTCGCCACATAGAAGAACTTGAACAAAAATGTGTCCGTTATACTGACGACATTTTGCCGTTGTGTGAACAAAACAATGGCTCGTCAAGACTTATGGAATATGACATCATTTCAATGTCCGATGTGACTTCGAACAGTGGCACGAATCCTGGTTGATTTTGAGAGCATCGGCTAATTGTTATCAATTGTGATTGGCCAATTCACGACTTCTTGTAGTTGTTTTCCAGCATTCCATATATTCACTTTGACATAGAAATTTTTGAAAAAATTTTGTAGCTAAAGATGATGAATATTTGCACTAACGAACACTAGTTTTTAAGACATACATAGTTTCATAATTTTGTCGTAGTGGTCAATCGCGTAACTTGTCAAGAGATTTTTTAAACAAATACAAACTGCAAATATTTGGTTTTATTGTAAAAAATTGATTTGAATTTTGTACAATTAAATGATAAATTCGGTGCAACGATAGACTAGACGATGGTGTGCTGGGGAGTTACTCTCTATTGCGATGCGAAAGCAAATGTGATGCGATAAGCATACAATTTGCACTATTAGTCAGAGGGTTGCAGGTTCGATTCCCGCTAAAGACTCTGGGTGTTTTCTGCAGATAAGCCAAACAGCTTTGCAGTTTGTGTTTGTTAATTAAAAAAAACATCGGGACTCCATTTTTCATCCATCTACGAGTACTGTATTAAATTATTAGAAGATATTGTTTTAAAATAAAACTGGCTTGAAAATAGTTAAATTTCCTAATAACGGTTTGTTTAACAAGAACGTTAAAACAAATTTTCATTTGTTAGGATACGCCAACAAGCTAAATAAATGTTTTACAAGTAGGTTTCTAATGTACAAGAGCAATTGTTGAGAAGCCTTGCATGCTGTATGTTTCAGTATGTAGTCTAGATGCGTGTTTGGAAATACTGTTACGATGAATAGATCAGGTTGGCGAGAGACATTAACGACAAAATTTTGGCCTATATTTAATGATGTGGATATTACTGATAAGTGTTGACAGGACGGTAATACACAGCCACCGAAACAATGAATTTATTGCAAAGGAAATTTCCCGATCTTATAGTTTCACGAAATGTTGCTGTTAATTGGCCCTCTATTATTATCTATTATACAGAACAAATTGAATGGATAGCAAGCTTAAAACTTAACTTATTTGTGTAAAATGTGATTGATAATTTTGTTAAAAGAATCGGCATCTGTATGACTGGCAGTGATGTACATCTATCTGTTATGTGTATGTACATATATTTTCTTTTAGTAAAAAAACTTTCAGTATTTTAAATACAATACTTAATTCATATGTTAAGATATAGTTAAAGTTCCGTTTAAAGTTAAATTAAAATTAAATTAAAATAAATATACATAATTAAGGGTATAAATAAACTTAATTTACACTAATAATTAACATAATCAGCTATAGCTTCACTTACCTATTAACATTTTGCCGTTGTTCAAAATATTCATATTCCGTATCGGGATAGGGTAAATTATCATCCTCATCCTTATGACAACGACGGCCACAAAAGTAGCCTGTAAAGAAGCCTACCAACAGCGAGAATATGGAACCCGCTAGAACAGCCATCACTAAGGTTTCAACTGTATATTGAGCATTGATTATATCTGGAGAAATTTGTGGACCTTTTTTGATTAGTTTTATTTTGATGCGCACATTAAATCAAAGTGTTTTTTGTTTTGTTTGTTTACAATTTCAAGGTAAATTAATGTGGTGTACGGAGTTTTTTTGTTGTTTTAAGTGTATTTGTTTTGTTTATTGTTGTTTTTTTTTATGCATTTCCATATATGTAGGGTAGTGGGTATATGTATGTAACGGTGTTGAGTATATGTTTGTTTTGTATGTATATATATATGTATATGGCCAATCAGTGTGGTTGATTTGTAAAACATCATAACGGATTCATTGCAATACATTTGGTTGATAAGAGAGTAAAGAGTAAAATGTAGACACCCACACCAACAACATCAATTAAACATCAAACATTGATAAAATCCAATCAAAGTAAATTTGCATGTGTTTGTATATATGTATATGAGTTTGTTTGAATAGTTGTATTTTTGTTTTTTTTTTTTTTTGTAACAACATTTATATAGTTAAAGTTTTATTTTTAACAACATGTAAAAAAGATCCAAAATGTAAAAAAAAGAACAAAGAGAATAAATATAAAAAAGAACTTGATTAAAATTTCAACGTAAATTATTTGCTTTTCGATCTTTAACAATTTTTGTTTTGTTTTCTTTAAATGAATTAGAAAATTGTTTGTAAATTGAATATAAAAAACAATATAATAATAAATGAGTAAAAAAATAAATAATTTAAATAAAAGTTTGCAAAAAATTTAAATGATAAATGCAACTCTATGCCTTAATTTAGTTAATGGCTAAACAACACTGTTGTTATTTACAGAGTTGTTATTGGTTGTTAATTAAATTAGAGTTGCCTTAAAGCAGGATTTTTTTAATCAAATGGTTAATGATAAACATGCATTTGGTTTAAATTTATAACAAACTATGATTAAGAAATTATAAAAAGTATTTTCAATTTATTAATGTATTTAAAGAAAATAATAAAACAAAATGCGTGTGAGTTAATTGTTTCATGCAGATTTGTTTTCATCTAAGCTGCAGCGTTTTATTATTACTAACGGGTTTTTTAACAAGAACTTTATTTTACAACAGCAGCGTATTCGAATAACATGAAAGTTTTGACGTTTTACTTGTTAATATATCAGTAGTAGAAGCTTTGGTAATTGTTACAATTAATTCACTATAAAAATGCTGGATCTGTAAAAGCTACATTTCGGTCAACATAATCGTCCTTCTGAAACCGCTATTAAGAATTAAGTAGATAAATTTAAGACGGCTCGCTACATAATGTTTCAATAACAACGCGTATTCGACCAGATCGTTCATGTGAAAATATTGCAGATGTGAGCTGCAGTGCAGAAGAGATCAGAATTTGTAAATGCTTCGACGTAAACAATTGAGGATATTCACAATGACCACATGGCGATTTGTTCATAAAAATTTGGCTTTAAAGCCTTACAACGTGCAACTGGTGCTTGAATTACAACCGGCCGAACATTTATTTTGCCATAGGTGCACTGAATTTACTCAGGAATAACCCGCTGGTTTTTTTGAAAATCATTTTTTTCAGACTACAATTGTCTGGATTGCAGCATTTAGGCTTTAGGCTGAAAGCATAATGGTAAATTGCCGTTTAAAATAATTGCAAGTTTCATAATTTATTATTAAAAGAGATTAAGTTGGGACGTTAAGTAATGGAAAATTTACTGAAGTAAGAGCAATAGTTTACTGAAGTTAGAGCTATAGTAAGAGAAGTAAGAGCAAAACCAACACCTAGTGCTGTGAAAATAACTGAAAATGATACAAAAACTTCAGGAAAATATGTAAGGTCGCATATATCAAAGGGCAACCAAACCAAACGTTTGAATTTCGCAAAAAAATATATAAACGAGCCTGAAATTTTTTAAAATAATATTCTTTTCACTGTTGCATCTACAATGAAAATCTCTATATTTTAAAAACCAATGTAGCCCCCAGTGTAGAGAATTTATAACTAGCGCTGAACTACGTTTTCCAACAGAGCAATGATCATAAGCAAACCTCCAATATTATGAAAGAATCAATCATTGTCAAAAACCTTTAGATAATCATCTACAGTCCCCAGACCTCAATCCAATTGAGCACCCGTGCTAATAGTTGGTCAAAAAAAAGTAAGCAAAGAAAGATATCTTGCAAGGATAACTCAAAGCCAGTAATACAGGATGAATGGAATTTGTGCGCCTGATTTCAACACAAAACTCGTTGATTCTAGAAGATTGTCAGCTGTGATAAAGACAAAATGACTACAAACACAATATTAAATACAATATTTTACATAATTTAAATATAACTGTTTACTTTATTTTGAAGCACAAAATCAGGTTTTCCGTAAAAATTGTATTATATCTTTATGTTCCTTTTTTTTTTACTTTAGGTTAATGAGTTATATTTTGCTAAAGTTACTTATGAATTATGCAATATCCTATTTTTGTTTTAAATTTGTACTTGCAGCTGACAAAATGGCCGCCAGTTAAAAAAGTGTTGCCATCTTAAAGTTCTATACACCTAAAAAACACCCTATATAATAACACATTATTTAAACAGTATTAGGTGTTTACTTTATATTGACGCTCACGCTGTATGTTATTTTATTATAAGCTGTTTATTTATTTACAATTTATGTTGATATGATTATTCTGACGTCCTTTAAATATAATTTTTTTACTAGCAAATCCTAATGCATTTATATTCCCTGATATGACGGCCACTACATATTTAGTATTTAAAGTTTGGTACACTTTTTTACAACACTGAACTAACTAAGTACTTTTCAACTTAATAATTTATGTACTCGTATGTGTGTAAGTAAGTGTAAATTTTTGTAAGTGTATGTACGAGTATGTGTTCCAGTTCATGCAAAATAAATATTTAAATAAATTTCATTTGTATAACAAAAAAAGCAATAAAATTATTGCTTTTTTCCATTGTTAATAAAATATTTAAAAAAGCCATGCAATAACAAAAACAACAACAAATTTACAACGTAAATTTTCAATATTTTTTTTTTTGTTATAAACAACAAAATCATTTTTACATTAAGCATTGGACATTACCTTCAAAGTTTTTATCTTGCATAATATTGATCATTTCTTGATCTTTACTTTGACGTCTCTGATCCAGAAGACCCATATCGTCACGATAGCCTTTTTGTTCGCCAACATTGGCATCTTTGGAATTGATTTTACCTGTGAAGAAAATAAAATAGGAGTGAGTCAAAAACAAATTATTAATTTTTCTATTGTTTAGTACAACCATTATAGTTTGCTCTCGTTTAGCACTAAAACAAGACATCAATACCTGTAAGTAGCCTTAAACTTTGAAAAGGTTTTTTTAGAAATGTCCGTAAACTAAATATTTTGTCAATTGCCTTTCAGTTTAATGACAGGATTTTTTGTTTTTTCACTGAATACTTCTGAACTTTAATATGAACTCTCTTCCAACCAAACAAACACATGATTCTCTTGTCCCTACAATGTATCTATGCGTAATTGCATATTTGTGGGAAAGTGTGTTGGACCATAAAAACACCAGATCCCCCCTCCCCCCAACCAAAAAATATATACATATACATATAAAAAAAAATTGAATTACATTAATATTATAAAATCTCTTTTAAAAAGTATAAAATAAATAAAAAATTTGTTTGTTTTTTCTTGTTTTCCTTCTCTGCACTTGAACAATAAAAATAAATAAAAAGGTTTGGTACAACAACGCATCGTTGTATAATATAATAAGGACTATATACAGGACTAACAACAACTTACAACATCATGTGTATAATATTGTTGCTGTTACCGTTATATCACACGGGCAGCAGCAAAACAAATTGCAATTTTCACTTTTGGCAATAATCCAAATCTCCAATTACACATGAAATTTTTATTACAACAATGTTACGAAAGTACGTAAATGTATAAAGAGGGGTCACAATAACAACATCAGCAGCAGCAGCAGCAACAACAACAGCTACAACTACAACTGCTACTACAGCAATAGCAACAATAAGACATGATAGCAATTTATTATAATTTTTTTTTTTTATTTTGTTCTCTTTGTCGGCTGTTGATGGTTGAGATGATACCACTTGGAACAGTCGATTGTTGGAATGACGAATGTATTATTGTTGGCCCGTTAATTTAAGAGCTCATTATTATTGCTTTGAAGGAATTTTAAATGGTTTGTTAATGGTTTGATTTAAGGAATGATAAAAATGACGTTTCAGGAATTACCAATATACACCATAGCGGAACCAAATATTTCCTGATTTTTTTCAAATACATTTTGGTGGTTTAATAACACTTTTAAAAATCTAGTAAAACAAAAATTGTTTAAATATTTTATTGTGATGAAAAGGTACTTCTATTTTTTACATTATTTAAGAAATTTCCAAGACGACTTATAACGACTTTAGGGCTAATGTTCTCAAATCAAATCACATAGTTGATATTTAAAAATCATATACAATTTTTTTTGGCAAAATTTTTAAAAAATAGACACAATTTCCTATCCATTGTTATATAATATGTCTGTATTACCTTGGCTTACTAAGGTGCTCCCAGGGTTCAACTATGACATCCCTGCCAATCAGCTCCTACTACAAGCTTAATATTTCGTTTATCATTGTTCCAAATTTTACCAATTGTTTAAATATTTTCTCGCTTATAAAACTTTTGTACAGATCCAGTAGCATATAAAAGCTGCAATATTTTGTTTTTGCAATAGAAGTCAAGTGAGGTGCCCATTGTATTTAAATCGTACACCGTTCTAAACCATATTCTTTTGTTTAACTGTTGATTTTTCTATGTTCCTCTTTGCAGATAAAATCAGCAATTTTAGTTTTCTTGCACCTACAATTCAAGGACACCCTTTCCATGTAAATAAGATTCTCGCAAGCTTAACTCCTTATTGATTGATTTGTCAAATTTTAAGCAGATCAGACTAGTAATTTTGAAGTTTTCCTTACTAAAGGACTTAGCAGAGACTTTTGGTGCATTCAACTTTGATCTGCAATAACAGAGATCGTTTTTAAAAGAGGTAGTTAAAATATTGGGTAATATTTTCATTAATAAGGTCGTTTTATACACTCTTTTAAGATTAGAGCGGTTCCATCTCAATACAAAACAAAATTTTAGACATTTAGGATTTTTAGTCAATTTCACTTTTAATATTATTTTGCGAGTAAAAAAATTTTTTTGAAGTCGTTTGTTACATCTCGACAGTTTTGTTCACAGTTCGTACTTGTATATGGCGCAGTCGAAATAGATGCTCAGGCAATTAATATGCCTATATATAATTGAGTTACTTTCTTTGGAAAGGGGATAGATTGAAGAAGTAAAGCTGGTGAAAGTAGAAGAAAGCTTTATATCACAACCCTGTTTGTTTTAGTGCAGCATTGCAGCGCCTCTGGTGGTGAGTAGGCGCATTATTTTTTAAAGCTTGACTTTATAGCCTTTATATAATTATTTTACTTCGGTGTAGGGATGGACCCTGTAAAAAAACCATCAATGTTTTTTTCGATGCGATGCATTACAAACATACACCGATGTTGCATCGATATTTCATAAAATACATCGATGTTTTTTATATGTACATCGATTTTTTTTTAATTATTTATTATTATTATATTTTCGAAAAATCTTAAATTTATTTTTCATCTTCCAATACTTTTTTTCAATACTGTTTAGAAATAAAAGTTTACCAATTTTTCACCACTCAATCTGTTTCTTTGTTGAGTCCGACGTTCCCGCCGGAACCGATGTTCCCACCATTGCAAGGTATTTAAAAGCGATCTTGTAAAGCTTGGGAAACTGTGAATTATAATCTTTCCAAATATCCAACGGATTTTCGTTCAGTCTTCCAACAGGAGTCCTCAACTAGACTGAAAGTTCATCAGACAATATATCTTCAGTCTTGTTGCTTTTCCAATTTCTATGAACCAGTTTATAATGGCTAGTCCATAATGAGTATCCTTACTCGGATATCGGATTTTTCTGAGTCAGATTCAATATCTTAATTTTGCAAAAGAGTATTTTTCATTAATTCCTTGTTCTTTAATACAGCATTGGCAGCGGCTATTGCATCATTAAAGTGCATTTTTTTGAATCGAGGATCTAAAATGTTAGTTACGTATACACGTTTATATACCAATATACACGTTCTGTATATAATTTGTCATTTCGATGCATCGAAAGAAAACATCGATGTTTTCCGATTGTTACGTTTGAATGTTATACCACCGAAGGAGGGCGCTGTGATAAATATTAGTTATGATGGATAGAAAGAAAACTAATAATAAAAAATTACTGCAAAAGTTGGTTAGAAGGAAACAGCACAACATCGTAGAGCGTAGAAATTTGGAATATTTCAGAAATCCGACCCTGATAAATTATATAAAATTTGTTAAAGTATCGGAGGACGATTATTCAACTTCACTATCACTGGCCCAAGTCTCTGATGAAGCCAATTATTACGGATATATATTAGAATCAAATGTCTAGCGAAGCCTTTCAGATTCTCACAAGACACTTTGCCAAACATAACCTCAAATCAGGAAGATCGTGTGTTACGATGTAACACAGTACCTGAAGACACACACCCTTTCCTACTTATAGGATAAGCAGAATATAGGCTAGATATCAGATATTTGATAAATTTCAAAACCTTTAAACTAGTAAGACAATATAAGATCATATATATTTGTTTGAAAGATCATTGGGTTGTTTCTCATGGAGATTTGCTATGATGTAAATGATTTGTACTGTTTCTTTGTCGAATAAGAGAAATTTTCTATCCTGTGGTCTAACTAATCAACGGTTCATCCTGGAGTTAATTTTTGGAAAACATATTTTATATAACTAAAACTCATAATCGGGGTTTAGTGGGAATAACTTAATTTTGTGAGCCCTTCTAATCTAACTATATATTAATTTTGGTTTACGAGTATAATGAAACACTATTTTTTTTTCTTTATGTTCCAGTTCTTTTGCCCCTGCTGATGGTGATGTCTGTCTGGAACATATGTGCCAATGATAGTATAGTATATATGTATATATATATATATATATACATACATAAATACATATGTATATATTTATATATACTTATGTGTAAGTTTAAATTGTCACTACAAAACAAAGGGTCTCATTGCAAAAAAAAAAAAAAGAAGCCAAAAACAGAAAAACAGAACCCACAGCGAGCGGAGCATGTAGGAAACCTATATATGTAAAAATATGGTTGATAGTGTTAGCCGTTTTCAGACAGACACACAACATCCATCTACACTTCATTTGGCCCGAGGAAAAGGATTGAGAGTAAGAGTATATTGCTTTACCAACCTGAGGGGCATGCAGCATGTTGGCCAGTTGTGACATTCTGATAATAATAGTTCTCTTCCAGCCAACGTGGCGCACCATGTGAACGACATTTGCCAGCAATTTTATCCCAGGCACAATATGGATCCTGCAGCGCAACACATTCGCTATAAAAATGCAACGAGAAATAATAAAGAAAAAACATTTTGTTATTTTTCATTTTATTTTTTCATTTTGGTTTTGTAAAAAGCAGCAAAAGTCGCTGGTTAAGCTTTATTTAAATAAAAAAAATTGTATAAAATATATTGAAAGAAAAAACATACAAAATAATAATAAAAATAAATTTAATGTTTGCTGCATCATCATGCTGCTCATCACCAGCAACTAGCAACAACACTTGTCTGTTTATGTAGGATTTTATACTTTTTCAACTCTAAAATTCTGAGTAAGTGCATGAGGATGCTGTTGCTATTTATTTCATGCACTTATTTTATGCATTTTTTTTTTTTGAAATAAATTTCAGTTTTTTCCTGCCATCATCAACATGTGTATTTAACAATGAAAATTTGTGTTTTATAAGCAGAAAAAGTTGAAAGTATAAAAAAATATAATAAAATAAAATAAAAAAATGTTAACAAAACTCACCTGCAACTGGTGATTTTATCATTGTGACAACGATGCAATTGTATGGCAATCACTTGACTATCAGTGACAATGATTAATTTACCATCATCGTAACTGCCATCTTTGGGTTGATCTATAAATAAATATCAAAATTACCAAAAATAAATTTTCAACACACAAACAAATGTAACAGATTTTAGCTGAAAAACTTTTTTAATATTAAAGCTGTTCAAATGCACTGAAAAATATATTGAGTGATATATTTTATACAGGAAGTTTGGTGAATAAGAATAATAAAAACTACTTCAATATTTTGTATTCTTTAAGGCCTTGATAAAATTTTTATTTATTTATTGATTTGCATTTTGAACATTTTTTATAATTTTTTTCCTTTTTTTTTTTAAACATTTAAATTATTTTCTTTTATCTTGGGTTTGTACAATTTTGAGTTTCATTTTCCTCTCTCTCATTGTTTTCTCAGTGCATATTTGTATTTTGCAAAACCGATACATACCATACTGCATTGTTCTCACTATTCTCAAGTTGCGTATGGGCTCACTTTTTGGCAAAACATCTATCTCTTCTATTACCACTGAGGTTACCGTTTTATCCGAATCGGCTGATTCGGCATTAACCGATTTAATGATTTTACCATGATCTGTAAGTTCATAATACAGATATTTTAGTTATAATTTTAGATGAGACAGATTTCCGATAACTTACCAGTCCCCACAAATATCACATCATATGTTTTACCACCCGGCGTTTTTATCTGTGGATCCACAGCTATTTGTGTAAAGCGGTAGCTGAAAAGAAAGAACAAATAGATTTATGATTAAAGAGTGTGTAATGTTTAAACAATACAATTTATTTCAATTGTTAATAAGCTGTTATTTATAGTTAACTAACTGAACCAGTTGTGCTTCGCTACCCCCCTTTCAGATAAAGCCGTTTATAAACGTTGTAAAAAAGTAGGTGCAGAAGTGTGCATGGTCGAAAAATATTATCATGTAATAAGTATTTCTGAGTCAAAGCTGAACGCTGTAAAAATTTAAGATCGGTTAACAGGTACAGCTTTCAATATATCGTAAACAAAGGGGCGTGCTCCTCCCACTTTTCTTCTGGTATGTATTTCTATTCATGCCAATATACAATATACTTATATCAAATACTGCCGCTGTTGGTCAAAAAATGCCCAAGATATGACGATTTTAAATTTTGGGTTATATGGGCGAGGCCACGCCCCTTTGCCCACTGACAACTATGTACCAAATATCATCGACGTAGGTAAAAAAATGCCCAAAATATGGCGATTTAAATTTTTGGGTTACATGTGGGCGGTGCCACGCCCCTTTGTCCACTCACAACTTTATATAGTAAAGAATTTATTATTTCGTAAGAATATCCTTTTGTGAAAATTTAATGACGATCGGTCCAGTAGTTAAGACTATAAGCGATAACATGCCACAAACGGTAGCTTCTTCAAATAATCTGAGTAATTTAGTCTTTTGGCTTTCTTTAGGCATTTTTTAAAACAAAAATTTTAAGTTTAGTTTATTTTATCGCCTATGTTCTATATTCCACTACGAAGTGAAACTAAATCGTTTTCAATTCCACATGGACAATTTCACGGCGTTCTAGAAAACGAGGTGAAACTTTTAACTACGATGAACGAAACTAAAAGTGATATTTTACTTTTCAAATAATTTTCACTAAATTTAGAACACAAAATTAATGAAAATTTCACTTCCACTTCATTTTACAAATGTAGAACCCAGGTATATATGTTAGATTGCACAAAACTTAAAATAGGGGCTTCATGAAACTACATATATATAAACAATATATAGTAAAGTGTCATTATTCATTGCGATTTAAGTATTTTTTATTATTAAAATTGTATATCGCTGCATTTTTATTTGTAAGTATATATGCAAGTTTAAAGCGGGAACCTTCCTCACAAACATTTGGCATACACACTTTTTCTGTAAACAGACGAATAATTACTAGTCGAAAAAAGTTGCAGGAACAGTTTTGTAAGAACAGCTGTTTGTTTCAATTTATGGCATTTCTGTTGCATTTCACTTATATTAATCAAAAAGTTTATCGACACGGGAGTTACTGAACATGGACACAGGGCTGCCGGGCATCCGTAAATGTGATGTCGATACATTCGGCAATCGTACTTACATACGAGTATATGGGTGCGTGGACAAGCGGGCTATTATACAAATGTCATCGAAAGTATTCTAGTCAATTTTGTGAATAAAAAAAAACCCAAATGTATCCTTTACAGGTAATGTTGGATCTTCGAGTCTTATCTTTCAGCAGAGGGTGCTACTAATTTTTATTTTTAAATGAACGACTTGGAAATTTTTTTGGAGTGTCAGGATGCAGGATGAAAATTAGTCCTTAGACTTAGGTTTTGCAGTTAGGATTCGGGTTTTAGAAAGTATTCAACTCGTTCAAAAAAATATACATATTTATATTGAAGATCCGTGTTCAATAATTTTTTATTTATTGTAGGTTTAACAATTTCCTCATTTATTATATTTTATTTTATTTAAAAAAATAAAATACAAAATTTTCTTTTTACTTTTCGAAAATCGTTCTTCAATATTCTAAATTCTATTTTCAATTAAATTTTTTCTTTCTGACAATAAAATCAATTCCTTCCTTATGTTTTATAAAAAAAAAATGTTTCCTATAATTTATTTCACCTTTCACAAAGTATATATTTAAGTTTTAAGTAAATATTAGGCACGACCTCACATCTTTGAAGAATGATTTAAACAATTTAGCATCAAAAATGAGTGCAAAACAGTGTTGTAAAAATAGCCCTAAGAAGCTCTCTGCTATCGCTTAAACAACTAGAACTAGGAGGACTTGTGTCCTAAGTCTAAAGGGATAAAAAGCATTTTTGATCTACGTACAGAACTTTCTGTAAATTATTGTATCACAATCACTTTCGTTGGAAAAAGATAAATTTGATCAAATCGGTCCAATTCATCTTCATCCATCTACCTATTATAATCTGTTCAATATAATACGACATTATTTATATCAATATAACTTTATACAGCAATAATTCTTGAAGAAGCTTTAATCATTATCCACCAATAGGCAAATCCCTTATAACCTATTATGGTTACCTTATGGTCAAAAGAAACTCTGGCCTCTTGTGAGATTCTATTTATTAAGTGTTTCATATGAAACTTTTAATAAAACTTAACAATTCAGTCACATTTTGAAGACTATGTAGATCCTGAAGATAGTTAATCCCAATATATCCAAGTTGCGTTCCTGTAGAAATGGACAGTCACTTAAAAGTTGCTTATCCAAACTACTACATTGGTCATCATAATACACTATAAAATATTCTTCTGCCAAAGAAACTTCTGCAACCTTTTTAAAATACTTTGTTAAAACAATAGTTAAATTGTATGTCATTTAACCAAAGTAAAAAAAAACACAAAACTAACAACTACAAAAACCAGATTCAAATTGTTTAAAACTGTCACTAAGTTTCATGTTAAATCCCAACTACAAGTACTTACAACTAAACAATTGTCTCCCTGAATGTATGTACAGTGGGAAGCAAAACTGTCTGGATGTTTTGCATTAAGGATGGTGCTTTTGGATGCGCTCATGCGGCCTATGCCAGAAGTATTATTTTCCATCAGACTGGTCAGACAAATAATCCGTTTCCAGTCATCCAATTTTTGTGGGTTTTGCAGAAATAAAGGCGTTTTGTCACATTTCTATCTATCGGAAAGTGCTGGCTTTTTCTTTGCACACTGGCTACTAAACCAATTGTATTTAATGCGTGTCTAACCGTCCAGGAACATTTTTGCAACATTTTTCGGGGTCTTGTTGTCCTTATTATGTAGCAAAAGTTCAATCTGCCGGGCATCACCATTAGGGGTCAAATTACCGCATTCGTGATCGAATGAGCTATCGAATCGAAAAATGATTTCGATATCGAAATTATGATAAAATGATAAAAATGTTCTTGCCATAATCTCAAATAAGAAAATTACGATAAATTTTACTCGATATCGAATGCTGTAATTTGGCCCCAGAAAGCAGTTTTGGTTGACCCCCTTAATTATTATTGCAAGATACATTACGCCGTTTTTTATATCATTTACCGTGGATTTGCTTAAATTTAAGTTTTCAGCAATTTTACGGCATGCATAATTATTTTGCAACAAATTTATCACATTTCAATATCAGTTGGCGTTTGTCTCATCTTTTAATTTTTTATTTAAAAATCACTTCACAGGCCAAACAATAATGCACAAATAGACCAATAAAAGCTTGATAACGAGATCGCAACACACAAAAAAAACCAACGGATAATGTTTATTTCTTGTACTGTGCAATAATGTCCGTCCGAATAGTGAATTTTTTGTTTTTTTTTATTATTTTTTTGAAGCAATTTATGTGAGTTTTTGTGCTTTATAATTTAGAATAAGGTTCAAATAAATAAAAAAATACATATATCTGATAATATACCTATATTTGTATTATTTTCATTACCTTACTAGCTCAGAGAACTACAAACCCACCCGAATCCGCTTGCTAGAATTCTAGCTCAGAGCCAGACGGATTCGAGGCTTCGTAGAGCTTAATATTGTTAGGCCTAAGGAAATAGGCAGATAATAAAAAAGTATAAAAAAAAACTTCTTTAATGCAAAACATCCGGACAGTTTTGCTTCCCACTGTATATGTAAGAGTAAAGAGTTTTTGGTTAACCTGCTGCTCGAGACAGTTTTTACGATTTGAAAATAAAACAAAAAAAAAAAAAAAAACTTGACAACTTATGCTGTTTTAATTGTGGCTAAATATCTATACTAACAATTAGGAATTTTTTGTACCATGTAAACATTCTAGTAATTTTGTTAATTAGCAAAACTTCTGTACTCTTCTTCCAAAAACATTAGTTAGATAGGAAAATGGCGACAAAAGAGAGAGAGAGAGAGAGAGAAAGTAAGGCGAATACACCAAATGAGTAGAAGGAAGTATTGTGACAAAGCACTTTTGGCAAAATACGGTGTTGTGGTAATTTTTTACTGGCCACATTAACAAACGAATTATTTGATAATTTGGGTTAAAGGAATACGACATCAGCTAATTATAGAAAATAAATTATAAGGTAATGTTTTTATTTTAAATGTGTAGGTATGTAAGTGATTAGCAGCTAGGATTAAAAAGGAAGTTTCATTTTATATAGGATATATTTCTAATAAAGACAGTGGCTCACAGCTTATTTCATGCCGTGCACTTTTTGGTTTTTAAAGCTACATAAAAAGAAAACTAACAGGAACCTACAAAAGAAATTGGTGTTATTTAAAAGAAAAAACTTATAGTCGCATTTGACAAATATTTGCCGAAAAAGACGTAACCACTAAATAACATATATTTGAACTCGTTTATTTAATAACACTTTTCTTATTTAGGCTAAAGCACAATAAATATTTAGTTTTAATTTATTTGATGCTGTTTCATCTTGCACAACTTTTGTAAGAGTAAACAACGTCAAAGAAATTTATGTTAAAACGCTTTTTTGAGTAAATATTTTTGAGTAAATATTTGCTAAATGTGATCGTACCTTTACAAACAAAAAAAATTTATGTCAGACATGTACATTTTAAAACAAAAAAAAATCGTTTTTTCACGTCACAGCTTATTTTATGCAGGTACGTATGGGTTTGAAAACTTGAAATTAAAATTGCCAATTATACGATTTAATATTTAGTGTGATAGCCTTTATTAACTACATTTAATGCGATTTGGCATAGATGGAACCAGTTGTTGGATAATACTCGGCGAAACATTTGTCGACTTCGTCAGTAGCGCTTTTTTTAAATCGTTTTTGTTAGACATTTTGTATTTTCTTATGCTGATTTCTAAAATTGACCATGGATTTTCGATAACATTAAGGTCTGGCGGCGGTGTCACAATACCCGATTTGAGCTTTAAATCGTTATCCTGGTAAAATCGAAAATCTGATCTTATACCCAGGTTCTCAGCGCTTTCCACAAGTTATCCTTCAGAATCTCAAGGTACTTTAATGTTAAATTCCCAGTACCAGAAGCTGACATGCAGGTCCAAACCATAACACTGCCACCACCATACCATGCTTCATTATTGCCTTCAGGTTTTCTTTGCTGAGTTCTGTATTTGGTTTCCGCCGAACATTGGACATGACATCAGAACTGAATATGTCTAATGACTGCATAAAATAAGTTGTGACGTGAAAAACGAGTTTTTTTTTGTTTTTTATTTTTAGTATATTAAAATGTACATTTTTGCAATAAATATTTTTTGTTAATTAAACTATAATATGTTTTCTTTTTTTAAAATGCTTTTTTAAGTTTCTAGCAGTTTCCTTTTTATGGAGCACTGCATAAAATAAGATGTGAGTCATTGTGTATTTATTTAGAAACCACAAAACATTAGAAGTCATTAAAAATCTAGTAAACAAAATTAAGACCACGATTACCATTCACAACACTAAGTATTTTGATGTTGTATGTTGTAAACTGCGATTACGATTTACAACACTTATCGGTTTAATCGTATGAAAAATGCATGTTGTGTTGTAGTCGAGACAAAACAAAATTTTAGTGCTGGGAACAATAATCAGGCCCTAAATAATTTTAGTCTGACCGTTTTGTAAGAATTTTATGAAATTCAGTAGAAATTGAAGACTTTATTTGTAAAAACCAGTATTGAGTATTTAGTTCAAGGGCGAAATAATTCAAACACTATATACTCGTAATATAAATACAATTAAACAGTATCTACGAAGTTTTTGTCTTTTTTAAATACAAAAAACTTTTTATTTCTTCTGTCTATCCCTGTTAATTACAGTTGAGCATTAATTTGCTTTCCCTGTACTTTCTACTAAACAACATATTTTAATGAGAGAGACTTTTTCATCTTTCACAAAAAATATGTTGTAAAAAGCAACAAGCAAGCAGCAGCAATTAAAAAAAGAAACTAGTTTAATTTGTTGTAAAAAGAAATTTGCATTTTTATTTAATTTACCGAAGAAAAATGTTGGAACAGCTAAAAATACGTACAAAAATATCTTTGGATTTTAGCATATGGATGCCCTACATAAAATAGTGTTAAAATGGCACGAATGGTCTTTAGACATACATACACATAATAAGAAAATATTAGTAATTAAAAATATGATAATTAAGCAAACACAGTTTGTTTAATGCAATTAAAAGAAGGAAATTATTTAACGAAAATAGCGTGACATACATTTATGTCAAATATTTTATAAGACTATGTTAATAAGGTCATATACAATAATAATTTTTGGCTTATTTGCATTATAATTTAGACAACATAAAGAAAATGTAAGTGCAAAAATAAACTAAAGCCAACTTCGTGACAAACAAATAAGTGCAAACCAACTGCAGCCAACTTCATTTTATATGTATATGTATTGTGAGCGTCAAGTTAACACCTAAAGTTAACACCTAATATTGTTTAAAAAATGTTTTATTATATACACTACAAGTAGAAATTTAAAACAAAATATATTGCATAATTTGTAATTAGCATAAGCAAAATTTAAGCCATTAATAAAAACTAGAAAAATAAGGAACATAAATAAATAACTAAATTTTAACAGAAAAGTACCTGATTTTTTGTTTCAAAATTAAGTCATCAGGTATATTTTAAATTATTACAATGTTTTGTCTCGAAATCAGGCGAAATTTTGTTCTATTCATCCTGTATTATCACCTTACAAGAAATGTTTCTTTGCCTTATTTAGTTGTCCAGACATTTCCACAGGTGCTCAATTGGATTGAAGTCTGGTAACTGCTGGGGATAATCTAAAGGTTTTGGACAACGACATTGAGCAATCACTCTTTCACAGTTTTGGATTTATTGGTTTTTCGTTTTTCTTTTTTTTCCACTTTTTTCAATATTTCCTGTTAAACTGTGCCAATTTTGTAACATCAAGTATCAACTTAAAATAATTCAAATGTGTCCGCGTACAACGCTAGAACAACTTTTAAATGATTTTAAACTATTTCCAAAATGGCCGCTTAATACTAAAAATAGGGGAAATGGTTAACATTAAAGCATACACAGTCCAGAAAATCGTTTAGCATTTCATCCATGAAAATCCATAACAAAGACAGAAAGGCACCAAATAAAATTTTCAATGAACATATGAACGACACATTTTAAGAAAAATAAGAGCAAATCTAAGGCTATTAGCTACACGGCTGGCCTCCGAACTTAAAGCTGAAGCAGAAAAACAATTGGCACTATTCGTCAACAGACTGTGCAGGCTAAATTTCACCTAAGAACATGTTTGCGAGGAATCTGCATTTTGGAATTTAGTCATTTTCGCCATTGAATTTAAGTATGTTTGGCGGAAACCAAATACAGAAAAACTAATGGCAATAGGGACGCATTATGGTGATGGCTTTGTCATGATTTAGGCCTGTAACTCAGCTGCTTGTACTGGTAATTTAACATTCGTTGAAACAACCATGGACAAGTTTAAGTACCTTAAGATTCTGAAGGGCAACTTGTTGGAAAGTTACCAGGATCGTGGATCGTTGCAAAATCGGCTATTATGCAAACGTGACTAATATGTATATTACTGAACACATTTAATGACACCGCCACTACATTCGCCAGACTTTAATGTTATTGAAAATGTATGTTCCATTTTAGAAATCAGCATTAGGAAATACAAAATTGCTAATAAAAACGATACAAAAATTGTTGTAGATAATAGAGGCTATCACATCAAATATTAAATCGTGTAATTGTCAGTTTCGCAACCCATACGTACCTGCATAAAATAAGCTGTGGCGTTTAGCAATAAATTATTTTTGTTTGTAAAGGTACGGCCTTTACCAACAAATGGCAAATATTTGCCGAAAAAGACGAAACCACTAAATAACATACATATGTATATTTGAACTCGTTTATTTAAAAAAACTTTTCTTATTTAGGCTAAAGCACAAAAAATATTTAGTTTTAATTTATTTGATCTTGCAAAACTCTTGTAAGAGTAAACAACGTTGACATGAATACGAACTGAAAAAAGGAGGCAACATATGAAGAGAAATTGAAAAATGATAATTACAGCAAATTTCGAACCACCAGGTAACACTGGTTAAAGGATTGATGTTTGTCTGTTGGCTAGCGGGCACTGCAGTGATGCAGAGGGTTAGAACGCAAATAATTCTGATGAGAGAATGTGGTTGTTCTCGAAACATGTAAATTCAACCCAGGTTCGAATCCCAGCCAAGAAAAATTATCAAATAAAAAATTTTGTAAAACAAATCCTACCTTCAGTAAAAATAATTTAATTAAAATTAAATTTAATAAACTTGAGCCTGACTAAAGAAATACCAAAAAAACAATAATATTATTTATATTCTTATAATTAAACTTTTCTTTTAATAATTTATGGTGTTGACTTTATTTTGACGCTCATAATATATTTAAAAGTATAATGTACATACTTGAATGATTGATTCAAAATGACACAACACAAGCGTCTGAATTTACAGACTTGATATTTGAATTGTAAAAAGAAGTAGTAGCTTATTATTGGTTATATCTACATATGTATGTCAAGTCTCAAATAAGCTGGTATGATTCTGAATTAAAGCAAACAACCTTAAAGAGAATTACTGTTTATCTTTGATATTAAAAATACTGCTGACAAAACCACCTACATATATGTAAGCCACTAATATAAGGTATCAAGGAAATCGTTTTTGATCAATATTTTCACAACTTTTTGTTCGACTTCCTTCAATAAAACTTTTCTTTCAGTTATTTTCTTCACAACAGAAAAAACTACACATAAAATACCAAGAAATGCAAAGAAACAAAATCAACAATAAAACTTTTATTTATTGTATTTCTTGGCATATTCTTGTAATGTCATTGTGGTCAAATTTTCTTGCATACAAAAGTATGAAAACAGAAATTTCAATTTTTTTTCTACTTCAGCTTAGTCTTATTAGTTATGAAAAAATAAAGATAACTGTGCTAGAAAAGAAAGCTTTACATTCCAAGTATGTATGTATGTACATATATTTAACCAAGAATAGAAAAATAACATTGTGTATGATTGGTCTAAATAGACATACTCGTATTGTTGATGGGTCTACTCTACTACTATTATATGCAGTACAACCAACATACAACCTTTCTGCCATTTACCCACAAATATTCATAAATATATATATTTTTTCGGCAAAAGTTTTGTGGTCAATATTGTCAGTAAAAGTGTCATTTGTAGAGAGAGAGTGAGCACAAAAAATTTCTGTTCTATTGTTAAAAAAGCATGTTTGAACATGACCGAACATTGTTAAGAAATGAAATAATGTAAAAATTGTCATGTTGCTGCTGCTGCTTCCTTTACTACATATGTACATGCATATGTATGTAATATTTGTAATATGGTTGTACTTGAACCGGATGTAATTTATTTGGTTAAGTCAGTCAGAGTTAGCTATTGTATTGTATTGTATGTGTAGTATTTGGTTAAATTTAATTTTAAAAACATGTGATATATCCGGAGTGAGTTTTTACTTGTAAGCTAAAGAAATTCGTAAAATAATAAAGAGAATAATTATTTAAAAAATTTGCATACTTTTAGGATTTAATAAACTCTTAAAATTAAATCATAAATACAAAGCCTAAAAGTATGCTAGAAATTTACTTCTATATAATAAACTAGAAAATTTATACATTCTTACATTATAAAATTATAATATTTAGTTAGTATGTTCAAAGCATTTTTTTTTCACAAATTAGGTTTTAAAAATTTACATGTTTTTAGAAATCATAAAATTAACTGTTTAGCCTAAAAGCAGGCTGTATTATGTAACAAACAATATACAAACTAAACAACCTATGCTTTACTATACAATTATCTAAGTATTATTTGTAGGACAAAGAAACAACTATGTGATCCTTTATCTTTTAAATTTATTTTATATTGGGAAACAGTGTAACTCTCCATAAGTAACTATGAATAAGACGCCATTTTTTTATTATGTAAAATGTCTTGTAACTCAATTCTTATAAATATGTCATGCTGACACATGATAATAAATTTTCTCAGGGGGATTTTTTTTTCGTTTCAATTCAATATAGATGGAACAAAAAATATGTTGAATTTGATTAAATAGTGGCCGGGTTATAAGAATAATAAAATAGCCATCTAATCAATGTATCCAATACGAGAGTGGGTTTATTGTAGAGTGTGGATATAAACAGCAGGATGATGATGGAAATTTGGTTAAAGTTTTTGGTAATGCAAGTCTGTGTAAAGTGTGTAAAGTCAGCAGGAAATGACAGGAAAATATTAGTCATGTAACATATCCTTTATGAGCATTAGTGCAATGATCATTAGTACGACGATAGTACAAGAAATGTTTTATTAACAATATGGATGTGTGTAAATGTAAAAAACTTCAAGTTGCCAACTGTAACTTCTGTTAAAATAAAGTTTGATTAGATCAGAGGAATCGGGTAGCTTAATGAACAAGATACAGATCGAGAAGAATAATACAGAAAGATGTGAGAAGCAAATGTAAATGTAAGATTTTAGTCAGACAATGTAGAGAATATATTAAAGGGATGAAGGTAGTTATAAGTGAGAGATGGGGCATATTTTAAAAGATATTATTTCAGACTTTCAAAACAGTTTCTCTTCTAAAACCTATAAAGACACTCAATCAAGTCCTCCATCCATATAACTGATATGAGAATGTTTCGTTGAGATACCTCCGGCATTCTTGGGCATGTTTCAGTATAAATTTAATACATCTGACAGATATGCGTTGCTACGTTAGTGAAGTTCTACAATGATTCATGGAGTGTGGAATTTAAATTCAAAACTTCTCAATAGAGATTACTTCTTTATTACTTCTAGTTTAGATCAAAGATAGATGACGTCTTTTCATAGCAAACCCCTGTTCTAGTTTAGATCAAAATTTCATAGAAAATCCCTGTTTTAGTTTAGATCAAAGGAGTTGTAGGGTTAAGGTAAAGATAAAGAAGGACAAGAATAATAATTTTATTATAGAGATAAAAAGGAGAAGCAAATGCAAATGCAAATGATAGATTCAAGTCAGATAATGTAGATAATGTATTAAAGGGACGAAGATAAATACTTAATGACAGTTGACACAAATTTTTAAAGCAAAACAGTCTCTTTTCTAAAAGCAATTAATACACTCAATCATGTTCCCCATATGAGTAATATTTTAGAATGTCTCCTTATTAATGATATTTTAGTATGCCATACATTCTTGGGCTTGTTTCAGTATAAACTGAACATACATATGTAGGAGTCACAGACAAGTTGCAAAACATTTAATTGCTGAGGAACTAAAACGTAGATTCTTGAACTCTGGAAGGAGTTTTAATTCCAAACTTTTCAATGAAGATACCATTTCCGATTTTTATCGTAATGAAAACTAGGGACAAGGTAGTTAAAAGCTATGTTAAAGATCTGAGTGGCTAACTAGAGTTTAAAGTGAAATATTTGTTAAGAGATCCCCTTCAATGCCATGACAAGACATATCAGTTGCCTACTCCAAATAGGTAATCTGACGCTGTATTGTGGACTAAACGAGATATTATTTAGATTCTAATGAAACGAAGATAAAGCGAAGAATGTCTCTCCTGCAGGGTATTGACGGGTATGTTTGGAAAATGATTTTTGGTAGGTCGCAATAATCATGTTACAGAATCTATTGTGAAGAAACTTCTCTGGAGTAACTAAAATTTATCACAGACTGAAGGAGATTGATTTTTTCTATAGCCAACAACATTCGAAAAACATACATATAAAAAAATATTTATATAGAAATTACCTAAAATATTTGTACAATTATTGTAAATTTAGGCGACGTACAACTTCTACGACATTACAACATCAGTTGTGAATTGAATACAAATATTCGGCAGTATAAATAAATATATTTGCTTTTTTTTGAAATTCCATTATTTGTAAGCAAAACTCTAGACATTATTCTAAACTTATTACCCATGTAAAACTATGGAGTTAGAATAGCAGCACGAATAAAATTAAAGCTAAAAGATTTGTTGATAAAGAGACACGATTGAAGCGAAAAGTTTGTTTTATAAAGAGTCAAGTTTGAAGCTAAAATCTTATTCTAAAAAGAGCGGGATTGAACCGAAAAGTTTGTTTTAAAAAGAGTCACGATTGAAACTAAAATCTTATTCTGAAAAGAGACGGATTAATGCTAAAAATTTGTCCTATAAGAGCCACGATTGGAGCTAAAAGTTTGATCTAAAAAGACCCATGATTAAGCTTAAATTTAGACAGCATTCTAAACTTATTATCAATTAAGAAGGATTGAGCTAAAATTTTGTTATAAAAAGAGCCGAATTGATGCTTAAAATTTGTTTTATAAAAAGACACGATTGGATATAAAAATTTGATCTCAAAAGACCACGATTAAGACACCATTCTGAACTTATTACTCATTGAGAACAATGTTGGAATAGTAGCAAGACTCAATTTGAAGCTAAAAGTTTTCCGATAATGAGCTTTAAAACTAAAAGTTTGTTCTATGAAGAGTCACGATTGAAGCCAAAATATTTTGATTAGCAATCAAACGCTTTTGAAATACAATGTAAAAAGTATATATATTCTGCCGATTTTCTTTTCCAATCGAAATACACAATAAACCCCTGATATTACTAACTCTGAAAGGCCACAATGCTTTTTGTTCAAAATTAAACAAAGTTAATTTATTTCTTTAAAGCTCTATTAGAATCTCTAAATCTGAGTTCCTATCAGATTTGAATAACAGAAAATTGAATAAGATTTGGCAAAGTTTCTTAATAAAGTGTAAAGCAATTTGAAAAATGTACATGAAGTTTAAAAAATCTAAAAAATTAAGAAACATATTTCAAAGCAATACTAAATCCTCTTTTGTTTAAGCGATTTCCCTCCTTGCTTGGAAATCATTTAAATTACAAAATTATTATAGCTCTGTTACAAACACACGAATTGAACAAAAACAAAATAAAAAAAAAACATTGCAAAGACTTTTGCATATTTATGTGTTTTAAATGTAAAATGGCTGAAAATAAGCATAAATATGTATGAGTAACAACTACATGTAAGTGTGTGCAAAAACGTGTGTAAATATTAACTATTATTTCAGGACTTCCTTTTCTTGTTTCCTATTTTGTCTCTTCCATTGCTGTTGTTTGTTTATCCTGGTAACAACCATTATGGCTTTCAGTTGCTATTACTTCTTTTTTGTTGTTTCTCTCTACTTTTGGTTAATGTTATTTTGCAATTACATCAACAAACAATAAGAACAACAACAACAACAATAGAAACAACAGTAATAAAAACGACAACAACAGTAATAAAAAAACAAAGTACCCAGCATACCATTCTAGGAGCGCTCCGAAAAAGGAGTCAGAAAAGAGTCCAACTAAAGAGCATTTTCGAAGCGCTCCGAAAAAGGAGTCAAAAAAGAGTCCAACTAAAGAGCATTTTCGGAGCGAAAGAAAAATTTGCTTAAAAAATTAATTTTTTTTCCATTTTTATATACGTATTTTATTTAAATGAATTCCATTTTATTTTTTTTACTGTAAATACAATTTATTTAATTTTTTTCCATTTCGAATTTAGTTTATTTGTAAATGAATTCGCTTTTTGTTTAAGTAAAAACAATTAAAAAAAAAAAAATAATAAATGTGAACTTTTAATTTTTTGAATTTAAAATTGCAATGACTCTTATCTGACATGATATAAGAGCTCTTTCTGAGCCCAAAAAACCCTTATAAAAGACTCTTTTCTGACATTATCTAAGAGCTTTTTCTGAGCCCAAAAACCCTCATAAAAGACTCTTTTCTGACATTATCTAAGAGCTCTTTCTGACGGACCATTTTTGAATGTAATGACCCTTTTTTCTGAAGGTTTTCGGAGCAATAATAATTGTTTTTTGGGCTCATAAAGAGCATGAACGCTCCGGAAAAGGTGTCAGAAAAGACTATTTTCGGAATAATATGGCTTGCTGGGTATCTACTCATATACTTAACCAAAAGAACGTTTGTTTGCTAGACTCTTTACTATATATAGTACTCGTATATGTATATAGCAGAGTATAGTATGAGACTTGTACGTGGTAAATATGCAGCTAATCCTTTTAGCAAAGTTGACTTTGTTTCCCCCCTAAAGATAATGAAAGCCATGCACGAAGATGTCAACACAGCAGCAAACAAAAAACAAATAAAACATTGGAGTAATATGCGAAGAAAAAATGTAGAATGGAATGAAATTGTGATACTGATACCATCACTATTGTTTATATAGTTTGAGAGTGATTAAAAACAAGTACAAGTACAAATTTAATAAAGAACCCAAAAAAAAATTAATTTTCTTTAAGAAGGAATATTTTCAAAAATTAAAAAAAATTGGCCAGCTTAACTGAATTTACAAGCCTTATATACTCAATAAAGATTTTTTTGGGTATTACTGTTATTCTCGTAAATGGACCTTATATAGGAACTGTGGCCAATTAATGGACTGAACTTCCAATAGAAAAATATTTATTTATATAAAAATATTAGATGTAAAATTTTAGTTTGATATCGATATTTATAAGATATTTACGAATGATAATGTGATTTTCGGAAGTGGTATGGTTCAATTACCATAAAGTTGGTTACTTTGATTTAAATATAGTATACCATATGTGGATTATTTCTGTCGAATTTCCACTTAAAGATAAATCACAAAACAAAGCGTAAAGATGAATCACAAAACGTTTTTTCTTCGGTTTATATTTGACCATAGTCACCTTTCGAAAATAACTTAAAAGCTCATAAATATCTTATGTAAAGCATTCTAAAGTTGAAAATCGGCAGAAGTAATCTACATATACATATATGTACGTAAATCATAGTACCGAATTTTATGACGATGGGTTCTTATGGGTTCATCATTGACCGCCATATAAACTCCACTACCGAAAATAACTTAAATGCTCCTAATGCTTAGTTTTCACTATGTCATTTTTGTTGGCAAATTGTTCAAATTGTTGGCAATTGTATGAAAACGGATTGTCATATCATGATTGCAATCATGATTGCAAACATAGATGACGCCATATGACAACCCGTTTTCATATAATTGCCAACAATTTGGATAATTTGACAACAAAAATGACATAGTGAAAACGCGTTTATTTTAAAAATCACTTTCAAGTTGAAATTCGACAGAAGGAATACAAAAATATACATATGTAACTCAGCGCACCGAATTTTATGACGATGGGTTCATTTTAGACCATAGCACCCATATAAGTCATTATAAAGTTGAAATTCGACAGAAATAATCTAAATATGGGTATTTCCATGAAATGGTCCACCGTGACTTAAAAAATCACAACGCTCGCATAATTTTTTTTAAGGAAAAAATTAAATTAGATTAATTGTAGTAATTTTTATTTTTCATTTTTGAATAAAAGTTTAATTTTTTGGTAAAAAAAATATATATACATACATATATGTATATAAAACTACTAAAATATGTATGAAGGTAAAAAGTGTCACGTGCGTAATCAACAAATTATTTTTTTCTTAGCAAATTTATGCATAGTTGTTTTTGAACAAAGCATGATTATAAAGGTCCATTATTAACCTTTATAAAAACATTTTTCCCGAAATAAAAATTTCCTACAATTCGCTTAATTTCGCACTTTTTCTTACGGCTCTAAAAGGCACTTCCATTTTTTGTCACGTGCTTAAGTCAACTTTGATTGCATGGAACTTGGGTACCCAGTGCTCAATTTTCCAATATATATACTTTTTGAAAAGTCTCATCACATACAATGAACGATTCTATAATTCCATTCCAATCCATTTCAATTTTCACAATATTCAAAGACAATTAAACGTGTACAAATGTCGCGTGCATAACCATGGAAACACCCATATATATAAATCATAGTAACCAATTTTTTGCTGATCGGCACATAATTGGTCATAGCTCCCATATACATAGGGACTACATTTATAAAAATATCTTGTAATTATCGATATCGAAATAAAATATTTCACCGAACGGTTATATGTAAGTAAATTTTTCTTTAGATTTTGTGAAGGTCTATCCAGAATTGGCCACAGTTTCCATATAAGTTCCACTTCCGAGAATAACTGGAATATCCGAAAAAAATCTAAAATATATCGTTATTGAGATGAACATACAGTAAAATAACGATCGTCACATAACCGAAAAATAAAATAACTCTTATAAACATACATAGTTATCGATACAAAATGTTACAAATTTATTTTTCAAGTATGCATTTATAATGAATGCATATTATAAACGACTTGCGAATTCCTTGCTAATCGAATGATTTAGTATTATTATACAAATTTTCCAGTTGTGGCAGTAAAATTTTAGATGAGTTGACAAAATGTTTGCGCCCACTACTAAAACATTTTGATCATTAAGAAAGAATCATTTGATTGGCAAGAGTCAACCAAAAAAAAGAATTGCTTTAAATGGAAATTTTTGCATTTTTAACATTAAAGCATTAAACACATTCGCCACAGTAGGCTACACGTCTGCAAATGCCGATGGCTATAAATGCCGCCCTGTAGCCAGCAACGACAAGCAGCTGATTCCGAAATCCGACGTTTTAATAAAAAATAAATTTGTTCTTCGATCTTTTTAAATAACATTATGTTATGAAAAGAATTTTGTTGATTTTATAGAAGTTATTACTAAAATACAACAAAAAAGTAAATAAAAACATTAAAAATAATAAATCCTAAACAATAAAATACTTACAAACTTTAATCAAACAAAACAATGAAAATATAAACAGCTGTTATCAGTAATCCATTTATATTTCAGTGGTGCCGCTTAAGACTTTAATTTTTTCAAAGTAGCGTTTTTTTCATGAAACATGAAAAACATATGTACATACATAATTTCAGACATGCTAAATAACTTCATTCAATATTTAACAACTCTTGATGCATAACTAATCATAATATTTTAATTTTGTATTTTACTTTTATTTTAGAAAAAAAAGTTTTTCTAAGCACTAATTTGTTTTACACATTTTGTTATATGGTCAACACTGTTTTTGTTTTGTAGCCAAAAAAATAAAATAGTTAAATTAAGTTTAATTTAACAGCCTGCTTAAAAACGTGTGCATTTTATTTTTAAGATATTGTAGTCGGTATAATATCTGTGGCGAATTTGTACAATGCTTATGCGAGCTACACAAACCTTTGCCCATGTTTTGGAACTTTGGTCAATACTTCTCGCGTCGTAAAGATGTGAAACAAAATATTTCCTCGTTTCTCGAAAACTGACAGAAGAATGTGTCTGAAACTCCTGTCAAAAACTATTAACAGAGATTACGTCGTTACGTTAGAAATGTCATATGCCGATGTTAATTTTCAGTGTCTGAAAACGCTAATCACAAATACTGTTGACGGCGAACAAAACTTACTAAAATTTAAAAATTTTCAACGACGTCGGCAAAAATACAACTTTAATGTTTGTTGTTTACAAAATAATGTCTTCAGGCAGAGCTCATCCAATTGTGGTCGACTGGACAGTGGATCGTACAACACACTTTCAATATAGGAAAATTCAAGTCAAATGTTCACAAACACTACTCCCTCTATCCTCCCTCCCATAACCTATTTTCCTAGTTCCAACACAATGCATTGCATAAGTAGGGGTCGTCACCTGACTGCATGTCCAAGAAAAAAAATAATTTAAATTAAAAAAAAAAAATATTATTCATTGTGATTTAAATATTTTTTTACTTTTAAAATTATATCTCGCCACGTTTTTAGTTGTGAGTATATTTGACAGTTCAAACCTTTCTCACAAAAATTTTTCAGACACACTTTTTCTGTAAACTGACAGTAATTTTCTTACGTGTTAGAAATTTTTTCCGAAGAAAAATTTTTTTAGTGAGAGTTTTTTGCACCACGATTCACGTTTACATTTCGAACAATTTTTCTGGAAAATCGAAGCTTTTATTTACATATGGCATCATTATTAGTTTACAAGTGGTAATATGCGGCCATTGATTTATTTGGCTTTGGTTTTAAGGTGTCAAAAAATAAATATTAAATTATTTTAAAATATTGTGTATATTTTTCAAAAACAATTTAAAAAATTTTTGATGAATAAATGAAATGAATAATTTAATTTCACAAACACCACAGATAGAAATGTAACCTATAGGTTACATTTTCATTTTTGTCCAGACAAAATATAAAAAGAACCAATTCGAGCTGAGAGTTGTTCGTAAAAAATATTTTTTCTTTCACAAAAAGAGCGACGTCAAAATTTATATAAAAAAAACTTTGATCGAACTAATTAATAATATATAAAAAGCAATCGTTTTTCATTGATGAAAAGTTTTCTTAATTTTAAATTTTTTATATTCAAACATTTCATTAAAAAAAAAGAAGAGAATTAATATTATTAAATTATTATAAGAGCGACGATTTAGTATATGATGGGAATTCCTTTCGGTAGTTCTCAACAACATGAAGCAAGTACTGCTTGTCTTCTTCGATGTGTTAAGGACCGGTTAAAATCTGTAATAAGTTTGACTTTTCTCTCAGCAGCATCATTAACAACATTAATATTTTTCAGAATTTTTGAACGCCTTTAATGTATTCTGCTCTTTCGTGCCAATTTGAGGGATCAAAGTTTAAAAAATTGGTGTCTATTTCCAAACGTGCAAAAAAGTTTTAGTTTCATGTGTTACAAAGCAACTCAAATCTTTAGATTGAAATTCTTTTAATTCTTCAATACTAGCGCAAACTTTTTTAGGCAGTGAAATTACATTGTCTTCCTCTGTTTCGATCTCAGTTGCAAGTGCCGCAACCATTTTTCTTTTTACGTCAAAGGGTACGTTGCAATCAAAGAACGCAAGAGCAACTAACTCTTCCGATAAATACCATAGGTGGTTTCGGATTTTTACTAATAATGGTATTGATATGTTTGGGTCAATATAACTTGCAATCTTTATAACCAGCTGTAAATCGTTATTTGGTGCTTCGACAGCATAAGTGGTTCTGAACCAGTACGGAACATACAGGCGTACCAGAAATATACAAATATTTCGCAAACTATTTAACTGGCTGGAAGACATTTGAAACTGTTTTTGTAAAGCATATTTTTTAAAACATAAATGGCTTTCGACATGAATCTTGCATGGAATGTTGCCCCAGGTGCATGAAATGCGAAATTTGGGATGCTGCCACCAAGAAAAATATACGTCAGTTGTAATAACTCTTTATAATCATCTCGAATATGGTCCTTTTCTAAATGTTTAATACAAAACTCTTTGCTGAAGTTACATTCTTCGACACTTACAGCACGTTGCACTTCTTCATCCATAATACCAACTTTGAAATCTTCCAACTTAAAAGTGTTCCATGCCCTGGACCACTAAATTTTCCAAAATATACCTCAAAAACAGCTCGCAGTAAGATTTCTGCAATATGATGCCTGCACGGTAACCACATCAATCCGATCTAATTTTTTCTCCAGCAACATTGCTGCCCCATTATGTTGACCAGTGTTGGTAGCAGTTGTGTCAAGGCACACCATTTTTAATGAATTTATCATGTTGATTTTCGTTAAATAATCATATATTGATTGTGCGATTGCTGCTCCAGATCCAATTTCAATAATTGGAATGGCAATTAACTTTTCAATTTTTCTGCAGTTAAAACAATAGCTAGGCGGTCAACTTTTTCTTATCCAGCCATTGCAGCAAGTAGTTTACCATCCCAATGTAGAACGAATGTGTCAGGAATCTGAAAAATGTTACTTCTACACATTTTCTATTTAACAGAATAAATTCAGCTGATTCGGAACGGAACAGAAAGTAAAGACTAATTCTGCCTTTACATGTAGATAAGATAAAAATACCGTATTTGCCGGACGATATTTAACGCATCGACAAGTGAATTCTGTGAATCCCCGAATTGAAGACGATGACAGCGTAAGCCATAACACCAACACACATAAATAGGGAATTATGAACGAATGCATCAAAGCAACTCAAAAAAACATAAAAACAAAAAAATATTAGTATTTGCCGGACGATAAGACGCACGCTGAATTTAGGTCAAGTTTTCAGAGTAAAAAGGTGCGTCTTATCGTCCGGCAAATACGGTACATAAAAAGAAAAAATTTTGTGAAAAAAAAATTCCTAACTTATAATATCAATGAAAAAACGATTGTTTTCTATATATTTTGAACTTTGACCTCATTGTGGCACGGGTTGGCACACTCTGATCGACTTAAAATTTTACCACATGAATTTTTACATCAAATTGCACATTTAACCAATCCCCAAATGCAAAATTCGAAAAAAAAAATTGAGGCGAGGTCTAATATACATATCATATCATATCATATATTTCTTCAGGAATATCAAATGCAACAGTAATTTGAAATTGTACCAAATGACTTGTGGTAGTACCACGGTACCAACTGAGTCTCAAATGTATCAAAAAAGTACATATGTCCATGTTTGCTAACACTGGTTCAGAACGAATGGGTGAATCCACCTTTACAGAACATGGGTATTGTTTTTTTAAGGCTAGTGTTTATTTTGAACTTTTTGGAGAGAGTATTTTATTGGCGTGTTTGTGTTAAAATCCGATTAATGTTCTTACCTTGGGTCTGAGTTTGGTTCTCATTGCCCATAATAATGAGTCCAAGAAAAACTTGTTTTGACTGCAATGACTCTGATTTAATACCGAATCAATTCAGATTAATTAAGAACAAACAAATTCAGGACAACCTTAAATAATCCAATAAGAATAATTAATACAAATGAAACAGCTTTCATAAAGCATGTTTAAGGGATTTTATTACGGAATATAACTTATTGCCACAAAGTTTAGCACTAAATTTCTTATAGAATCAGTATAATTCAAATTAAGTATGTAAAGTGTGTAAATAGTTGACTTTCTTTGTTCCTATTCAATCTTCATTAAACCACTCTTAATTGCAATTTGCTTCTAATTAAACCGAGGTAAACCCTAACGAGCCTCTTAAGCCGCAAACAAAAGAAGAATTCAAAAGTGGTTATTTAGTAAATTAAACGAAGTTAATCAAGCCTGTATCATTTAATTGGTCTAATTAATAGTTTATTTTCTTTTATCATTCTTGCACTGTGGCACACTGCACTGTGTGCTCGTATTGCCATTGTGCTAAATATTTGGTTTCATATTGTTACTTTGTAGTGGTTGAAATTCAAGTAAACCTCTTTAGTTAAGGGTTAACTAAAGGTTACACTCTCGACAATTTTTATGAGACCTTAAACAAGATTCGTTTAATTTTCCAAAAACTAAAAAACACTAAAAAATAAAAAAGAACAAGAAAAAAAAAGCGAAACACACTTAAACGAATCATCAACAACATCCGTTCCTTCGCCCTGTCTAACTATAAACGCTGTCGTCATTGTGTGTGGCACAAAAAAACCCTTGCTAGTAATGGCGTAGCAAAAGGAAAAACCTCATCCAAAATAATATTTTGTGTTGTCGTACAAACTCATAAATGTGGTTGCTTGGTTGTCTTTTGGAAGGGGTTAAAGTGAATGAAACATACAAATTTTGTATGTTACGGATTTCATTTTTTTCCGGGTGTTGTTGGAATGGTTGCTGAAACTTTTATTCAGTGTTGGAGAGTGTGTATTCAGTGCAACACTCACTAATGTCATTGTCATTGTTGTAGCTGCTGATGTTGTTTCTTGTTGTCATCATCATCATTATACCCTACACCACCATAGTGGGGATTTGTGCTGATGTTTGTAACGCCCAGAAATATTGGTCCAACACCCACCTTAAAGTATACCGAACGGCTCCAAATCACTTTCTGAGTCGATTTAACGATGTCCGTCCATCCGTCCGTCCGTCTGGCTGGCTGTCCATGTAAAGCTTGTGCGCAGAGTACAGCTCGCAATTTTGAAGATATTTCAATAAAATCTGGTACGTGATATTTTTTCGGCCAAAGGATGGATGGGACTGAAACTGGTGAAAATCGGTCCATTATTTCCCCTGGCCACCATACAAATGTCCACCTGAAATTGGGATTTACCGATTATAAATGTTTGAACTATGCAAGTATCCAAACAAATTTCATCACAAATGAGTGGTAAATGAAGCCAAATTACATCTACAAATTTTGTGCAAATCGGTCCATAATTACTCGTAGCCTCCATATAAGACCCACTTCCAAAAATCACTTTAAAGAGCATAACTCACTCAAAAATGTTGGTTTCCAAGTAACATTTAACACGAATATATTTCATATGTATACAAATAATACGGTCCAATTTTTTTTTATGATCGGTCCATAATTACTCGTAGCCTCCATATAAGACCCACTTCCAAAAATCACTTTAAAGAGCATAACTCACTCAAAAATGTTGGTTTCCAAGTAACATTTAACACGAATATATTTCATATGTATACAAATAATACGGTCTAATTTTTTTTATGATCGGTCCATAATTAGTCGTAGCCTCCATATAAGACCCACTTCCGAAAATCCGTTTAAAGAGCATAACTCTCTCAAAAATGTTGGTATCCAAATAATATTGAAAGCAAATATATTTCATATGTATAAAAATAATACGGTACAATTTTATTATGATCGGTCCATAATTAGTCGTAGCCTCCATATAAGGCCCACTTCCGAAAATCCGTTTAAAGAGCATTGAACCCAAATATATTTCATATGTATAAAAATAATACGATACAATTTTATTATGATCGGTCCATAATTAGTCGTATAAGGCCCACTTTCGAAATTCACTTTATCGATCATAAATTTCTTAAAAATGTTGGTATCAAAATAAAATTTGACGCAAACAAGTTTCTTATATACAGAAATAATACACCTAATTTTATAATGGTCGGTCCATAATTAGTCTAAACTCCCATATTAAACCCTCTCCGTAATTCGCATTAACCTCCATAAATCTTTTAAAAGTATTTATATCGAGATAAAGTTTAACACATATAATATTTATATTCACAGACATCATGACACTAAATTTTTGAATGATCGGTCCACCATATAACGCCCATTTCTGAAAAACTGTTTTATGCATATACTAGGTGTAGGGTATTATATGGTCGGGCTTGACCGATTATACTTTCTTACTTGTTTTTGTAGTTGCTGTTGTTGTTGTTATTTTGTTGTTGTTGTGTAATAATATTTACAATGACTGCAGTATAGTAGTGGCAATATACAACAACAACTTTTTTTGTATTACAAACATACAAAATAGAAATGGACTGTGTATCTATATAGGGAGAAAGGGGAACACAGGGCAAGTGCCAAAAGGATAGTTGTAGCACGAAGTAGTTACAAAAATGATGATGACAATAACACTCAAAAGCAATGGATGTGGCTGCTACAAAATGTATGTATATTTTTCTTGTTATTTTTTGTTCTCTCTTTTTTTGCTGCATTGAAATAATGGCAACATTTTAAACATTACGTGCTTAAACGTAACAACAAGAACACTAACAAAAACAGCAACATCAAAAAACAAGTAAACAACAAACATCAACAGCAACAGTAACAACCACCACTAACAGTTGCAGCACTATCACTTGTATATGTTTAAATGCTGGTTGGTTGCTTGCTGGCTTGTTATAGTTAAAATTTTACGGATCCGTATCACTGATGATGTTCACAATGGCAATAGTAATGATGACAACAATGATAATGATGACGATGATGATTTTGGCTTTTTGGTTCACGCTTAATATATATATACATATATACTCGTACAAAGGGATGCATTAATATTTTTACGCTTTACTTGAGTAGGGAAACAAGAATTTGAAATATTAAATTAGCAATTTTAGTTTATGTATGTAGAGAGCTAAAATATTTCTATATCCTAGAATGTTCGTAGTCCTTACATGTCCATGAACTTTTAGCATTAAGCCTCATAGTTGAGCTAACACCAAATTGTATCACCATCAGATCCACCGGCAACTAATTCCACATGGTAAATAGCGCTTTAGATGGCTTGTACCTTACTACAAGTGAAACGGCCTTCCGTTGGAAATATTCTTCAGAGAAATGGACGTCACAACAACTTTAAAGATGCTTTTTGTTAATGACACAGTAAGTAGGAATTTGCCACAAAGGCCTTGGTAATTATATTCTGGAAATTTAGCTTCCAAGATAATCTTTTGACCAGTATAATACCAAGAGATTAGAAATTTTCAGTCCAATACATTTCCATTTTGGGGGGTTAAAGTCATCAATCTTGTATCGTTTAATGAAAAGTACCAATTTCTTCTTAAGAGAGTTCTTACAAAGTCCACGTGAAACACTTTACTTACTCAGTGAACTCAGTACTGACTCCATACAACGCCACATTGTCTTCTGCATAAGCAACATTTTAGATAGCACGCCTAGGAGTGCCACTGTTCGCCATTTCAGACACAGAAACACCTCCTAGTGTGGCTCTTATGACCCTATTACTAAGTATCAATCGCTACAATGATCAACTGGGCCTGACATTACTAAACGCACTATCAATACTCAATGACAATAACCCTTTGCAGAAAGCGCCTTTCATTAACTAATTTTACGTTTCACGTTTTTTGTGATTTTGGCAGTTCGGTTATATAAGCGATTTCTTTAATTGACAATTTTTTTAAATTAGCGAGTTTTTGCGTTTGTCGGAATTTTGTGCTTTATGTTATTTAGGCGATTTTTTGCATTGACAATTTTAATGAAAATAGTAAAAATTCGAAGAACGAAAGCCTCTCTCTTTTACTAATTTGTAATATTTTTAAATTAGCTTTTCTAATGAATTTCAGCGATTATTGTTATTTAAGCGTTTTTTTTTATTTGGCGATTTTAATTAAATAGTTGATAGTGTGATAAACATTTTTCTGTAATTAATTTGAGATGTTTTTTTTACAAAAATTTATTTTTATATTCACCATTTAAAAAGATGCGGAGAGGGCTATTATTAAGTTTGACATTCCGATTTGAGTTTGACAAGACGATTTAGTCATACCCTTCCGTTTGTCTGTCTGTTTTGGGCACGATAGAGCTTCGAGAAAATAACTTAGAACAAGAAAATTTTTACCAAACATACTCTGTTTCTTTGAAAAGTTTTTTGTTGAAAATGTGCATAATCGGTTTGTAGGATCTGTTTATGACAAAGTGACAACCTCGACATTTTTCAGATATTTTTGTGATTTTCCTCAAATATAATAATGATAAATAATATCAAGAAACTTTGGATACTTAATTCTTGTTATAGAGGGATAACTCCTGGGAAACCCACCCAAATGCCTTCCCGGAATTTGGCATTATGGTACAGTAGTATTTATATAAAATTCTGCAAAAATCAATGATATTGTGCTTGCACTGGTGGATATTTGATCAAACGTAAAAACTAATTTGTAGAGATTTTGAAAATAGTTTTTGCTAAATTTATGTTTTTTAAGTGATTTTTTTAAATTGGGGATTTTTTGAAATTATCGATTCTTGGAAAGCTTATTAACAACAAATTTGTGTTATCTGTAATTTTTTTTTAGGAATTTGGCGATTTTTTTTAAAATGACGACTTTCATGAAATTGGTGATTTATGAAAAACGTAACGAATTTAAAATCGCGTTCTTCTGTATGTGGCGATTTTTTGTCATTTAAGTGATTTTTAGAAAATTAACGAATTTTTGGAAAGCTTCTGTTTGTATCTAATTTATAATATTTTTAAATTAGCGTTTTATTTTTCGGCGATATTTTTAAAAAAGAATTTTTTTTAAGTGATTTTTAGAAAATTAACGAATTTTTGGAAAGCTTCTGTTTGTATCTAATTTATAATATTTTTAAAGTGGCGTTTTTTTTTGGCGATTTTTGTCATTTAGGTGATTTTTTAAAATAATTTTTTTAAGTGATTTTTATATAATTAAAGAATTTTCGGAAAACATCTGTTTGTAACTAATTTGTACTATTTTTCAATTAGCGTTTTTTCTTTTGGCGATATTTGTCATTTAGTTGATATTATGAATCCATAGATTTTTTTATAGAAAACTTTTGTGTGATATTTTGGAATAAGAGGTTTTTTTTAACTAAGCGATTTGTTTAAATTTGCTATATTATGAAATGAGTGTTAGAAAATTAACAACACTAAAATTATTGCAGAAATTTCCAGAATATGAGCGACCTTAAAGTTAGGTGTAAGATCTCTTATTAGCTCCAACTAAATCAGATCCTATTAGTAAATACAACGTAAAATAATTTAGGTTCAAAATATATCGAAGGACTTAAATAAAATCAGTTTTAACAAACATGGCTTTTCGTTCATATCCTGGAAATTTCTCGTTGTTGATTGCAAAATGCTGAAGAGTGTAAAAATCAGCGGAAATTAACACACAACTACTCAAACACACACAAAATACGGTTGGTTACACATAAAATGTTAAATGCAGCTGAAGAGAAGACAGCAGAAACGTTTTGTAAGTTTTGAAATCTGTTATTTAGAAAAAGGAACAAAACAAAACAACACAAAACGCTAAACCATAAAGCCAACCAAGCAAGAAACATGTTTATTTTTTGTTAAGGATTTAACAATTTTTGTTTTGTTTTCTATTTGTTTTGTTTTTTTTTTCGCTATCTTTACATTTTGTACATAATGTTTGTTCTTGTAATTTTAGAATGTAAACGATAATAAATGTGTGGGAGCGCGCGGGGTGTAATTATGTACGTGTATGTATGAATGTATGTATTGTGTAAATGTAGTGTAATGTAATGTAATGCCTTGTAATGTTATGGTACTTACATAGTGCTTGTTCTAACCAAAATTGGTTGACCGAAAAATGCCGGAACGTTTTCATCCATTAGTGAATGTGTTTTGATGAAATTTAATGTCGGATCCGGAAGTGTTCGTGAATCATTATGGCATGATCCGGGACGTGGTTCGGGTACCTGCAAAATAAATTAAACAAAAAAATATCAAATCATTACAAAGTTTAATATTGCAAGCCAAATATTAATGATAAGTAACTGCACCACAAAAACAAACATTAAAAACTTAAATCCTGCTTTACTGGTTTTATAAAGAAGGCAGCAAAAAAATAATCTTTTTTTGTTACATTTTGTCTTTGTCAAAATGGCGGAAAATATGTTACTTTTTGGAACTGTCTGTCTACATTATTTTTTTCTTTTGCTTTTTATCAACTTGATAGTTAAACGAAAGAGTACAATATTTTTTGGCAGCATAAAAGTTATGAGTTCTTTTTCCGCTTATCTTTTGTTTTGTGCTGGCTGTCTGTCTGACTGTCTGTCTTTCATAATTTCAGTTTTTTTTTTTGTTAGGAAATTTATAAATGTTTCTGTCTGCCGTTTTGGGGTTGGTTACTGGCCTGTGAAGTTCTTTAGATTTATTATACAACTTTTATATGTATTATTGTCATTATAAAGTATGTACTTGTAATTTTATTTAACAATAATTTTATTAAATCAAGGTAAAGAAACATATTTTGTGGAATATGGTTCGGTATACACATAAGGAGTTTTTGAAATTTAATAGATTTTAATTAATTAAAAGCAGAAAGTGTTAGGGGAATATTAAGCAAAAGCGTAAGAAAGAAAGAGATTTAAATTTTGGAAACATATTGTCAAATTCAATACTTCAAGAAGTGCTTGATGGTTTTATTTAAGTTCTTTCAAAGTGGAAGAGCTGCCAGATGAATTTCAAAAACAATCGTCAAAATCCCGATAAAAAAAGAAACAAATCGTTATTTCAAATCTTAAAAATCGTCAAAAATTCGTAAAAATAAAAAGTCACTATTTCTAATAGTATGTATTTCGAAATTTTTATTTAAACGAAAACATAAAAATTTAACTTTATCACCCATATCGTGAATAAAAATTCCACATGAAATTTGTTCCCTTTCATTTTTTTAACATTGAATTTTAATAGGAAAATGTAAAGAGGGAACAAATTTCATGTGGAATTTTTATTCACAATAGGGGTGTGTATCTTGTACAATACATATCAAAATACATAAATTTTAACTTTTTAAATAAGAAACCACAAAAATATAATGTTAAACACAACTTGTGTAATCTATATAGTATATATAATTTCGTTGTACGTATGTCCGGATGTATGTACATATGTATGTCCAATTCTCTTTCCAAAGCTTTCTGAAGCTGTTTGATATCGCAGAAAGTGAAATTTGGCATAGTTAAAGTATTTTTGCTCTGTTGGTGCAAGATTTTTGGTTTGTGGACGGTGGGCGTAGCTTTGGAATTTTGCTACAATTCTTTAAATTTTTCTTATGATTTTTCTTTAAACTTTATATTATCCCTTTAAAATTTGACGTAAGTAAAATACTCTATCGGAAAAAAACCGTAACATAGTTAGATTTGCCATTATTGGTTCATGGAAGGCATGCATGCTTTATTTCGTTAAAGATTTAAAAAATCTTTGGATGGTATCCAGATATAAATCGAGTTTCTCAAATAGGTTACTACAGTTATCGGATTGCCGTGCCAAAAGGCTTCAATCAATTTTTAAGTGTGGGGAAACTAACGCACACTATTTTCTAGATTCTTACGTTGAAATGAAATCCAATCTTCTTCATTGGATCAAAGAACATTAAAAAGAACTTCGTGCGGAAAGCTATCAAGGTCTTATGAATTTTTTTGCACTCAAAGACTGCGGAAGTTGGTGTTGTTGTCGGTAAGCCCATTATTTTACCATCGTCTTTAATAGGGAGTTCAAGAACTATGCGACAGAAATATCAAGATGCAATAACTATAGTACGCAAGTTTAGTAAGCCAAATATTTTCTTGATCATGACGTATAATCCAAAGTGGAAAGAAGTAACGAAAAACCACGCGATAGAGACATCATTGATACTATTGTTTATGCAGAAATACACAATCCGGGGGACTATCCTATGTTACATACCATTGTACTAAAGCATATGACATTTGCGTCTTGCGGAACCAATAATATGGACTCTCCCTGCATGGAAGATGGAAAGGGTTCAAAAGGTATTTCAAAAGAATTTCGAGAGAAAACTATACGTAATCTTGATGGATATCCCAGGTACGGGTGGTTTCTCTCTTTTGTATGCTTATTGCATAGCATTTGCTTTCGCATCGCAATAGAGAGTAACCCCCCTGGTGTCATTTTCAAAACTACTTCGGGACTTGAGGTAACTAATTCGTGGATTGTACCATATAACCCATTTTTAAGTTTAAAATATAATTGTCAATCTTCGCTGTTGTACTATTCATACCTAAAACATCCGTAAAAATTGCTTGGCATGAGCCGAACGATATGCCAACATCATCAGCAGCCTCGCTGATAGTGATTCGACGATTATCCAAAATCATTTTCTTTACTGCTCAATGCTTTCATCGGATGTTGACGTGCTCGACCGATTAGGACGAACATCGTCATTGACATCTTCTCGGCCTTCCTTAAACCGGTTATACCACAATTTAACTTGTGTTCTGCTCATAGTAGACTCGCCAAACGCCACAGTCAACATTTCAAATGTTCTTGCGCACTTAATTTAATTTTTTACACAAAGCTTAATACAGTTTCTTTGATCCATTTTTACGAATAGTAAAAAACCGAAGAGGACACCAAAACACGACTAACCTTTTTATCTGTCAAAAAACAAACTGGCAATCCAAAATGGCTGATATTACCAACATACAATATAACAGACATGTGTACCAACATAACAGAAAAAATAAAATGAGAAAATCGTACATACGTAACTTGCGAAATTTAAAAATAACGGATATTTTTTGATCAGGCCTCGTACTTATTCTTATTTAAGTAGATACAAAACAGAAACAGAAATCCGAAATCCATACAACTGCACATAATTTGATCCGGTAGCTAAAAAGCCTAATGTTAAAAGTGATCTAAACAAAAGAAGAATATTAGACATTATTTCACACAAATCCCACTTGGCAGAAACCACCTTGCAGTAGGAGAAATCGCTTATAACGCATGTTAGTATTTTGTCTTGAAAGAATCCGGGATATTTCTTCAAGCGACTCACAAAACGTCTTATAATTCATCTGTGAAAAATTTTGTAACGCTTCGAAGCGCAGCTCGTCCATAACCATTGAAGCGAAGCCAAGTTCACTATCATTTTTCAGCAACCATTTTTGGCTCTATATGGCTCGATTTGTCTTTAACTTTTCTTTCATCATTTCTTTATTTTTATATTTTATAAAATCTACTATTGCAATAATGCTGCTAGTAACAATTATTTAATTTTCTGAATCCATTACCTCAAACTTTATTTGCAAGAACACAAAACTCCCGCGAAAATGATCATAACAAAAACAGCTGTTGTCTTCTATTATGTCACATGGAACTAGAAACCGACGTGTGTAAGCAAAAATTATAAACTGCCTGTAAATTGCCAATTTTGACAGACATGCCCATTTACATATGTATTGCACAATTGACAAGTACACTGCAAAATACATACCGTCTAAAACCAGCTTAACTAGTGCCAAATATTACTTGCTTTAGTTCTTTTAGAACAAATCCTAAAAATGCTGTTGAGTTGTTAAGAAATTCCCAGAGTTTATGTTTTTTAGTTTTTCTTTTTTTCAAACAATATCCAAACGATCCTAAATGTGTGATATTCAGTTATATTTTATTAATAAAGTAAAGCTTCCTATTGGTATTAATATTTTATTATTTAATTTATAAGAATTATCTTAGGAAAATGTCTCAACTATACTACAACCTTTTTTGTTTGCAGGGTTACTACTCATTTTATTTTGTAAGTATCGCTCGATACCTTAAAATATTTATGTATGTTTGCACTTTGCACTATAAAAATCTTTTAATTAACTTTGACCTAATTTATTTTTAATATAATAAAAACAGCAACACCCTCTCCCCCACCCCATAACCTCTAGCAAACCAAACGACACTCCCCTTTGGTTAATGTTTTAGGGCAAGATTAACACAGTCTCAACAAACAACTTCAAATGAATTTTATGCTTAAAATATTAAAAAGAAACTGAAATTTAAATATAAAATTAATGAAAAATATTTAAATATAAATGTAAAATGTAAGAAAAAAACCTTATGTGACAGTTAACAAATAAAGAAAAATCTCCCGGTTTAACAGATTTTCCTGTTCTGTTTTCTTTTTCTTAATAAAAAAAAATAGGTTTAACAAATAAAAACTGCCAAAAATAACAATTTTCAGTTCTTGCATAAACTCCTGGTTTCAGTCACTCAGTCATTCATTGCAATTTCTTTTATTTTTATCCGTCTCTTTCTTTTCATTTACCTTGGCATTATTGACCGGCAGCCAATTAGAGTTGATGCCACTTTGTTCCTTAAAACTGCCCTCAAATGTATCCGCAATATCCTGTAATAAGAAAGGTTTGAAAAAATGTAGTAAAAAGAGTTGTAAATGAACAAAAAAATGGTTTAATAAATTTAATGGAAGTCTACAAAAAAAAAAATCGCACATACAACTAATAAACATAAGTACATAAATACATACATACATGCATATACACACATGTACATATGTACTCGTATGTATGCATATTGAACCAAAAAATAAGAGTCGATATAAACAAAATGGAGTATAAATGAAGAGAGTTGATATTAAACAGACTAAAGTAATTTCAACTTTTTTTTTTAGTAAATAAACTTTTAATGGGTGCGTAAAACTATTTTCGGCTACACAATGAAGTAGCGAAATATCCCGAATAAAAATATAAATATTATATTAAAGACGTTAAGCTTGAACAATTTTAAGAAATTAATAATTAAACAAATTTCATATAAACCATTATAAAAAATCACCCCTATAGTGAATAAAAATTCCACATGAAATTTGTTCCCTTTTATTTTTTTAACATTGAATTTTAATAGGAAAATGTGAAAAGGGAACAATTTTCATGTGGAATTTTTATTCAGATAAGGGTGAATATTTCAAGGAAGTTTTATAAAATTTATTTTACGGTTATACCAAGACTCTCTTTTAGAAAACTTTCGTTAAATTACGTTGTATTAAAAAAGCAGTCTATTTAAAAAAATAGCTCTCGATATTGACACGAAAAAAAAATCAAAATTGACTTCAACTCTCTTAGCTTTCTCGGTAGCAATCGTTGAAAATGTTTTCATTTCAAACATACATCACATTCAAAGACTAAAGGTACGGCCACATTTGGCAAATATTTACTCAAAAAAGCGTAACCACTTGTTTTAACACTTATTTGTTTGACGTTGTTTACTCTTACAAAAGTTTTGCAAGATCAAAAGCATCAAGTAAACTTAAAATTAAATATTTGTTGTGTTTTGACATAAATAAGAAAAGTTTTTTTTTTAAATAAATAAATGCTTTCAAATATATGTTATTTAGTGGTTACGTCTTTTTCGGCAAATATTTGCCGAATTTTGAACTTCTCTAGGCACCGCAAATTATTCTAAGACAATTTATATATCGAATCGAGTTTCCATATGAAAAGCATACCAATTACAGAACCATCTGAATTCGGGATATATAAATATATACAGGATTCCTTAGGTTTTGAAATATTATTAGCACTACTTTCAACAAAACTAAGAAAGAGCACTAAGTCCCTATAGTTCTTTAATAAACGATGGAACATCGATAATTGGATAATAAGTCAGAATTAGGAGCGGGATGGAAGATAGAACTCCAAAATGGATGAATACAGATATTTGGGAGATGAGTTGATGAGGAAAGTATTTTAGATATCTTTTTCAATGATTGTCCTGAAATACCGATAATTTGCTTGAGTTATCTGAAATTAGGTAGCAGCTGTTCTTTTCTTAAAACTCAGATCTAGAAGCCGGACCGAATAGTTGTTCAATTAAAGACTGACCATTCAAACACGTTGAAAACATATGTTTTGGTGATGAGGAGAGTGTGTAAGAAATTCCTTTCCAATGATTCGCTTTTCCGAAATTTTGCTGCAATTTCTTAATTTTATAATTAAGGAAGATTATTTTTGAAGCCCTTAGAAGTGCGGACTGCTGTACCCAGTAAAAAAATCGTGTTTTTTGAAGCACTTAAGAGAAAAAGCGCATAATCGAGCGCTTCAACAAAAGCGGTCTTTTGAAGCAGTAAATGCTTACAAATAAAATATACAAAAAATATGCTTTTTTAGTGCTGACAACGAAGAAGGTTTTAAAGCGAAAAACAAAAATGAAATTATAGCCAACAGATTTACGTATGACAACGAAAGTTAATTACAAAACGAATATCGCGCTTCTCAGTTACTATAAATTTTTCTTAAGCAAAAACATTCATATAGAATTAAAAAAACACTTTAGGAAAGTGCTTTATTTGCATGTTTGATTGGTTAAAAGAAGCGCTTATTGTCAGCAGAAAGTAGTCCTCCAAACCGGGAACACTTTATACAAAAATCATGCATCCCATCAGCAGGTTTGAAGCGATTTGAGGTATGAATTCATACATAAAACCTGCTCTTTTGGAGCACATTTTTTAGTGGGTACTTACCTGTTACTGCTAAGCACTCCAAATTGGATAGCAAATACTTAATTAAATCCTTGTATAATTCACTTGTAAGTCTAAGATTTTTATAATCTTTGTAATTATTTTATTAAAGAAGTCCAAGTAGGAATTCGTATTTTTCAAATATTAATCAATATAGCCTTAATGCAGCTTTAGACCAACCATTCTCAGGCTTTTATAATTTTTTTGACTGGTCTCATTTCGCAAACAATATAATCTGTTATTATACACCTAAGAAAGAGTCTGTTGTGATAATTTCATTGTGCACAGCCTGTATTTATTTACTTAATTTCCAGTAAAAGATGAATGAGAAATGGTAGACTACCAAAAAACTCTCCAAAACAAAAAACAATAAGTACGATAAAAACCTTTATCCAACTTACCTGCAATGAAAATGCACAAACTGCTGAACCAGGAATTGAATTTGTTGGTGTATTAAAAACGCCATAAATCAATTTGGCGCTTGAGTGACCATAATGTCCTTCGACAAGATTACTAGCAGATTCTGTATAGAAATAAAGTAAAGGAAAAAGATAAACAAAAAGTAATTACAATAAAACAGCAACAATAATAAAAATGTCTATACGCCAAATAAATATATGTACTTCCAAAAAGAACAAAAAAAAAACAACAAAAAAAAAAATAAAACAGAAATTTGGGAAATTTAAATTAATTTAAAGCTGAAACATTAAATAAAGTGCTATAAAAAATTATAATGCCAGCTTTATGACTTACGTATTTCATTAAAGTAGAAGGGATAATCGCCAGGTATGGAACAATTCAAACGTGACTTTAAAAATGAAGTCCAACGATTGCGGAAACGGTGTGGTCCACCCTTGTCCCATTTACAAACACGTGCCACACGCGAAAATATGGACTATAGTTGAAAAAGAGAATAAAAGGAAAACAGCAATAAACATTAAAGTTTTGGGAAATTAATCATGTTTTAAGGCAGTTGTTAAAATAAAGAGAATTAGGAACATTTTGGCCATTAAAATTTTGTTTGTTAGCGTGAAAAAAGTTTTTACTTAAGTTAAAGTGGTGAATTATTTATTGTATTTTGTATTTAGTTGTTTATTTTATTAATGCTTTAAAGATTTACCCGTAAAAGCAGTTATTTCCCTTTATTATTACCTTATAACTGTTAGGAAATCCTTTAAGGGAATAAATAGTCTCATAAATAATAACAATAAATGGTTGCGTAAACAAAGCAAAGTTAAATTTAACTGTTTTATTGTTAAGAAAGTTTAAAAAACTTGTTTTCAAACTTGACACACTTTTACGGAAGTTTCTGCAAAACTTTTGCAGAAAACAAAAATACAACAGAAAAAAAATGTAACAAAATTTAGACAAGTTATGATAAATGAAATATTGCTTTCAAATTTCGTTGTTTAACTAGAAGTAAACTAAAAGTTCTCTTAGAACTTGATATATTTATTTAGTTAGGCATAAGTTCATTAAATTTAATTTTCATTAAATTAACTGAAGGTAAGAATTGTTTTTACAACATGAAAAAATGTTTATTTAAAATTTTTATTGATAATTTTCTTGGCTGAGCTGGGGATCGAACCTGGGTTGAATTTACATGTTTCGAGAACAACCACATTCACTCATCAGAATTCTTTGCGTTCTAACCTCTGCACCACTGCGGTGCCTGCTAGTCAACAGTCAAACATCAATCTTTAACCAGTGGTACTGGTGGTTTGAAATTTACTGTAATTATCATTTTTCTTTTTTTCAATTTTATTTTACATATTGTCTCCTTTTTCTTCAGTTCGTAGTCTTTCGTCCAGACTTTGTCTTGAAAACCTGAATACATTTTATTTATTTTTATGTGTACAACAAGTACAAATGCAAACATTAGGGCTTGTGCCGTAGCTTTAGTTAGAAGGTAATTGTTATAGTTGAACTGTTAATTCTTGATATATTTATTTAGTTAGGCATGAGTTCATTAAATTTAATTTTCATTAAATTAACTGAAGGTAAGAATTGTTTTTACAACATAAAAAAATGTTTATTTAAAATTTTTATTGATAATTTTCCGTTCTCTTAGAACTTTAAAACTTCCAAACTACCGTGTTATACACTGACTACCGTCTTATACAGACTATCGTGTTATACACAGACAACCGTCTTATAGAGACTACCGTCTTATACAGACTATCGTGTTATACACAGACAACCGTCTTATAGAGACTACCGTCTTATACAGACTACCGTGTTACACAGATACCGTCTTATAGAGACTACCGTCTTACACAGACTACCGTCTTATATACAGACTACCGTCTTATATACAGACTACCGTCTTATAGAGAGCTTACCGTCTTATACACAGATTACCGTCTTATACACAGACTACCGTCTTATACACAGGCTACCGTCTTATACACAGAATGACGTCTTATATACAGACTACCGTATAATACACAGGCTACTCTATAATAAACAGACTACCGTGTTATACACAGACTACCAGAGTGGCTTCTGTATTTTGACTGAATTTTGCTTTATGCTGCTACGAAAATGTGGTTTTGTCTTAAAACTTTTACCACTTATTACAAACTATATTAACAAACAGCTGTGTATAAGTGGTTTTTTGTATTAAGGATCCCGATTTATATTTAGGAACATTAAAGAAAGCACACAATATTAATTTATTTTAACTTATGTAAGCTCTTAACCTTTCTTGAAATATTTTCATATTTCAGCAATTCTGTAACTCAATAAAAACCAAATTTAATGACCGCATTTCAGATTTGATTTTTATATATGCAAAGGTTATTAAACGCTTTATATTTCTAGCAAAAAGCCTTTTTTATACATTATTAATCGCTTTTGCTTTTCAAAAAAGAAAGATTTTATGTGCAGCCATCATCATCATTTATAAATTTTAATTATGACTTTTTATATTATGCCTATGAACATTATAAAATATATAAAAATATTGCCCGAAAATGTATTTTATGACCCTTTCTTTTTCTTACCAAAAAAACAAACCCCAAGGACAAAAGCTATTTATTTGCTATTTATAGGGATTTGGTATGTTTTTTTGTTTTTGTATATTTTGTTACATGTATGTGTTTGGTTTTTATCTAGTTGGGAGTTTGTTTTCCATTAACTACTTACTTTTCCACAATTTATATATTCCACGGCTGTTTCACGAAATAAGAAATATACAAAATCACCCTGGGTAAAGGAGCTAACAAAATTTGGTGCTGAAAATAGAAAGAAAATAATCATATAAAGAAACGCGTATATAAAGGTGTAATATTTATTGAACAAAAACACACTGCTGATTATAGTTAAAGTGAAAATAAAACATTATTTTAAGGCTAACTATAGCAAAATGAAGGAGAACCTTTTTATAACAATTTAGCCATATGACAGTCTACGGTTCTTGTGTAAGCGAAAAAAAACGAACAGGTTTCGTACTAAAAGCTATTGCTTCAAACTAGCTCTAGTTGTGTCTAACTTAAGCCTAGAAGTTGCAACAAACAATGACATGTTTGAACAAATTCTCTGCTTAGAATTTTGCAATGTTATCATATCTTTATTTTAAAAAATGAATTGGATATGGATTGTTCCTTTTGTTTAATAATAATTTAATAATAGTTGCGAACCTTTGCCCCTAAACAATTTGCTTATTTAGCAAACTTTTTGCCCTGAATGGAAGTTCTCTAGTGATTAATTTAATTTATGACCATGAAAAACCATATACATACATACATACATATTTCTTGCTTGACTTACAACTCCCTATCTTAATCATAAATAAATAAATATGTGTAAACCTGATACTCGTATTTATCTAATTATAACTAATAATTTTGATTTATTTGATGGTTGGTTAACCAACTAACAAATAAAACTAATAAATGTATAACACAATTTTGTGGTAATTTTCCATTACTCTTCATGTTTTTCAGTCTTTTTGCAACTATTTATTGGCATTTGTTTGGATATTTATTAAATTTATGTTTGCAATTAGTATAACAATGTATTTATTTCATAAATAAATAATGCAATAAAATCGGCCAATGTTTGAGTTTATGGGAAAGGGAAAAAGTTTAAAACTGAAGGTAAATGGCAGAGTATGCAAAGTTAATTTAGAACAAAACAAAAAAACTTAAAAACTTTTCACTTTGCACTTATGCAATTTTTCGTTAATTTGCTAAACTTTGTGTTCCTCAGAATTATACTATTTGATAAGTTTGCAAAGTTTTTGAAATTTAAAAATTCTTTTTGCAATATCTGTTCTCTTGCGCAAAGTGCAAAGTTATTACAGAAAAGAGTAAATTGCAAGAATTTTGCTGTTTCGTTTCTTAAAAACTGTAAATTCTATTTTTGCAAAGCAAATTTTGTTAAGTTTGTCAAAAATTTGCAAGGAAAACGATCGCTTTACATATTCATATTGTTATAACTAGTGAAACTTGCAAAATGTTAAGACAAGAGTTTTTGTTCGACAATAGAGAACACGCGCTTATAAGAAGAAATTATAGAGACCGAATTAATATTTCGGGATTACAAAACTTTAATTTTAAAAAGTGCTTTAGTTTAAATCAAATTCAAATTGATTTAATTTTATATATTATTAGAGAAATAATGGATACATAAAGAGAAAAATTAGAGCACAATAAACAGCGTAGTCAAGTTTTGTCGGCTGAAAATCAAATGCTACTGTGCTTGCATTGGTTGGGAAATGTTGGCCAGTACCATGAATTTGAAGCAATGCATGGTTTACATGACCATCCCTAGAGTTGTCGATGTTATAACAGATGTTTTATTTAATATTCTTTTTTTGTTTGTTTTCAAAGCTATTTTGAACAGAAAATAAATTCGTATTCTTAAATTTTAAAATGCTAAAAAATGCTAAACATATTATTAAGAAATGCTAAATAAAATGCCAAATGCTAAATGTAAAATTTTACAGCTTAATCAAAATAAAATAAGCTAAATTTAGCTGCAAAAATGGTCACACTACACTTTGCACACTTTCTTTTCAGGAGAGCGCACATACTTAACAAAGAGCGAAAAGTCTTAACAAAGAGGGCAAAGTCGCGGCATCAATTTTCTTAGTGCAAAATGAAATTGGCAAAGAATATTGTTGAACAAAAACACGTATCTCTCTGCTAGAAAATGCAATTTGATAAATGTGAAAAGTTTATAAATTGATTGTGGAGTAGGGCCCTGATGTACATATGAACTAAAACCTAAAATAAAAATGAAAAATAGAACAAGAACCTGAATTAGAACCTCAACAAGACACTGATCAGGAATTGGAACTAATCTGAACTACAACTAGAATAAGAAGCGGAACATCAAGCCGAACTAGAATCTGAACAAGAAACTGAACTAAAAAACAAGAACTTGAACAATAACCTGAACAAGAACCTTGGACGAGCGCTAATAAATTTTATGCTTGAAATGCATGTTAATGAATTTGGCTATACGAGCAAGAACCTGAACTAGAACTAGAACCTAAACTGAAACCTGAACTAAAATCTGCCGGATAACTTGAACAAGAAACTGAACTAGAACCTAAACTAAAAACTGAACTACAACCTGAACAAAAACCTGATCAAGTACCTGAACTAGAACCTAAACTGGAACCTAAACACAATCCAGAACAAGAACTTGAACAAGAACCTGAACTATAACCTGATCCAGAAACTAAACTAGAACCTAAACTAAACTCTGAATTTGAAACTAACTAAAACCTGAACAAGTAACTGAACTAGAACCTAAACTAAAAACTGAACTTGAAACTAAACTACAACCTGAAGAGAAACCTGCCAAGAACTTGAAATCGATCCAGAACAAGAACTTGAACAAGAACCTGAAATCGATCCAGAACAAGAACTTGAACAAGAACCTGAACTAGAACTAGAAGATAATGCTGAAGAAAAAAACTGAACTAGAAACTGAACCAGAATCTGAACCAAAATTAGAACAAAAACCTTAATTAAAATTCGTAATTCTTTGTATTTCCATTATGCTTTTATATGTATATATAGTACCATAAATAAATATATGTATAAATTTATTTATATAAGTTTATAAATTTATGTATTTAAAATAATGCACTATTCTTATAGTAAAAAAACTTCTTCCAGTTAATTTTTTCAAACTAAATCTATTCACGTCAAACTACTTTAAGCCTCTTCTGCAAGCTTTTATCATTCCTTTTAAATATTGATTCAGGAACAAAAAAAAAAAAAAAAAATTAACTGTTTTTTATTTATAACAAAAACTATTTATTTAGCAATATAAATTTCTCAAGAATACCCAGCATTCTGCAAAATACACTAACATTTCTATAAATAAAAAGCATTTTTATACTAAATCCATCATTGTCATCAAAATCATGATTGCGAAAATCTTTACAATCTCAACTACGATTATAGAGCACTAGTACACACTTTAACACTTTACGAGTACATATGTGTGTGTGTTTACTATCAATGTCAAAAAAGTTTTAAATTTCAAAATTGCAAATAACAAAATAATATAACAAACAAACAAGTAAATAAATAAATATGTAAGTGAAAATGACTTGTCTGACTAGATGGCTGGCAAAATGACGCTTAGACGGACAGACATGCACACAGACGGAAAGGTATATATGTATATGTATTTAGTTTTATGCCACTTATAAAATTGACAGCAGTTTGAAATACTGCTAAGAGCAAATATTTCATACTACAAGTACAAAATGGAATAACAAACCCTAAAAAAGCATGGCTACTAAGGCTGGCTTTGGCAAAGAAATATTAAACTTGTTAGAGAAAAATTGTAGGCAAAAAATTAAAAAAAAAAAAAAAAATGAATTTATTTATGGCAACTAAATAAATATTTATAATACAAACTTTATAAATTGTGCCTGTTTTGATATGGCTGTTAAAACTGATAATAAAGTAGAAAATATTGTGTTTTTTTATTTTGATTATTATAAATGTAAAGCTCTTAATAATGTTGTTATTGTTTATGTACATTGTCAAAAAGACAAATAAATTAAAATTTTTGCAGCCATAAATGCTTGCAGTATATGATTTCAAACTGAAGAAGTGAGGCAAACGAATGACACTGAAAGAAATTTATTTATTTAGTCTATGACTATATGTAAATCCTTACAGACTATTAACAAAAGAAACTTAATTTTACTTAAATTAGAAATATGAAAATAAAAAGAAAATAAACTTAACAATTGAGGAAGACAATAATTTTATATTTAATAATACTAGAATTGAGACCAAAATCAACAAATTGGTATAAATCATTCAAATTGTCTACATATTCTAACAAATGGGTCTGCGACAGCATAATTTGTACTACAGAATTTTACATGCAAAGATTTATAGTATCGAGAATTACGACGTGGAACATTAAATTTTACAAATTTTAAAAGATATTCACAATATTTAATATTTCCATTTACAATATTTAACATAAAACATACATTTAATACAATACGTCGACTTTTCAAGGTGGGTAATTTAAGTAAAGCCAATCTGCTCGTATAAGATGGTAAATTAGACTAATTCCATTGAAAACTTCTTAAACAAAAAAGCAAAAATTGTTATTGCACGTACTCAATTTGTTTATTATAAATCTCATAATAAGTATCCCATATGATGGATCCATATTCCAGAATGGGCCCAACTAGCGCTACCTACAGTTGTTTAGTTATGTATGGATCACAAAATTCCTTAGCCCAAGGCTTTATAAAAGCAAGGACACCTCTAGCCTTGTTTACAGTTAAAGCTATATGAGGTATAAAGTTTAATTTTATGTCAAGTAGGATTCCAAGATCAATAAATGATTCGACAAGATCCAAATGATGATTACCGCGATAATAGTTGAACGCTAAGAAATTATTTCTATAAAATCGCATGTATTTACATTTTTTTAGGTTTAGCTCAATTATATTATATTCGCACCAATGGAAAAAGTTATCAAGATCATTTTGAAGGAAATCATGGCCAGTATAATCATTAAAAGAAAAAAATATTTTTAAATCGTCAGCATACATTAGGATATTACAATGGTTTATAATATTAGGGAGGTCATTTATAAACAATGAAAATAGCAGTGGTCCAAGATGACTTCCTTGGGGTACACCCGATGAAACAGATATGCATTTAGATGTAAAGTTGTTAAATCGAACATTCTGTTTTCTGGACGTCAAATATGATTTTATCCAATTTAAATTATTAAAAGTAACACCCAAGAGATCCAATTTACGTAAGAGAAGCGAATGATTAACTTTATCAAACGCCTTGCTAAAGTCAGTTTGCTTTTTATGTTCAAATGTGGAACTAACTTCAGTTGTTAACTGAATAACATTGGTTATAGTCGAGCGGCCTTTTCTAAAACCATGTTGGCAAGGTGATAATAAGGATGATGTCTGATCGCATAGAATATCAGTAATTATGTTTTCAAATACCTTTGGTATAACATTCATTTATAGGGACAGAAATGTATGTTATCTTTAAGAAAATGGTGATAATTTTATTAAAATATACATAAAATGGTGCAAATCGATGGCTTAATATAAAAAAGGCCTAATCCGATTTTTTGTTACTTTTATAGACGAAGGAAAAAACTTAATAAAATCCATACAATTTTAGATACAACAAAAATTTTAATAGAATTTTTCATAAAAAAAGCCACGCATTTTATTTTGCATTTCAAATTTTTTTAGTTTTGTTTTAATGAAGGTATCGAAGATAGAGATTTTTTTCATTGATTTTTTTTGTTTTGAAATTGAGTTAGGCCTTTTTTATATTAAGCCATCGAAATACAAATCTATCAGCCATGTCACAGAATTTAATTCCGTTCGGAAGTGGAATTAATTCAGTTATTTGCTTCTATAGAAAAATCAAAACGAATTTATTTTCGGAATGAAACCACTTTTAGTTTGCTATGTGAAATTGTAGTTTTAAGCACATCTAGATTTCATTCCGAAAAAATTATTCGTTTTACTTTTTCTATAGAAACAAAATACGGTATTAATTCCACTTCCGAACGGAATTAAATTCTGTGACATGGCTGTATATTCTATTACTTTTTAATTTATTCAAATGACTTTATCGGTAGACTTGGCAGTACTGTGTCGGAAATTGTTGCTACTTTCTGGTATTATCTCTGAAACAACTAGACCTATATTCGATTTAAAATCTTGTTTTGATTTTTCTATATATATGGGGTATTTATATTGAACGACACCCAACAGTCTAAAGAGGTCAAACAGATGACCAATTAACGAGAAGATGTAAAAATCTTTTATTTTGAAGAAAGTAATGAAGTGTCTCTAATTTGAATTCAAAAGTCATTTGTATTCGGAATAATCTTTAAGGATATTTGTAGAAGTAAGCAACTTTGATTATGTGAAGGTTCCAACAGTTGTAAAATAAAATCGACAAATGTCATTCTAGGAGTCCAAATCAAGTGTTGAGATCATCTCTTAGAAAAGAGATATATTTGAAATGGCTTGTCCTTATTCTGAAAGTTCTGACAATAAAATGAACAAGAAGAATCTTTAATAATTTTAGAGAGGCCTTATTAGATTCATATAGAGTTTTTACACAAGGGTTTAAGATTAATTCCGCGCTATGACAAGGCTTTTTTTATTATCTTAAATGTTTCACCAAACAAATTTCTTTGCCAAACATTGAAGGTTTTTGCATTTCAGTGAACTGAATGATAATGTAGAAAAAACATCACTTCATTTGATGTTCTTACACCAACTTCTGATGGCTTCGGGACAGAAGATACTGTATAAATATTATTGATTATTTGATGTTTACCCCAAACACTCTTTTTTACATGATTTACAAATAGATGGCCTTTTTCAGTGTCAATTCTTGCCCAACCACCACTTACATAAGACCGGTCTTTTAAGATTTTTAGTGGCTCGCCATAGTGAGTAATCTAAACTTTTAAAAGAATTAAGTAAAATTTAAAAAGACATAAGTGTCGTAAACTGCTGCTGTACAGTAAACTTAACTGAATGAGAATTATATGCCATTACTTAAGTACTTCTAAATAATGCATATTATAAGTAATAGACAGTGAAAAGCTTGTTTATTAGCAATGCCATATTATTAACTAGTTTTTGCTAGAAATTCATCATATTTTTCCAAAGTGTACAAATTCTTTCTGATTTGCTACCCATTTCATATCAAACAATAATTTTGTTTTTATTCAATTTGACATCCAGTTTATATAGAGAGTAGTATGTAGTAGTAGTAGAAAGAGAACTGCACAAATAATAACAAAAGTAGCAGAAATAAAAATTTATATACATATGTATGTACAGAAATTTATACATATTTGTGATAAATAATGAAGGAATATTATATTGAGTGAAAGAGCAAACGAACGAGCTATAGAATGATATTCATATTTTTGCAATATATGTATGTATAAATAAATATGTATAAACAATAGTATAAATATTTGTATGTATTTATATATACATATACATATATTTTGTGTAACAAACAAAAAGAAACTGAAATAAATAAAGTATTTATGGAAAAGAGAGGCAGGCAGGGATGAAAGCAGGATACATACACAAATATATTGTTAAATTTTTAATAATCATAATAAATAATGAAATAATATGTTTAACAAAATAATAGCAGAAACAAATTGAATACACCCAAATGTAAAGAAAGAATGAAAAAAAATGTAAAGTAAGCCAGCAAACATTTTGTAATAGCAAGAAAAGGGGCTAAATAATCATTGTGAGGAACCAAAGTTCTGGGAATTTTAGCCCACACAAATGTGTATTTTTTTTTTTGGTAATAAATAGAAAAAAAGGACTATTATTCGTTTTACTGGCTAGAGGATGGATGACATTCAACCACGTAGGGCGGATTACATCCGCCAAAGCGGCCTTTTTTCATTACAGATTAACCGTAGGTCGATGGGTTCAACACTATCTGAGAGTGTTAACATTAAGAGTGTGATTAAAGCAGAGAGTGTACGGCAGAATGTATTAGCAGAGAGTGTCATCAGAGTGTATCCGCTGCGAGTCAACAGAGTGTATCAGCAGAGATGATTAACATAGGTTATCAACAGAGATACGTGAAGGTGCAAGAGCAGTATTAGTAAGAATTATATACAACCATTCAGCATAATAGCGCACTACCACATACAGATCAACAACAATCGAACGACACTCATCGAACAAGTGAGATGAGCTGCAGCCAAACAGTGTTGCCAGAAAATGAATTTCAAAATATGCTAAAACTTGAAAAACTAAGTGCTAAAATGTTCTACAGAAGAAAAAAAAGTGCTAAATTTTTTCAATGTAACTATACAATTTTTATTTCAAATGTTAGAAATATAAATTATAGTTTTTTCTAATTTTGTTCGTAACAATTGTTGACTTGTTTTAATAGATTACATTTCATATATTAATTTAAAAATTTCCGTGTTCATTTACTTACCACACCGAAAGAAATTTAGTTAAAATATTAATAAAAGTTATTTTTTATTTCTCTAGAAGTATTTTTTGTAGTAAAATAGTAAAAGTTTCTTCGAGAAAAACATTGTTTTTTTTATCAAGCAAATTATGCTAAATAGCATTTAGCATAATTTTTAAAAATTTCAATGCATTTTCGAGAAACAAAATGCTAAATCTAGCACTGAAAGTGAGAAAATGGCAACACTGCAGCCAAACAACCGCTATCTGTTGACACACATACAATTGTAGTAGCTACAAAGCTACATTAGTTGTAGTTAGGAATAGTCTATAAGCCAATATAATAGAGCAATGAGTCTCTCTCTTCGTGCTGTACAAGTGAACAATCAAGATGTGTGACAAACCGGTAAGGAACAAAAAATATATACATTAAAGAAATTACAGAGCAGTGCTTGGGTTATAAAATAATCAGTTTAGTAACACCAATCTTTGTTTTGTGAGAACAGGGCGCTGGTTTACAATCAGTAAGCGAGGAATTTATATCCTACCTTACCTAAAACAGATTTACATCCGTTGAGGGAGAATCATAGGGCACTGGCTCAGGGCAAAAGATAAAGATATTTTTTTTGGATGTTAACACTCGGAAAAATCAGAGACATTCTGAAATATTAATAAGAGTAGGAGGAGTAGGGCACCGGTACAAGTCACCGTTAGTTCGCGATACCGCTGGCACATTGTTCTCAATAAAAGAAAGAAACATATAAGTAAATAAAAATAAAAACCTGTGAAAGTAAAATAAGAAGGTCTTATCAATTTCAGTTTTATGTTAACGATCCTGGTTAGACTGAGAATTGTCACCGCTGCAAACCCGGAGTAACCGGAGGTTCCTTACATTGGCGTCCGAGCAGGAACTATCTTACCCAAAGAAAGAAGGGAGTAAAATCTAAGACAAAGAAAAATCATGGTACGTACATCGTGGGCATATACGCTAAAAAGGGAAAGACTGAGCATTACCCCAGCTTCAAACCCGGAGTAACTGGAGGGTTCTTACAATATTTGAAATATATAATATATTTTAAGCTGGCCATTAAGCCAGCCCTAGGTAATACACATGGTATATAGTACTAATTAAATAGTTTGTTAATAAGTAATGCCAATTCATTAGCACGTTATTGCTGGGTTATATTAAAAGGATTTAAAGCATATTTGTATCTTTATGTGTAAAACACACACAATATTTTTATTGCTATAATAACCAGCAAAATAACAAAATATTGTATAAACAAAATATGTGAATATAAATGTGTGTATGTATATGTTAACAAAACAAAAAAAAAACAAAAAAAGGATGCCACTTACCATTAAGACTTAAGCTATCATATTGCTCTGTTTGTAATGGTTCTCTATAGATAATCGGATCACTGCCACTGAAATCAGCCACTGTGCCCGAATACAATTCATTATCTGCAATGTAAAGAGAAAAAAAATGCTGGTTAGTTAAGTGTAAAGATAAAAAATTATTATTATTATTAAACAAACAGACAAACAACCATTTGTTATCCTTGCTGAAATTGAAAAAATAAAGCAAAAGGGATTTAACGTTCAAAATGTTTCTGAAAACACAATCTTGTATGATGTATTTTTCTATAAAAAAAAATACACAAAAAAACGTGTTATAATTCTTAAATAAACAAATTTTAAAGAAAAATATCTCAAAGGAGAATTATATATCTTAAAAGCCATCAATATTTTGTAAACTAAACGTGGGAATTATGTTTGTTAATAAGTTTACACTAAAAGAAATTCAAGAGCTTTCGGATATGTTTAAAAAACATACATAAAATTTAGAGAAATGTATGAAATCTTAATTGGAGTCCACAGAACGTTCTATATAATTGAACGCTTAATTGAATGCTAATCTTCGGCCAAGAAAATTCAAACGCGAGCTTTTTTTAAAAAAAAACTAACATTTTTATAGTAATTTGGATCTTCTGAATTGTTGCCAGTTTGGCCCTATCTTGTCCGTGAGCCTTGGAAATAGGTGTTCGCAAGTGCGAACACTGGCATCAATTTGACATGAATTATTCATTTCATTTGAACAAATCTAATGTTCATAAATATATTAAAAATCAAAATAATAACCAATGAGAAATATTTCAAAATATATGTACACATGTGAATAAAAATTCCACATGAAATTTGTTCCCTTTTCACATTTTCCTATTAAAATTCAATGTTAAAAAAATAAAAGGGGTGAATAACAAAATTTACTTTAAATGAAAATTTTCAAAGCATTGTGGATGCAAATATGTGTTGCATTTCTGGCACATCCTTTCAGTTGGCACCTTCTAGGTTTTCCTTGCGGCTGAACTATTGGAATATGTTCCCCTACAATACGTGGATTCAGCATCTGACTGTAAACTTAATAGCAAAGATTTCCTTACGCTCACTCTAAAATCTTTCTGAGATAACATATTTTTTGCCGCTTCTGCCAAAAAGTAATGTAATTTCCACGCATTCGTGACTGCTGAACTAAGAACTGCAATAAATATAGGCCAATATCACTTCTTTGACCTGATGTTTAATCTGTACTTTGAAACAGCATTGTCGTGAAAGTCTACTCCCCCCATCCCATTATTGTATGAGCTGAGAAGCAATGATTGTGATACATTCTGATATTTTTTTAAATCCTTTTTCCATCGCTTTACGCCATCGCTTGTTCAAAGTTGGTGAGAAGCGTCATCTCTTTGTTGTCTGCCCAGCGACAAACCAATTTGTTCTATCAAATTCTTCCTCCCCGCTTCAGCTGCTTTCCAGTGCGTAATGGGGCTTTTGCAATACAATGATTTTATGTACATGTTGATCGTGGCTACGCCTCAAATGGTTCATACGCTGGGTCCAATTTTGGCATACTCTCGTCAACATAACTGCCGATATCTGACGAATATATTTTCCTACATTAGTACCTATCCACAGCGTCAAACATTGTGCCTATAGATATGACACAAAAATAGTCTTAAGGCGTTAAATAGCGTGCTAGGCGGTCAATTGAATGGCCCTAAACGTGAAATAAATTGTTTACTGAATTCGTCTCTCAATTGGGGCATTGTTCACCAAGAGTTAGCAGTTGCACCAGCTGTATTTTAAAAGGTTTTACAGCCAAATCCTTTTGAAAAATTTTCCACATAGTGTAGTAACAGAGGCCCAATTGCTGCGAACGGCGTCGAAGCGATAATTCAAGGTCATCAACAACACTGGTTGATACAGCAGCAATATTTAACTCCTTCCGAATTCTACGTATGCATGTTAATGTTCAATAATTTAAATTTGGTGCGAAATTAGGCCAAAAGATTCCGAATAGCCGCCTCAAATAATCTTTTAAACTAATCATAAAATTGAAGAACTGCACGCTGCAATTTTTTAACCGAGCATGAATTTTCATAATAAAATTCAATAACCTGCATATGTTGTCCGTTTATAAAGTCAATTCATGGTTAAATTATAGAACAAACTGAATATGTTCAACAGTAACATGTTACACGAAAACAGCTAAGCTGCCAACAACAGTCTTATCAAAAAGAAAGTTGCCTTTATTTAAAAAGCTTTTATAGTTCAAGTCATAGCTGTTTTTCTCCGTGTATTTAATATCATCAATTACAGCTGCTTTCTCCCCTCCTACAAACAACATTCTTACACTGTTCATCCTTACAACTTCATCCATTTTAAATAACACTTTTCATCAATAAAATAATACTAGTAAATACACTGGCATAACTCTAACAAATAAAATCTAAAACAATTTAACATCTATCTATCTAGTATCTATTTAGTTTGAAAATAAAATCGACTTGAAATGAAAAGCGAATTAAAAATACCATTTAAAATAACATGATAAAACGAACATTTCAAATTGAAAAAAAAATTTCTATTTAAAGAATACTGGAAAAATAGCACATGAAAAGGATTTATTTCAATACATTGATACCAAGAAAATCAATAACATAATAGTTACAAACTGTATATCGGGGAGAGAATAAAAAAATAAAAAAAGAAATTAATTTTCAAAATAAATTGTATTTGTCAGCTGAAATGAAATGAGCTGAGAATACGATGATTTTCTAGTTAAGATTTGCTTTAAATTTAATGAAAATGTAGAGGATTTACAGGATTCATTGCTCAGTTTTATGAGAAAAGAACATTTAATTGCGGAGAATAATTGATTGGTATTGACAGTATAAGGTTAAAGAAATAAGTAGCAGCTAGTATCAACATACCGAACTTGGGCAAACAAAACCAAAATTTTATTAATTGCGTAATTGAGAAATGACAATTGCAGGAAATATTTTTACATAAAAATTAAATGAAAAAGAAAATTATTTCAAGGTTGAGTACATTTTGAAAAAAAAAAATATTTGTAAGACAACATTTTTAAACAGCTGTAAAGTAGGCTTTTGAATTAAGATGAATACTTGAAGAAAACGTATGCAATATCTTTAAGCTAATGGTGTAAATTAAACTGCCTTAATATATGCTTTAGAAGTATTTCAAGAGTTTAATATAAGTTCCTATTATTTATTTATTTTTTCGTAATTAATACTTAATTTACTAGAAGTTTCTAATGATTTTTTGCAAAAATAATTTTAATTATCTTTTTAATTTAATGTATTTCAATAAAATTATATTTTGTTTTCTTATTCTTATTTCCATATGCCAAATAGTAAAAGGATTTCAACAATTCATGAATAATTTATTTTCTTTTTTTTTTGGTTTTGCAGGAAAAGAAAAATTATTTATTTTACATTTAGAAATTTAATTGTGGTATACAAATAAATTATTTCTAGTTTTAGACTATTTCCAATAGATAAAAGAGTATTTTTTTTTGGCAAAGACAATTAGAAAATAAAATAAGGGTGATTTTATGAATTTATATGTTTCAAATAAGAAAACAAAAATTTAAATAACATAATAGTAGTACTGACTCATATATTGTGTAATGGGTACTATATAAAGTGTGATTTCCTGCAATATAAACTTAGTTAAGACATAATAATGTTGGGTAATATACCTTGTAATGTGTACATTATTTAAAAGTAATGTCGTAATGTTTGGTTTATGATCAGAGATATACGAGTAAGAACTAGGTTTTAAATACAATTGGTTATATTTCAAAAAATTTTCTATATAAGAGTTTTTAATGGTAAAGACACTATATAACATATTGTTCTATAGAAAATTCTGTGTATAAAATATTTCTCTATAAAACATTTTATGTATAAACGTTTTTTTTTCTATAGAAAATATTGAGTATAACAGTTTTTTATATAAAATAGTGTGTATAGCAGTTTTTTTTAATAGAAAATATTGTGTATAACAGTTTTTTATTTAGAAAATATTGTGTAAAATAGTTTTCTATATAAAATCTAGTGTACCACAGTTTTTTCTACATAAAATTTTTAGTATAACAGTTTTATACATATATAGACAATAATGTTTATAACTGTTTTATTGTCTATAGCCGTTTTTTCTATGTTAAATTTTGTGTATAACAGTTTTTTGTATAGTAAATATAGTGTGTAACAGTTTTTTGTATAGTAAATATTGTGTATAACAGTATTTCTATAAAAAAAATTATGTACAACAGTTGTTTCTATAGAAAGTATTGTGTAGTTTTTTCTTTTGAAAATATTATTTTTAACAGTTTCTCTATCCAAAATATCGTGTCTAACCGTTTTTTCTTTAGCAAATAATTTTTATAACAGTTCTTTTCCATAGAAAATTCGGCGTATAACAGTGTTTTCTATAGAAAAGTTTGTGTATAACAGTTTTTTCTATAGAAAAATATTGTGTATTATATTTTTTTCTATAGAAAATATTGTGTATAACAGTTTTTTTTATATTTAAAATATTAGTGTATATAGCAGTTTTTCTATATTAAATCTACCCTTTAATAGTTTTTTCTGTAGAAAATTTTGTATAGCAGTTTTTTCTCTCGAAAATCTTGCGTGTAACAGTGTTTTCTACACAAAATCTGTCTATAACACTATTTCCTATAGAAAAATTCTGTATAACACTAACAGTTATATTAAAATGTAGACAGCTTTGATAACAATAAAAGCTATTGCAATTTATTTCCTTAATTTTATTACTCACTGTAAGCAATGTTAGGTAAACAAATAAACCTAAATAAGAGATTATATCTGTCCTTATAGAAAATGCCTACAAAATATCTAAATACCCCAAAAGACCTTCAATAAGTTACATGCAACATTTACCATATGAATAAAAACCAATAAAATAGCAACTATGTACTCGTATGTATAAAGATACATATAGAAATGTAGCACACAAAAAGCTTGTATATTCAAGATAAATACATATGTAGGTATGTATTTTAAGTCAAAATAGTACTTATGGATAAAAATAAGAATCCTAACAAAATGATTCGAAAACAAAAATTTTAACAAAGAAATATACACAGAGGCGAACATTCCTGCAGTTTTAAAGGTGGCAGTTGTTAAATTTAAACTTTAGCTTTAACGCTATTAAGGGTTTCTGGAAAACATTTAAAACATGCAGAGACTGTAAGTAAATTGGTTCCCGTTGCAATAATTTTCACTTAGCAATACGCTAGTACGATACTTTGGTTGTGTTGTAAGAAACACAGAAATCTATAGCTAAGTCATACATATGTATATGTGAGTTTAACTATAGTTGAAATAAATTCGCCAGTAAAAAACCATATAAGTAGGTTGATAGGTAACCAGTGATGGATTCTTTCATAGGTAAACTGTGTCTTAGGACTGCTAGTAACCTACACAAATAAAACAAACTCTTTGAGTAAATTATGGTTACAATGCATTAACAATTTGAAACATCTATATACACATACATATGTATGTATTTCTAAGAAAATATTCAAAAACACAAATTCAAAAACACAAACCTATCCTAACATAAATACTTGTATGAACTAGAGTTAAAGCAAAAAGATGTAAAATAATTGTAATACATATACAAAAATTCTTTGCAAATAGACACACAAACTTATATGTATGTGTAGGATTTATAGGATTCCATACTCGTATATACTGCAATATATTCACATGAATTTGTTTATTATAGAAAATCAATTCTATTCAATTTTTTGTTTTTCTTCCAAATTTTTGTTAGAAAGATTTAGTTTTTCTTTTGTATTTCTTGGTAAATGATAAAATGTAATTGTAGTAGATTTGGAGTGTTTGAGTATGTAAGTTGGAGTATTGAAATAGCTGGTAAAACTATGGTGTTCAGATCCCGCTATAGCTTTGGTACTGGTGACAAGACTGTATCAAATTCATCTACAAGGTGATATGATGACCCTTTATGTTCATTATGTTCATCATTATTAGGGGTAAATGTTTGAATTTGATCTGAATATAAACATGTAACATTAGTCTAATTAAAACTTGGTATACACAAACAATTAAGTAATTTTAAAGTTTCTAAACTAGACTCTTTATATTACAATACCCGCCAAACATGTTTTAAAATGCGAAATTCTGTCACTTTACTACGTACATAAAAGCTTTTAAACTTATTACATACTTTATCATGTTGAGGTCATTGGAGGCAAGTACTTACCACAACTGCTTATAAATAAGTATATTCTTACTTTAATATCATTAAAACTAGTTACAAGTAATGCCTTAAATGACACATTTATATTTAGGTCTCACCTTTATCTATAAGAACAGAATGTAAATGACTAGAACAGCTATACAATAGTAATTATATATGTAGGCAGTTATACAATTACTTCTAAAGGTACGGTCACACTTGGCAAATATTTGCCGAAAAAAACCACTAAAGAACATATATTTGTACTCGTTTATTTATTTAAAAAGTCTTTTATTATTCAGGCCACAGCACAACAAATATTTAGTTTAAATTTATTTGATGCTGTTTGATCTTGCAAAACTTTTGTATGCGTAAGCAACGTCAAACAAATTTGTGCTAAAAAACGTTTTATTTTTAAGTAAATATTTGCCAAGTGTACCTTAAGTAATGCAGGCAGTATGCATTAGTCATTGATAAGTAAGTTATTAAGTAAGTCATTACAAAGTTTTTGTAAATCTAAAGAGCAGAGAGGTCAAATAAAGTATGTTTGTAGAGGGTGTCCCAAAATTTAGGTAAATTTTGAACTAAATAAAAAACAATAATTTCCTAAATCCATAAAGTACGAAAAATAACTTTTTGGGATAAGTTTTTACTGCGAAACAGAGAATATCTTTTTCTAATATAATTAACAAACACAAGATGTAAAGGTTTATGACTTATATGCAGAAAACACCCAGAGCCTTTGGTGGGAATCGAATCCGCAACTCTCTGACTGTTAGTCCGGCACACTAATTAATGTTGTTATGTAAAAAAGTAAAATCATATTAAGGAGTATAAAAATGCAAATTAACTATTCCAGACAGTCAATTACATAAAGAACAAATATTACAAATCCAATGGTTACAAATTTAAATACTTCATTTAATAAGAAATACTCGTATACGTTCAAATTAAATAAAACAGTCAGACGTGAAACTTTGCTTTTATAGTTGGTAAAATTATAAGATACTGCTTTTCTTTCAAAAAAAAAAAAAAATAAAATTCACCAATCCACCGCGTGCTTTACAGAAACGCTGACTGAAAATTTACAATTTTGTGTTACTAAAAGAGACCAATCGGTAATGTTAAAAGTGAGAAAGTTTAAAGGCCAAGATTAGGAAGCATTACAGCATGAAGATTGTTTTTAAACTCAATAAGAGCTTTTGCAATCATGGGGAGCAGCATTATAAAGCAAATTTTGTATGGAAATTTGCTTTATAAACCTGTTCTAAGTTTTTATGAATAAGGCGGTAATTTAATAATTAGTACATAAGAATTGGTCCTTCGCAACTACTTTTTGCTACATTTGTATACAAACAGACAGTTTTTATAATATTAATTCTTATAATGTTAAAACTATCTGTCAAAAAGACAAAATAAGCTATATTCTTTCATAAATAGTCCTTCGCTCAAACTTTTCACTTTAAAGCCAACAAATTATGAAACCAAACATTCCATAAATAAAATATATAACAAATCAAAATAAAATTATTAAACTAACACCTAATTTAATATTGCATAAATTAAATTTGGTCCTTTGAAACTTTTCCTTGTTACATTAAACCACGAGCAGACAGTTTTAATCCTACTTTCATGTCAAATTCATACAAATGTTAGTTTAATTAAACAAAATTCTTAAATTATATTTCAAAATCCTCTAAAGAGTTTTTCCATATAAAAAGAAAACTTCTATACATGTATTTCACTTTAGATTTTGTTAAAGAAACAAAAACTTTTCTTATTAAACACAGGCCTGCTTTGTTAAGCGTAAGACTGTGAGTTCATACACAGCCTACTCTCTAAAGGAAACGGCCTTCAAATTTCGAAATAAAACATAACAAACATTGAAAGAATGTAATAAATACAACAGGCAGAGTAACATTTTACAAATTAGTTTGTCCAAGGCTACAAATCCCCAATGAGATGCTTTTTTTTTTGCTGTTGCTTCGACTTTATGTTCTGCATAAAAGAACGAATATAAATTTAAATAGAAAAAAGGCAGCAGCATTTTAGGAAAATGTTAAAGTAAAGTGTGTATTTGTATATGAGTGGTAATGTGTGGTTTTATTTTGTGTGTGTGTGTGTGTGTGTTTAGAGAGGGAAAATAAAAGAGAGTATGTGTTTGTTTGATACTTAAAGTACTTTGAAACATTTAAAAATTACATATTGCAACAATTTATTTTAAATATTTATTATAAAATGAAACATAAATACTTATACATACATATGTATGTATTTACATGCGTGGTTAGGAAGAGAAGTGTAATAGAAATTATGTTTATATCAATGGTAGTTTGAACAGAGTTTATTCTTTCGATCAGAATGTAAAATATAACACATTGTGAACTGCATACATTTCGGCTGCCTCAATAAACTAGATGATAGTGTGCTATACTAGCAGTCTGAGGGTTGCGAGTTCAATTTCCCCCAAAGCCAAAAGGCTTCGCAGTTTGAAAAAAAAAAACAAAACAAGGTTTACTCTTCATATGCAAGCATTCAAGTAGAATCTTTTGGTTCCGTTTTGAAAAGGATCACACCACTCAATGAGATTGATAGGATGACTAGAATCATATTTAATTGCTAGTAATTAGAGAGTACTTAATCAGGGATCCTTGATTGCCAGATTGTTTAATATATGAGTGCTGAAAAATTTTTGTCTTAAATTGTAAAGAGCTGGGAATTTACAGAGAAGATGTTAAACTGTTTCTTGTTTCACCAGATCCCGATAACTGCGGCAGTGAGTATTGAAAGAAAGTCCATGTCTGCTTGCATGCTTACCCATCGTCCAATGACCAGTTAGCACAACTATTATTCTCGTTATGTCCTTAGGATTCATATGAGCTATGTACTGCATTTTTCATTGTAAACTGGCCACATTTTAATGGTCCCAAGAGCTATTACTACTGATACGGCTGTTAGGACATATAAAGCGGCTCCTTTTATGGCCAATTCGTTTGATTTGTTTATTACTACGGTAATACTAATAGTTGGACACCTAAACTACAATAATTTCAGTTGAACAACCACAGCCTAGACAGTTCTTCCTTACAAACGGGCTTGAATAGATGTTGTAGTATTGGATTTAAGTTACATGAGTGAAAATGTTTCATATTTTATATAAAATGTTACTCGTACAAATTCAGCAGGTTGTCAGTAGTACATTATGGACTTTTAAACACTTTTGGTAGAGAAATAAATCAAAAACTTTTAAATAGTTCGTATAGAAACATATTTAAAATAGTGCATAATATGTTCCTTTAAACTTAAAAATTCTCAAGCCAATAAATTAATAATCATTGTTCTGTTTAAAGTCCAACTATTAGATCCAAATCAACAACTTTTAAATAATTCGTATGGAAACACAATTTAAATAGTGCATAAAATGTTCCTTCAATCTTACCTACTTTGTCTAAAGTCCAACTATTAGATCCCTTCTTCTATTATATCTTGAGTAAAGTGATTTAATAACGCATGTAAACGTCCTTTATTTGTTAAGGTTTGGTTTTTATTATTTTCTGTATGGGGGTTTTTAATACTTTATGAAGTTTTGAATACATTTTGCTCTAAAACAATTCGAAGACTTTAAAATTCTGCGCATTGAAATGCATTCAGAAAATGGTCCTTCGAACTTGCCAATTTTATTTAAAACACTATTTACAGCTCTTGTTGCATTAAATAATCATTATTCTGTCTAAAGTCCAACTATTAGATCTGCTATTATATCTTGAGTAAAGTGATTTAATTAAATTAAATGTCTGGGTCATGGTCCTTCGAACATGCTTTATTTGACTATATAATACAAAGTCCAACTATAAGACTACTATTATATGTTGAGTAAGAAACTGTTGGTTTAAAAATGATTAAAAGATTATATTTACATTGACAAAAATATAAGTAAAAAGATTACAAAGACATTTTGTAACCTTTTAAAAGTACTTCCAAAACCGCTTCGTTTCCCTCTTAATATTACAATAAACAACCCATAGACACATATAACTTCCTGGTTTTTATCAGTGTGTGTATGTTGGACTTTTTATTATTTTATATAAAATTTATTTGCATAAAATATTTACTCAAACTTTTTTCCCACAAAGTTTAAAATATAATCACAAATCTCGTAAATTTTTACTTGTTTTTATAAACGTTTGTATATATAATATTTAAATAGCAGTAAACGTGTGTTTTTCTAATAAAATGACATTTGTAACTTTATATTCATTTGTATATTTATCTATGAAATTAAACCTTTAACTCAGAAGCAAACAACAAAAAAATTTGTTTGATAAAAACAAAACGAGTAAAGGGAGACTGATAAGGAGAGTGAGAAAGAGAGAGAGAGAGTGAGCGGGGTATAAGTATGGATAGATGAAAAACCCTGGTGATATAAATGTTTTACTACATGTTTAAAAACTATAAGGTATCCTTTGGCATAACACTCAAGTAAAAGTTTTATAAAAATGCTTTTAGAACTTAATGCTTTAGAAAATTTCTGCAAAAAAACAAAAAAATTAAAATAATAGAATGCCATGTAGTATTGTTATAAATACCAACAACTGCAAACTCACACAATCATTCATTTAACTAGGTAACGTCAAATCTGACATATTCACAGAAAAAAAACTCAAAGTCAAAGTTTTTAAAATACATACAGGATAAAGGAATAAGGACAGAAATGTATTAGTTTTGAAACCTAAATAATTTTTAAACACCTAAAAATATACTAACAATTATTATTTTTATAATTTTTAAGGAGTTTCCTTCAGGCTAATTTGGTCAAATGTTTGTTTCCAAACGTAAATAAAAAACTTGTTCGATTTTTATTTTTTATTTTATTTACCCAACGTTTCGTTAGGTTTATTCTAACTTCTTCAGGGGTCTCGTTCTAAATAATTATTATTTTTGTTAAATTTATTAGATCCTTCAATTTGCATAAATATACCCAATAATAGAAATTATGTTTGCCTATGTCTCAAGTCTTTTTTAATAAATAGTTCTTTGAAGCCAATAGTTTTTAGTGGTTGTATAACTTAAAAATGTTTAACTTGTATGTTGAAAAATTTGTACAATATAAATTTATTCAAAGTACAGTGCACTCGCGATAATATGAACTAATGAAAATAAGGGCAGTTCAAATTTTTGTATTGTTCATATTTACAAATGGCACAACATTTTTATAAAACAAAGTTCTTTTCTGTATAAATAAAAGTTTAGTTTAAATAGTTCGAAGTCAGAGTGCTTTTTCCATCATATTATAATGAAGCTCCTTGGCCTTTTCTTTCAACATTAGCCCGCTGATAGGTAATTTCTGATCCCTCATACGCAGAAACCATTTATAAAATGATTTCTTCATTTTTGGATACTCCGACGGGCGCACAGTTTTTTTTCCACATCCGATGAATGTATTGTTGACACATTTTGAAATTGCATTGGATTTTGTCACTCGATTGTCTCTGTATAGATGCATTCTATAATAGTCACACAAAACAAATTATGGAATAACGCGTTTGGAAAATTTCATTATTAAATATAAATTACTGTGTTTTTTCCATAATATGTATATCCCATATTCATCTATTGCTGAGTGTAAATTTACCTGTTCATTAACTCTCTCCCTTTTTTTTCGCACACCTTGCTAGCATATGTTTTCCTTTTCTCTCTAATTGTATTAGTAAAAATATGCAAGCTATTTGGAAATATGTTACTGTCTCCTTTACTCCAGACACTGTCAATTTCTTCTCTCTCTCTCACTCTATTTAAAACTTATTTCCCATTTAAATGAATGAGATTTGAATAGTTTACGTTGCACTTTATTTTCTGGTATTTTTACCATTCACAAAATTTAATTAAGCAAAATAAGAGAAGTTTTATATGATGCACACATTCATACAAGCAAGCATATTATACCTTATATATTTTTTATTTCTGTTTCTCTGTTCTTTATCTTTTAACTTAACTTTAAGCTTTTTATATATGTATGTAGGGAAAAATGTAGATTTTTTAAAATTGTTTAAACTTTTAGAAAAGTTGTTTTGCCAGCATGAGGAGTGGTAATTTGGTTTGTTTTATATATTTTTTTTAAAGATTTAAGAAAATAAGTTAAACATTTTAAAGAAAGTTATTTGTGATTAATTTAAGCTCAATGAATTGAATTAAACAAGTGTAAAAACCGAGCTTTTTAGAAGCTTAAAGTAAATATTTAAAGTTTTAGATTTTTTACTTCTGTTTATTTATTGTATCTTTATTAAAAACGAACTAACTAACAAGCATTTCAAATCTTACATCTAATGAATTTTAATTATTTAGTCCAGCCAATGCTGGATGAAAATTGTTTCACCATTGTTGATTATATGCCTATATTAAGTAGGCATTCTTCCTTCTTGTCTTCGGCTCAGATCCGCTGTATCCCTTCTTCTTAGTCGAATATAATTTAGGCAGTAACTTTGTAAATCACTTGCGTTTAACGCATCACCTACGCTTTTGCGAACGCATCACCAAAAATATGATATTTTGTAAATTACTGCATCATTGCGTTCAGCGAATAAATATTACGTTGTTACAACCCAGCAAATCATATGAGTCCGAAAACAGTCTTTGCTGACTGCTTTTTCGGAGCGCTCCTAGAATGGTATGCTGGGAATACTGTCAAATCATTGCGTGTTTAATGTTGCCATTGTAAATGTTGATACTGAAATTTAGAATAAAAATTTACATAAAGCTACACTAATTTTGCATTGGCAATGCTACACACCTATCAGCTGTTTAATAATTTTGTATGATTATTTATCAAGAAAATATTTCAAATTGTGAAGAAAAAAGCTTTTAAAGCAAATAACTATAAATACAAAGGTACTAAGGGGTATAAAACATATGTTCGCACTTATGGATATGTCTGCTTCTTCGGATGATGAAGATTCTTTAAGCGTCCTAGACATATCCATTGAAAAAACCCAATTGCGCTCTACTATCAACATCATGAGTTTAACGAATAATGAGCAAGTAAAATAACACTGTGGAGATTTACAATATTTCTAATTTACTTATCTTTTTTTTTTTTGGACCAGCACTCAGTGCACGGCCCCTACTAATGCAATGCAATGTGCATAGGAAAATAGGTTATGGGAGGGAGGATAGAGGGAGTAGTGTTTGTGAACATTTGACTTGAATTTTCCTATATTGAAAGTGGCAGGTAATACTTCTGCTGGTAGTTTATTCCACATACGTACAATATGTGAACTTCCGATAGGCCCCTTTCTAAAGGAGCCTCATCGTGTGACAGCTATTTTAAAAGAAGCAAAACTTGCAACAACAATAAGGTTTTTCGAAAAATTTATGTAGTATTTTCCCATAAAATATTAAATTAATTGAATAATTTTGTTTTTTATTAATATTTTAATTGAACTTTTAAAACTAACGCCAAGAAAATGTAGGCGTTAAATTTGACAACGCAAGTGATTAAAAAAATTCAGCGTTGCCTGTTACAAAATACACAATTTCAAACAGTTGTATTTGACAACAACGTAAGAAACAGCTGTTACAACGCAAACAATCACTTGCTTGAACGCCGTGATTTTCAAAATGTAATTTAACGCAACGCTTAGAAAATTGTGGCGTTGTGTTTTACAAAAAAATTAGGGCCTTAATATATGGCAAGCTAATGGGTTTGGGCGTAATTTGAGCTTTTTAAAGTATTTTTCTGCATTTTTTTTTTTTTTTTTTTTGGATCTCAGTTTTTACCAAAGGCACGTTATTTCTTAGATGAATTCTCATTGTCTTATAATTGAAATATGTATAATCAGCCATAACTTTTTAACCCCTGTTTATATTTCTAGTGTCCTTTATTTACAAGCTTTAAATTATATTTTTTTTTTGCAGATGTTTTCTTTTAACGAAGTTTTTTTTTTTGTAAATGCTATTTTTAACAACTTTCTCATTATGTGTGTTTTTAAGTTTTGGTTGCTTTTTCCATATTACTTGCCATGTTGTATATTTGAACATGTTTATGTGAAATCATTTTTGAGCTTCAGCTAACAAAAAAAAAAAGTAACAAAACAGCAAAATAAAATTTTAAAAGTAAAGTTTAAACTTTTACATTTAGTTTTTTTTAATCCCATGTAGTTGGGTTAGAGGTTGGGTTTGAGGAATACGCAGTTTTTTTGCCAAGAGTTTACATTACATTTTTAAGCAATATTTGTATTGCAAAAAGAAAAAAAAAGTGTTAGGAAAAAGTGCCGCAGAAAAAGATTTTACTAACCATTATTGCCAGCTATTTATTTTTAAGGATTTTCCTTAAGTAAAATTTTTGTTTTAGTCTAGTTAATGCATTGGGTTGTTTTAAACATGATCTTGTGCTGCTTTTGTTATTAAAACCATTTATTTGATTTCCTTTTACAGTTTGTTTGTTTTTTTTTTTTTTTTTTTTTTTTGTTACAAATGCTGACTTTGTTTTGTTACTAAAGTTTAAATAAATAATGGAAAATTTAACATAATTATTGTAATTAGTAGAGTGTTTTTCTGTTTTTTCATTTGTAAAAACTTACTGACCTTCAGCTAAAGTTTTAGAAAATTTATTTTTTAATGGCCAATATTACAGCTTACGATAATTTTTTACAAAAGTTATTTCCATTAACAAAAAAAAAAAAATGTACAAAGTTTTAGAAATTACACAGAATTTCAAATTGTATGCTTGAAATGTTTATACTGCAGAAGCATTTGCTCAACAAAAAAAGATTTAAAATTAATTAAAATAGAAATTAAGGTATAATAATAATTCAAAAATACTATAATGGAATGCTTCAAATCGCTTCGAAAAGTTATTCACACTCGCGTTAATCGACTGTAACAACTTCCGAGTTTTAACTGAACAATCCTGCTAACTACGATCCAAAAGTTTAAATCTAGTTCTATTGATACTATTCGCGATACTTGAGCATAAAATCTGGTCGCATTAATGTTTTAATATTTACAGTGGTGGACACAAGGTTAGCACACTTGGTGTCTGTTGCCAATGAAAGTAAATATGTACTGCTGTTTGTTTTTTTTAAAACCCATTACTTTTCAAATGTAAAGGCATGATCACACATGGCAAATATTTACTCAAAAAAGTGTGACCACTTGTTTTAGCACTAATTTGTTTGACGTTGTTTACTCTTACAAGAGTTTTGCTAGATCAAACAGCATCAAATTGGTCTCTGGGTGATGGTGTGGAGACAACCTCACACCGGCCTTCTGACCTAACCTAACCTAAATATTTGTTGTGTCCAGTTCTAAATAAACGAAGTTTTTTATTAATAAATAATAAATTTTTCGGCCAATATTTGCCAACTTAACTTCACTTCAATTTTTGTTTTATTAATTTATTGCCTTTCGTAGGTTTCTTCTCTAGAATATAACTAACCAAAAAACTATAGACAGTAATTTAGCACTTTATAAAAATTGTATTCTCATAAGACAAAAAGAAAAGCTTCATTTAAAAGATTTAGTAGGATATCCTTTGCACCTCTGCTAGGCATACTCTCCGTCAGCACTATACAGCGCTCTTTTGTAATTGCTTACCAAGCATTTTGAATTTCATTCCACAAATCGGACACATTCTTGAGTATTACTGCCGTTCTATGTTGCTCCAGATCATTTCAAAGGTTCTCAATTAGATTGAGTTCTGAAGATTGGTCTGGTCATTTCAACACATCAATCTTATTCTGCTTCAAGCAACTCATTACAGAGCGTGAGGTTCATTTTTGTTCGTTGTCAGACTCTATCTAAGTGGCATATTCTCCTCAACGTGTAGATTCATTGTATTTAAAAGTATACTTTGATAAGTATACTGAAATCTGCTTCCAAAAAAAGAAAAAAAAAACGTAATAACTTATTTTCTTTGTAACCAACCTGTTCCATTTTATTTTATTTTATTTTATTTTATAGATTGATGTTCAAATTTAACTAAAATAGAGAATTGGGACAATGAAACAAGAATTTGGATAGTAGTTTCCGTCCAAAGAGAATTTGGCGGCACTCCTCTTAGTAGATGGACTATAATGAAGCTCTTAAAGAATTTTGTCGAGCATGGCACAATCGCAAGAAGGCCTTATCAGCGATATCTCTCTCAGTTCTGACACAGGAAACTATCGCTGCTGTAGCTGCTGCCATACAATCCAATCCTCGAGTTTTGACAAGGAGCTTATCTGCTCAAATGAGTGTCAGCAGATAATTTTGCATCAAGATTTAAACTTATTTCCTTACAAGATTCAATTAACAAACAAACTCAACCCAAGAGACTTCCCGATTCGCTTGGAATTTTGTGAAAAGATCATTCAAATGGTGTCAGAGGATGAAAACATCTTGAACTGCATTTTTATGTCTAACGGCAATGCTAACAAACAAAATTGTCGAATATGGAGTAATTCTAACCCACAGATACTCCATAAAATGCCATTGCATCCACTTCGCCACACAGTGTGGTGTGCAGTTTCTTTTTAACGTTACGGTCAATGGAGACCGTAGTTGAAGATGTTGAAAGAATTTTGTTTTACAGAATTACGCCCTTTCAACTCTGTTTGGTTTCAATAAGATTTCTCACATAGCCACGCCTGTTATGACATAATTGTGGCAAAAATTCCCCAATAAACTGATTTCAAGAAACTCCAAATTCCGTTGGCCTCCCAGGTATCCTGACCTTAACTGCGCAATATTTTTTTTGTGGGGTTATTGCAAACACGAAGTTTATATAAGAAACCCAAAACATTTGGAAGATTTAAAGCAATTAATTCGAACGGTAATTAAGGTAATTCCCGCTGTAACACTCCAGGCAGCAATTAATAACTTTTTGATAGGATGTCGCACATGTATCGCCGAGGGTGGAGGCTATTTGAATTCAATTATTTTTAAAACTTCATAAACTACTTTAATAAAAATGTATTATTTTTCAAATGAATTACTCAAAAAATAAATTACATAAACTTTACAAAAAGTTATTTGTATTTCTTAATGTGGCAAAATTGATCAGCCACCCTGTATAAATAGTGTTTTATGCGCATTAATCTTTTGTTTTATAAAATATTTTTTGAAATTATTAATTCTTGAAAACTAACTGCGAAAATCTAATTATTCTTCTTAATTATTGACCAGCTTAAATCGGCTCTTACCTTTAATAACCCACAAATAGAAGAAAGTATAAAGAAATAATGCAATAAAAACAAACTAAAACACACCAATGGACAAAAATTGCAATTGATAATCATACTCATATTAAAAAAAAAAATACTTTCGACAATAGCATATATAAGTTCATGACCTCCATTTTATATAAAACTTCAAGCGTTTCATGTTACCAAAATTAGGCAAATTTAAATATTGGCGTGAATTTTTTAACACTTCTATTTAAAAAACTTGAACTATTAGAATTTCCACCAAAACACATACATACATTTCAATTATGGACTACAAAAAAATATAACCACTTCCTTCTAAAACATATTCCAATTTGCAACCGAAAACCAAAAAAAAATCTCTAAATGATTGTTTTCCTTTTCAGTTTTTCCCCTCAATTCATATGAAAAGCAACCAGGACGTGGTAGAAAATAATTTTTCCCAAATAAAATATTCAAATTAGCATTTTAGTCAACGGTCATTATTTATTGCCAATGTCATATACACTTGACAGCAATCGTTCATTAATGTTAAAGAAGTGTATGTAGTTTAAAATGCTCACTGTCTCGCTCTCTCTCTCTCTCACTACCACTTTGCCAAACAAAATGTGCGTGTTTAAGTGTCGCTCTAATAGTGCGTGTTCCTTCTCACATTTCACACAGTTATGTGGAGAGACGGCTGAAAAAAAAACCCTGTGAAATCTATAACAATCATTTTCATAAAATTAATGTTAAATGTTGGTGACTATTTAATGGCAACAGCAACGGAACAACACAGCACGACACAAGTCAGCTAGTAAAATGCCACAGGCAGGGTGGGGATATCTACAACAGTGGTGGGCATAAAGAGATTATGGCATGAATGAGTGAAAATAATACGGTATGTACTTTCTTTCTCTGTGAATCTGTTGATTTGATTTTGGTTTGATATTTGATATCAAACAAATAAATCGTGGAGATTCCTGGTAGCGATGAGTACCAACCTTTGAGCTACAGTATTGTGAGAAGAGCGCAAAACCCGCTGCCTATTATAAATGAACATTTGACAAGAATAGCATTTCAGATTTCTTCCTTATTCCGCACATAAATTTATCTTCTAACCAAAAACCATTTAGGACGCCCAAATATTGCCCATGCCTACCTGAACAATTGCAATATCATAATGACAATGCAATACCACTACTAAATCTCCAAGTTCTTGCCTTTATTTTAGCATTTCACTTTAAAATGTATTTATTGTTTGTAGTGACAGTCAAGCAAATAGAACGAACGACGACACAAGTTTGAGAGTACACGAAAATGTTGGTCCTAAGAGAATTAAAAGCAAACCACGAGATTTCAATGATGGCTGTCAAATGTGTACGAGTACGAGTACGACAGCCATGCACAAATGTATACATACGTCTGTGTATTGTGTATGTGTGGAAGTAAAATGACATTCAGTATTTCAGAATCACTTTGGTAATTTATGCGTGGCATAAAACATTGTTGTTAAATTATGCCACACGCTTTGGCTATTATAATTTGTGCCTTTGGGGTCCTTTGATATTCGTGATTGTGTCTGTGACTTAGCGTATTAATGATTGTTTATACGTACGGATATGGTAGTGTGTAAATAAATGACTGATATAGCCTAGCTGAAATGACGCTTAACATATCTTTGGTTTTTTTTACACTCTCTTCATGCGGCAGAAATTAATTTCCTTTTTTTTTGTACAAATTATTTCTTTCCTCAGACACAATTCATAATGATAATGTGTTTATATGTATTGTGGTATTTGTGTTGGCATGAGTGGTATCATCAATGCTTTAGGGTCTAGGAAGTTTTAAAGCGAAAATTGTTTATATTATATCTGCAGTTAAAGTAAAGTACTTCTTTTGAAATGTAAACATATCGCACCCTTAATACAATAGGGTCACAACTCAAAACACTAAAATTTTCAGGAGAGACAAACAAAGTTCATCGTGCACAAGCAACACACTTAACATAAAAATAAGTTATACATATGCAACTGCATTTTTCCAGTTAAAGAAGATAGTGATGTGAAAGAAATTTTTGCAGTAGTTGAAGATGTGTACTTTGAATTAATTTATGGAAAAAAGTCAGTTTTGGAAAATTTTGAGTTGCGCCCCTTTTGCATTTTGGGGTGCGATATATTTGTGGCTTTTTTTTCTCTAAAATTTAACAAAAGCCTAAATAGTAAATAATCGATTTTACAACCAGAAATATGATTTCCTAAACGAAATAAAACAAAGAATTTATATGAAAATCAATCAAATGTGATCTGTATTGGAAGCTGGAAGGTTTGGCCATTGTAAATGAAAAATTATGTCAAACAAATTTCCTTCATTATCAAGTATACAGATGTCAATCACATTTTGGCCTGGTCTAATTCATTAATCATGACACGTCGTCGATTTTTATACAAAAATGTTTAATCAGATCCCAAATGCAACAATTTTTACAAGCAAATTCTTAATAGTGGTTTTAGATAATCGTACCATGCTCGAAAATATCACGAATTTCAGAAAATTTATCCAGCAGAGTTCGTTTTTCGGGTTTATAAAAGGTTTCTCCTTCATTTAAATCATGTTGGCGCAAGATACGACAAACAATTGCAGCATTGTTTGCCCAGGTCAGCTTCAACTTCGGAAGCTAGTTGTGAAGCTGATGGCATTAGATTTGCCCTTCTTTTTCTTAATCTGTGTTGCTCATCATGCTCATTGAAATTTTTTTTTTTTTGATGTCTTCCTTTTGTTCTGGATCCGATTTTCATGCATGAAGCGCTCAATGACTTTTTGGACTGTTTTTGCTATTTTTTGCTGGCCACTAATTCTTGATGTTCTTGTTATTGACGTTACAAAATTGTACTCACGGAAAATATTGATAAAAAAAAAAGGAAAAACCAACAGCGTTGCACTGAACTATCACTACAGTAGAAATTGACTGAATGAATTGAGCTGTGATGTACAAAACCGAGCATTTTTGTGTTTTTTTAGTTTAAAATTTAGATTTTTGCAATAAATTATTTTCGTTTTTTAGACTACAACATTTTTTCTTCTAAAGGCATGTTCATTTGGTTCAATATTTACTCAAAAAAAACGTAAGCACTTGTTTTAGTACAAATTTGTTTGACGTTTTTTACTCTTGCAAGAGTTTTGCAAGACCAAAGAACATCAATTAAATTAAAACTAATTAGTTGTTGTGCTTTGGCCTGAATAAGAAAAGTTTTTTTTTTTTAAATAAATAAACGAATTCAAATATATGTTATTTAGTGGTTACGTCTATTTCGGCAAATATTTGGCAAATGTGACCATACCTTAAGTGCCACCATTTTTTGAAGTTCCTGTTAATTTTATTTTTATAAGGCTTTAAAAACAAAAAAATGCTCTGCATAAGTAAGCTGTAAGCCACTGTATGTTTAAATTTTATGTTGTTTAAAATTTGACTTCAATGCTCTTTTGTTTTATTTAAAGTTTTGTAAGTTAACTTTATTGCCAAGCAATTTATCTTAAATCTGTACAGATTTGCAAACCAACTTTAAATCATTCCTAATATTTTGTGCCATAAAATTTAAATTTCATTGTCTGTGCTGCCTAGAAGCCTGCAAAAGAAAACCCTTCTGTTATTTTAATAATGAAATGTTCATTATATTTTAGTTTTCAAGTATAGTGTCACAATTATAAATTTTTCGTGTGTTTTTTTTTTGGTATTTTAACGCTTATTAAAATAAAGAAACATGCTAAAGTTTAAATACACAAGACAATATTGTTATAGCAGCATTATGTAGTAGTAGTAGTAGTAGTAGTAGTATGCACTGATTGTCAGTAGTTGGAAGCAGTAGTGAAGGAATAGAGGAATAATAATAAATAGTAGAAGTAGTGTTAGTTTGTACCATGATAATGCCATACACCAACTAACTGTAAATACAAAAAAAAAAAAAAAAAAAAAAAACATAATGTTGAGTAGTTTATTTAGTTTTTTTTTTTTCTATGTTATAATTCTACATTTTATTTAACAATATTCATACACGCTACATTGTCATTTAAAATAAGTTAAGCGCCATTGCGGAAAACGTTTTCAACTAACTTCTTCCGTTTTTAAGATTCCTTCATTTATTTATTTGTTCATTTGTACTGCTACAGCAGGAGTTCTGCTGCTATACGGGGTCTTTTTCTAAGCCTGACATGCTTGATGAAGGCAAAAGGCAACAAAAAAAAAAAAAGAAAAGACTGACACAACTAAAATATGGATAAAGAAATCCTTTTTTTCAAACACAAAGCATATCGATGGTCTCATGTAGAAAGGCCCTAACTCGCATATTTGAAACTTTACAGGAGAAGGTAAAAACATAATAGAAACTGTAATATTCAACATGTAACTTTTTTTGTACAACTGCTTATAAAAGCGTTATTTTTTACACTATTGCAATACAATTTTGTGGAATGCATTGGAATCGCAAAAAAAAAACTAATAGCGAGTTAGGGCCTTTCTACATGAGACCAACGATATAATGACGTCAACAATTTTTATTGCTACAAATTGCTTTGATAGCTGACAAAATGTAACAATCTGCTGTAGTCGTAATTGTAATAGAAGTGTACGACTTTACATTTTGTTAACCCCAGCCTGCTCTTACTGCTGCTAACGTTTTTCTTTTTATATTTTCAGTTGCTTTGCTGCATTAGCTTTGATACAAATTGTAGGTTTAATTTGTCTGAAAAGCTACTGTAGAATGTCTGTTAACCCTTTAGTGTTTTCTTATACTTTTATAGTTTTGTAATTTTCAATTATTTATGAAGCATTATGAAGTGTTGCAAAAGGTTTGGGTTTCTTTGTAATTTCAATTTAACTTGACTATAATAAAAACTAGGTTTTTTACATTAATAATTTATAAAGCTTGAAAACCATTAGCTCTTAACTGAGCATCAAAGTAAGTAAAGCAAAAGAAGCTTTTCGTTAGCTTAAAATTTAATATGATTGCTTATGAGGGTAATCTTTTGGTTCGTAGGACAATAATAAAATAATCTTAAAATCTTGCTAAATTTGTTTAGTTTTGCTTAAAGGGTTAATCATTCCGTTTAGACCCACTCACACATTTTTAAATGTCACTTAAATTCTAGCAACCATTTTTGTTCCAAGGTCTCTGTTTTTAATTTAACCTGTTTATTACTTTTCACATTTTTTCCTTTCTAATATGTTTCCTTGATTCCCTATAACAGAAAGAGGGGAGCTAGGTAAAAATTAGCTTTTCTTTGTTAATTACCTTGCAGTTTTCTTTTATAAAATTTAACAGATTGCTATACTTTGTTATTATTATTATTTTATACTTTTGTTTATAATTTCTTTATTACATTCGTTATGCCTTGAGGAGTTATGCCCAAATATATATTACGAGTATTATGCGCTTTTAAGCACTGACATGAGTTGAAGTTGACAGTTTACTTTTGGCTTTCAAATTTATTAAAGTAAATGTTTCAAACAAAATGTTTTTAACTGCAAGGCAAATGTACTCGTAGTAGATTAACTATGTAAAGGGAAGATTAAACGTGTTAGAAATGGAAAAGTAAATATAAGAGTTTGAAAATAGTTTCAATCAATTTAAGTGATTGATAGTAAAGTGCTTGAATTGAATTATTAACAACATATGCTGTTAATAGTTTAATAAATGAACACTTGTATTAACGAATATAGACAAAATTTAAATTAATCCTGTTCAAAGGACCAAAATTTGGACAAATTTTAAGATTGAAAATTATAGACAAACAGGTTCTTTTAAGTGGCTAAAGATAGGGCTTTTTAAATGCTATGGGGGTTCAATACTAAAATTTACAATAAAATAAAATCTGTTTTAAAGCAATTTCTGTTTAAAATTCACTTGGAAGGACCAAAACTGTCGCAAAAAATTATTATTTAAAAACTCAGTTAAGTGGATCTTTTAAAATTTATATATTAAACTAAAATAAACAAGAAATATATTCAAAAGTTTAATATTTTGGAATGATGTAACAGTTTTCAATCGGTTGCTAATTCAAAAACATTTCGAAGAACCAAAGTTGTGATAAAATTCTTTAATATCTAAAAGTCATGAATATGATTCTTATTAAATGGATATATTAAACAAAATTTAACAATAAATTTAGTCAAGGGTTTGATAAGTGAACATTTTTTTTCAAATATAATTAACAAGCACAAACTGCGAAGCTTTTTTGCTTGTCTGCAGAAAACAGCCAGAATCATTGGCGGGAATCAATCCCGCAACCCTCTGACTGATAGTACGACACACTATCGCCTAGTCTCTCGGGGCACCCGTGGTGCAGCAGTTTTAAAACAGTTAAAACTGTGATTAAAATTCGGTTCGAAGAAGCAAAATTTCAACATGAAATAATGTATTCTAACGATTCCCTTTAAGTGGCTGTAGTGGTTTTTGAATGAATCAAGATTTTAATAATGGTTAATAGTGTAGCAGTTTTAAAATAGTTTCTGAATAAAAAATTATTCGAAGGACCAACATTTTGAATAAATTATTGAATTCGAAAAAGTTGTGGATAATGTCTTTTAAATAACTGCATTAAACTAAGTTTATCAACAAATATAGTCGAGGGTTTAATAAATGAAATTTCTTGATAATTTTTAAAACAGTTTCCTGATCGAAGGACCAATTATAAAGATTTGATAGATTCATTAGTCATATAAAGAGGATTTCTAACAAGAACTTTGTTTTACCAAATAATATGAAAGTTTTGACATTTTTTTTTTTTTCATATTAAGTTTTACTAGAAAATCGTATTAAAATATAAATAATTCAAACAGAAAATGGTGGATCTGTAAAATAAATAGATTGCATTTATCTATATACAAAGAAAATTGTGGCATTTTAGCTTCTATAAATCCAAAAGCTATAGTTGAGCAGATATTGTTTGCTAGACGTTTCGCTGTATAGTGCACTATGTGATTTGAAAATGCGGTTACGATAAATATGCTACGATGTTAACATGTTAACAACTAAATTTTTGTATATTATTAATGATATGAATCGTGGTGGACAACTGTCCGATATTATTTTTCACTTATAATTGTCAAACCTTAAGCTACGGTTACATTTGGCAAATATTTACTTAAAAAAGCGCAACCACTTGTTTAAGCGCAAATTTGTTTGACGCTGTTTACTTTTACAAGAGTTTTGCAAGATCAAACAGCATCAAATAAATTAAAACTAAATATTTATTATGCTTTGGCCTAAATAAGAAAAGTTTTTTTAAATAAATAAACGAGTTCAAATATATGATATTTAGTGGTTACGTCTTTATCGGCAAATATGTGCCAAATCTGATCGCACCTTTACTCTTTCCAATACAATAAACATTTAAATAATTTTCGTATAAATTCTTTGTTTAATTTCGATTTGACTGATCTTAATTAAAGTGCGAAGGATCAAAATTGTAGCAAAACTTTAAGATTGGAAAAAGTGTTATAGAAAATAATAAAACTGTCAGATTTCAAGATAAATTGAGGAGAAGATTTTAAAATTTAAACAAATAAGTGAAATAGAAGACGCTATTTAAAATTTAAGTAAATATAAAAATTAAAGGCACAATTATAAAAATATAAAATAAAGGAAAAATAAAATTATATGAACGATAAAACTTCATGGAAACATCAGCAAGCTTTAGAACACTAAAAATAGTAGGTGCGAAGGACCATAATATTGACCAAAGTAATGGAAGCATATATTGATTTATTTCCATGAACTATAAATAGTTTATTCAAGGCGTATAAGTAATTATAATAAAACTACTATTAAAATTTAAAATTATTTTTAAAACAAATAACAGTTAATAACTCAGAGCGTATAACTACAAAAATCCCCGGAACTGTTGGCATAAACGAAAATATTAAATACAGCAATTAGTTGTTGTGTTTTTCACGCCGCCATTTTAAAGACATCAGAGCCCAGTCATTATTACGAATTTCAGTTGCTTTGAACTTTTGAGATGCTTAAGCAAAAAAAAAAACAAAGAAAAAGGGAATCTCTATAATTTCAACGATTTGAAGAATTTTCCAACACGTATACATGTGCGTACTTAGCATATCTAAAACATTAATTCAGTCATTTGAGATTTCCACTCTATGTTTTTAGAAGTTTATCTAGTAATGCAGTAGAGCTTTTTTGTTGTCTTTTGTTAGTTGGTTAGAGCCTGTTTTTTTGTTTAGGTTTATCTTGTTTTTTTTTTTTTTTGAAAAAAGAACAAAAAGTTGTGGCGTAAGTAATGTTTAATCTTTTACATGTTTTAGAAAAAAGTAAGTAAAAATGGCATATATTTTAAAACAAAAGCAAGAGAGAGAAATTGTAAAAGGAATAACTTAAAACTTATTGTGATTGTTAGAGAAATGTTATGGGAAATTTAGAAAATAAGCTTAACATTAATGATATGTTTGAAGTTTTTATAGAGAAACACTTATAGATTTCAGTTTAGTGGTTTAAACAAGTAAAAAAAAATCTTTTAACTAAAAAAAACTTTTTTGGAAAATTTAACAAGCTTGAAGTACACTCAAACCCTTTAGCCCACAACATATTTAATATGTTTAATACGGATATTTTAGAAAGTACCTATACCGTATGGGAAAGGTAAGCGATCCAGGATGTATATACTGCGAATCAACAAACGATGATGCTGAACACACCTTTTTCGAATGCAACAGATGTCATACTGAAAGAAATATATTGATGGAACAAATTGGTTCATTCGGACCCAATAATATAGTGGAGAAAATGCTTCAATGCGAGGAGATGTGGAATGCTGTAAGAAAATACATAGAACTAATATTACGTGCGAAGAAAAGAGACCTCGATGCCCTGCAATTAAACGAGACGTAGGAAGAAGATGAGCCGATGACTTGACGCGGGCTTTAAAAGTTGCGTTCCCAGACATGGGAGAGTGTAAATGGTCCTTTTCAGGACGTCGCTCTGGGCCTTCTCGAAGTAATGCAGGAAGCGGTTCCGAGAAGGTAATCTCACCAGAGGAGGAGGAGGGATTGTTTTTGTGGATACACCACTCAATGTAGTTGGTGATGACCAACTGTAAGTGCGAAGGCATTTTAAACCCTACCTCACACGCAAAAAAAAAAAAAAAAAAAAAAAACATTTAATAATAAAGGCCATATTCGGATAAGAAGATGGGTTAGATGGTTTCAATTTAGTGACTTAAATAAGTTACAAAATCTTTTAAATCAAAAAAGCTTTTTGGTTTTTATTAAAAAAAATCATATTTAAATGCTTTATAAAGCCTGACCATATTGAATTAACGTTTTAAAGAGTCAATTTGGATTTAAACATTTTCTTAAGTTATAAAAGCTTTGTTTTTTTTTTAACTACATAAACGTTTATCATTAAACTATTTTTGTTTAATAATTTATAAAAAACTTTTATAAAAGCTTTTGAATTTGTAATTTATACTTAAAAGCTTTTAAATTTATTTTGTATTTCATAAAAAAGTGTATGTCATATAAAAGCTGATAACAAGCTTTAACAATTATCATAAACTTTCTGTAGATTTTAATAGAGTTTGAAAGCTTTCATATATAGTTTTAAAACATAAATTAAAGAGCTGTCACAAAACAACCAAACAAACAAACAAACACTTCTTAAATAAGTACTTAAATTCCAACAGCTCCTAAACTATGACCAAAAAGCAACAACTAATTTCCTGTTGCTGTGCAGTTTCTTAACGATGGCACATTTAGATTAAACAAAATACTTTCTTTCCTTTCTCATATTTTTTTTTATTTTAATATTTAAAGTTTTCTTTCTGTAAGCGTACAGTTTATTCATTTATTTATTCAAATTAATGTTGTACTATTTCGAGCCAACTGTATTAAAAAGTTAAGACCAATAAAACTACAATTAAATGGTGCTTTTTGGTAGGAAAATTACTAACAAAAACAACTTCCGGTTAAAATTAAAATACATATACTCGTATAAAAACTTAGAGAAAATACCAAAACACATGTAAATAAAAAGTTCAACTCAGATTTAAACAGCATTAGACCAACAGACAAACACCCAAACTAAATAAAATAAACTACAAATGAGAAAACCCAGTAAAACCTACAAAACAAAATTGTAAATTTTGTTAAAGCTCTTCTTTTGTGGTTTCCTCATACAATTCAAATTACACTAATTTAATAAAAATAGTATAAAACAACTAAAGCTAACAATAAGTTGTATAAATATTTACTAACAGACACACAAATAAAATGAAATGAAATTAAAGTAGCAACAAATATTATCAAACTTATAAAACTGAAGCCAAAAATTTATGTAACTGGATAAAAAAAAAAAAAACTTTCAACTAGAGCCAACAAATATTAAATGCTGTTTTTTAAGTTTTTATTGTTTGGCAAGCTTATAGCTGGGGTTTTCTGAGAGTGTGATATTTGTTTTAAGAGGCCATTAGGTCATTAATAATTGGGAATTAAAAAATTTTTATGATGGCGAATAAAGCTTTCATTCAGATGGCTAAAGTTTAACAAATTGCAAGAAAACGGGTATAAATGTTTTTTAAAGCTTTTAAGTTTGGAAGAAGCTTATTTAATTAATAAAGATTCTTTCTGTAATAATAAAAAACGCAAAAAAATGTGTTCATCTTTGTTACACTGTTACACTTCCGCTGTTAATAAAATTGGAATTTGTGCCGACAATATACTGAAAGCTTAACCCTGCTCCATTACTATACAACATTTTGTACAACAAATTACCATAAATTATATATTAATACTAATATTTAAACATTTTCCATAATCCTCATTAAATTTTAAAATTCCAACCCAAATAATGAATGCCCCTCAAAACCTTAAAGTATCTTATTACCTTTGAACACACACAAGTAAAACCTTCTTAACCACAAACATTTTTTGGTTGTTATCCTTAGATTAATTTCAATGTGTATTTTCTCACAAATAATAAATTTTGAGAGCCTGCATATTGTGTTATAGAGACAGCAGTGTCAGTGTAAAATAACATACAAAAATAATATTTTGATAAATGTTCAAATGAATAAATACCAGCACCACCAACTGTGTTTTAGGCCATAAATTTTCAGGCCTAACAAGCTCAAATATTTAACAAGCTAGGTAAAAACCTACAAACATAGAAATATATATTTTAAAACAACACACTGACATAAATTTTCACACACACACTCACTCATTCAAACACTTATAATAATGGAAAAGTACCAATTCTAACCGACAGACATACACATAGACACATAAATAAATATGGGTAAACAAAATAAAAAGATCCTTTAAAATCCATAAATGACCATAAATGTTAAAGTCAGAATAAATAAAAAAGCATATGTATGTGTTTACATGTTTTTATGCATAGCCAGGGGCAAGTAAAAAGCACAAGATTAATTTGTTTTATCAGTTAGTTGAGGGTTTGTTGTGCATCTGGGCCAAACCCCTGAGCTTTTCAATGAAACATGTTCTATTTGGAAAACAAAGAGCAAGTTTTATATCCTCCCAGGAGCTATAAGTTGCTCCAGATTAAATCTTGGAAATGCCAATTTTGAACTAACTTATGCACTTCATGTGCACAAAACCATTACAACTCTCTATCTATACCGCAATAAAAACAAGACGGCATAAACAACTAGTCAAAGATTAGGCCCGAAATCGTACACTCCTATCGCTACCGGTTGCATAAAACAACTAATGCGAATCATTAACGTAAAGAGACCAGGATGCTGTCAGACATTATAACGTGTTGCTGAATATACAGTTCCTGATGGCAAATCTCTCCAACATCTTGTTATTACAAGTAGATCATTGCAAATTCTAAGAATTAAGTACACAAGTTGATATGTTACTATCTATTGCCCGGAGTCTCTCGTATCATCTGCTAATGATCAAGTTGTTTGTAATCAACATTTAAACATTAGATTTCAAGAATTTCACTGAAACTGCATATTCCCAAGCTTCAACAAAGTAAAACTTTTTATATAAATTGTCGCCAATGGTATAATCATGATAACACAGCTTGACGAGTATAAAATGCCTGGAACCTTTTGATTCGTTTTTATTTAATCAAAAAAAAAAATTATAGTTAATTCCAAGACCGATCTTCGTACTATCCCGAATAAACTCGAGACACTGCACTGCGACCAACGATCAGGGGGATTCTTTGTGAAAATCTCACAAAAATATTTAGTAATATCTCCACAATCCAATCTATACTAACACCAGATGCTAAGAAATTCAAAGTAACTAATCTCATCAAACTATCCGTCAAACTAGAATGCATAGAATTGTAAAAAATTCGAATATTAATAAAGAACTAAACATGCCTTTGGTAAAAACTGAGATCCAGGAATATGCAGAAAAACACTCATAAAAAGCTTGAAATACACTCAAATCCATTAGGCCGCAACATATTTAAAAATAAAGGCTATATTCAATTAATAAAATGGGATACAGGATTTGAGCCGAAGACAACAAGGAAGAATTAACGTATGTGTATAAACAAAAATGGTCAAACAATTTTCGTCCGGCACTGGTGGGAATAAATAGTTAATTAAAATTCATTTGATATAAGATTTGAAATACTTATTATTAGTTCGTTTTAGTGTAGATACAAGGATAACTTTCATGCCATTTAACCTTTTGCAGTTGGATAGTTAATTATCTAATTAGTCGTTGGACTTACGACGATGATACAGCTAAGAAAACATTGCATCAAGTGGCTGTCTCGGAAATAATTAATGACCACCTTACTGAGATATCGGATAGTCAGCGACAATTAATCTGGCAAATAATAACAACTCTGGCATTATACTGCCTGGATATTTATGTCTCCCACATTGGAGAACACAAGGAAAGTACTTAGTTGGCGATTCCAAATTAAGCATCGAACTTCTCAACTATCCTGAATACCACAACATCATACAGTATACAGCTTCTATTCCTGACGACATTATTGATCTGCATAATGAAGTTGTGGATAATCCACTCAAATCAATACAAATATAAATGGTGCTTTGATATGTATACCTTCCTGCTATGTTCCAAAAGTTTACATTTCTAACATCAGAATACAATAAGTTTTTCAGGGACATGAATCTTAGAGAAGACTAAAGAGACATTATTCAGAGACAGCATTATTAACTTGTTGTTCGACAGAGATGGAAAGCTTTCTTCAGTTGTCATTACCACCCAAGGATTTGGGTTTACATCGAGATAAACAGAGTTTTTGCGTTCTATTATCTATTGTTTAACAATTTATCTCTGCCACCTCAGGATTCTAGGGAAAAGTAGTTGACTAAAATCTGGTAGAAAACCAAAACAAAACTTGTTGGCAATTTGAAGTTATGAGTGAAACTTTTCAATTACATATCAATACACGGATTTGGAGAATAATGCAATTAAAAAATTTTATATTGATGCAATTGACAACATCACCATACAACCCATAGATCTGCATAATGAAGTTGAGGATAATCTACTGACATTAAGACAAACTGGAATTGAGCTCTGCAATGTCTACGTTCCTTCTTTATTACAACACTTCAACTTTTTAACAACATAAATAGCTTTTTCTGGGGCTTAAATCTTGAGGACGTCTAGAGACGTGCTTAGCTGATGAATAGAGAACTTTTGCAGGGTAAATGCTAATAAAATCATATAGATTAGATTATAGATTATTCTGGTTGACTGTATTTAATCTAGAATAATAACACTTTCCCACAATTATTATAATGAATAAACTTTTGCTCAACTTCCTAAGGCTCACTTTACTGAATTATTTGCTTGCCCCGATTGTCTGCTGGATTATTAGTCCCATGGTTGCATATCGTCATCTTCCTGAAGGTGACAGACGATAATGTACTGGACTATTAGTTCGAAGGTTGCGGGTTCGATTTTCGCCAAAGACTGCAGTCGAACCAAAAGGCAGATTATTAAAATGAAAACAAACTGTTACAACTTTAGAGAATATATCAATTTCCGTTTCATAGGTTATTTTGGAATCATACAATGCAAAATATCGCGATCTATGACTCGCCTAGCTAAGCCGTGACGTCAACCGAATAGTAAAAAGAAAATAGGTGGAAGTGTTTATCTGAATAATAGACATTTGCTTGGATATTTTAGATCTATTGTCCAGAACTTCTCTAAAATTCCGAAAAAGTTGCATCAACCAAATTTAGTAAAACGAATCAATAATCCATTTTTTTTATTAATTCGCCAAAGTTTTTTTTTATGAAACTTAAAGGAATAAAACTTACTGGCAAAAATCTTTGTGCTTTTTATCTCAGCATGAATGTTTATTTCTGAAAAAAGAACTATTAAATCCTGTATGTTTTATAAGCCAACATATTGGCATTAAACATTTTATGTTAAAGGACATTTTAAAATACAAAACAAGCAAGAAAAATCATGTAGCTAATAAACTTTACACAATAAGGAATATTTTACACTACTCCAAAATGGGGGGAAAAAAAACACCAGAAAAAAAGACCACATGAAAATAAACGTTAAATATAATCTATAATACCTATAAGACGTTAAACCAATATAAACTTACAATTTATTATAAACGATACATAAATAAGACAGCAACAAAAAGTATATAAAGCAAGCGACCTTCAGCCAAAGTATCAAATCAGGACACTTTTTACAAACACACTCTAAAATTTACACACTTCTAAATGTATCTATGTATACGAGTATCTAGAAAGGAATGTAAATGTACTAATTGCAAAGCAAGCTTTATTCATCAACAGTAACAGCAACAACAACAATAATGTTTTAAAGTAATGCCAAACAAATAAATAATAAATAATATAAGAAACTAACGACCCATTACAAACAAATACTCTCTTTATTCATTCACCCTCCCACCCATTCCTCCTCACCATCACTCTCACCATCTCTCTTTCTAATTGCTAACATACTCTTGGCATCATTTTAAAGATGTGTGTAATATTACATGACCATACTGAAATTGTCCCTACTTTTCTTTATTTACTGCTGCACCCTCTACAAACTTCAGTTGTTCACTACTTTCGTGCTCTTCATCAAAGTTGTTGCAAACAACAACAAGAACATTAGCAACAACAACAACCAAAAAAATGATAAGGGTCTATTAAAAAGGGCAAGCTGTACAGAAATCCAAGGATCTTTTTTTTTTAGCTTTTCATTATTATTATTATTTTCCTACCACAACAAAAATGCTTTATACAGCTCCCTTCGTCTGCTGTGGCCCACAACACCCTACTGATATCAAACATCATTTTTAATCTAGGGAATACATACATACACACATATGTATGTACGTAGATGTTGTAATTTGTTGATATTGGTTGAGGGCAAAATGTAAAGATAAGCAACTGCACAAAACAACTTATGAACTTTGTACTTCAATTGCAATTTTTCATCAATTTGCAAAACTTTATGTTCCTTAGAATTATAAAATCTGCTAAATGATTAGTTGAAATTGATAGTGTAATTTGCAAAGTCTTAGCAATTGTTATATTTTCTTTGCAATTTCTGTTTCACATACGTACTCTTGTGCGAAGTGAAAAGTTAATATTGAAAAGTGTAATTTGCAAAAATTTTGCAAATAATTATGCTGTTTCGTTGCAAAAAAAATTATAAATTTTTATAAAAAGTCTCAAATATTTGCAAATTTCTATTGTTATAACTAATGAAGCGTTCAAAATGTTAAGACGAGAGTTTTTGTTCGACAGTAGTAAACAGTCGGTTTTAAAAAGAATTAATTTTTAAGGATTACAAAACATATTTTTAAAGAGTGCTTTCGCTTACACCAAATCCAAGTTGATTTTATTTTAAATAAAATTTGAGAAATTTGACAATAGTTAGAGCATAATGCACAGCCCAGTCATGCTTTGTCGGTTGAAAATCAACTGCTATCACGTCACTGGCATTGCCGAAATATTTTTAATGATAGGTGGATTCCCTTCTATACGTGGTTGCGTGGATGGCACAATCATTAAAATTGATGCGCTTACATTACACGAGAAAGGATATGTGGACCACTTATTTCCTTACTATTACTATTACCAATCCTGAAAATACTCGAGGAACTTTACTTTAACACTCGGACAGGCTAACTACCAACATGGATGCCTTTGTGGAAATCCAAGCAAGACGCTAGGTATGTGGATTCTATACAATTCGATCAAACTGTCCGCTGAAATACCAGCCGGGAATGCAAATGCAAAGCTATTCATATTGCACACCAGAGGCAATATGAAAGGACAGCTGTAATGGCCCTTAACCTTTTGAAGGCAGTCATTTGTCAGCCATGCCAAAGTCTTGAGGAATGGCAAATTATTTAAATAATTGTCCGTCCTTTCTAAAGTTTAGTAACGCCTGTTCAAAATCCTGCTGATAAAAATTAAACTATAATATAAATAAAAAGGATATCATAGAAAACATAAAGGATTCTAGTTGTTTCTAATTTAATTTTGTACATCGTTGATAGTCAATAAATCTTACAATTCTAAAACAGAATTTGAAACGGTTTGAAAACATATTCCTTTGATTTCTTCACTTGATAGAAATAATGGTTTGAAAGTGTGAATTGGGCAAGTTTTGCTTAATTTCGCAATGATTGGTTAATATGTTGGGTAGTGGTCATTTATTCTGATCCAGTGTTTTTGGTAAGTAAAACTTCACAGACATTCACCCATTCGATCTGAACAAAATATTTGTTCGGATAAAGTTTTTTTTTAATGAAGTTTGACGTCTCTCTTTTTGAGGGAGAGAAAATATTTTTTTACGAACAACCGTCAGCTTGAATTAGATAAATTTTATGTTTTGTCTGGAAAATGATGAATTGAGTTGGCAATAGGTTACATTTATATCTGTGATGTTTGTAAAATTAAATTAATTATTTCATTTATTCATTAAAGATTTTGTTAATTGTTTTTAAGAAATATACACAATATTTTAAAATAATTTAATATTTATTTTTTGACACCTTAAAACCAAAGCAAAATAAATCAATGGCCGCATATTACCACTTGTAAACTAATAGATTTTGTTTACAATATGCCAGCTTTGGTTTTCTACAAAAATCTTTGGAAATGGGTGAATCATGCTGCAAAAAACCTTTGGTAAAAAAATTTTCTTCAAACAAAACGTTTGTTTTGAAATCCACCTATTTCAGGTGGATTCACATTTGGTGGCAACAAATTCAAAACTGCAGTCTGTCACAGGTGGCTTGTAAATTTGATAGAACTCCATGTACACGAGGAAACAAATATGACTTCCTTTACTATAGTTTTAAAAATTTAAATTTAAAAAAAAACCATAATTTTTGATTTTTTGTGCAGGAAATCCAAATAGAAATTTATCAGAATTATCTTTAATTTAGGGGGGATGGGGTATTTCGCGGAGGTGCACTTGTGCGGAATGCTATCTGCCTGTCATCCACTTGGGGATGACAAGAAGCGATTCCTCTGTTCGAATTTCCCAAGCACTACTTCCGGTCTTATACCAAGTATCCCCTGGTAATGTCTTTCAGACAGTTGAGTAACCTGAATGGCATGCTAAAACCGATGCGTCTCAGGTAACTAGGTGGCCACCGAAATGAAGAGGCACCGAAATTCAACTGTTTGACCTGCCTAGAGGTTGTTGGCAGCCCCAACACTAGGATCGGATGGGAGGCCTAATCAGTCCCTCAATCTTAAACTGAAATGATTACTGAAACCGCAACAAATTTTGCGGCCCTTTGTTCCTACTAGGAACCACAGGACATAATATATATATATATCTTTAATTTAGACCATAACTCTTTATACATTTTATATTAAACAAAAAACTTTTTAAAATTACTTTAAAACTTAAAAAATACAAAGAAAACAAAATTATCTACCCAATTATCTTGTCATTTAATTTTAAATTTGTAGTTATTACTACTTTAAGCCCTACAATGTTGTTTAAATAAAGCTGATTTACAAAGGGCTTAACTAACAAGTTTTTGTTTAACAAGTATTTCCTAAAAATTCGCCATATTTTCTTGTTTTGAATAGTTTGTTTAGAATACAGGCAAATTAGTGGTTTATTCACAAAATAGTTGGCATCACCGTTATTTTGAAAGCTAACATCAGGGCTGTAACAGTTACTACTATTAGAAATAAGCATATTTGTTTCCTAGTCAAGTACTGCTGTTACAGTTCAGTTGCCATTTTCCGATTTGCGATAAACAAGCTTCATAAAATTTTATCAATTTCAGAATCAATTATATTTTCACAAGCGTTAACTATTTTCTGATGGATCAGAAATATGAACATATCTTGTAAAATTGCTAAAATATTGACCGGACTTTAAAGGACATTTGGTTTCATATCGCATTTCTTAGTAATATAAGAAATCAGAACTGGTTAATCCACAATATATATATATATAGGAAATGTCTAATATTAAACACCCCCAGAATTGTCGTAAACCTACAACCAATAACGGTATTATCTTCCAGAGTAGTTGTAAAACAAGACGTAGCTGTAGTAAGAATAGTGATTGTTGGTTTTTTGCTCAAGTTTTTGTTGTTGTTGTTGTTGGGCTGTGCTGTGTAGTTAGTCATGCAGGATATCTGCAATCATTGTAATTAATAGCAAAACATATTTAAGATTAATTAATGTTTTGTGTATTTTGAACAAACAAACTTTTCTTCTCCTTCATATGTACGAGTATATGGAGTAACAAAAACACACCCAAAATATATGAAATACATACTCTCCTCCACTTAAACATAAATGACTAAGATTGTTTTAAAAGAAACAATTTGTATGTGTGGATGTGTGAGTGAATTTGTTATCACTAACATACAGACACACAAAACCGTTCGCCCTATAATCCCTGCCAAAAAACTAAATGTTTGGGCAAAGTAGAACATACCCTGAAGGAAATTTGTAGACAAGTGTCTCCAAGTCACCACTTTTGTCTACTATTTTGCTGACTATTTAGCGACATTGTCAGCAAAGGTGGCACAATAGTTATTATTAAACAATTATTCTTTCAATTGTGTCAGCCGATACAGTAGGCGATAGTGTGCCTTGCTATCATTCAGAGGATTGCGGGTTTGATTTCCGCCAAAAACTCTGGATGTTTTCTTATTTATTTTTAATTAGGAAAAACCTTGTAGTATTTTTTTTAATATTACTCTAAAAGTGCAAAAAATGCAGTTTTATTTTCTGTTTCAGAGTGTAGACTAAAGTGGTCCCAAAAGAACTACTTAGTCAGTATTGTCGTAGTCTACTGGTAGATTTCGTAGGACAAGCCTGTGCTAAACGTTAATAGTAAATAGCATTAGTAAGAGTATAATTCGTCAGTAGTAATGGTATTCAGTATAATTTTACTATTGACATTTCCTGCAGGGTACTTTTAGTATATGTATGTACTCGTATGTATGTATACAACAATCCCTTATAGTCAAAACCTCAAAGAAGATGAAAAGCTTTCATTAATTTAATCATGATGGAGAATGATAAAAGTTAATTTGTTAGTATTTAAGTACAAAAAAAAAAAATCTATAACAGCAGTGCCAAGTATATGTACTTTTGGTATGAGCATAAAGTTTTAGAGTATGTACTAAAATTTAGCACAGGCAATTATTAGAAAAAATTAGTAGAAATAATTATTGTTTGTTCAACTGAAGTGTATGAGTGGGTATTTGGTTTCAGTACTTAAAGGAGTTTTTGGGGGAAGTAGAGTTTTGAAATTGGGATTTATATAAATAACTAGCTGAGCCCGGTGTGCTTCGCTACCGCCCTAGTTATAAAATAAAAAGTATTTATGTGCATATTTACAAAAATTTATTTATTTAATTTTAATTTAATTATTGCCATGCTTTAGGATATACAATATTTTTAGTTTGCCCATCAGGAGCATACACATATAAATCGGTGGCTTTTCCTACACGGCAGCATGCAACATAAAGCTGGCCATATGAGAAACATGGATTTGCTAAATTTAAGCGGCAAACTTGCAGAGATTGACCTTGTTAACCGAACAGGAAACTGCAATTGTTTAAAATCGAATGGTAAATATGTTGGTATCATTTCGCTGTTATAATGGTCGCTTCAATTAAATTATTTCTCAGTTATTTTACTTCAAGTCGAGTGCCATTGGAAGTGGAGTGGTGGATTGATATTACGCAGTAAAATAATTGACAGTCGAATTTTAAGTTGCAGCACATGTGGTGGAAAGCCTTGAACATCGAGTGAATTTAAGAACTCAACAGGATAATTAACGACCTTATAGGTTGCTTGATTGATTTGACGCATTTCAAAGTAATATCCATCTTCTGCATATGGAAAAATAATAGGATACTGCAGCGTGTCATATGAGCGATGCATTTCAGGAGGCGAGGCCACGCCCCTTTGTCCACTTACAACTTTATATAGTCAAGAATTTAATATTTCGTAAGAATATCCTATTGTGAAAATTTAATAACGATCGGTCCAGTAGCTAAGACTATATTACGATTATTGATTTGCATATAAAGGGGCGTGGTCCTACCCACTTCTGGTACTTATTCCTCATTATACCAATACCATATGTACCAAATATCATCGACGCACGTCAAAAAATACCCAAAATATTGCGATTTAAATTTTTGGGTTATATGGGCGGTGCCACTCCCGTTTGTCCAATCAAAACTTCATATAGCCTATTCCAAGGGCTTGGCCTCCTAGTAAGCACAAACATACAGACAGGCATTAATTTTTATATATAAGGATTTAATTGAATAAGTTTTTATTTTATTTCGGAGAATGAGCAACTTTAATGTTTTCTGAGTTATAAAGTCAGTGGCTAAAAGCTTAAAGAAAATACACACATACATATAAATAGAAAGATTTCATACACAAAGAACGTCTTTTATGTGCGAGTGTGAAAAATGTTTAAAAAGCTTTTACTTAAGCATATGTACTTAGGTATTCAGGAAACTACAATAAAGTTTGTGCAATCCATTGATAGAATCTAAGCAATTTAGTTTCCCTCACTTTCAAATTACAAATTCAAACTGTTCAAATTGAGTAGCATTGTTGATCAGGAATATATACAATTAAAGAAGTAATTACTATAATCTGTTAAGTTTTGCTATGCTATCCGCTTTATTTACATAAACTTTAGGAATGTGAATTTGTATGTAATTTATATACATACGAGTATATAAATATATATATGTACATATCCACAAATAAAAAAAAGTTGCAATATCTTTCTATAGCCATATAGGCAGAGGTGTCCTGAATAAGGTGCAATATTTTTTAATATGGACACAATAGTTTTGGTTTTATTATTAATTTTGTGAAACTACATCCAGGTTTTTGCTTGTTGTTTTACAAAACTTTAAAAACAATCAATCAAACGTACCACATACCTCTGTGTACTGTTGTATGTATAACGTATTTTCTTTTAATCATATAGATTTACTTTATTTCGAATGAAACCCACAGTTGTGAATGGATTTTAATAAGATATAGCTTGCGTATATGCATAACATACTTTCCCATATGGCTGAAGGCAAATAATGGAAAATTTGTCGGCTTGTCTATTTTTAATGAATTTTTGAAAAATAAAAAAAAAAATGTATAAACAAATTTTCAATCGAAAGTTGAGCGATATCTCCGAAAAAATTCCATGCAATCAAAATAATATTAATGCAGCATAAAGATATTATTGTAGCCGCATTTTTACTTTACAGAATGAACCGTTTATTAGTTACGTCACTATAAAGAGCATAACTAAGTAGTTTTCTTAAAAAATTAATATCTCGAAAACTGACTAATAGCGTAGACAGACGACACAGTTAATTTGCATTCAAATTAACTCGTGAATTATCCCCAGCCTAATAGCGTAGACAGACGACACAGTTAATTTGCATTAACAGTCTTAATTCAAACTAACTCGTGAATTATCCCCAGCCTAATACGCATTAAGTTAGACGTAAATGCACAAAATCAGAGTTAATTTATACTGCATTTAGCTATTTCAATATGGCAACATCGTCGAAAATCAAACATATGTTATCAAATTGTTTACTGAAAAATTGTAAAATTAAAATAATAAAAATAGATTTCCACAATTGCCTTTCTCTTATTTCAGAGATTCCCACTGCGGTCCCCACATGTAGCAACACGTTCAGATTGATGAGTGTTTGTGCATGAACAATTTTTGCATTATGGAGCAGTTTCAGCAAAAGTAATTTCAGTTTTTTTTTTTCAAATACAGTCGGGCCTCGATTATCCGTGATGAACGGGACCAAAAACATTACGGATAATCGATTTTCACGGTTAATCGAATTACAATTTTGATTATACAGTTTTTGTACATACTACATATTTATATTAAAACAAAAATAATACTTCTTAAAACTTCGTATTTTTAAGCTAACATTTTAAAACTCACATAATTTTTGAATGATTGGTAATTATTTTAACTTTGTCTTTAAAATGTTTCTTTATATTTTTAACACTGGTAACGATGCCATACTAAATATATTTACATAGATCTATTCATCCTTACTTTCCAAATTTCAAAATTAAACTAATCACTTTTAAATGCTTCTAACTCATCGTATGCAAACAAGGGAATTCCCCGTTTTCATGTTTATTATATTGTATGTATCACGGATAATAGAGGGAATCACGGTTAATCGCAGCAAACAATTTGAAAACATTGCAAACAAAAAACAATAGACTGATATTTTTTCATCACGGTTATTCGGGGTTACCGGTTAACCAAATCACGGATAATCGAGGCCCGACTGTAAATACTTATAACTCGCCAAATGCCAAACAAATTTTTTCACAATTAAACAGTTGTTTACAAACAAACAGCTGTTTACTAAATGCAGAAATTCTCGTGTGTCAGGGTAAAATCTTAATTCACATTAGTGAGCTTTTAATGCAAATTAACATTGTCGTCTGTCTACGCTACACAGAAAAAAATAAAAATGAGTTTCAATTAAAATATTTGTGGAATCAATTAAAAATTTAATTGAAATCGGACCAGTAAACAAAATGATAGTATCAATTAAAAAAAATGTGAGATTTAATTGAAAATATCAGAAAAAGTAATTGAATCAATTAAAATTTTAATTGAAAATTATTTTAAAAGCAATTAAAGGTTTAATTGAAAAGAAAACATGATTTTTTTTCTGTGTATAAGGCAGCCAAAAAGTTTTTATTTTGACGGGCTGTGTTATAGGAGCTGACAGTTATTAGCATTTATAAATAATAAATAAATAATGTTTACGATTGTAATTAATCAACGCTGTTGCTATCAACGGCATTTATATTTTTGTGACACAACATTTAAAAAGCTCATTTTTTAGTAAATGCTTTTTTTTTTTAATAAATTTTGACTAAAATGATCTTATGACTAAACAAAACAATATTTAGTTGAATTTCAATCTTTATCAAACACATAAAATTGGTTCAAAATTAGCTTAGGATATACTAACGACAGCTAATAGTAAAAATTCACATGAATTGCAATTAAATGTTCTTAAAATAAGTTTACGTGATGCCTACACAGAAAAAAAAATCATGTTTTTTTTTCAATTAAACCTTTAATTGATTTTAAAATAATTTTCAATTAAAATTTTAATTGATTCAATTACTTTTTCTGATATTTTCAATTAAATCTCACATATTGTTTTAATTGATACTATCATTTTGTTTACAGGTCCGATTTCAATTAAATTTTTAATTGATTCCACAAATATTTTAATTGAAACTCATTTTTATTTTTTTCTGTGTAGTATTGGTTTGTTTATTCACTATCTCAATTATATTTAACCAGTAATGTACACAACACCTACTACTTTCCAACTAATCCCATAATTTAATTTTCACTCTAACCAAAATCCAACTAAACTCAACCCAACCATTTGTGCTACAATTAATAATTAGAACAAATGCGTTACAACTGAAGCAAAAATTTCTTTTTAATAAGAAAACAATTACTTACGATTTAAGCTTTTTAAGCTACGAATTAAGTATGCTTGTGATTAAATAGCTTGTTAAAATTTTCTTGAGCAAAAATAATGTCAGAGATTTACAAAAAAGGTCATGGATTTTGGTAAAGTCCTAAATGTGTCTATTATTTTATGTTGACCTTTTCATTAAATGAAACCTTTTTCCATGATATTTAGTCTCATGATTGTAGCCGGTATAAATGATTTCAATTATCATTTGTTACAGTTTTCGTTAACAAAAGCAGATACATAAACGCTATAGTATATACATTATTGTATTACTCTTAATAGCGAACAACTTTTTCTTGGTATTATTGGGAAAACGAAATGTTCTAAGTCATTGAAGTATGTATAATAAATTATATACAATACATATTTGGTATATAAACTAGAAGTATTGAATGTTAAAGGTAAAAGGATAAAAATAGTATTTGGTAATTTGAGCTTTTGAAAGGCTTTTGAAAGGCTTTTGAAAGGAAACTATTGCCTTGAAATTTCTAATTTAAGTGTTTTATAGACAAATTTAAAAATATTTTATAAACAATGACATGTACCAAAATCTTTAAAACAATGAATCAATCGCTAAGCTTTAGAGTGACGTTAAAGCTTTAAGATTTGATCATATAAAATTTGCTTTAGAGTGACGTTAAAGCTTTAAGATTTGATCATATAAAATTTGCTTTCAAGTTATATTTTAGTATCAAAAATTACTTTAATATTGAGCAGTTATTACTTTTTGTTCACTTTAATCGTTATTTAACTGTCATATCAATCAATTAAATCAATCAAAACATTTGTGCTTTTAAATGTATAAAAAACTATGTAAATACGTTTCCTCAAATCCTACCAACCAAACATAAACATTTACCCAAATAACTCTCCTAAAAAAAAAATACTTAGATCCTGCCATATATCTTTAATAAATCTATGACTCATCCTTTATTAGGAAAATCTGCGTTTAATGGCTGTTTTTTTCTTTATGTCAACGCAGACACAACAGAATGTGTAAATGAAAAATAACGCTTAAACAAATAGATAAATTACTACTCTTTTTTTTTTGGTTGCTGTTAAATAAATATAGACGTAAAAACATGGCATTTTTTCCACATCAACGAACTTTAGAGACTATACAAAAAAAAAGAAGGTTAGAAAAACAACACGCACATTATGTTATGTACGCACTTGTGTTAGAAGGACTTTTTTCTGTGCTTCTGTGTTTAAATTAGACACACAAAATCCTAGTTTAGTAAATACATCAAACTCAACATACAAGTACAAACAAGTTTTACAACTGGCAGACAAGTAAACAGCCATAAAGAGGCACTGAGAAAACATACTCAAACGCAAATCTTTTGTTTTTCTAATACTCATGGTGTGTAGTTTGAAAAAGATAAAAAGAAAAATGAAATAGCATTCAATACCAAGAATAGATTTGAATAGAATGGGTTGGACATGAATTATGTACTAGAAAGCTTTATAAGTTGTAAAATAAAGCTTTGAGTAGGTTTAAGTTTCGTACAAATTCTAAAATAAAATATTGTAAGCTTACTTTAAAGCTTCTTAAGCTTCAATTATATTTAGATTATATGTAGTTTATTTAGCAAAAAGCTTACATAAAGCTTAATATATATTAAGTTTTACTTATATAAGCTTAACGTTGTAATTACTTTAAAGCTCTATTAATGTTCTAAGCTCTCTTCGAAGTAAACATTTATTAAACATACAGTCTTACGTTTTTTTTCTTCAACGAATAACTTAAAGCTTTATTAGGTTTTAGCTTTGTAAATTATTAAGATTTTAGCTTTATTAAGCTTTTAGTTTTTTTTTTTAGCTTATCAGTCATCTCACAGAATTTAATACCGTTCGGAAGTGGAATTAATTCCGTATTTTGCTTCTATAGAAAAAGTAAAACGAATTTTTTTTTGAATTTAAACCACTTTAAATTTGCTATGTGGAATTGTAATTTTAAGAATTTCTAGGTTTCATTCCGAAAAAATTTTTCGTTTTATTTTTTCTATAGTAACAAAATACGGAATTAATTCCACTTTCGAACGGAATTAAATTCTGTGACATGGCTGTATATTACCGATACACCAAGGTTTTTCCAATTCAATACTCTTTTATGTTGTATCAAAAAGTACAAAAGACAATCAGCTAAATATGACAATAAAATATTAAGTTGACAATGATAGATATCGCACATATGCTCTACTGTGTCGAAGTCCACAATATTCTATTATATATGTATGTATGTATATGATGGGTGCTCTCAAGTAAGCTCTATCATGCCTAAAAATCTTAATAAGAAGGGAGTTGAGTTTATAATTAAATTCCTAGATTTTCTTTCAAAAACCTTTATTAAAATTAAAGATTTGCAATTATACAGATTTATCAAGCTTTTTATTTATTAGGCTTATATTAAGCATGCAGCTTTATAAAGCTTTGATATTAAATTTATAAATTTACAGATTTATTATGATTCAAACTTTTTTAAACTTTAAAGCTTCTAAAGGTTTATTAAACTTTAAATAGTGAAACTTTAAGCTTAACATTTATTAAACAAAAAGTTTTATTAAGCTTAAAGCTTTATTAAATGTAAAGCTTCGTTAAGCTTAAAGCTATTCATTTATTAAGCTTGGAACTTTCTTAAACCTAAACCTAATTCATATTAGGCTTATTTTAAGCTTGAATAAGCTTTACTGATTTTAAAGTTGTAAACCTTTGATAAGAGTAAAGTAAACATTAAACACATTATTAAACTCAAATCTTTAAGCAATATAAGATTTATATTAAGCTTTTTGCAAAATAAAAACATATATAAGCTAAATTAAGTTCAAATATATTTAAATCAAGTTTAAGACTCAAGCTTTATAAATACAAACGATCAATGTTGAAATAAACACAATTTTTTGATGTGTTTGAAAAAGCTCTAATAATTAAATGAGCTAAATTTAGATTAAATATGCTAAAATCTTATATAAGCCTGAAGTTTTGTGAAGATATGTGCTCTTTTTCTTAACTCTACTGTCTCTAAACATACGCACACAATTTTAGCTAGGTTTTTTTTTTTATTATTTCTTACATAAAAGTTTCACATGAAAAAGTTTTTCATTTCTTTAATAAAATTTCTACAATGTCATTGTGTGTCATGTACGTGTGAGTACTTTTCGTCTTCCCTTAACTTTTAGGATTTCTGCTTATACTTTCAACTTTTCGTTGTTTTGTGGCAATGTCATTTTGTGAAACAAATAAAAAAAAACAAATAAAACTTTAAACATTCTAATACACGCACATTTAAGTATACAAATTACCCAGCAACAAATATACACACACCCTTACGTATATTTTATTTTATGGCTTTAATATGAGTGCGTATGTGTAAAATATAGATAAAAACCCTGTAGTTCGCGATACTAAACAGAATAGTGGCAGTTAAACTGGTTAAATAATTAAGCAGAGTAAAGATATATACAGTAAAGAGCAAAGGCCTGATTTGAATGAAGCTGAAAGGAAGTCTGGGTAAATCTTTTGGAAAGCCTTCGTAATTTTTGGAACTGAGTACTCTGGTTAAAGTTTTAGAACTTTGCAATTGACTTGACCACTTAAATAACAGTCTTTTCACCAGTCCTATGTAATCAATTTACTCCACACACCTTAATTTTATAATAGACTTTAACTTCGTATCGGTCTCTTATATATATTAGGTACTTAGGAATTTATTGTGACCTAAAGAACTAGAGTTATATGCCTTTAAGTAGGCAGTGATAGAGTTAAAAGCCTTGAACATTTGTAAAGGTGAGTGTGGCTGTACATATAGTGGTATAATAAATGTTTTTAGAAATTTAAACAGTGATGAAATGGTCTCCTAGAGAGAAGAGAATAAAAAGTTTTTGCATACTTAGATACTTAGATAGGGGATATTATTATTATTATTAGACAGATCTTATCACGAAGGCCTATGACTATGTTAGTCTACGTACGATAGAATGTGTACATTTTGTAAGTAGTAGTTAAACATTAATTTGCATACATCTCAGCAAATATAAAGACATATTAATACACACATGTAAGTATACTTGGTTTATATGTTTACGCTTAATACACATATTTATATGCTAATACGAGATAGGCATGAAAAGTCTTTGAAATCGCAGGAATGTCTTCCAATGACAAAGATTTTTTCGGGTTTCATAGCCTCCATGATTCCTTCATGATTTCCTTAGAAGAACCAGGGCGTTTGCCTTTTGGTCAATTATTATAAGAAAAAAAAGGATCCACCTATATATTATTTAAAAACCTGTTTTCCTTATTCTTGACTTTTATAATAAATCAATGAATCACTAATATAACACAGGGAGAAATTGAACGTGCCCTTTCTGAAAGTGACAATGAAGATATTTTTGGGTGTGAAATCCCTAGCAATGGTGAGGATTTTGCTGGCGATATCTGTTCCGAAAATGAAAGTGCCGCTACAGATGCAGCATCTTAAAGTGAAGATGTTCAGTTATGGAGTGAGGATGAAGATGCCCCGCTGCAGGACAACAGAACTCCTCAGCACAACATCATTCGCAGTGGTATTTATAAGGAGGTGCTGCTACCGGGCCAAGCAATTCTTGATCCGGTATACAGTTTTAAACTATTTCTGAACAGGCAAGTTTTAGAAATTATAGGGAAATATACAAATTCTGAAGCGCATAGAGTCTTACAAAGGCATTGGAAGCCGACAGACAAAATCGAAATGCAGGCATTTATTGGTCTTTTATTGCCTATAGGAGTCAACAAACAGGGAGGTGTTGATTTCAGAGAGTACTGGGATTCACTGTTTGGAGATACGATATTTCGGCCACAATTGAAAAAAATAGATTTGCGTTCTTAAAGTTCGATGATAAAAATTCAAGATCTCTCAGAAAGTCAAAAGACAAACTTGCACCTATTAGAGAACTGTGGGAATGTGTTGATCTAAACTTAAAAAAGTTTTATTTGCCTGGAGAAAATCTGACAATTGATGAGCAGTTAGTGCCTTTTCGAGGACGACTGTCATTCAAAGAGTATCTACCCAGCAATCCTGACAAGTACGGTATGAAGATTTGGTGGATCTGTGCTAGCAAAACAAGTTTCCCATTATTTGGTATACCATATCTTGGAAAAGAAGGACCAAATAGAGCGGAAAATTTGGCATACAATGTAGTCAACCAACAATGTGAGCCATACTTTCGTACCAACAGAAACGTTACCTTTGACAATTATTTTAATTTTTTTTATCACCTCTAATTTTCAAACAACTCTACAGCTTAACCTCGTATACCGACACGAACTCATGCATAAGTAGTTCTAGTTTAGTTATAACACTCTACAAGCATGAGTACTTTTCCTAAAGAAACTTTACCAAAGTTTATATTTTTATACTTCTCTCCCTAGATTTTCTAACGTTGTACTACAACAACAAAAAAAGATACTAAAACTTAAATTCAGCCAACCTACAGTAAAGAAAACTATAAAGTTTTAGGAAATATACAGTATATATTGTGTGGAAATTTTAAAGATGAATTGGCTTCTATTTGAAAAGGGGAGGTTGGTTTTTATGTTAATTTACAAAATTTTCAAGGCAAGTACAAGGTGGCGCAAAAGTAATTCTCCTATCGGAAAATGCTATAAATTTTGCGCAACTTGATGAATTGGGATTGGAAAACATGTGGTTCCAACAGAACGGTGCAACGGCATACACTGCATTTCCCGGGCGCCTAATCTCCCGTTTAGGCGATTTGCACTGGCCAGCAAAATCGCCTGATTGGAAGTTTACTTTTGCGCCACCTTGTATAAAGTTTTAGCTATTTTATTACTGCTAAGCATGTGTTTGTCTAAAGACGTTGTTATTTTAGGTTTAGGTAAATAAATCTGTTTACATGGCAGCTATATACATACATATGTATATTGTACTTTCAATATAATCTTCATTAAGTAAAAATATTTATTTTAGCTAGCAATATATTATTAACTGCTCTAATATGAATTTTGTGTTTTAAAGATATTTCACTTTTATCTAGAACAAAAATGGTGAGTGAGTGTAGTAAAGAAATATTTGAAATTTCTAATGGAATTTTAGTTTTAATTAAGCGAGTTTAATAGGGAAAGATATAAAAGTGTTTCTTAATAAAAGTGGTGGAGAAAATGTGAAAGGGGTATTACAGTTTATTAGCTTCAACATTACTTAACTCTAACACAACTCAATTAAATAACTTTAAGGAGAGTTTCGGAAAAGTTCTGAAACTGTAGCAATGGTATTGCCTGGCATATTGGGCAACTGCTACAATAATTTAATTTGTTATCACATCAACTCAATCGAATTTTTTGGAAAATTTTACTAAGTATAGTTTCACTTCACCTCATATTTTTCCATTTTTATTACCAGCTCTTTACATGCCAAAAATTTTGCATTAACTCTTTATTAAAACTATCAATATTGGCCCAAGTCTAATTAAAATGTACTCTTGTTTATATCGTATAAATATGCAGCATAAAAAAAAATATTTCGACAGCTCAATTCCAAAACATGCTAAGTCGAAAAAGTGAGTTTTGCAGGAAAAGCTCCTAAAGTTTACAGGCGATATCTAAAAAAACCATATGAGGTAGAACTTTGTTGTTTATAACTATTGATTGGACTAGCCAATCACAACCAAAATTTGAAAGAATTTAAGTTGAAAAAATCTAAATGTAAAACGCAAAAAAATTAAAAACATGCTAAGTCGACTTAGCATGGTTTGGAAAGGAACTGTCTGTCGATTTAATTCACTATTTTCGGTTTATTTATTCCATTGAGAATATACATACATACATACATACATATGTACATATTTATTTTATAAAGCATGTTTATTTGCAATAAATTTTGTTTATTTATATTTCTACAACAAAAGTTTATTTTAGCTCAAAGATTCATTCTAACAATTTGTTATTATTTATTTGTACAAAAAAAAAAAAAACATCATCGAATTAAAAACTTAAATCATTTATCAAAAATATAGTAAACATATAAATATTATCGGGCAAAATTTAACCTGTAACATGGCCATAGTAGCTGCATAAGTAAAGATTAAAGACGGTGAGGAATACAGCATACCACAAACAAAATACAAATTGGTCACCGATTCCATTCAATGCTGACGTAGTGCCTTTCTTAAAATAAAATCTAAATTTTCAATCAATGACAGATGTAAGGTGCGTATAAAATTAAATTAATGTTCCCATTCCCATTCGATTGAATTTAATTGAATTAGTTTCAAGCTTAACAAATATATGTAGGTATACATATTCAAACTAATAAAGATAAAAATAATAAAAAATATAATTAGATAATAAAGGATAAGTTTGTTCCTTAGTAAATAATTTAAATGCATCACAAAAAGGTTAAGGAATTCCTACTAATCCTACTTTATTAGGTCCCTTTCGAATTTGAATATATCCTAAAACTTTTCGTTCTAAAAGAGTTAAAAAAGCGATGTGACCTTAATAGGCATGTCTATCGTCAACATTTTCCATCATCTGCTTATATTTTACAAATTGATCTTTGGCAGGTGACTCCCAAGGTGCTAAAAAAAATCAACAATTAAAAACAAATAAGAAAGTATAGTCAGTCAAGCGCGACCATATAATACACTACTCCCAGTATATGTATAAATAAGTTTTTTTTTCGGAAATGGGTGCTATATGGAGATATAACCTATTATGGACCGATTTTCTAAAAATTTTGTGTCATGTTGTCTGTGAATATAAATATTATATGTGTTAAACTTCATCTCGATATAAATACTTTTGAAAGATTTATGGTGGTTAAAGTGAATTATGGAGAGGGTCTAATATGGGAGTTATGACTAATTACGGACCGGCCATTATAAAATTAGACGTCATCATTTTTGTATATACGAAAATTATTTTTGTTGAATTTTATTTAATTATCAAAATTTTTAACATTGTTGCCGTCATATACGCGCCGGCGGTAAATAGTCTTGGTGTTATGTCCATCACTTTGGCATCATTCCAATGCCGAGGTAGAAATGGCGACACCGGTTGCCATGAACTTGCAAGGGTTCGAAAGTGGATAGAGTCTCTTTTGGTTAACACCCAAATGAAACTTGCAGCTAACTAGAGTCTCTATCTAGTACTGCGAGATCAGTTAAAAGCCCGGGGACTTATCCCTAATTTAACTATTGGGGTGCTTGCCACCTAACTGAGGTTACTTCAGTGTCCACGCAGTGGCTGTGGTAAATACCCAAAGCGGGTAAAATGGTATTTGGTTTAAAGACTGATGTTTGTCTAAGCAGGAAATTTCGGTCCACCAATTTGTTCTAGGTGCTGTTGACAACAGAGCCATTGAAAGTAGTGGTGACACTTAGCTTGGTGCTCAGCAAATATATGGGAATTAAGGCTTTCGCAGGAGCTTGTTGTGTTGATCGCCTGTGGACATAGTTAAATTCGGCCTATGGCAACCGCAGATCATTGTCCTTGGCAGTGGAGGATCGATGCAGTGTTGTGATTACTGTCTTTTCTGTTGTCCTGGGTCATGCTAATTGACTTAGCTACGGATGGTAGGGATTAGATAGCCCAAGCTCTTAAGCAAGGTGCTCTTTACATTGATCTTGCAGTCATGTATTGAGAAATTGCAAATTGTGTGGTTCTGGCGGGTTCATACAAGTATGCTCTTTGTAAGACATATTCTCTATGTTCTTGCGGGACATACAATGCGCAGTCCTAAGGAACTTTCTGCTGCTCATTCATAACTGTTGAGTTTCTACATGAGTTTCTACAATTGGTCGACTGCAGCAACTAAAAGCGACGGTCTGAAGAGTAAATAGTAGAATTGTTTCCCATTTTGTATAAAAATAAATTACTACAATGAATTGTGCTTTTCTGTTTGGCTGATTGTCAGTATAGATTCCAATATAGTTTTGGCTCTGTTTAAATCGTTCCAGGTTGCAACCCATTTATTGTACTGATTCGGTCGATCCAAAGAAACACGCATCCTATATAAAATCCAGTCTAGTTGTGATAATGTTCTCTATCAGATGATATACTTACGAGTACGATCGGCACTGTAAAACCCCACGCGAATCAAGCGAATCCCACGATCTCTAAAAAACTCGAAATAATAAACACAGCACTGCTCGAACCGTCTGACAGCAATTCTTTACTAGTTAAAGTTACAAATCAGAATCTGTCTGCTTAGATTCGGGAACGTGGGAAAACAGAATATTCTCACAGGGTTTAAAATCTTATCACTTTCTATCTAAAGACTAACTCCTTTATTGAGGTACTGTCTTTTGTAAATCAGGACTAATTACTAGGTTTGTATTTAATTTTTTTTTAAAGAGAACTAACACTCAGGCAATTAATGTGCATATTAATAATTGCATTACTTTCTTTGATAAGGGGATAGTTGAAGAAGTAAAGGTGGTGAAAGAAGAAAGCTTTTTATAGCACAACTCTGCAATTGCGCATTATGTTTGTTTTTAGTGCAGAATTGCAGCGCCTCTGGTGGTGAGTAGGCGCATTAATGTTAAACCTTGGTTTTACAGCCATTATTTAATTATTTTACTTCGGTGGCGTTTCAATGCTTTAACACCGAAGGAGGGCGCTGTGAGTTTTTTTTTTTAATTTATTTTTTTATTATTGAATCTTTCTAATCGAAATTTACAATAAGTATTCAAATCTTAATTCTACTTGTTGTCTATTAGTTGTTACCAATGTAACCACTAACTGCTGTATTCGAATTTTAAAAATGTCTTCTAGTTAGGCTCAAAGTATCGGTTCTTTTTAGCATCTGGTGACCTTCGAACTGAAGCAGTCCCCGAGTGAGGTAGTTAGGATGGGCCATTAGTTTATCGATGTAGCTGATTGAATATTTTTTAATTTCCTCCTGGATTATGGGGACGTTGAGATCTCTGTGGATAATATTATTACTTATATACCATGGGGCGCAGACAATTTGTCTGACTTCTTTGAAGCTTTTGGATGTTAGATGCGCATGCAGTACCCCATGTCCATATTGGTTTTATGATGGACTTGTATAAACGAATTTTGTTGTCTATGAGCACCCTATACATCATTTATAAAATTCTATATTATTAATGTTCAAGAAAATATATTTTAAAAATGGCAAGAGTTAAGATCTTTGATACTTCCATATTTATGATGAATGCTGCTTTTATTATACCCACTACCAAAAGAATGGAAGGTATATTGCGTTTGTCATTCCGTTTGTAACACATCAAAATAATGGTCGTAGAACAAAAATGTCTATATAATCTGGGTAATTATAAGACTGGAAGACGATTTAGCCATGCTCTGTCCGTCTGTTGTTGGCACGATAGAGCTTCAAAAAAAAAAGACCTATGTCAAGGATCGCTCCAGTAGCATCTGAGTTATAGATCAAAGTTTCAGACTACTTCGATATTTTCAGATATTTTTTTTGCTGTTTTCTACAAATATAATGCAGATAATATCATGAAATTTTGCACACTTTACAGAAGGACAAGAACTGTTGAAAATGGTCAGAATCGGTATACGATTTCTCACAGCGCCCATACAAATGTCTTACCGGATGTCTATAGAAAAGCCGTATCTAAACAAAATTCTGCAATAATAAGTTTCATGCAAAGTGAAATCTCAAAACAATATTTTGTTGGCCAAGGTCCATAATTTTGACATAGCCCCATACAAAGACCACGTTCGAAATTCACTTAAATGAATATAAATCTTTTGTAAAAATGACTATCAGGTTGAAATTTGACAAGCTTAATCGAAATATACATACATTTAAATTGTCGTACACAATTTCGTGATGATTGGACTATATTTGACCGTAGTCCCCATATAAAGTCCAATTCCGAAAATCACTTAAATGGGCATAAATCCCTTGCAAAACCTAGTATTAAGTTGAAATTCAACACAAATAGGTGCATATATATAATTCGTCACTATTTGAATACTTATTGTAAATTTCGATAAGAAAGATTGAGTAATAAAAATAAATTAATCCCTGGCCCACGATGTCGAACGATAACGTTCGCTTAGATAAGACTTAAGACACAAACTTGATTGAGTAAAAAATAGATACGGTAAAAAGTTTGTGTCTTAAGTCTTATCTAAGCGAACGTTATCGTTCGACATCGAGGGCCAGGGGGTAAAAAAAAAAACTATCAATATGATGATGATCGGTCTATATTTGACCGTAACCCCCATACTTGTGGAAATCACTTAAATGCGCATAAATCTCTTATAAATCTCCATAATGGGTGATTTGGTGGTGGGTATTCGGCACAGCCGAATATAAACTTTTACCTGTTTTTGTTTTAATTTCTCCCTGTTACATCCTTGATTAAGTACTAATCCTATCTTTACATTTAGAATACCGTGCCTTGAAAACAAATATGTACAACTTTTTTTGTTATCAAATATTTAAAATTTAATTTATTGTTTTTTTTTCACATTTCAACTAAGGTCTGCCAAAACCTATAGAATGAGAAAAAAATTAAAGTTTACCAATAAAACTAAATATTCTAGAATCCTAATTGCATTTTTTTTTTAAACGAGCTGCTGCTGCTGCTGTTGATTTGGTTTGAAAATGTGTTGTGTGCTGCCAAAACTTTCCATGCATTTTTACTCAATTCTTTTTTTTTTACGAGTATATTGTAGTTTTTAGGTTGGTACTTTTCTTGTTCCATTTTTTATAGAATTTTTTTTTTTTTTTAGTTTACTTCTTTTTTTCATTCAATATTTTATTTGCTTAAACGTCCGTTCATTGGCAGTGTTTGTCTCTGGGTAAATACTGGAATATTTGTTTCTAATCAACAACTATAGATTTATTATTTTCGTGTTGTTTTTTCTGTTTGTACATTTTTTAACAAAGTTTTATTTTTAATGTTTGCTGTTATTGTTGTTATAGCTGCTGTTTTATTTATTACGTTGCCTAGTTTTTGGGGAAAATTACTTTTTCCATTGATATTTATTTGCGAGAGTTTTAGGGAGTGAAATTATAGTTTTTTTTTTCTTTTTTTTTTGTACGGCTGTTATTATTATTATTCACACGATTTATATTTATGAACTGAAATGATTTTGATTGGACTTTTAGTAGTTTGTTTATAGGAATTTTTTAGTTAATAAATTATTTGCGAGTTTTAATTATTATGCTTTTATTATTTATTTATTTTTATTTTTTACTTCTTTTGCGCAAAATTTATGTAGTTTTGTTAGAGTTTATTGAATGGGTCTTGATATATTGAGCAAATTAAAGTGGTTTACAGTTTATATTAAAAATTTTAGCAATAAATTTTAAAGTTCATTAGTTTTATTTCATTAGAAATGGGGTTTTTGATTTAGTAAAAAGTGTGCTATACTCAAGCACAAAATATTTAGCAGCACTGGTTTTATATATTGTTTAAATCGTTATCTTTGTAACATTGAAGATGACTTGAAGATTATTTATTTATGAAATTTCAAACCTATTTAGATTCGAGTTTTATGTAATAAAGTTGGCCTTCTTGACTTTCCAGTAGCCATATCTTTTTGTTAATAAATCATATCGTAAATTCTAAAGACTTGCCTCACAGCAAGCCATATGAGACCGAAATGAGTCTTTTTTGACACCTTTTCCGGAGCGTTGATGCTCTCTATAAGCCCAAAAAACAATCATTATTGCTCCAAAAACCTTCAGAAAAGAAGATCATTACATTCGAAAATGGTCCGTCAGAAAGCGCTCTTAGATAATGTCGGAAAAGAGTCTTTTATGAGGGGTTTTTGGGCTCAGAAAGAGCTCTTACATCATGTCAGACAAGAGTCATTGCAATTTTAAATACAAAAAATTAAAAGTTCACATTTATTATTTTTTTTTAATTGTTTTTACTTAAACAAAAAGGGAATTCATTTACAAATAAACTTAATTAGAAATGGAAAAAATTAAATAAATTGTATTTACAGTAAAAAAAATAAAATGGAATTCATTTAAATAAAATATATAAAAATGGTAAAAAAAATTAATTATTTAAGCAAATTTTTCTTTCGCTCCGAAAATGATTTTTAGTTGGACTCTTTTCTGACTCCTTTTTCGGAGCGTTCCGAAAATGCCCTTGAGTTGGACTCTTTGCTGACTCCTTTTTCGGAGCGCTTCTAGAATGGTATGCTAGGATGATTTATAAATGACTAAAATTTTCTTTTTTATATGTATATTTGCCAGCGTTGTTTGAAACTTCAAAGCGCACCAAAATAAAAAAAACGCGCCATTTAAAAAGCTCACCAAGTTTAGAATATCTTTGTTACTTAAAATGTGGAAATGAATTAGTTTTACATTTCTTAGTTTCATAAATTCTATATAAACTTTTGAAAAAGACATCAATGATTAATAGTAAAAGTAATATTAGCAAAAGCCTTCTTTTTAAAAAACGAGCTAATAAAGATAAAATAAGCATTTAACCACTCAAAATCTAACTCTCATGCTCTTCGGAACTGAAGTACTAATTGGTAAATTAGTACTAATTTCAGTACATATTTGGTACTTTTTTAAAATTATTTTTGGTTTCTATTTTAAGTACTTCTATTTGAATTTTTTTTTAATAAAATTTCTTAGAAAGCCACTGGGACTCTAATTCAGGTTGTTCGTCTACAGTTCAGTAGACCAAACCATCAGACTATACAAGAATTTTTATTTCATTTTTAAAATGTTTATTTCTTTTGCAAAAGATTTTCACCCCATTCACCTTTAGCAATAACCTTCATGTAATGAAAGTTTGATTATCATACATTCGTATTTAAAATACATTTAATGGCGTCGTTTAGATTTCATGTCAATGAATTAAAAATTAGTAAAAATAAAGATTTCATCACATTTTCGGAAAAATTAAAAAAACCCACCGAAATTAAAAAAAGCGCCTAAACTAAGGAATTTTTAGTACAAAAAGCACCAAAAATGGTGCAAAATTGGTTGAAAAAAGCACTTGTTAAATTTGGTACCCTAAGGTTACTAGATGCTCGTGTAGCAACAATAAGAAAAACAACTGTATGTAAAATTAACGTTAAAGTTAAATGTATAAAACTAACTTTTCTAATTATTTCAACTTCAATTTTTTTTCATAAACTTTCAATGCTGTTTTAAATTAAAAAAAAATTTTAATTTTTAATTTACATTTGTGTAGTAACTTTTTCTTTGAATGACATTTAACATATTTTTATTCTAATTTTGTTATAAAAATATTGTTTTCCATTTCGTTAATTCTTTTTCGTTATCCTAAATTTATTTGTTTGACCTTTACCTACAAGTACCTTCATTACTCTAACAACATGTTGCGTGTTTGACCTTTTGCTTTATTGTATTCATTGTTCATTTCCATACATACATACATATGTGTGTGATTTTTTTTTTTTTTTGTATCTTAATGACCAAACAAATAATAATTATAGCTTTATTAATATATCATGACATTAAAGGGTGCTATTAAAATGTTACTAATTTGCATTTTATATGTAGCACAATGGCCAAGCAAACAACCAACCGGTCATCTATCAAACCAAACCAAACATACATATATACGAGTATATGTAAAAGAACCATAGGAGTTCGACTCGGAGGTTACTAAATAATTGCGAATTAAATAGTAAAGTTAATTATAAAGCTAATTTGTAGTCATTTTAGAAATTAGTTTTTCAGAGAAGTTTTGCTGAATCAGCTGCTGAGTTGAAATAGTGACTGGACTTCAGCTTCAGCAGCTCAAGTCACATAAGACACATATCGTGAATGTAGTGGAATTTAAAGAGTTTAAAAAGTTTAAATTCTTAAGAAATGCTCACTTTAATCTCTTAAATGAAAAGATCAAACATTTAACAAGTAACCCCCTTATTCAAAAACGATTATTAAATTTAACAAACGTTTATTAAGACAGATTTGCATATAAAAATTCGCTTAATAAACGTTTGTTAAATTTAATAATCGTTTTTGAATAAGGGGGTAAGAGTTTATATGCTGCTGTACCCTCCACCAAACACCATGATACACATCGATGTCAACATTGTTTATATCACTATAGACTAATTAAGCCCAGTAATTTATAAAGGGATTATTTGATACTTTTCTGTTTCTCGGTAGTGCAGAAAGTGGTTAATAGCCTATATTTTTTGCCAGTAATTTTTCGTAACCCAAGTTAGTTTGAGTATTAATTAGATCCAAAACGGACATGGCTATCCCCAAAAACATTGACTGATAACTCAGTCATTTGTCGACTGCTGATACTGAGAGTTTCAACTCTCTTTCGTACCACAGTGTGGTAGAGAGTGTATTGTTAAATATGCTGTATTTAAATATTCTAATAGTCATTTATAAAATACAGCCTGTCTTTCTATTGCAACGGATTTTGAATAAAACATATAGGTTTCTGGAATTGAAGATACTATATGACCTCAACATTAAAATTTTATGAGGAACAAATTTATAAAATTTTACAAAATATTCTTTGCACGATTTGCATAAAACTACTTAAAACGCATTTAATTACACATAAATAATAAAAAAAAACTTGTAATGCGTTTTGCATTCAACCGCACTAAATAGTATTAAAACCAAAATTAAAACAAAAAAGAACCAACCAGAACAAAAATCAACAAAAATCTACCATAATATTATTAAAAAAAATACAAACAAGAAAAAAAAACCAAGCAGAAAATGAAAAAGTATAATAAAAATGGTTTAAGCTCGTTTATAAAATAATGTTGGCGCTGATGAGTATGAGTATGAGAATGAAGAGGACTACGTTTACGACAATGATGATGGCCCTGGCGGTGTATATGTGTGTGTGTGTGTGTGTTGTTATGTGAGCAAAACTAAAGGAAGTAAAACGTTTATATAATGGCAGAGTTTAAAATCGGATGATTGTTTTTCAGCATTGCATGCTTGTTTGTTTGCTAGTTGTTGGTTGTTTGGTTGGGGTCTGATTGTTGGTTTAAATCATCACCAGCCAACTCATTTTTATGTTTCCTTCCCAAAATAAAAATAAAATTAAACAACTACGATTTTTATTAGTGGCAACAACATTTTAAATGCTAACAAGTCACAGAAACTTAATACCATAAAGCTGCTATAATTTTTCATATACTTTTGCTTAACTTTACAAGAGTCACAGGACGACAGACCGTGAATGTATGTTTGTGTATGAGTATGAGGAAAAATATTTATTTTTCTTTTAAATTTTGTTTTAAGCAGAAATGTTTAAGTAAAAAAACAGCAAGAATGGTAAAGTGTTATCGTTTTGTTGTTGCTGTTGTTGTTGGTTTTAATACCAGGGTCTGATAGTCACAAGTTATGATATAAATTTGAGGATTAAGAGTGTTTCGGAAAAATAAGTTTAAAGTTAAATTATGGCTATCTTAAAAATCTTTCACTCAAGTAGCAACCTATAAATCTTTCAAATATTTCAATGTTAACTTTGCTATCTTTTAATTTTATTTTTGTTTTGCGTACCCTAAATCTACCTTCAATATTGTTGCTGGTTGACTTTTGACTGGTAGGGGGGACGGTGTGGGTGTGAGCCAAATTGAGAGTTTAACAATGGGGTTGTTAAAAGAAAATAACTTATGCAAATCAATTTACATATGCAATTAAATGGCGCGCCAATGTATGCATAAATACAATGCATACACACTCGCATCGACACAATTTCCTACATACGTATACATTTAACAAGTAAAAAAGTATAGTCGTTCAAGCCGACCATATAATAGCCTACACCTAAGATATGTATAAAAAGTTTTTCAGAAATGGGCGCTATAATCTATTATGGACCGATCATCCAAAAATTTAGTGTTATGATTTCCGTGAAAATAAATATTAAAAGATTTATGGAGGTTAAAGTAAATTACGGTCTCTTATATAAGAGTTTCGACTAATTATGGACCGAATCATTTCTGTATATATGAAACTTATTTGTGTTAAATTTTATTACATACCAACATTTTTATGAAATTTATGGTCGTTAAAGTGATTTTCGGTAGTGGGCCTATGTGGATCTATGTCTTATTGTGGGCCGATCATCATAAAATTGTACCATATTATTTTTATATATAAGAAACATATTTGTGTTCAATATAATTTGGTTACCGACATTTTTAAGAGAGTAAGGGGTTTTTAAAGTAATTTTTGGTAGTGGGCCTTATATGGGAGCTATGAAAAATTATGGACCGATCTGCACAAAATTTGTAGATCTGATTTGGCTTCATTTACCACTCATGTGTGGTGAAATTTGTTTGGATATTTGCATAACTTAAACATTTATGATCTTTCAACCCTAATTTCGGGAGGACATTTGTGTGGTGGCCAGGTGAAATAATGGACCGATTTCCACCAGTTTCAATCCAATCCGTCCTTGGGCCGAACAATTTTCACGTACCAAATCTTATCGAAATATCTTCAAAATTGTGGCCTGTACTCTGCGCACAAGCTTTGCATGGACTGCCAGCGAGCTAGCCAGCCAGCCAGCCAGCCATCCAGATGGACGGACGATCGGACATCGTTAAATCGACTCAGGAAGTGACTCTAAATCGATCGGTATAGTTTAAGGTGGGTGTTGGACCAATATTTCTGGGCGTTATATTCTAAATTCTAAGCAAGTTAAAATAATAGTTTTAAGAATTTTCTGTTAGCAAACAAATTTTGTTTGGAATATAGTTATTTCAAGGCTATTATATGATATGGCAATTAATGGATACTTTACTGTATACTGGGAGTAAAGAGAGGGATTAGTTAACAATTGTCATGTATATTTCTATTCCTACAAGACCTAGCCGAAATCTCTTAACTGACTGATATCTTTGCTATTTATAGATTAATTCGGCTGATTTTTAATAGAAATTTGTATAAAATTAGAAATACTAAGCAAGTTAAAATATGAGTCTGTAAACTATGCGAATATCAATAAAACTCATATAAAAGGAAAGTACATACCTATATAGTACATTTTCTCTTTGTGTCGCTCACTGGTTTAAAGCTTTTTAACTAACGCAGAAACGTAATGCAAAATCTCTCGATATTTTTTCCTTTGCAAATGGTAACTCTTGCTTTATTTTATTTAAAATATCCTTAAAATACAATATGCATGCATAAGCATATATGTGTACTATATGTACTTGTATGTGTAAATTTTTTTTTCGTTCACAGTATGTTGAAAATGTTTTAAAATAATTTATACATATGTGTATTGTACATAGTAGGTAGATATGCATATTTGATATTGTTAAAATAATTTTCGTATTATTTTTAATTAAAATACAAAGCTAGTTTATTTATTAAATAATAATAATAATAGTTTGTTGTTGTTTTTAGTGGTAGCCAATAAATTTATTTAATACACAAAAATAAATATTTATATTTATAGTAAGTTTTAACTAAACTAAAACAAAAAATTGCATTAATTTGAGGTAAATTGTGTAATACAATTTTAAAGGCAAATTTATTTATTATAACTATAAACAAAAATATATATTGATTTCTCTAATAGTAAGTTTAGTTGGAGTGGGTAAAATTTTCGAAAGCTTTGCATAGATTTAAAATGTTTTAATAATTTTGCTTTATACATTTCAAGGATTTCAAAGTTCATACATTTTGTTTTCGCTATTATTTAATCAGGATTAAATTGTTTCAGCCTTTTGCCATAGTTGATCTAAAGCTTTGTATAGACGGTTATCAGGTCTTACAACGTTGACAGAAACATGTTCAGAAAATGTCTGACAACCGTGTAAACTTAAAATATTTGTCTTCCAACGTTGTAAGAAAAAGCATTGAAAATTTACGTTTTGCTAACAAGTTTTCAATGTCAGTACATTGCTAGCACATTGTTAGATTTAACAATGTTGTTAGATCTGACAACCGTCTATACAAAGCTTAAGACTTACAATAGTTCAGGCAATAATGCAAAGCATACTTTAAGGCTATTTTTCTTTGTTGTCATTTTTGATATAAAATAAATCACAGTAAGACTTTTTTCAAGACGATCTGAAAAATTAAGGAATATCCTTATGCATAACGTTTTAAAACGCACTTTTACTTGTTTATTTTAAATCCCATCTAAAGCTTGACATTGTTTTTCTTAGCAAAAAAAACCTCATTATTGTTATATTTATATAAATTTGTTTTTATAATAATTATCAACATTTAATTTCATATGTATAACATAGAATTATCTCAAATTCATATTAAAATCATACGATTTAAATTAATTTTATTATACAAATAACACTATTATACGCCATAAAATGCACAATAAAAACTCATATTTTTTTACATGTTAATTCATGAATAAATAAATACAAACAAAAAGGCAATCAATAAAAAGAACAAACAAACAAATAGTTCACTACTGGCTCATATAAATAAATATCATTACAAGGAAACTACAACAACATTTATCCTCTTACATACTTAAGAATTATTTAAGAAATGAATTGAGTAATATCATTATATTCAAATATTAATTAATAATACTAATATTGTTCACATGTTTCTTTTATATTTACTTTGTATGGGGAAATGGGAAGAATTTTAAATAAAGTGCTGTCAATGTAGCAAGTTTATAAAATAAGAGTTGTAATAACTTTTTTTAATTCGAATGAAATCACGTTAAAAGCCGCGCTTGAAAAATATTTGAATAATTCACCTTCCTATGTATTGGCACTCTTTATTATACTACAAACGCCCATATGTTTTTATACAGCAATTATAAATTATGAAAATTTTAATATCATGATTTCTATTAGTAATTCTTGTTCATAAGGAAACTATATTAAAAATTACAGCATGCAATGAAGATTTCAACTTTTTAGCAAAAAAGGATATATGAAAACCTTTAAAAATAAAACAAATTTTTAAAAATTTAATATCACTAATGAAATAAGACACCCAAAGACAAGTTCTTAGAAAAATATATGCTTCGTAAGAGCTATATTTTAATAAGACAGAAAAAGGATATATGGTAAACTTTTTTGTTTTAAGATTTCCATTAGTAATTCTTTTTTATAAGGAAACTATATTTAGAATTACAACATGTAATGAAGATTTCAACTTTTTAGCAAAAAAGGATATATGAAAACCTTTTTGGAAAAAACTAATTTTTAAAAATTTGGTATCACAAACGAAATAAGGCAAACAAATACAAATTGTTAGACAAATAAATGGTTTTTAAGAGCAATATTTTAACACAGGATATAAGGATATATGGTTAACTTACTTCTTTCAAAATTTCTATTAGAAATTATTGTTTATAAGGCAAATATATTTAATATCATGTTGTGATATATATATATAAGATTTTACCTTTTTATCAAAAAGCATAAAAGGAACACTTTTTTAAAAGACCAAATTTTTAAAAATTTTGTATCACAATTGAAATAATTCAAGTTGTTAGCTTTATAACAGCCATATTTCAACTTGACAGAAAAAGGATATATGGCAAACTTTCTTATTTAAAAATTTTCTTTAAAACTTATTGTTTATATAGCAAATATATTTTATAATATAATAATGTAATAAAGATTTTAAGTTTTTATAAAAAAGGATATAAGGAAGACTTTTTTAAAAGATACATTTTTTTAAAATTCTGTATCACAATTGAAATAATTCAACCAGATACAAGTTGTTAAACATATAAATGCTTTAGAAGATCAATATTTGAACATGACAGAAAAAGGATATATGGCAAACTCTCTTATTAAAAACTGCCTATTAGAGATTCTTGTTTATAAGGAAACTATATAGTAAAAATTACAAAATTTAATAAAGATTTAAACTTTTTATAACAAAAGGATATATGAAAAACTTTTTAAAAAAAAATAATTTTTAAAATTTTTTTATAAAAAATAAAACAGAGCAGCCGAATATAAGTTGTGAGACAAAAAAAAAAGCTTTATATCATCTATATTTTAGTATGACAGAAAAAGGAAATATAGCAAACTTTCTTATTTAAAAATGTCTATTGGAGATTCTTAAAAATTACAACATTTAATAAAAATCTAAACTTTTTATCAAAAAACTGAATATGAAAAAAGTTTTAAAAATTTGGTATCACAAAATAAATAAAGCCGTACAGTACAAGTTGTAAGTTAAATTTGGTGTCAATATTCAACATTTGGTAGAAGTAGTATTAATTAAATTCCGATTTTTCAAATATTCTTAAATATAAAAAGCTTTGCATACTTTGAGACCGTCTCAGTTAATAACAATTCATAGCATAATTTTACTATAATGTAGAAATCTTGAATTTTTAAAATTTTTCATAGATTTTTAAATTCTGTTTTTCTTCTACATTAAATAATTTTTAACAATAACAATTTTTTAGCCATAAACTTTTAAGCGTTTTATTTTTTTTAGCAGCAAGCGTGTTTTAATTTTTCTTTTAAGTAGTCCATATTGTTTTTTTTATTGTTGTTTTATTATCTTTTTTTTGTGAAAATTATACTATAATTTTCTTTTACTGCTTTTTCAATTTACTGTTGATGATACTTTTTGTAACGAACTGTGTTCATGTGTGTAAGAGTGCGAATGTTTGTAAGTGTTTTGTAGTTTTCATTTTAAAAAGCTTTATTTTTTTGCTTTCTTCTTGACTGCTTTGTTATATTAACCATTTTTTTGTGTTGTTTCTTTGCTGTAGTGCAATTTCTTTTTGCGTATATTTCTTTTATACGTATTCTTCTGCAACTTCCAGTTCATTGAAGCCAACAATAGTAAGTACTCTGTGTAAAAGCATGTGTTACATTTAACAGCAGTTGTAGTGGTAGTTGTATTGCAATTGCAATTGATGTTATTGTCATAGTAAATTATTTATATCTTTTTGACGAGAGCTTTTTGAAGAGTACTGCCGTGATTTTGGATTCAATACCTTAAAAAATGCCTTGACATGAAGAAGAAAACAAACCAACAAAAAATAAAAACACGTAAAAGCAGAAAGCAGTAAAATACAAGGAAAAGGTATAGTTTTTTTTTTTTTTTGAAAATTGTGTACCCCACTTGCAGTAAATCACAACTGTTAGAGCCCACAAATACACTTTACAACATTGTGTAAAGTATATAGATTTTCCAATGACAAGGACAATGGAAAACTACTTTTCAGGAATTCATATCCTGCATTATACGCATCCGTTAACTTGCAGCGTATAAATTGTTATGCAGTATAAACAGGGCATATAAAGTGGAAAAATAAAAAAAAAACTGCACTAGAAGTAGCTGGAAAGGAAAAAGGTGGTCAATGTAGAATGGCACCCTACAGTAAATATTGCCTCAAAAACATAAGATTTTTAGCTTCAGTAAATAAACGTTTGATAACTGCAATTTAACATATAATAGAGAATTGATATATAAATAAAGCATGAACAAATCAACTGAACTGATATTAAGCAAAACATGATTAATGCAAAAATTATCTTATCTAAATTATTTGTGCTAAATAATTTTAATTTAAATATTGCAGTACATTTTTTAAATAAAATTCTTAAAGAAATAATTCAACGAAAATAACATTTTTTTTTAATTTAATTGCAGATCATTATACCATACGACAGCAACTAATAAAGCAGCTGCTACAGTAACTGCAGCAAATTCTCTACAAACGGGAGGATAGGAATATATGCAGAAATTTGTAAAGAACATAACTTTTTTAAAATTTAATAATACAACAATTTTAGCTTTCATCCAAAAAGGATATATGAAAAACTTATTTAACAAATACTATTTTTAAAGAATTTAAATCACAAATTATAGTATGCAACAGACTTCAAGTTGTAAGCTACACTTTGCATCAATATTGAACATTTTGTACAAGTAGCTACAAACAATAATTATAAAACCGTGATTTTAATTTATTTTCCTTCTCTTCTCTGTATTCTTGCAGATTATTTAACAGTAATTTAAGACCATCATAGAAAAGGATATATGTGCAACCTTTTTATTAAACGGTCTCTATTGAAAATTCCTATGTATGAGGAAACTATAATAAAAATTACAACATATAATGAAGATTTCAACTTCCTATCAAAAAAGGATATATGGCAAACTTTTTTAACAAATAATATTTTTTAAAATTTTCTTTCAATCACAAAATAAAATAGGCAATAAAAAACATGTTGTAAGATACATATATTTCTCGTATAATTAGTACAAACACATAAAAAAAATCTTACAAAAAAAAATCTTTATAAACTTTGAAATTATTATCGTATATTGTGTGTATTTAATAAAAATGTGTAAACAATTTATTAAATGTGGATATTATAAACTGTTCAGAACACATTTATGCTAAAGATTAATTACCATAATTAGATCAAAGCCGTTGAAATTTCAATAGAATTTAACTAAATATTTCAGATTAGTTAGTTAATAAATTAAACGTTTTGTAACAGTTATTTCTGAACATCAAAGATAAGGATATATGGCAACTTCTACTATTTAAAGATTTCTATATAAAATTTCTAATTACAAGGTAACAGTAGTAAAAATTACAACATGTAATGAAGATTTGAAATTTTTATAAAAAAAGGATATATGGCAAACTATTTCAACAAATTATATTTTTTAAAATTTTCAATACCAAAATAAAATAGGCAACAAAAGACAAGTTGTAAGATACATTTCTTGTCATTGCTAAAAATATTGCACAAGTAGTTACAAAAAATTACAAAGTAACTATAATAAAAATTACAACATGTAATGAAGATTTGAACTTCTTATAAAAAAAGGATATATGGCAAACTTTTTTAAAAAATTATATTTTTTAAAATTTTCAATCACAAAATAAAATAAGCAACAAAAGACAAGTTGTAAAATACATTTACAAAAAATTATAATAAAACTGCGGATTCTACAATCGAACAAATTTAAGGAAATTGCATAATATAAACATTTTAGAGCTTTTAGTTTTAAATCATGTATGTTTAACGAAATGACAGTCAATTGAATTCCGTATGTATATCGGTAGAACATGCTTAAAGCTTTTCAGAAAATTTGTTGGAATATTAAATTTTTATATAAATATTTAAAAAGTCTAGCGTAGCTTCTTAATGCTCAATTCTAAAGTTGAGTTTTATCTAACTAAAGTAGAGTGCCATTAGATTTTGGATCTAACACAGTTTCTTTGTTGTATTTTTTTCTAACTCAGTGATGGTATAATTGTCATACACGCACACATACTGGTATATAGTTATAAATACCCTGCAACTCATGGAACAACTGTCATCACTAAAAATGCTAACACTAGTTACCCACGTTCGCACGACATTGGGAACTTCACTTCCGAACTAGCCGAGACCGATTCGACCATAAATTACCAACTCAGCATCAGCACGAAAGAATTGTCGCTAACAGTATAACTGTTATAAAAAGAATCATATTTTAAGGACTTTACCAGAAGAAATTACTAGCGTATAGGTGATTGTTTGGATTGTTTGTTTGTTTTGAAATTGTTGCTTAATTTTGCGTAATGCAACATTGTGTTTAGTTTTACAACAGGAAGTCCTTATCCACGTTGAATAATTTCATTTCTTGTTTTCTTAGTTTTTACAAAATGTCGTATGATAGAACTTATAAAACATAATACTTGTGCATATTTTTCTCATGTCTTGCAGTCGAAACAATTAGAATGCTTTTTTCAAAATTAACTTATTTGGAATTTTGTTTGATTTCAGTGATATAGATTTCGAATAAGCGAATTTGCTGGTGAAAGGTAATGCAGAAGGAGATAATTGTAGGAATTTTTATTAGGCAGCTAACTGGTGAAAATGTACTCGTACATAACAAATTGTCGAAACCTAAAGATTTTAGACCTATAAACAGCTAGTGCAAGGTGGACAATAGCTACTTTTAAAACAACAGGGCATTTGCATGTATGTTCGTATAAATCTGAGTATGTTTTGTGTTCCTTACAAAACTGTATGTATGTTTTACAGCTTGTCAACAATTTTTCAATGCTGTTTGTTTTAAAACTATTGTTGCTGCTGCTATTGCTAATATTGCTGTTATTATTGCTACACTTGTTTTATTGTCTTTTACAAGTTGTAGCTGCTGTTGTTGTTGTTAACGATATTCATTTATTGCGTTTTCCTTTTTGTCATCGTTTCTATTGTATTGCTATTATGTATTTTATTGTCATTATTTTTGTACGCAGCATTTGTATGTTATTCATTATTTTCTTATATGCTTTTGTTGTGTAGCTTTCGCTTTAAAGCTGTTTATTGCTTTCAATTGCAATTTGCTACCTTTGCTACAACAAGTTTTGCTGCTACGGCTACAGCTAACAACTATTATTGCAATGGCAATTTTACTTTCGAAAAGCAATTTCAAGTGCTTGCGAATTGTTTCGTAATTTCTAAGGATTTTATTGCAATTAGTGGATTTATATACTTTACGTTTTTCTTTGTGATAGATCACTTTTATGAGCATGAGAAATGAGAACAGAGTAAGTGACAAAGAATTTTAATTACGTTTTTTTTGCTGCGTAAAAGCTTTAAAAAGAAGCTTATCGAGGAAAATGGCAAAATAAGTAGCGAGTGTTTAGACAAAAGCATATTAAAAAAATAAATAAATAATTAAAGTAAAAAATTCTACCTCTGGCACTTAGCTTGAAACTACTTGTACTAAAAGACAATTCAAGAGATGTTCTCAAGTTGCTTAGCTTTATTCTGAGTCCGTTATTTTCTAACATAAAAATCCTAATTTTACTTAAGATCTGCAAAGAAATTTAGCAACAAAGGATATGAAATTATGTCTTCAGTTAAATTTGAGACTATATACCCCTTTTGCTGTTAGCACGCACGTCTAAGCCTGTGGAAAATATTGCATATTTAACTTATATTGAAAATATCAACATGTAATGAAAATTTCAGCTTTTCATCAAAAAAAAAAGGATATATGGGAAATTTTATAAAAGAGCTATAGTTTTAAAAATTTCGTAATACAAATTAAAACAGGCAACGAAACACAAGTTGCACAAAATATAAACCCTTTGTAACAGTTATTTCAGAACATATTTGAAAAGGATATATTGGCAACATTTCTATTTGAACATTTCTGCTATATGTAAGGAAGACTTCAACTTTGATAAAAAAAAAGGATATATGAAAAACTTATTTAAAAGACAAATTTTTTTAAAAAATGTGAATCACAAATTAAGTTGTAAGCTACACTTTGCATCAATAGTGAACATTTTGTACAAGTAACTACAAATAATAAACCTAAACCTAAACCTCTCTGTATTATTGCAGATTATTTAACAGTAATTCAAGATCATTATATAGAAATGTTCTCCAGTTTCGTAGCTTTATTCTGAGTCTGTTGTTTTCATTTTTTAATGTTAATTGTTGTAAGTTATGTTTTCAGTTAAATTTGACACTATAATTACGTTTTGTTGTTAGCACACCTTTATATCAGACTACAAATAAAATCATTATGTAGAAAAAAATTTCATATTTTCACAAAAAGCAAAACATTTTCATTATTTCCCGTTTTCTGTTTTTTCTTTTTTTTTTTTTGGTATGCAGAGACATATTTTATCTGTAGCACAAGTACATTCTATTATATTTAATAATAGTTTGAAATAAATCACTCATAGGGGTATAAACCGGATATAAAACCTTGCATTCCCTGGGAAAATTAAATATTTTACAGATTTTTAACAAACAAAAAAGAATTCATCGCAACCAAACAATACAGCAGCACAGCAGATAAACTGTTTGAATTCTGCTGCCAGTCAGTCACGTCATGTTGTATGTTATTGTTAAACAAAATATGCATGTGAACATTTACTATTAAATACCATAAATGTATTGATATCAAATATTATTATTAATATTTTACTTTTTTCCCCCACATACATATTTATATATATGAAAATGGTTTTACATAGTAAATATTACGTGTAATAGTGTGCGATAGTGTAGTGTATGTACACCTACTGGATAAGAGATAACTGGGTCAAAGCTGTAGTCATAATAATGTAAGAGACAAATACAACTTCTGGGTGTTGAATAACTATTGCTACCAATTTGTTTTAAATTTAACGCTTCAACACTGATATCGCTTTAACGATGTAAAATATGCAAGAAAGATCGAAAAGTTAAAGCGCACAATTGCATGCTTTAACTTTTAACAAATGAACTAGTTCTGCATACATCATTTGAGTGAACTTCTACAAGTCCTGGCAGAATTGTTTTAAATGGAGAGCTTTGACCTAGCAACAGACAAGTATAGAACATTAAATATTCTCAAAAAATTTTCACTTTAATTTTTAAGCCACAATGAATTGTTCACGAAGATTCAGGATCCGATGTTGAAGAAATAATAGCGTTGAATTCACTTGTCACTCGGCCAAGGCTTAACAAATAACAAGTGCTGTAGAACAATTTCAAACTTTTTCCAAAATTACGGGGTTCCGACGGTTGATTGTTGTTAAGGAGGCCAACAAAAAACATACGTGTGTCTGCGTTTTGATAGATCACATCAGAATTTCATTTAAAAAGCGGTTAAAAATTCCCAGCTCTGGCCTGTTCTTGCAGCATATCGGTATATAAAACTATGTTTTCTTTACGTCTGACGTGTAGGGTATGTTCAGCATTTTTGTAGATAATGGTATGGCAAATATTTTTTTAGAACATATTAACCCTCTAACTCCCCCCTCATAACGGCATTTTTGGCTTTATTCTAAGAAATTGTAAAAAACACCCCGAAAAACGGGAAGGGCGGGGATGAAATGTTCTACAAAAATGTTGGTTATAAAATTTTACTATATATGTCAGAACACACCAAAACCCAAAACTTAACACAAACACTAAAAACCAATCAAATTCAAGATTGTCCATTAAAGGTTAATTTAGTTATTAGAATTTTTAACCGCTTCTTTATTGAAGTTCTGATGATAGATCACATCAAAACGCCGACACACGTCGGAACTCCGTAATTTTTTTTGTGTTGTACTGTGTAATTAAAGCTTGGCCATATAAAAAACAATTATTGCAAAAGATATTAGAGCCAGTGAAGAAAGTGAAGATAACTGGCGAATACTTTGTTGTCAGTGAGAATGTCAAAATACTTAGAAAATTGCATATAAAGAACGATTTTTTAAGAGCTTTGAGATTTGATAAAAAAAAAAAACATATTCATAACAGGAATGTATGAAATCTCTATTTGAGTCGATAGAAGGATCTATATAATTGAATGTTTAAACATGAGTTAATGTAAATGTTGAAAGCGGCCTTCCAACCTTTGCGGACTTGTCTCTATAAATATTAGTTTAAATATTATAAAGGCTTTCGTCGGTTCCACACTCAACAGTGTATTTTTCGGGATGCATTGGCATCTTCACACCAAATACGACAATTTTGCTTGTTTACGTATCCATTCAACCACAAATGACTCAACACAATTTTCCGATAAAAAAGTGGACCTTTATCCAACTTTGCGAGCGCCCATTCACCTAAAATAAGACGTCGTGGTTTAATGTCAAACAGTGTAAATTTGGTGTGAAATTGAGTCACTAGATTCCGAATAACTGCTTCAGATGGTCTGCTAAACTGGCCGTAAAATGGAAGAAGTGCACGATGCTCTTTCTTAACCGAATTTGAATTTTGTTAATAAAATTAAATAACTTGCAAGCGTTGTTCGTTTGTAAGTCGACTCAAATTATAGACCAAAATGAACATGCTTTGCCAAAACCAGTCTTGCGGATATACATTGTGAATATCAAGCAGTCATATATATGATTATGATAATTATATAATGTTAATGGTGATCAGTCTTATGATGAAAAAATATACCATATTATGTTGTACTCTATCATCTCTATCATCAAAGAGCAACAAATTATATTAAATGGATTCATCATAAACATGATTACAAGCATTCTATATATGATTGTAGTAATCATCTGAATCGTAACTTAAATATATTATGGTTACCGCAATCATAAAAATAACTACAGTGACCATAATATTGTTGAAAAACTTGTAAACGTTTTGACATTGTTGAAATGTCATAGTGAAATAGAAGTCACTATAGAAAAATCGATGAAAATTGAAATTCTACTTCTTGTTTTAAAGTAAAAGTTTTGGCGTTAACATGGGTGTTGTATTTCTGTAGATATCCTACTTGCCGTCTCAACACTCTTTTATATACGAGTACACATGTAACAAATTCGTAGAAAGATAATCAGTTTTGTTTAATATTAAAAAAGCTGTTTGTTTGCTGACATAACTCTTGGCTAATCTATTTGTTTTAATTAAGCCAAGTTATATAAAACTAAGGTTGTTTTATATTGATGGACATTTTTTAATTAGATTTCCATTTAAATGATTTTAAGCTGTATGTTGTGTCTTGAACGTAAATTGATTTTATAGTTTTTCCTTCCGTTTGTAACACATCGAAATATTGGTCATAGAACCAAAAAATTATATATATTGTATATATATTGCCATGTACGTCTGTTGAAGGCACGATAGAAAAAGATGTCGTAAAATGAAATTTATCAAAAATATTTAATGTTTCACTGAATGAAATGTTTGCTTTTGAAAATGTGACAAATCTATTCAATAGGATCAGAGTTATAGAGCCATGTCACAGAGTTTAATTCTGTTCGGAAGTGGAATTAATTCCGTATTTTACATCTCTCGAAAAATTATAACGAAACATTTTTTCGGAATGAAATCACTTTAAATAAAATTAATACTTAAGTAACTTATAATTAAAAATACTTTCATTCCGAAAAAATTTTTCGTTTTACTTTTGCAAAATACGGAATTAATTCCACTTCCGAACAGAATTAAGCTCTCTGACATGTCTGATAGACTGAAGTTTCTGACAACGTTGATATTTTGCGTATATTTTTTGCTTTTTTCTTTTAATATAATGTGACAATATTATGCAATTTTGCACACTTTATTTTTATAATGGAAGGACAAGTCCTGTTGAAAAGTATAAGAATCGGTTTATGATTTATCATAGCCTTCATACAAATGTCTTTGCGGAATATGGATTAATGGTACATAAATGCCAATAAAAAATCAGTATTCATCAATAATTCAGTAAAACTAAGTTCCATGCTAAGGGAAATTAGTAAACGATATGTTGTTAGCATCTGTCCATATCTGACCACAGCCTCCATATAAAGTCTACTTCCGAAAATCATTTAAAATTGCCCAAATCTCTTATAAACATCATTATCAAGATGAAATTTGACATATATATATAAGTCACCGTTACGAACTTAATGGTGATCGGCATATAATTGGTCAGAGCTTCCATATTGGCACCACTTCCAAACTAAATAAACAAATATCGATATCTTTTCTATTGGATTTTGTGAAGACATTTCCGAGAATAACTAGAGTATCCAATAAACTGTAAAATATATCGTTATTGAGGTAAAAATACCATTACTGAGATATGAAATTCACCATAAAATTAAAATATAGTCAAATATTTCATGACGATAGTTCCATAACTTGCAAGGGATCTGAAAAATAAAATAATCGTATAAACATCATTCACCCCTATCGTGAATAAAAATTCCTAATGAAATTTGTTCCCTTTTATTTTTTTAACATTGAATTTTAATAGGAAAAATGTGAAAAGGGAACTAATTTCATGTGGAATTTTTATTCACGATATCGGTGATTATATATGCAAAAGGTAACACAAATTTGTTTCAAGTATGAATTTATATAATATTTTTTATGTAAAAGTTAAAGTTTTTTGCTGTTTTGCTGAACCTTAAAAAAAGCCCTATAATTTCTTAAATTACTTTATTTATATAAATTTAGCCAAGTTCTCAACCTTAATTTTACATAGCCTAAAATCTGCTATTTTAACAACCTCAAATGTTTGTTCTCTACTCTTGTTTAATAAATATTTTATTCCCGTATAAATTTCCATTTTTAAACAAATTTTTTTATATTGTCATTTTCTATTATAAATATTTATTTGCTCTCTACAGCTGTAACTATCATACACATTTTTATCACATTTAAATGAGGCGCAAATAAAGGAAACGAACAAAAAAAGAAAAAAACTGAAAACAGAAAGCGATTTGTTTCCATCAAGTTTATCCCCTGCATATCACTTCATTCGTTTTCTTTTATTGTTTATTCGTGATTGCAGACATTCTTATTTATTGTCATTGTTCTTGTTTTGCTGGTGTGTTTATGTGATATTTTTTTTATTTTTATTTTTGCATTTTTTTTGGTGTTTTTTTTTTGTAGCTATTTTGGCCTTTGTATAATTTATGGCCAAAATAAATGTACAAAATATTGCCAATTTCATTGTCACTGTTTAAATAATAAAAAAAATAAAGAAGAAAATCGTAATGCTCATAAATATTATATGGATTATGGGGTGTATTGGAGTGAGGATGCATTTGTACGTGCTTAATCTAAATCTTTAAATATTTATATTTTTTATTAGTCAAAACCTGTTCTTTCAAAGTGTAAAACATCATGTAAATAAGTTAAGTGTTAAAAATTTTGAATTCTTTACATTATTTACATTGAGGTAAATAACTAAATAATGTTTACAATTATCCTCATATGGTATTTCCTCTGAAATTTTAAGTAAAATCTTAAAAATTATTTTCTTTGTTTGTATGTTCAGCATGTAAACAATTCACAAATTGTCTTTTACTTATCTACATAAGTAGTATTTTGTTATATTTAATAAATTTTTAATGTTTACACAGTTCACATTAATTAGAATTTTCTACAAATATTATTAACAAATTCAAAAACTTTAATTGTTTACACTATTTATACATTTAATTGGGAGCTATACGTTGTAAAAATAAAAACTAACAGCATTTGACTGGTTTCTTAGTTATTTAAGAAAATCTTAATTAATATTAATCATACGCTACCAGGGGCCAAATTACCGCATTCGATATCGAGTAAAATTGATCGTAATTTTTTTATTTGAGATTATGACATTCGATACCAAGCAAGAAATTTAGTACATTTTATCATAATTTCGATATCGAAATCATTTTTTGATATGATAGCTCATTCGGTCACGAATGCGGTAATTTGGCCCCAGGTCTTTAGTTTGCATTATTAAAATTTTCTGTAATTTTAAAATTGAAAGTATTCTATGTACACAAATTCAATGATTGTTAAAACTCATATTTAAAATGTTTCTTTTCACACATCAATAATTAGCACATAAATAATTGAAATAATAAAATAAAATGAAACAATATTTTAGTTGATCCAATTAAATTTGTCAATCAAAATCGTAATGCTCAAATTTAATTGAATCAACTAAAAAATTGTTTAATTTTATTTGAATATTTCAATCATTGGGTTAATTGACTGATTTATCCCTAAAAATATTTTCTGTGCAGCAATAATTTTTTATACAAAAATTAAGTTTTTGATGGCTATAAAAACAAATTTCTTCAGAGTTTTTAATTTGCTTTTGATTGTTTTAATTCTTTAAATTCTTTAATGAAAAGTTTCTTCAACAATCAAACAAAAAAGCTCATACTATCTTGAGACCTCATTTTTAAGTATAAAAAGAGAGTGAATTTTGTCAAATAAAAATTTGTTAACTGTAAGCCTTGATTGAAATTTACAGTTTACAGATCCACTTTACATGGTGTCATGGCCAATGTAAGAATCTTGCATCTGATTTAAACATTCATGTGACCGGATTTCTCTTAACAAGAATAATTTTAACATGAAATTTTGATTTTAGTTACGGTTAAAGCTTAACTAAAGTTGCTTCTAAAGTTTCGGTTTGTTTATTTTTCTATACAAGTTTAATACTGTTGTGTAATTTGAAACAAATATTAACAATAAAATTTACACAAAAATATTATATATTGTTATTTGTTACAGCATTAATATTTATTTTCATAATATTTTTCCTCATCAACACATCATAATAAAAAAACCAACAATCCAGGGTTTTACACACTCCCCCATATTGACATGATTCACATTTCTACAAATCATCGTCCTAAAGACTCCAACCGACAACACAAAATAGTGCAAAAAATATAAAATACACACCACATCCAAGCAGGCGTTTGTACGAGGGCGGTATACGAGGTCTGATCAAAATATAACCGTTATTTTCAAATTTCGTAAGTTACGTATGTTCGATTTTCTCATTTTATTTTTTCTGTTATGTTGGTACACATGTCTGTTGGTAATATCAGCCATTTTGGATTGCCAGTTTGTTTTTTGACAGATAAAAAGGTTAGTCATGTTTTGCTGTGCTCTTCGATTTTTTACTATTCGAAAAAATGGATCAAAGAAACTGTATTAAGTTTTGTGTAAAAAATTAAATTAAGTGCGCAAGGACATTTGAAATGTTGACTGTGGCGTTTGGCGAATCTACTATGAGCAGAACACAAGTTCAATTGTGGTATAACCGGTTTAAGGAAGGCCGAGAAGATGTCAATGACGATGTTCGTCCTGGTCGCCCGAACACGTCAACAACTGATGAAAACATTGAAGCAGTGAAGAAAATGATTTTGGATAATCGTCGAATCACTATCAGAGTGGTTGCTGATGATGTTGGCATATCGTTCAGCTCATGCCAAGCAATTTTTACAGATGTTTTAGGTATGAAACGCGCGGTAGCGAAGATTGTTCCAAAATTGGTAAATTTTGAGCAAAAACGTCGCATGGACATCGCTTAGGAGATGTTGAACATCGTTAAAGACGATCCAGATTTCCTCAAAAAGGTCATAACTGATGACGAATCATGGGTGTATGGCTACTACATTGAAACCAAAGCCCAATCATCCCAATGGAAACGTCCAGAAGAGCCAAGACCGAAAAAAGCACGTCAAGTTTGGTCAAATGCGAAGGTTTTGCGCACTGTTTTCTTCGACTGCAAAGGCGTGGTGCATCATGAATTCTTGCCACAAGGTCGTACGGTCAATAAGGAATACTACCTTGAAGTTATGCGCCGTTTGCGCGAAGCAGTTCGTCAGAAACAGTGAGAATTGTGGAAAAACCAATCATGGATTTTGCATCATGATAAGGCACCAGCTCACACATCGATGCTTATCCAAAAACAAAATCGTTATCATGCCTCAACCACCGTATTCACCGGACTTTGCCCCCACTGACTCTTTTCTCTTCACAAAACTGAAGACATCGATTAAAGGAAAGCGTTTTGCTACGACTGAGGAGATAAAAGAAAAATCGATACCAAAAAGCGCATTTCATAAGTGTTTCGAGGATTGGAAGAAACGCTGGCATAAGTGTTTTATATCTGAGGGGATTATTTTGAAGGGGAAAAGATAGTTATTGATGAATAAATAAATACTTTTTTGAAAAAACTTAAAATAACGGTTATTTTTGGATCAGACCTCGTATAAGGAATTCATGTATTTTATGTAAATAAAATATATTTTTTTATTTTTGAAAACCCGCTAAAGGAAAAAAATGTATCCTTTAATAAACACTGCGAATTTATAACAACATTTATTTGTTGTGTGTTTCAATTTTTATCACACACAAAAAAAAAAGAAAAAAAAATTGAAATAAAAAAAAGTAGAAAGAAGAGAAGCGTAAACTTACCAGCAAATACTGATGTTGAATTATGTCGTGGATCGTATGGACAAACAGCTTGTCCATTTTTAGTTGCCTCCAGGGTATAATTGTTGTCGTTGATTATGTAAGTGTTACACATGGGACGAAATGAATTTGTACCGCATACAAATAAACGTCCGGGCGAGGTAACAACCATGATGCGTATATAATTTTGGCACGCCTCCTGTAAAACACACAGAAACGTAAAAAAATGGGTGTAAGTAGGAGTTATTTTTAATATTTTCATTTATTTAAGACATTACATTGTAATTAATGTAATTACATACATTGTTTACTTGCAGGTAAGTAATTCAAATAAGTGTTAAAAAAAGTGTAACAATAAAAGCCAGTCATTTTAATTGGTAATTTTAAGCTATAAAAAAGTTTCCATTTTACCTGTTTTACTTATAGTAGAAAACTTAAAATTTTTACAAATTTATTAGAAAACTGAAAAGTTCTAATAAATTTAGGTAATTTGTTATTGTTTACATAAGGTAAATAAACAAAAACGTTGTATCTCTAATTAACCAGGTAAATTTTTGTAGTTTTTCTAGTTCTAACTGTAAAAAATTTCAATTGTTTACCTTATTTAAATATTGTAAAAAGTTTAAAATTTTTCAAAAATGCTTGTTTTATTAGTAACTATTGTTATAATTTTATGCATAGATAACATTATGTAAAATATTGAAAGTAATGATTATTTAAATGTTTATTTTTTTACAAATTTTAATAAATATTTTTGAAAATAACTGTAAACATTCATTTGTTTACCTTATTTACATAATGTAAAAAATTCAAAATTTAAATAACACACGGGAATTATCAGTATTTTCACACTTTTAACCAGACTTTTAAATTTTCTACATATTTTACATTATTTACATGATGTAAAATATAATCTATTTGCACTAATACTTGTACAAAACTAGTATTTTAATTTAGAACTTTAAAAAATCAATTGTATATATATTATACATTATGTAAATATTATAAATTTATTGTTAACAAATGTGTACAATATTCTAATTTCACATTTTTTTTTAAATATTTTAACTTAGTCAAAGTTAACATTACTATTAACATGGTTTGCATACGGCTTTTTAGTTGTTTATATTAATTATACATTTACATTTTTACCACGATTTTCATTTGTTTATATGGCTTTCATTACTTACATGATGTAAAATGTTAACATGTTTAATTATTGCTTGTCTGCAGATAGTATTTTAGTAAATTTTTACATTAGAACTTTAAAAAAGCAATTAGTTACATTTTTACATTATGTAAAAAATAGCAAAAACAACTTACTAATACATGTGTAAACTATGTTAGTTTTATATATTTAAAAAGGTTTTTATTTAATACAGAATTTTCTTTACTACTTACATTGTTTACACTGGTATTTTTGATTGTTTACATTATTTACAAAAGGTAAACAATTATATAGTGGCTACGTTTCATCACATGCATTAGTTGCGTTGTTATTGTTTTGTAACTTATTAAAAAGTTCAATTGTTTTTATTATTTACATCATGTCAAATATAATATAAAATATACATAAATATTGTTCAATGTTTGTGATATATGTTTTTTTTTTTAAATTTGCAGAAGTAAATACTGGCTGATTTTAACAAGTTACAGCTGTTAACAACTAATTGGAAACTCTTTGCCACTTATAAAAGTAATTTCCAAAACATTTCAGTTTAAACAATTTTTCCTCTTATTTTTATTATATTTTTATTAAGATTAAGATATTATTCAACCTTAATTACAAACATATTTAACATCTTAATAAATTTTCTTAAATTGGCTGCTGCAACTAATTGGAAACGATTACACTTGTGTTAAAATTTTAATCAACATTTTACTGCAAAACCTTTATTGATAATATGAGACGTAGACATCGCTTAACAGGTAAAGACTGCCACGACAATTTGACTATCTCGAAGTGAGTATCCATATCCGTTATATTTTTAAGACTTGCTGACCTTTACACGTCACCTTACAAATGTTCGATAGGGTTTAGGTCTGAACTAAATGATGGCAATTGCAGAACATTAATGGATTATCCGCAATTCGCCATTTGCTTTTGATTACTGTTTTGTTGGAATTACTATATAACAGAAAAATTCTACTCAGCCCAAGGCAGCATTACATAATTTAGTATTTCTCCTTATCAATTCTGTGAATTGGGCCAACATCATTCCAGGAGAAACATTCCCTCACCATAGAAAAATCCCTCCACCATCCGTGGGTTAAAATCTTGATTATTGTGCCAATGCGAGCAATCTTTCGTCTCGCCAAAGCACATACTCGTACTTCCACTGATTAACCGTCCAATTCCATAATGAGATTTGGCAAATTCTACACGACGTTTTCTTTGATTTTTAATTAGAAGAGACTTCTTGTGCGCTGCTTTTCCATGAAGCGCATCTTCCAGCAAATGGCGCGAAATAGTGCGTTGAGATAAAGTCACATTTTTCTTGAATTAGATGTTAGTGGATGATGTTTTTCTGGGCCTTTTGCGATGGGAAACGTTCGCTATAGTTTTTATATGTATAATATATGTCTTTAAGCATAAAAATCGCACGTTTCCAATTAGTTGTCTCGTTTTCTTTGATTTCATTTTTGTAAAAATTTATATAAGAAATAATTATATAATAATAATACAAGTGTTAATAAAAAATTAAATTATATTTTATAGAAATTATTAGCGAATCATTCATTTAATAATTCAAAGAATACCCTTGTAAAGTAATATTTTTAGACAATTAGCACATTGGAATGCATTTTGTGCTCTGCCAAGGGCGTCATCAGCAAACTTTGTTGTTTAATATATACTTGTAAACATTATCAATTTAATTCACCATTGAAAAATAGATTTCGTTTATTATGATAGAATTAGTCGAACGTCCCCGGTCCCGTAGTGTGGTGTACCGTACTGTAAGCACGTTTCTGTGCTTATAGAAGATTTAAAAACGCTGACGTACGGCGCAAAAAAGATTCACTTTATTGGCACTATTTGTTTATATACAATAAATAAACAGTCAGCTGTTCGAAACAGTAATGATCATTGTAAAGTTTCTTTTCGTACATGCTTGCTTGAAAAAGTACCAAAATGGCTTTAATAGGATTAAAATTGTGTATATGCATTTACATATATAATCTAGCACTTTGATAGTTATTTATATTATCAATTGGATATATTTTACTATAATTTGTCATATATGATTTTTTTCTATTATATACATATAAACATATTCATATATGCAGATATGTATTATATTAAATCGTGCTGCTCAATTTCCACAAACATAATTATTAAAAAAGTACCAAACAAATAGAGCGAATTTACCCCAATACAAATGTCACGTAAGAACGTCAGGAAATTCTATTTTATACAGGTTGAGACGTTCCGTCAACGTGATATTAATATTCGGTAAGCATTTGCATTGATCTGAAATAACCCAGCATACCATTCTAGGAGGGCTCCGAAAAAGGAGTCAGAAAAGAGTCCAACTAAAAAGCATTTTCAGAGAGAAAGAAAAATTTGTTTAAAAAATTAATTTTTTTTCCATTTTTGTATATTTTATTTAAATTAATTCCATTTTATTTTTTTTTTTACTGTAAATACAATTTAGTTAATTTTTTTCCATTTCTAATTTAGTTTATTTGTAAATGAATTCCCTTTTTGTTTAAGTAAAAACAATTTAAAAAAAAAATAATAAATGTGAACTTTTAATTTTTTGTATTTAAAATTGCAATGACTCTTTTCTGACATGATGTAGGAGCTCTTTCTGAGCCCAAAAAGACCGCATAAAAGACTCTTTTCTGACATTATCTAAGATCGCTTTCAGAGCCAAAAAAAACCCTCATAAAAGACTCTTTTCTGACATTATCTACGAGCTCCTTCTGACGGACCATTTTCGAATGTAATGATCCTCTTTTCTGTAGGTTTTCATAGCAACAATGATTGTTTTTTGGGCTCATAAACAGCATGAAAGCTTCAGAAAAGACTCTTTTCGGGCTCATATGGCTTGCTGGGAACAACACGGCATCAGTTGTTTCGTTACGATACAGTAAGGAACGTGAACGTTCGGCTAATTCTACCTTTAATCATGTTTCTTTATACATGTTATGAGTTAGAAAGAAATTTACATACGAGTACGTACATACGTTTACAATGTGTGTGTATTCTTCTTATTATTATTACAAATTTGTATTACTACAAATTGGTTGTTGTTATAGAAATAAAACAAAATAAAATAAAATAATGTGTTAAGTTAATCGTAGAACAATTTTGTAAAATGTTGTTTTAACATGACTAATGCATCATACATCCGCTTTGTTTTTTTTAATGGTAAAGATTCCGGTCATAGATAAAACTATCGTTATTATTTATTTATTTATTATTTATATTGTTTTGACGATTTGTTTTTTTTTGTTTAATGAAGTTTTTTGGTTATTTTTTTTAACGACATTTATAAAGTTCACTAACTTGACACATTTTTGAAATATGTTCGTGAATTTATAAACAATAGCTGATCTATACCATCACCTACTGCAACTTTTATAGATCTTAAACGTGACTAAAATTTTTAAATGTTGAATAAGATGTTCATCGCTCCTTTTTAATTGCGTTTATTTTAGATTAAGAAATTACTGGATCATCCCAACCATTCTGTTTCACCTAGTATGGACAGCTAGATTTAGATAATACTCGCATATAGACTTTCCAAAAAATTACGGCCCCGATTACCGTTCACAACAGTTGATGTTATATGTTGTAAACTGTGATTACGATTCACATCACTTATGATCTTAATCGTATGAAAAATGGATGTTGTTTTGTAGTCGAGACACCACAACATTTTAGTATTGTGAACATTAATGGGGCGCTACATTTCTTCAAAAGTATTTTAAATGTTAGACTGTTTCTTAGGATTAGTTGTGTTTGATAAATTATGGACGAAAATTAATAAACTATTTAAATTTTTGGGTACGGTCACACTTGGCAAATATTTAACGAAAAAGACGTAACTACCAAACAACAATATATACGAGTATTTGAACTCGTTTATTAATTAAAAAAAAACCTTTTTTATTTAGGACAAATCACAAAAAATATTTAGTTTTAATTTATTTGCTGCTGTTTGATCTTGCAAACCTCTTGTAAGAGTAAACAACGTAAAACAAATTTGTGCTAAAACAAGTGGTTACGCTTTTTTTATAGTAAATATTTACCATGTGTGGCCGTACCAACCAGCCGCATCGACATCAAAGCCAAATATTCATGGCGCTAAGGTGAGACCAAAAGGGTCCAATATAGAGGATCAGGGAACTTATAGCGAATGCAACTGACAATACTCTACCAAATTTTTCAATGTGTATTTAAAAGGCAGAGGTTGTGAAGTTTTATTTCACCTGCTTATAGTACAGACATACAACCGACCGACAACTATTTGTTTTCAATCAATGAAGAACGCTCTCTCTGGCATATTCTAACTTCAGATCGGATATCCGTTCTTTACCTTAAAAGATAAACAATTCTTATTGTGTGAAATCAATCACTTCTATCGTGAATAAAAATTCCACATGAAATTTGTTCCCTTTTAACATTTTTCCTATTAAAATTCAATGTTAAAAAACTAAAAGAGAACAAATTTCATGTGGAATTTTTATTCACGATAGGGGTGAATATGTTGTCAGAAAGATGGAAAAAGCTCATAGCTAACAAAGGCCAATATTTTAAATTAATTTATATTCTACAAGTGTTTCGAAAGAAAAGATAAAAAATGAAAAAAAAAACTCCCACATTTTTAAGTACGAGTGGCTTTTTTTTTTTTAGTACATATTTGCCAAATGTGACCGTACCTTTATTTTAGTTTAACATTTCTTGTCTAAAAACATCAATGGTAACTTACTATTAAAATCCCTAAAAAATACAAATCTTTTGCAAAACTATTTCAAAACAAAGTCAATTTTAAATTTCTCGTTTTCCCTCGAAATTTTTAATGTTTTCCCGGCCGGGAATTCCCGAACCGAAAATCCTACTTACAAAACATGAGGTAAATTAAAATATTATAATAGATCCAATCTTGGTTAATTTATTTTAAAGGCAAGTGTGTTTAGTTTAAATGAGAATGTACTGATTAAAAAAATGTTACAAAACTTATCCTCTAAACCAAAACAAACTCCCAACTCATGTACAAAAACTAGAAACTCTATTCCTGAACATACCATATAATTTTGGCACTATTCAAATTCTTTCATTCATTAAGTTTAGTTTGTTAAAAAAATAATAAAAAAAAGTATCAAAAAAAAAAGCAACATAAATATTTTTGTTTATGCATTTTTCAAGTAATTTGTAATTTGTATGTAAGCATATTTTTGTTAACTTTATTTTGTTTAAACTTTATTGTAATGTATTTTTTTTAGTATCGTGTTAAACTCACAAAAAAAAGGTCAAATAATGTCGGCCATATTGTATTTGAAAAAAATTCATTTTTATTTTTGTTGTTGTTTTCTTCGTTGAAGTGTGCCTGGACTGGTCTGTCTGTAAATATGCAATATGTATGTATGAGAATGTCTGTTTGAGAGTTTGTTAATCAGTCGTTTGATACGAAGGGTATTATGTATGAGTATTTGTTTGATACAATCAGTTCTTATACATGCATGAGTATTTTTTCCATTTTAAACCTTTATACACAAACAAAGACACGAGAGCATGAGTAGCAGCATGAGTTTACTCTCTCTCTGATGCTTTGCAGTATATGTTATGAATGTTGTTGTCATTGTTGTGTTTCTTGTTGTTGTTTTTCCTTTTTTTTTTTGTTTGTTTTCGTTTGTATACGAAAAAAAGGAATGTTATTGTGTCGTTGTCGTTTTTATTGTTTGTTATTGTTTTTATTTCATTCCATGCCAGTTACCTGATTATATTCGTAACAATGGCTGCGTATTGTTTTAGTTGGGCTCTCACTGGGGGATGGTATACCATTTATTAATCCATTAATTAAACGGGCAATGCTCCAAAAAGTTGACGAATTATTTAAAGTTTAAAATTTTTGTATGTTAATTATTAAATGTCAAAAAAAAATAAATAAATAAATACTAATTCATGTTATTAAATTAGCAGTAGTAATGCAAAAAAGTAAATAAACTCCTCTAACAGATTTAGTAAATATGCAGTATATAAAGGCATATTTTAATATAAATTAAGATATGTTTGTTGATTGGACATTCTTTTAATTTATTTTAGAGAACATTATTTATTATTACTTTGTTTTAAATTCGAGACACAAAGTATACAGAGGTTTCACTAAACGGTAGATAATCAAGTTTTATATTTATCACTTTCTTGCAAAACTGGATTTTAATACACTTTAACATACAATAAAGTAGTTACCAAAAAGTAATATACCTTTTTCTTTCTATAAGGACTGCCCTAGGAATCTGATTTTGACTCTTTGAGATGCCAACATTGTCACCTCTGTTTATTTTGTGTCCGAGACGAGCAGAATTTAAACAAATCTATCTTTCTAGTTAACAAAATTTCAAACAAGTTGAAAGAAACTAATAGTTACATTTAATTAGTTTTAATTACTTGTGCATATTTGAAATTATGGTAAACAAACTACAAAAAGGTAAAACCAAAAACTTAAATTTGTAGTTCTCAAATCTGATAGTTTAGTAATGATGGGAGATAATGTAGAATTGTATTGTAATATATTATTAAAATAAGAAAAAAGTACTTTAAATCAGTTTATTTAAGTAAAAGTTACAAGTTTTACAAGTCAGGTTAAAGTCACGCCCTTAAGATGAATTATTTTAAAATAATCTGTTATCATTTATAAGTATTGGGGTTCCTATATAAGGTTATTTACATAGTATGTATGTTGGATGCCCCGCTAAACTAGACTATCGTGTGCTGGACTATCAGTCAAAGGATTACGGGTTCCATTCCCGCCAAAGCCTCTGGCTGTTTTCTGCAGATAAGGCATAAGATTCGCAGTTTGTGTTTGCTAAAAAAAACCGTTTTTAAGCTCCGACATAAAATAACTGACATACAAAGCAATTCATTGTAGTGGGAGAACATTTATGTACAACGGTGGTTGGTATTTATAAAGAATAATTTTCTTAAAACCTGTTTCAATTTGTAAGACTTTAAACTACAAAGTCATTATTTTGACCTGATTTAGCCACTTGTCATAAACGAAATCTATTTTGTATCAAAGCAATTCACCAAATTCTTCACAAGTGCTAATAACTGTAAAGTAGTGAAAATTTTTTAGAACAATCATAAAATAACAAGTCATTTATAAAAAAATATGAAAACTAAGCTGAATTATGCTCTCACAAGAAGTCAACGTCTAATACAACAATTGTTAACTTTTCTAATATCATTTCTTAGAAGTCATAAAAAGTTGTTCATATGAAGTGAAAGCAAAATTATTTTCAGATCGCTACACTAAAATTATATACGAGTATTAAACAAGTGAAATCTATTAAATCAAATTTATACAGGGTGGGCCAAGTTTGACTAACTGATTTGAACTGCTTATAACTTTTCTTGGGCCAATTGAATTTTATATGGAAACATCTTCAGATCAACTTTTAGAATACGTCGTAGCGATGTTCTGGAGATGTTCAATTGAGTAGCTCGTCGACGAGTAGACACAGTTGCATCCGTGTTCACACGTTATAAGCATTTCAAATCAGTCAGTCCAAGTTGGCCCACCCTGTATATTGTAATTGTTTGTTCTTTGGCACTAAAAATGTGGTGACGTATACGTAATATTACATTTTCAATAAAAATCAGTTATTAATCATACGTACTGTAGTCTACATATTGTTTTTTTTTACATACCATTAACGTTAGAAAATTAAAGTTTATTTCGTTATCGAAAAATGTGTTAGAAACATAAAATGTTTCTTATAATTTTTGCATTTTTTTTCAATTAAAAAAATACACCATTTTTTTAAATTTTTCTTTAAATTATAGTTTGGAAACTTTGTTTCAGAGACGTATGGGTAATAATGAATTGATACAAAAATTATATATAACTGATACGAATGGTAGATCAAAAATTGTATTTAAACCTCCGATGAGTGACAGTTCTGAACTTCATGGCCGTGTGAAAATCCCTACGGGCCTTTTTTGTAAATCATGTTTTTTTCATATAAACAATTTTTTTTTTATTATTTTTTATTGTTTTTATTATTTATAACTAAATTCTACATACAAAAATAATTTTTTAATTTTTTTTTAACCCAAAGACATTAGGGATGATGATAAAAACAAAAAATTCTAAGAACTGGTTTATTGCTAGTAGTATAAAATTAGAATATTGTGCCTTTCCTTGAAAGCAATAAAGTTCATGTCTTCGAATTTTTTTTAGCATTTTTTGGTTTTATCATAAGCCTTAATGTCTTTGAGTTTAGGTCTTTGTGTTCAGAACAAGTAAATTATGTGTTGAAACAATAAAAAAATTATAATGATGCCCAAAAATATGCATTTATTAGTGAAATTCAGACAAGGTCCATACGGACTATTCTCACTAAAACCTCAATAACGTAATAACGTAATCATCCGATCGGCTTGATTTTTTTCCAAAAGATGCGCAACAAAATACTCTTGGAATACAGAGTAACTTTGGGAGGGGGTTGTAGTAACCGAAGTAGGAGTAATTTCAGTTAAAAAGGCAAAAAGGTCTCTAGGGACCTTCTCACTCAGCGGAGGGTTAATATATATGTACCAGGATGTATATCACTATCTAGGTAAAATTTTGTTATCAAAAGAGAGATATATAAAACGCTCAATTAAATATAGAAAACTAAGATTTTAGTAACTATTTAAGCTTAAGGTCTTTTTGTTATAAAAAATTTAAATTTTATTTTCAATATTTCGCTACGTTCTTGTGTAGCTTCATCAGGAAAAAATTTTTAATTTTTTTAAGACGTAGCGAAATATTGAAAATAAAATTTAAATTTTTTATAAAAAAAGACCTTAAGCTTAAATAATTACCAAATCTTAATAATAAAGAAGGTCAAATTTACAAAATCTTCACTTTTATATATCGGGTTTTCCAATAGCTACTTGACAACTCTGAATTTAAATTGTGAACGCACTATTTCACTGATCATCTAATTGTTGCTTTCTTTTTTTTCAGTAAACTTAACATTTTCGTTATGGTAAAGTACACGAAGGAACAACGTTTGGAAATTATAAAAATGTACTACCGAAATTCGGAGTCGGTGACCGCAACTTTAAGAGCGTTAACTCCAATTTTCGGTCGTAATTATCGCCCTAGTAGACAAGCAATAACAAGTTTAGTGCAAAAATTTGAGTCTACATATTCATTGTGTGATGCTGTCGTGCCAGTGAGACAACGGCCTGGTCGAAGTTCCGAAAATATCGCTGCCGTTCAGGCGTCCGTAGCAAACGATTCAAATCAGTCGATTCCGCGGCGTTCTCAAGAACTGGGCATCCCCAAGACCACTTTATGGCGAATTTTGCGTAAGGATCTGGGTTTACACCCATACAAGATTAAGCTGACTCAAGAATTGAAGCCGATGGACCATTTGAGTCGACGTACGTTCTCCGATTGGGCTCTGGAGAAGATGCACCAAGATGATGAATTTCATCGCAAAATCATCTTCAGTGACGAAGCTCATTTTTGGCTCAATGGGTTCGTCAATAAGCAAAATATGCGTTATTGGTCTGCTGAAAATCCACATGTGCTTCACGAATCACCACTTCATCCACAAAAAATTACTGTTTGGTGCGCTTTGCATGCCGGCGGCGTCATTGGGCCATATTTTTTCGTCGACAATAACGATCGTCACGTTACTGTGAATGGCGATCGTTATCGCGCAATGATTAGCGATTATTTTTGGCCCGAATTGGAACACATGGACTTGGATGACATGTGGTTTCAACAAGACGGTGCCACAAGCCACACAGCACACGTTACAATCGATTTACTGAAGAGTAAGTTTGACGAGCGTGTTATCTCAAGAAATGGACCAGTCAATTGGCCGCCTCGTTCTTGCGATTTAACGCCTCTAGATTTTTTTCTTTGGGGCTACGTCAAATCATTGGTCTATGCCAACAAGCCGACAACGTTGGAAGAACTTAGAGCCAACATTGAACGCGAAATAGCGGCCATTCCGGCCGAAATGTGTGACCGAGTCATCCAAAATTGGGTCCAACGAATCGACCACTGTCGACGTGGCCGCGGTGCCCATATGAACGAAGTCGAGTTCCATTCATAAATGTTTTGAATGTATTTCAAGTCGGTAATAAAGTTTTGGAAATATCTCAAACGGTTTGCGTTTTATTTAAAAAAAAAGTTGTCAAGTCCTTATTGGAAAACCCTTTATAATCATTAAAACATTTGGACTTGGTTTTTCAAATCCTTTATTTTCAAACTCCTTTAATCCCATTAGAGTTCATTCTTCGTCCAGTATTTTATGTACTCCTAAGGATTTTTCTGCTCTCTGTGTATGTGTATGTTTTTCCTGATACAGTTACACACTACATGACTCCCATTGTAATGTTTTTGTTTTTATAAAAAAAAATACACACATTTTATATTGTTAAAGAAACACAATGAAAAAAACAGCTAAAAAAATAAACATTTGTTAAGTCATTCGTAATGCTTTTGAATACAAAAATCTTTAGCTATTTTTTGTTGTTGTTTTGTTGTACGTATGCTGTATAGGTTTTTGTTGTAAATTCACTCAGCAATACCCACTTGAGCTTTAAAGGCTAAGCATTTACTACATGGGCAGTATTATAAACATAGCCAGCTAGGAAGGCGTTTTGGTGTGGTCTGTTGCTGAAATAAATCTGAGAGAATCTTTTGACTACTGCATACTTTTAATCGTGACTATTGTCAGGGGTACGAACAAGTCTATTACATTTCTCTGCTAAAACATTTCAGTACTGCTGAAAAACTACTGATTTTCGGGCATAATTATTAGGTTTTCATACTGAAGCTGATAGAAAAGTCTGCACTGATCTTCAATTGTCAGCTGTTTTACATCTGTAGATGTCTATGTAACGAATGAAATCAGTCAGAATTGACTTTCATCAAATGGCTTAAAATATTGCACCAAGACCACTCTCTGAAAATTAAGCTAGATAGTTAATAAGTCAAAATTCCTTATTTTTCTATGACTTTTATCCTGTACTCTTTTTATCCTCTACTCTACTAAGCTGCAAGTAGCGTAGCTTAAAACAAACATTTTCCAAATCATATCTTAACTTAACTGAAACTTCAGTTTGAGAAGATGACTAAAAACGTGAATTTTACTTTGTATGGAGTTCAAGCCAGTGTAGTATACGAGGTCTGAGCAAAAATAACCGTTATTTTTAAATTTCGTTATGTTGGTACACATGTCTATTATATATGTTGGTAATATCAGCCATTTTGGATTGTCAGTTTGTTTTTGACAGATAAAAAGGTTAGTCGTGTTTTGGTGTGCGCTTCGTTCGATTCTTTCTTATCGAAAAAAATGGATCAAAGAAACTGTAATAAGGACATTTGAAATGTTGACTGTGACGTTTGGCGAGTCTACAATGGGCAGAACACAAGTTCAATTGTGGTATAAACGGTTTAAGAAAACCCGAGAAGATGTCAATGACGATGCTCGTCCTGGTCGCCCGAGCACGTCAGCAACCGATGAAAACAGTGCAGCGGTGAAGAAAATGATTTTGGATAATCGTCAAATCACTACCAGAGAGGTTGCTGATGATGCTGGCATATCGTTCGGCTCATGCCAAGCAATTTTTACGGATGTTTTAGGCATGAAACGTGCGGCAGCGAAGATTGTTCCAAAATTGGTAAGTTTTGAGCAAAAACAACGTCGCATGAACATCGTTCAGGAGCTGTTGCACATCGTCAACGACGTTCCAGATTTCCTCAAAAAGGAGTCATAGGTTTATGGTTATGACATTGAAACCAAAGCCCGATCATATCAATGGAAACGTCCAGAAGAGCCAAGACCGAAAAAAGCACGTCAAATTCGGTCAAATGTGAAGGTTTTGTGCACTGTTTTCTTCGACTGTAATGGCGTGGTGCATCATGAATTCTTGCCACAAGAATTATGCGCCGTTTACGCGAAACAATTCGTCAGAAACGCACAGAAGTGTGGAAAAACTAATTATGGATTTTGCACCATTATAACGCACCAGCTCACACATCGATGCTTGTGCGTGAGTTTTTGGCCAGAAGCAAAACCGTTATCATGCCTCAATCATCGCATTCAGCGGACTGGGCCCCCGCTGACTTTTTCCTCTTCCTAAAATTGAAGACACCGGTGAAAGGATAGCGCTTTACTACGATTGAGGAGATAAAAGAACAATTTAAACAGGAGCTGTTGGCGATACCAAAAAGCGCGTGTTTCGAGGATTGGAAAAAACGCTGGCATAAGTGTATTATATCTGAGGGGGATTACTTTGAAGGGGACAATACTTTTTGAAAAAAAAAAAATAAATAAAATTGAAAATAACGGTTATTTTTTGATTAGACCTCGCATGTTTTTAGTTGTTAAAATTCATGCCATTTTGTACTCTCTAGAGTGCAGATACTATGAGTGCGTACGTATCTATATTGCACATGGTAGTATGTATCTATTTAAGTTTGTATTACAATTGTAACTGAGTACAAATACATGTGTTGTTTTAACTGCATTGTTAATTCAGGTTAGAATGTTAGAATGGTACAAATGTATGTAAAAGTGTCTGTTTATTTGTACGAATTGTTATTATTATACATCAGCCACTACCACCAGTTTGCTGTAGCACTTGAGCTACTACTATCTATATATACAAAAACTACTTCAGTTGTTACTGGTGCAAAAAAAAACCTACTACAAAAAGTTACTGCTGCTGCTAATGCCACTGGTACTCTTTGGAGTTTATCATTGTTTTAAAGGGGAATAATAAATAATAGACAAAAAAGCAAGCAACAACAAAAACTATGACCATTTATTTTATATGCTTGTTTGGCTTGTTAGAGCTTATTTTAACTAGTTTTATTTTATTGCTAATGTAGAAATGTTGAAATGTAGAAATGTTTTGATGTTTTTTTTTTTATGTTCAACTACGCACTCTTACATATGTACATACATACATATATTTTAAATACGAAATTGTTTAGATTAAGACTCACAACAAAAGCTTTTCGTAACAGGCATTTCGATTTAACAAACTATTTTTAGAATAAAATTGAGATTTTAGTATAAAAGTAATAATTATTTTAGCAATGCTGCATATTGGTGCAACAAAAGCACTTTCAGCAGTTCTTTAGCTACATATAGCTATGAGAAAAATTAAAAATTCTAAACAAAATTTAATAAAATGTTTGATTTTTTTCCCAAAACTGTGTGATTTTCATAAGAAAATTTTAAATAAAATAAATGCACTAAAAACTAGAATAGCTGGACACAAATCTGATGAAAAATGTAGAGATATAGCTTCACAAAAAAACAGCTTGTACAAATTTCATCACTATTCCGACTTTAAGAACATATCAGTTTTGAAAACGGAAAGAGCAGTTCGGAAAGTGCTTAGCCTAGCACAGAAACAGAATAGTTAGTTTTTAAAAAACATTTTTATTTTTCAATATAATCTCCTGAAACTTGATTAAAATAGTTTTCCTCAAGACCTTGAAAATAGCAATTTACAACTGTAATTTCATCTTCATTTGAGGTTAAACGCTTGCCAGCTAGGAACTTTTTTTAATTTGGGAATTGGTAAAAGTCACTGGGAGCTAAATCAGGAGAATAAGGTGAATGGTCAAACAACTCGTACTTAAATTCGTTGATTTTAGTCATTGCTAAAAAAACTCTTGAGCACTGGTGCGTTGCCTTGATGAAAAATATTTTTTTTTTTGTATTGTAAGCCAGCACGTTTTTCTCGAATTTTTACATTTAATTGTTCCAAAATGTTGCAATATTACTCTGAATTTATTGTTTAACCCCTTTGCTGATAGTCAATCAATAAAATACCCTTGAAGTCCCAAAAAAACCGTTGCCATAAACTTACCAGCCGATTGAATTGTTTTTGCTTCTTTGGGGCACTAGCTCAGTCTATTACTTGAACTGTACTTTTGTCTCTGGAGTATAGTGGTGGGTCCATGTCTCATCAACAGTTATGAAACGACGCTAAAAATCCATTTTATTTTTCTTAAAACGATCCAAACAAGCTTGAGAAATTTTCATTCTTATGCGTTGTTATTCTACTGTTAACAAATGCGCCACCCATCTTGCAGAGAGCTTTTTCATCTGTAGTTCTTCATGCCAAAATTAAATGGACTCGATAATTTGAGATGCCCATGATATTAGCAATTTCACGCACTTTTATTCGTCGATCATTTAATATCATAGCATGCACTGTGGCAACAATTTCTGTTGATGTTGCTGTTTTTGGACGTACACTACGTGGTTCATCCTCAACGCTTGTACGACCACGTTTATATGCAGCAAGCCAATTTTTTACTGTTGCATAGGAAAGGGCACTTTCACCTAACACAATCACCATATCATTATGAATTTCTTGTCCCGATAAACCTTTTTTATTTAAATATTTAATGACAGCACGAATTTAAAATTTTTCCAATTTAAAAAGATCGGGGATGCTTTTTTTTTTGAACACCTGTTACTATATGAAGGAATTGGCGGATCGAAAGGACATTTAACACAGATGGAAGTTTCCAAAACACTTAACTTTTTTTCTGTTTATACCGTGCTTTCTGTTCTAGGCTAAGAAGTTGCCGAACCGCCCTCGTAATTATAAACGTCGTTATATGTTGGAAATGTTAGAAATTATAAATGTTTCAACAAATCTTAGAATTAATTTTAAAGCAAATACAGATAATGTTGCTCAAAACTGTAGACACTTACCCCCTTATTCATAAAACTTTTCAAAGGTTTATAACAGGCTGATAAAGCAAATTTTGTATTGATATTTGCTTTATAAACCCTTTGTTATAAACCCTTGATAAGTTTTTATGAATTAGACTGTTAATTTATAAAAACGGAAAAGGAAATTAAATTATTTTTTCTTATTTTTGCTTGTGTAATATTTAAAAAAAAATTTAATTTTGACAATTATTGTAATATTGAAAAAATGTTTTTATTGTTGTTAGAAAAATGTTGTTAATTTGTTAACGTCAATAATAAAATTATTTCCCTGAAGGTGCTACACAATATTGTAGCGAAATATTAGAAGAAATTATAAATAAATAAATAAAAGAAATGTTGACATTAAGCTTGCAGAAAATATAATTTTTAATTATACAGTTCAACCTTGGCATAACGAATCTTAAGGGGATTAGAAAAAAAAACGTTATATCGAATAATTCGTTATGTCGAGGTGAAGTTGCACTTCTATTCGTTATAACGTGGTAATAAAAATTTTTGTATATATATTAATCATCATCTGCTTATCATGTTATAGCGATAAATCAAAACACATTCGAATAAAAACACTGTATTTTGTAGTTTTAAAATTCAAAAATAGTTTACATTTATGAAATAATAAGCCTGAGCCAGTGATTAACTAGCTAGATTGCAACAACAACTGCTGCAACAAGCGTACAAGCTCTTGGCAACAATAATGTTTTCTTCGAATACTTCAGCCGTTAGTCTAATGCATGCTGCTGTCGACTACGAATGAAAGTTTGCTGGAGACGTTGTCGTTGCAAACACAATAATTTTGTGTGTATCTGTTTCATATAATTTGGATTAATTGATGGAAATCGTTATGAAAAGGTTGTAAATTGACAAAATTCGTTAAATAGAGGTAAATAATTCTTTCTATTTCGTTAGTCTGCAGTGAATGAAAATTCGTTATAACGACGCTATTGACAAATGTATTTGTAATAAAGAGGTTTATTTTGTATTAAATCTTATGTAGCGTTGTAGGGGATTTCAAAAATCATTAAATCGAGGAATTCGTTATAGTGAGGGTCGTTATATCGAGGTTTGACTGTATATTGGTTCACTTTACATTGTAATTGCATCTTCTTTTATACTAAACATTTCTGTTGTTAGCGTATACGTAATATTTAATTCATATAAAAATCGACCATCACGCATACGACTGGGGTTCATACATTATATTATCAATAAAGCCTTCTGGTTTATTAACATTGTTGTTTTCATTAAGTATGAAATTTTATTTTAGTTTTGTTGTTATTGATTTCGTAAATTGCGTAGATTTCAATTAGTTTTGTTGTAAATTTTATAGTTTAATGTTTAATTATTTATTTATATTGTACTCGTATATATGTAGTTTTCAATTGCTGTAGTTATTTTTGCCGTTGCCATATAATATTTTTGTAATTTGAATAAATTGGTTTTTAAAATATCGTAAATATTGTTACAAACGGATGAAAAAAATGTATACAGACAAATATGTTTAAATTAGAGGGTAAGTAAACAAGATAATTCGTTAAAGAGAAGCACTACAATATCTATAACATATATTTTGCGCAACCGAAACTATGGCCAACTTTAGATGAGTATTTTATTTTGGAACATAATTTTATACAAAACGAAATTACAAATTGGGTATTTTTTTTTTGTAAAACAGGAATGGGAGTTTTTGTATTTTTGAAAACCCAAGAAGATTGCATATATTTTCTTTTAATTTGTAATCAATATCAATATAAATATACTTATCAAATAATTTATTCTGTTGAAGAAACTACTTTCTCTCTTATCCTTTCAAAATAATATTTATATGTGTTACAAGTAATTGTGTGGCTGTGTAGAGACAATTTATATTTGTAAATACAATTATTGTAAATTGCATATGTTAATATTATTTAAATTTATGTATAATTTTAAATTATAAACATCAAACAAAAACTCATATATAAACACACAGAAATTGTAACAATACCCAGCAGCAAAATATTATGAAAACCAAACATCAAGCTCTTCATACTCAATGAATTTGGATGATGATGCTGGTCATACTCTCCAGTACTGTTCTCTGCTATACTGCCAATGATGATGATGATGATGATGATGTGAATATGAGTATAATATTGTTAGTTTTTATTTATTGTGTGTAGAGTTACATAAATATAAATAAATAGGTTGGAGCAGAGTTAGTGGCAAGAGCTTGTGGTCAGTGTCTGTGTTGACCATGGTAGATTTATTTAATGCAGTAAAAATAAATAACACAAATACTATACAATACTGGCAAACACACACGAAAACATATAGTTGTTTGTTTTTTGGTAAAATATATGCTTTTGTGTAAAATTTTTATGTACATACATGCATGTTTGTGTTCACTTAAGTGCATAGAAATAAAAGCCATAAGTATTATTATATTATCAAATAACAATAAAATATTATGTTAATTACTAAAGGTCATAAGTACAACACTTATTGTTTAAAATATTATATTGTTTTTGAGAATTTTTTGGACTTAGGTGTCAGATATAAAAGAAGCTAATTGTGGTTTCTTTTTAAATAAAAATGATAAGAATTACTGTAAAATTGTTCAAAATCTTAGAAGCATAATAGGGACTATTTTATTGCCAAGCAGAAATTAATATAATATTTGTTATAACAATAGAACAGGCATTAAATCTTCAGAATATTGTTTGAATACATATTGTTTTCTAACACCAGCCCTAGAGTAAAAATACAAGTCTGTAAATTCACTTTCTAAGCTGTAATCTTAAGCATGATTGAAACAAAATCCCGCCCTTCTGCTTTCCTTAAAACACATTCTTTTTTTTTAAACATATTATGTCAAACAATACAGAAATTAGGTAAATTTGTCATTGTTTTAATCCATAAATATTATTTGAAACAATCAAACAGTTTCGACTTTGAACAATATTAAATATGGTTAGATTTTTAATATCGACAGCTCAATTGCTAAGTCGAAAAAGTGAGTTTTACAGGAAAAGCTCCTAAAGTTTACAGGCGATATCTAAAAAACCATATGAGGTCGAACTTTGTTGTTTATAACTATTGATTGGACTAGTCAATCACAACCAAAATTTGACAGAATTTTAGTTGAAAAAAATCTTAATTCAAAAATGCAAAAAAATTAAAAACAGGCATGATTTGGAATTGAACTGTCAATATATACAATATATTGTATAGCATTATCTATAGACCCCGGTACGTATGATTTATTATAAATGTTTGTATGAATTAAATATTAAGTATACGCCCCAAACTGTTTATTATCAACGAAAGTGCAATAGCAATATAAATGGTTATTTTTACGAAAAATCTATATTGAAATAGATGCATTCAATCTAAGGCAATTGTAAAGCAGGAGTAACAGCATTGTTCACATGAAATCCGGACACACTTAAGTTTTTTTTTTTAGAAAACATGTTGATAAAACTTTCGTTTTTTTTTTTAGAGATTTTGTAAATGTAATCTTTCGGAATATACAGTGTTGGTATTTATTTTTATTTATTTATTAAGCATATAATTAAAAATTACAAGCTAATGTTACTTGAGGGCCTTCAGCTCAGAAGTTAGTATATTATAGTACGAATTCTGTATTTTTATTGAAGCGAAAAATTTAAAAACGCATAACTTTGTTAATGCTTGCTTGTCAAACTGTTGATGATCCTTTGCTGAATCTATACTAATAAGCTTTCTATTAATCACAAGTTGAGGGTGCTGTATGTTAATTGGTTAGCGCATTTTGATCATTAAGCTAGAGTTGGTATTTGTAGCCCGGGTTCGATTCCCAGCCGCTGCCACTCAAACAACATCAGTTTCTAATAATTATTAGTTTTCTTCTATCTATCATAACTAATATTTATCACAGCGCCCTCCTTCGGTGGTATAGCATTGAAACGCCACCGAAGTAAAATAATTAAAGAAAGGCTACTCACCACCAGAGGCGCTGCAATTATGCACTAAAAACAAACATAATGCACATTGTGATATAAAAAAGCTTCCTGCTTTCACTATCTTTACTTCTTCAGCTATCCCTTTTGAAAGAAAGTAACGCAATTTTATATATTAATTGCCTCAGTGTTACTTCTCTTTAAAAAAAAATTAATAGCCTAAATTTTATGATAAATATTTATTTTCTATAAGAACGATATTTTCTTAATTGTTTTAATTTACTCATAAAAACGCAACCACTTGTTTTAGCAAAAACTAGTTATTTGTTGTGCTTTACCTTGAATAAGAAAAGTTTTTTTTAAATAAAAGAGTTCAAAAATACGTTATTTAGTGGTTGCGTTTCGGCAAATATTTGCCAAATGTGACCGTACCTTAAAACATTGCATTTCATTTGAACAGGAAAATAATAGAATCTATAGTTAAAACCATTTATCTATGTATGTTTGTCTTGAGTCCAGAAAAGTTTCAATAATGTGTCTCCCCAAGCACTGCACTTTAATTGAAAACAAAAACAAGATCAAAATTATAAGTGAAATTTTTATACTGGTGGATTGTTCCAAAACAAAAGGTTTTTTTTTTTTTTAGCAATTTACAGAGAGCTACATCACAGATAACAGGCAGCACGCGAAAAACAACGACACGATAAAAACGTAATAAACTAATTTGGGTCGTCTTGATAGCTTAAAATTGATTTATGTGTAGCTTTTACTAGTCGCACAATTATAAATAGACTTTAATAGGCAAACTTTTTATTGAAAGAAACCTGGAACTCACAATAAAAATATTAGGCGAAAATATTACATGGCGTGTCTGTTGAACGTGGTTTTTGTCTTTAGTAACTGATATGTTATATTGATAACTGACATGTCATATTGTCATTTATTCTCACTTAGTTAACAAAGCGTCATATGTAGAAAGTTTTTCTTTACTTTTTTTAATTTGATGTGTGTCAAAAGTGTTACCACTTTGTCACTGAAGACCAAGATTTCCCAGTCCAGCCAAGAATGCATTGGCTGTGAGCAACAGATTTAATAAAAAAATAAATAAATTGATACCTAGAAACCTTTAAAGACGCTAAAACGCTATAAAAGTAAATCATGGCATTACTTGCGGTTTCACACTCTTCAGTTTTAGCGAACCAGTTTTTGTTCAATTCTCTTTTGAACTTGCCATTTCATTAACACAAGTCAATTTAATTTCACACTTTTTAATGCAAATCAACATGCATGAAGAAAAACAAAACAAAATGAATTAAAAAAATTGACTAGTCAAGCTTGTACCCTTTTATTCTATTTTCCCTTCTCATCCAAAAATACTTGCCTTGACAAGTCAGAAGTGAAGAGTGTAAAAGCGGACTTACGATAATTCGATGTGTAATATATCGTATGTGAAACCCAGCCATATCGACATCAAAGCATTTCGTTGTGAGGGTAATGCTCTGTATTTAGTGACACTAAAATGGTCCTATTTATTATGAGCTGCTGATATCTGGCCAAACCTTCAAGGGGAACGTGTAACAAATACAACTGATTCGTTTGAAGCAAGCATTGGCCGAAAAACGGCCAGACATGAAAGCTCGTTTCAATACTTGCCAAATACTATTTAGAAAAATGTGTTATTTGTCGACACGCCTTATAGTTTGTTCGATGCAGAACGCTACCTCTGGTATACCCACACTTTAGAACAGGGTATCCGAAATTGACTTGATTTGTTATTTGCCTTAAAAGATGAGCAACTCTTTTGGCGCGGAATCCATATGTTGCCAGTAAGATGGAAAAAGGTAATACCTAACAATGGCCAATACTTCGGGTAAATCTATATTGTACAAATGTTGCAAAATAAAATTTAAAAAATACCGCATTTTTTTATTATACACCCATTACAACGCTCAATAAAGTAAAATCCGGGTCTCTGCGCTAATGATCGCATAAGTACTGCAAGAAGAACGGATGTTGGTTTGAAACCCATTATAGAATTCTATATCGAAAACGTAGTGAAAAGCCGAACGCTGTTGCTATAACAAAGTTTAAAAAAAAAAATAAGAAGCCTTTAATTATGATAAAACATATGCAGAAATTGACCTCAACCGGCAACCGGGAAAAGTACTTTCTGCTGCTCTGAAACAAGAGGACGCCAACCTAAAATACAAATAAAAAAACATGGATAAAACGCAGTTGTGGTCTTTAACTATAAAATAAAGCCTGCAAAAACGTTTGCTGTCTCTTATTAGAAGCCATCACTCATGTTTTGAACTGATTTAACTATTTGTTATTATTCAAAAATTCCAATGGAGAAAAAATGTTGTTGTGCATGTTTACCACAACTAGTTCAACATTTTTAAACATTTTTTTTTTTTAAATTTTATGATCACTGTAATTATTTATATGATTTAAGCAACCATGATATGGTTAACTTACTATTCACATCATTAAAGCAATCATATGAATATGATTATAGCAATTATGTTATGTTTATGGTGATCAGTTTTATGATGAAAGATTATACCATATTATGTTGTTCTCTATTAAAATAAAATACCAACAAAATATGATAAATGGATTCATAATAAACATGATTGCAACATATATTTACATAGTTACTACAATCATCATATATTTGATTGTAGTAATCATCTGAGTCGTAACCTAACCATATTATGGTTATCGCAATCATATAAATAATTACAGTGACCATAACATTGTTGAAAAACTTGCAAAAAAAAATGTTGACATTATTGTTTAATATTGAATGGAATGTAAAAGCGTAGTAGTATTGCAATTCTTGACTATAAAACATGTTAGAGATTTGGAAAATCGAAATGCTGTGCAGCAGTTAATGCGATTCATCAAAGTAAAAACACAGAATTCTATAAAAGGTAATATATTTTAGTTACTTCCTTCAGCTTTTCTTAAATATTAATAAATGAGTATAAATTTGTTCTTCAAAAGTATCAATCAGTTTGTTTGTTAAAATGGTTAAATGGTGGTGGTGTGGAAAATGCTTCCCTGCCTATGTTACCATAATTTCCTTAGATATTTAACATTCAACTTTAATAAAAAGGCATTAGACCTTTTTGCCATTTGCAGCAAACTGATAATAAACAACATTTTATAGTGTGTTTAAACAATAAGGCACAAGCAAACAAATGAATATTTTTATAAAATTATTTAATGTCATGTATTTACGAACAAAAACAAATACACAACAATTACACACATCAATGTAAATTACTAAATTTGCAAACAAACAATGTACAACAAAAACAGCAAGCTAAAAATTAGGATGAAGCTAAATATATGGAGCAAAGAAGAACAGCTATACAACAAAATATGTTCCAAAATTATAAAATTAATATTTAAAATCTCTTATAGAGTCATCCTACTCATGCAGATATTTTTTTAAAGAAACTCAACGGAAAATTATGTTTAAATATTCTACATTACAAACAAAGAGAGGAAAAGGAAAACAACAACATTAACACAAATATTAAAATGAAATTTTACAAATATTATTGGCACCTTTTTTTGGCGCCCTCTTATTCAAAATTTGTGTAGATATTTTTTGAGGAAACCCAACGGAAAATTATGTTTAAATACTTTATATTATAAACCGAGTGAGAGGGAGAGAGAGAGAGAGGAAAAGGAAATCAACATCAGCAAAACATTAACACTAGTAGATAATATTAAAATAAAATTTTACACAAACTAATACACAAATTTCGCATGTGTTTATCCATGTATTAGGCAAATTTTAAAATGTTTTATACATTGTTTTTTTTTTTTTTTTGTAATAATTAGTTTGTCAGTATGTTGTAGTATTTTTATAAACAACATTATTGAGAACATAAACAATATGGTGATAAACAAACAATTTAATGTACACAATACAAACACTCATATCCAGACTGAGGAAATAGCTTCATAAAGGCGGCCAAATATGAAGCCAATCGCATGATTTTGCTGTTATAAAGGAATTTTACAGTTGTGGCTACACAACATTAATTTTGATGACCCAAATATGGCGGTTTCTATGTCTTTATTAACTACCTTTTTGTTTCGAGAACCGGAATATTCGAAATTTGGTTGCCGCAACGAATTTGTTTTTTTTGTGCTTGAAAATTGTAGTTTAAAATATTTTTGCGCTTCTAACTCGGTCTAATCATAATAACTCCATAGAGTGGGGGATCCCCAATGAGAAAATAATATTCATCGATATATTTAAGGTGTGCAGAAATATTTTGGAGAGCAATTTTTTGTCATGAGCATAAAGAAATGAGTCGTCGGCATAAAGTACTTATACCTTTGAAATTACCAAATTTATGTGGAAAATCATATATAAATCTATTATTATATTAAGGTGCAAATACAGAGCCCTGCAGAACACCACAAAATTCATCACAATGAGAGGATGAAACATTGTTAACATGGATGCAGCATATCCTGCCATCAAAAAATCTTCGAGTTTAATTATTGTACTACATTCGTTGAAATACATAAAATTATTTCTTCAAAATATTAAAAAAAAATCAAGACATAAGGTGGAAAAATTTGTCAATTAATTAAAAAATTTGCAGGTATTTTTAATTTGGCTATTTTTTTAACGATATGCACATTCATGACCTAGTCAAGAACGCGACATTCAGATGCCTATGAAGCGAAACTATATTCTTATGAGCATATATTTGATGAATTTAATAAAGAGAATCACAACGCCATTTCCTTAAAAGATTTTTTTTAATAAATTATTAATAAATCTATATAATTAGTTTAGATATGGTTAGGAAAATGTATTTGTTATGTATATTAGACATGTATAAACTTGATGAACTAAAGCATTGTTTACATAAAATCCGGTAGTAGAAATGTTTTAATATTTATGTAACAATGAAAGGCATTGACTATTTCTGAAGCACAAATTATTACATATTTTTACTATTTAAGAGAAGATATATAAAGAAACTGAAATAATTGTAAAATAATAATTTCCACTTATAAAAATCCGTGCTTGTTTTAAAGGAACGCATGAGTTAATGCACAGCCATATATTTTCAGATTACGTCGATCAGATTTCTTCGTTACCAATCCATTGTAACTTTGGAATTTTTTCGCCTTATTAACAAATTCATACATTTTTAATATTTAAATTTTTTATCGACATCCCCTTGTTTCACTGCAACCCAAAATGATGCTTCAGGCAGCTGTTTGACATCTATTAATAATAATTCAATATCAGGCAGTTGACTTGCCTCAGTTGCCAGTTGCCAGTTGCCACACAAACAAATCACTGAAAAAAAAGAAAGTGTAGCTAAAAGGTCTTTTCATCAAATTTCTGTAGCGATGCCGGATTTTATTATTTGGTTTAGAATCAACAGAATTAATTGCGACTTCACAATCACACGGCTGTCATAATAAATCAGAAGTCGTTTTGCTTACACTAATTATATAGGATTTTTCAATAAAAAAATTTGTTGTTTCAAACAAGGAATTTATTGAAAATCTTTAAAATTGTTATTGCATTGAATAGAGCAAAGTTTGACAATTTCAAGTAAAAGATCATCCAATGACAAGAAGCAGGAAGCGAAAAAAACCGACACGTTGAATATTACGATTTCATGTCTGGCCGCATATTCTAGCCATTTTTCCACCAATTCTACCTTTAAACGAATCAGTTGCATTGGCTACAGGTTCACACTGATTGTATGGTTAGCACGTCTTAATCCCACCAAATACAAAATTAGCTTAGCGCCATTGAAATGTTGGTGTGTGGATTTGGGGTAAATTCGGCTGGTTGGTCAGGCTTCACATACAATCTCTAAAGTTTCGGTTCAAAAATGATTTCCGTTGATAGCGTTTAAGCAGCATTTTGGACATACAAAATCGTCTTTTAAGATTATTTGACTTCAATTCATATTTTACCCAATACTCCAGCTTTTGTATGAATTCTGCTGCTCGTGATCGTTTTGAAATTTCTGCTTGAGTAGCTCCCAAAGATATTGGAAATTCTTGGTTAATTTGACAATAATCTTGAGGGAGTAATGCCTCTAGTTCATGCTCTTCAAACAGATTTGGCTGGCATGGGCGATCTTTGCCTTAAGTGTGCATCTACAATACCATCTCTGGCACGTTGAATCCGATGGAATACATTCGTCATAAGCTTCAGTGCGCAATCGGTTTGATTCCTAATTAAAGAAGTAAAGTAAAAGTTCTCACATATGACGCTTTGTTGGTACAAAAAACATCTTTGCAACAAAAACAAAAAAGATGTTATTGACACAATAATGTTGAATAACTAAATGAGAATAAACGAAAGATATTTATCATTTAAAATTGCATATAGTTTACTAAAAGTAAAACCAATTATTTATTTTAATATTAAGAAAAATGAATTGAGAGTAACGTTCTAATTATTTTTTCCAACACTGTATAAGAATGTGCAGGATTTCAGTGGTGTATAGATGTTGGAGTATTTGGAATACAAATATTATATAGTTCAAGCTAAATACACAGACAATACAATTGAAATGTCATAAATCAATACACTTACATATATATGTACATGAACTTGTACATATAATAAAACCTGAATGTTTTATTCAAATATATTTAGTAAATTATATTGATGTTGTAAATAAACAAACATTTATATATTTATATATGTATAGTAGTACGAGTATGTATAGGTAAATATTTTTAACATTTATTATATATGTATAGGTATTTATGTACAACACGTACGAAAAACTATGTATTTATATATTTATATATTTATGTTTGAATATTTATTTATTATTTTATGCTCTCTTTACTGTATAATTCCATATGTATACCAACTTCCGTTTCCGTTGCCAATAGGCTTGAATATCTAATGAAACAATTGTTTGATTTCTCTTTATTTTTTACATCTTTTTGTTTTTGCACGCATACATACATATACAATTCACCAACATTTGTTTTATTTAAAATAAATAAGAAATTGCAATTATTTGAAAAATCAAATTTTAAAGGAAATATGTATATTAAAAGTGATTATGTACAGACTCGTATATATGTATAAAAAATAAAGTAAATAAATTTAGAAAATTGCTTATAAAATCTTAATACAAACAGCTTGAGTTCAAAGGTTATAAGATGATAGTTTTTGAAAAAAGAAAATAATAACTATTGATTTACAATTTATCTTATATAAATGAAATTTTTATCTTTTTGCCTGCACATACATATATATCTACAGCTGTATACAGCTGTCGGAAAGCATTAGAATCTTTGACAAGCATTAGTATTATTAGAAATATTAAAATCTACATAACAAAGTATTATTTTTGTTTATGTAAGGAAAATTTAAATAAATATTTGTAACATAGGATTAAAGATCATTAGTATATTAAAGATATATTTAAATACTATAAAGATTTAACAAAATTTTGTTAAATTGCTGGCAAGAGAATCAAAGAAAACTTATAGTTTTCCAATATACATTACATAAACTTTTGGCAAACTTTCTGTTAATGGTTTTCATTTAAATTACTCAGTTTCATTAAATATTGTGCATTTTAACCAACAAAAATTAAATAAATTTAATATAACAACATCAAGAACAAATACGTGTGTGTAATAAAACCACAAATTGTTTACACAAACATCTGTGAATCAATGGACCCTGCATACTTTCACATCAAAAAGGAAATATTTCATTGTGTCTGCCTTTTACTTTTAACACATAGAAACTTTTAATTTCCTGCCTGAAATTTCAACAAAGGTCTGGCTGTGTAAATGGCGGCCGTGTATTAAAAAATGTGTTTTTTTTTCATTGTCTACTTTTTGGCGCCAACTGCAGGCAATTTTTCTTTGCATAATTTTTGGTTTGAAAAATAAAAAGTTTAATTATTATTATTTGCTTGTTAAAGGCCATTAAATTAAAGCACATTTTTGTTATTTATTATTAATAAATAAACAGATATTGTTGTTGAAGCTTATTTTAATAAACAGTTACAAAAGAGAGAAATATGTTTTTAATTAAAATTGAAAGTAGGTTAAAACCATAATATTGTGATTCAGTAGAGAATTTCAATGAATATACGGTTTGGCATTAAACAAAATTCGTTATTTAGGCAATTTTCTTCAAATAATTTCTTGAAACTTTATACTCTATAGCAAAACATACTTTACACCTATTTAAATATTATTTAACACAAACTCTATATTTCTTTGCACTTGCTTTAGTTTCCTGCCTTTATTTTGTTTTTAATTTATTTCTATTTTATACAATCAACATGTTAAACAGTTTTAGAAGCTGTTTTGTTGCCAGCAGAGCAGTTAGAGTATTGTTATAAATGGGTAACTTCTTGACCCAAATAAATCTCTTAAAAGGAAAAGCAACCAGAAATTAAGTCTTATTGTTAATGTTTGTTGTTAGTTTTTTCGTTTGTTGTTTTCATTTTCCAAAAGCCGCAGGTATAAGTATTAATAGAGAGTTAAATCCTGTAACATGTTTTGCACAATAAAATGTAGTTAGAAAAACCTGCACAGAATAAAAGGTGTTGCTGGTTGTAGGAGTAATATTTAGAAATAACACAAAAACTTTGTAAACACAAGTTAAATACACTAAGGATTACTACAGCAGGAACACTTAAACAAAAACCCTAACTTAAAAAGGCAAAAATTCTTTGCAACAAAAATGCCAACTGTTAGTGCAATTAAAAAACAAACTGTGTTCCTTTCCCTCAGCTGCCCTAGAATAAGAAGAACCTAAACAAAAAAAAAAAAAAAAACAAGAGCATGAAAACATAGTTTATGTGCAGAAATGCAATTAAGCTAAAGAAATATTTTGCATAGTCACGCAATTAGTAGCGCAGACTGTTAGCAATACAGACGGGTAAAAACACACAGCAACCAACACACACTCACACGGAAATCTGAGCATACTTCTGTTTTACTGCTAACAGTACTAAAGGTGCATATAACAACAATTTACACTGCATATTTTATGGCTGATGCATATAAATGTAAACTAAAAGCACTGTGCATATTGTTAGCTACACAGCCATAATAAACATAATAATAAACATACAAAAACTGTAAAAGAAATAAAATAAACTGAAATAATACAACATACAACTTTAGCACAAACAATCAAGATATTTTTCAAATGCTAATAGGCCTACAATAAATGCATTTTCACTTTAGTTTTTGGAGTAGACGCGTAAATAACCAGCGAAATTTTGTTGTTAGTTTGGTTGTTTGGTTGACTAAGTGTATGCCTTCTCTGTTTCAGGTGTAAAGAATTTTAAGAGTAATATTTTAAAACAATTTTAAATAACAAGGGCTTTGCATGTTTTAGGCATTTTTACGTTAGCTGTAAAGTAAACGAAATGGACAAGATGGAAATATTTGCTTAAGTGTTTTATTTCTTGATTTAAATACTTTAAATTTGTGAAAATTTTTACTATACAGGCTTAAATTAAGTAAAGTAAACTAGCCATATAAAAATGATGTATAATGTATAACTTTAAGCTTTGGATGACTGTAGCTTAATTGGTTAGCGCATTTGATCAGTAAGCATGAGTTGATATTTGTAGCCCGGGTTCGATTCCCAGCCGCTGTCACTCAAACAACATCAGTTTCTGATAATTATTAGTTTTCTTTTCTATCCATCATAACTAATATTTATCACAGCGCCCTGCTTCGGTGGTATAGCATTTAAACGCCACCGAAGTAAAATAATTAAAAAATAAAGGCTATAAAATCAAGCTTTTAAAAACCATGCGCCTACTCACCACCAGAGGCGCTGCAATGCTGCACTAAAACAAACATAATGCACAATTGCAGAGTTGTAATATAAAGCTTTCTTCTACTTTCACCAGCGTTACATCTTCAATCTATTCCCTTTCCAAAAGAAAGTAATGTAATTATATATAGGCATATTAATTGCCTGTGTGTTACTTCTCTTTAGTTTTGATTTATAACCATTATTGAGAATACCCTGTTATAAACATATCTGAGCAATATGGCAACATTGAGTTTTAACGACTTTGGCTGACTATTCCAGACACGAACATTCTAGTATCTTAGTTTCGAACCTTCCAGAAATTATGATTGTTGTATGAATAAAATCAAAATATTGTGAGTCATTGTTGTGTAAACACTTTAAGTGTGTTCTTAAACCGTAATATAACTGTGTAAAAACACAGTGTGTTAATTTTTAATTGTGTTTGTGTACATTTAAATAAATAAAGACTCGTTATATATATTGCAAACTACTTGACGCTTTTATTTTGCAATTAAAAAGAATCCGGTTTATTTAAAGGAAATAAACCACCGTTTTTAAAAGGTAAAGGTGAAGGGTATATAAAATTCGGCATAGCCAAATATAGCACTCTTACTTGTTAGATAAAACTTTTAGCTCCAATCGTGGCTCTTATAGGACAAATTTTTAGCATCAATCCGTCTCTTTTCAGAATAAGATTTTAGCTTCAATCGTGACTTTTTATAAAATAAACTTTTCGCTTCAATCGTGTCTCTTTATCAACAAATCTTTTAGCTTTAATTTGATTCGTGCTGCTATTCTAACTCCATAGTTTTACATGGGTAATAAGTTTGGAATGATGTCTAGAGTTTTGCTTACAAATAATGGAATTTCATGTTGTTAACAGTTGAGTAAATATATTTATTTATACTGCCGAATATTTGTATTCAATTCACAACTGATGTTGTAGTGTTGTAGAAGTTGTACGTCGCCTAAATTTACAATAATTGTACAAATGTTTTAGGTAATTTCTATATAAATATATTTATATATGTATGTTTTTCGAATGTTGTTGGTCATAGAAGCCTCAAAGATCTGCATCTTAAAATTGAAGCAAGCACTCAATCGGCAATCTAGGGTTCGTTGACAAAGATAACTGTTCAATTACAATCCGACGATATAAATTGTTCGTCTTTCAATTGGCTACGAAAGCTAAATGTTTGCAAGCCAATGAGATAAGTGCTACTCATTCGGCTAATGACTACGTTTTGGGCATATGCACTATCGATATAATCTGATGAGATAAATTCTTAGACTTCTAAGAAAATATTACTACATATTTAAATTAGAAGCCATTTAAAATTATACTTATTTTAAAAGTAAAATTTAAGAAAATCGTTTTAAATAAAACAGTTAATATTAAATTAAAGGAAACCGTCTTACATGTAATAATCACAGTTCTACAACAAGCATTAGAACCCAATGTAGGCCAACTATTTTAGTGGAATATTCATGTATTTTTTTTTAACAAAATTTACTTTAAATGTGTCTAACTGTGTGCTAGAAAATAAACAGCGTTTGCATGTTTAATCTTAAAATAAAATCAAAATATTTTAAATAATGTATAACACCTTTTTGTGTTGAATTTAGAGTCTGAAATACAATTTCTTATTTCTTTCAGTGCTTTTGTTTCTTATGTTTCTTCAGTTCTTATACAAATGCCACTTGACATTTTGTTTTATGTCTTTTAAATTTTATGTCTATCTAAATATATACTTTACTATCTCTGACTTTTTATTATTCCATTTTATTTGCATTCACCCTACACATAAATACATATGTACAGTGTTGTAAACAATTATAACACCGGCTTCTTTATGACCCGAAAAAGGCAAACTACTGATGATCTTGTGGTGAATTTAAACAGATAAGCTTTCAATCTAGACAGTGTTTAATACGTAAAGGCCACAGAAAACTATTTTGGTAATCTGAAGAGCTTAAACTTGATTTATTTGCATCTGCTAGTAGGCACACAATAAGAAATAGGCTTCAGGCAGCTACAGTCTGAGGAAGTTTCCTTTTTTGAGCACATTTACACTGTGTAAATTCATCAGATAAAAAGTAGATAAAATTGTTTGGTTTTGATGGCAAACCTTTGTTTGAAGGCCATAAAATAAATAATTTGACTTCAGTTATACCCAAAAATCCACGAAACATGGATGTTTGTTACTGGAATGGGGTTGGTTTTCTTCATTTGTTGTCGGTTCCATTTATTACATACATGTAAAAATGTTTGCTGTAGATTATTTAGAAATATCGAAAAATGCTATCCTATGCCAGAGAAGAAATTACCCGTCTTTGGGAATTCATGCAGGACAATGATCCAAAGCATACATGCAAACTATTTAAGTCATGATTTAAGGAAAACAAAGTCTATGTTCTGGAGTGACCGTCACAATTCCCGAACTGAAATACTTTAGGGGCGTAATAAAAAGTATATAGCGGCAGATAAATTTAGAAATTAACCTAAAAATTAAAAATTAATGGAATCTTCATACCTCCCGAAATATGTTCAAAACTTGAGAGATCTCTGAATTTTGCATGTGGGCAAAATATACTTGAACATGTGTATTGCAATAATTTCAAAATTTTTACAAGTTCTTTTACAATATTATGATCATTGTATGATTATGACCATAAAATGTTAACGTCACAATTTAGCATGTCCACCCAACCATACTTCACTTCGTCCAATGAATTTATGGACCAACCCAGTAGAAGTAGATCAATTCCTTGGTCTGAAACTCACTGCAGAACCTACTGATTGGAATTTATTTAGTCTAGCTGTTACAACAACAACAACAACAACAACAACAAAGTCACGATTCACAGGATTATAGCCATCATATATATGATTTTTTTCCAATTTGTAGCTTTTATTTTGAGATTTCAAAGTATTGGCCATTGTTACCTATACATATATTTCAGGTAACATATGGACTCCGCGCAAACTTCTAAAGTGAAGCGTTCTGCATCGATCGAAACAAATAGTAGTCAGACGGGGCAGTGCCTGGACGATAAGGCCAGTGAGGTAAAATTAAACAATTATTTTTTTTTGTTATTAGTTTTTAATAGTTATTGCAACATGTGGCGTGGTAGAATACTACGCCTTCATGTCTACCCGCATATTCTGTGCGTTTTTCGGCCAATATTCGCTTCAAACGAATCAGTTGCATTCGGCACAGGTTCCCTATGCTGGTGTGGTTAAATTTCAGCAGCTCATAATATGTAGCTAGGACTCTTTTGGTCCCTCCAAATACAGAGATTTACCTTAGCGCCATTGATATTTGGCTATGGTGTCGATTAAGCTGGTTGGCCTGGCATCACTTATAGTTCGAGTTATCCTAAACGATACATTTTTTATTGCAAGTAATAACTCGATGCAGCATTTCTGATATGAAAATCGTCTTTTAAGGCCTCTTGGCTTCAATTCATATGGTACCTAAATTCCCTGCTTTATGAGTAATGCTGTTCGCAAACGTTTGACAACAATCTTCATTAAGTAGTGCCTTCAAATCTTGGTCATTAATGTTTTTTTTTTTTGGCTGGCCTAAGCGATCTTTGTCTTTGTCGATCGTGTCATTAAAGAAGTAAATTTTGCTTTACTTTGTTGGCACAAAATTCAAAATCTTAGAAGCAACAACTAAGCGAGAATACAGGACAGATATGTAGCCACCTAAATGACACATAAGTTGCTAAAGATAAAAACCGCATTTAAAAAATAGCCATCTGTTATGAAACCTGCATTTTTAGTCATAGTAGTAGTAAAATCAATTGACTCGCAATCATATATATGTTTACAATGACCAATATATTGTTAAAAAAAACTTGTAAATGATTGTGTTAACTATATTTTTTCTTAGAAGTCCTTATTACATGAAATGATAAGTATCGCTTTTAATATTTTTTTCAACACTGTATGCATATACAAATAAATATATTTAGAAAGGAAAAAGTTTTTCATTTTAAACAATATTGTGTTTTTTTTTTTCCTGTTTTAACTTTAACAAGTTTTTTGCGTGTTAAACATTTTGAAATGTGTTTAGTTATGTATGAGAGGAAATGTGTATTTTGTCTGTCTATGTGTGTGTTTGTTTTAAATATGTATATTTATTTTACTTTACTGTATATATATATATTGAACTTTGGTTATGCATATATACATACATAAATACATACATGTGTTTTTTATAGGGTCTTAAATATTTATTTAAACTTTATTGAGTTATTAAAAATGCAAACGGAAGACCATTTTTTGTGCAGTTGTGTTTGTGGAATTTAAAAATTATAACCACATATAGACATAAACTGCCTACCAAAAGAGACGCAGAAAGACAAACGTTCACTTATACCTACATATAAAATTTATGTATGGTTAAATAAATGCATTACAAAGAGCTTACAAAGCTGCCTTTGATACCAAAGGTTTACAAAGTTTTTTAGAGACTTGTTTTTTTTTCAAACAAAGTAAAAATATATTATTAAAGTTAAATTGATATTTTGAAATTGTTAACAAATTCATAGTTTTGCAGACTAAAATTTCTATCAAAAAAACTTTAAATCCTAAAGTAATCTTAAAACAAAATTCTTTACAATCTTTGCAGAAAATAGCTAAGAAAATATGTCAAGTAATTTATTGCACAACAATTTCGTTGGTTTATTTAAATATTTCTACTTCAATTTAGCATGCCAAAGTCATTATACTTCTGGTTCAAAACTTAATTTATACTTTTTTTTTTTTTGCTTTGTATTGTCATCAAACTTTGACAAACTATTTAAATTATAAAATAAAATCACAACAAAAAAAAAAAAACAAAAGAAATGAAATTAATTCAATGAATTAAACTAAAACTAAACCCACATTTTATTATTTAATTCTTACAAGCTCCTTGGCCTACATTTTTCACAAAAAAAAAAAAAAAAAAACACACACACACCAACACACATCCACCCCACAATAAAATAATCTTAAAATTTCAAGTGCCTTTTTGAAAGCAAATAGAGAACAATGTAAAGGAAGACAGCTAAAAAGGAAAGGAAACGTGGAGAGCAGGAGCGAGCGCGACAGGAGTGGGAAATGCAAAAAAAGTTGTGAAGTAGAACTGAAAAATTAAAAAAAAAACAAGAAAATACATTTTATTATGGTGAATTTAAATCAAGGTTGCTTAGTTTATTCAATACTCATATTACTACCCCACTGCTGCTGCTGCCGCTTTTTTATTTCCTCTGTTTCCAAAATGAAACTTTCTAACTTTGAATGCAAAACAGTGTGGGCAATATTTTAAACAACAACCGGTAAAAGCGAAAAATCTTAAAAATTAAAGTTAGATTACTCAAATCTTCTTGGCATCATAATCTAATATTACAGCTCTTGTCAATATACTACTATATGTATCACTAGAATACTGTAACTACAAAATAATGATTCTCTTAAAAATTCATGTTGCACAAACAACAATACTATGCACTAAAAAAAAATATGCCCCAAATTGAAAATTCCACAGACAAATTCACAAGAGCATAATAATCGTACTATTTTTGATATAACAACATACAACATTGAAATCATACTCTAGATTCAAGGATTTTTTAATGTTATTTTTCGATAATAAATGAGAATAATAAATATGATATTATACCCTGGCTGATATTGAAATGAGGCTGTATTGTTTTTTTTTCTTTTCTGCCACTACAAATACAATATGATTTGTGTTTCATTAGATTCATCTTATTTAGTTTTAAATATTATCCTCTACAATAATTGAACTTGCGTACTAATTAAGCATGAAAAAGACCATACCAAAGTAGAATCATGTACACCTAATTCTGTTTTTACAGAATTAATAAAAAAAAGAAAGTGTAAAAAAGACATTGATCGTATGCAAAATAGGCAATAGGTTTCTTATACCTAAAAACTATTGAAATTAGAGAAAAACAAAGGGCGCCCATACCAACCTGAACTTAAGAAAACATGACTGCCCTGAGTGTACATTTTAATATTTCAGACCGAAAGAAATGCAACCAATCCTGTTTAGAGCTACGAATTTTCAGTAATTGAGCATTTTGTTTCATAACAACGCGCCCCACGCTTTTCTTTAAGGGATGTGTGAGATTTTTTCCATTTTGATTTAAAAGTTTATGTTGTTTGGAATGTTCTTATTTTTTGACTTTTAGTCGATTTTTTTAGTATTCATATTTATTTTGTGTTCATAACTGATCAATATATTAAGATAAAAAAAGCGTTTCTTAAAAAAATTTTTTTTTATTTATGTTTTACTTTTTAGTAACGAATAGCTTTCTTTAATGAATACATTACAATTTCCATGCTAAATAAGAAGATTTTTTACATGTTTTGTATTTTATTCACATAATAAAACTTTAGACTTGTGGATTAGTATTTAATGTTATGATAAATTTCGCAGTCTCTCCATCTCTTCCAATGCTTTTTATGCGCTCGGAACCCGTTAAAAACAGCCAAAATTGTTGTTTTTAAATGCTTTTATTTAGCTTCACTTCGAAAAATCAAATCTTGTAAAGGATTTTTTCCTGGTGAATGCCTGCAAAGTTTTATCCATTTGCATTGAGTCAAAAAGCATTTTACAAAAAAAAAAAATTTTAACTTACAATATGCTATTCTGAACTGAAGTACTAATTGGTAAAAAAAAGTGCTAATTTGAGTACATATTTGGTACTTTTCTTAATTATTTTTGTTTTCTTATTTATTTAGTTCTTTTATTCGACCTTTTTTTCAATATTGAAAAAATAAATTACAGAATATTTTTTTTTTAAGTACTTCTATTTGAACTTTTTCAATAAAATTTATTACGGCTCCACTGGGACTCTAATGGCCAGTTTTTAACTTAAAAATTAAAGTGTTTTTAAACTTAAGTTCTGTTTAAATACTAAATTCATTTTTATAGATCATATTTAAACATAACTTAAATCACTGACTACGTCCATTTAAATACAACTTAAGTTGTTCATACTACCATATGATTTTGATAGTTCTGCAAATTATGAAAATTGCGCCTTGAAGTTTTTTTTTTATTATTTGATAAAAATATTCAATAAATAAACTCGCCGCGAATAAAAACATTATGCTATTGTGTCTTTAATATCAACTAAAACAATGAATTCAGATGAATTAATATGATGCAGTTTACAACAATTTGTAAACTAAATAGTAAATCAGCTGTTAAATGAAGAAGTTGTTTATATTGTTTTTTTTTTGACATTTAATAGTGCTACCATGCTTTTATCATAATTAAATACCAAATGCAATTTGAGACTGAAAAAATGAAACCATATTTAAATATAACTTAAATTTAAGGAACAATTAACTAAATTCCTATTTAAATATCAAGCTAAACCTGGTTGCTCGTCTACAGTTCAATAGACCAAACCATCAGGCTACACAAGAATTTTTATTTCCATCTTTAAAATGTTAATTTCATTTTCAAACAAAAATAAAATTTTTTTGAAAATAAAAATTTCATCACATTTTCGGAAAAATTAAAAAAATGCAACGAAATTCAAAAAAAAGCTCTCCGCGCACCAATCAAGGAATTTTTCGCAAAAAAAAATTAAAAAAACACCAAAAATGGTGCGAAATGCACCAAGTTGACAATGCTGCCTTTACGTTAGATGCCTGCTAGAAGGCATAATTGATAAGGGCAATTAGAACTAATTTATTAAGTAAAATATTCTTCATGATTTCAGCATCAGACTTTGAAGAGTTTTAAATTTGTCACATGTATTTTTGTATATAAAGTACCACAAACTTACATAAAATACTAAATTCTTTCTTTCTGCTTTCTTTATTCATTTTTATTATGAATAATTGCACAACTTAATTGATTGAATGCTTGATATTTAAATTATGATTTGTTGAACTGCTTTTGAAATGCAATTTTCAATATGTTGAAACTCCTTCTAAAACATCTTCTGAGAGAAAGCATAGTGGAAAGTGTATGAAATCGTATGGAATGTGTTCTATAGGTCGTGCAAATGGAAGTCTTAGCATTTTTTCCCCCGCTGGGAGACTCTAACAGTTTGGCAATACAAAAACAGATATTGCAAAGTAAAACTATTCGAACATTTTAACAACTTTAGTTTTCCACAAACTATTAAAGTCTGAGTCAGACAAGGTTGTATGAGATGTTAAGGTGGTTTCATCCATTATTTTACTGGTAGTTTTTTGCAGCACGATTCACCCATTTCGAATGATATTTCTTGAAAATCAAAGCTGCGATTGATTTATTTTGCTTTGGTTTTTAAGTGTTAAAAAAATAAATATTAAATTGTTTTAAAATATTGTGTATTCAAAATGAATGAAAAAAGAAAGTTACTTTTGCTGATGGCCATTGAAATACATGAGGCATTATTATTTGTATGAAAAAATATCACCTATTGGCAACTCAGTTAAACCAATTCAGGCAGAGAGTTGTTCGTAAAAAATATTTTCGCTCTCGCAAAAAAGAGACGTCAAACTTCATATGAAAAAACCTTGTCCGAACAAATATTTTTTTTCGGAATGTATGGGTAAATCAATTTTTAAAGGTTACTTTGTATACTCATGAAATCCCTTAAAATTGTCCTAAACATATACAGCTGCGGTAAAAAAAATAGCACTGAAGGCAGGAATTATTTGGACATATGAATTTTTCTTCGATTTAGTTCCCTAGTTATTCCCGTAAAAAAAGATTTGTGTAACTTTTATTGAGTTCTTATTGAAAAGATTTTTTGGATTTCGGGTGAAGTATCAAAATTTGGACGGCGAAAAATATAACTATTTATTATAGATTTTAAAAAATTAAACTATATTTCACATAAATAAAATAAAAAACAAATAAAATGAAGCTGATGAAAAATATAAATTAATAATATTAATTTGTTTTTGTGACCAATGTTTATAATTATTATAATTTTAAAGGAGTTTCCTTCAGGCTAATTTGGTCAAATGTTTGTTTCCTTAAAAATTATATTAATAATATTTCGTTGCATGACCTTTATTGGCAATAACGGCGGCGCAGCCCTTGGGCATGGAGTCAACTAAGTTGGCACATCTTTCTTTAGGTATTTTCACTACAACCCAAAGATGCTCATTGTTAGCCGGTTTTATTTGAGATACACTTTTTTTTTTCATACCAAAGATTCTCTATTGGGTTCAAGTCGGGTGATTGCGCTGGCCACTCCATGACCTCTATATTGTTGAACCACTGACGTGTTGTGCTGCTTTTATGTCTTGGGTTGTTGTCTTGTTGGAAGACCCAAATCAATGGCATTTCGTCCTTAGCATAGGCAAGCATACTATTATTTAGTATATCAACGTAAACATGTTGATCCACTGTTATTTTATGCACTGTATTGGCCCCACTCCGTAATATGAAAAGCATCCCCATACCATAATTCTAGAACCTCCATGCTTAACCGTCTTAGATGTGAATTGTATTTTGCATTTGGGGGACTTCTAACATATGAACGAAAACCTTTTCCACCAAGTGAAATGATTTTACAGTCGTCCGTCCATAAAATATTTTGCCATTTACTGTGTGATCAGATATCAAATAAATGATCGTAGTGCTATTATTTTTGCCGGCACTGTAAATTCATATATTCTAATTAAAAAGAATTTAGATGTTGGCAAATAAAGATAATCGTACTCGTTTATTTGTAATGGAGATTTTTTTTTTTGCAACTTTTGACAGCTCAGCTGTTGTCGTGTAACATGTTACTGTTTGGTCTATAATTTAACCATGAATCGACTTACAAACATGGACATAGCGACATAACAGGCAACTGTGTTGCTGATGATTTGCCAAAGAAAAGCACCATGCTACCTGACGGTGACATTGACCATCTATGCGGTATTCCGCTGTCAACATACAAGCAACAACTCTCTTACTATGAGATTGCTCAGACCAGGTGGGCGAATAAATCCAGCTATATAATCACACGTTTGATTTAATCTAGGTTAAATAAGGAACGCACGTTATACTTAGTAAAACTACAGCGATCACACTTAAGCAACTTGGTGTCAGTGATCACAGGACACTGTAAATTCGGCAACCATGCAAGAAGACAGGTATACCTTACAATGACTTCGGCAGAAGTTGTAATAATAAAGAAGAGGAGGAAACAGTCTCTCATCTTCTGTGTCACTGACCAGCATTGAGTACTTCACGTAACATTTTTCTGGGACAACCATTCTTGAATAGTCTATCTGGAATATTTTTTTTTAAAAGAGAAGTAACACTCAGGCATATTAATTGCCTATATTATTAATTAATTAATTGTGCTACTTTCCTTTTGGAAAGGGAATAGGTAGGAGAAGCATAGGTGGTGAAAGGAGAGAAAAACTTTTTATACGACAACCCTATTATTGCGCGTTATGTTTATTAGCAGAACAGTATTGAAGCGCCTCTGGTGGTGAGTAGGCGCATTGATCAAAGCTTGATCTATAGCCATAATTTAATTATTTTAATTCGGTGGCGTTTCAATGCTATACTACCGAACGAGGGCGCTATCATAAATATTCGTTATTATGAAATTAGAGAGATTTGATGCCTTCATTAGGAGTAGTAATCGGCTACCGCGATTTGATATTTAAATACCTTCTGGCAAAACCATTTGGTCATTAAATGACTCCGAGTGATTACTCCATCTATTTTCTATACATACTTATAGACCCAACAACTTCTTCCTGTATACATCTACTTTCTGTCTATCTCTAGCCATCTCCTTCTCCTTTCTTCTCTTTCTATGTTATTAGGCAACACAAAAGTACCAGTCATATCGGACCTAAGTGAGCGGTGTACTACACGCCTTTCGCCTGTTTACCTAACCTAACTTACAAACAAATTATGGATTTTTTTTTATCAAAATTCATGCTCAGTTAAGAAAGTGTATCGTGCACTTCATCCATTTTATGGTTAGTTTTGCAACCATCTGAGGCGACTTTTTGCAATTTTGCATCTAAATTTTCTCCAAATTCTCAAAATAATGGGAAAGAGTTGCTTATGCAACCAAATTATTTTTAAGTTATAAAGGATGATAAAAATCAAATATTTAACAGGAAGTTAAAAAGTGGCCGTTAGCCAAACTGGCAGTTAGATAACTTTTCAGTTACACATATAATCACTCCTATCGTGAATAAAAATTCCACATGAAATTTGTTCCCTTTTATTTTTTTAACATTGAATTTTAATAGGAAAAATGTGAAAAGGGAACAAATTTCATGTGGAAGTTTTATTCACGATAGGGGTGAATATTAATTTTGGTGAAAATAGCCATGTTAAATTGTCTTTTAAACCATATACAAAATACTACAATTTGCGATAAGACTGAATAAGAAACTGTGTATAAGGATATTTTAATCCTAAAGCCAGTGTAGTTTCTGTAATTCGTATTATATTCCCTAATATTTTTCACATTCCTCAATATATATTTTTTTTTAATTGCAACTTCTAATTATCCTGATATGTTTCTGATATCTGGCTGCTCTGAATATATTGTGCAACCAACTACTTGTCACACTGTTTAGCATAGTTTCAACTTTAATTGTATTTTAACAAATAACTATGTGCGTTGTAAGTGTTATTGTTTTGTAATTGTTTAAGCATGTGTGCCAGTAAATTTTCATGTTTCTCAGCAAGAATGTGTCCTTTTTCTAAATGAGTACATTTGTATATATATGTATGTATGAGTCAATGTTTGTACCTACACAATGTCACCGAAAATCCAAAAGGTCGTAACTAAATATTTTACTGTTTTACAAGAGAAGCAAAAAACTTTATAAAATTAAGACTAATTTCATTCTTATTAACCAAATTTCAGAATTAACCTTAAAAACTATTGCGGATTTGGTTTAATAAAACAAAATTTTAAAAAAATAGTAGTAGTTTTTTTTAGTAATTGTACTTAAGGCCTTTTGGAATCGTTTTTTCTGAAACCAAAAAGCCGTAACAACAAAATTTTTTTTAGAAAAGTTAAAATTAGGATGAAAAAAATGCGCTTTTCAGTTTTATTAAACATTTTTTACTTTTTGTTTTCTGTGTTTTGAATATAAAGGATACAAAACTCATTACAACGAGTTTAATAAATTCGAGAACTTTACATTTTTTTAAGGAAAAAAAAAACAAAATCAAACCAAAACAAAAATTCATTATTGTATACATGCAAAGAAAAGGAGTTCACATTGCTAAGTAAAATTTAAAAATCTAATCTGAGTATGGTAAATTATCGGAAAAACTGTGGCAATCAGCAGGAAGTAAACATTTAAGTTCCTGGAGATGGCGCCATTTCTTTTTGGATATTTATACCCTACTACCACCATAGTAGGGAGGGTATATTGGATTAACGCTAATGTATGTAACACCCATTAATATTGGTCCAACGCCCACCTTAAAGTGTACCGATCGATATAGAATCTCTTTCTGGGTCGATTTAACGATGTCCGTCCATCCGTGCGGCTATCCGGCCCTCTGGCTGGCTGTTAATGTAATGCGCAGAGAACAGGTCGCACTTTTGAAGACATTTAGATAAAATTTGGCATATAATATTTTTTCAGCCCAAAGACAGATGGGTTTGAAACTGGTGGAAATCGGTCCATAGGGGTGAAATTTTGTACAGATTGGTCCATGGTTGATCATAGCTCCCAATATAAGGCCCACTTCCGAAAATCACTTTAAAGAGTATAACTCTCTTAAAAATGTTGGTATCCAAATAATATTGAACACAAATATGTTTTGTATATATTCAAATGACATGAAACAATTTTATGATGATCGGTTCATAATTGGTTAAATCTCCCATCCGTAATTCCTCCATAAATGTTTTAAAAGTATTTATATCGTTTAACATATATAATATTTGTATTCACAGAAGTCATGGCACTAAATTCTACTTCCGAGCATACTTAGCAACCGTACAACTCTTGTCAATAACGTTATTGAGATGAAATTCAATCCAAATAATATTTAAATACATATAAATCACAATAGTGGATACTGGATTTTGAAGCTATCAGTCCATAACTGGTCCACCTCTACTATGATACCCACAAATCCTTTTTAAATAATATTATTGAGATCAAATTCAAACAAAAAATTCTCACCTTATATCTTATCCTTTTCTATACTCTGTTTCTTTCTTTTCTTTTCCATACTCACCGGAAGTATGGAAAAATCTTCATTTAATTTTATAATTTGTTTAATTACACTCAATATTATTATGAAAATCAGACAAACTCGGTAAATTACAGTAAGAATCGGTAATTACATCAAATATAAATGGTCGCAATGAGATAAAATTTCTAAACATTTGAAATAAATTATGTTGTTTGTAAAATTGTCTTTCAAACAAAATATAAAATACTAATAAAATTTGCACTAAGACTGATTAGGAAACACAGAATAAGGATATACTAGTCCTATAACCAGTATTTCTTATTAAGTTTAGGTGGAGGGTATTACGTTCTCTTTATGTAACCGAACTATCCCCGAAAATTGTCCCAGAAGTATCATATTTTATTTTTACATTTTTTAATATCCACAGCGTCCTTGTTACTAATTTGAAATAATTTAATTTTCAACAAACAGTTAAACAAATGCCAACTTTGTTTTAATATATTTGGGTTTTTTTTTTTTATTAAAAGTGTAGTTACGACTTTTTGCTTTATACAGTTATTAACATTGTAGTTGCGGCCTTTTGATATGTATTAATTAAATCGATGTAAAATTTTAAAGAAAGATGTATTTTGGTTAATTACATAATAATCAATCAAAATATCGATTTTGAATTTTTTGTAGTTACGGCCTTTTGGATTTTAGGTAACGATATATTTATGTATATGTGTATTAGGGCGAGTTAATTTTATTTTTTTTTTTTTTTTGATGAAGCGTATAGCAAAAACGTAATCTATAGGTGATTTTGAGAAATTTTGCTCAAGAGACCAAGTCGGATTTGGAGCCCCCCAAAATTTCAAAATAGATATTTTTCCATATATACATAGAATAATTTAATTAAAGTCGTCATAAAATCAAATAGAATTATAGTAGATCTATAATCTTGTTTGAAAGGCATTTTTATCACCTTTGGTATTGATGCCACTATTTTTTTTTTACTTTTAGTAGAGATATTAGGAAGTTTTTGTCGAAAAATAGCCTAAAATAAATTCTGAATTTTCTTCGATTTTTTTTCGATATTTTTTTTTTTTTTTTGCAGATTATAAAAGTTCAGATAATTTCCAACAACTTTTACTACGATCAATTTTTTTTGTTTTCGAACTCCTTTTTCTAGGAAAATCAATCTGAAAAAAAATCGAGTTTTTATTTAAGAATTTTGGCCAACTGCCTGCGCATTGCACGATGAACCATAAAGAAACAAGGAAAAGCAAGCTTGGCAACGTTTAGAGTTGGTAAACGACATTATTTTCTAACGATAAAGAAATGATAAAATAATGATAAAAATACCTTTCAAACAAGCCCAGATTGAGAAATCTACTATTATTCTATCCGATTTTATGACGAATATAAATGACAAATATCTATTTTGAAATTTTGGGTCTATGGTCTCTTGACCCGCCCTAATATGTATGTATATATGTAAATAATTGTAGATTGGTCTCTGCATTTTTAACTTCCGTTTCCGTTTATTACGAGTAAAATAAAAATAAATTCACTTGCATGCTCAAGTACACTTAAAAGTTAAGCTGATTCCTTAGCTTTTGCACATTTCTATGCATAGAAATGTAATTGTTAATGTGTGTAATAAATGTGTAGAGCTGTGCAGGCAAAAGTATGCTCATGTTTATAATACACTCTTGCAGGTTTTTGTTTTTACACACATATGAATATATATATATATATATATGTATGTATGTATGTATGTTATATGTTGCTGTAATTATTCACACAGTATAAATATGTATGAGAGTAAATGTAGGTGTAAATGAATGTGTTGAAAATTTTAATTTTTTTTTGTATGTCTGTATATGTGTGTGTAAGTTTGTGCGTGTATGTGGAAAATTGTAAACTTAATACTCAAGTGAGCATGTTTGAATTATAATTTCTACTATTTTTAGTTGTGTTTATTTCATTACTCTACATTTTTTTGCTTCATTTTCATTTTATTTAGCTATATACATACATATGTATGTATGTATATGTATAATATAATTTAAATTCCAGTAATAGAATTTTTGTACATTACTACATTTAGTAGATTAGGTTTTTTTTTTCTATTTATATTTATTTTCTAAATGTGAAAAACGCAAAATTTTCCGCCTGTTGACTTGCAAAGTATGCGTGTGTTTTTAACTATTTTAATAAATGTTTAATTGTGTAATTTAGTTTTTTATATTGTTGCTTTTTGTTTTATTAATCTAATGAATAAACACTTGTAGTTTAGCTGTTGGCGGGTTGTTAATGGTTTATTGTCTGTAAATAGTTTGTTAACAAGTGCTGTTTTTGCAACATTTTTTGCTGCTAGTTTCTTGTACATACCTCATCTTTACCCTTGACAACACACATCTTTTGATCGTCTTCTGGTGAATTCCACACCAAACGCTGTTGTTCTTGTAGATCATGTATGCTTAGATTAAAGACAATGTTTCTGTAATGACAAGAAGAGAAGAATGATTAGTTTTTGATAGTAAGTACTAGAGAAATAATGGAGAGTAAAATGTTATACGATTTTAATATATTAAATAATAATTAAATAATTTGTAAGCTTCTTTTTTATTTTTATTTATAATTAACTCGATATTTGGATTTCCTTTTACACATAGAAAATTTGTTATAATATTAAAATAACTCCTGAAGAAGATTTCCAAAGGAAATCGAAATATCGTGTTAATTATAAATAAAAATAAAACAGTCTTTTATAAAAAACAAAAAGTGACCTCAAGCTTACAAATGATTTAATAAATATCAAAAAGCTCGAAGAAAATAAAATAAAATTATTTATATTAAATTATTAAATAAAACAAGGTTTTTGCTAAAAAACCTGTTACAAATATTTTTAGAATTCGTGCTGTAATTTGAAGCTGCGACTAATGGTTTTTGATTGAAATCGTCATATTAAGAACTGCTTCTAAGGAATCGTTACGGAGCACAAGTTATATTTTCTGGAACCAGTTCTTATAACAATGATTTTAGTTTGAAACGCTGTATTTGTTCTGAAACCAGTTCTTTAGTCAATGTTTTTGTTTGTCACTTTAGAAACTGGTTACAGAGAAGCTTTATGAAGCATACCAAAATTATAAGCAACAATTCTAGAAATAGTTCTTTTATGTCTTGATTTGTTTTGTACCCAGTTCTTTATTCAATGATATTTGTTTCAAATTGTTATCAAATTTGTTTAGGAACATTTTAAAAAGCCAATACATGTTTTCAGTAACAGTTCTAAAACTAGTTCTTTCACTGTTTCAAATTATCACGCTTGGAACTAGTTTCAATAAAAAGGTGATTTTTAATTGAAATTGTTACCTCTATGTTATTTGTAACCGCTGCGGAACTAGTTCTTAAAAACAATGAATTGTTCCAAGTTTTTACCATCGCAACTGGAATAGTTTTACGCGTGGTATTAGGACTAGTTCTAGAACAAGTTCTTTTGCAATAATTTTTGTTTGAAATTTTCATGCTTGGAACTGGTTTTAAGAATAATTTGAGGAATATTTATTGTTTACTAGCTGACCGCTCCGGCTTCGCTGGGTATTTACTAATGATTTGTATTTCATATAGAATGAAAAGGAGGCCTTGGTGTCAGTTCTTCAATTTTCTTAAATCTCTTATTAAGAAAAATGAGAAGTGAATATGAGGCAGTAAAATTTAGTTCTTTGAGTTTTTAAAAAATTGTCTCATACTTAAAAAATGAGATGTGAAAAGGCGGCTTTGGTGCCAGTTCTTCAAGTTTCTTCAAAGATGTCTCTTATTAAGAAAAATGAGAAGTGAAAAGAAGGCAATATATTAAAAACTTAAAATTTCCGTGTTTTACCCGGAATTTTTCAATTTTTTTTTCTTTACAAACCATCGTCTGAGAATTTCGAATCGAATAAAAAATCAGCCAAATCGCTCCAGCCGTTCTCACGTGATGCCATTACATACATGGACCATTTCATTTATATATATATATATGTATATAGATTCTAGAATTTCTAAAGTAGAATTTGTAAAATTTCAATGAATTATTCGAAATTGTCAGCAACGGAACTGGCAACGGAACAAGGCAAACAAGTTCTAGAAGTACACCCAATATCACAAATTCTTTTATCAATCACTTTTTATACGAAATTGCCACGTTTGAATTTAAGAATTCAATTTAATGGTGCAATTTCCAAAAAAAAAAAAAAAAAATTGGTAATGTCCGGCTTTCCGCAAGGAAGTCATCTCGGCTCTATTTTGTTTTTGCTGTTTGTAAACGATATGCCTGAAGCAATCAAATACTCAAATATATTGATGTATGTGGATGATGTGTAAATATTTTCAAGTTTTAAAAATTCAGCAGATCATATTTATCTGCACTATGATTTGGATGATTTTAATAACTGATGTGACCTTAATTTAATGGAACTAAACCTCAAGAAATGCAAACATATGCACTTTTCAAGAAATTATGATGCTGTCAATTTTTACATGTTAAGTGATGATAAACTAGAGATGGCAAACTCAATTATGGATCTTGGGATTTTGTTAGATGCAAAGTTAAATTTTGTACAACATACAACGATGACTGTTAATAAAGCTCGTGCTATTTTAGCCTATATAAAACGATGGTCAAAAGAATTTAATGATCCCCACATCACTAAATGTTTATATACTTCTCTAGTTAGTCGGATTTTAAAGTATGGTTCCCGCATTATATTGTACATACTGATCATATTGAATCTGTTCAAAAACAATTCCTTCTTTTTTGTTTGAAGGTTATATACCGAGGATATGCATCACTTCCATTATATTCATCAAGATTACGTTTGATAAAATTGTCCACATTAAAAAGGCGTAGAATAATGCGTAACGTCTCTTTTTTGTAGTAAATCTTATAAATGGAAATGTCTGCTCTGAATTTTAATTAAACAAATTATTATTTAGTGTTCCCCAATGTTCACTGCACCTCCATAACAATCCACTTTATGTTAAAACTTTTCAAACAAATTATGTTATGGCAGATCCGTTTAACGAAATGTTTAATTTGATAGATTTTTCTTTAAATGTAAATACCATAAAACGTAACATTATCTTGAATTTAAATAATTAATTGTACTAAGATGTCAAAAAATATATATATGTATGTATGTAATTTTGAAAATGGTCTTTAAGGATTTTAATCATAGACTAAATAAATAAAAAAAATAAGATGGGGAATATTTTTTGTTTCTTTTGTTTATTTATAGAATTAGCCTTAGAGTTTGCATTTATAGAAAATAAACTTTAAACATTTTTTTATTTATTCAGCATTTTTTGATTTAAACGCTAAGCGAACATAATACTGAATTATCTATTGTGAAAAATTTGGAAAAATATTCACTTGTCCAATAATTCCCCAGAACGCAACGTTCTACTTTTTTTCAATACCATGTATCTGTATAATTCATTACATGTTTATAAAAATAATATGTGATTTATAGAACTATGCTAAAACTAAGTAGCTAGTGTCAATGAATTAGTTCTTAAAAAAAAATACTTTAGAACCGCAAAAGTATTTTACACAACAGCTTACAAAACTAAATGCGACAAAACTTGCAAAAGATTGTCTCAAAAAAATCTGAAATGCTGCTGATTTCACTCGTTCTAGAGCCAGTTATTTTAGAACAAACTCTCAAAATTTCCCCGGGTAATTACAAAAATTAATTTAACTATAAAAACTTAAAGGTAACAATATAAATTTCCAGTTATTATGAAGTAAACAAAAAAAAAACAAACTGAAAGTTTTGATTACTGAAACTTTACAATTACACTGCTGTGGGGCTACCATTTATATTTCAAATACCAAAATACAAAAATATTGTTACTGCGAAAAATGTAACGAAAACCAAAAGCGTTTTTATCGCTCCACCATATGAATATGTAAAAACTATACAGAAAATTGCATGACAAACTAAAGAAAAAAGCCAACGTATACAACAGAAATGTTAAATATATGTATGTAGATATGTGAATCCAGGTCTAATACCATATTTCGCAAACGCTAATTAAAATTGCGTACTTTTTCTATGAAAATAAACACATGTACCAATGTAAACACACCAACATACACAAATACTTATATGTATTATGTACATATACGAATACAGACATTAATATGTATGTGTGTGGATGATTGTGTGCTTATGTTTCACAATACACTCACGCTCACTACGTGCTTATGTGGTAGTGGTGGTTTGTCTAAACGCGTCAAAGAAATTATTGTGTAGCCAAAAAAAAAAAAAAAAACACAGAACCACAGAACCAGGGAACCTAAAACAAAATGGCAGAAATGAAATAGTAAAAAAAATTCGGAGTAACAAAACTCCTTTACAAACTGTAACAAACAACAGCACAAAATTTTAACAATATGAAATTAGTATGATTGTTTGCTTTTAAACAAAACGCACACATTTACTCTCATATATATTTACACACATGTAGACGAAATAACAAATACATGCCCGGTAACAATGTTTACATTCACAAAAATTCATATAAATGTAAATTTAAAGCTTTGTCAACAGTGTGTGGCAAAAGTGGAGTAAGTATTTATGAAAGCGTCTAAAAAATTATGAGAGTATGTTAAAACTTTCCATGCAAAAACGTTCGAAGACCATGTCGCTTAAATGCATCCAAATTGCTTTAATGCAGCGTTAAATTTTCTGCAGAGTGGGCGCCATAGGCCAATGACTTTAAATATCTTAATTAAAATAAGTTCAATGGTGATAAATCGCAAGACTAAGACTAAGACTAAGACTAAGACTAAGACTAAGACTAAGACTAAGACTAAGACTAAGACTAAGACTAAGACTAAGACTAAGACTAAGACTAAGACTAAGACTAAGACTAAGACTAAGACTAAGACTAAGACTAAGACTAAGACTAAGACTAAGACTAAGACTAAGACTAAGACTAAGACTAAGACTAAGACTAAGACTAAGACTAAGACTAAGACTAAGACTAAGACTAAGACTAAGACTAAGACTAAGACTAAGACTAAGACTAAGACTAAGACTAAGACTAAGACTAAGACTAAGACTAAGACTAAGACTAAGACTAAGACTAAGACTAAGACTAAGACTAAGACTAAGACTAAGACTAAGACTAAGACTAAGACTAAGACTAAGACTAAGACTAAGACTAAAACTAAGAATAGGGAAAATACAAAAAACTTGTCCTATTGCCAATTTGTCACAAACCGGCGGAAGGTCCGTCTATTTTTTGACAAATATCAAATAGATACTTTTGGGAAGCTGCTAGAAAGCATTAACTGTAAGAGACTGCACTTTGGATTTAGAAAATTAATTTCAACAATAGATGCTACAAAACTTCTTGCAAGTGAAGCAATAAATAAGATAAAATATTTAAACAATTACTGTTGTTCAATTGTTAGATATAAAAATAGAAAATAGGACTAGAAAGTGCATATTTGGACTAAAAATATAAAACGTAAACTAAAGCTTTGTACAGACGGTTGTCAGATCTTACAACGTTGTCTGAACTTAAAATGTCTGTATTCCGACGTTGTAAGAAAAAGCATATTCAGTACATTGTAACACAAAAATATTGTCAGACATCTAATAATCGTGTGAACACATTTTCTTTTTTTTTTTGCCATTGTAAGATTGTTTTGGGACAATTGTCAAACACTTTTAATTATCATATGTGCAAAGTTTATGCATCTGTCAATGGCAGCATTGTCACAGAAATTATTTCTAAATACAACTGTGTAAATACATAAATAAATAAACAAACAAATTAATATTAATAACATTTAAAAAAAATGGAAGAAAATTAAAGAATTAAAATAAACATAACAAAAATTGAATAGCGACATATCTACTAATGAATCATCTTTCATATAGTGCAGCTATGAGTCATTTTATCTTAAAAAGTTTCTTTACAACTCCGACTCGTCAGTTCGCAGTTTGATGAGTAATTTTGCATAAAAACCCTCCTGTTGACGCTGAAGCACCCAATTCTTCACCCAAACTTTCCGGCGGTTTTTTTTTCATCGTCGCTACTTTCTAGGTCATGTGCATATAAAATAGTTTCAATTGCTTTTGTTTGTTTCATGAAAATATTTAAAATTTTTGAACACATACACAATTTCTCACAACGAATTTGACAATCTTTGCCACACAACAATCTGACAACCGTGTGAACTGACAATTTCGGTTGACGGATGAAGTCATTATGTGAGAATTGTGTGCCAATGAAATTGTAAGGTTTTCTTACAGTCGTCCGAACTGACAATTTACCTTTTCCTAACAATTTTTTAATGTCAGTACATTGCTAGCACATTGCTAGTTCTAACAAAATTGTATGATCTGACAACCGTCTATACATACCTTATGAGTTTTATGTTACTTTTGGTGTTTGTCCTAAACAATACTACTATCCAAAAATTTAATGTTTTATGTCTGACACTTAATCGTTAAAGTTAATGTTTGACGAATGCATTAACAGGTCATTGACTGTTGCACGACAATGAACACAACATTATCTATTGTTAGTTTTTATGGCTTCACATAAAATACATAATTTACAATCAGATTGGAATTTTCCATACGCATTGTTTATATGATAAGAATTTTTTGTTACCATGTAAGAATTTTTGTAATTTTTGTAAATAAAATTCGAGTTCCCTTTAAACTTTTAAACCGAAAAGATGTGTTTTTTATTTGTCGTTTTTTCAACTGTGTTGTCCTAATCTTAGAGGTCAAACACGTCTTTAATTCAGAAAAATTGGATGAAAAGCATACAGGCTTTACAGAATCTAATTGGTTAATTGCTTATAATGATGATACTTTCCAGGTAGTTTTGTAAAATAATGCCAATCACGAGAGATCCCAAATACCATAGAAGAATGACAACAGCAGGACTAAAAAGAACAATTATACGTTTCGCCTAAATGGGCCAACTGTATAAAGTCTAAGGCATATTGCAATAAACTGTTAGTTAGTTAAACAGACTAACAGCACTGATGATATACTGTGCTTATAGAACAATATCTCGTTCGTCGTATCAAGAAATAATCCAAGTGTTAGAAAAATAGTAAACGTCTATATATGTAGATAACATACAAAGGCAAAAAGAAGCTTGATTGAAAGGAATAGAAATTCGGCAAAGGAGATGGCCTACTGCCACAAAAGGAAGATGAACAAAAACACGCAACCCTGACTTAAGTAGTTGGCTAGAGAGAAGTACTATACAACCGGCACCGATTTGTTCTGTTTGACACACCTTTGTGACCGTGTTCTCATGTAATTAAAGACTCTGTTCCAGAGTTAATACAGAAAGAGAATATCTACAATGACAGTTAAGAACAGAAGTAGGAGTGAACAACGTTACACAAACGCAGAGAAAAAATATAGTTGTGTATGTTTACCACAACTAATTCAACATATTTAAAAATTTTTATAAATATTATGGTCATTGTAAATATTTACATGATTTCTGCAATCATGATATGGTTAAGTTAGCATTCACATGATTATATCAATCATATATATGATTATGTGATCAGCTTTATGATAAAAAATTATACTATATTATGTTGTTCTCTATAATAATCAAAGAGCAAAAAATTATGATAATTGGATTCATCATAAACATGATTGCAACAAATATAAACATAGTTACTACAATCGTTTATATGATTGTAGTACTCGTCTGAATTGTAACTTTACCATATTATTGTTGAAAAACTAGTAAAAATTTTGTGCAGCTAAATTTAATATTGAAATCAAATATATTTTTTTATGCGTCCACTGTAGTCAATAGTTGTTAGCCAATGTATGTATGTATGTAAATACATGAGGTTAGCTGTTATATGCAAAAGCACGTTTACATTACGTTTTCTGTTATGACATTTTAAATCTTATTTTTAGCTTTAAATTCCAGAAACACACATTTTAAATCTCATGAGTAAAAATAAAATTTACAAAAAATATTAAAATAACGTTTCCACTTAAACAACAACCGATACAATATTTTCTTTTACTAAAACCTGAAAATTATTAAATATTATTACCACTAAACCATATTTGTGTCACATAAACACATATTTTGTTCAAATTGCTGCCTACCTAGAAACTATTAGAGTTTGTTTCTATTTTTTCTATTTACGCTGAAATTTTCATTGCTATTCTTGTTTGTAGCTTAAAGTCATGTTGTTGCGAATATTTGGCGAATTGAGGGAGACGATTCATTATAAGTCTAAGGTGTGAGATATGCCAGGGTTTTTTCTTCTCTGGTTTTCACATGTTAGTGACAATTTGCAGGCGCAAAACAAAACACCAAAAAAAAACTAAAACGAAAACTTCTACAGCCCCGGGTAGATGCTACTAATTGTGCTCCAAGAAAAAAAGCAACAAAAAAACAAAAAAAAAAAGAAATATAAAACCTGCTGGTTTGTTAGTATATTTCTGTAGAATTCTACAATTTTAAGGTTTTATTTTGGCTGTAAATGTGCGATACAATAACCACCACTGACACCGCCATTACCTTCATCGTCTAACAAACTCTTCATCGCTAACACCACACCTCTCTAGGGGATTCCATTATGATCAACCACACACTACCAGTGACAGTTGGATTTGCAAGGTTAAAATAAAGTTGAATAAAATTCAGTTAGAAGAGCGGGGTAATAGAAATAGTAGATTGTAAAACCAGCAGTATTAACAGCAGCAGTCATAGTCATAGTCAGAGTAGTAGTTCTTTAAATTTAGCATAGTGTATAAGATTGAAAAACTTGTGATAAAACGGACAGTTTTTCTCTAAACTAAAATACATTTTATTTGGTTTAGATGAGTAGTATGTGTAAGTAGTTTGTGTTAATTTTAGAAGTGTTAAGAGAAAGTGAAACCTGCTTGAAGGTCTTCCTGCAAAACTTCTTAATTCATCTTCAAACACTCTCTTATATCTTCAAATCATGGCAATATTAAACATATAATCGGTTATGAAACCACCGACTCTGAGTATATTTTCACATTGATAATGGTACGGTCAGACTACGTAAATATTTGACGGCGAGATGTTTCATATTTATTTGATATTTGACCAAAACCACCTTAAATAATTAATGTGATCACATTGTACAAATTTATTTGCCATATTTGTTTAATCAAACAGCAAAGAAATAGTGTCAAACACAAATATTAATTTGTTTATAAAACAGCGAAAAAAAATCCATTATTTTTTTTTACAAATATGACAGTTTTAGAAAGTAAAATTTTAAAAGATTTAGCTATACAATTGAAAAAAATATGAAATTTCATAAAATTCTTTTAATGAAACTTTAAATATTTTTTGTTTCTTGTTTGAACTTCAAATATTTTTTGCAGTGCAAACAACAAAACAGCTGATTTTCGTCAAACCAATTTATTTGTAAACACTAAACAGCAAATATTTTTCTACATTTTTTATTTGATCTTGCAAGTCATTTGCAAGACTTCGACTGCAAAGGCGTGGTTAATCATGAATACTTGCCACAAGGTCGTACAGTCAAGAAGGAACGCTACCTTGAAGTTATGCGCCGTTTGCGCGAAGCAATTCGTCAGAAACGCACAGAATTGCGGAAAAACCAATCAAGGATTTTGCACCATCATAAAGCACCAGCGCACACATCGATGCTTGTGCGTGACTTTTTGGCCAAAAACAAAAACAAAACCAAATCATGCCTCAACCACCGTATTTACCGGACATGGCCCCTGCTGACTGTTTCCTCTTCCCAAAACTGAAGACACCGATGAAAGGAAAGCGTTTTGCTACGATTGAGGAGATAAAACATAAATCGAAACAGGAGCTGTTGGCGACACCAAAAAGCGCATTTCAGAAGTGATTCGAGGATTGAAAAAAAGGCTGGCATAAGTGTATTATATCTGAGGGGGATTACTTTGTAGGGGACAAGATAGTCATTTATTTATTTAATTTATTATTAATTTATTTATTTGACATCAAGCATCTTCTATATTTATAGAGTTGACTAGATGTTGTGGGTGGGTATTAGAGCGAGTCGCCTTCCACACAAAAAAATTATGTCAGTCACCCCCTAGGAATAGAAAAACAATTCTAGACATATTTTTTTTTTACTTTTTTGCAACGCCTACAAATACCGCCGTGGTAGTAAAAAATGATTAAGGACAGAAATATAGCCCTCACAAAGCCATAAACATTGGTATACAAAATGTTATGATCGGGCTAAAAATAACCACACAGTGAACAAAATCCTAAAAGGGAGGTATTTGTAGGCGTGGCAAAAAAATAAAAAAATCATTTCTGGAATTGCTCTTACATTATCTTTAATCCTAGAGGTTGACTGAAAAAACTTTTTTTTCGAACCACTCTAGTGGGTATCATACCCAAATTAATAGATTAATAATATCACAAGTATACACGGTTTTGGATCTAAGCAACCAAAAGCTGTTTTTAAGGTTATTTGGGGCTCTGAATCCGAATCTGCACTCCGTTTTTTTTTTAAATTGGTTCTAGTTTTCGAGATATTAAATAAACACATTTTTTAAAATTTTTGACAATTAATCTCCATTTTATTCATTAAAAGGTGTTAAATTAGAAATGAAGAGCAGTCGAACTGAGTCCCTTTTACTGTTTGGGATCTGTTTCACGCATTAAAGTCCAACAGTAGTCGCTCATCATGCCCTCTTCCCAAAATCCTTGGTATTGCTTTTCGATTTTCGCCAAATCTCGGTGTAGTCGCTCTCCTTGCTCGTCGCTTGTATCACCCAAGTTTTCAGTAAAAAAATTCGAGATGGGAATGCAGAAAATGTATTTTGAGAGACATTCGAGCTCCAATCTTGCCATAATTTTGCAACAAAGTATCGATTATCTACTCGAAATCCGGGGATTTGCGGTTACCGAGAAAGTTGTGAACAACATCTTCAAATGATACCCATGCTGCTGCTTCATTGGGGGTTAAACATTTTGTAATTGTTAATTTTGAATGCAACAAAAAAAAAAAACTTAAAAAAATTAAATAATGTTTGTAGCGACGCCAACAGCTCATAAACTAGAACCAATTTTGAAAAACGAACCCCGGATTTGAATTCAGCACCTCAACAAACGTCAAGATTTGTTCTCATTTACTCTGATCCAAAAGTTGACCGGAATTTGTAAACTTGTGTATTTAGCCGTAGGTAAGTCTGAGGTGTTAAGTGCAGCCTAGAATTGTTTTTACATTATCTTTAATCCTAGGGGTTGACTGAAACAACTTTTTTTCGAACCACTCTAGTGAGTACCATCCGCTAATTAATAGTCTGAGGTGTTAAGTGCAGCCTAGATGGAGAACAGTTCCATTTAAAACGCCTGCCAAAATCCAGTAACTATATTTCTTGTCACATAATTATTTAAAAAGGGTAATTCGTTAGTAAGTTTCTTTTTGGCAAGACTGTTTTTGGCAGCTCAGCTGCTTTTGTGTAACATGTTACTGTTAAAAATGTTTAGTATGGTTTATAATTTAACCATGAATAGCCTTACAAACGCACAACGCTTGCAGGTTATTGGATTTTTTTTTTTATCAAAATTCAGTTCAAAAAATCATGTGCAGGAGACGAAACTCATTTCTGATTGAATAGGTACGTAAACAAGCAAAATTTTAATAATTATTAATTTGACCGAACTTTCCCAAAGAAGACGACAGCACGTTACTGTGAATTTGTAAATGTTTTGTTTAAGTTTTTTGTTTGCCTATAATAGTGTCACATGTCAAACAGTGAAAAAAGGCCCAATTTATCAGGCGAGTTCCATAACAGGATGTTTGAAAACAAATCCCGGGATTTGGGATTTGGCAAATATTCGGGATCGGATAATTAATTTATAACTAAACAAATTTAAGTGAAACTTTATCAAATCTAAAGAAAAGGAGTCTCGTAACATCTGTCTGATGACAACGAGGGATATCATGTAAGTTTATAAATATATTAATATATAAGTAGAAATTAAATTTTCACTTATACTAATTTCATAAAAGTTTAGTTATTCAAGGACCACTTCCAATACAATATAAAATTGAGGCAATTTCATACAAATTCTTTGTTGTAATTTATTTTGAATTACAAAACTTTCATTACATTGAAAATTTCATTACATAAAATGTCAATTCTACAGAGAATAATACCTTTTGATTCCTTCCTCTTAACAAATATTAAAGCAATAAATAAATTTAGCACATTTTCGCTTGTATAGACTTCTTATACTTTATATTACAGTGTTTGTGTGTGGCAAACGTGAATTAAGCAAACTATCAATTTCACTTATACAAATCCCCATTGGCTTAAATATTATTGTGGCTTTTAAATTTACGAAGGCGATAAAATATTTAACTAAAGTGTGTACTCGTATATACATATGTATGAATATTTCAAAGTATATCTTTCTTTTTAAGGTTTAAATTATTGCGCAGTCGGTGTTTGGTGTAAAATACAATAAAGATAAAGAAAGTAAAGAAAACGAAACATTTAGCAAGTCTTAAGTTGTTGAATAAATAGACAAAAACACACAACACACAGTCATATATAAAGAACTACATACATATTTTACATAAATTAACGACAATGTCTTAGTATGCATACAGCCAGGATATGACCCTATTAAATACACAAACACTGTCATACATACCAATGCTCTAATAAAGAGGGTGCTAGAAACAGGCGGAGGCAAGCAAGTCGTGAGAGAGAGAGAGAGAGAAAGTATTTAATACGTATGAATATGTAGGGGTATGTAAGCATAAAGTAACACAAGTGATGAGGCATTTTATTTGTCAGCGTACATGTATGCATTAATATGTACTCGTATACATACATGTAAGTTTAAATTATTATACAAATTGTAGTAGGGGTCTGTTACCATCACCAGCAGCAACTATTCAGTCAGAGTGTTAAACAAGATCTCAAGTATAATGATCATTAACACATCCATATCATTATCATACTCATCATTGTTACTATTATACACGTTATAATGATAATGATGATGATAATGATGATGATAATGATACCGCTGTTAATGATAATTACTATTTTCATGCTTATTGTCCTGTTGTAAGTTGTTTATGTATTGTTTACCCGCAGTTTGTTTGATAACATGTTTTTGTTATTAACGTTCTTGTTGTTTTTAGTTTATGTATGTTTGCTTAAATGTTTCTTTTCTAGCAAGTTGTTGTTAGGCTGTGTTGTTATTGCTGTGTCTATCTCATGTGTTACTATAATTTAGTATAGTGTTTGTTTTAAAACACAAATTAAATTGAATACAAAGTAATAATATTATGGCATAAATATTAAATGTCTTCTTTCGATAAACAAAGATTGGGAAATAGGTAAAATGTTAAAAAAGCATCATATGGGGGGGTTGTGTTTTTGGGCGTTGAGGTTTTATATATTTCCTCGATACCACTTCAAGTGGCAATAAATGTTTCTACATACACTCTTTTATAAAAATATCCACTGCAATATTTTTATTTTATTAATGACTAGCTGTTTGTACCCGGCGCTGCCCGGGATATCACTGATCATTTATTCCTGACCGCTGATCATTTAACATTTTGGTAATGTGTAGCTCGTTTCTGTATTTCTCGCACTGTAAAATTTCTCGCATGGAATTAGTGAATTGCAACAAAAACAGTGTAAAAAGAAACAAAAAATGGTTTTTCTCACACAAGTGTTTCTGTAACTTTATTTTGCGAGAAATATCTGTCATTTAAATAGTTTTCCAACAAAGATTTTCCAAAGATTCTCACAAGAACTGTCAAAAAAATTCACATTTCAAATTGGTGCGAGAAACATACAATTCCAAATATATACATATGTAGATATTTTTAAATATGTAACATATTGCCAAACGCTTAAAATAAGAAAAAAAGAAAGAGTTTTTGCCAAATATAAACATCTAAAGAAAAAAACATCAGGGACCGTAAATATCAATATTAAAAAATAATTTTAGAACAATTATTTTGAGAAAAAAACTAAAATAAGTCCATTTAAGCAGTTTTTTATTTTTCGTGTTTAATTGTAATTGAATCGCGTATGTTTGCTATGATGCTTCGTCCAACAAGAAGCAACAACAATGCATGTGTTCTCATCGCTTGCTCAACGACGACTGAATGAAATGTTTTTCCTCCTTGACGTTTGGCTTGTATTTGACACTTACTTAGTGGAAATATTCCAATAAAAACAGAATCAGCGTTGTCTGTTTTGCATTCAAGTACAAAAACACTTTTTTCTCGCAAATCGAGAAACGATGGAATTTTTTGTTTCACTCTTCATGTGAGAAATTTTTCGATGCTAGAAATACAGAAACGAGCTACTGTTTTAAGAATAGCACACAAACGAAGCATGTTTCGTATGTAAAGTGGCAGTTTATTCTGTAGAAAATAAACTGTCGTTGAGTACACAATTGAGTCGATGAAATGTCAAGAATTTGTTGTCTGTACCTTCATAGATTCCAAAAACGATGAGTTGGGACTTGTTCTTTCTATGACTAAAAATCCTGAAAACTATGTATACGCAACTGAAGAAGTTCTGTTCCAGTAGTAAGGAAGGAACATTAAATTCTATTACTATGCCCCTTCCACAACGTTTCATATTGCCATTTGGATTATACTTAAGGTCGCATTTGTGCCAATGCTTTGCGTTATCCTCTTGATCGTGAAATAGATGAAAATAAATTATGTTCGAATTAAACTGTAATTTTTCTGGTTTTTCTAATTCTATATACACATGTCAATAGATGTTTTTGAAAATATGCATAAGTATTTTGTTGGCCTGTGTCTGTATACTACATATTATTTTAGTGTTTCCTCAAACACGAATTTATCCATTTGCTGTGACCAACTTCATGCCGTTGTTGTTGTTTAAACTATTATTGTTGTTTTAGTTATTGTTTCTGTTAACTTTTTTGAAGTATATTTCGTGTTTAAAGAATTAGGTTACCGCCACATTATAATGCTTCCGTTAATTTCCTTCTACTTTTATTACTCTGAAAATTGGTTGGTTGGTTGGATTGCTGGCCGGCCAGCTAGCAAGTTGGTTTCTTAGTTAAGAATAATGGTCAAACAATAAATTATGCCAACAAACAAGCAGACAACAAAAACAACAACAAGTTAATACTTATAAACAACAAACTTTAAATTGTGGCTTGTTAGAGAAAACAAAAAATACTTACAACACGTAAACTCGTACAAAGTAAAAGATTTAAGATTTTTTTCATTCATGATTTCATTTTTAATACAAGGCAAATTTGTTAAAGTAAGATATGGGAAAATGAGCTTAAACTAAAGTTGAGAAAATAAACTAAAGCATTTGGGAGATAATATATAGTACATATATAAAAGGATTTCCAAGCGCGGGTCATGGTTGAAATGGAATAAAACAATTAAGCGAAATTTTTAGTTTATTCTATATTTTTATTCTATAAAGTGTTTAAATGTTTTGTTTTTTTTTCTCTTTCTCTTTTGAATTTAGAATATATTTTTGATTTTTTTAAAAGTGTTTAAAAATTTCCCCTGCATATGAAAATTCCTTTTAAAAAACAAATTTTATTTTGTCTTATATTAACAAAGTTTTATTTGTTCGCTATTTTTTTGTACAATCTTTGAAAATTTCCTTTGCTTTTTAAAATTTCCCCTTAAGGGAAATTTTCAGTTTTGTACAAATTAATAAAATTTTATATATTTCCTTTTTTATTTCCAGCAAATATATTATATTGGTTTAGTTTTTGAAAATTTCCCCCTAAGAAATTTTAATTTTTTTTGTACAACAATTTTTGCAAATTTCCCTTGTTTATTAATATTCCGTCTTTAGGGAAATTTTTAGTTTTGCATAAATTATTAAAATTTTATATATTTCCTATTCCATTTCAAGCAAATATTTTATTTTGGTAAAATTTTTAAAAGTTTCCCTTGCTTACTAAAATTTCCCCTTAAGAGAAATTTTTATTTTCACCTAAACTAAAAAATTTTAGAATTTTAGAAGCAAAACTTTTTTTTGTAATTTTTTTTAAATGTCCTTTGCTTACTAAAATTTCAACTTAAAAAATTACCCTTTTCCCTTAATTAATAAAATTGTATATGTTTTTATTTGTTTGAAAGCAAATATTTTATTTTTGTAAATTTTTTGAAAATTTCCCTTGCTTACTAAAGTTAATAAAATTCTATATGTTCCTTATTTGTTTCATTTTCCTATAAGGGAAATTTTTATTTTTTTTAATGTACTTTAAAATATTAATAAGATTTTCGTTACTCAACAAAATCCCCATTTAAGAAAAATTTATATTTTTGTGGAAATTCATAAAGTGCTGTTTGATTTGTTTAGTATTCACAGTAAGTTATGAGCTTTGTATTTTGTTTTAAAAATTTCCCTTGCGTACACAATGTGTCTTTAAAGAAAAATGTTGTTCCTTTCTAAATTAAAAAATTAAATTTATAGTAAATATTGAATTATTGTAAAATTTCCTTTTCCTTTTTAAAGCGAATGCCACAATCGTTACCACAAGTTTCCATTATACATATGAAACACTTGGTTTTGTTATAGACACGTTAATAAAAATTGACAGATTTCGGGATTTGGCTGTTTGCGATGCCATTTATTATTTCGTTTACTGCCAATTGTTAGAATTTCTAGTTTATTTGTTGTTGTCATCTCTAACAATGTTGAACCCAGCATATGTCGTTATTTTAGTGACTGCCTACAATTTTTATATTCTTTTTTTTTTTTTTTTGTAATTGCCATATGCAAAAAAGAAAAAAATCAGAACCATATGACCGTCTGCCATACTCTCAGTTTGTTTGTCCAACTGTCAGTTAGTTCGTTTGTTAGTCAGCCAACCCAGCTATTTATTGAAGTGAATGGAAATCGACAGCAAACAAACAAACAACTGCAACAACAAAAAAAATCAATTTTGTTTGCAGGTTGCAAAACAAAAATGAAATAAAACTGAGTCAAGTTAGCTGCTAACTGGAATTTACTACAACCAAACAAATCTACCCACTCTCTTGCACACTGTATTAAAACTGGCAAAGAAGGTGAAAAAACTAAAAATGTTTGATAGAGATGGATTCATGGTGTTGGTGATGTTGATGGTAATACACTTAAGGTTATTTTTAATCTGAGGCAAAACAAATACAAAAAAAAAACAAACTTATTTTATTGCTGCTGTTGTTGTTGTGTAAAATTCTGAAAGACTGTGTTTGTATGTTAGCTGCTGCAGGAGTGGTAAAAATTGCTTGATGGGGACTACATGAATGCACTAGAAAAATTTGAATATTTTTGTTGAAAACTTTTTTCATTATATTAAAATTGTAACGGCTGAAAAGAATAACGAGAGCTGTGGGATCAGAGGGAACAAATTACAATTCAGAATATAACTGGAGTCCTCTGCACAAATTAAGGTTAATTGAAATAAATCGCAAATTAAATCTTATTTTATTTGTGCCACAACTTCTAGAAATATACAAGACACAATTATCGTAGTTGTCTTTTGCCGCAAATTAATCATTCCACCCTCGTTTACCAAGATTGTTGTTACCGAAAAAAACACAAAACTCAAATATTAAATCAAGCAAACTAAAAGAATTGCATGTGGTGGAATAAAACATTATTGAAATGGCAAATTGCCATAGATATTTACTGTATTACTGTGTAACCCGTACTCCCATTACTCATGCATACTTGTACTTGTATGTATGTAAATACTTCGTACAAGCCCAAAAGTAGGCTACAATTTTAATACCATTTTTATGCACAACTATTCTCTAGAATACATTTTAATTTAAAAACATTATTTTAAAAAGCAATGAAAAAAGAAGACACAGTTTCTGTAGATTCCTGTAAAGCCTTGAGTGTCACACTTCATCTACTTTAATCGAAAATGCAATTTGTATGGAAAATATAGAGACAGCTAAAGTAATTCAATAGTACATATTGTAATAAGTGTAGAGTTGAAAGCGTTTTTATTTGTATTAAATTAAGATTAGTGCGCCACATATTTTCTCATTGATTATATACAAATCTTAAAGATTAAAACATATCAAAATTCTCCCGTGAAAATCAGAATTTGATGTTTAGAAAAAGTGTACGCAACTATACTCAAGGCGAATTTAGTAATGTAACAACAGGGAAGAATATGAATTAAAATTTTATATTTCGCCATAAAAACCTGATTTATACCAATAATCTAAAAGCCAATATTTAATATAACATAAAATCAGGCCTTGTTAGAACCTTAATTTTTTTTTTTATTGAATTGATATAAAAACAAAATAAACTTTTGTCTGGAAAATCATGAATAAAATCCTTAAAAATCCGAAGTTGAATTCAATTATTGCAAAGAAAGCCATAGCTTCCATAAAGCAAATATTAAGGCCAGAACGAGAACAAAAACAAACATAATTTTTATTAAAAGCGTGTTATAACATTAAAAATATAATTGCAATAATTTGGTAATGAAAAACTAGATAAATTTGCATTAACTAGAGTATATATGAATACAAATCAGCATACATATATAGAGGGACTACAGATAAATCATTCGAAAGTTCATACAAGTATTATAGAAATTTAGTAAAGCATTATGCAACTGCTACAAGGAAATTTATTTTACGTTGAAAAAAGCTGTTCAGCAAACATTGCACCGATTTTTTATGACAGAAATATAGCCGACGACTTAGTACTTTCGTAACCCTAGAACCTATCTTCCATCTTTACATGGGTTGCTATAGAAAATCTTAATTCACTTTGCGACGTATTAGTGCAGTTGAAAGCTGAAAGTGATATGCTGAACTTCAGGCAATCTAACTCAATAATCTTGAAGTTACATAGGTCAACTCTCTGTGTTGGGGTTACATTCAAAAAAGAAGAAAGACCTTCATAGCCTTCTCAGCTTATGCCACTGCAATATACACAAATTTTGAAGTAGAAACAAGGTTAAATGCAGCAACAGACTTAATGCCTGCTGGTTCTGCATATGCCATATCGTCCCAAATTTATGCCTAGCATGTCCTTAGCGTCCTCTTAATACCGCCTGCTGGTCAGCCAATCCTAATTCACTTCGTCCAATGGATGTGTGCATTAACCCATGAGTATAAGAACAATTCCTATGGATATCGATTCCGAACTCCCATCCAGATTACAACAACGTCACTAAACTAGGACTATCTGTACCTATTCTATACTACAACTATGGAGACCCTATGTACTTCAAATTGTCCGAATATCTAAGGATTTTCAATTGGCCAGTAATAATTCTCTTGTAAACATTCGCAGTACCTTGTGGGATCCTCTGTTCCTACCTAATCTAACCTAAAGCAACGCATTGTATAGCAGCCTTATACATATATGTATATGCACCAATACCTGCCTTGCGTTGTTTCGTTTTGTATTTTTTCAAAGTTATGTCGCTGCTTAATTAGTACTATTTTTCACTGTGCGTTGTTAGATTTTCGAGGATGCGTTCTGAAATAATCTGCAACAACATTAGATCCTAAAACGATGACCCGTACAAGAAGTGCTTTGATAATCAAAATGGAGTCCTTGCTTTCTATTTGGATTGAAAATCAAGTTGCGCAGAGAATACTATTAAAAACAAGCAAAAAGCTTACTTGATGACATCAAAAGTAAAGCATTATCCAACTGCTACAAGGCAATTTGTTTTGCAAGAAAATTTATTTTACGTTGAAAAAACATTGGAGCAATTTTTTGTGAAAGAAAGCCGATGACTTAGTATTTTCATAATCCTAGAACCTACCTTCCATCTTTACATGGTTTGCTATAGAAAATCTTAATTTTAAATTTATAATTTTTCTTTTCAGGTTATTCTTAAATTCCAAATTACTTGCATTATAAAATATTTATCATTTTTAATTGTAATTGTAATTTAATTGTATGCCATATATTTTTGTGCTGGTTTATTGATCAAAAGCTATTGAATAAATAAATAAATAATTACAAATATACTACTATACTAAATTACTAAATTACTATACTATAATAAGTTTGCAAGAATTACTCATTTGAACATTGATTATTCAACTAGTTTATAAAAAGTTTTTAACATTTTAATGTTTCCATTGCACGTACTTTTTGCTTTCACACAGCATTTGCGTTTAGAAAACTTTCTCAATAAAAACAATTTCAAATCTATTAATTACCTTTATGTGCTGCCCTTTTAAATGAAAATTTCCTCAAAAAAAAAAAAATATATCCATAGATATTTTAATTTTTCCATGATACTAATTAAATTTTCCTCTAAAGAGGACTATCAAACACTTCAATACAGCAGCCAGCCAGCAAGGCAACACCCACTCAACCCACTTCACCCTACATTAAAAGATTTACATCATAAATTTTGTGTTTGATACCAATCATGCAATCTAAACATTGAATGGCTTTTTAATTAAATTAGTGAACATAAAATGTTTTTTTCGGTCACTCATACATTAGTACGAAAGTTTGAGCACTCGCTCATTCGCTCGTTTGTTCATTTATTTATGTGGTAAAGGTAACATTTTAATGTCAGTAATGTATGAACAAACATATAATGGCACACACACCAACACAATATGAAGATACATAGATACTTTGTATTGTACCTACATATATATATACATATGATGCTGTATATAGTTACACTTGTATGGGTATGTGCATCTGCACATACTGTTGCACAAACATTAAATGACAAGGTAAAAATGTTGAGTGCCACGGCAAGTGGTGTGGCAGGCAGACAGCATTACACAATTTTCTACTAATACAACTGCTGGTCTTGTCATTTTGAAATGATGCCAGGAAAACAAGCAAAATTTAGGACAACAACATAGAAAAAGCAAAAGAAAAAAAATTACAAAAAGCCCGAATAATAAATCTAAAAATAAATTTGTAACTACCAGCAGAAGTGCGAGAAAAAAAGCGGGCACTTTCAAAAAAGTCCGAGCATATAAAGTTAAAAAGGGCGAGCACAAACAGTGACTTCTAAACATACATGTTTACAGTATAAATACGAGGTCTGATCAATAAATAACCGTTTTTTTTTTTAAAAAGTATTTATTTATTCATCAATAACCATCTTGTCCCTTTCAAAGTAATCCCCCTCAGATATAATACACTTATGCCAGCGTTTTTTCCAATCCTCGAAACACTTTTTTTTATTTCTTCGGTGTCTTCAGTTTTGGGAAGAGGAAAAAGTCAGCGGGGGCCAAGTCCGGTTAATACGGTGGTTTAGGTATGATAACGATTTTGTTTCTGGCCAAAAAGTCACGCACAAGCATCGATGTGTGAGCTGGTGCGTTATCATGGTGCAAAATCCTTGATTGGTTTTTCCACAATTCTGTGCGTTTCTGACGAATTCCTTCGCACAAACGCCGCATAACTTCAAGATAGTACTCGTATTCCTTATTGACCGTACGACCTTGTGGCAAGAATTCGTGATGCACCACGCCTTTGCAGTCGAAGAAAACAGTGTGCAAAACCTTCACATTTGACCAAACTTGACGTGCTTTTTTCGGTATTGGCTCTTTGAGATGATTGGGCCTTGGTTTCAATATCGTAGCCATACACCCATGATTCGTCACCAGTTATGACCATTTTGAGGAAATCTGGATCGTCTTTGACGATGTTCAACAGCTCCTATACGATGTCCATGAGACGTTGTTTTTGCTCAAAATTTACCAATTTTGGAACAATCTTGGCTGCGGCACGTTTCATGCCTAAAACATCCGTAAAAATTGCTTGGCATGAGCCGAACGATATGCCAGCATCATCAGCAACCTCTTTGATAGTGATTCGACGATTATCCAAAATCATTTTCTTCACCGCTGCAGTGTTTTCATCGGTTGCTGACGTGCTCGGGCGACCAGGACGGGCATCGTCATTGACATCTTCTCGGGTTTTCTTAAACCGTTTATACCACAATTGAACTTGTGTTCTGCCCATTGTAGACTCACCAAACGCCACAGTCAACATTTCAAATGTCCTTGCGCTTTTAATTTAATTTTTTACACAAAACTTAATACAGTTTCTTTGATCCACTTTTTTCGATAAGAAAGAATCGAACGAAGCGCACACCAAAACACGACTAACCTTTTTATCTGCCAAAAACAAACTGACAATCCAAAATGGCTGATATTACCAACATGTATAACAGACATGTGCACCAATATAACAGAAAACAAAATGCGAAAATCGAAAATACGTAACTCACGAAATTTGAAAATAACGGTTATGGTTATGTTTTGATCAGACCTCGTACATACGAACATGCAATTTTAATCATGTTTATGACTTGATATGACATATTTTATATAGTTCATGTTGGTGTTTGTTGATACATAAATGACAGTTATTTGCTGACATGAACATACCAAAACATACACACACACAGTCACACACTCGCTCGCTTATTCAGTTTAGATTTATGTTTAAGTTAGAAGTTCAAACAGATAGATCAGGCCTTAATATGTTTTGTCATTGTAATACTTTTACCAGTGCCACCTTAGTTCGGTGCCTCCTTTTCTGTCACTAAAATACAAAATGTTGGAGTTAAATATACATTAAATTGATGGCCTTTTGACTTTTTGCTACATAAAAGCAATATATTCGTGTTGATTTTTTCCTTTGTATGATAAAACATTTTAAATATTTTACAAAAGTGTCGCTCAAAATAAGTGGCTGATGGGTGTTTTTTTTTCCCTTTTTGTTTGTAAAGGTTTTCAGAACTTGTAACAGAAAAATTTAACAAAAGTTCTTCACAAATAGCACGATTTAGTGGCACCTCGAATACATAATCACATATCTATGATGTCTAGGCGCCATAAGTTTTAATTTACAAGAAGCAATTCTTTAAGCTAAGCTGATTATCGTTTAGTTATCGGGGTGAGGGGAAGATAAGACAAGTACACAATTGATTGCACTAGTAATTGCAATGTTGCTCACTTATTTGTATTACACATGTGTACACACATACGTATAAGACAATTGCCTTTGGTATATAAAAAATTCGTGCCTTTGGTATAAACTGAGATCCAAAAAAATGCAGAAAACACTTAAAAAAGCTTGAAATGTACCCAAACCCATTTGCCCGCAACATATTAAATAATAGTGGGTATATTCGACTAAAAAGAAGGGATACAGCGGATCTGAGCCGAAGATAAGAATTAAGAATGTTTATTTAATACTCATAACCAAGGTTCGGATTTTTATGCAAATGCATATTTGTTGTCCTCAGTCTGAGATCAACATAAACTAAATATTGTTGCGAATCAAGAAATTTTCGATTTGTTCCTGCATATTTTTGCATATTTTGTATTAAATGCATAATTTTGCATATTTTGCTTTGCATGTATATTTATGTAGCATATTTTGAAAAAATATTCCGAACTCCCGTCTATTTGCTTTAATGACTTTTTCATTGGTTATACTAAATATTTTTTTATTTTGTAATGTATGCCTTAAAGTAAGTATGTGAAGTAATTTGTTCATAGCTATTGATGAAACGACAGACATCGAAGAGCGTTATGCTGCCAATGTTATTGCAGGAATTTTGGATGAGTACGAAGAAAAAAGCAAACAAATATTCTTAATTAATACGAAAAAGCAAACCACGAAACAATTGCTCGTGTTTTGAATGACTCTATAGATTTATTAGGTGAAAATTTCAATAAAAACCAAATACTGCTGTATGTGACTGATGCTGGGCCATATATGGTTAGGTCTGAAAAGGTTTTAAAAGTATTTTATCCAAAAATGATTCATCTTACATGTTTAGCCCATGCGATGCACCGTGTTGCAGAAGAGATAAGAGACAACTTCGATGATATTGATATATTGATTTCTTTTGAAGGATATTTGGCACTGATGTCGATTTGGCTGGTTGTCCGGGTTTCACATACGATTTCTTACGTTTCGAGTTATTGTAATGGATCTTTTTTTCACCGCAACTATTTGGTGCAAAATTGATTTATTTTTTTTTTCAGCGTTAAAGCAGCATTTCAGACATGCAAAAACCTCTTTCAAGGTCTCTGGACTTAAATTTTTATGGTACCCAATTACCCTTGCTTTTAGATCCTGTTGCTCGCAATTGCAATTTTGAAATTGCTGCTTGAGTATCTCTCAATGATTTTGCAAACTATTGTTGAGTTTGAAAACAATCCTAATGGAGCAATACCTACAATTCTTAAGCTAGATTTACACGATTGAAATTTTTTTCAAAATTGCTCTTCAAAATGCTTTTTTGAAGAAATTTTGCTGTTTACACGAGTTTGAAGCATTTTGAAGAGCAATTTTGAAGAAAATTTCAATCGTGTAAATCTAGCTTTAGTCTTCAAACGTGTTTGGCTGGCCTGGACGATCTTTGTTTCCGTGTCAAAATCTCCACTTTTGAACCACACAAACCATCTCTCGCAGCGAGGGAAAACATTCACCATAAGATTAAATAGATAATTGGTGTGCTTCAACGGCACTTTTTTTCAAATTAAAGAACTAAAGCACAACTTCCCGCATATGTCGCTTTGTTGTCACTAAATTCGACATTTTCGAAGCAAAAAACAAATTTCAAAGTAAGAATAAATGATAGGTATTATGCTTGGTTTTCGCTATGTTATTTTTGTTGTCAAATTGTCCAAATTGTTGGCAGTTGTATCAAACGGCAAACATAGATGATGCCATATAACAACCCGCTTTCATACAATTGGCAACAATTTGGACAATTTGACAATAAAAATGACATAGTGAAAGCAAAGCATTACATAAAAGTTACAAAGAGGCAAAAACCGTGTTCTTAAGATACACTATATATGTCCCACATTTTACAGCTATACACCCAATATAATCTCATTAGCTTTGGCTTACAAAGAATGTTGTTTAACCCTTTCACGTTAATAAGTCCCAATTTACAGATTTATTAAAAAGATTGATAACATTTTTTCCTTGATATTTCTTCGGTGTTCACACAACACAATTATTCTTGCTTAAAACGCTCGTATTTTTATTTAAGTGTATAAACACATTTTTTTCACATACTTATATAATACGAAGAAGAGAGTAACACGAATTGCTAGTACTAGTACAAGTGTTTACTAGTTTTATTTTCCTCTCACCCCGATGTCTGAAAGGTAATCAGCTGGGCTTAAAGAATTGCTTCGTGTAAATTGGGCCGAATGAATAAATTATGAACGGCAATCAGTTTAACGTCATCTGATTTCTAGGTTTTTAAGTCTGTTGAGACCACTAGTATTCTTTTTGCAAATATTCAACACAATATCAAGCAATTTATTAGATAAAGAGGAGACTGATTGACCAACAAATATAACTATCCAGAGAAATACATAAAAGTTTCATAGTTCAAAATAAAAATCTGAAACACTAAAGGTACGGTCACACTTGGAAAATATTTGCCGAAAAGACGTAACCACTAAATAATGCATATTTGAACTCATTTATTTATTTAAAAATACTTTTCTTATTTAGGCCAAATCACAACAAATATTTAGTTTTTATTTATTTGGTGCTGTTTGATCTTGCAAAACGCTTGTAAGAGTAAACAATGTCAAACAAATTTGTGCTAAAGTTAGTGGTTACGATTTTTTAAATAAATATGAGCGTACTTTAATAGCTTATGTTTTCAAAAAGCATTTTAGGATTATATTTCAATTACTTAAGGAAAGTGGAGAATATTTTGTTTATATATTGTCAGAAAACATCTAAAATTGGTTTAAAATATTAGCAATATGATGGATTTGAATTAAATTTATTGACAGTAAACTATCAGTAACTTCAAATTCATAAAATTGCTTTATACAGATTAAGAATCTCAGCAAGTACACAAAAGCTAGAGTTTACTACCCAGCAAGCCATATGAGTCCGAAAAAGAGTCTTTTCTGACACCATTTTCGGAGCGTTAACGCTCTTTATGAGCTCAAAAAACAATCATAATTGCTCCGAAAACCTTCAGAAAAGAGGCTCATTACGTTCGAAAATGGTCCGTCAGAAAGAGCTCTTAGATAATGTCAGAAAAGAGTCTTTTATGAGGGTTTTTTTGGGCTCTAAAAGAGCTCTTAGATAATGTCAGAAAAGAGTCTTTTATGAGGGGTTTTTGGGCTCTGTGTAATCTTGTTTTTATCATTCTTGTGTGATACAGCTATGTTTTTTTTTTGTACAAAGCACAAATAACAGGACAACAACGCTTTGGTACACACATAATTAAGTGGAATTAAGACTCTTTTCTGACTTGTTTTTCGGAGGGCTCCTAGAATGGTATGCTGGGTATTAACATATGTGAATGAAAGTGCACTGTTTTCTAAATTATGTGAAGGAAATTGATATTCTTTTGTAAGAACATTGTCTATATATTTTTTTTTTTTTTTGGGCAAGTATTTCTAAACCCTTTTTAGAACTGTACTGTTTTATTTACTTCATGGTTTGTTCGATGCTCTTCCCCTTAGCCTGGTTAAACTAAAATATTCTTAGAATTCATATTCTTTTTCATTTGATTCAGCAAAAAGCCTGAGATTTTTGTATACATAAAACAGAGTTTAAATTTGTATATCCTTTAAAGCCTTTTAGCTTCTTTACCACAAAATTAACGACGTGTAAATTCTTTTTGCTCGCATTTCATTTTAGGTTTTCCCAGCATACCCAACAAAAAAATTGTATCTCTGATTAACATCTATCGCATAAAAGACAAGTGCTTTGCTGTTGCTGTTGTTTTCTAAGCGTTATTTTTCTCTCTATACAACACACATTCTCACTGGCACTTTTAGATTGGTTTAATAGTGTTTTAACTGATTGGCTTTGGCCATAACAAACGATATTGATGGTTTAAAGTTACAAAAACTATAAAAAGCGTATCCTTTCACATACTCATAGGACACCTTTGAAATTTACTGTAAGGTAGAGAAAAACTTTGCATATGTGTTGGTACAGTAGTGGAAAAATAAGAACAGTTTTTTTTTTTTATTTTAAATGATGCGAAAAAGAAAAACTTAAAAACTAATAACTTTGTTAAATCTTACTTGTCAAACTAATGATGGTCTTATGGTGAATGTAGACAGTTAAGGTTTCTATGATTCGCTTTAATAGTCATAACTTAATTGTCTAAATTTTATGACAAATATGAATTTGTTACAAAAAATATTGAAAGAGATATTTTAATTGTTTTATTTAAATTTCATTTCCATTTGAAAATAATATTATGAAATTATTAGCTAAAAAATTGTTACAACTTCTCATATGTTTTGAAATGCTTTTAGTTCAAAGACAGGCTTTTTATTTAAAAAAATAAATTAGTTTAAAGCTTCAAAACAAGGATGAAGACCGGCTTTTTATTTAAAAAATAAATTAGTTTAAAGCTTCAAAACAAGCATAAAGTATAACTAAAATTGCTATACTGATGAATTGTTTCAAAACAAAGGTTTTTGAAGCACTTCACAGCAATTTAAAGCCAGTGAGAAGAGGCAGAAAGCTAAAAACAAAGATACGTTTTGATTAGTGTTTAATACAGAAAAGCCAGAGAAACTCATGTTCGTAATCTGTGCATCTGTTACTAAACGCACAATTAGAAAAAGGCTTAATGAAGCTGCATAAAAAGCCCATCGTCCGAAGAAGTAAACTTTATTGAGCAAACAGAATGTTAAAAATAGCTTGAGTTTAACTAAGAAACTTCTACAGCGGGAAAATTGGGCAAATGTACGTTGGTCATTGATACGGTTGTAACGCAAAATCTTAGTTCAAAGGCCTGTGTTAATGATATAATCTGGCGTTACTCCTTTGTGACTTCATGCAGGACAGTCCAAACTAGAGTTAAGTCTGGGTTTAACCAAAACAAAGTCTAAGTCATGGATTGGCCGTCACAATCGTGGTCTTAAATAACATTGAACACCTAGGGAGTAGTAACAAAATCTATATGTGGGAAAAACTTAAAAAGAAATGAAAACATGTGGGATCTATGAATAGTGATGCGAAAAGTTTTAAAAAATGATGAAATCTCAACTAAATATTAAGAGTATGTGAGACATAAAGAAGTGTTATAAAAATTATGATTAGAATATCTTTTCTCACTGTTATGCCAGCATTTTGTGAATAAAACTTTATTCTTTGCTGAAGAAGTGTTAATTTTTTTCTCTCACCAGACTGAAGTGCTTTAACTTGACACATCTACATTTTTTATTATTGAAATATTATCAAAAATTCAAAACAAAAATGTATAGAGAATTATTGTTCGTAAAATTTTAACCAACACTGTATGTATGTTTGTGTGTGTAACATGTCAAGTATGACATAGCATACAATAAAAATGACCTTTAAAACCTCGCACACAATACTCTACCCCTCTCTCTCTCTCTCCCGCTCTCTTACTTATTCAGCTTCTCAGGCATCATACATAAGATTTGATGAAAATTGTAAAAACACAAAAGCCTAATTTTTTGTTTTCATTTGAAAACATAGAACAAGAAAATGTAGAGAAATGTGTAGCATTAAAGTGAACACACCGAACTGTAACCCGGTGAACCTTTTGTGATGTCAAACTGTCAAATGCCAAGTTATAGAACATTTTAGTGATGCTCTCTAACATTTCTATACATTTTCCATTTGCCTCTATGTGTGTGTGTGTGTGTGTGTGTTTGTGTCAGTATGTATTTGTTTGCACCACAGAGAGTGAGTATTTGTGCTGAGGTATTTTCTGCAGGAAAACACTGACAGGTGCCATTTGACATTTGTTACCATCAAATGTATGTGCATAAGGCTGTGCTTACGATTAATCGTACATGAGAAGATTGCTAGCTGGCTGGTTGAGTGTGTTTGTCTGTGTATTGGTAACTAATATTAATATTATAGTATACATTTTGATATACAATTACACTCACATTCTTCTACACTTTGATGTGTTTAACTTTTTCCACTGTATACACCATAATGTTGATGTAATGATATTGGCATTGATGACATGACTAACGATTCTAAATTTGCTGCCTCTTTGTTCAATTCTTTCTTACCCTTTTATTTAAAGGCAATTACATAAGTTTTAGGAATGTTTGGTTTTTAATTATTAATAGCTAAATTTAAAAGGCCATTCTATTAGTAAGTTATAATTTTTAATGAATTTGAAGATTGAAGTACTTCCAAATCCGCAACACATTAAATAATAGTGGCTATATTCGACTAAGAAGAAGGGATACAGCGGATCTGAGCCGAAGACAAGAAGGAAGAATGGCAACTTAATAAATAAAGTAAACAATGGTCAAACAATTTTCGTCCGGCACTGGCTGGACTAATAATTGAAAAAGTTTGAACAACGTTTACAAATCGTTCAACTTTATTACGAAAATTTACGTTCTGTGAGGAATGTGTTTCGTGCACTTCGCTCAACGTATGGTCTACATAATCGACCTACTGAGCGTACTATTCGCAACACCATCAACCATTTTGAGACCCAGCATTCAGTATTGGATAATATTAGACCGAATAGACCATGTTCCATGTGGTTTGTGAGCCGGTGGAATCATCGGTCCATATTTCATTAAAAATGATACCTGTGCGAAGGTAACCGTCAATTTCAACCGTTATCGTGCCATCATAACCGACTATTTGATGCCTGAAATTGAAGCTCGTGATCTCGGCAACATTTGGTTTCAGCAAGACGGCACCACTTGCCATACATCGCATCAATCAATGGATTTATTGAGAGAACACTTCGGTGAGCACATATTTTCACGTTTTGGGCCGGTCGATTGGCCACCAAGTTCGTGTGATATCACACCGTTATACTTTTTCCTGTGCTGATATGTAAAGTTTATGCGGACAAACCCGCTTCGATTCAGGCCTTACGAAACGAAACGAAACAGTATAATTAGTTGCAAAATCTTAGCAAATTAATCTTATCAATATAAACTTTGCACTTTGCATAAGAGAACGTACATGGAACGGAAATTGCAAAGAAAATATAAAAATTTGAAAAACTTTTCAAATTACACTTAACAATTTCAACTAATCACATATCAAATTGTATAGTTCTGAGGAACATAAAGTTTTACAAATTGATCAAAATTGCACAAGTGCAAAATTAATAAGTTGTTTTGTAAAAAAAGGCCCGAATATTGTGGAATATATACGTGACCAATTTTTGTTTTAATTTCTTAGAACATTTAGTTTTTTGATTTTTTTTTGTAGCAAAATACATCAGCAGCATGTATGTATGTACATGTCTTAAACTCATGCACTCAAATTTTGCCTTTAAACAGCCTGGCCTGCTTGCATATTGTATGTGTGTAAGTCAGCGTGAAGGACATGTGTTTTTAAAAAAACAACAATTACAGTGTCGGCTGTTTCTATTCTGTTTGTTTGTGTTAAATTCATTTGTTGCACAAAAGAAAAAACACAAAACAAAAACGTTTAAAGTTGTTTTATAATTTAGAATCATTATCACGTAAATTGCGATTGTAGCAGCAAAAAACCTGAAACTAAAATAAAACTAAAACAAAGAGAGCGTGAAAACTAAAGCAACCAAAGAAAAACAAAGCAAACAAAAAAAAACAGTTTAAATTAAAACGAAACAATTTTGTATAGTTTTGTTCTTTGGCAAACTACAAGTAGGAAAGAAACATGCAAGTAAAACTAAACTAAAAGTTTTGCTAACTACCAAAGGGTGCGTGTACAGCAAGGAGCAGCTAAACAAAATATTATTTTAGCCACATGTGACTAAATATACGAGACAGTGTCTAAGGATTTAAAGGATAGCTTTCTATTTCTACTACTTTACTGCTTGACACGCTTGAAGTCGTGCTGTTTTACGGCTGGTGTGCGTAAATTTTTAGTCATAGAGGTATTAACCTGGGTTTAGTTAGCAAAAACATTTTACAGCTCGACATATTTTTATGTCAGTTTCGGTGATTAATGGCAGTTTAACATAAGGGCGTTAAGAAATCTTTAACTAAGACTATTTGGCATAATAATATGATAAATATTATGTGTCTGCCAACAATATAATGATGTATACTCGTATAGCAAAAATGTTTTTTCTCTTAACTCTTTTAACTCGTTAAGGTTGCTGGCCCAACTAAAATTTTTAATTAAATTTGATTTGTTGTATATTTCTTTTGTTGTGTCATGTGAGTGTTATTCAAATTTTAATTTTTAAATTTTTTGCACATTTTTCTATTCATTTAAAATTAATACCACTATGCCATACATGTTTAAGTTATTATTGGTATTTCTCGTAACACACGAACTTAACAGAAAAACACAATATTGAGATAAAATTAAAATAACAACTAAAATAAGCCAAAAAGTTGAAAATGTTTCCCCAACCAACCATCATTCATTTATTCATGCTACATCCACTAAAAATCCACAGTAAAGCTACCTACAAATAGAGCGAGAGAGCGAGTGTAACAAAAATAGAATTTCCTGCCACAACACATGAACCGCATAATAATACCACAAATTTTTGGTCTAAATATTCGCTACAATATACATATAAATATACATACATATGTATTGTTTTGTACATGTATACGTATTTATAGTCACTAATATAAATTCAGAATAAAGGTGAAAAAATAATAATAAATTTGTACCATCTATAAATTGTATCTAAATATGTACACACAGGCACACACTTCCACACACATTTACATATTTGCCAATAAAAATTAAACACTACAATACTAACATAAAACCGTACATATGTATATGTACTATATGTATGTAGGTACATATGTAAATATATACATATTTATGTAGCTACAAAACCATTTTATATAAAATTTATTTATACATTTTTTTTGGGGGGGGATTTTTCAACATCGGTTTTACATCGGTTATTCTGTTTTCATTTTAGTTGGCTTCTAATTTTCACAAAACTCACTCATGTGTTCGCAAAGAAATTTTATTTTATGCAACAAAAAAATTTGATTAATTGAAAACCAAACAAAACAAAACAAAAAAAACATACGGGAAAATTATATGTACGAATATTAAGAAATTTCGGTAAAAGTCTTTAAATTTATTTAACATAAAAGAACCAGAGTAGTCAGCCAAATTTTAATTAAATTTATTTATAACATACACTAGTTTAATAGTATAGGGTGTTTTTTTTTAGATCTAAATATAGAACTTTCAAATTGAATAAAAAAAATATATTGCGTTTTTCATTTCGTTTGTAACACATCGTAATAGTGGTCGTAGAATCAAAAAGTCTGTCACCCCTATCGTGAATAAAAATTCCACATGAAATTTGTTCCCTTTTTCCGTTTTTTTTAACATTGAATTTTAATAGGAAAAATGTGAAAAAGGAACAAATTTCATGGGTAATTTTTATTCACGATAGGGGTGTATATATTCTAGGTAGTTATAAGATATAAGACGAGCTAGCCATGTCCCTCCGTCTGTCTGTCTGCAATTTTTACCAAACATTCTTTGATCCACCAAAATTATTGGTATTAAAAATGGGCAAAATCGCTGCATTAACATCTGAGTTATAGAACAAAGTTTCAGACTACCTCGATATTTGTCAGATAATGCGGAAATATTATGAAACTTTGCATTTTCATTACAGAAGGACAAGTCCTGATTTCTCATAACTGCCACAAGTCATATTCAAATTAAATTTCCAGAAGATTTTCTTTCGAATAAAGTAAATTTCATGTCAATTTAAAACAAGTAAGAGTTTATATTCGGCTGAACCGCATGTCTATCCGAAATATGGCTTTAACTAACATAAATGTCTAAAGAAAAGCCGTATTTAAACAAAATTCTGCATTAACAAGTTTCATGCAAAATGAAATCTCAAAACAATATTTTGTTTGCATCGGTCCATAACTTTGAGATAGCCCCATACAAAGACCACTTCCAAGATTCACTTAAATGTGTATAAATCCCTTATAAAGCTCCATAATAAGTTATATGGTGGTAGGTACATAAGATTCGGCACAGCAGAATATTAACTCTTACTTGTTTTAAATTGACATGAAATTTACTTTAACTATTCGAAAGAAAATATTTTGGCAATATAATTTCAATATGACTCTGGCATATGACCGCCACGACTGGTCCAATTTTCGGTGACCTCTTCCAACGTAGTTGGCCGTATATCGGCAAAAATGCAGCGTTAAATCGCACGATCTTGGAGGTCAATATACGGATGTGAAACGTGAAAATATGCGGTTACCAAACGTTTCTTTCAATAAATCCATTCTGGCACCAGCTGTCTGACAAGTTTCTCCATAACAAGCCCAAAACGATAAGCACTTGGAGGACAATATTTGCTGCGTTATTGATGATATACGGCCACAAATGTTCAAAAGTCGTCGAAAACTGAGCCTCGAAATTAGACCACGTCCGAGCCAGTCATATCCCAGAAGTCATATTTAAATTATAATATCATTGCCAGCAGATTATTATTCGATTAAAGTAAATTTCATGTCAATTTAATGAAAACATCTTTGTTTTATTCAATTTCAAAGTTCTATACATCTAAAAAAAAACACCCTTTATACGTATGTATTCCAAACAGAACTATGATTTTCTAAATAAATTTGCACAATTTGCAAGCGTTGTTCAGGCGTCAGACTATTCATGTTAAAATGCCAAACTAAACTAAACATAAATCACTTAACAACTGACAAAATGGCCGCCAGTTAAAAAAGTGTTGTCATCTTAAAAAAAAAAAAAAACACCATATATAAGGTGGAGCAATTTCTTTCAGAACTGAAATACCGTGAGCAGCACAAATGTTGTTGTTGCTTAAAAATAAAACTAATAAAGAAAATTAGAAAAATGTTTAATATTTAACAAAATAATTTACAAAACAAAACTAATGTATCAATTTCTAAGAAAAAACAAACGAAACGAATACATGTGGCTTGTGTACTGCATTTTGCACCATACAAAAACATTAGGAAACATTAGTATTTTTAATAATTAGTTTAAAGCCCGAATGTTGTCCTCCAAGTGGTCAATCGTTTCATAAACTTAAATGGATATAAGTTGTTACTGACAACTAGATATTTGCAAAATATGTACTTTAGAATAACTTAATGCCGAAATTTCGCTGAATATTAATACAAGAAAAAGGAAATTTAATAAATTAATTCAATTATTATCAATTATTTTATGTTATTATTTAATGTTATTTTACAACTTTTTTAAATTTTGACAGCTTGAATTATTACGCAATAGGATTGCTTTTTGCGTGATGTCATTTGTGTGACCTGCGCAGAAGTTTAAGTTTTGGCATAATCTTTATTTACATATATTATGCTTGAACGTCAGTAGGTCTTAAAAAAATATAATCAATATGTTGAGTTTTAAGATTATTTTGAATAAAAATTTAACAAAATTATAATCGTTTCCAATTAGGTGTGGCAGTCAATTGGAACAAAACTGATTATTTCAAATATAATGCAGGTTGAATAATTTCTTAAGCTATTTTTATTGATTTGTTAACTTTTCAATATACTGAAAAGTAAATGGAAAAATGTTTTAAACAATACAAATATGGCTGGCAAAGCGTTTCCAATTAGTTGCCAACAGCTGTTTATCTCATCATCCATAACAAGCCAATTGTTGTTGGATTTAAAATTTTACTTTCGTAAAGCGTTTTCGTTTAATAGGAAATTCTAATAGAAGCTGCTAACGTTATTACAGTCAATATCCGAAGTCATATTTAGAGAAGTGACAAAATGTTTTCGCAAATGTGTGCGGCATCATGTGGTTGCCTTATTTCGCTGCTATATAAAATGTTGCTTGTTACCTGTTTGCGGTTCGTTCTTACATATGTATGTCTCACCATTCATTATACGACAGTTGTGGAATATTGTCTTAAAGAGTGCCTGGAGGATAAACGCAACAGCAATTTAATACACTTCGTTTTTTTATTACAATTTTTTTTCTGTCTGCCCGAAAAATCTTTCAATTCAATAATTTGTTGACAAGAAGAAAACATAAATATTACAATTTCCTAAAAATTACGATACGATGCAGTAATCGTAATATTATGCGATACAATAGTTTATACGCTAACGATTGCCGCGATTTGGCCCCTGAATGTTTTGTTGCAACACTATACTTCTTTACACTTTGTTTTGGGTATTTACTTGCGTTCTTCTTGCTGCAGTTACATTAGTAATGTATGTTTTTGTTAGTTCGTTGTTAGAGATATCCGGATTTTGCTTTATTGTACGTAGTAGTTTTCTTTTAGCAAGTTTTTTATTTCTTTTTGTCTACGAGCTGTGCTTAAGGTTTGCCCGTATAATCTTGTAATATTATTTACAGTACTTTTTGAAAGTCTTAGCTTTTTTGCACACATCGAATTTTTACGGATGTTTTAGGCATGAAACGTGCGGCAGCGAAGATTGTTCCAAAATTGCTAAATTTTGAGCAAAAACAACGTAGCATAGTTATCCCTCGGGAGCTGTTGAACATCGTCAACGACGATCCAGATTTCCTTAAAAAGGTCATAACTGGTAAGGAAGCATGGGTGTATGGATGTGCCATTGAAACCAAAGCCCAATCATCCCAATGAAAACGTCTAGAAGAGCCAAGACCGAAAAAAGCACATCAAGTTCGGACAAATGTGAAGGTTTTGCACACTGTTTTCTTCGACTGCAAAGGCGTGGTGCGTCACGAATTCTTGCCACAAGATCGTACGTTCAATAAGGAATACTACCTTGAAGTTATGCGCCGTTTGCGCGAAGCAGTTCATCAGAAACGCACAGAATTGTGGAAAAACCAATCAAGGATTTTGCACCATGATAACGCACCAGCTCACACATCGATGCTTGTGCGTGACTTTTTGGCCAGAAACGAAACCGTTATCATGCCTCAACCACCGTATTTATCGGTCTTGGCCCCCGCTGACTTTGTTCTCTTCCCAAAATTGAAGACACCGATGAAAGGAGAGCGTTTTGCTACGATTGAGGAGATAAAAGAAAAATCAAAACAGGAGCTGTTGGCGATACCTAAAAGCGCGTTTCAGAAGTGTTTCGGAAATTGGAACAAAATGCTGGCATAAGTGTATTATATCTGAGGGGGATTATTTTGTAGGGGACAAGATAGTTATTGCTGAGTAAATAAATACTTTTTTTTAATATAAAATAACGGTTATTTTTTGAGCAGACCTCGTAGGTGTGTAAAAAACTTCACAATTTATAAAAAAGTACATTACAATTCATTCGTACTAAGTACGTACATTTACATATTTGGATATACTTAACAATTAATTTTAATATTTTAATTTCAAAAAGTTACACAAAGGCTATTGGTTGTTGAGATCTGAATATAAATAATATGACATATTTCTTGCTATCAAATTCTTACTCGTTTCTAAATTGTAGCAGCACGAATTAGATGACTTCAGCAAATCCTTTGTGGTTTTTATTATATTTTGATATGAAAATATCCTATCCATGTGGAATGGATATTGTTCCTTTGGCAAGTCTTAATATATCAATAATATAAGGAAACATTTTAAATAGTGCTAACTTAGTCATTCGGGTGCTATTGTACTTTTGACTCTCAAATAGTGCTAAAGAAAAGTACAATTGTAGCAACTTATGCAACCCTGATCTTTAGTGTTACCTGATTTTAGAAAGAAAAGTGCATTTCTTTATTTGTACGAAAAAAACATACATATGTGGCGTATGATTGATGTTATTAATTATCATCAAAAATTATAAAACTCATACGCTACAGTGTGCTTGTATTTCTATTTTGTTTTTAATTTGTGTGTCATGTAAACATACAGCTGCGGTCAATATAATAGCACCACGCACAAATTTATACTGACTCCGCTTACATCTGTTTAACCAAATCAAAACAAAATAATAAATTCTTTGATGTTAATGGTTTATTATGATTATTATGACAACAATGCACACACTCTGAGATAGCAAAAAAATGTAGCTGTGTTTTTACACTCAAAAAAATAATATAATAAATAGGTGAAATGTTCTCCTATTTCGAATCAGATAATTTTTTTTTAATATAATTAACAAACACAAACAGCGAAGCTTTTGGCTTATCTGCAATAAATACCCAGAGTCTTTGACGTGAATCTAACCCGCAACCCTCTGACTAATAGCCCGGTACACTATCGCCTAGCCTATCGGGTCACCCAATTGCAACTGGTGCTATTATATTGATCGGCTTTGTACATATTTTCATGCCATATTGAGTATTTAGGTGTCAGTTGAAGAATTAAAAAAAAAATTTTTAGATCTTTTTTTTGCAATATTTCTATTTTAAGCAAATTATATTTCTTTATGCTGCTGGAAAAATATATTTATTAAGTACAACTTTTTTGGTTTCATATCGCTCTATCTTTTGCCATTCGTTTTAAAATATTCTAAAAGTTTTTGTGGCAAAAATAAAATAATTTCTGTTAGTACTCGTATATGAACAAAACTTTAAGCCGCTTTGCAAGTGCATGGGAAATGCTAAATCGATTTAAAATTTTATATTTATTTTTAGTTTCCATTTTTTTTTTCATCTTATCGTTGGCATAAAAATAGTTTTAAGCAAATTTTGTTTTTCTGCCATAAGTTGGGGGTTTGTTTTTCTTGGTATTAACAATAAATCAAAGTTTTTCAGGGGTGTTTTTTTTTTAATTTCGAGTTTTAGTAAGCAATGTGTATAATGACAGCATATTTGATTATATATGTTTGAAAATAGCAAAAGTAATACATACATTAGTTATTAATAGAGCAAGTTGGCTTAAATGGAGGAAGCTTGTTAAAGATTTTCGTAAAAGCTTTAGTTATAGAAAACTTGTAAAGTATTTTTAGTTTTTGAGATTTTTATTTCCCCCTATGTTTTATTTAACCAAGCTGAAGAAAAAACACTGGTACCGCCAGAGAACTATTTCCTATGTTTATAAGCTTTCAAAATACACTTGAGAACAGTCAATAAAAATTTCATCTCCTGCATATTTATTTTTTTTCTCTTAATTTTCTTGCATTTTCTAAAGGGGTAAATTTACCATTAACAAAAGAAATTATGATTTCAATACTTTGCATACACAGCAATAAAATTCCTTTTTACTTGCCAAGCATGTCCTTCATTTTTAGCTTACTTCTTCCAACTTTTTACTCTTTAATAAACAGCAAAATTATGCATGTTGCATACTCGTACGAGTACATGTGTCTGTATTTGGTAGATTGCAACTGGATATGTGAATGTGAGTTGGTGTATGAGAAATAATAATAATAATAATATTTTGTTTAAATTTTATGCATTAAAGACGTGCTGTTATTTGGTGACACAAAACTACTGCTACATTTTTAAACAAACCCCTTTCTCTCTCTCATACTTTCCGGCGTTTTCTTTTTACGCTTCTTTAAACATCCAAAAACAGAATGGGGACACATACTTACCCAAACACAAAAGGACCAACAATAGCAGCAGCAGCAGCAACAACAAAAACATAAAAACTAGCAAAAAGAAAACAATTTCCATTGAAAGTAATATCTGTAACACTAAGAACCCATAAATATTTCATGTGTAAAAGCGCAGCAGAATAAAATAATAAGAAGACTCTTATTTTTATAATCTTTTTTTATTCTTTTGGTTTTTTGTCAAGGAAAATTTAAAAAAAAATTCTCCTGAGAGCATAAAAAATGTCGTATTGAATAAAATGTTCTTGCATATGTTGGTTATTGGCTGCTTTTAAAAGGAAAAAAGAAAGAAGAAAAAATCTTGGCGTATTTTTTCGTTTTCTAAAGATAGTGTTTAGTAAAGGGTCCGCCAGCTAACATTTTTTTTTTTGAAAATGCTACAAAAAAAACTACTGAATATTTTCTCAAATTTCTTTTTTTATTTGAAAGTACAATCCTTTCGGTTAATAATGGAAAATAATTTCATTCAAATGGCTGCCTCGGCTGGCCATGCAGTAGCCTACACAATTGGTCAAATTTTTAAGCACATTATCGATTTTGTGCAGCTGTATTTTACCAATGGCTTATCGAATATTCACGTAACGTAACACTTATCTCTGACGGCAGCCCACAAATAATAGTCCAACGGTGTCAAATCGCAGCTCCGAGGTGGCCAAACGACATCAGCTCTGCGTCTGATAATGCGATCTTCAAAAACAGGGCGCAAAACATCGAGTGTAGCTTCGGCTGTGTGGCACGTAGCGCCGTCCTATTGAAACCAAATATTGCCAATATCCTCCTCTTCACATTTTGTGAACAGAAATTCATTTAAAATGGCCCGATAATGATCGCCATTGACTGTAACGGCTACTTCTTGCTCTTTTTCGAAGAAAAATGGCCCAATTATGTCTCTGGACCAAAATCCGCAACAAACAGTAACTCGTTTTGGGTGCATCGCATTTTCAATGCATACGTGCGGGTTTTCTGTGCCCCAAATGCGACAATTTTGCTTGTTTACATACCCGCCAAGATCAAACTGAGCTTCATCTGAAAAAATGATGGCCTCTTTTGTAAGTCGATCGCAGGCCCACTTAGCGAAGCAAAGACAAGCGTATACACAACCATATTCGTTCAGCGGAAGGATAAAACTAATTATCTATCAAATCAGACATGAGCACTAGTTGAAAAAAATACGTTAAATGGCGGACCCGTTAGTTTTTAACACTTACTGTTATAAGGAAGACATAAATTAAATAGAATTATTGAAATATTTGTGTTAAAAGAAGATTATAAGGGTATGAAAGAGTAAGAAAAATATTAAATTTAGCATAAATGTAGCCCTTTTAAAATAAACCGATTAACTGCCAAACTATTCAAAGTAGGGACAGTTTTTGTCCGTTCGTTTCGTTTTTTACACACTATTATAAAAAAAAATGTTTAATTCTTTATAATATTTTACAAGAAAGGGTTAATTTGCCATATTATTCTTCAAGATAAGGCTTCTATTTCAGGCTTTATTATATGAATTGCTTTAGTTTTTTTTAAGTCATGTCAATCACGAAATTAAAAATTAGCGTAAAAGATTTAGCGAAGTAAATTGTAGTTATCTGCTATTTTGATATACAAATTCGTTAATGTTTTTGGTAAGAGAAAATAAAAGACTTGTCACGACATATTCCACATTAAATCACTAATTTGAAAGATCAGACAAATTTCAAAATTACTCACAAAAACATCAACAAAAATTTTAATTTTACAAAGGTATGTCAAAGAAATAAAGGTGAAATAATTAAAATTTATTTTGGATTGCAAAATTTGAACGCACTATTTGATGTATCTACGGTTTTTGGAATTTGGAAATTTCTACAAAAAATCTTTAATTGATTTAGAAACTCAACAGATAACAGATGAAAATTTAGTTTTACTTAAACAAATAGTTGTCATTTTAAATTTGGTTACACTAGCAGATGAAGCCCTTTGTCACAGTGATATAAATTTCCGCTGATGTTGCACTTTAAGAGTATTTGTGGTCAAAGAGATAAAACAAAAGAGTAAACAAGTAATTGCATATTAAGCGATGAATAAGTAAAATCTCTCCTTAACAGAAAACAAGAAAGAAGGATAATTTAGTCAATACTTTTGAAAAAACCCAAAATTTAAGAGTGAATTTGATAATATTTGTTATTAGAAATAATGTAGAATCGTTGATTACGAAACTAAGTCCCGATTTACATTATAAAATTTTTGTCGCTGCGATTCTTGTCGTATCTTTTTTAAAATTGTATTTGCGTCGACATTGTGAGATTTTTGTTGCAGCGATTTTTTGTGTATGTATACATGTTTTTATATATTTAAAAGCTAGCACATACATACATACATGTATGAAAATAAAAAACAACGAATGAGGGAACAAAGCATGTCCCACGAGTACATGCATATGTGTACCCCTTTTAATACCACTCACCGCTCTCGCCAACAAAGCAAGAATCGCAGCGACAAAAATTTCATAATGTAAACCGGGACTTACAGGTTGAACGTTTTATTTGTCAAAGAAACAATATTTCCAAACTTGTTACCAAAAGAAATCATAAAATTGCATATACAGACTAAAATCGATTACATATCTTGGTTGCATAAAGGTATGGTCCACACGACAAATATTTGCTCAAAAACGCGTAACCACATTTGTTAGCACACATTTGTTTGACGCTATTGGATCGTACAAGTTTTTTGTTAGATCAAACAGCAGCAGATTATAATGTAAACCGGGACTAATGAAATAAGGAATGCAATGGTAATATGTAGTAGCACTGATATAATGATATGGAATCAAATATTAATTAAGAAATAGAATTATTTGTTTCGGAGGCTGAGAAAGGATTGTTTAAGAAATCAGCATATAACAATTTGGTAACAATTGTGTACAATGTTTTTCGCCAGCTTCATATATTGGTAACAAAAATAAGCCAAAATTCTCTTTACTTTAGATGACTTCATATATTTTCAAGAATCATTTTTAAAGTCAAGCGATAATATTCTATTGCTTTTAAATTAACATAGAAATTAAAGGCGAAATGGCATATTAGTTTTGCCGATATAACATTTCAATGTTTTGTTATTATAGTTTTAAATTATTAATGGTTTATAAACTTTTAATTAAATTAAAAACATAATTATATTTAACATAAGTAACTTTTTTAAATAAATTGTTATTACTTATAAACCAATTTGTTTTAATAAGAAACAAAAAGCCCAAAAATACGGAAAATCCCCAAATCCCGATTACGGAATCATTTCATTTAGGAAATCCCGAATTCCGGGATTTAAAAAACCCGTGCCGTTTGGCATTCCTACTGGTACATAAGTAATATTTCAATAAATAAAGAATTCACATAAAATCCGACTACAATAAAATTTATAAAATTTTGTTTACAAAATATGTACAAAATTTGGTTTTGAAACTTTTATTATAAATATCGGGTTTTTTAATAAGAGCGCTACAAAAGTGTTTTTAAATAAAACAAAAACGATTTTGGATATCAATGAAATTTTTTTATTCCTGTGAAAGTACGTTCGATGTCATTGCTTTTGCATGGCCACCACGGGCACGCTTGCAAAAGTCCAGAAGCTGAACCCAATTTTCGACGGTTTTCAAACATAAATCGGCCAATACTGCTGCAATTTCACGTTCGATATTCGTAGGAAGTTCATGAATCGTCGCTGGCTTGTTGGCATAGATCATAAACTTGACGTAGCACAACAGGAAATAGTCTAACGGCGTCAAATCGCACGACCGAGGCGGCCAATCGACGGGATCATTTCGTGAGATAACACGTTCTTCAAACTTGGTTTCCAATAAATTCATTGTGACATTCGCTGTGTGGCCGCCGGCCCATAAACTACACCAAACCGTAATTTTTTCGGGATGCAATGGTGACTCATGGAGTATGTGTGAATTGCTGTCTGACCAATAACTCATATTTTGTTTATTGGCGATACCATTCAGCCAGAAATGAGAATCATCGCTGAAGATGATTTTTCGATGAAAATCCAAATCATTTTAAAGTTGTTGCTCAGTCCAAGTCACGAACATACGATGCTGCTGATGGTCAAGCGGCTTCAGTTCTTGCGTCAATTTGATCTTGTAAGGATGTAGGCCAAAATCTTTTCACAAAATTCGCCACAACGAATTTTTGGGGCATCACAGGGATGCCCAATGCTTGAGAACGACGTGCAAGACGCATTTGGGCTTTCTTTAACTGAAGCCTCAGCGGCAGCAATATTCTCGACACTACGGGCACTTCTTTGTCTCACTGGCACGGTAACATTTTGTACTGTGCCTGTGGATTCAAAATTTTCCACTAGACGCTCAATTGTTGTTCTGGTAGGACGATCATGACGACCACAAATTGGACGTAGCGTTCTTAACGTTAAGGGCACTGACTCCGAATTTCGATAGTAAATTTGAATAATTTCGACTAGTTGTTGGCTCGTATATCTTTCCATCATGAAATGGCAAACATTACTGAAGAGAAATGTCAAAAGAGCGGCAAAAAATATGGCGTCGTTTGCTGTCCCTATCGGTCTACTTTTGTAGTGTCCCTGTTGAAAAACGCTTTATATAAAAATTATCGCTATAAGGACAGAACATTTTTGTTTTCAAACATATTTGTTTAATTCTGAAACTGTTGTTGTATGCTGTTCATTGTATGCTACAACTATCTGCATTTGAAGATAATTTTGAGCAAAATCGTGTTGTCAAACCTTCACAATGACAAAAGAAGAATAATTTAAAAGCAAATATACACAACATCAAATGTGAATATTTTCGAAAGTTAAAACATTGCAAAACAAAATTAAAACATACTACGATATGTAGTATTTTCATTAATTTTTTTTTCTTTATTAATTTTATTTTCTTGTTTTGAATTTGTGAACCATTTGGTTGTTTTTTTTTTAAACTAAAACGGGTAAATTTTATGTTGAGATATATATTTTAACTGTGGTAACAATTAAACTTTCATACAACATTAAAAAAACATATGTTAAAATGTCCTAGACATGGTGTAATTATACAAGGTGAGTGCAAATCGGCAACAAATAGAACACACTACAGAAGCAGCAGGCATTTTGTTTCTGTAAAATAATGTACTACTGTCAAAAACACTTGACAAAATATAACTTTTAAAAGAAGTAAATTGTAAACAAAGTCAGTCAGCTGTGCTCCTGCACCCACCCTGTATAATTACACTATGTGCAAAATATTTATATAGAAATTTCCAACACCATTTGTATAACTATTGTAGATTCAGATGACGAACAATTCCTACGACACTATAACATCACTTGTGAATTGAACAATTTATATTTAATACAAGTTACTTTTCTGAAATATTTATTTATTTGTTTATTAAGCATATAATTAAAAATTAGAAGCTAATGTTACTTAAGGGCAATGGCGACGTAGGCCTTCAGCTCGGAAGTTAGTATATTATAGTTAAATAAGGTTATAAATTTTTTTGTATTTTTTTTAATTACATATATAATTTAATAGATAATTTAGAGGTCTACAGATGAGAGTATTTTCAAATTTCGTTATAGAGTTTAGAGATTTTAAGGAACTTAATCAATAAAGTTACGTTTTCTATTGAGGGGTTAGATAGAAGATGTAAAGGATCAATGTTCTGGAGTGTTGCTATTCTAGAGATTTGTGTTTTTGGACATTCACACAGAAAATGGGAGGGATTTGTTGGGTAAACTATGTGACAGTTGCAAAAATGTGTCAAATTTGGGTTGATTAATGCTCCATGGGTAAGCCTTGTATGTCCTAAACGTAGTCGTTCGAACTTAACTGGTGGTCGTTTGTTATAGAAATGTTAATTGGATTTTGTGTATTGTTGATTCTCCTATACATTTTTGTATAGGCCTTAAAAAATCATTGCATTAATAAATGAACATAGGTGACGTATGATTGATATTGAATTATTTAGCATGTAAATATAATAATCATACGCAATGTTGAACTAATTGATTGAGTATGATTCACTAAAATTTCATAAGTTTTGAACATATTTCGATTAGCATGGGATTTTTGTTTCTGATTGAAACAACTTGGCTACTAATAATAAAAACTATTTAATTAAAAAAAATAACTTATAAAGGGTGGTTAAATTGTAAGGGCCGATGTTGAATGTGAACCACACCTAAACGCCAAGCTTTTTTCCGAATTTTATTTGACATTTCTCTATTTCAGACTTACTCAATTTGAACCATGGAGAGATACACAATCCAACAACGTGTTAAAGTTATCCAGACTTATTACGAAAATGGGCGTTCAAATCAAAATGCATATCGTGCACTTCGTGATTTTTTTGGTCAATTTGATCGTCCAACTGTGCGTACAATCGCAAAAATCGTGGAAAAATTCGATCAAACCGGGTCTGTAGAAGATGTGAGAACACCAGTGCATGCTCGTACAGCTCGTACTGCAGAAAATATTGCTGCTGTTCGCGATAGTGTGGCTGAAGAGCCGTCCACCTCAACTCGTCGTCATGCCCAACAATTGCACCTCTCAGTCGTTGATGAACATTATGCATAAAGACTTGCATTTACACGCTTACAAGGTGCAATTGGCTCAAGAACTAAAGCCTCTTGACCATTCCAAACGTCGTGAATGGGCAGAATGGTGGCAAGAAATGGCAACAGTGGATGATCAATTTTCGAAGAAAATCATCTTCAGTGATGAGGCACATTTTCACCTCAGTGGATTCGTCAATAAACAGAATTGCCGCATTTGGGCGAATGAGAATCCAAGAGTGATTGTCGAAAAACCAATGCACCCACAAAGAGTGACTGTTTGGTGCGGTTTATGGGCTGGCGGCATCATCGGGCCGTATTTTTTCCAAAATGAGGCCGGTCAGGCAGTTACTGTGAATGGTGTTCGCTATCGTGAGATGATAACGAACTTTTTATGGCCCGAATTGGAAGATATGGATGTGGACGATATGTGGTTTCAGCAGGACGGTGCCACTTGCCACACAGCTAACGAAACAATGGCTCTTTTGCGCAACAAATTCAATGGCCGTGTTATCTCACGTAATGGCGATGTCAATTGGCCGCCAAGATTATGTGATTTGACACCGTTGGACTTTTTTCTTTGGGGTTATTTGAAAGAAAAGGTTTACGTCGATAAGCCAGCAACAATTCAAGAACTAAAGGATGAGATAATTCGGCACATTAACGGCATACAACCTCCATTATGCTTAAGGCACATCGAAAATTTGGACCATCCGATGGAGGTTTGCCGCCGTGGTCGCGGCGCCCATTTGGCCGATATTTTGTTCCATACATAATTGAGTAATACCAATATATCATAATAAAATAAAATTACAATAATTTCCTAAATAGTTTGTGTTTTATTCAAAATCAACATCGGCCCTTGAAATTTAACCACCCTTTATTAACTATAAATATGTTTGAAAACAAACATTTTCTCTCCTCAAAGCTAAATTTCTTAAATTTACTAAAAGTTTGTAAAGCTAATTTAGTAAGGAAAGATTTCAGCAGTTCATCGCTTAATAACTTTTTGATATCTCTTTGAGCTTAAATAAAACATCTGCAACATCGGCAGAGATTCTTATAACTGGATTTAAAATGACAACTATTTGTTTAAGTAAAGTAAGTAAAACAAATAGTGCGTTCGATTTTGGCAATTCAAAATTAATTTTTATTCTTTCACCTTAATTTCTTCAACATAGTTACTTTTGTAAAATTTTAAATTTATGTTGGTGACTTTGTAAATAATTATCATATGTTTCTGACCCTTTTTAGTTTGTGATTTATTGTGCAATTTGTTTATTTTCTCTTTTTAAAATTGTGAAAATGTTTTGTATTTGTTTATGCCTAAAAAGCAGATAAAAACAATTATACTTTACTGGTTCTTTTACACAAATACTAATTTTCAGGATTTATTAATACCGAAAAATCACGTGATTTGATTTTCTAAAACAAATTTCGGGTTTAGCCCTAATTTCGATAGCTATGAAATTTCATTCCTTCTTGCCTTTTTCCCACATATCGGTTGTCTTTTTAGGTTTATATCCCGCTAGTTTCTTTTCTATAACTCCTTAATGCTGTTCAGTAGCGTTTAAGTTCGAGGATCATTTTCGCTTCATCATATTTGGCCAATTTTCTCGGTAAAACACAACCTATTTTTTTAATATTCTGTTTGCCCAATTAATTATGTGTAATTATGCCTAATTTTTGTTTAATTTTTATTTTATTTGCACATTTGTGCAATGTAAATTTATTCATTGTCACTGTTAGCTATAATCTGTTCCTATATTACTGACAGCATATAGATTCCTCGCCAAAAAAAATGGCTCATCTTTTGTGGCCAATAATGAATAGTCACATTCGGATACCCTGTTATAAAGTGAGGCGTCTCCCAGAAAGAGCGCTCGAAACAAATAAAGTCGGACGTGCCAGGGTGTGGACTACAAATAGAGTGAAGCAAAACCATGATAATAATTGTTTTTAACATGTATTGCAACATGTTGCCCATCGTTGTCAATAATACCATAAACATCATGCAACGCTTTCCTGTCTGGACATATTCGGCCAATGCTCAGTTCAAACGAATCTGTTACCTTTGGTACAGATTTCCTGTGACGGGCTGGTCAGATTTCAGCAGCTCATAATGGAAAGGATTATTTTTGGTTACTTTTTGGCTTTGATGTGGATTCGATTGGTTGGGCGGGCTTCACATACGGTCTTTTACACTTTGAGTTATTGTAATTAATCCATTTTTAATGGCAAGTAATGAATTGTTAAAAAAATATTTATTTGGCCGTGAAATTTTTAAAATCCAAAAGCACTTGTTGAGAAGTCCTTGCATGCTGAACGTGATCAGTAAATGCTTTTACGATGAATGTATGGTACGATCTCAAAAATTTACTCGAAATTTAGCTGTTAATTGGCTGCCCCGCTCATGCAATATAACATCACTGGGTTGTTATTTTAGGGTTATGCTAAAGAAGGAGTCTATGCAGAGCCAAGCAAAGCGTTTACAGACTTCAAACTTAAAATATGTAACGTGATTCACAAATTAAACCTGCCATTTTGCCAAAACGTGTTTGAAAATTTTGCTAAAAGAATCGACATCTGTGTGCTTGATCATATTGGACAACTGTCCGATAACATTCTCCATTTGTAATTTTCAAACCCTACACTTTGCAATACCATAAACATTTGAATTAGTGTTTCCTGTTTTTCAACCAGGGCTTTGTTTTTAGAGCTTATTTTGATTTGAAAACAAAGCCCTGGTTGAAAAACTCAATATTTTTGCCGGAACCATCTACATTTCTCATTTCATGCTTGGTTTTTGGTCACCCTTTGTATGTTTAGCGACATGTGTGTAGTGTTTATTTTTGTCTGTAAAACATATTGAATATTTTTGATATAAAAGATTTTTGTTTTTCCTTCAGTAAATTTTGTTGTCTTGTTTTTTTTTTTAACAAAAAATGCGGTTAAAGATTCGCGTTTTCGTTTATTTAAAAAAAAATTTCATTATTTTTGTTTGGCTAGTGTTGTTATGTCTGTTGTCTCCACATATTTGGTGCAATGCAGTTAGTTTTCAGCTGTTGTTATCTTGCCACAAATAACGTTATATTCGTATACACGTAAATAACTGTAGAGTGTGTGTGGTTATGCCAATATAGAAACGTCTATCTCTATATATTGTACGAATGTACTTCACAAGTATTTTTCTGGCTTTGTGTGTGTATGAACAAAATAACGATTGTTTCTCTCTACGGGAGAACAAACGAATAAAAATAAAAAAATAAACATTTAGGTTCTATGTGGTTTCCTTTAAATAAAGAATGATGAAAACAGAACGCAAAAAAAAAAGAATAACAGAGAACAAATTCAATTGCCTGCGTTTCCCTTTGTTCAAAATTCACCAACAAGAACAAAAAAAAACCTACATAAACAAAATCTGTGCGTGTAGAAGTATGTGCAGATTTCTTTTGCTTGTTGGTATGATTTCCTAAATACAAACATACATTCCTACTTATATGTTTACGGGGGAGGTGGGGGGGTAAAGAAGGGTGCATGTGTGCAAATATGTTTACTTTTGTTATAGTTTTTTACTTTCTTCCTTCATGACGTTGAATACTTTTTTGCTTTTATTAAAAATCTACAAAAAAATGTCTTCATACACAGATTTTCTTTCTAGCAGAAAAAAATATATATAAAACGTAAAAAATTTATATTATGTGTAGTTTGAAAATGTAATCACGTTGATGTTAAAATCAGCGCAATTTGTGGTAAATATTGCAAATGAAAATATAAAAAAATATAAATGTAGAAAGTATAAAATACGTTTCAGAAGAACGTATTGTTTGATATATATGAAGGATTGATTGGAAATTATAATAAGCATGAGTATGGTATTGAAATTGATGGCAATCTTATCAAACTGAAGCAGAAAACAAATAAGTGAAATTAATTTAAATATGTAGTTTGAATTTAAAGGAAAATATATGAAATGTTTTAAGAGAATATACTAAGAAATTAATGTAGTCAAATTGAATTGAAGAAATCGATTTGTTGTTTGCAATATCAAGTGCAATTTTTAAAGGTTTTGTTTAAATGGGCCTAAAACTAGGCAACACTTCATAATTTATCAATAACAAAGCCAAACAATAGCCAAACCTTTATTAATTTTTTACGGCTAAAAGTAGGCAACATTTTATATTTAATAGCTGCTTATTACCTTCATTGCTGTACTTTTATTTAATTTTTTTTTTAATATTCTACAAATATAAACAATTTAAAGACATATTAATTAATTTTTTAGAGATTTGTGTGAAATGAATGTATATAAATTTGAATTGTATATATCAACTATTCCTTGCAGTTTAAATTGAATTTGTTCCGGGCTGGTTTACTTTAACTTTATAATTTAACACCAACAAACTCAAAAACGAGCCAACGCTCTATATTAAAGCCAAAGGGAGGCAATAGTCTATATTCAATAGTTGCATACACCAAAATAAACTTGGTCAACATTTGTAATTTGGTTTAATAGCTCCCAACCATAGGCAGTTTAGGAAAAAAAATTATGATTTTTTAGAGATTGCTAAGAAAAATAATATCAAAAAAAAATTATAAATCTAATGTTTTTATTTGAATATAAGAGAAGTTTTTTTTAGCTTTTGTTTAAACACGATTTAACACCAGTATTTAATAGTATTTAATAAGGTATGCAGCCTAAAATGAGGCAGAACTTTTTATTTCAAAATAATATAAGCCTAAAATCATGCACTACAATTCTAATTTGTTTAATGATTTTGAAGCATAGGCAATTTCTAAGAAAATATATGAAATATTTTCGCGAATTATGAGAAATTAATGCCGAGTTATATATGTAAATCGAATTGTTTTTTGCAGACTAAATACAATTTGTTTACGGTTTTTTTTACACTTTATTAAAATTTATCTGAAACTAGGCAACACTGATGGTAAACAAATCCAAAATTCTGTTAAACCCTAAAAAGGATGCTTTAAAAAAAATATATGATTTTTTACGATATTTCTGAGAATTTAAATAATTTTGTTTAAAGGTTATATTTAACAATTTTTAAATGGTCAACCAATTTATCTGTTGTCGCAAACAAAACCAATATTTAAATACTTTAAAGCCTAAAAGTAGGCAACATTTTATAATTCGTAGTCAATACTTATTTAAATAATCAATAAATATATGTAACTAAAATTATAGAATTAATATTACACATATTACAGACAAATAATATTCAGTTTGTCAGTTAATAGTGTATTTAGCATAAGACAGTTGAAAGCAGGAAAATAAAGAAAAGTTTCATATAATTTTGAAAAAGATAATGGTTATGTTAAGATTCGCAGACTTAGTTCTGAACTTAAATTGTTTTTATATTGTTCAAGCTATAATTTTTATAATTTTTTATTTGCTTTGGTCCTGCTTTTCCTGGCAACAACATGACTTTCTACAAACTTCCACCCACAGCAAAGAAAACAAAGATAGAAAAAAAAAACAGAAAAATAAATACGTTTTATTTCCTTCAATATTGCTCAATCTAAAGTTTATTTTGTTGCTGTTTTTTTGTTTGTTTCTAGGGAAAAACAAAACTGCTGATGTTACTTTTTTATTACTTTTGTTTACTTATAATAACAAAAAAAAAAAGATCCAGTATTTTTTTTATTTCGGAAAAACTCAATGGGTTTGTAAGAGAAAACTAAGAAAAAATGTAGCAAAGAAATGAGGACAAAAATAGTAAATGAGACTTCTTTTAGTTGCTACTGTAAGTTGTGTCAAGTAAATAAGTTTCATTTCGGTTTTATTTGATTTTTTTATACTTAACTTGTTATAGGCCTTTTTCTTTGACAGCGCAGAAAAGAAAGAAACTAAAGGATAAACTTTTTTGACTTTTTTGCAGTTTATCAAGTTATTTTATTTAATTTTTTTTGCTGCTTTAGCTCACTAACGTGTAAAGTTTTGTGGCTTTTTATTATAAAAATTGTATGACAAAAAGTGAGAAAAAAAATCTTGCTACAGATTTCTATCTGCCAGGAGTGAGTGTTGTTAAGGCTGTAATAAACCAAATGATATAAACCACTTGCAACTTGTGCTTTTCTATAAATCAATAGGGTCAATGCTCTATAGAAAGTCTATGAAAAGTTCTTATTTATTTTACTTTTTTTGTAAGATTTTTTTAGTGTTTAATTGGAGATAAATATTAAAGTGAGTTTTTATTTAAATTATCTATGGTTTAATTAAATGTTTGTTTAAATTAGTTTATGTAGTTTTTGTGTGTTTGTAAAAATATTAAATTTTCATGTAATCAAATTATGGCACATTAAAAAATATGTTTAGGTTTTTTTTTCATATTACAGCCTTAAGTTATGCTTTGAATTTATAGCCATATACTGAAGAGATTAAGAACAGTGGGAAAGTTAGTAGGCTTAACAAAATGTTGAATTTTTATGGATTTTATGCCTGTTTTTTTTCTAACTTGTTGTTTATTATTTAACACTTTTGGAAATATATATGTGCTGATAAAATGGTTTAACGGGAAATCGGTAAATACGTTTAAAAAGCAAATCACTGTTGCTTTGAGTTTTTTTAAACTTCTACATGGCCGCATTTTATGTGATTGGGTTTTAATAATTTAACATTATTTATAGTATACCATAACAATAAATTTAATAGTTACTATAATTTTGTTAGAAGCTACCAATTTGAATTTAGGAAAAAATACTGTATATTAAGTCATATTTATGACTTTTCTGCTCTACTGTAAATTTTTCCTGTTTTATTTTTTATAATCAGAAATTTTCTATAATTTGTAACTTGCAATATTTAAAGCATACCCTAAGGCTTTCAAAAAACAACATGGTATTTGTGTTTTCACATAGTTAAGACCAATATTAAGATTCAATTATAATAAATTTCTTTTAAATTGTTATAACATTAAATAAAAAGTAAAAATTACAACAAAAAACTTAAAACACATTTATTAAATTATCAAATAAATATAAAATTATATACAAAATATGTAATTCATTCATTAAAGGAGAAAAAACCAAAACTAATTGTTTGATATTTTTTAAAAGAATTCCTAACAAATATAAAAATGACTTAACAAGAAATAAACAGATAAAGTCATTAAGTAAAATAAATTTTATAGAAACTTTTTTAAATTATTATATTTTAAATACAATAATTTTTAATTTTATAAAATGAAAATGAAAACTCTAGAAAAACTAATTTGAAGTCATTAGATTTTACACACTTTAAACACTTCTTTCAAACAAACTGCGTTTTTTTAATATAATTTTTGAAATCTTTGGAAGTTCTACAAATCAACAAAAACCACGTTTCAAGCTGCCATTCCCAAGAACAGCCTTAACATACGAGGTCTGATCAATAAATAACCGTTTTTTTTCAAAAAGTACTTATTTATTCATCAATAACTATCTTGTCCCTTTCAAAGTAATCCCCCTCAGATATAATACACTTATGCCGGCGTTTTTTCCAATCCACTTCCGAAAGGCGCTTTTTGGTATCGCCAACAGCTCCTATTACGATTTTTCTTTTATCTTCTGAATCGTAGCAAAACGCTTTCCTTTTCTTTCAGAGTCAGCGGGGTCCAATCCGGTGAATACGGTGGCTAAGTCCTGATAACGGTTTTGTTTTTGGCCCAAAACGCACGCATAAGCATCGATGTGTGAGCTGGTGCGTTATCATGGAGCAAAATCCATGATTGGTTTTTCCACAATTCTGTGCGTTTCTGACGAATTGCTTCGTGTAGTATTAGTTATTGACCGTACGGCCTTGTGGAAAGAATTCATGATGCACCACGCCTTTGCAGTCGAATGGCGAACAGTGAGCAAAACCTTCACATTTGGTCTTGGCTCTTCTGGACGTTTCCATTGCGATGATTGGGCTTTGGTTTCAACGTCATAGCCATACACTCATGACTCCTTTTTGAGGAAATCTGGATCGTCGTTGACGATGTGCAACAGCTCCTGGCTGATGTCCATGCAACGTTGTTTTTGCTCAAAATTTACCAATTTTGGAACAATCTTCGCTGCGGCACGTTTCATGCCTAAAACATCCGTAAAAATTGCTTGGCCTGAGTCGAACGATATGCCAACATCATCAGCAACCTCTCTGATAGTGATACGACGATTATCCAAAATCATTTTCTTTACTGATACAATGTTTTCATCAGTTGTTGACATGTTTGGGCGACCAGGACGAGCATCGTCATTGACATCTTCTCGGCCTTCCTTAAACCGGTTATACCACAATTGAACTTGTGTTTGGCTCATAGTAGACTCGCCAAACGCCACAGCCAACATTTCAAATGTCCTTGCGCATTTAATTTAATTCTTTACACAAAACTTAATACAGTTTATTGCAACCATTTTTTCGAATAGTAAAAAATCGAAGAGCACACCAAAACACGATTAACCTTTTTATCTGTCAAAAACAAACTGACAATCCAAAATGGCTGATATTAGCAACATGTATAACAGACATGTGTGCCAATATAACAGAAAAAATGCGAAAATCGAACATACGTAACTCAAGAAATTTGAAAATAACGGTTAGTTTTTTGATCAGACCTCGTATTTTCACTTCTATGTTTGGCCTTCGTTCAAACACAAGTTTTTCTTGAAATTTCAGCAAACTTTTATTGTTCCAAGACCTGTCACAACAAAGTTTAATGCCATACACTCCAATAAGCATTATTGTCATTTTCTCATACATAAAAGCTTTAAAATTTATCTACACAAACACAAAAAGCCAAGTGTTTTGTTATTCTAGTCTATTTTTCTTTATATTGTTTTGTTTTTGGGCTAATAACGTCAGTATTCCATATATCAGCAAAATGTAGCACAAAGTTTATTTTTTCACAAAAAAAAAAAAAAATGTATAAAAAGTGATTGTTGCAAGAATGCAAAAAAAAATACAATGGAGTTTCCTGTTTACGTTTTCCCTGAAAGCAAAAAGCACATAAATAAACTGCAAATAAAAACAACATAAACACTTTTGCAGTTTTAGTTTTGTTGTTTGTTTTTTTTTTTTGGAAAACGCACAAACAATATTTATGTGAGTGCTAGTGTTAATAAAGTTTTCAAAACATAAATAGACAATGCCATAATAAAACACAAACTAAATGTAACATACAATGAAAATAAAAGGAGATGCTTTTTCTAAAACTAGCACACAGTATGTATTTATGTATGAGGGTGTGTAAATAGAAAAAATATTAAACAAAGATAAGTATGACATTTGCTATCAATATATCCTTAGGATTAAATAAAATGAAAAAAAAAACACCCTTTCCTTTTAAACTTTGTAATTTAAAAAGACATTTTAGATAAACTTAAAAAGAACATTTATTGCTACTCGATTTAGAGGTTTGATGGTAGGCTGTACAAACCAGGGGGCTAATTCTCGCATTCATATGCAAGTAAATTTTCATTCAAACGTTCGAATTTTTTCACATTTGGGATTCTCTCATTCGATAGCGAATAAAATGTATCGAAATTTCTAATGATGACAATCGATAAACAATGATTATTCGAACGCAACCTAGCGAGTTTTTACTCGTAAGCAAAGAAACATTCGAAATAACGTTTTTTTTTTAGCAAACAGAAGAAAATAAGAAAATGTTAGTAAAAAATATTAATAATTTTATTACTTTTAGGTCAAAAATAAATTTTACCCATGCTTGCTTTGTGAGCCTAAAATGTTTTTTGAGTCTAGAAAAACACATACATACATTAATACATATGTATGTATTATTTATACTTACTCATTGTTTGTCAATCTTTAAGGATCGAAGGGAGGTGTTTCTTATTTATTTCCTTATGTCATTTCTTTAAAAAATTTCGCTTTTACTTGAGTTATTTTTTGCAGAACCATATGTTTTTTGTTTACATTTTCTTTTATTTTATTCAGTGTTGTAATACGTACTTGTTTAAGTTTTTTACAACACTGAAGCAATAAATCGATTCGATTCGTATCGAGTACCAATCATTAGAAAAGTTTGCACTGTCGAAATAAATTTCGTTTCGAAAACAATTTCGATCACGACTGCCAGAATTAGCCACCAGGTAAACTTCATAATTTGGCAATTTTTCAAAACAGTTACTTTCATTACCTTAAACTTAATATGGAAAAATACATCTATTACCTGTTTCTATATTTATTTAGTTTATGGCCAGTTAAAAATTATTTAATTTAAAGAGTCTACAGACCGTTTTAGAAAATTAGCTTACAGACTAACGGAAATCGCGAGTTCGATATGAACAGGCCAGACTGGGGCCAAATTACCGCATTCGTGATCGAATGAGCTATCGTATCGAAAAATGATTTCGTATGGAAATCATGATAAACTGTACTAAATTTCTTGCTCGATATCGAATGCCGTAATCTCAAATAAGAAAATTACTATCATTTTTACTCGATATCGAATGCGGTAATTTGGCCCCTGATGCCAAAATTCATGTCAGACTTAGCTTTCGTGCACAAAACGGCTACCAGAACTCTAAAAAGAGTTTGTGAAAGTACCATCAGGCTCGACGAGTACAATTGCAGTTGGGGCATGTTTTGTTGCAAAAACCATGATTTTATACAGCATTGTGGTACATGATATGACTTAGTGAAGTTTGAGATTGAAATTGATTCAAATATTTTAATATTTTCATCCAGCCCCGATACAAATGTCCGCCCAAAATAAGGGTTTATCTCTCATAAATATTTGATATATGTACATATCCAAATAAAGCACATTTGTGCAGATCGGTCTATAATTGACCATAGCTCCCATATAATAGCACAACTCTTCTAAAAATATTGGTATCCAAATATCAACACAACTATGTTTCGTATCCACACAAATCATTTGATCATAACTCTCTAAAACTTTTGGCATCCAAATAAATTTAAACACAAACACAAAGAAGTTTCACATATACAAATGTTATGACACATAATTTTATAACAATTGCTTCATAGTTAGTCCAAATTCTCATATAAGATGTCCTTCGAAAATCACTTTAACATGTATAAGTCTTGGAATTAATTAATTTAAATTAATTTTAAAAAAATTTATAAAGTACTCGTGAAGTACTTTCATAAAATACTAAATTTATAGATGCTCTCATTATTCATTTTTATTGCTCATATAAAAAAGTGTGTAAAATAATGTTTGTTGTTGTAGTGACGATATACAGGAATAATTGCAAACCCATTCGTGTCTGCTATTGAAATCATGATCTGTTGACATTCTTTTGAAAAGCAATTTTTAATGTGCATGAAACGCCTTCCAGAACACCTTCTAAAAGTAGGCATAGTGGAATGAGTATCGAATCTTTTAGAATGTGTAAACAGGCTTTCTATAAGGCCAACAAATGAAAGGACTGGTAATTTTTTCCGCTTGGTATTGTCGTGACAGGACGGACATGTATGGGTAAATCAAAACCAGTTCAAATTGTTCGCCTACCTTGTGTAATATTTTCGTGCCTTTAAAGCAGTCATGGGCAAAACTTAAATTTTCTAACACACATACTAAGCCACAAAATTCGGCTTACGCTGCAGACACACGAACACTATAAGCTTTATTGTGATCAAACTTACATCAGTTGCTGTTTGCACTTGTGGAAGTAAAGTCTCGTCACGTAATTTCTTCAATGTTTAGGATTTTCTCTTTTAATAAATAAAGCTCTCTTCTACTTAAACAACACAAATATAAACATGATAGTTTATGTTTGCCCATTGCTGTATTTGAACTCGTTTGCTGACTCCGAAAGATGAAGTTGAGCTGCCTATTTTAACATTGATTTATACGCAATCAAAAGAGCAAGAAATATTCAATGATTCAGACATTGATGATATTTCAAATTATCCAAAACATACAAATGTTCGGCCACGAAGTACATTTGTTTGGCTTGTTCCATGTGCTTCAATGTTTTAAGAAACAATTGAAATGTTGCCACCATGTTGCATTAAACCGCCAATCATGCAGCTACCAATATAAGGAATAATACAAAAAATTAACCGATATTACAAGCCTTTGATATACAATTATAACTGGGGATTGGGATTTTCCAGCAGGAAATACCATCCAGAAGAGTAACAATAAATAGAAGAACAACTTAAAAGAAGTGTATGGCAAATACTACACGAGCTGCTTAACGTTTAGTTCATCAGAGCAGACTAGAAACCGCAGAACAAGCGAAACAGTGATTTAATTGGAACCGATCAAAGTGAACTAAGACTTTGTTTACTAATCATTAGGAACATGGAATCAATTGAAGTTGTTGCAACAGCAGTGATTGCTCGTGGCAGAGTGATCTTGGATCATTCCGTAGAACCGGTTTTCGTGTTTGGAATCAGTTCTTTAGGCTGCATGCGAAGTTAATAGCTAAAAATCAAAGAATAATCGAAACAGAAATGAAAGCAAAAATAAACGATATTTTTGATGAAATTCTGACATTACCATGAGATAAGATGATTATTTAAAAGGTGTGAAAATTTTACGACAAAACTTTAAAGTCTCTATTACTGAAGAACCAGACACATAACTAGTTCTGTATCTGTTCTCTTCTCCTAGTGCCTTTTTGAATTCCATTGTTTTAATTTCAAACTTGTGACATGCCCTGTATTTTGAATCATAAAGTGTTTATGATCACTTGTTCAAGGCGAGATGTTCATTCTTAGATGTCCAAAAAAGAAGAACATTTGCAAAAATATTTAAAAGACATTTTATTCCTTACAACAAATTATTTTCATTTGAAAAATAACAAAATGTTTATACCTGCTCTGCTACCTTTTGTGGCGAATATGAAAACAAAACATTAATGAATAAATTCAATTTTGTCATCTGACTTTTTCACAACAAAAAAAAAAAAAAAAATATATATAAAATTGCATAAGAAAAGTTTTTATGTGAAATAGTTTCTACCATTTTTTATGTCTAAACTAAGCAAAGCCACAACAAAAATGTTAAAAGTGTCAAGCAAGGAAAACAACAGTGTTAGAAATTAGAAAATAAATAAATGACATAAGTTACAAAAACACTAACACAGTTATAGAATAACAAAGGAAAGAATAAACAAATTTGGAAAACTGTTAGGTTGTAGATACAATTTAGAAAGGAAATGTTTGTGGCTTAAATATGAACTAAGGGCCACAGACATTTGTTAGCCTCGAATCAGCCTTGTAACTTAGGAGCTTTAAAATTTGGGCCGTATAAAATTTAGTGCTTCTAATTTGCAGCACATCATCCGTTCAGTAACAGTGTTCGCAGCAAAAACCTCAGTTCTATGGAAACACAAATCTTTTGGCACTTTGCACTATATCGTAAATGTTTTGCTAAATATTATGGCTACAAAACTAATGTTGCTGGGTTATTTTTAAACACATAAATGCACAAAAAACTTGCACACAACCAGCTACAAATACTAAACTAAATGAATATTTTAAAAATATACATTTCTAAGCTATGCTACGTTGAGATTTGTCCTGAAAAAAAACTCTAAAATGACAACAAGAAACAGAACTTAACATGGAAATGGAAATGAAAATGTAAACAGTTATGACGGCAACTAGTTATTGCTACAACAACCAGCAACTACAAATACTAAACGAAACTACACTGCACTTGACTACAGTTGCAAGTGGCAAACGTGCACATGTAACTGAGCCAAGTAAGCAGTAGTAGTTGACGTTATAGTTTCGAATGTAAAATTGCTTGTAGTCAAGGTGTGATTTTTTAAAAGGAATTTTCTAGTTGCTGCCATCCTTTTACTCATTGTTCGTTGTTTCCATGTCCCTTGCTTTTCCGTTTTTATGGCTTTGCAACAACCAGCAAAAATGTCAACAAATATTTGTTAAACGAAAGTAAGTGACAGTAGGGTATAGTTTGCTGGCTGGTACAGCGAAAAGAGATCTACAACAGTCTGGTATTCAGTGGTAGTAAGAAATAAGAAATAAAGTTAAAGATATTTTGTCACCCTACATAAAAGAATAAAGGACAATTTGCATTTGAAAATTTTAGGGTACTAATTAAAAATGCAATTACTATAAGTGTTTAAATAATCATTAGTGTGGTAAAGTTACAAACCGAAATTGTTTGCAATTGAATAAATAATTTTAAAGTATAAAACATCGGTTGGGAAACTGATGTATGTAACTGCAGATGGGATGCTTAATAAACTATACTGCAGGTAATAATCAATGTATGTATATAAGCCTTGGATATACAATTATAACTGAGGACTGTCCATTAGAAAATACTATCCAAAAGAGTCAAAGTAAACAAAAAACTTAAAAGGAGTGTTTGATAAACACTACACAAGTTGCTGATCATTAGGATCATGGAATCAGTTGTTGTTGACAGTTGCTGAGTTGACAGCTCTGGGCCGAGTGATCCGGGATCATTCCGTAGAACCGGCTGTCGTGTTTGGAATCAGTTGGTTGGGCTGCAATCGACGTTAATAGCTAGAAATCAAAGAATAATCTTTTTTTTTTAATTTACTTTTTTTTTATTAATTATTGAATCTGTGTTATTATCTTAGGCCTAACAATAAGTATTCAAATCTTAAAACAAAAATTAAATCTAATTACTCTCTTACAAGAGCATTAATTTGTTATTGGCTGATAAGCTCTATTAAGCCTCGACTGCGTCTGGCTCTGAGCTAGAATTCTAGCAAGCGAATTCGGGTGGATTTGTAGCTTTTTGATGTAGTCCTAGAATAATCGAAACAGAAAACTCCATCAAAATGCACTAAGACTGTGTCCATTGATCATTAGGATCTTGGAACCAGTTGTTAGGGCAACAGGCGACGTTGATAATTTTTAACATACAAAGTTAATAACTAGAAACTAAGCAAAAATCGAAACTTAAAATTAATTGGAGTCGATCAAAGTGGTCTAAAACTGTATCTATAGATCATTAGGATCATGAAATCAATTGTTTGCTCTGTATGCGATGTTAATAACTAAAAACCAAGCAACAATCGAAACTGGGAATGAATTGGAGCCGATCAAAGCGGACTAAGACTCTGTGAATTGATCATTGGGATCATATAAATAGCTGTTTGGGCAGCATGTGACATTAATAACTAGAAACAAAGCAACAATCGAAACTAAGAATTAATTGAAACCGATCAAAGTGGACTAAGACTTAGGGATTATGGAAGAAGTTGTTTGGGCTGCATACGACGTTAATAACTAAAAACCAAGCAACAATCAAAACTGGGAATGAATTGGAGCCGATCAAAGCAGACTAAGACTTTGTCTCTTGATTATTAGGATCATGAAAGCAGTTGTTCGGGCTGCATACGACGTTAATAACTAGAAACCGAAGAACAAGCGAAACTGTAATTTAATTGAAGTCGATCGAAGTGGACTAAGGCTTTATCTCTTGATCATTAGGATCATGGAAGCAGTTGTTTGGGCTGCATACGACGTTAATAACTAGAAACCAAAGAACAAGCGAAACTGCAATTTAATTGAAGCCGATCGAAGTGGACTAAGGCTTTAGCTCTTGATCATTAGGATCATGGAAGCAGTTGTGTGGGCTGCATACGACGTTAATAACTAGAAACCGAAGAACAAGCGAAACTGTAATTTAATTGAAGCCGATCAAAGTGGACTACGGCTTAGTGTGTTGATCATTACGATCATGGAAGCAATTGTTCGGGCTGCATACGACGTTAATAACTAGAAACCGAAGAACAAGCGAAACTGTAATTTAATTGAAGTCGATCGAAGTGGACTAAGGCTTTATCTCTTGATCATTAGGATCATGGAAGCAGTTGTTTGGGCTGCATACGACGTTAATAACTAAAAACCGAAAAACAAGCGAAACTGTAATTTAATTGAAGCCGATCGAAGTGGACTAAGGCTTTATCTCTTGATCATTAGGATCATGGAAGCAGTTGTTTGGGCTGCATACGACGTTAATAACTAAAAACCATGCAACAATCGAAACTGAGAATTAATTGGAGCTGATCATAGTGCACAAAAACTATGTCCATTTTTCATTAGGATCATGGAAGCAGTTGTTTGGGCTGCATACGAAGTTAATTACTAGAACAATCGAAACAGAATTTTATTAGCGGTTAAATGTGGAAAATAACTGTAGATCATAAAATCAGTTATTTGGGCTGCATATGGCGTTTATTACTAGAAACCAAAAAAACATTAGAAACGGGGCATTTATTGGAGCCAATCAAAGTAGCTTGAATAAGATAGTGTCCATCGATCATTAGGATCATAGAAGCAGTTTTTTGAGCTACATTAAACGTTAATTACTTAAAATATGGAAATGGTTTAAACAACTGCCAACGACAATGACAAAATAGACACCAATTCCATCCCAGCAGCAATAACGAAGTGGAGATATTATATAAATTTATCGCTGTACACTCTCTTTGATACACAGTACAGTACAATCTATTTGTTGCTACAAGCAACCGTTAACATTGTAGATGGTAACACTAGAGGTCAACAATTCCTCACGAGTATATGCTTTGATATTGTACAAAATTTTTTGGAGAAAGAAGCCTATTTTCTTGTAGAACATGTTGTGACCCTCACGAACATGGTCTCGTGGTTGTACATTTGGAACGGCTCTTAAAACCTTGGATTCCACACCGCCAAAGTGTATATGTATTTATCACTATTATCATCACTGTATAACCTAATTTTGTCAATATATTTAAAATTGTCTTTCCATCAAATGACGATGATGATTTCGCGAATTAAGAAATTTCTCAATCTTGAAATTTTAATCGAATTTTTCGTAGTTAAAACCAATTCAGTAAACTAATGGTGGATTTTATATTATTTTATATATATTTGATTTTTTTTAAAGGACAACTCAGAAATAACTCCCTGCCAATGATTCACACATCTAGTCAAAAGTAGTAGCAAAGTAGTGAAAGTGAAATTTTTCTAACATACTTTCTTAATGCACAAAAATATGTTATTTTAGATTAAATTTCTACCTAGGAGTTCAAAGTAAAACTTTCACTAAAGTATGATAAAGTCTAGTGTTTGTTTAAAATCGACTGGCATCCAGGACAGCTTGAAGTAGGCATAATACATGGTGTACCATCGTTCAGCAACTTTTTTCTGTTGAAGAAGTTTTGAGGGTAGATTTCAGGGCAAACACAATGGGCAGTCTTTAAAATAGAGAACAACGAACATCGTTGACATTTCCTCCACAGCCGGTTCTACATACTGGAATGACCAAAAACTTTTCGGCCAAGGGCTGTCAACCCAGCAAGAAAAACTAGATTTGTTCTGGCACAACTCAGATCTGGAGCAACAGGCTTAATGTCATCTGGTCTTGCATAGACCGTGCTGTCCTCCTGAATATATGCTCAGCATTTGGTCAAGGTCCTCATGACACTCTTCACATACTCAACTGTCCAGCCAGCCCTACTTCATTTTGTCCTGAATATCCGTAGACTCACCCCCTGAAGGTAGTGCAATTTCTTGGACTAGATCTAGCAGAACCCCTGGATTAAATTTTGGAAATTTGAGAATTTTTGGTGCCCCGATAGACTAGGCGATACTGTGCCGGACTATCAGTCAGAGCTTCGCAGTTACCATCGTTAGAGTACAGACAAACATACCTTCATTACAATACGAGTGCAGGTAATGTTGCTTTGGAAAAGGAGAAAAGTAGATTTCCTAACAAATTTTTAACTTTTTTTTATTATTTGTCACATAAAGAACTATTGGAAATTTAAGTTCCACTATCTTTAATTGGTGTGCTTTACTACTCCCAGTACTAGTGCCCTTTTTCAGGTACTCAGTCTTAGTAGTTTAAGTACTTCAGTCTTTGAGAAATCTAAGAGCCGAATTGAAATAGATGTGTAGCAAATACTGAAAGGGATAAATAAAATACATGGTAGTGGTATTAAATTGAAGTTTGAACACCTGCATTTGAAAGTGTTTGAAGAGTAATTTATTAGTTTTACAGCGGTAGTTAGTAGTGTAGATTATGCACTACAAATATATATTGAAGTACAATAGTTTACATGGGGTATATAAAGTAGTCTCTGTCTGGTATCCTTTTTGCAAATATTACACAATAAACATAATTTTAAATATTAATTTACTTTGCAACATAATGCTCAACTTTCAAAAGTTTATGTATTTTTAACTTTTCTTTGCATTCTCTAATAATTTAAACAATTTTTTATAGCCTACTTTAAGGTTTCTTTTAGTGTTTTTTATAACAAAAATAAACCCATCCATTACATACAGTTTGGGGTCATCACGCATAAAAATCTAAAACGGAAATGGTTTAAGCATGACAGTTTTTTTTTATATGGCTCTGTGTCTCTCTTTCGTTTGCACACATTTTTATGGAAAGTAAAATTATGAAAAACAAGAAAAGAATGAAAAAAGGCAGCAGCATACAAAAAATATACAGAATGCTTCAACAGTTTGAGATGACAAGCTCTTAACACAACTTCCTGTTTGCTTATGAATGTCCATGGGAAAAATAATTTAAAAAAAAAATGTAAAAAAAGTAGCACAAATATAAAAAGTTTTTTGTTTCAACACTTACCTTGCACCCACTAGTAGAGAATCACCATCACGCGTTACCAGTTTGAAGTGATCCACGGCACTTTCATTTCCGAGAAATTTTAAAACATCTTCAGGACCTACAAAAGAGTTTGAGAAATGGTTGAGAAAATACAATTAAAATAAAGTACGTTTGTGTTTTTTTATTTGTTTTATTTTTTTTTTGTGAAAGGAAATTTGCTGCAAAAAGAAATCCTTGGCAGGACAATTGAATCATGTATATAACACTAACAAAAACAACATCTTTACAAATACAAAAGCACGACTAATTAGACAATTTTCAGTTTTTTTGCTTGTTAAACAGTTTTTTTTGTTGTTGTTGTAAAACAGGGAACAATTTAAAAGAAATGCATGGGAAAGGGAATCTTTAAAAAGGGAAAAGACAGAGAAAGAAAGGATGAGAGAATATAATAGAGCACAATTAACCAGTATGTTTTTTTATAGCAGCTGTTAAATAAATATTATGTTGCTGTCATTTGAACAGGGTGAAATTAACAAAAATGAACACTGCGGGAAAATCATAAAGTAAGACTGGGTCTAAAGTTTGTAAAAAAGCTTGTTATGTAGAAATTTTAAAGAATTGCTGATGCTCTTAGGTTTGCAGTTCAGTAGTCATTAAAGATTTTCTAAAGCTTACCAATATTTCTTATAGTTTCTACAGTGTTTAAAAGTCCAAATACTTTTTTGTACTACTGTCGTCTATCCCAAACAATTGCTGGGTACTTGTGATATTTTTAAGCCTAAAAATATGCACTTTTAATATAAAGGGTGATTTTTTAACGGCTTACGGATTTGATTAAAAACACGTAATATTAAGAGAAATGTATGAAATCTCTATTTGAGTTAATAAAATGATTTACATATAAAATACAATGTTTTAAGATGATTTCATGTAAATGTTGACCACACACACACAGAAAAATATAGTTGTACATGTTTACCACAACAATGGCAATATTTTTACAAAATGTTCAAAAATATTATGTTCACTGTAATTATTTATATGATTGCGGTAACCATAATATGGTTAAGTTACGTATCAGATGATTACTGCAATCATATATAAGGTTGTAGTAACTATGTATATATTTGTTGCAATCATGTTTATGATGAATCCATTTATCATAATTTGTTGCTCTTTGATTATGATAGAGAACAAAATAATATGGTATAATCTTTCATCATAAAAATGATCACCATAAACATAATTGCTCTAATCATATAAATGATTGCAATAATCATGTGAATGGTAAATTAACCATATTATGGTTATAGAAATCATATAAATAATTACAGTAACCATAATATTTTAAAAAATGTTTAAATAGTTGTGGTAGACAACTCTAGTTTTTCTTTGCGTGCAGCTACGCCTCAAATGGTTTATACGCTGCGTTAAATTTTGCAAGACTTGAAGACACATATTAGTGTATGGTCTCATTTTTCATATGAGAAATTGAGTAGCGCGGTTGAACAATAATAAGATCAACTGTTTGGCGTTACAATATGATTGTGTGGAACAAAGAGTTTAGATACTCAAAACAATTATCGAAGAGTCAGTATATTTGACAATATGCTTTATTCTAAACACACCCAAAACACAGAAATTTAATGAGTCAATACACCGTGTGTGTAATTTGTAAGATAGTGTAAAGGTATGGTAACGCTTGGCAAAAATTTACCGAAAAAGACGTAACCACTAAATAAAATATTTTTGAAATCGTTTATTTATTAAAAATAACTTTGTTTATTTAGGACAAGACACAACAAATATTTAGTTTTATTTTATTTAATGCTGTTTGGTCTTGCAAAACTCTTGTAAGAGTAAACAACGTCACACATATTTGTGCTAAAACAAGTGGTTACGCTCTTTTGAGTAAATATTTGCCAAATGTGACCGTACCTTAAGTAATATAAGAATTGAAGTTTATAATCTGTGATTGGCAACTAATAGGAATTAAGTATTGAGTAGATTTAAACACCACTCAAATAGTTTTAGAAATAGTTGTCTTAAGATTATGAATAAAATAACAAAAGTCAATATTGATCTGACAAGAAAGGAAGAAAGACTTGTTTGATTCTTTCAATTATAAAAAGCGAAATAAAAATAGGATAGTACACAATAGAAGACCCTAAACATAGCACAATATTAGCTTCCAGTGCTCTAACTTTTGCGGACTTGTCTCTATAGATATGAACCTTAACATAGCCCCACAAAAAAATTGTCGAAATGCATTAAATTACACGATCTAGGAGGCCAATTGACCGGGCCGTCTTGTTAAAACCACATGTCACTCAAGTCCAGCTCTTCCGTTTTGTGAAAAACTATTTTTTTAATCATCGCACGGTAGAACTCACCATTCAGAGTAACTTTCCTGTCTTCGTAGTCGTTGAAAAAGTACGGACCAGTGCATTTTTCCCGATGTATTTCAATGCTGCTATAACTATACTATAATATTGCTTCTTTACGTATCCATTCACGACCACAAATGAGCTTTATCGCTGAACAAAAATTTCCAATAAAAAGTGTACGATTCTGTTTGACAGTAACATATTACACGAAAGGAGCAGAGCTGACAAAAACAGACTTACCAAAAAAACTTTTGCTTAAAAATCACCCTTTAATTAGCAATCTAGAGAAATGTGAGCAATTTTTGACCAAAATTTGTCTGGCAAAATAATAAAACATGGACATTACCTTCTCTTTTACTAACTTTTCATTGTCTCTGAGTTTTCTCATATTTAACAAAATCTGTTGTATAAATTTTTGTCACTCTATTTAAAAGTTTTAGACTTCATTTTATGTTGCAACTTCAGTTGCTGTTGTCTGGCCTGCTACAGGTAGCAACCAGAAACCAGCGTACATCCACTCACTCAACCAATCAGCATTTTTTTTTAGCTATTGCTGTTTAAAGAAATAAATGGTAGGAAGTAGAAAAAAAATTAAATACGGAAAAGGACCCAGAACATAAAGAAACATTTAACGCCTGACATAACACACATATACACAAACACACAGATACAATTTATCGTCATTAGTTATAAGCATGATTATTATTATGAAAACTCGCTGACTCGTTCGTCCTGCCTGCCAGCCTCATTACCAACCAGCCACTCTGCTGTCTGTCCTTTGGCCTGTCCTTCCTACTACTCTCTTTGTATGACTGTGTTTATAATGTTGACAACTTTTATGATGTTGCAAATTATACCATGATGTTGATGTTGATGATGATGATGCTGCTGGTTTCGCGCAACACAAGCAAAAAATTTATATACATATATAAATAAAAAAAAACAGTGATATAAAAAGGGTTTATAAAGGTCCTTTTCTCTCTCTCTCTCTCTCTTTCAGTACACACAAACAATAAAATATAATAACAGGCATTTATTTAATAAAAAGAAATACTAACAAAAACGCATTTAAATTGTATATTCGTCGTTTATATTTTTTATTTGTTTCCTGCCTGAACAATAGAATCCTTTTTTTCTTTCTATATATTTGTGTGTCTCTGTGTGTAGTTGCATACAAATTATGATAATTTTTTTGTGTTATAGCTAAAGGATTAAAATTACAAAAAAAAAGTAGAGTTCAGAAACAAAACAAAAAAAAAATTATTATCTTTTATAAAACACATTTGTTTTATGTGAAAAATAGTCGTAGAAATATATAGTGGCAGTTTTTGTTTTGTTTCGTTACGTTTTTTTTTTTCATTAAGTTTCGTTTGACTTTGTGAATGTTTGTGTTTGCACGCAACCCAGTGAAGCTTTTAAAGACAGAAAAGTACTAAAGCGGTTTTATTATCTTATGTCCCAACATTCACTCAAGATTCTATTTTGCCGCCATTTGTGCAGTAATCACGTTAGTTAAAATAATTGCTTTGTGTAAATTAGGACTTAAAGAAATTAGCAGACATATTATCCTCAAGGAATTAAGTACACCCAAAGAAAAAATATAGTTGTGCATGTTTACCACAACTATTTTAATATTTTAAACCATAATTTTTAAAATAGTATGGCCATTGTAATTAATTATATGATTTATGCAACCATAATATGGTTAAGTTACTATTCACATAATTATTGCAAATATATATATGATAATAGAAATTATGCAATGTTTTTCTTTTAAGGAAAATTATACCATATTATGTTGTTCTCTATCATAATCATAGACCAACAAATTATGATAAATTGATGCATCATAAACATGATTGCAACAAAATTATACATAGTTACTACAATCGTCTATATATGATTGTAGTAATCATTTGAATTGTAACTTAACTATATTATGGTTACCGCAATCATAAAAAAAATAATTGTTGGAAAACTTGTAAAAATGTTGCGATTGTTATCGTAAACATGTACAACTACATTTTTTCTCTATGTTTAAAAAAGTTACTGAGTAAAAGCGATGAGTCAAAGAATATACTCGCTCGTTCCGAAAGCAGAACATTTTGAATATCAGACCAAACGATGTGAAAGATAGCGCTAACAAATATAGACTAAATTCCTAAATTTATAAAATAAAAACTTGGGCAGCAATTATTGTCAGTTAACACGATAACCAAGAAAGTATTTTTCGAATTCTTTTAATAAGTTACAGAGTAATGTCCCAGGTTAGAGTAGCTGAGTTTCTAACCAAATAACAGCATTGGCAAGCGATGCAGATGTCATTCATCACTTCAGCACTTAAGTTCATAAATAAGGAAAATGGAATGGGTTATTGTTAGTTAATTCGGCAACCAAAGGAGTGCAGTGAATAGTGCACAGAGAAATTAGTTTCGTTTTGACAGCTAAATCGCAGGCAATCGAATGCTTAAGTCCCAATGACCGAATTATGTACATATATGTACCTGTAAAATTGTGCTATGACACCTAATTTTATAACTGATGATCCATAGTTAGTCAGAAAGTGTTTATATCGAAATAAAATGTAACATTAGAAATATTTATATGCACACAAGTCATGCCACTATATTTAAGGATGATTGGTCCATAATAGATCATAGCTCCTTTACGGGGTGTGGGGTAGTTTATGGTCGGGCTTGACCGATTATATTTTCTTGCTTGTTTTTATTTTTCTTTTTTCTTCTTTTTTAAGAGAAGTAACACTCAGGCAATTAATATCCCTATATATACTTGCGTTACTTTCTTTTAAAGGGGATAGATTGAAGAAGTAAAGGTGGTGAAAGAAGAAAGCTTTTTTATGTCACAACTCTGCAATTGCGAATAGTGCAGAATTACAGCGTCTCTGGTGGTGAGTAGGCGCATTAATTTTAAGCCTGATTTTATAGCCTTTATTTAATTATTTTACTTCGGTGGCGTTTGAATGCTATACCACCGAAGGAGGGCGCTGTGATAAATATTAGTTATGATGGATAGAAAGAAAACTAATAATTATCAGAAACTGATGTTGTTTAAGTGGCAGCGGCTGGGAATCGAACCAGGACTACAAATACCAACTCTTGCTTAATGACCAAATGCGCTAACCAATTTAGCCACAGCACCCTAGCAAACTATACCATGACGTCTTAGCATTAAACTAGAAAATAAATTAAACTTTTTAAGTATTTGGGGTCTAATTTCAAAAATTTACTTTAAAACATTTTATTATGGATTTTTAAATAGAATAATTGAAAATTAACCATTTTATGCACTCAAGGTCACATTTATCAAATATTTTTGTTATTTCTTTTTTGTTGTACGAGCATTAAATTTTTAAAAAATTTTTTTTTTGCTTCCAATATCATTTTTAATTCAAGAGAAATACTTCTCTGAAGTTTAATAAAAATCCGCCAAAAATATCTACCTAATATTTCACAGCTTTTTAAGAAAAATTCTGTATAGTTAACAATTTGCTACTTGAAAATTAATTTAATGATGAATGAAAAAAGGAGCACTGCGAGCCCTTCGCGCTATTGAGTACAAACATTAAAACAGGCATTGTCGATTGTTTAAGGGATGTCCCGCTTGTCTTTCTGTCCCTAGACTAACGGGTTTTGGTGTTAAACACTTGCCTCTTTTCATTTGTGTTATCATGATACTTGCATCCGCATCCGTTCGCAAAAAGACCTTTGATTTGTGACTTGGGAACAAGAGAACACCTTTTTTAATCGCTTATTACCACTGATTAGCGTATTTAAGCTGTTACTTTTAACTACAACACTTACCAGCCGACCACGTTCTCTAACTTCTAATGAGGTGCGCAAAATATTCACAGAGGTCAAGAAAACTCCAAAGTCTAGCGCAGTCGAAATAGCTGAAGACATTTCTAAGACACGCGGTGATCCAGTAAGCGCATTGACAATTACAAGACGGTTGAATGACAATTGACTTTAGGGAAAAGTGCCCTGCAGTAAACCGTACTAAAGGTAAAAACTTTGCAAAATTTTACTTAACCTTTCCGCAATCTTTCTGCAATAATGTAATATTTAGCGCTTACAGTAAATTTGAGATTTGTACAAGAAAACAGTAAAACACGGCGGTGGGTCAATGATTAGCCGAGACTACTTACAAATTTTAAAGAACAAAATGAAAGTAAGTGCTGAAAGTTTAGGTCTTGAAACACTATAAGTGACCCAGATTTGGTTCTCTGAGTCATGACATGTCATTGTCAGAACCAGATCGGTGCATATAACCGTATGATGCGATTGGCAATAAGAACGAATAGAGAATAGAGCAAATAAATTAGCAGCAGTGTTGAAGAATCGAAATACTCCTGGACAGAAATTTCCTTCATGTGGACTTAAAAATCGTCTTAATTGTAGATGACCAGTTGGAATTTGTATGCATTGGCAAAGCTTGATCTTGATTAAAACATCAATATAACATTAATATAGAAATCATTATTGAATACAATAATTGGAGATGATTTGAATACTGGACTCTCAAAAAAATAAGTAACTAAAATATCATTTAACCAAATGAAGGATCAACCTTGTTTTTTTAAAACGGTGTAGAAAATACTTCACTCCATCTGATCTTCTTACTATTTACACCACCTATATTCGACCGAAAATGGAATACAACTCTCATGTATGGGCCGGTGCTTCGAAGTCTATTTTGGAGTTACTCGACCGCGTACAGGAGAGGGCGAAGATGCTTATCGGTGACAGTAGGGTATCCAACTCTATTGATTCATTGGAGCATCGTCGCAATGTGTTGTGTTTCACTGTTCTATCGATACTATAATGGTATGTGTTCTGTTGAAATCAGGGAACTGGTTCCTGAAACACGCAGTTTTTTATGTAATACACGTTCTTCAGTCAGGGCTCATCCATTTGTGATCGACTGGACAGTGGATCGCACAACACACTACACGGAAAATTCGTTCTTTAGCCGTACTGTTCGTATGTGGAACAAACTACCAGCAGAAGTATTCCCTGCCACTTTCAATATTGGAAAATTCAAGTCAAATGTTCACAAACACTACTCCCTCTATCCTCCCTCCCATAACCTATTTTCCTAGTTCCAGCACAATGCATTGCATAAGTAGGGGTCATCCCCTGAGTGCTGGTCCACGAAAAAAAACCGAACTAAGTACTTTATTAGAGTTTATATTTAACACTTAGTATAATAAGGCATTAATGTATGTGTGGACATTATAAATAATACTAAGCGGATCAAGGGCATGTTTTAAGCAGACTAAAGTGATACAAAGGACTAGGGGGTTACTGTGTACTTCGATTCGAAAAGAAAGAAAATCATTCAAATTTGTATACTTTTTACATTGTATTTCGAAATACGCAGTAAACCCCCTGGTTTTTATTAATCTATGTAAAATCTGTCATATTTACTAATAAAGCGTGACCCATTTCGAGGTTCCCTACATTTTTAAAGAAAAAAAAAACACAGAATATTCAAATTTAATGGAATATCGGTCTTGCTGAAACCAAATGTCGCCGATAACACGAGCTTCAATTTCAGGTATCAAATAGTCGGTTATCATGGCACGCCATTGGCGGTTACGTTTGCACCGGCAGTATTCTTAAAGAAATATGGACCGATGATTCCACCGGCCTACAATCTACACCAAACCGTTGTTTTTTCTGGATGAAGTGGTAGTTCTTAAATCCCTTTAGGTTGCTCTTCGTCGCAATTGCGACAATTTGGGAAATTGCCTCGAAAACGTCGGATTTTCTTCGAACTGTTCAAGAGCCCATAGAGCGAAGCGATGTCGCTGGGGAAGGTGGAGCGGCTTTAGTTGTTGCACAAGCTATATTTTGTACGCTTTCAATTAAAGATCTCGACGTAAAATACGCCAAATCGTTCCATACGTTAGTCCGAGTTGCTGCGAACAACGCCGGTCCTCGTGCACACTCTCAGCTACGGCCGCTATATTTTCTCTACAGCATGCTGCACGTGGTCTATTCGGTCGAATATTATCCAATAATAAATGCTGGGTCTCAAAATGGGTGATGACGTTGCGAATAAAACGCTCAGTAGGTCGATTATGTTGACCATAAGTTGAGCAAAGTGCACGAAACATATTCCTCACAGAACGTAAATTTTCGTAATAAAGTTGAACGATTTGTAAACGTTCTTCAGGCGTAAGTCTTTCCATTATGAAATGCCAAACAATACTAAATAAAAATAACATGACAGCATGACACGACTCACACGTGATCTGTCAAAAAAAACAGGCTATTGAAAAAAGTATTTCTACTTGAATCACCCAGTACTAACTGAAACTCTGAGAAAATTTGCGATTTAAATTAAAAGAATATCGCATATGTTGTCTCCACTATTAAATATGTCACTGGGTTCTCATAAATGTTATACATTTTGTAATCGTAACGCTTAAAACTTTTTTTAAATTCAACAGAAAAAAAACTCCTCATATTCCCAGCACACATTATCAACTTATATAGTCGATATGAAAGAAATTTTATAACATAATTTAAACTTGTAGCTGGGCATAGACAACCGTGACCACAGTATTCATGTATGTATGTAGCAACAGCAATGTTTTTCAATAGACAACTTTCCTCAGGGAAAGTAACTTGTAACCTTCACGTATGTAGCTACAGACATTCTAGTAGCAAAAAAATAGAGGTAGGAAGTATTTTGTTTTTATAGATTTTTGTAATGAAAGAAAAAATAGTTTTGTTACAAAATTATTTTAAATCAGTTATTTACAAATTGCTTTAAACTGATTTCTATAATCAGATCGCGAATTTAAGCAATTTGGAGAATTGTTTTACTATAGTTATATTAATAAACTGTGTATCATTTAAAGTAAGAAAAAAGAAAACTGATTCAAACAGTTAAACAAGATTTTCCAGCAAGCAATAACTAATGGTTTGTAGTCTTGCGAGTTTTAGTTGTACTTTTTTTTTTAGTAATATTTAAAATTTTCCATTAGCTTTTCATTTCCTTTTCAAATGACCCCTTTTGTTAATTCATTCCTTTTGACAGTCTCGCACATGCTTCAATGAAATCTCTCACTGGCCGCATTCAAAGAAAATACATAAAGGGTTTAAAAGTCAATTTCATGCAAATTAATGGTAAAGAATTTACAAGAATTTACGGAAAAAAACTTTTATTTACAATGCCATGAAATTTATAAACAAATGGCTAAAAAAAATTTGTAAAAGCAGCATTTAAAAAATTGTGCAACTATGGAACAGGTCAAGCAATGATTGAATGATTTAATTAAGGTTTATTAGGTACTTTTTGAATTATTTGAAAAAGAAATTCTGCTTATTTCTTACAGCAAAAAACTAATATTACTGAATTATAAAAAACAAAAAGTACCAAAGTTAGTCATCCTAAATAAACTAAATAAAAATTCAAAAATATTTAATCATCTTAATTTATTGAAACAGAGATAAGGACCTGATTAAAAAAAAAAGAATGTCAATGAAGATTTTACGAACTCAACTATTGATTCCATGAAGAAGGACAGCAGTCTTCAGAAAAATAATTCTAACTTCAATCTTTTTCAATACGGATTGAGCTAAGGGTTGGTAAAGATGGCCACTTCAACAGTAGAAAAGCTTTTCAGGTTGGTATTTCATACAACTCTGGACAGATTTTGTAGCATTTTTCGCATAAAATTCAGTCTCAGAAATATTTTAATTTGCATGTAACTTCGGAACCATACATTTATATCAATTTATAAATATTTAAGAAAAGCTAAAACAGAAACTAAAATGCTTATCCTCTTAGAAAAATCCGCATTAACTGTTGCAGAAGATTTCGATTCACCTAAGCACAGTGGTTTAGAAACGTTTTATTTCGGCACCTATTACAGATAAAGTATTCAAATTTCAAATAAGCCAAAAACTTCGCAGTTTGCGTTTGTTAATTTACAAAAAAAAAAAAAAAATCGTTGTAGGGAAGGTGTTTTTGAGTTGATTAACAGTTTTTTTTTACAGTGGTGTTGTAGGCGAAAAAGGGACCAGTGGGTCTTCTTCACCACGGGTCTCACATATTTTTTAAAAAATCGCCAAAAATCCATTTATGATCCGAATAAGCTGAAGTTTTAAATATAAATATTTAGGTTTACGTTATCTCTTTTAGTTTAAGAGCTATATAGGTTTATTATTTTTTTATATTTTACTTGATTTTTTTAGAGTTTTCAGATGTAACGTTTCTAAAATATCAGCTATATTTGTGATAAAATTTTAAATAAAATTAAAAAAAACTTGCAAATTGTTATCTCTTCCTTATCAATAAAAAAATTGTACGCAACGCAAAGTTGGACTATGTAAAAAGGTATATATAGGTCTATATACACAGAAAAAAAAATCATGTTTTTTTCAATTAAACCTTTAATTGATTTTAAAATAATTTTCAATTAAAATTTTAATTGATTCAATTACTTTTTCTGATATTTTCAATTAAATCTCACATTTTTTTTAATTGATACTATCATTTTGTTTACAGGTCCGATTTCAATTAATTTTTTAATTGTTTCCACAAATATTTTAATTGAAACTCATTTTTATTTTTTTCTGTGTATATATTTTTTTTCAGTTTTTTTCTTGATTTTCGAAGAAGTATTCCAAGTGGCCAAAAATTGCCACTATACAGACACATGTTGTGGATGAATTGGTTCAAGAAATCAGCATCCACTTGTATATTTTTTCTACTCAACCAAGTATCTTGAATGTGCTTGTTTCAGCTGAACTCTGTAACTCGCAGACTCAGATTTCAGTGAATAAATGCTTCTTCTATTTGTGTTAACGGCGGCTCACTGATGTTTCAATGGACTATACTATCACCATAAATCTTAAACTGCTTTGATATGGACATTTGGTCGACCTCAATTTCAAATGACCAATTGATCAAATCTCCATGCATTTTTCAAACATTCTTGCTATATTGAGTCCCAGTAAAAGTCACTGTATGACTGGCCTGATTTTCGAAGAAATATCGTCCAATTATGCATCCGGCCAATAATTGGCAATAAAGAGTCATATGCTGTAAATGATTTCGCTCAAGAAATCAACATCCACTTGTTTATTTTTTTTTATCCAGCAAACTATCTTCGATTGATTGAACTTTGTAATATAAAGACGTAGATTTCGCAGAGTATAAGCTGTACTGAACTTATTGTCCACGACGCCTAACTGATGTTTCAAGACTACCATCATAAATCTTAAACTAAATAGGTATCAATTGTTCAATCTTTATTAAAGTTTTCAGCACTCTTTTTTAAATTTATTAAGGTCAAACACTTTTTCGTTATAGACTATTTAATATTTCTTGGCTTTAGTTCACATGGTAGAAAATGTCCCTTCTTTTGGTTGAATCCTGCTGCTTGCAAAGTTTTTGCCGCTTGAGTAGTTCCCAATGATTTTGCAAGCTCTTGTTGAGTTTGACAACAAACTTCATGGAGTAATGCCTTCAAGTCTTGGTTTTCAAACATTATTAGCTGGCCTGTCTTTGTCTACCGTACCAAAATCACCACTGCTGAACCACATAAACCATCTCTTGCACGTTGAAACCGATAAAACACCTTTACCATAAACATCGGTAGACTTAAGAGGCTATTTTTTTTAATTTAAAAAAGTGGCACAAAAGCCCATTCTTTGGAAGCAAAAATAAACTTCGTTGTTGCTCTATAATTTACAATAACTAGGTGACAATAAATATCATTTATGTACCCCTCAGTAAACACAAAACCCGCGTTCAAAAGCTACGCCATCTGATATGAAAACCCAATACTTTATTTAAAATAATTAATTCTGGTAAATTTTTTAAACTAAAACACAAAATTAACTTTAAAATAATTTTAAAATCTCATAAATAATTCCTATTAACTTCGATTTCAATAAAAAATTAACGCCAGTATGACGTTGTATATTTCCAGTTTATTTAAAAGTTAGTTAAAACTTAGTTTTAATGCACATCAAATTTCAATGCAAAACTGAAAATTTCTCTAAAAAATAAAAACACAACTAAAAATTGCAGTTTCTTTCTTTCTTAACTTCCGCCAAAGCTTTCAAGCGGCACAAACCAAAAATCACTTAAGAATGGTTACTTTACTTAAACAAATACAAAGTCCTCACAAACTGCCACTCTACCGTTAACACACTGAGAGAAAATACAACATAAAACAAACAAAAATTAACCACAATTTGCCAAACGGAAATATTTACTGAGATGAGTTCTGGAACTAACAAATATTTTAACAACAGGACAAACAAAGTGGGAAGACAAAATGTAATAAAACCCCCTGCCGTATATTACAATTTCACCACAATATTCACCTTCATTCGAAGAACTGTCAACTGATGGCAATAACAGACACTGCATAGGAAACACATCACAAGACATTTTTAACATTATTAAACATTTAAAAGACGATGGAGTAGGAAAACAGTAAAATATTTTAAAGAAATAATTTCCCTGTAAGAAGATTTTATTGTTGGTTCTCCCCTCATACTATAAAGTAAATGAGATAAATATGTACAGCAAAAAAAAAAAATTAAATCACTTGGCCGGGGCAGCGCAAAAAGTAAAAATCAACCAAGTGTAATATTACAAACGGTCATTATAAATATTAAAAAAATGAGGGAGAAACAAAATTTAATAATATTTACCCTGCTGCCCCTAAAAGTCAGCTGATACTTTTCACAGGCATACTGCAGCATTCAACTAACAGGACGTTTCCTGTACAAATATTATTTAATAGGCTGCTTAATATATGGCCACACTACAAAACCAAGAGCAGCAGCAGAAACAGGACAACTAAAGTGTTCAACATTGCAGTATAATTTTAAATGTTTAAAAGCAAAATTAAATAAAAGCAGGTGATAGTAATATGGTTGGTATACAACGCATCGAGTAAGCCTTTCACAGGACATACAAAAAAGGAAATCTAAAAGAAAAGTTACAAACTATTTATACTGACAACTTAGACTTTTCATATACAACTTCATATTAAACCAAAACAAGGGTAGTTTGGAAAAGTAGTTGTAGAACAAATCTTGTTTTATACTTTAAATGCTTTGTAGTTGCTATTATCCTCAAAACTTAGAAAATAAAGGTGTGGGTAACATAAACTAAGGCCCTAATTTTGTATGTCACTTGCATTCAACGCATCACCTATGCTTTTGCGAACGCATTACCAAAAATATGAAATTCTGTAAATCACTGCGTCATTGCGTTTAGCCAACGCAGAAATATTACGTTGTTACAATACTGTCAAATCAGTGCGTGGTTAATGTTGCCATTGTAAATGTTGATACTGAAATTTAAAATAAAAATAAGCTACACTTATTTTGCATTGGCAATGCTGCAAACCCATCAGCTGTTCAATAGTTTTGTTTGTTTATTTATCAAGAAAATATTTTAAATTGTGAAGAAAAAAGCTTTTAAAGCAAACAACCAGCGCGTCTCGTATAGCCAGTACAAAGTATTTTACTCCTAGTGGATTAAGCTTGGCTGGCATGTATTTTCGGTACATGCTATGTCCCGAAAATGGAATCGTTTACTCGTCTTTTAACATTTGTTTGGAACATGGCAAACTGTATACAAAGATCTCGATTCCAATACAGTTTTCCTCGAGAGTACCCATCACTAATTGTACTCCAGCAACACGTATAATTTCAACAGAGTTTGTATTGTTTGCCCGCATAAACTCTGGTCAATCGACCGACCCAAAACGTAAAATTGTGTGCTCACCGTGGGAAGTGGCGTCATCTTGCTGAAAACAAATGTCGCCGAGAACACGAGCTTCAATTTCAGGCACCAAATAGTCGATTATCATGGCACGATAACGGTCGTCAGTGACGGTTACGTTCGCCCCGGCGTCATTAAAAAAAAAATGCCGACCGATGATTCCACCGGCCCACAAACCACACCAAACCGTTGTTTTTTTCTGAAGTTCTTAAATCTCTTCAATTTGGAAATTTGCCTCGAAAACGTTGGATCTTCTTGAAACTTTTCAAGAGCCCATAGAGCGAAGCGATGTCGCTGGGGAAGGTCGTGCGGCTTCAGTTGTTGCACAAGCTGTATTTTGTATGCTTTCAATTTAAGATGTCGACATAAAATGTTCCATCATTCCATACGTCAGTCCGAGTTGCTGCGAACAACGCCGAATCGACTCTCCACGGTCTTCGTGTACACTCTCAGCTACGGCCGCTATATTTTCTTTACAACATGCTGCACGTTGTGTATTCAGTCGATTATTATCCAATGATGAATGCTGGGTCTCAAAATGGGTGATGGTGTTGCGAATAGTACGCTCAGTAGGCCGATTATGATGACCATAAATTGAGCGAAGTGCATGAAACACATTCCTCACAGAACGTGAATTTTCGTAATAAAGTTGAACGATTGGTAAACGTTGTTCAGGCGTAAGTCTTTCCATTATGAAATGCCAAACAATACTAAATAAAAATAACATGACAGCCTGACACGACTCACACGTGAACTGTCAAAAAAAAAAAGTATTGAAAAAAGTATCTCTACTTGAATCAAGCTTTAGGTATCCAAATATTAAAAAAAAAGAATAAAAAACAATAATTTCAGAAATATCTTGCGAAACCAGCATATAACTTCTGGAGGCAAATAGTCTTCATCGTTAAGAATATCCGCAATTTGCTGATCATCCATTGCAAAGCTAAGAATATTTACGCAAACTAAATTTTCGCACAAAATTAAACAGAATAAAAACAATTTTTCTCGGCCATTTATAAAGCTATCAGTTTGGTTTACAATAGAAAAAATCTTGGAATCTTGGTAGGAAAACCAATATATCTAGTGATGTAACATAGAGTGGTTCTTTAAATTAGTTGATTTCAACATACATACAAAAACGTGGACATGGTAAATATATTACGCCACTTTTAATAAACAAAAAGAATCACGGTTTAGTTTATACAAATATACAATCATTTCAAAACCTACATTAGACACGGCAGTAAAAGTCCTTATTCCTTCTAAATTTGTTTTCTCTTTGGCCGTATCATTCGCTTACTCATTTTAAACCCCCCCTGAGATGTTGATTTTATATTTTTTAATTTTCTATTTAATTGAAATAAATGTACTTGGGTTTTATTTTCTTGAATTGTATTCTGTTTTATTTTTGTATTATTCTGTTATGCCACAGCATAGAAATTGTGTGGTACGTGGCAGTTTTATACAAATCCTGCTGTTTCCCATAAGTTTCCTACACTAAAATTTTATTGTGTACAACTTCTGGAGGGGAGAATCGTGAAATTAAGTTTAAAGGTCAGCAGTTTTTTACGAGTCATGCAAATAAACATTTTATTAAATGAAGAATAATGATGAATATTTTTAATGGAATTTCTACAGTAGACTACTTCGCCGACTTTAAGTTACACAACTTTAGATTACAGCATTTGATTCGCAATTATTGCAAAGTACTTTAAATAAACTTTACAAGTGCAGTGTTGCCATGTACTGCAATTGAGGCGATGAGGGCAAGAGTGGCCTAACCCACAAAAATTTAAAAATGTCAATAATGCAGAATTAGCAGCACAACTAAAATATTGATTGAGAAATCAATTCGTAAATAGCAGCATCGTACACAAGCAACGCACTTAACATAAAAAAAGATATGACTTTATTTTTCCAGTTAAAAAAGATAGTGATGTGAAAGAAATTTTTGCAGTAGTTAGACATGTGTACTTTGAATTAATTTATGGAAAAAAGTAATTTTTGGAAAATTTTGAGTTGTGACCTTTTTGTATTTAGGGTGCGATATGTATATTTTTTCATTTAATTGAGTATATTACTACAAAAAAAATAAAAAACAAAAAATTCACTATTGGGACACTTCACTTTGACCCGTTGGTTTTTTTGTTTGTTACGATCTCGTCATCAAGTTTTTATTGCTCTATTTGTGCATTATTGTTTGACGTAAAAAATTAAAAGATCTTTAAAAATGAGAAAAACGCCAATTGATACTGAAATATGCTGGAAAATTAAATTTTAGTAAATCCACGGTAAATGATATAAAAAAATGGCGTAATGTAGCTTGCAATAATAACCAAGGAGGACGAACGTTTACTATATAATAAGGACACCAAGACCTCGAAAAATGCTCCAAAAGTATTGGTAAGGACGGTTAGACGCGCATTAAATAGAATTGGTTTAGTATAGTAGCCAGTGTGAAAAGAAAAAGCCAGCACTTTCCGATAGAAATGTGAAAAAAACGCCTTCATTTCTGTAAAACCCACAAAAATTGGACAGTAGATGGCTGGAAACGGATTATTTGGAGCGACGAAACGAAAGTCAACCGATACCGGTCTGATGGAAAAGAACACTATTGGCATAGGCTGCATAAGTGCATCCAAAATCACCATCCTTAATGGAAAACATCCGGACAGTTTTGCTTCCCACTGTATATTATAAATCTTATTAACGGACTTTATAGTGATAGGTCATAGCTCCCTAAAAAAAACATTTACCTACGTAAATATCCTATAAATACATATCGATATCGAACCGAAATTTTACACAGATCAGTTATATGCAAGTAACAATTTTACTATTTGATTTTGTGAAAGTCAGTCCATAATTAGCCATAGCTCCCAGGCAAGCTCCATTTCAAAGCATAACTGAAATTCCACAATATCTAATAGATCCCATATAAGGGATCCAAAAATTAAAAGAACTCGTATAAACATCGTTATCGATACAAAATATAACAGAAGTTTTTTTCAAGTATGCATAGATCGAACTATTGATATATAGGTGATGGGATTCGATACATTCGAATATAAACTGTTACTTCACGTAAACAAAAAACATGGTTGTAGTTAACATAATCTAAGAGCAACATATTATGATAAGATTTATGATTGCAGTCAAAACATATTATGATGAATATAAGTGTGGTGAAACATCATATTATGATCATCGTAATATTCCATCATAATATTTACTTATTAATCATATTTCCTTAGTTATAATAACATCTTATTATAACCCAATATAATCATAAAATTTTCATACATGATCATATTATGACCCAACGTAGATTAGGTTTGAAGGTCGGTGTGAGGTTGTCCCCATACCATCACCCAGAGACCAATACGGTCCATTGTGATGATGACCCAAGGTAACCATAATATAGTTTAAAGTAAAAACAATATGATCTAATGTAATCATATTTAGTTCTAAAGTAATCATATTATGATCAAAAGAAATCATATTATGATATAAAGGCCCTTATTATGTGCTGTATTCGACAATCTATATTCGCTGGCTATCGAAAATCGACTATCGAATATTAAATTTGTATTATGAGTTGACATCGCTAACAAATTTCGTTGTTCAATGAATTTTTTATAGAACACATATTTGCTGTCGACGCTGTATAAAACTGTGCAAAATTTATTTAAAATGTAAGAATTTGTTTTTTTTTTTTTTTTGTTTTGGTCAACAAATTACTTTTGTTAATATTCGGCAGGTCGTAAGTAGAAAACAGCAATTGGAGAAGCTCGTTTCTCTCATGGAAAAAGATCCACTATTGGGAAAATGTATTTGCTCTAAAGTTCAGGCAGCCAAAAAATGGGAGCGCATTACACAGAAGCTTAATTCTATTCATCAGACGAATCATTTCAAATTTAATTTATTTTTCTTTAAGAATTTGTAAACAAATATGGCGCCAGCTGATAGAAATGTACTATTGTGAATAACCCAAAAAGAGTGATTTTCACAATAGCGTTTTTTTTTTATCGAATGTGCACCATAATACCAAATGAAAATTCGTTCGATAAGCATTTTCGACCACAGTCGAAAATTGAATTTTCCTCATAGTAGGCACCATAATTTCTTTAAACACAAAACTTAGAAATTAATATTAATTTTAAATATAAAATGTACTTGTCATAACCATGTCCAAACATGTTTTTTCTCTGCTTGTTGGTTAAAATGGCTTGTGTACAAATCATATATGATGGTAGACATTGTTGTGCTAATAAATGTTTTGACAATGTTGTTCGAACAAGAACATAACATCGACAAGAGTTATCTTCAAATGACAAATTCGTATGCGGACATGAAATTGTTCTCTGTCCGGGGGTTATCATACAATTTGTGCAACTGTCAATCGACTGATTTGTTAGTGTACAGTGAAGGAGGGGTGGTAGATGGAATGATTTTTCTTAGGTTATTTTATTTTTAATAATCTTTAATAAAAAATATATGTATTTCGATTAATGACTTTCCAATTGAAATTTTATTACAACACATTTAATTTTAAAATTTTTGCTAATGGTTGTAGGTGAGTTTGCACATTTTACTTTGCTTTTTTTTCTTTTTGTTGTTTTTTTTGCAAACAAATAATTTTATCAATTGCTTTCACTTATGTGTGTATGTGTGTGTGTGTGTGTTTGTTTGTTTTTTGTAATAAAATAAAATTTCCATCATTTATCATGTTTGTTTTAGTGCTTTTCATTTTATTTCGGCCACAATTTTTACACAAAAACTTTTTGTTTGCACTTTCATAGTTTTGTTGCTCTTCTTTGTTTCCAATTTTTTATTTCATTTTTCTTGTAAAATGACTAAAAATAAAGAAAAGAATCGTTTTAACAAGCAGTCATTGATTTATTTTTTTATTATTGTTGGCCATTTTTCACTGGTTTTTGTTTGTTTTCCTACGTTATTTTAAACATTATTGTGGTTTTTTTCGAAAAGAGTGTGTGCTAGTGAGTTTTTGGTCAAACAAAAATGAAACAAGTAGTAACCGTTGACGAATCAACGCAATGAGCAAGAAATGGAAATTGCTCCAGAAAAAAAAATATTAAATTCATTTAAGTTTACAATAAATAGCTGACCGTATAAACACATACACACATTTAAGTAGAATTTTGAAAATCAAAAAAAAAAAAAAAAAAACAGAATATTTAAACATTACTAAAGATGTCAGCTCCTTAAAAGTACACAAAATAGTTCCATAACTTTCCCCCTTAAATTTCTAGGTGTATTTTCACTTTTCTGTTACTTATCTTACAGCCCACTTATATGTATGTATGTAATTATTGTAGTTCATATAAATAAAGTTTTTTATATATTTTATGTTTAAATAATTCCCCTTCCTTTTCCGCTTGTTTTGTATGTCAAAGCGTTAATTTTATTTAATTTTATGTATACAACACAGTATTGCTACAAAAATGCTGTGTACGTTCGCTTTACATTTAACAAAAATTCCATTATAAAGGACCATTTAACATTTTTTCGAGTATCAAAACCAAAAAAAATTGTCACCCAGCTGAACACGACTTGACTATGCCGTACATACATACTCGTACATGCATATGTAAAGCTGTGTGTGCAAACGGTACATCCGTCCTTCATATTGAATTCCAACCATTTTGTATACAATATAAAACACATGTGCGTGTGATTGAGCAACAGAGAAAGTCCACTGTATATGTAATTTTATTTATAAATGAATTTTCTGTATAAAGCCACAAATTTCCTACAGTTTTTTTCTTTTATGTATTGCTTTATTTGAACAAATTTTCCAGCCAGAAACTTTTTTTAAACGAAATTTTAACAAATTTTCGAACACATTTTATTTCTTTTTATTAATTATTACTTTCGGTATGTTAAATGCATATATATAAAAATATTTGTTTGAATTGGCCACTGGTAAGAGAGTGAAAATTAAGTCTATAAAATAAATTTAATTGTTGAGCTGGGGTATGAAAAAGTTTAAATGTTTAATAAAATTTTATCGTTAATAGTATGATGTTGGAGTTTTTTTTTAAATACAAATCATGTCTAGGCAATTTAACTAACAAATATTCAAGTTTCAAATTGAGTAGAAAAAAAATTATTGAAATACTGCTGTTAGTTTTTATACTCTCCTCCACCATAAGTGGTGCATGAGAAAATCCCAATCAATAAAAGTGTTGTATTCATTCGTTCAAAGTGAACGATTGAACGAATTGAATGAATGAATCAGTCTTGGATAAATAAACGAAAATGACCGGTCACTGAAATGAACGACCGGGCACAATTCTATTCTTACTCCTTACGAAATTCTAAGTCGATTGAGCCATGTCCGTCTGTCTGTCTGTGTAAAACACTCTCACGTCCAAAGAACACAACCGAAATCAACAAAGTTTACAAAAAACCGTTTATAGTTCTCCTAAGCAGTGTCTTATTGAAAGTTAGCAAAATCGGCATAAGTCTTATCTAAGCGAACGTTATCGTTCGACATCGTGGGCCAGGCGGTTATTTTGTTTTGATTTGATTTCTTTTTTATTTATTTGGAATAACTAAAAATATATTGCCATTTGGTATATATAAAAAAAAAGAAATTGACCTTAAGCTCAAAACAAAATATTTTTTAATAAAGATATAAGGTCGAACAATTAGTAAAATAATATATCTGAAATATATACATATCTGAAATAATTTCAGAAATAAAAAAGATACAAAAAACTAATTTTTGTCATTGAATTAATAGTAAGACATCTGAAATAATCTTGAAATAATAAATTTGGCTGAATTTGTCAGATGCATAGTAAAGTTTAGTAAATTCAATGATTTTAGTCGTTTCGAAAAATTTCGGACGGATTTTGCTCTAATGCTGTAATGTTGAGTATAAAATGTACTTATATCTCAGCCGATTTTGCTAATTTTTAATACCACAAAATCTATTTCAACCAACGCACACAACCGCTAATTATTGGAATAAAGAAATATATATTTTATAGGGTCACAAAAGAAATATTGTAGAAATTATTGATGGAATGACAACTGGGTCCATGAGGACCTGCAGCAGCTATGAACCTATCTCAATCGTTGCAATGAAGAAGGCATATATCCAGGCTACCGGTATTAGACAAGCAAGGGTCTAAAAGCGGCGAGCTTTCGCTGGACCTGAAAATTTTTTTGGCATATGCGTTTGAAATAATTCGTTATTGGGTTATATCAGAATATTCCCATTGGGGCAACTTGTCTGGAACCAGGCAGGCAAAACCATTCATTACTCTGTGCCAAAATAGACAACAGAAGCTATAAAATACTGACTGGATTATTTACCGCTTATGGTCTTTGATGCCAACAATTTAAATTTAGATTTTGCAAGCTGCATGATAAAACCTCGAATATACAATACTGACATGAATGTCCTCAATGAAGCCTACTGATGTTTTTGTACTTTCATTTAAAGCATCTTTGGGTTTACACGTAGCTTAAACTTGCTATGATGAATCTTAGGACTACACGAAAGACCCTATGGGTCGTATATAGCCTTACTTTTGGTAATTGATAACTTATCATTCTCGTTAACAGCTATAAATGTAATTTTTCATTTCATATGACAATATTAATATCCTTTTTAAAAAGTACTTAAATATATTACAATTTACTTTTACAATACAAGACAAATATTATAACATACAACTTTATTATTATATTCTCTAAACTTATGGAAATGTAAGTTTGGTACTTTTGTAAAAAGCACTTATTTGGTACTCTTTGCTTGATTTTACAAAAAGTGTGAAAACTTTTTAAGATTTCTATTTCTTACTTTTCGTAAAAAGGTACTAATTTTGGCGCTATAAATAAAACGGAATGACAACTTATCATTCATATTAAAAATAATTTCTCATTTGATACTGCTATATTGGAACACTTTTAAAAAAGTACCAACATTTTTTGCAATTTTAAAGAACTATTTTGTTTAAGCTTTTTATTATATTCTCTCAGTATTTTTGTGATTGTTTAAGCTTAAGGTCTTTTTTGAAAAAAATTAAATGTTATTTTCAACATTTCGCTTCTTCGTCTTTTATAAATAAGCTTAAAAAATTACTAAAAAAAGGTCAAATAAACTATAATTAGAAATACTCCCTGAGTTTTTGAAAGTATAATTTTGCAACTTTTATAAGTACGTACTAATTTTTTTTGTATTCTAGACCACAACTTATACTAAGTAACAACTAAGTAACTGCCAAAGGTTTTGAAAATATATGTTTGCTACTCTTGTCTCTCTGAAAGTAGTATTGATATTGTTTATTTTCTAATATTTCGAGCTAAATGGAATGTTAGAATGTTAGAAAATACTTTTTTTTTTGGTACTTTTCGAATTTTGCACTAAATGAAATGCTATAAGAAAAGATTCTTTTTGGTTGCCACCACTAATTAGTGCCCCTGAAATAAATCAAGTGTTTTGCGCACAGGCCAAGAATGAATCAAGCTAATTTCAGCTATGCTGCTCTGAAGTAAAGCGTTTCATAGAGAGTGTCCTGTAGCGCTCGAAACAAATAGTAGTCGAACGGGACAAGCTCGCGACTATAAGACGGGTGAAGCACAACTTCCCAACCACTTCCAGCGTTGTCATAATGAAGTATTACATTTTCATTACTGGTGGCATATTCTGGACAAACGAATCAATTGCATTCAGATTTAAGTGGCTTCAGCGGGACTTTTTTTTAAATTGAAGAATTGATAAGCAAAACTTTTCAGTAAAAAACTTCCAGCGTTGTCATAATAAAGTATTACATTTTCATTACTGGTGGCATATTCTGGGCAAACGAATCAGTTGCATTCAGATTTAAGTGGCTTCAGCGGGACTTTTTTTTAAATTGAAGAATTGACAGAGCAAAACTTTTCAGTACAAAAAATTAAAAAAAAAACCCCAATTAAAACGTACCAAAAAGTACGTTTTTGTTTTCTGCTACTAATTAAGTAATTTTTTAAAAAAGCGCCTACATTGTTGCTCAATTTAATTTTCAAAGGTATTTTTTCAATTAAATGCAATTTGTTGTGTTATTTATTAAAAAAAAAAGTACTAACCCAAGGGCTAATTGAAGTACAAAATTTAAGTACTATAAACTGATAAATGTTTTGTTAGCGCAAAAGAACTATTAAATCAAAAACTAAGACAATATTTTGTTACAATACAAAAAGTACCTTTTAATTGTATATGTACTGCTAATTAGTACCTCTTTAAAAAAGTAGCAAAACTAGTTTTTTAAACACTTTGTATAACAAATATCTCGTAATATTAAGCTTTTCAAAGGATTTACTGATTTTGCAAAAAGTACCCAATGGTACATTTTGAAATTATTTAGTTTTTAGTTAAAAATATATATTAAAATTTCAATTTGAACAATTAGTTTTATTTTATTATTGCTTTAGTTTTATTTTAAGTCAATAAATTTTCTTTCATTTCACTTAAAATTTCAACGCAAACGACCATGATTTGAAATGAAGTTTTTACTGCCTTAAAAGGAAGAGTATAGCTGTGTTGAACTCTCAACTATACTCAACTTTAAATTTAACAAAACAAACAAGATCCTTTTAATACTAAGTATGTATGTATATACTATAGAACTGGTTTTTGCAGACACCCTTACTAGATTTTGTTTGAGTGTGTGTGTGAGAAAGGAAATTTGATAAATTAAATTTTCACTAGAAGCAGTCACATCTTTATTTTATTCTGCGGCTTTTCTTTTTATTTTCCAACTCTATAAATTCCGTTTTTTGACAATGTTCCTGCGTGTGTGTGTGTGTGTGTGTGTGCCTTTTAGCCATTGTCGTTTTGTTATATGGCAAAAAGTGTGGAAAAAAATGTACTAGATTCACTGAAAGTATTGTTAGTTTTACTTAGTAGAGCACAGTTTTTAGTTTTTCTTTTTAATAATAACACACACACACACAAAATATAAATATGGAACAAAAGACAAGATGGCAAAGAAACAAGAGGAAATGAGTAAAGACTGCAGTAGCAACATAAATACAAGTATTTTAAATGGCTTCCAAGATAAAATATTTGCAGTATGTAGTGGCATAAAAATACTACTAGTAGGGTCTTGTGTTCCCATACATTCTTCGTACTCCTCCCGGTTGAACACAATTAAAAAAAAAAGAAACATTAAACCATGCACAAACATGATAAGAACCTTAAAAAAAAATAAAGCGAAGCAAAGACAAAGACAAAAGTTCACACAAACATTGGGGAGCTGGAAACAAATAGGTACTTTTTAAGTTAAGCAGAGAATTTTTTATAAGTTATATAGGTATAGGATTTTTAAAAGTAAGTGATTTTAATTTTTAGATAAATATTCTTAAATATTCTTAACGAGGAGCTGGTAAAGAATTGCTTGTAAGAAACCATAGCAATTAGGAATTTTGTGAAAATTTTGTAATAAAATGGCACTTTGCTTTTGATTTTAAAATGGCACCAAATAGTGGTTTTCTCCTAATTAAAATTTAAGTTTAAACTAAAATGTACTATTAAATTAAAATAAGTAAATACCTTAACTTATTAACAGATATTGATAAAAAATCAACCAATTTCCCCTCTAGTAACATTTTCAAAATAACAAAATACTTTTAGGCTCTCCCCCAATCTTTAAATCTAAAGCCTACTTTCGGGATGACATTATTGTATCACATGTTTCGTATATACTTTTAAAATATTTATGTTTATAGCCAGTATTTTACATTTTTATTAAACCCCTTTACAATATTTTGCCAAACACTATTTTTTTTTATTTAATGTTGGCCATATACTTTTAGACTACATATTTGTTTTTTATCACACCATGCATACTAGTAGATACATAGATACATTATTGTTACATTTCGTTTCTTTTTGTCTTGTTCGACTCTTCATCTGACTTATGATGTCTTGTATTTTATGTTGCTGGCATAACATAAAATTCTATTTTCAGGTCAGTTTGTAGTCAATTGTTTGTGGCTTAAGAGTATGGCAACGGCTTATAGATATTTTATGTGAAAATATTTAAAAAAAAAATGTTCAAATGTAAAGAATTTAAAGAGAAACGATTGTGGAAGACAAAATGTAGTAAATATTTCTAGGAAAATAACAAAGAATTTAAAAGAAGTTGAGAAAACTAAAATGCACAATTGTGCAAAAACAAAACCCAAGTACTAGAAGTTGGTTTATAAAATTCCTGGAAATATTTTGAAATATTTAAAGCAACATAATAAATTCTCTCAAAGTGTTTCTCAGAAATATTACATAAACTTTATAAGAAGGATTGCAAAGAGATTGCTATATACAATAAAACTTAAAGCCCGCTTAATACCTGAAAATTTCATACAGTGCTTTATTATAAAACGACTTTAACAAATTGTTCGGCATTGTCTTCAACACATTGTCATGCTAACAAAATGTTGTGCTGTGTCATGAAGAATAGTAGCTTCGGTTAGGGTTTTGAAGTTCAGTTGCATGTGCTGAATTATTGTTTACAACAATTTGTATTAATTTGTTTATGCTATCGATGAAATGATGTTAAAGTTTATTTTAGCGGTTTCCTACATCTTATATCAGAGGCATGACATGACAATGTTCATTGTCAGAACTATTGTCATGTTAATCATCAATCCATTGGACATAGTATTATGTTCATATTGAACTGAAATTACAATATTGCTTAGTTGAAGTAATTCAAGTTCTGCAACAAAGTATCCAATAACCAGAAGTCTCTGTCTTCTCAGTAGACCACACACAATATTACACTGTGGTCATGTGCTCTCACTACAAAGCAAGTCCTAATTTGTTGGACTTTATCAGAAACCTTAAAACAAATTCCCTTTAATAGTATTGAGTATCTGAGAAGATTTTTTTAATCAAGTAAATTGCACAAATATCTGTCAGTTATTCAAATTAAATGAGAACTCACACAGTGCATTGCAACTACAATTGTGCGATTAAGTCTAGAAAGATCATTCCACTAAAGCCAGCAAACTAATTGGCTTAAATGTTAACCTATTTCAATATCTTTATTCCCTTTAGATCTCCAAATATACGACACATAGATGACGCAATCATGATGACGCCATATGACAACCCGTTTTCATACAATTGCCAACAATTTGGACAATTTGACAACAAAAATGACATAGTGAAAACGCGGCCTAAGGCTAAAAACGTCTTCAAGCCTTAATCGTATGGTTACAGAACCATACGCTTTTTAAGCTGTAATTGTAGGTTTATAGATTGTATTTTAATAGATCTTTATTTAGACTATTACAAGCTGCACTCGTTGGTTTATAAGATTTAATTGTAGATATTGATATACATATTCCTTTAGAAGATTCAATCGTAGGCCTTTATACACCCAGCAAGCCATATGAGTCCCAAAAGAGTCTTTTCTGACAGCTTTTCCGGAGCGTTCATGCTCTTTATGAGCCCAAAAAACAATCATTATTGCTCCGAAAACCTTCAGAAAAAAGGGCCATTACATTCGAAAATGGTCCGCTAGAAAGAACTCTTAGATAATGTAAGAAAAATGTCTTTTATGAGAGTTTTTTGGGCTCAGAAAGAGCTCTTACATCATTTAAAAAAAAAAGTCATTGCAATTTTAAATACAACAAATTTAAAGGTCGCATTTATTATTTTTTTTTAATTTGTTTTTACTTAAACAAAAAGGGAATTCATTAACAAATAAACTAAATTAGAAATGGACAAAAATTGAATAAATTTTATTTACAGTAAAAAATAAAATGGAATTCCTTTAAATAAAATATATAAAAATGAAAAAAAATTTATTTTTTAAGCAACTTTTTCTTTTGCTTTCTGACCCCTTTTTCGGAGCGCTAAGATACTATAAATCATGTCAAACAAAGTTTATTATCCACTTGTAAGGACCATAAGTTGAAAATTATAAAATGTCAATTTTAACAATAATAACGGGTAATTTTTTAAAAGCTATAGGAAAGTTTTTCAAAAAAAAAAACACATAAAATTCAGCAAAATGCATGAAATCTTTATTTGAATCGATAGTACGGTCCATATAATTTAATGTTTGAAGATTATTTCATGCAAATGTTGACCTTGACTGATCCTCAAATGGTCCATCCGTTTAGTCCAATTTTGGCATACTCTTTCCAACATTTCGGCCGGTATCTCACGAATAAATGCTTCAATGTTGTCTTCCAATGAAGCGGCCTTGTCTGTATAGACATGAGTTTTAACATAGCCCCACAAAAAATAGTCTAAAGCACGATGGCCACGAATCAAACTGATTTGACAAATAATATGTATGTATTGGTAGCGGCAGTGAAATCTAAATTGTTTTGATTTTCGTCAAACTCACATCAACATATACGTGTGAGATTTTTTTCACTAACACAATCAAAAAAAACTGAGTTTATCAAATCAGTTTGATCAGTTCGTTACGATTCGCATCATCTTTGAAGAAGTACGGTCCAATGATGCCACCAGCCCATAAACCGCACCAAAATGTGACTTTTTCTGGATGCATTGGTAGCTCTTGCAATACTTCTGGCTGATATTCACTCTAAAATCAACAATTCTGCTTATTTACGTATCCATTGAGCCAAAACTGAGCTTCGTTGCTGCATACAAAGAAACGCGCGATGAACTTTCTTAACAGAGCACGCTTTTTGATAATAATATTCAATAGCTTTGCAAGACGATTCATGGTTAAATTATAGACCAAACTGAAGATGTTGGACAGTGAAACAAAACACAAAACGTGCATCAGCTGTTTAAACCAGTGTTGCCAAAAAGATAATAGCTTAAAAATCACCCTTTACCATTTAAAGTAAATAAGGGCAATAACACGAGATTGGAAGGGCTAATTCCTATCATAAATCACAAATCTTTCATAGTGCAAAACATTCAATCATTTAAACAATTTATTTATTTCTTAAAAAATTGTAATTTCTTCTAACCCACTAAACTCAAATCTATAAAATAATGTATGTGTGTGACTTCTTTTTGATAATATACATCCTCTCTTGCTCTCTTTGCCATTTTTCTAATATCCTTTGCAATCAATGACCCATAAAAAATGTTGATTTTCCTATGTTTGTCACTTTTGTTACACATCAATGCCTGCCAACACATAATCCGGCCTAAACTGATAGCTACCAAACCCAAACAAATTTATTTTGCTCTACATGTAAGAAAAGCAAAAAACAATATAAATACTGCTTAACCACACTCTAACCAAACTAACAACCATGATTCATTTTGCACACTTTTATAATGATGGATACTTTGCAAAATTTAACAGGGTGGCTTAATACCTTCTATGTATTTGGTAAGAGTTAAGAAAAAGAGAGACTGAGAGAGGGAAGGAGATAAAAACCAATAAAATGAGTCCACATACATAAACTTTTCAAAAACTAAAAAATGTTAAATGTTCTTGTTTGGCTTTAAGGCGGTGGAGTAGAGTAAACGAAGAATATGTGTAAGTAGTCTATGTCATTGTTAAAAAAAAAAAAACTAAAAAAAAAGTTTGATAATAAAATGAGAAAAGAAAGGAAACAAAAAACTGACAAGTAGAAGAGCACAATAATGATGTTAAAATCAAACTCATCATAATCCTTGTTATAACAATAGAAAAAAAAAACTGTAACATCAATGTCAGCTTTAAACAAAAATTGATGTATTGTTAAAGTTTTTTTTTTGTTATGAAAGTTATATAAAAAAATTTGAAATATTAAAAAAAAAATTGGTAAAATTTATTAAAACTAATAGGATTAATGTACAAAAACTTGTAAAACCTTTTAAATTTAAAAGCAATTTAAGTTCTCTTTAACTTAAACATTCTTTAATGTATGCAACAACTTTTCTAATTTCACTTTCTGTTTTTCATTCCTTTTCTCTTGACTGTTTTGCAGGATGCTTCTTTCATAAATGTGAATGTTAATGTTTCAAAAGTTGGTGTGAGTATTAATAGCTGCTTTTATATGTTTATATGAAATTAATTCCTAAGATGTTTTTAGTTAATTACCTTATTGTGGACACAAGGCTATTATTTCTTTGCCACATTTATACATCAAAAAGTCATAATCCTTATAATAACAATAATAATAAAAATAAATGCCACTACATTCATGGCTGTATTTGTAAATTACATTAATTGTTAGCAGTGGTTAGAAGCATAAAATTTAAGTAATTAAATTAGGCAGCTATAAACTAATGAAAAAACTTAAGTAAGCTTAATGTCAACAAAGCATCATATACTAGTGTTGTAAAAGTATTAAGTATATGAGTACTGAGTACTCAATACCGACTATTTTTTCCCGTACTCAATACCCAAAAGTAACTACTCAATACTTTTAGATTTGCTGTTTTTAGTGAAAAAAAAAAAACACAATTTTACCTAAAACTTAGCCAAACAAATATACAACTGTGGATAAAAATGAGCACCGAAAAGTTTACCACCGTCTCTAAAATTATTCTTTTAATTCTTGGCCTGCAATCATTTTTAAATAAAAAGAAAGCAGAAAATAACACAGAAGAAATTTCAATGATGTTAGAAAAATTCATCAATAATTTAAATAGACGTTTTTCCCGGTTGGAGCTTAAGGCAATTTTAGCTATTCCAACATGTTTGGACCCACGTTTCAAACCCAAAGTATTTACTGACTAAAGTGCTTTAAAACAAATAAAGGAGAAGATTTCGGCAATGTAGCAATGTAGCAAACAGTTTAGAAACTTCTGAAATTAATCCACCTCAATAAAATTTGGAAAATAATAACAGTTCAATTTGGAATGAATGCGACAAAAATACTGTTACAAAAACAACTACGTCTAAATGCATTATTGAACTAAATAACTTCAGCCATGAACAAATTTTGGACAGAAAAGGTGACCCTTTAGAGTGGTGAAAGGCATGTGAGACAATATACCCTGGGCTATCGGTAATTGCAAAGAAATACATATCTTCCTAGCGAACGCATTTTCACCATAACAAGTCAGGTTCTTACTGATAGGAGAAATCTTTTAAGTTCTGACAATGTAGAAGGAATTTTGTTTCTTCATTTCAACAATGAATAAAAAACGGAAATTTCAAGAAAACATTTTCCTGAAAAGTACAAATACTTTTTAATTTAAAGTACAAAAGATTGAGTAGTATCGAGTACTCAGTTGAAAAAGTATCGAGTAGTATTGAGTAGTCAAAAGCAACCACTTTTTACAACACTATCATAGACATAGTGGTGGCCATATAATTAGAAACGATGCTGTAATATAATAAGATCGCTGTGTAGTTTCTTTGAAGATCTACACTGTAAATTGTTTTTACCGTTATTCAATGATTTAACAATCAACATTATTGTTGATGCACAAATTGAAAAATATTATTTTCACAATTGTTTTTTTTTTTTGCTGGCCACGTAATTAGAAACGCGCATTTTTTCTTCAACTTTTAAACTTTTCTAAATATTAGTGTTACACAACATATTTACTTGTAATAATTTTGATGCGGTTTAGTTTTGAAAATGGGCAAAAACAAGTCATGTACTCCACAAATGAGACAGTTAAATGTGCGGTGTTACCAAAACTAAAAACTATCGACTATTGCACAAAAGTTTTCTTGGTCAAAACAAAAAAAATGGTATTTGGTGCAATTCACTTGTACAAAAATTCAAAGAAGTATGCAACCTTAGCTAGGAAACCTAGGACAGAAAGACCACTTTAGCAGAAGATAGAGTTATTTGTAGAGCCAGTAAAAAAAATCCATTTTCATCTTTGCGCGAAATCAAGGCTGAAATTGGACACCAAATAAGCGTAGAAATATCCACGCGGACAATAAGAAGACGCTTAAATGAGTCAGGACTTCGTGGGTGCATGGCTCAAAAAAAAAATCATGAAACGGTAGCGGTTTGCAAGATAAATTCTCAGAAAATATCCACGTTACTGGAATAGAGTTCTAAGTCGTATGCTAGATGTCCTGCAAATTAAGCCTTAGACCCCAGCGTACACTGCTAGAACAGTGAAACAAGGTGACGAGATCTGGGGTGCATTTTCTTGGCGTGGTTTGGGTTTATTTGCACGAGTTCAGGAAATAATGGATCAGCATTAATATAAAAACATTTTGGAAAATGTAATGAAACAGTATTGCTTTGAGAATATGCCCGTATAATACATTTTCCAGCATGATAATGATCCAAAGCACACTTCACGTGTAGTGAAGTTTTGGCTTTTAGATTAAAATATTGATGTTCTTGATGATCTTGACCCAACTGAAAAGTTATGGACATTTGTATGCAAATATCTAAAGGACAAAAATCTACGAAATAATAATGAATTGTTTCAGTTGGTCCAACAAATATGCCATCGTTTAATTAATGGTGGATTCACGTATGCGTTCTTAACAAAAAATTTGTTCGAACAAGTTTTTTTATATGAAGATTGACGTCTCTCTTTTTGAGAAACAGAAAATATTTTTTACCAACTTGTATTAGTTTAAGTTTATATTTTTTCTGAACAAAGATGAACTGAGTTGCTTTTTTTTATACAAATAATAATCATACATGGCCATCATCAGCAAAAGCAACTTTCTTTTTTCATTCATTTTGAATATACAATACTTTAAAATAATTTAATATTTGTATTTTGACACTTCAAACCCAAAGCAAAATAAATCAATGGCCGCAGTATTACCACTTGCACAACCAAAGATTTTGTTTACATATGGCAGCTTTGATTTTTCAGAAAAATCGTTCGATATGGGTGAATCGTGCTGCAAAAAACTGTCAGTAAAAAAAAATTTTTTCTACGAAAAATATTTTTGTTCAAAGCAAATGGGTGGCGAATGTTTTCGAAAACAAGGGTTATCCCACAATATATTAAAGAATAAGTCCGTTTTGTTAGTCCTCACTAAGGTTTTCTGCACATATTCTTTGTAGTTTCTAATTATGTGACCAATTTGATATTGGGTTTTTTGGTGTTTAAGTTAATTTTCCTCAAAATAATATTGATGCTGTGATTTTTTTTTTTATTTTAAACTCAATAATAATTTGTTACTTTACTATTTCTAGTTACTAGTTTTAATATGTTGAACTAAATTTAAAAAATATATGAACAAATATATACGAGTATGCTGAAAACTCGTTTCTAATTATATGGCCAGCACTGTAAATATTTAAATATAATTAACTAAATTAAACCAAGTATTTTAATATTTAAAAAAATACACCCAACTCTTTTTTACACGGTTTCTTTTTACACGGATTTGAAGTTACACGGTTGAAAGAACAATTTTTGTAAAAATTTTTTAATCTAGTACGGTTTCAAAATCACTGTCTTGTAATTATGTTTGTTTTGATCATACTCGGCACCATTGCTGAAATGAACATACATAGTAGTAACTGGGAAATCCCCTTATTCGATAACTCTACACATTTTGTTCGTATATTTTAGTCTATTCTAATTTTTCTGTTCTTAATTCTGGATTAACAGATTTCTTATGTTTTTTGCTTGCTCTAACAATTTTTCACCTGTATGAATTATGTATTTTAAGTTTTAATGCTCAATAAAATGTCATATACAATTTGTATGCATATCTGAAATTTTATAGTTTTCAGAATTTTTTACACGGTTTTTCGAAGTAAAGACATATAGTTCTTTATTTCATCTTACGTATCCCCATTTTACTATAGGAAACGCCTCTTTGTATACACGCATTTCTGAGGAACGTATTTACCATGTAAAAAAAGGGTTGGGTGTATATATTAAATTACTAAAAATCTATTACAAAAAAATTAAAATTTTCGTTACTTTAAAAACCCCAAAATGTGCTGAAAACCATTTACAATTCTTAAGCTTTATTATTATCACTATCCTCTCATTTTTCTTACAAGGGTAAACAAACATTTCATACAACGCCAAAAAGTATGCTATAAAAATGTATTATCTAGTTTTTATATTGTTCACTCCTTATTCACTCATTCATTCATTCAGTGAAACATCAAACCACCCCACTAAAGGCAACAGCAACAACAACTACGGCAGCAGCAACCATCAAACAAAATCAACATGCTTACAGCAGCACAATGTTGACAGATTTGAATGAGAACGAAGAAAATAAGATGAATAACAAAAATTAATGATAAGACAGTGTAGAAATATGTATAACAAAAAATAAAAAAATAATAATAGAGCACAGACTACAATGAAATATGAACATAAAAACAAAAATAATAAATATTGTATATACATACATACGTACATACATATCGATGGTCTCATGTAGAAAGGCCCTAACTCGCATATTTGAAACTTTACAGGAGAAGGTAAAAACATAATAGAAACTGTAATATTCAACATGTAACTTGTTTTGCACAACTGCGTTATTTTTTACACTATTCCAATAAATTTTTGTGAGGAGGTGTATTTGCGTTAAATGCATTGGAATCGCAAAAAAAACTAATTTCGAAAAAATAGCGAGTTAGGGCCTTTCTACATGAGACCAACGATATATTCTTTCCACATATTTAAAGTAAATATAATTTTGACTAAATAAAACTTCTCAGAAATGACAATTTTCACCCCCCCCCCCCCCCACCTACCAAAAAAAAAAAAAATCTGCTTTAATTGTTTGGTGGAGAGTGTGTGTAAAAACAGCGTTATAAAATGCATTGTAAGGGTGTGAAAAAAATAAACCAAAAACTTTGTAAATTCATGAAAAAAATATTTAAAATAAACTGTTTAAATAAAAAAACTCTTGTTATTTGGCATGATGATGAATTTTTATATGCATTTAGTTTTGAAATTTGAAATATTTCCTGTTAGCATAGAATGTTTTTTCTTTGTTATTCTATTTGTGTTTTGTGACTGGTTAGAGACATTTTAGACATTTCAATAGACAACATGATGAATGAATAAACGAATAGTTTTGTTGCAAGCGTCAAATAACAGCTTTTTTAAAGGGGGTGGGGGGAAGGGGGGGGGAGAGTTTAAGAACACCCAGCAATTGTTTTAGGAAAGCTATTTGTGCTTAAAATCTGGCACAATAATAGGGTTATTAAAACAAAACTTTCCAAGAAAAAACATATCAGTTCCACAACAAGTTCACAACTCTTGTATACAACCATTAGTCCTTCGTTTTGGCGTTGTCATCAGTATTTTTTTTTATATCACTTTCTGAACCTGTTCGAAAGCGTTATTTAGTGCTGGAACCAGTTCCTCAAATAATGATTCAATACCCAAATGAAATATTGTAAAATTGTCAACCTTCCCAGTACATTATTCTAACTCCTTGATGATTTATTATGATTGGGTTTATAACTTAAAAATGCGGGATTTTTTTAAATGTTTAGTTTTTATGTTGAAACGTTTTTACAATATGAATTTACTTAAAGTATTGGCCATTGTTAGCAATGACTTTTTCTCATCTTTCTGTCAACATATGGATTCACCGACCAAGCCAATTTCTGCTACCCTGTTCTGAAGTGAAACCTATCCCAGAGAGAGCGTTCTGCATCGAGCGAAATAAATAGTAATCAGAAGAGGCAAGGTCTAATCTATAAGGCGGATGAGGCCAGATTTCCCAAAAACTTCTTTTTTAATAGTTTTTAAAACAGGTATTGCATGCAATATGTGGCCGATCGTTGCCATGCTGGATAATGATGGCCGCATATTTTGGTAGTTGTTCAGACAAAAAATAATTGCATTCGGTACAGGTTTACCATTAACATTTGTCTTTGGTGTTGCTTCGGCTGGTTATCCGGGCTGTCTTACGCTTCTGGTTATCGTAATGAATCCATTTTTCATCGCAAGTTATGATTCGGTGCAAAAATGATTTCCTTTTATGGCGTTTATGCAGCATTTCGGACATGCAAAATCTTCTTTCAAGGTCTCTCGGCTTCAATTCATATGTTAACCAATTTCCCTGCTTTTAGATGAATTCTGCAGTTCGCAAACATTTTGAAATTCCTGCATGATTTTGCAAGCTCTTGTTCAGTTTGGTTTCAAGTGTTGATCTTAAAACTTTAATGGCTGGCCTGAGCGATCTTTGGCTTCGGTATCAGAATCACAATTTCTACACCGCACCTCTCGCATAATGAAAGCGATGTAACGCATTCGCCATAAGCTTCGATGAGCAATTGGTGTGATTTAGCGGCATTTTTTTTTTTAATTAAAGAAGTATAGCTAAACTTCCCACAAATGAAGCCTTGTTGATATAAAATTCGAAATTTTCGAAGAGAAGAAACCTTTTACCCGCTAATATTGAATAACTAAGTGAGAATAAATTACATTATTTGCTAAGGACAAAAACCGCGTTTAAAAGATAAACCTTCTGTTAAAAGTCCCGCTTTTGTAAGTTATGCATCCAATAATAAAAAAAAGAACTAGTCTAAAAACGAGGTACAACTACTTCCGAAAGACTATCATTAAAAAATCTGAAGTGGTTCAGATAATACTTGTTCATGAGCTAGTCATTTTCGAACAACATCTGAAAATGTTTAGCAAAATATAATTTGTTTTGTTATTTCTCTGACCAACAATTTACTCAATATACACCTCTAATTTGTCTGTTTTCAATAATTTAACCATTTCATTTGCGCATTTAAGTGACTGAAAAGCTGGCGAATACGAGTAAATGAACTCTCTAGTGAATATGTAACCCTTAATTCTTAGAACTGAAAAGTATACAACTAACACTCTTAACAAGACATTCAGTTGTACTGATTTCTTTCTCCATCTTTTGTACAATTTAAACTAATTTTTTCCATTTAAAACTAACTAATCAATGAACAATCCTAAATAAAATATTTGCACAATTTTGGGATGCGCCACCAGGTTGTCACAGTCTGTTAGGATGATAATATTAGGACCAAAATAAACTAATTGAAAATTTAATCGTAATGATCAAAATCAACATTACCATCATTAGTCAAATCTGGCGCAGAGAAAGCAAAGGTAAAAGCAAGCCCTAGCTTACTGCTAAAACAATCGAATGATTGGGTAGTAATTGTTTAGTGTTGATTGGCACTAGACACTCTGAGCAACTCTTCGAAATACTCCTATTCCATCTTTAACAGTAATTAATAGAAATAATGAGGATATGTATTTCTGTGGCAATTTTTATCAACTCTGGCTTTTAGGTCATCTTTATTTTCAGCAACATGGTGCAAATTTTCTGTTTGATTCGAAATTAAATTAAATTTTTAACAGTTTTGTAATATTCAAAACAAAGCAAGTATTTTTGGTTTAGTTAGAACAGAGTACTGAAAAAGGTAATCTAAATACCTCCTGAAACATTGCAATGCTCCTAACCACAGGAAACTATTGACAGACAAGTCGTCTGACGGTGGTCCTTCTTTTAGGAATATTACACAGTTTATCAAATTATATCTAAACGAATTTTTTATGCCGGTAATGATGAAACTATCCAAACCCTTCTCTGCGCTTCAGGTTAGCAAGTTTGTTTTCTTAATGAGCGACAGCAAAAGTTTGTGAAAGAATCGATTTACATAAAATTTCTTAAAACAAAAAATTCTCCTTGTTTAAAAACCATCTAAAATGAAATTTTTGTTATTGTCAAACAAAATTAAATATATTCATTATATATGTATGTATGTTGTTTTTTTAGATGTATAGAACTTAATGTTCGCAACACGGCCATTTCGTCAGCTGCCAAGTGATTTATGTTTGAAGTCGCTAGTCTACGCCAATAAGCCCGAAACGATTGACCACTTGGAGGACAACATTCGCCGCGTTATTACTAATAAACGGCAGCAAATGCAAAAAAAAAATTGGAAAAAGTCAAAAGGCACCTCCAGATTAGAATACGTCCGAGCCTGTCATAAGCCATATTTCATATTTTAATGTCATGTCAATTTTAAAAAAAATCATATTTGTTGTAGTCCATTTCAAAGTTCTGTACATCTAAAAAAACACAGAACCATGATTTTCAAAATAAATTTCCACAATTTGGAAGCGTTCTTCTGGCTTCAGTCTATTCATAAAGGTTAATTGAATTGAGGGTGCTGTAGCTTAGTTGAGTAGCGCATTTGATCATTAAACAAGAGTTGGTATTTGTTGCCTAGGTTCGATTCCCAGCCGCTGCCACTCAAAAACAACATCAGTTTCTGATATTTTTTAGTTTTCCATCCTATCATAACTAAAATTTAGCGCACAGCGCCCTGCTTCGGTGGTATAGCATTTAAACGCCACCAATATAAAACAATTACAATAATGGCTATAAATCAAGCTTTGATCAATGCGCCTACTCACCGCCAGAGGCGCTGCAATGCTGTACTAATTATAAACATAACGCGCAATTACAGTGTTGTCAATGAAAAGCTTTTCTTTACTTTCATCGATCCTAATCTTCTTCTACCTATCTCTTTCCAAAAAAAGTAACACAATTAATTAATTAATATATAGGCATATTAATTGCCTGAGTCTTACTTCTCTTTAAAAAAAAATTAAAAATGTATACAGATTCTTTTAAACTGACGTTTGCAAAAGTGACGTTTACAGTGGATACACTGTATCTACTTCAATTAACCCCATTGCTAGATAAGGATAGTTATACATATTACTTATGATGGTATTATATATGTGGTACCACTTTGACAGCTGACAAAATGGCTGCCATTTAAAAAAGTGTTGCCAACTGAATATTCTATACACTTAAAACAACCAGCCTACACTTGTAAACTTGTTTTGTCTCTCCATTAAACTTATCACTGGGTTTATTCTCCTATTCATTAGGGAAATATACAAAAAAAAAACAAACCATTGCATTTAGAAATTTTTAGATATGAAAAACAAATTTTCCATTTCATATTTTTATATTATTTTGCTCACACACAAAAGACGGTTTTTTCAGTTTTTTTTCTAACTGCATTTTTCATTAAAAATTTAGCTTGACAACGTAAAATACTTATCAATTTTAAATTGTTTTTTCTTTTGTTTGTTTAAATTTTATTAAAATAAAAATAACATTAAATAATTGATAAACATTTTTATATAATTATTCATTTTATTCAATTCATTTTATGTTTTAGGGGAGAAAAAACAAAAAAAAAACATCACCTGATTTAGTAAAAACCAACAAACAACCAAACAACAACAATGTATATTTTTTGTACTAATAAATTATTAATTTGCCAAAAAAATATAATAATAATAATAATAATAATAATAAAATAAAGGCAAATAATGCACATAAAATGGTCAAGGTTTAATATAGATTTAAATAAATAATTTAAGAACAGTGAGGGTGAGAAGAATTAGAAAAATGTTTGTTTTAAAAAGTTTCGAATCGGAATTCAATATTAAACAGATTCATTTAACTCAACTCGTTTTTAATTACTATTTAAATCATTCAACTTGATTGATTTTAAATCGCATTAAAATACGTGATTTTATTGTACGAGGTCTGATCAAAAAATAACCGTTAGTTTAAAATTTCGTGAGTTACGTATGTTCGATTTTCGTATTTATTTCTGTTCTGTTGGTACACATGTCTGTTATACATGTTGGTAATGTCAGCCATTTTGGATTGTCAGTTTGTTTTTGACAGATAAAAAGGTTAGTCGTGTTTTGGTGTGCGCTTCGTTCGATTCTTTCTTATCGAAAAAAATGGATCAAAGAAACTGTATTAAGTTTTGTGTAAAGAATTAAATTAAATGCGCAAGGACATTTGAAATGTTGACTGTGGCGTTTGGCGAGTCTACTATGAGCAGAACACAAGTTCAATTGTGGTATAACCAGTTTAAGGAAGGCCGCGAAGATTTCAATGGTCGCCCGAGCACGTCCAGAACCGATGAAAACATTGAAGCTGTGAAGAAAATCGTCGGATCAATTTCAGAGAGGTTGCTGATGATGTTGGCATATTGTTCGACTCATGCCTAACAATTTTTACGGATGTTTTAGGCATGAAACGTGCGGCAGCCCATCATCCTAATAGAAACGTCCAGAAGAGACAAGACCGAAAAAATCACGTCAAGTTCGGTCAAATACGAAGGTTTTGCTCACTGTTTTCTTCGACTGCATTGGCGTGGTGCATCATGAATACTTGCCACAAGGAAGTTATGCGCCGTTTGCACGAAACAATTCGTCAGAAACGCACAGAATTGTGAAAAAAACAATCATGAATTTTGCACCTCGATAACGCACCAGCTCACACATCGATGCTTGTGCGTGAGTTTTTGGCCAAAAACAAAACCGTTATCATGCTGACTTTTTCCTCTGCCCAAAACTGAAGACACCGATGAAAGGAAAGCGTTTTGCTACGATTGAGGAGATAAAAGAAAAATCGAAACAGAAGTTGTTGGCGATACCAAGAAGTGTTTCGGAAATTGAAAAAAAACGCTGGCATAAGTGTATTATATCTGAGGGGGATTATTTTGTAGGGGACTAGATAGTTATTGATAAAGATATAAATACGTTTATGAAGAAACTCAAAATAACAGTTATTTTTTTAACAGACCTCGTATGTGGATGTTGTTCCCACATTTAGTTGCATTAACATAATGTAGTTTTTCTTAAGTTAATGTCAGTTGTACATTGATATTATCGCCTATGTTCTATATAGTGAAATATGAAGTGAAACTAAAATCGTTTTCAAATCAACATAGAACATTTCACGGCGTTCTAGAAACAGAGTGAAACTTTTTTTCTATTATAAACTGGAAATTTTAATTTAAATGATCTGAAACATTTTCACTAATTTTTTTTAATATAACTACTAAACACAAACTGCGAAGCTCTTCGGCAGAAAACACCTAGAGTCTTTGGCGGGAATCGAACCCGCAACCCTCTGACTGATAGTCTGGCACACTATGGCCTAGTCTATCGGGGCACACATAGAATTGAATTAAAAAATTAAAAAAAAAAATTTACCATCATACGTTCCTCAAAATAAGTTACAGTAGAGTCCTTCGGGTGAAAATTCACCCTTTGTAAGAAACGTTTTATTTGACCGAACTATGCCCACAATAGTGTTTTTTTTTCAGCAACTGAATTGCAAGATCATATGGCGTAAATAAATTGTCACATGTTATATTTCGTTCTTTTAAATCTTTGATAAGGTCCAGAACTACTCTTTGGCCTTGACGTTTTTCGGGAGCTGACTTACCAGTATATACTTGCAAATTCCACGCAAAGTTTGTGACACTGTCACACAGACTCCAAAGTTGTATGCCATATTTGGCAGGTTGTTGAAGGTATATACTGTTTAAATGAACATCTTCCTCGGAATCCCAATAGTTGCTCATCAGCAGTTACGTGTTCATGTGGGGTATAAATGCGTTGTTGATTATCCACCCATTTATCCGATAGCTCTCTAATTGGAGCTAATTTATCACGAGCTCTGCGTTCAGTTCTGCTATTTTTGTCATCAAATCGAATAACTCTACATAGTTTTCTGAATTGCTTCAATGACACCGTTAATCGGAATATAGGTCTTCCTGTTTCTTCATTCCACAAGCTCTCTAGTGACTCATCATGTGATTTATATACGCCAGCCAATACTAGTAGGCCAAAATATGATTGTATTGAGATACCATCAATATCGTGCCAATTATTTAAATAAACACGAAACCCCTCCACATTTGTATAATTTACTAGTTATAATTTTCCGTAAAGTTTCCGAAAAACATGCCAAAAATGTCTTCTTTATACTAGCGATGCGACTACAAGCATAAAGAGTTACACCAACTTGTTCCCGAATAATATTTTCTGTACATTTTTTTACTTTTTTGAACTTAGACAAACTGCTATGGCTTGTTTGAACAGTATTAAATTCTTCTCCATCACTATCATTATTAGAAGAATGCTATAATATTTAATAATAATTATGCGTTTTTCCTAATGGGTGATATTTCACCCGACTTTGAAGTAATTTTTCAAATATTTTCGAAATGAATAATTATTTCTAGAAAATTTTTATTTTTTTTTTAAGTTTTTCAAGTTACAAAATAAGAAAATGATTTAATTTATTTTAAGTAAAATTTGTAAAATTTAAAATGGGTGCAATTTTACCCAAATATCGTATGTGGTTTAAATTAGAACTCAAGCTTAATGAAGTTTGTGTATCTGAAATTGAGTGGATCGTTCTGGGGCAAAATTACAGCATTCGATATCGAGTAAAATTCATCGCAATTTTCTTTTTTGAGATTATGGCAAGAAATTTAGTACATTTTATCATAATTTCGATATCGAAATCATATTTCGATTCGATAGCTCATTCGATCACGAATGCGATAATTTGACGCCTGAGCTTTATATGTTGCCAGAAAGACGAGAAGAGATCGTAGCCAATACTTTAAATAAATTTATACATTTGTTCAAATGTTTCGTAACAAAAGCTAAAAATTTGAAATTTTGCATTTTTAAGTTCACAGAAAAAAATAAAAATGAGTTTCAATTAAAATATTTGTGAAATCAATTAAAAATTTAATTGAAATCGGACCTGTAAACAAAATAATAGTACCAATTAAAAAAAAATGTGAGATTTAATTGAAAATATCAGAAAAATCAGAAAAAGTAATTGAATCAATTAAAATTTTAATTGAAAATTATTTTAAAATCAATTAAAGGTTTAATTGAAAAAAACATGATGTTTTTTCTGTGTACTGTCTTATTATTTAACTTTAGATTAACCCTTCAATTTAAAATTTTCCCTGAATTTTAACATTTTTAATTAAATATTTTTAGCTGTCCACAAACTAATAATAATAAAACAGCCAGCCATAACGACTAAATTCAAGGTAAAATTTTTAAATAGAATTCTGGGCACATGTTGAAAATATAAAAACAAATGTATGGTTTTTTATGGGTTTTGCTACTTCCCATTTAGATTTATTGAAAAATGTTTTTTTTTCTGTTTTGTTGCTGCTCTTATTGTTATCTGCTCTAACAACAAAAGAAGGAAGCAGGACTTTAAAGTTGTTTTAGTTGTTGTGTTTTTTTTTCAATGAATTGCAAACAGTTTTCTAAAAAAAAAATGCTGCTACCAAACTATCTAGCAAAACAATATATTTAACTTTTACGCCATTTGAACAACAACAGCACAAGCAGCAGCAGCAATAGCAACAGCAGTAAAAACTAGCAATAACTGCAAAAAATATGAGCAAAAGGGGGGACATAAAATGAGTAATAAAAGAAAACTTTCAAATGTGGCAACAGGGACAAAAAAAGTTAAGGTATATTTAGGTTAGGCAGAGGAGCTACACAATGAAATATTAGAAATGATAACAACTTCAGAAACTACTAATTTTTAGCTTTACAGATTATCGAAATTTTTAGTATTATATAAAAAATTTTATAACTTTTGCTAAATTTCTGTTATTTATATCTTCATATTAAACATAATTCGAGACAGACATTCTTTTTCAATACTGAAATTGATCGCAGCTTAGCATTTTCTTAGCAAATTTGATGTTGCCCTATTTCTTTCAAATAACGAAAATCTTTCTTCAACTGCAACACAGTGCAATTATTATCAAAACTAAACCCAAAAAAAAAATATGCTAGTAAATGTGAATATACACAAAAATGCATAAATATGCAGTGAAGGATGCAATATTTCTTTTTTTCATACACTTACATACTCGTACATGCAATCTATACAATATAGAGAGACAAAAAGTAACAATAACAAAATTGCATACAATTGTTGAAGTAGAAAAATATATTTATTGTTATTTTTTGTTCTTGCAATAGGAAAAATAAACAATATCATATTGTTAGATACCAGTTGTACACATAAAAACACACAATAGAAGCTTGTATATAAATATGTTCGAACAAAAAAAAAATATCCTTAAAACACTTAAAAAAAATAATGCTACACAATAACATATGAAAAAAGGACATGCACAGACATGTTTACCAAAATTGATACCAGAGAATTAAAAGTGCTTTTGCTAACCTAGATTTAAAATTCACTTATTTATATGTACATACCTACATATATACAATATACATACATTAGGGTGGCTATTCTTTGTTGAATTTGTATATACAGGAAGTTTTGCTTTACTTCTTTAACTAGAAAAAAAAATCCATTGCTCAGCAAAGTTTATTGTAGATATGTTCCATCATTTCAATATGCGAGACATGGTTTATGTGGTTCTGAGTTGGTGATTTTGACTCCGAAGACAAAGATCACCCAGTTCAGCTAAAAAAGTTTGACAGCCAAGGCATTACTCCCTGTAAACCCTTGTCGAACTCAACAAAACCATGCAATATCATTGGAAGCTACTCAAACATTAATATTGAATAGGCTGTTGCACTAAATACATTTAAATTAAAAAACATTTACCTTTTTAAACATTCTCATACTAATTCCAAGTACAAAAGAGAAGCAAAGCAAATAAATGTCAAAAAAAACCCCCAAAGGAAAATTTTATTCTTTTTATACTCTTTGTATTTACTCATTCTTGCTCACTATATGTAAAGTATTTTTTTTTTTTTTGCTAATATACTGTAGTATTTTGCAAGGTTCTTATTTTACAATATGGGTATTTTAAGCACTAAATGCAAGCAATGGTTATGGTTGTTTAATTTGTATTTTGCATCGTTGTGATCTTTCCCATGAAATAAATGAACTAGAAGATTAATGGATAGATAATGGACATTAAAATAGAATATTAAACAATTGAATTTTGAAGTTATTTTTATTTTGTTTTAATAAAATTTAATTTTTCATTTTTATAATTTTTTTTATTTTTAACACGCATATCATTAGTTTAAATTCCAAAAAAATGTAACTAATATTTAAAAAAAAAATGCCTAACTTAGGCCAAAAATGCTTAGTACAAAAATGTCTATGAAAAAGTTGCAGTTTTTAATTATTTCCGATAAAAATACAAAGACATTTTAATTAATAAAAATATTAGAATTTGATTCTATAATTCCATTTTAATATGCAACATTACATATTTTGCATTTCAACTAACGATATGCTTTTTCTTTTTAGCCTTTTTCTTCTTTCTCCTGTAATATTTTTTCAATTTCATACAAATAAAACAAAACTTGCAAAATACTCGAGTATTTCAAGAACTAGTTTAAGAACTGACTCTCCAAACACGTGCATATTCGTACTCTTTAACACTTATTGTATTTATTTAGTACAAAGACAATATTTATTGTGTTTGTATTTTATAAGAGAAAGAGCATTTTACTTTGTAAAGAGAAGATCAAATAAAGCAAGTCAACGCAAAAAAGTAAATGTATTTATATATTTGTTTTTTTTTTTGTACTTTTGCAACAGCCTATTTTGCGGCTAACTTTAGCTTATTTTAGTTTGATTAAGCTGCAAAATTTTAAATTTAACATTGGGCATATTTTATTTAGCATTTCTTAATAATATGTTTAACAATTTTTAGCATTTTAAAATTTAAGAATACTAATTTAAATTCTGTTCAAAATAGCTTGAAAAAAACATGAACATTTTAAAGTAAAAAAAAAATGTTGCAATTTTTTTACAAATTACAACTCTTGACCTTCATATGAAGCCAATAAGTGAAAAAAAACTCAACTGTAGAATTTTGGAAGCAAGTTTGTGAATACAAGAATGCGTTTTATGAAAACTCCCTTTCATCTTTTGTTATAAAGAATTAAGTTTTGCCATTTAGTAATTCAGAAGTTAAACATATATTTATTGGAAAGTCTATAAAAACCAAGTTGAAATATACAGTCGGTCAAGCCCGATCATATTTATATGGGAGCTATGACTAATTATTGACCGATCTGCACAAAATTTGTATTAGGTTTCATATACAACTTATTTGTTTCAAAATTTATTTGTATACGTTTATAAATCACACATAAATGACCGATGCATCCCTATTTCGAGATGACATTTGAATGAAGGCTAAGAGATATAATGAACCAATTTCAACCATAGAAATATCTTAAAAATTGCGACCCTTACTTTGCGTGGATAGCCATTAAATCGAATCAGAATCAGAGCCTACTTTAAGGTGGGTGTTAGACTTATATTTCTTTGGCGTTACAAACATCAGCCCAAGCCTGGGTATAATAAACTAAGAAACGTAATTATTTCAAATACCATAAATTCTATCCTTTATATTAGATGTGGATTATAAAGATTAAATAAAAGTTTTCAAATTACAGAAGACTTAATTAAATCCTGATACAGTAAAAAAAATAATAAAAATTAGTTTGAAAATTACCCAAAAGATGAGTTTTCTTGTCCATATGTTCTAATAAACAGAGTTTTCGGGTTTGATTAAAAAAATCACTCAAAATTTTGAGAAATGTCTGAAATCTTATTTATTTGAGTCAATACAACGTTGTATATAATGCAATGTTTAAAGATGATTTCATGTAAATATTGACCTCACCAACGCCTCAAATCGTTCATTTGCTGCGTAAAATGTTGACATACTGTCTACAACATAACGACCTATATCTCACGATTCAATATTAGCTGCCGGTTGTGATATTCTCCCCATAGATATGAGCCTTAACATAGGCCCAGAAAAATATAGTATAAAGGCGTTAAATCGTACGATCTAACGTGGAATAAACTGTTCCACGAACTCGCTTCTTAATTGGGCCATTGTTTCGTGTGCTGTGTGGCATGTGGCAACGTCTTGCTGAAACCACAGGTCAGCCAAGTTCAGCTCTGCCATTTTGGGCAAAAACAAAATTATAATCATCGCACGGTAGTGCTCGCCATTGACAGTAACGGGCCATAATCCAAACCAAACAGTGCATTATTTGGGCATGCATTGGCAGTTTTTGCAATGCGGCTGCTCTTCACACCAAATATCACAATTTTGCTTGTCAACGTATGCATTCAACAAGAAATGAGCAACGTAGCTGAACACAATTTTTCGATAAAAAAAAAAGTGGATCTTTACCTTCTTAACCGCATGAATTTAATAATCCGTCTGTAAGTCGATTCCTGGCTACAGTAGCTGAGCTGCCAAAAACAGTATTTCCAAAAATAAAGTTGCTAAAAAAGCCACCCTTTGACTGTTACAACCTATTTATAAAGAAGCAGTTGGGAAGTTTTGCCACAACCGACTTATAAACTAATTTGGCATGATTTGTTCTTGGCTTTAAAAGATGAGAGCAATTATTTTTGCGTGACATTAATATGTTGCCAGAAAGATGGAAAAAGATCGTGGCTAAAAAATGTTTCAAAATAAAAACAAAAACATCATCAAGAATCCCTGATTTTTAAGTTACACTCAGTAAAATAACGAATATTTAAATTAGCGAAGCATATAAACTATCAGGTATGTGATGGAAAGCGATCGGTTTTAAAAGAAAATCGATAATAAAAAACGTACGTTTTATTGTAAGATGTGATCAAAATCGAACGGTTTTATTTTCCATTTTTGTTTATTTTGAAATTGTTTCAAGTGAAAATAACAACTTTGGTTAAAAAATTAAAGTTTTTTTGAAGTCTTATATATTTATTTTTTGGCCAAGGTCTGAAGTTTTTCTATATTTGTTTCCTATATAATTGACGAATGCTTCAGCCCCATTAAATAGGCAGGAAAATAGGTTCAAATAGGTTCTACATATTTTTCAAAGGTGGACCAAGCTTATTTAACTGCTGAACGAAAGTTTGCAAAGCCTTTCTACTTTAACTCTATCTTCATGAACATTTTGTTTTGCCAGTTGTGGGTGTTTTGCAATAAGCTACCATGAAGTAGTTGTATGTTTTCCCCTGAAATTTTTTTTTAAATATATATATATACATATGTACGAGTATGTACATATTTTAAAGTACATTTTACATTTTTGTTTAAATATTTTCCAACTATTTGATATTTGAGCTTAAATTTCCTTTTTTTTATTTAAAACGTACACAACAGTCTTCTCGGTTTAAAAAAATAATAAACAGTGAATTTTCGTCTTTTATCACTTTATCTTTTATCCATTTCTTATTCTTGAAGCTCTATCGTGATTTCAACAGACGGACGGACATGACTAGATCGTCTTAGAATCTTATAAGGACCATTATCTCAATGTGTTAGAGATGGAATAACAAACGCAATATACCCCCCCTCTTTTTGGTGGTGGGTATAAAAATTGTGGAGTTGTATGTGTTGGATTTTTTAAACTTTTAGCATTCATTTATTGTTTGTTTTTAAAAATAAACAACAGTTTCTTTGGAACTATGATGCTACGTTAGATAATTGTTCAAACCATTACAGTGTTATTAACATTTCAACTGCTACTATTCCTTTAAACTCGCCAAATATTTTCTCTTTTCGAATAAATGTTAATACCTACTGGTCCTTAAAATCCAGCCTAACTAGCACTTCCCACACATTACATGTTGACCTCATTACGAAATCATTTATATATTTTTCCGCAAACCCCTACACACTCTAAACAAAAAAAAAATTATTTTTGTTCACATTTTAATTTATGACTTTTGTATAAAAAAAGAAGGAAAACATCTAACCAAGCAACCAGCCAGCCAGCCAGCCAGTCAGCCAGTTAATTTGCAATATAATAAACAGTTTGCCTGATCCCTTTATCAAGTGCTTGAGGTCCGTGCGTGCGTGTGTGTGTTTAGTAACCTCCACCCTCACAACAACAGCAACAACAATTTTCTTTAATTAATCAGTTTACTCAAATAAATTAATTAAGTAAACGCATTTCTATTTATAATTACAGTACATACCCACTAAGTGTACTTATCAACAACAACAGCAACAAAAACAGAATGTGAACTCAAAGTAATCACCACACTCTTACAAAACATGCTCTAGAACATTAGGGCGGTACTAATTTTCAACTTAAGGGATTTTCGTTGCTATTAATAAGCCAAATCGTATAATGCTTTAGTCCCGGTTTACATTATGAAATTTTTGTCGCTGCGATTCTTGTCGTATCTTTTTTAAAATTGTATTTGCGTCTACATTGTGAGATTTTTGTTGCAGCGATTTTTTGTGGATGTATACATACATGTGTGAAAATAAAAAAAAACAACGAATGAGGCAACAAAGCGTCCCAGCAAAACATATGAGTCCGAAAAGAGTCTTTTCTGCCACCTTTTTCGGAGCGTTAAAGCTCTTTATGAGCCCAAAAAACAATCATAATTGCTCCAAAAATCTTCAGGAAAGAGGGTAATTACGTTCGAAAATGGTCCGTCAGAAAGAGCTCTTAGATAATGTCAGAAAAAGAGTCTATTATGAGGTCTTTTTTTGGCGCTGTGTAATCTTGTTTTTATCATTCTTGTGTGTTACAGCTATGTTTTTTTTTTTTGTTTAAAGCACAAATAACAGGACAACAACGCTTTGGTACACACATAATTAAGTGAATTTCTGAGTCATACTGCGTGCCGACTCAGGACAGTAACAATTTCGCTCCGAAAATGCTCTTTAGTTGGACTCTTTTCTGACTCCTTTTTTCGGAGCGCTCCGAAAATGCGCTTTTGTTGGACTCTTGTCTGACTCCTTTTTCGGAGCGCTCCGAAAATACTCTTTTGTTGGACTCTTTTCTGACTCCTTTTTCGGAGCGCTCCTAGAATGGTATGCTGGGGTGTCTCACGAGTACATGCATATGTGTACCACTTTTAATACCACTCACCGCTCTCGCCAACAAAGCAAGAATCGCAGCGACAAAAATTTCATAATGTAAATATTATATTAATACAGTTTGTTTGATAGTTTTTTTAATGAAATTTTCAGAGATTGTCTCGGATTTTTGCTCATATCTTCGTTATTTATGGACGGATTTTGCTGATTTTAAATAGCAAACTTCTCGAAAGCATGTTTGACAGAATTATTAAAGATTTGGATCCCAAAGATATCTGGGGACTTCAGAAAATTGATTTCAACAGACAGACCGACGGACATGGCTTAATAGACTCCGCTATCTATAGGGATCCAGAATATATATACTTTATAGGTTCGGAAAATTATATTGTGGAAACTACAAACGGAATGACAAACTTATATATACCCTTCTCATGAAGGTGAAGGGTATAAAAACAAAGATTTAGTTTTATTTTATTTGATACTGTTTGATCTTGCAAAACTCTTGTATGAATAAACAAAGTCAAACAAATTTGTGCTAAAACAAGTGGTAACACTTTTTTGAGTAAATATTTGCCTTGTGTGGCCATAACTTTACTCTTTCCAATACAATACAAATTTGAATGATTTTTTATAAAAATTCTTTGTTTTATTGAGAAGCCTTGAATTTACCTTCATATAGAAGAAACAAACTCTTAAAATGTTTGGTTTTGAATTTGGAACCAAACAGTAATTGTATTGATTCCTACAGCTGTTGTTTGAATTAAATATTTGATTTTGAAAATAATTAAAAAAAAATATTAAGTTTTACATCCAATAATTGGAATTTCTATTTAACATTTAATTTATGTTTAAATATTGCTTTTTTAAATACAATTTTTAAACTCTAAACATGTGCAGATTTTGCAAAAAATTTCATCGTTAGGTTTTTAGATTATGGAGCACAATTCTAGACTTTGTGAGCATTAAAAATGCAAAAAGTGCATCTTAAGGGTCAACCTAATGCACACGGATACGGATATACAGCCGCAAAACAAACGTTATACTACAAATGCAGTGCATGAAAGCGTGGGGGTGCATTTACTGTATGTGCAGAAGTACTTGTTAGTTTATAAGTCTGGTCTGATAAAGTCTCGTCTTTTGGTTTGCGCTCGTAAACATCATAATTTGTAATAAATTTGAAAACAAACTACAACAAGTATCCATAGAATTACATGCACAATAAAGCTCTACATGCCCCACTTCCTTTGAATCTTCAACCACTTGAAATAAATAAATGCATGTGTGTGTATGAACAATTACATACATGGCTTTAAGAAAGTGTGAGAGAGTAAGTCTGAGGGGCTAGGAAAGGCAGAAAAGTGAAATTGCACTGTTTCTTAAATATTTTCTAGCAAATTTTCTTGACGGGCACAACTTGCTTAACCATTTGGGAAACGGTGTAATTTATCTGCTGCTATAGTTTGTTGAAGCGGTGAAAAATTAAATAATATAATAAAATTAAAAGAACTTTCTCATAATTTCCTCATTTGTAAAAACTATGTATAAATAACTGGAAAACAATCTCACGCTTTAGCAATTAAAGGGTTTTTTTTTTTAGTCTGCTACCAAGTGCATAAAAGAAGGCTTAACTAAGAATTCTTAACAGGGTTTGGTTGTAAGGTGGGGTAAGTTATTTTAATTTACTTTTCTTTTCAATTTATTTATTTGTTTCTCACTCTCTCTCTCTCTCTGTCTCTCTCTCTCTCAAACTCGTAAATAGCTTTCAGTGAATATTTTTAAGTTTTAAGCTGAAATATTTTGTAGATTTTTTCATTATACTTTTTACGAATTTCATTTATGCTTCTTATTGTTTTATGATTGTGTTTGGCAAGATATTTGTATGTCAGGGTATGACGGTAAATTTGCGTAAAACCACATTTGAAAGCAATAAATTTAAGTTTTTTTTTTCTATTTTTTTTTTTTTTTTGTTGTTTTCTTGGTCTTTTTATGCTGAATACGCAATTTTCTTACGTTTTATTGTTATTTTGGTCTAGATAAGTTTGTGTTTTATGGGGAAAACAAAATTTAAGTATGTATGTATATGAAATTCGTTAATAAAAACTTCAGTTTTTAATTTAGATTTTTTGGGAAACAAGTTAAAAAAAAAAACAAAACGTTTTGCTAAGAAATGCAAGTTCAGAATAACAGAAAAGTATGTTTATGAAAATATATTCAAGAAACGTAGCAAACAAACTAAGACTCATAAGATAGAAATTTTACACAATTTTTTAATTAAACAATGATTTATGAAGAATACTGTAGAGGTAAAGGTATGGCCAAGAAATTCGGCTGATAACACAGGATATGGGAAGCCAGTAGAATTTAACACTGGCCCAACATGTTTTGTGTATTAATAAAAATTGTTGTTGGGTTATCTACATACTTGAAATGTAAATTGTTGTATGAGAATGAAATTCTACCAGCGGGAAAAAGATACTGTAAGAGGCCTTCTAATTTTGATATGCAAGACAAAGATCGTTCTGGACAGCCAAAAAAAAAAAAAAAGTATAAAGGTCAAGAATTTAAGGCATTACTCCATGAAAATTGTCGTCAAACTTAACAAGAGGTTGCAAAATCATTGGGAAGCAACAATTTCAAAATGTTTGCGAGAAGCTGGATTCCTTCAAAGTCAGGGAAATTGGAAACCTTGCAATATTTTGCATGTCCGAAATGTAGCTTATAAAATCGGTTTTGTTAAAATCCTTTTTGTTTCGAATCAATACTTGCGATTAGAAATAGGTCCTTTACGTTAACCCAAAGCATAAGAGATTGGTAACCAACCGCAGCGACACCAAAGCCAATTATCCTTGCTGTTATAGTAATACCCTGTATTTAATGGGACCAAAACGGTCCCATCTACTATGAGCTGCTAAAATCTTCCCAGACCATCACTAGTAAGGTTTAGGTTTAGCCTCACCCGCCTTATAGTCCAGACCTTGCCCTGTCCAACTACTATTTGTTTCGATCAATGCAAAAAGCTCTCTGTGGGAAACGCTTCATTTGGGTTGAGCGCTGTGGGCCCCATATGTTGCCAGAAAGTTGTCATAGCTAACAATGGCCAAAACTTACAATACCTTGAAATGTTTCAAAGTAAAAGCCAAAAATGTTTAAAAGTTGCGCAGTTTTTTTATTATACACCCAAACAAAATTTTTAGAATATCGTTTTTCAATTAATGCCTTTGTATAGTTAAACTATCAATTTTTAAGGAGTTGGGTTTTTAAATGACCCTACAAGAATTCACACGTTTTTTCGGTAACAAATACTCCATATTATCTCATCAAGGGAGATTTAGCTGAACCAAAAGAAACGTTCAACGTAAGGCTAGTAATCCTTGAACAAATTCTAGCTAAAGTATTGTTCACATAAATTCCGGACACATTACAGAAGTCGAAATATACAGTTGGGTAGCACAAATGAGTACATGTGAGCTCTTTAAAATAAAACTAATAAAGAAAATCAGAAATAATTTTTGTCATTTATTTTATAATTTATAAATCAAAGATAAAAGTATCAATTTTTATGAAAAAAAAACACAACGCAACGAAAACAACCCGCTTGTACTTAATTTTGCACCAAACAAAAACTTTAGGCAATGATAGTATTTTTAATACCTATTCCAAAGTCTGTTATTTCGTAAAACACTGCGTACACGCATTAGCATACTCTCCACCAATTTTTCAATTAATTAATATGACATAGCATCTCATCTGCGCTGAAACCGCTGCCAAAACTTTGTTCTAAAGGCTTGTAGTTAATCGATATTGTTCCAACAATTGTCCACAAAGTCTCATTCGGCTTGAGGTTGGGAATTATTACTGACCACGACATTAAAAGAAATTTCTGCTCTATAAGCTATTCGTTCATAGTTTTGGAAGTGTGCTTTGGGTCATCATCATTCATAGTGATGATATTTGGCGTCAGCAATATTATTTAACTTTGTATTGAAAAGACTAAATTTGGATTCGTCTGACCAGTGTCCATGTTCTGTAACAGCTGCGTCGAGAAACTTGTCGATTAAAATGTGTGAAATGAAACAGAAATGTCATTCGTTCATAGTTTTGGAAGTGTGCTTTGGGTCATCATCATTCATAGTGATGATATTTGGCGTCCCAATATTATTTAACTTTGTATTGAAAAGACTAAATTTGGATTCGTCTGACCAGTGTCCATGTTCTGTAACAGCTGCGTTGAGAAACTTGTCGATTAAAATGTGTGAAATGAAACAGAAATGCCATATTTTGAAACGCTGTCGCGTAAGAAAATTGCTTGTCAGTTTACAGAAAAAGTGTGTCTGTAAAATTTTTGTGAGAAAGGTTTCCGCTTTGAACTGTCAAATAAAATCGCTGAGAGATCTAATTTTAGAATTTTCTTTTAGTAAAACAAAGTTTTCTTTTTTACACCACGAAACTATTTTTATATTATTGAAAATTATTTTGTAAACAACAAACACTAATGTTCTACCACACATTATTCTGTATAGCCGACGGTTGTATTTTTGCCGCCGTCGTTGAATATTTTTAAATTTTACTACATTTTTTTCGCCGTCAACGATCTGTGTTTAGCGGTATCAAACACTAAAATTTCTCATCGGCTTTGATTTGTATATTTTGACATTTCTAACGTAACGACATGAGTTACAGACACATTCTTTTCTCACTTTTTGAGAAACCGTGGTATATTTTGTTTCACATCTTTTCGACGCGGGAAGTTTTCACTAAAGTTACAGAACATGGGCACGTGGAACACGTTTTCAGTCATCTGTTGAGCTGTAACCAATATGGCGTAGGGCTAATCTTGATATCCATCATCTAAAGGATTTGCCTATGGCTATAGAAGCATCTTGTCTTCATTTGTGTTATCTTGAGACGTGCGTTCGCATTAGTTAATAGCTTTCTGGGACAACTGGTTTGTGGTTTGGGAAGAATAAAATGCCTTTTTTGAACTCTTCTAATCACTGATTGTGTTAAGTTCCTCTTGGAAGAGATTTTTTTTGTCATTGCTACTATATTTTCCTTAATGGCTGTTGACAGTTTATTTATTCTTTATTATAATATGTGTTATAATTTTGATTTGAGTTGGATAATTTGCAAAAAGTGTTTACCACATGCATTTAAATTATTATACGACAAACTAATGTTTTTTATTTATTTTTTTTTTTTGAAATTCGTCAACTTTAACACACTTGTGTGCAAAATTGAGTACATGCATGTTTTGTTGTACAAATTGCCTATTTGCCGAAAATTATTATTTTGAATTTTGCATTGTAAATTATTTTGTTTAGCACTAAACCTGAAATATTTGACAAAAACCATTTAAAAAATGTCTTTATTATTTTTATATTTATACTATAAAAAGTACACAAGGCATAAGCATGTACACATCAGTGCTACCCACTGTAATTGTCGGAATATATTTGTATGAATCCTAAGCAATTTGAAATCGAAATTGCATATTAGTTCAATGATTGCAAACAAAGTATTATATATTGAGCTATTGTTGAGGGAAAGTTAAAGTTCTGTGGTTCTTATCATTGATAACACTGTGCTAGTTAAAAAAAATCGATAAGCGGGGCATCCAGTGGTGCTAACTGTTTTTTAGATTAGCTCTAATTTTCGATATATAGAGTTATTTAAAAAATGGAGGAGGAGGAGGCGTAATATATATTCGTGTAACTCGAAAACTGTTTAGTTTATTGAATTAGGTAAAAAAAACCGAAATTCGGCAACAAAATTATCTTTAAGAAGGACCAAAACTTTTTTTAGTCTCGAAAACTAGAGCTAACCTAAAAAACGGTGCACCACTATTTTCAGCGTACTCGATTTAGCTTTACTTACTAGGTGCCCCGTTTGTCGGCAAAACCAAGTGTCATAATCAAGCACAGTGTAATTATTAAAACTTTTATGCGACCAGATTTTATGTGCACAATAATTTCTGGTTTCTCTACTACCTTCATCTCCTTTCATACACACATTTCAAATGTTTATGCAGTTTATGCAAATCAAATCAAGTGCTTATACGTTTTCTCTTGCCTTCTCTATATTAAATCTTATTGTTTTTTAATTGAGCTGCATATATTTATTACGAGGAAATTTATTATAATTTCTTTTCCATGCTACACATATTTTTTGCATTTTCAGTGAAAATTATTAATTTAAGTTGAATTATTTTTCTTTTATTAACACAGCAAAGGAAATAAAACAGTACAAAAGTTTTTAATGAGTTTAGAGCGCAGATTTAAAGGGACAATTAAAATGGTCAAAGACCTAAGAAAATTATAATAAAATGGGATGGTAAAAATAAAAATATAAAGAACATTTTCTATTTTCTTGGACTAGCATTTGAAATTAAAAAAAAAATATCAAGTGTTGTTAAAGAAAAGTTTTTCTTTTAAAGTTTTCCTGACTGGGAAATAGTATAGAAAGGAATAAAATTAAGAATTTTAGATGGTAAACTAAAATTTAAATTTCTGAAAACGAGACAAATAAATTTTTGCCAAAGAAACTGAATTTGTTTAACCCTGCTGTTAGATTTAAAAAAATGTGCGTATCCTGTATGAAGAGACGATTTGCTCCAAATTACGTTCATACAACTTTAATCCTATTTTCGCATGCAATTAATAAAGTATATCGGTATAGACATTCATATTTTATTTATTTAGTAAAATGATTGTATGTAAAATTTGTACATGACAGTGAAAAAACGTAGGTCATGAATGACTACTCGTATTTGATGAAAATTTTGGTCGCCCAATTTTCCGTGCAATAATGTCTGAAGTTACTTTAAACATGATTGCAAGTGCGCCCCGCTTTGTTGCACGACATGTGCGAAGTAACGCCAAGTTTGCTCCTATTCGTGAGGTGTGGGAGCGTTGACATGTCGCTTCTTCATACGTTTTACAATTGCCATGAGAATATCACAATTGACGCTACATAATATCACAATTGAAAATACAGCCATATCTTGCAAAAACAAAAAAATGCAAAGCCAAAGAGAACCAAGGGCAGCGAGTTGTGTTGGAGCTAACGAAAGTACTAAAGGGGAACAATATAACAGGCGACAATTTATTTTCCTCTTCTGATTTAGTGAAAAAATTTTTAGGCACAGTGCGACAAAATAAAACAAACTCCCATTATACTAAGTTATATACGTATGCTTTCTGTGACATTGTAACATTGGTGTCATATGTCAGCCACAAAAAAAACAACTAACTATGTTGATAAGCTCAGTACACATAAAACTACTGCAGTTAACGACAGTGGAGCAAAGAAGAAGCCACAGATTGTTTCCTACTGCAATTCAACAAAATGTATGCTTTGACGCTTGTCGTCTACAGTTTCTACTGTTGTATTTCTTATAAGAGGAGTAGATACTGCTGACCAAATGATTGGCTCCTACACAACAAAGCGTAAAGCTATGTATAGACGGTCGTCAGATATTACAACGTTGTCAGATCTAGCAATGTGCTAGCAATGTACTGACATTGAAAAATTGTTAGCAAAAGATAAATTGTCAGTTCAGACGACTGTAAGAAAACTAACAATTTCATTGGCACACAATTGTCACACAATGAATTGATCTGTCAACCGAAATTGTCAGTTTACACGATTGCCAGATTGTTGTGTGGCATTGTCAAATTCGTTTTGCAGCGTTGTGTGTGTGTGTTTACAAGTTTTAAATATTGTCATGGAACAAAAAAGAGATATTGAAACCATTTTATCTGCACTCTATGAAACAGGATTCATCAAAAGATATGTCGCTATCCATTTTTTATTTTCCGTAATTTAATTCTTTAATTTTTTTACAATTTTTTTCAAAAATTTTATTAATACACACTTGTTGTTTATTTAATGTACATATATACAGAGTTGCATTTAGAAATAATTTCTATGAAAATGCTGCCATTGGCAGAAGCATAAACTTTGCACATATGACAATGAAAAATGTTTGACAATTGTCTTAAAACAATGACAATGACAAAAATTTGTGTTTACACGATTGTTAGATGTCTGATAATATTTTTGTCTTGCAATGTACTGAAAATGCTTTGTCTTACAACGTTGGAAGACAAAAATTTTAAGTTCACACGGTTGTTAGACATTTTCGGAACATTTTTCGGACAACGTTGTAATATCATACATAGCTTAATAATAAATTTCTAAAATAATTTCTCTGAAAATGCCGCCGTTTTCAGATGCATAAACTTTGAACATCTGACAATAAAAAGTGTTTGACAATTATATTACAACAATCTTAAAATGCAACAAATTCACACGACATTATAAGACAGTCTATACATAGCTTTAAACAAATAGATGGCCTAATATTGTATTCGCAAATCTGCTGGATATATGTAAATGCTTTGATACACTTTTCTGAGATCGCACCGGCTGCACAGTGTTTGTCAAGCGCCCATATAATGAAACGAAATAGATAACCACAACAACAGTTTTCAGCTAAATTATTGGCTGATATACAAACCTCATCTTCAATTTCCGTAAGCTCATGAAAAATTGCTTTTTCTAAAGCGGTTGACAAGCAAGCGGGGAATCTGTAGTTGCTGCAAGGCTAAATCTGGCATAAAATGTTTCAATTGCGAAAGTTTTTTTTTTGCAAAACAAACCGCAAGATACAGTGTATAGCATGTAAGGAAAAACAGTTTCAATAAAATAATATTATTCTGACAAATAAAGGCAACAAAAGCTTGTTGTTTTGTCTTATTTTGAATTGGAATATTCACTGGACCAAATGGTCCCTAATACTAGATAAGTAACTCTTTAATTCTTTCCGTACAGCTTTACGTTAAATATTTTAAATATTCTCAAAATATTGTTACAAACATAAAACACCTAAGACGTATCCTCAAAACAATATATTACACCGTGCAAAAGTTATAGAGATTGCAAAAACAAAAATTGCACCAAATGGTCCAATCTAGATTTCCAATCCAATCTAGATTTCTCCCGTTTGTATTTATTTCATATACATTTGAGTTTTACACATAATTTTCTCAAAATTTGTTAGATTTTTTATTAGCCGGCAAGATTTGTAATCAATTGTTGCTTTCTCATTGAAATTTTAAGCAAATATTTATTTGCTCAGCCTTATCAGTTATCATTTTTATACAAAAAGCCGCAACATCAACTTGAAATAATAATAAATAAAATATTAACATTTAACATTTAAATTAATATTATCACTGAAAAATTAGCCCGGCTGAAAATTTAATTATTCATGTGCTGACGAAAATAGAAATGACTAAAAAAAACATTAATTTGCGCCAGATGTTTCAATATTTTTTTTCTGTTTTGTTTTAGAGCAAGAAATAAAAACAAAGTAATTGGAAGGAAGAAATTATTCATGAAATTCTTATCAAATATAATTCTAATGAACAGTGTCACGTTGTCTACATAATATATTAAGTAGCTTCAGTTTGGTTTAAAGAAAATGTGTATATTTTTTTGGTTTTAACTTACCAATTGCATGGAAAGTTTGTAAAAGATCAAAAATCGTCACTTACCTAAAAAGAGAGAGAGAGCAAAAGAAAACATGTTATTAAGAGCACAAGATTTAAGAAAATTTTATAAAATATTCGCTGCGAAATCGAGCGCTTTTGAAAAACGTAGAATTAACAAATTGATGTTCTTCAAATATCAATGTTTGCTCTTAGGCAAAATTAATCGCTGCTGTTCCATAAATGGAATGAATGACTTCAAAAACAGTTGATTTTTAAAGAAATTGATATTCTGCAAATCATATGATTCTGTACATTAGAAGTGGATTCGAATTAGTAAGTCATGTGGATTCGATTTAGAGCACTTCAGAATATGTGTATACACGCAAAGAAAATATATAGTTGTGTATGTTTACCAAAAGTACTTCAACATTTTAAACCATAATTTTTAAAATATTATGGCCATTGTAATTATTTATATGATTTATGCAACTATAATATGGTTAAGTTACCATTCACTATTCACTATAGCAATCAAATGTTTATAGCAACTATGTAATGTTTATGGTGATTAGGTTTATGATGAAAAATTATACCATATTACGTTGTTCTCTATCATAATCCAAGAGCAACAAATTATTATAAATGCCTTCATCGTAAACATTTTTTTTTTATAACTTTTTATTATTTATTGAATTTGCCATATTTCCTTAGGCCTAACAATAAGTATTCAAATCTTAAAACTAAAATAAATCTAATTACTCTCTTACAAAGCATTAATTTCTTATTGGCTGTTAAGCTCTACGAAGCCTCGACTCTGTCTGGCTCTGAGCTATAATTCTAGCCAGCGAATTCGGGTGGGTTTGTAGCTTTTTGATGTAGTTCTCGCGGACCCTTCTGAATTCATCCTTTACCAATGGTACTTCTAGATCTCTGTAGATGTTTTCATTTCTTATGTACCATGGTCCTAAGAATTTTTGATTGGGCCCTCTGTATAATTTCAATACTGGTATTACTAGCTGTTCCCCACAGTTGGATTCCATATGTCCAAATTGGTTTTAAAATGGTTTTATACAGGATGACTTTATAGTCCAGGCTTAGCTTAGATTGGTCACTGATTAACCAGTGAAGGCTAGATGCTTTTAACTTCATGTGAAGTCTCTTGGTTTCTATATGACGACGCCAAGTAAAGCTGTGTTCACATTATGTGTATTTGTCATGTGGACTGTCACTTTTTCGCATGTGAAATTTGTACATATAGTCTGAACACCTTCAAACAATAGCATGTGTTATTTCTCTGTATGCAATACATATGACATTTTTGTATTTAGAACGAGTTCTATTTTCAAGTGACAAACCATCTGACATCAGCTGTTGTTTATAACCAAAATTTTGTGGCGGCAAAAATTAATTGAAATTTTAATAAATATATTTTATACCTAATAGTAAAACAAAAATACAAAAAAACTACACAAATTTATTATTTAAAATAGAGGGGAAACTTGAAAAGGAGTTAACAAAAGTAAGTACATATGTATGTGACATAACCAATATATGAGCATGTAATTAATAAACCGTATGTAAAACTCAAATTTTGACATACACATGAAATCACATATGGGTAGAAAAGTGGCATTCCACATGACAAATACACATAATGTGAACACAGCTTAAGTCTTCTATCTAAGTGAATACCAAGGTATGTAACACAATCGGACTGAGGTATATTTACATTATTAAGTGTGACAGGTGGACATGATTGTCACAAAAATATACATAGTTACTACAATGGTATACATGATTGTAGTAATCATCTGAATCGTAACTTATTTATGATTGCGGTAACCATAAAGGTGCTTGAAAAACTTGTAAAAATTTTGACATTGTTGTGGTAAACATAGTTTTTCGCTGTGTGTACGCTTTAAAAACGCAAACGTTACATGCATTCGTTTTACAGAACTGGAAAAATTGTTTAAACGCAAAAAAAATTATCAAAAAGACAGTGGGGAGTCAAAATGAGTACATGTGCATGTTTGTGCCTTGTGTATTTTTTATTACATAAAAATAAAACTACTACTATCTTCATCAAAAAAAAAGACCTTAAGCTTCGATTACAAATACTATAATTAAATATTTGGTTGGTTAAAAAGTAGTTTAATAAAAACATCAGATTAAGTTTAGTTTTTGAATTTTAGTTTTTAGAGTTTAAATATTGTTGATTCAATAGCGTGATTTGTAAGCGACTTATGACAGCCCTATATTTAAAATATTTATAAGATATAAGTCTCAATTTCAGGAACGTATTACTTTTAATCAGGGATACAATCTAAAAATTGGTAAAATGTCGACGAAAGTGGACAACAAACAAATTAAAAAACAAATGTATTTAGGTTCTCGAGACGAAGTCTTGACATGAATACAAAAAAAAATGAAGAAAACGAGGCAACATGTAAATAAAAATTAATAAATAAAAAATGATAATTACAGCAAATTTCGAACCACCAGGTAACACTGGTTAAAAGATTGATGTTTGTCTATTGGCAAATTTATTAGTAATACAAATTTTTCAAGTTGGAAAACCATTCCTGCCTTTAGTAAAAATAATTTAATGAACTCGAGCCTATCTAAATAAATATCAAAAATTAATTTGGCATATATTAAAAGTGAAAAAATATAACCAAAAAATATTATAGACAAAACTCTTTGGCATTTGTCGACCTACATTCATGAAATAAAAACTGTTAAAATTCTGATTGTCTATTCAACTATACAGCTAGAATATTGCTAATTCTCCACAATAGAAATTTTTCGCATATCCGATATAGACACAAAGAGTCTTCAAACAAACAAATATCGCAGTCAAAATAAAACTAATGCGTTCTTATCAAATTTTATGTTTACCGAAAGGTGCATAGTTGATACTTAATAATAAAATAAAAATAAATATGCTGATAAGTTTTTCTAAAAAACACACTAATTCATTTGTATAAAAACCTCTGCAAATTTAGCAAACATCAGCAGTCTTTAGGTATTGGATCTGATCGTTGTATCATACTCTAATCCGTGGACAGTTTGAGTTTAAAATTAAAGAGCTCGGTTAAAGGACTAAACCATGAAACTTGCTATTGTTTTATTGGCTATTGTTGGCCTAGTGGCTAGCAGCAGCATCTCTAAATCTGAAGTTAAAGTAGCCGATAAGGACTTTTTGCTCAAACAAAAGTTCCTTTTCGAAATTGTTTACCGTGTTGAGGATCCCCTGATGTTCGAGGAATGGATCAAAATGGGCAAATCTTTCACTTTTGGCAAGAATGACTACACTGTAAGTTACTAAGGATACTCTCCTATTTTAAATACCTATTTAACAATTTATCTTTAAAACTTCCAGCACTTCGATATGTACATGGAGAAATTCTACGAAGCCTACAAATATGGTGCCATCTTACCCAAGGGCGAATTCTTCGGCGCTTTGGTAGAAACCCACCTGAAACAAGCCTATGGTTTGTTCGAATTCTTCTACTACGCCAAGAACTGGGAAGTCTTCCAACGCAACGTTGCCTTTGCTCGTATGCACTGCAACGAAGGCATGTTTGTCTACGCTTTGACTTTGGCCGTCATCCACCGTGATGATTTCCATGGCTTGATCTTGCCTTCCATCTACGAAATCTTCCCTCAATACTTCTTCAACAGCAAATTCGTGTACGAAGCTGAGAAATTCGATTACGATGTCTGGAGCAAATACATCATGTACGAAAAGGAATACAAGGACATCCTCTACAAGGACTACGCCACCTTCTACAAGAACCACGATAACCAATACTACTACTACTTCACCAAGGACTTCAAGACCTACCAATGGTGGAAGATGATGGGTTTGGGTGAACACTGGTACTCTGAAGACCGTTTCATGTTGCGCGAAAACATGGACAAATACAACAAGGACTCCAAATACTTGGAAATCTTCGAAGGCACCAAGATGTTCTTCATGCCTGTTGATTACACCCGTGACATTGAATTCTTCAACAAGGAATCCACTTTGTCTTACTTCACTGAAGATGTTGGTTTCAACGCCTACTGGTACTACCTCAACATGGACTACGCTTTCTTCTTGGACGGCAAGACCTACGGTTTGAACAAGGATCGTCGTGGTGAATTCTGGTTATACAACGTCCGCCAACTTTTGTCTCGTTACTACATGGAACGTTTGTCTCACGGTTTTGGTGAAATCCCTCACTTCTCCTTCTTGAACACCATCGAATACGGTTACAACCCTCAATTGGTTAACTACAACGGTGTTGGTTTCTCTTACCGCAAGAACTACTACGAAGTTGAAAGCTACGGCAAATTCGATTACTACTACAAGGTTATGGACTTCTTCAACCGCATTGATGAAATCATCACCAAGGGTGTCTACGTCACTTATGAAGGCAAGACCATTGATTTGCGCAAACCCGAATCTATTGAATACATTGGCAGCATCATGCAAGGCAATGTTGATACTTTCGACAACTACTTCTTCAAGTACTGGTACATGTTCGCCCATATGTACTTCGGTGATGTCAACACCCACGATTTCGAAGTATTCCCCCACATTTTCTTGAACTATGAAACCATGATGCGCGATCCTATGTTCTACATGTTCTACAAGAAGATTGCTTCCGTCTACTTCCAATTCTTCAACTATGTCAAACCCTACACTCACGAAGAATTGTTGTTCCCTGGTGTCACCATCAAGAACGTTAAGGTTTCTGAATTGGTTACCTACTTCGATTTGGTCGACTTTGATGTCACCAACTTGTTGAACGACAAGATGACTTTCGTTGATGGTAAATTCGTTTGGGACAAGACCTTGTTGGCCCGTCAAATGCGTCTCAACCACAAGCCTTTCGATTTCGATTTCATTATTGAATCTGACAACGCCCAAAAGGTAGTTATCCGCACTTTCTTGGGTCCCAAATACGACGAATTCGGCCGTGTTATCTCCTTGACTGAAAACCGTGAAAACTTCATGGAACTTGATAGCTTCACCTACACTCTTAAATCCGGTGTCAATGAATTCAAGCGCTACTCCAAGGACTTCTACTGGACCGTTGAAGACCGTACCACTTACACTGAATTGTACAAATACGTCATGCTTGCCTTCGAAGGCAAATACGACTTCCCCTTGGACATCAGCGAACCCCACTGTGGTTTCCCCGATCGTTTGGTCTTGCCCCATGGTTGGTACAAGGGTATGCCCATGCAATTCTTCTTCTACGTCACTCCCTTCACCACTGAATACGAACAGTTCTCAACCTACGACTACACTTATTCTTGCGGCATTGGCTCTGGTGTCCGCTACATCGATGAGATGCCTTTCGGCTATCCCTTCGATCGTGAAATCGACGAATACGAATTCTTCGTACCCAACATGTACTTCAAGGATGTCAAGATCTTCCACAAGGATACCTTCGACAAGTACTTTGAACACAAATACGAAAACTTCGGTCACTTCGATTACAAATACTACAATTAGATATTTTGTAGTGTAAAGAGTTGTGTAAGAATATGATGTGATAAATTAATTAATAAAGTAAGAAAATACAAATAATTACATCAAATTTATGGTTTTTTTATTAAAAATTTTAGATTTTAGAGTTTAAGTATTGCAGTTTTACAGGAAATAATACAAAACCTTTAAAAGGATCAAGGATGTATTAGAATATATTCAGAGTATTATATATATTTATGTAAGTGGCTTTCGTTTATGTTGACACTGGTTCTTTTAATATATTTATGTATGAAATTACATTTGACAGAGTTTGATTAAAATCTGATCAACCAAATATAGTGGTAATTTAGAGATATTGAAGTAATTTTCGAAGGGGAATTTATGTGGCAGGTGTGACTAATTATGGAGCGATCATCAGAAAATTGGGCCAAATGATTTATGTTTATATAAAAGAGACTTATGTTGAATATGATTTGGATAACGATATTTTTAAGAGAGTTATGCTCTTTAAAGTAATTTTATGGACCGATTTGAAAAAAAAAAAAATTTGTGTTGATAAGATTAGGCTTCATGTATGTACAACTTATTTCTAGTGAAATTTGATGGGTTAGGTTCATAATTCACAAATTTTTTACGGATGAACCCCTATTTCGGGAGGACATTTGTTTGGGAGCTAGGTGAATTAATGGACAGATTTCAACCAGTATCAAGCAAAAAAGGTCGCTTTTGCTTGAATCTCATGTGCAAAATGTTATCGCATGGTTTACATGGACAGCCAGCCAGACGGACAGATATCGTTAAATCGACTCGATTGGTATACATTAAGGTGGGTGTTGGACTAATATTTTTTGGCGTTACAAACATTAGCACAAATCCATTATACCGTTCCTACTATGGTAATGTAGGGTGTAGAAACTAACTCGTATATTATAAGAATTCAACTTTTATTGCTAATAAAGTTTAAAAAAAAAACGATTTTTTTTATGTGCTATGTAGACCTTTTATATTCACCCCTATCGTGAACAAAAATTTCACATGAAATTTGTTCCCTTTTCACATTTTTCCTATTTAAATTCAATGTTAAAAAAATAAAAAGGAACATATTTCATGTGGAATTTTTATTCACGATAGGGGTGATTGTTAAAAATCTTTTTACTTTATTAATTCGGCTGAGGTCTCTTTTATTAAAAATATAAAAACTCTTGTTCGTTTTTAATTTTTATTATATTTTATTCGTTTAAAATATTTCGACCAAATTTGTTCATCATCTTCAGGAAAGAAATATAATAATTTACTCACTGCCGTATTTATAGAAAATAAAGTAGGCTTGAAGTGTGCTTTAAGACAACATTTTCATACAAAATTTTCTTAAAGTATACTTGAAGTCTATTTTAATTTTTTATAAATACGACAGTTTAACACAGTGTTGTCCGATGTTAATGTCTTAAATTTCTTTCACTGACTGAAAAAAAAACATAATTTTTCCTTATCTGAAAACTCATTCTTGGCACAATGTAAATTTCTTGACAAAAGTGTTAGATGGTCTCTTGAATGGAGACCTATTAGAATACTTGCATTTAAAACTCGTCCTCCTATAATTTATACATGGCTAAAAACAATTTATATATAGGTGATATTTAAGTATACTTGACTTGAAGGAAAGTCTTAACTGGTTTTTGCTTTATTGCCAATCTAAAAGTTATACCGAGAAAACTTATTTCAAATATTATTTTTTATTCATGGAAAGAAATTCCGATCGAATAATATGGTTCATGATAATAAAATTTATGTCAGAGAAGCTTTTTTAAAATTCCATGCTTCTTTTTCAGTAAGGCAGCGAAAGGGTTTTATGCGGACTAATATTCTACATATCGTCGTTGAAAATCCAAGAGTAATGGTCAGTTTTTAACTTAAAATCTCAAAAGGTTTAAGACTTAAATTCTGTTTAAATACCAAAATCATTTTTATAGACCATATTTAAATATAACTTAAAAAACTGGCCATTTAAATGCAACTTAAAGCTAGATTTACACGATTGAAATTTTCTTCAAAATTGCTCTTCAAAATCCTTCAAACTCGTGTAAACAGCAAAAATTCTTCAAAATTTATTTATTTTAATAGTTATTAAATAAATAAATTTTGAAGAAATTTTGATGTTTACATTTTAATAGTTATTAAATAAATAAATTTTGAAGAAATTTTGATGTTTACACGAGTTTGAAGAATTTTGAAGAGCAATCTTGAAGAAAATTTCAATCGTGTAAATCTAGCTTCAGTTGTTTATATGATTTTGACAGTTCTGCATATTATGAAAATTGTGCATTGAAGTTTTTTTATTATTTCTTAAAAATATTCAATAAAAACATTGGGCTATTGTGTCATTAATATCAACTAAAACAATGAATTCAGATGAATGATGCAGCTTTTTTCCATTTAGTTTACAACAATTTGTAAACTAAATAGTAAATCAGCTGTTAAATGAAGAAGTTGTTTATATGTATATTTTTTTGACATTTAATAGTGCTACCATACTTTTATAATAATTAAATACCAAATGCAATTTGAGACTGAAAAAATGAAACCATATTTAAATAAAACTTGTGAGGCTATTCAATCTTTATCTTCATCTCGTCTTCAGCCGTAAAATTAAACTGTGCCATAGCTGACAAACATTCATTAATAACGTCACTAACCTTGGATTGTGAAAGAGATGTTATAAGCTCATTCCCAATTCACGTCTGATACCCTCCCGTTGCCAAAAACCTTATTGTTGTTGCAAGTTTTGCTTCTTTCGAAACAGCTGTCACACGATGAGCTTCCTTTAGAAAGGGGCCTATCTCACGTAATATATATATATATATATGAAAATGTTTTCTTGATCATTCGGAAATTCATCTGCAAACTTTAAAAAGTAAATTAATAATATTGTAAATCTCCACAGTGTTATTTTACTTATTATTCGTTAAATTCATGATGTTGATAGTAGAGCGAAATTGGGTTTTTTTCAATAGAAATGTCTTGGGCGTTTAAAGCATCTTCATCCTCCGAAGAAGCAGGCATATCCATAAGTGCGAACATTTGTTTTATACCCCTTAGTATCTTTGTATTTATAGTAATTTGCTTTAAAAACTTTTTCATCATAATTTGAAATATTTTCTTGATAAATAAACAAACAAAATTATTGAACAGCTGATAGGTTTATAGCATTGCCAATGTAAAATAAGTGTAGCTTTATGTAAATTTTCATTTTAAATTTCAGGTTCAAAATTTACAATGGTAACGCAAAGATTTGACAGTATTGTAACAACGGAATATTACTGTTTTCGCTGAACGCAATGACGCAGTGATTTAGAAAATTTCATATTTTTGGTGATGCGTTCGCAAAAGCGTAGGTGATGCGTTGAACGCAAGTGATATACAAAATTAGGGCCTAAAGTGCTAAGGCAGGTTTATGTTTACTATTGTGTATGGACATGCAAGCTGTAAAACTTATTACACAGTCAAATGCAAGTTCATCATACTACAAAATGCAATTGCAAGTTCACAACTTTACTATATACAATATTGTTACTCATGAATCTGATAACTTTGTCAGGGTTCACCCCTGAAGGAAACATTGTTGCGTCGACTTTCAGCACTATTTTCATAAAACATTTAACAAACGAAATCCTCCGCACGACCCATTCTCTTATTCAACGAAGAATAAATAACAAGAAAATAAATTTACCCTCACTAATTATGGACCTAATAAAGGGTTCCCGAAAAAACTCATTTCCTCTTAACGTTCACCACCTTAAACAAGACTATGGCTGTTTTAATAAACGCAGTATGCAATGCAACATTTCATTGCATAGAGTTCATAATAGCATTTAGAAATATAATTTAAAAATTTTTGGTTTAAGATTCTCTTTAATAGTCCAATATCTTTATATTATATGTGATAAAAGTTTTTAAATTATATTTCTAAATGCTATTATGAACTCTATGCAATGAAATGTTGCATTGCATACTGCGTTTATGAAAACAGCCTATTTTCTTGATTATGAAGTTGGTCCTAAGCAATACTCTTCGATTAGACATAATACTTTGAACAATTATTTAAAAATCCTACGCTTAATATGATCCGTGTTTTAGGTTATCATTAATCGGGAACAATTTAGTTTAAAACTGATTTAAAAGATGATTATAAGGTTCTTCCCCAACAAGAGACAAAAAGTTCAAGTTCATCCATCATAAACTCTTGCATCGACAAAGCATAAAAACTTCTAAAAAAAATGGCAGCATTTAGAGCACCTTAAATTATTGATAATATTCCATTCGAACCTTGAATTGCTTTAGTTTTTGCAAACTAATTTTGTATGTACTTGAATTTCATACGAGTATATGTAAATTTTTGACATTTGTAATGCTGTTTAGTTAAAGCATGTTCAAAATTTTAAAACTCAGATACGATCATATCTACAGCATATTCTGTTGAATAATTTTCATTGTTAGCGCCAGTTAAGACATTAACTAAAACAATTTTTGTAGCTAAATTAAACTCCAACTTTTCTGCTAAATTTGTCAGTTAAATTTTAACTTTGTTTGGCGAAAAAGAAAATATTCAACCTGACAGTTAAAGTAATAGTTATATTAAAACTGAAATTGATGAAAATAAGCGTTATAGCATTTATCAGGTAAGTAAAATCCAAACTGCTAAAATTTTATAAATTTAGAAAATAACGAGTTCCGCTTGGATTTAAACGCTGGTACACTGCTACTATAATTTCCACTGCTGTGGGTAGAGAAATCTATAACCGCTGACCCTTTATGTCTACATAATGATATTCAGCCTTCGAAACTCGCTCCGATATCTTGAATGCTTCAGTCAAGATTTCAGCACCAGTTTTTTTTTGGGAATTTAATATAAAACAACTCATCCATTAAGTAACGTCACCCAAAGACATCCATGTTAAACTGAAAAACATTTCCAAATGTTGATTGACCTTTTTAACTATAAACCAGAATCCAATATACATAGATTAATTCCAACCAAAACCACAACTTTTGATAACATTAACAGCAAACAATGCAAAAAAAAATACAATTTGTATTTTCTTTTCAATTTATTCAAAATTTTGCATCTTTTGGTTTCATATCTTTAGTCTTAGTTATCTATGTTTTGCGTAAATCAAACATAGAAACAAACAGTCTGCAAAAACAAATCAACTGAAATCGCAGAAAAAAAACAAAGCAATGCAAAACTAATGCGTTCTTATCATATTTTATGTTAATTAAAAAGTAAACAAGTGCAACATAAGTATTAAAAATAACATATGTACATAAATAAAAAATATTTTACAGATAAACTACTTCTAAAAAACACTCATCCATTTGTATAAAAACCCCAGCAATTGTTGAAAACATCAGCAGTCTTTAGGTATTGGAACTGATCGTTGCATCACACTCTAATCCGTGGACAGTTTGGATTTGTATATTACGTGATCTGTTGGAAAAACTAAACAATGAAAATCGCCATTGTTTTATTGGCTATTGTTGCCCTAGTCGCTGGCAGCAGCATCTCTAAACACGATGTTAAAATTGCCGATAAGGACTTTTTGCTCAAACAAAAGTTCCTTTTCGAAATTGTTTACCGTGTTGAGGATCCCCTGATGTTCGAGGAATGGATCAAATTGGGCAAGACTTTCACTTTTGACAAGAATGACTACACTGTAAGTTACTAAGGATACTCTCCTATTTTAAATACCTATTTAACAATTTATCTTTAAAACTTCCAGCACTTCGATATGTACATGGAGAAATTCTATGAAGCCTACAAATATGGTGCCATTTTACCCAAGGGCGAATTCTTCGGCGCTTTGGTAGAAACCCACCTTAAACAAGCCTACGGTTTGTTCGAATTCTTCTACTACGCCAAGAACTGGGAAGTCTTCCAACGCAACGTTGCCTTTGCTCGTATGCACTGCAACGAAGGCATGTTTGTCTACGCTTTGACTTTGGCCGTCATCCACCGTGATGATTTCCATGGCTTGATCTTGCCTTCCATCTACGAAATTTTCCCTCAATACTTCTTCAACAGCAAATTCGTGTACGAAGCTGAGAAATTCGATTACGATGTCTGGAGCAAATACATCATGTACGAAAAGGAATACAAGGACATCCTCTACAAGGACTACGCCACCTTCTACAAGAACCACGATAACCAATACTACTACTACTTCACCAAGGACTTCAAGACCTACCAATGGTGGAAGATGATGGGTTTGGGTGAACACTGGTACTCTGAAGACCGTTTCATGTTGCGCGAAAACATGGACAAATACAACAAGGACTCCAAATACTTGGAAATCTTCGAAGGCACCAAGATGTTCTTCATGCCTGTTGATTACACCCGTGACATTGAATTCTTCAACAAGGAATCCACTTTGTCTTACTTCACTGAAGATGTTGGTTTCAACGCCTACTGGTACTACCTCAACATGGACTACGCTTTCTTCTTGGACGGCAAGACCTACGGTTTGAACAAGGATCGTCGTGGTGAATTCTGGTTATACAACGTCCGCCAACTTTTGTCTCGTTACTACATGGAACGTTTGTCTCACGGTTTTGGTGAAATCCCTCACTTCTCCTTCTTGAACACCATCGAATACGGTTACAACCCTCAATTGGTTAACTATAACGGTGTTGGTTTCTCTTACCGCAAGAACTACTACGAAGTTGAAAGCTACGGCAAATTCGATTACTACTACAAGGTTATGGACTTCTTCAACCGCATTGATGAAATCATCACCAAGGGTGTCTACGTCACTTATGAAGGCAAGACCATTGATTTGCGCAAACCCGAATCTATTGAATACATTGGCAGCATCATGCAAGGCAATGTTGATACTTTCGACAACTACTTCTTCAAGTACTGGTACATGTTCGCCCATATGTACTTCGGTGATGTCAACACCCACGATTTCGAAGTATTCCCTCACATTTTCTTGAACTATGAAACCATGATGCGCGATCCTATGTTCTACATGTTCTACAAGAAGATTGCTTCCGTCTACTTCCAATTCTTCAACTATGTCAAACCCTACACTCACGAAGAATTGTTGTTCCCTGGTGTCACCATCAAGAACGTTAAGGTTTCTGAATTGGTTACCTACTTCGATTTGGTCGACTTTGATGTCACCAACTTGTTGAACGACAAGATGACTTTCGTTGATGGTAAATTCGTTTGGGACAAGACCTTGTTGGCCCGTCAAATGCGTCTCAACCACAAGCCTTTCGATTTCGATTTCATTATTGAATCTGACAAAGCCCAAAAGGTAGTTATCCGCACTTTCTTGGGTCCCAAATACGACGAATTCGGCCGTGTTATCTCCTTGACTGAAAACCGTGAAAACTTCATGGAACTTGATAGCTTCACCTACACTCTTACATCCGGTATCAATCAATTCAAGCGTTTGTCCAAGGACTTCTACTGGACCGTTGAAGACCGTACCACTTACACTGAATTGTACAAATACGTAATGCTTGCCTTCGAAGGCAAATACGACTTCCCCTTGGACATCAGCGAACCCCACTGTGGTTTCCCCGATCGTTTGGTTTTGCCTCATGGTTGGTACAAGGGTATGCCCATGCAATTCTTCTTCTACGTCACTCCCTTCACCACTGAATACGAACAGTTCTCAACCTACGACTACACTTACTCTTGCGGCCTTGGCTCTGGTGTCCGCTACATCGATGAGATGCCTTTCGGCTATCCCTTCGATCGTGAAATCGACGAATACGAATTCTTCGTACCCAACATGTACTTCAAGGATGTCAAGATCTTCCACAAGGATACCTTCGACAAGTACTTTGAACACAAATACGAAAACTTCGGTCACTTCGATTACAAATACTACAATTAGATATTTTGTAGTGTAAAGAGTTGTGTAAGAATATGATGTGATAAATTAATTAATAAAATAAGGAAATACAAATAATTACATCAAATTTATGGGTTTTTATTACAAATTTGTCTATAGATTGGCAGTTTTACAAAAATTTAGGTTTATTTGTTCATGTACCTAGCTACATATATTTGTTTTTGATAAGAAAATATTATATTTTGTATAATTTAAAATGTGTTGCTATCACGGGAATTTGTGTATTTAAATGGGTTTTGCTTATGACGTCATTAGAACGTTTAAAATTATAATTATACTAGACAGAATTTATTATCAATTTTTTTTTTAAATTGAAAATAAAATCTGTTTAGATTTATTTACTTTACTTCCCATATTTAGGCATTTAAGAGAGAAACATATAATCGGTTTCCATTTCCTCGTCGAGAAACATCTGTTTGTGCTGGTTATCTTATAATGTTTTGTTTCATTCATATATTTTACATTTTCGACTTATTTATTTGCAAACATTCGTGTTTGCAGCTAATTAACTGTTCGGGTAGATAATGAGTGGAGCTTTGATAATTTGGTTGAAATTTAAAAAAACGACCGATATGGTTATATCCAAATTAAATAATGGTGAGGTCCGAGTATTCTAATACTTGACTAGAAAAAGTACTGACAAAATATACCAAGTACATAAAAGTTCTTTTTATTTTTGTTTGTTGATTTTTAAATGATAAATTGGCACTTTCCTATTTTTGTACTTTCAAATTTTTGCTTCTTATACAAATTTTATAAAATTTAAGTTTCAAATTTGGAGAGTATACTACACGAAGTAACTAGTCTGGCGATCAACAAAATTTGTGTGTACCAAAAAAACGTGTTGCCCAATTACAAAAACATAATTTATATTTTAACATAAAGAAAAATAACTAAAATGAAAATATATAATAGTATGAGCGCCTCTATATGTCGCTTGTCATCATATTAATATTAAGGCAGTCTAAAACAAGGAAGACAAAGATGGGAGTTCCAACACCATTCATTCAAAGTTGAACAGGGTGGTATCTGTCTATTGCGATGCGAAAGCAAATGCGATGCGATATGCGTACAAATTGTATAAGCATCGCAATAGAGAGTAACCCCCCAGAATTATTAGCAATGTCTTTTTTGTCTACTACAGACATAAAGAACATTTTGGATATGACAAAATCGACTGTGAACACCAGCGTTGGCATTTCAGCGGTTTTCGGCCAGATATGGTATTTTTATTTTGTCAATTACGGGAAAGTTTGTGAAAAAACAGCTGAACTATTTTTTAGCTATCAAATTTTATCGAAATATCTTCAAAATTGCGACCTGTACTCTATGCACAAGCTTTACATGGATAGCCAGCCAGGCGGAAGGATATCGTTAAATCGACTCAGGAAGTGATTATGAGTCGATCGGTATAATTTAAGGTGGGTGTTGGACCAATATTTCTGGGCTTTACAAACATCAGCACAAATCTAATATGGTGGTGTAGGATGTAAAAACCGCATGTAATTAAAGCATTTAAATCATACATGCAAGAGTTAAGGTTTATACATGGTAGTATTTAGCCGAATTTCAGCTGGTTCATTTTTAACGTTTAGCGGTTTCTGGCGTTTTTTTTTTATCCATTCTGGCTATTTTTTGCTGGCATGTTTTGGCAACACTGATGAACACTGTCTTTGTCTGAGTATCTCCTGACAAAAAACAAGCTTCAATGTCTATTTCATGATCAGAATGAATGAAATTGCTTTAAAACTCAAAGCCTTAGGAATGCAAAAAAGGGTTTATAATGTTGGATTCCATGGAAGTGGTGTTTGGCTATATTTATTTAATAAACATACATTGTAAGACTTTTAAGAAACTCATTAGAAATGTTATTAACCCGAGTGTTTCAGTGGAGCCTTGTGGAGTAGATCAGTCAATTATAGTTAAGTACAATCTAACTTCTCATGTTGTTTTATGTGGAGGAAACTGGTCTTTAAAACAAAAAACAAAAAAAGTGGACAGAGAAACTATTTAGAAGTTATTTTAAACTGATTTAGTGGAGCAATGAATTCTAGTTTAGAATAATCTAACTGCTCATCTTATTCTCAATGCGAACGAAACTGGTCTCTATCAGGGCTGTCAGATATGGAGATTTTTCGCCAAACTTGGCAATTTTTTAGTTCTTATGACGACATAAATTTACATTTGGCGATATGACGATTTCTTTGCAGTTTTTAAATGAGATGGCAATTTGTTTTTTTTTTCTAATTTTCCCTTACAATTTAGCATTTAATGTTTTTATATATCTGGCATCCTATTAACATTGTTTATGTTGTGTCGCCACTTTATAATGTATACCACATTTAAAGACAACAAAAAAATACATGTAACATTCACCCTTATTGTGTAAGGCGTTGGCATATGAAAAATTTGGCGTTTAATTATGACAATGCAAGGTGTTGTTTTATGCCAACGCCTTACACAATAAGGTTTATTGACTGTTGCTCTATTGATTTAAAATCATCGATTTAGCCAATTCTTTCATTAGATGCAATTGATTGCGGAGCTGAGTTTGAAGCTGAATTAAACAAAAATGGGCCAATTGAACATATACATATATATCTCAAAAGATTTTTAAAAGAAATGATACAAACTTTTTTAAAACTTTTTCAAGATCCAAAAGTGTCTTTAAGCGAGTATGAACGTCAGTGGTCAGATTATTTGAAAGTAGAAATGCCAACAAACTTACTAGACTTCTTCCCTGGCGAGCTATTTAGATTCCTAACATAGCAAAAATGTTAATGTATCACCAAGGCACCTTCAACCACATCTTGCTGAATATTTTTCCGTTTTCGTTTTTAAAAAACTTACATTTTTTTGAGAATTGTTGTAAACATGACTTCATAATATTAGCTTTCATTGTAAATTTGGTACAAAAAAAAATTATAATCTAAGTAATTTGTAAATGTTAATTTTAAGAACTAAATTTTTCATAAATCGTTTTTGTTCGGTTAATAAAATGTCTTGTAAATAAGATCACAAAAAAACAAAATGTTCGCAAAGTGTTTAATTTATTTAACCTTTCGTCGTACACATGCGTCTGGCAAGACTTTTTTCAAATTCAAATGTTTTTATAGTATATTTTATTTGCTGTTTTTAATTATTTTTTTCACAATTTATCAATTATTCACCCTTATTCTTTATGGCGTCATCGACACAAGACGTCATTGTTTGTTTTAAATCCGTATTATCGTTGTTATTTTTACCATTTATCGATGACTGTCGACAATATTTGGTATTCTGTAACGGTATTTTTGGTATCGTGTTGTGTTGTATTCTTTTATGTACAAAGAAGAATTTGAAAACTAATTTGAATAGTAAAAATGACAGAAAAAGAAAAATTTATAACTAAAAAATGTGGACAAAAAAATTCAAATTACAAACACAAATCAATTTGAAAAGCTGGTGGAAGAACTTTAAAAAAACTGGCTTAAGTCGGTTTTAATGACATTTTTCAACTCATTCCTAAAATTGTATCACTAGTAGAGTTTTAAAATTTAATTCAAATAAAAATTATTTTTGTCGGCCACGCCTATTTTTAAGCGGGCGGGGCTTCAAAGTTTGTAATTGAAATCGTCTAGTTTTCAATACTCGTATATCAAATTATAGATATTTTTAAGAACTTTCCAACTATATACTCGTATAATATGACCTACTTATGTGGACTATATATAGGTCAATTTCGGAAAATAATTTTTTGATCCGATATTTTTTTAAAAAATCTAAAAAATCCGAGAAAAACGTCTTTATGAGTAAGAAAATAAGTTACAAAATTTAAAATCCAGAAATTATGGTTTAATTTGAGGTACAATATAACCGTGTAGGCAATATAGATCCGAAGATATTAAGAAATATTATGACATTTCAACATAAAAATACAAGACATTTTTGTTATGCGAAGCCGGTGTTCTGTATACCATAGTGGAGAAAATTCCGTCGAAACAAGAAGGTTAGGGAATACCAATTAATTCATAAGGTACAAGTTTTATTGACAATGTCGTTACTCTTTTCACCGACTCTGCTTTATTTTTGTGTTGATGATATTGAAAGTTGTGATTCCGCTTTTAATATATGAATATTTATAGCATTTAAATTTAATTTCATTTATGCATTACATACATAAATTATTCAAATTTAATTAAGAAAATTGTTTTTTTTTTAAGTACATGAAAAACTGAGTGGGTCTGGCTAGACTCATGCGTTACAAATTTGAAAATCAAAACATGTGTCAGACGGAGGGTATTGTTGAAGGTTAAAGAAAAACAAATAATAAAGATACCCAACAAAAACTGCCATTGCATTATAGGATGATCCCTTTAGAAAAATAAACAATCTTTGGTATTTTTAAAAATAGTTTTAACTAAAAGTTGGCTCGGAAGGTCCAATTTTCTATCACTCTTTCTCGTATTGGTACCAAGTGAATAAAGACTAGATGTGATATATTCGGTGGCGTATCTTCCACCTTTTTATATCACAACTCTGCAATTGCGCATTATATTTGTATTTAGTGCAGCATTGCAGCGCCTCTAGTGGTGAGTAGCCGCATTATTTTGAAAGCTTGATTTTATAGCCTTGATTTAATTATTTTACTTCCGTGGCATTTCAATGCTATACTACCAAAGGAGGGCGCTGTGCTAAATATTACTTATGCTAAATAGAAAATGAATAATTATCAGAAACTGATGTTGTTTGAGTGGCAACGGTACGGAATCGAAGCCGGGCCAACTCATGCTTAATGATCAAATGCGCTAACCAATTAAGCTACATTAAGCTGGCAGTCATTAAAAAATTGCTATTGAGGAATTGCATATCATTAGCAAGTTTTTGCTGCGTTAGTTTGGAAAACAGTAAATGAAAAATAAAAGTTATATAAAACATAGTCCATAAACAGAAACACTGACTACGATATTTAAATAATCTTTATTTAAGGTGCTACATTTCTAAAGATACGGTCATACTTGGCAAATATTTGCCGTTCGTTTATTTAGGACAAGACACAACAAATAATTAGTTTTATTTTATTTGATGCTGTTTGATCTTGCAAAACTCTTGTAAACAATGTCAAATAAATTAGTGCTAAAACAAGTGGTTACGCTTTTGTTTGTGTAAATCATTGCCGTGTGTGACCATACCTTAAGAGTATGAAAAATAATGATTTTATAATTCTTAAAATTCTTTAAAATCCTGATTCTCATTAAAAATGTGTTTTGAAAACTAAAACACCAACTTTGATAACCTCTATCTGAATAACAAACATATTACTTAAGAATGTTGTCGAACATATGTTCACTACAGTTTCTTCATAATATTGCACTATGTTTAATTAAGCTTACCTTTCTTCAAATGCGTCTTATCTATGCTTTCAACAATGCGATATCAGCATCAAACCAAAATAATTGCTAATTTCTTATCTTGCATTATGTTTAGCACAAGGTGCACAAGTGCAACATAAACCTCAAACATATTAAAACAAATGTTCAACTGATAATGGTATTTCAAAAATTCATTCATCTGTTTGTATAAAAACCCCAGTAAATTTAGCAAACAGCAGCAGTCTTTAGGTATTGGAACTGATCGTTGCATCACACTCTAATCCGTGGACAGTTTGGATTTGTATATTACGTGATCTGTTGGAAAAACTAAACAATGAAAATCGCCATTGTTTTATTGGCTATTGTTGCCCTAGTCGCTGGCAGCAGCATCTCTAAACACGATGTTAAAATTGCCGATAAGGACTTTTTGCTCAAACAAAAGTTCCTTTTCGAAATTGTTTACCGTGTTGAGGATCCCCTGATGTTCGAGGAATTGATCAAATTGGGCAAGACTTTCACTTTTGACAAGAATGACTACACTGTAAGTTACTAAGGATACTCTCCTATTTTAAATACCTATTTAAAAATTTATCTCTAAAACTTCCAGCACTTCGATATGTACATGGAGAAATTCTACGAAGCCTACAAATATAACGCCATCTTACCCAAGGGTGAGTTCTTCGGCGCTTTGGTAGAAACCCACCTTAAACAAGCCTATGGTTTGTTCGAATTCTTCTACTATGCCAAGAACTTTGAAGTCTTCCAACGCAACGTTGCCTTTGCTCGTATGCACTGCAACGAAGGCATGTTTGTCTACGCTTTGACTTTGGCCGTCATCCACCGTGATGATTTCCATGGCTTGATCTTGCCTTCCATCTACGAAATCTTCCCTCAATACTTCTTCAACAGCAAATTCGTGTACGAAGCTGAGAAATTCGACTACGATGTCTGGAGCAAATACATCATGTACGAAAAGGAATACAAGGACATCCTCTACAAGGACTACGCCACCTTCTACAAGAACCACGATAACCAATACTACTACTACTTCACCAAGGACTTCAAGACCTACCAATGGTGGAAGATGATGGGTTTGGGTGAACACTGGTACTCTGAAGACCGTTTCATGTTGCGCGAAAACATGGACAAATACAACAAGGACTCCAAATACTTGGAAATCTTCGAAGGCACCAAGATGTTCTTTATGCCTGTTGATTACACCCGTGACATTGAATTCTTCAACAAGGAATCCACTTTGTCTTACTTCACTGAAGATGTTGGTTTCAACGCCTACTGGTACTACCTCAACATGGACTACGCTTTCTTCTTGGACGGCAAGACCTATGGTTTGAACAAGGATCGTCGTGGTGAATACTGGTTATACAACGTCCGCCAACTTTTGTCTCGTTACTACATGGAACGTTTGTCTCACGGTTTTGGTGAAATCCCTCACTTCTCCTTCTTGAACACCATCGAATACGGTTACAACCCTCAATTGGTTAACTACAACGGTGTTGGTTTCTCTTACCGCAAGAACTACTACGAAGTTGAAAGCTACGGCAAATTCGATTACTACTACAAGGTTATGGACTTCTTCAACCGCATTGATGAAATCATCACCAAGGGTGTCTACGTCACTTATGAAGGCAAGACCATTGATTTGCGCAAACCCGAATCTATTGAATACATTGGCAGCATCATGCAAGGCAATGTTGATACTTTCGACAACTACTTCTTCAAGTACTGGTACATGTTCGCCCATATGTACTTCGGTGATGTCAACACCCACGATTTCGAAGTATTCCCCCACATTTTCTTGAACTATGAAACCATGATGCGTGATCCTATGTTCTACATGTTCTACAAGAAGATTGCTTCCGTCTACTTCCAATTCTTCAACTATGTCAAACCCTACACTCACGAAGAATTGTTGTTCCCTGGTGTCACCATCAAGAACGTTAAGGTTTCTGAATTGGTTACCTACTTCGATTTGGTCGACTTTGATGTCACCAACTTGTTGAACGACAAGATGACTTTCGTTGATGGTAAATTCGTTTGGGACAAGACCTTGTTGGCCCGTCAAATGCGTCTCAACCACAAGCCTTTCGACTTCGATTTCATTATTGAATCTGACAAACCCCAAAAGGTTGTTATCCGCACTTTCTTGGGTCCAAAATACGACGAATTCGGCCGTGTTATCACCTTGACCGAAAACCGTGAAAACTTCATGGAACTTGATAGCTTCACCTACACTCTTGCATCCGGTATCAATGAATTCAAGCGCTTGTCCAAGGACTTCTACTGGACCGTTGAAGACCGTACCACTTACACTGAATTGTACAAATACGTCATGCTTGCCTTCGAAGGCAAATACGACTTCCCCTTGGACATCAGCGAACCCCACTGTGGTTTCCCCGATAGGTTGGTCTTGCCCCATGGTTGGTACAAGGGTATGCCCATGCAATTCTTCTTCTACGTCACTCCCTTCACCTCCGAATACGAACAGTTCTCCACCTACGACTACACTTACTCTTGCGGTATTGGCTCTGGTGTCCGTTACATCGATGAAATGCCTTTCGGCTATCCCTTCGATCGTGAAATCGACGAATACGAATTCTTCGTACCCAACATGTACTTCAAGGATGTCAAGATCTTCCACAAGGATACCTTCGACAAGTACTTTGCACACAAATACGAAAACTTCGGTCACTTCGATTACAAATACTACAATTAGATATTTTGTAGCATAAGGAGTTGTATAAGAATATGATATGATAAATTTATTAATTAATAAAATAAGAAAATATAAATAATTCCAATAAATGTATGGTTTTTTATTTGAAATGTTTGACATTTTTTTAGAATATACTGGCTTATATTCCTTCATGGGGAGATATTCGAACAGTTTTCAACACAGAGTTATGAAATTATATTTTGAGACAAGATGAACTCGTTTAAAAACATTCTTTTAATTTGGAAGACAAAGAATAAAATTAATTTTCGTCCAATAACTACAGCTGAATTTACTTAAATTTTCAACGTTCTGTTAGAGATCATCACAAATCAACACATATTATCAATAGCTCAGTTTAAAAATAAAGATATTCCAGTTGATAATGAGAATTTTGGAACATGTGTAAGTAATTATTAATGATGATATTAAAATATCTTAGACAACGGGTCCGCCATTTAACATTTTTTTTTCACCTAGTGCTTATTTCGTGAATGGTAACACTTAGCTCATGTCTTATTTGACAGATTATTAGTTTTATCCTTCCGCTGAACGAATATGGTTGTGTATTCGCTTCGTTAAGTGGGATTGCGATCGACTTACAGAAGATGCCGATTTTGCAAAAAAAAAAAATCATCTTTTCAGATGAAGCTAATTTTGATCTTGGCGGGTATGTAAACAAGCAAAATTGTCGCATTTGGGGCACATAAAACCCGTAAGGAGTTACAGTCAATGGCGATCGTTATCGGGCCATGTTGAACGAATTTTTGTTCACAAAAATTGAAAAGGATGATATTGGCAACATTTGATTTCAAGCGGACGGCGCTACGTGCCACACAGCCGAAGCTACACTCGATGTTTTGCGCCCTGTTTTTGAAAATCGCATTATCAGCCGCAGAGCTGATGTCGCTTGGCCACCTCGGAGCTGCGATTTGACACCGTTGGACTATTCTGTTTAGGGTGCCGTCAAAGATAAGTGTTACGCCGACAAGACAGAGACAATTGACGTTTTAAAAGACAATATTTGTGAAGCCATTGGTGAAATACAGCTGCTTAAAAATTGGACTACACGATACTGCATGGCCAGCCGAGGCAGCCATTTGAAAGGTGCTATTTTCCATAATTAACCGGAAGGATTGTACTTCCAAAGAAATTTGAAGAAATTTGAGAAAATATTCAGTAGTTTTTTCTATAGCATTTAAAAAAAATGTTATTTGGCGGACCCTTTATAACCTAAGAGATCTAAAACATTGCTTTTATAAGGGAATTAGAAATGTTTTTTCATTTTCCTGAAGAGACAATAACTTGTTTCATATTCATCTACTGTATGATAATGATATTGTTAAGGAAAACTAGATTATTTTATTAATTGTAGTATCATTTGTCCCTAGGATACCTGTAGGCTTAGCTGTAAATATTATAGATGAAAAATGGAATATAATAGAACAACATACAAATATTAGTAAAGATCTACAAATTTTTAAGTATTTTGAAATTTTGTACAACTGATAACAGATATTTTCAATATAATAAAAATATACGAGTATGTGAAAAGCAAATAGGTCTTTCAATGGGATCACCAGCTTCTCCAATGATTGCCGATATTGTTATGGAAAAACTACTTGAAAAATTTACTATAAAACCAAAAATGTTAATTAAATACGTAGATGAAATTATACGTTTTGCATAATTTCACAAAGTGAGATAGAATATATATTGACGATATTTAACTCATTTCATCCTAACATTCAATTTACTATAGAAAAAGAATGTAATTCTATACTTCCTTATTTAGACACATTAATAACAAAGAGAGGTAATGAATTATTAATAAGACTGGTATAAAAAACCCACATCCTCAGGAAGGATCATTATTATTCAAAACACCCTAAAAGAATTATTATTAATACAGCTAAAAATCTTATAGAAAAAATATTAACCACTTATTCCACAAGAAGAATATAGAAACAATTAAAACTATATTAAACGATAATAATTTCCCTATTAATATAATCTCTAAATTAACAAGACAATTCAAAAATGAAATGAATAACACAAAAAGATTGAAATGAAAATAAGATAAGTATGTACAGTAAAACTCCCCATTGCGGACACTTCTTATAACCGGCCACCTTCAATAAACGGACAAATTTCGTGGAGACAACCATTATATTAGTTTTGCAATACAAATATGACTCCAATAACCGGACACTCTAATAACCGGACGCGGACACATACTTTAAACTATTTTGACCAAAAAATCCCTCATAAACGGACAAAATTTAAAAAATCACAAACAAATATTTTAAAAATCTGGTAATCCTTACAAAAGAAATCGCATTTGTGCTGATAAAACTAAAATTGGTGATTCCCCTTTTCACATTGCATTGGTAAACACGAATTTGATGATTCCCCTTTTAACAAAATGATTTTGACAGTAAAAATATCGAGACACATTTTGAAAATGAACATTTTAAATTAAAACAATCACTATTTGAGCAATCAACCATTAGAAAATTTTTTCAACCAAAGTAGTAATGAAATGTAAAAACTTGTACAGTGCACATATGTATTATTAAATATTATTCATAAATTCGTACAAAATATGAAATAAGCGACAACTTCTAATGATTTGGAAGCAATTTAAATAAAATTTTTCTGAGCCCCCTTCGATCACCCTCCCTATAAGCGGACAAAAACACTGCGACGGTGAGTGTCGGGTTATGAGGAGTTTTACTGTATACTGTATATAAATCATTAACTTATGTACCTTAACTATCCGAAAGATTACAAAAATTGAATATATTTGTTAATAACAAATATAAAATGACTCCAAAAATGTATAATACAATAGCCAGATTATTCAGTAAAACCAAAAATGGAATACAGAAATTAGAAATGTCAAACGTAGTTTATATTTGAATGATTATTTTGCCACGCTGTCGTTGAAATAATTATTCACATATAAAAGTGTGTATTTTATTTTTGAAATATTGTAGTCAGTGTTGCCATTTTAGCCTTTTTGAGGCTACATCTAGCCTTTTTTTTCGTCACTTAGCCTCAAATTTTTCTTTTTAGCCTCTAGCCTTTTTTTAACCTTTTTTCAATTTGATTTTAGCCTTTTTAAGGCTAAAAAAAATTACAATACGTACTTTTATTGCCCTCAAATTCCCAAGTTTGACTCATTAGTATATAAAAACCATAATCTGGCATCATATTTTATTTTCTTTAATAACTACAGAAGTAGTATGTTCAGTGTAAATTGATTACTTACAAGCTGTTAAACATTGTCGATTGAAAATTTTGGCTACGCCTGACGAAAAGCTTTTGGTGGCGACTCGAAGTAAAAGTAGTTTAGTAAATATAAGTGTTTTTAAAATTTTCAGCGGCGGCTGTAAGCCGACTTTGTTCCGACCGACCTTGATCTCTGCTTGTAAATGACATTTTAAAACAAAAACGAGCCGGTATATTTTTGCAAGCAGAAGTAAAAAACAAACAAAAAGGCGATTAAAAAGTGCTAATTAATGTTATTTTATGTATTTTTGTGTTTAAATAAGTGACTTGATTTGATATAAATATGGAAAGGTAAGAAAACATTTGTGGATACATATAATTGCATTTAAAAAAGGTGAGAAAATCTTTCAAGGTATTTAAAAAGAATTTGTACAACAACACATGATGGGAAATTAGACGAAGAGGGGCCAACAACAACTCAAAAGCCTAGGTAATTATAAAAATAACTTCATTTTAAACTATTTTACAAATAATAACGAATACATACATATGTTTTCAGGAACCAAAAGCAAAGTGGATTATATGAAATAGATACCTGCAGTAGTTCAAGTGATACAGATTCCGATTTAGAGAGGGAATTAAACACCGGCAAAAAAATGTAAATATTGAAAACTTTATTATAGGTTGTTATAATAAAATTCAGCAAATTTAGATTATACCGACAAAAAATCCGTCAAAACTGGCTTACCGATAAAAGATTTAAACAATGGCTCATTATGGAAGAAGAGAAGCTCAGCTGTAAATATTGTCGTTGCAGATTGCAGACAAAATTATCTGGGCTTTTAGCCCATAATAAAACAAATAAAACAGGTATGCAGAAGACGATACATTTTTGTCAATCGTCCCTACAAAATAATACAAAACGAGCCTGTTTACAGAATGCAATTTATGTGGCTTGTCATACATCAATTTTAGCAATTGATCATTTGACTCTTTTACAAAGCTTATTCAAAACGTTTTGTATCCATATTTTCAGAGGGAACTAGTTACGGATATAGGAAATAATTTTTTTAGCCTAATAATAGATGAATCGACGGATATATCTGTTAAAAAGCAGCTTGGTATTGTAGTCAGATTTTATAGCGAAAGTTGCAGTCGCATTACAAGTACTTTTTTAAAGTTAGTTCAGTTAGAGGATTCCACTGCAAAAGCCATTGCCGATGCAATATTATTTACACTTGACAAATATAAATTAAATATAAAAAATTGTAAAGGCCTTGGAACTGACAATGCAAATGCAATGGTGGGTATTAATAAAGGTGTTATTTCTTTATTAAGACAAAAAAACCCAAGTATTATTTTAGTGCCATGTGTGTGCCACTCCATACAATTGGCTGTATCCAGCGCATCAAAATGTTTGCCAAGTGAAGTTGAATATCTAGTTTCCGAGAGTTATAATTGGTTTTCGAAATCAGCTTCAAGACAGAATAGTTATTATAAGTTATATTGCTCAATTAATGGTGGGGAAGAACCGCTGAAACTAGTAAGAGCTTGCGATACGCGATGGTTATCGATAGAATTCGCCGTTAAACGCATTGCTGACCAGTGGTTTGAATTAAAGGCAGACTTTAGTTTGGTTTTCTCAAAACTTCAGTGTCACAAAGCAAAACTTTTGAACGAATTATTTACTGATATAAATTTAGCATACCTCCTTTTTCTAAAAACAGTTCTTGAGGATGTTCAGAAAATAAATAAATCATTTGAAAGCAGTACAGCAGACCCAACAAAATTATTTTCAGACTTAAAGTCCCTTTTGTATAACTTAAGCTTTCAAATTGTTATAAAAAAACTCTTATTGAACCATTTATAATAGAGACTCCAACATTTTCCTATAGATTTGAGGAATACTTAAAAGATAAAATAAGAAATGACAATATTACTAAATCAACAGAAAATATAATAAGACAAAATTGCAAAAAGTTCATTGTAAGACTAATAGAATAGTTGCGTCAGCGGTTACCTATGAATATAGATACTTTACAAAGAATTGATTTTTTATCTGTGGATAATTCTTTAAAAATTGTGAAACCCGATATTTTTTCCCATATCGGCAATGAAAAAATTAAATATACGGCCGATGAAATAGCGCGTATTGAAATGCAATGGCGAAAACTCCTCAATTATAGTTGGACAAACGTAGAATCCACTGTTGAGTTTTGGATTGAGGTTCGGCACTTTAAAGACGCTCTGCAAGAAAATCCGTTTAATGATTTAGTGAATTTAGTTTTCTCATATTTGATATTACCTTTCAGCAATGCTGAAGTTGAGAGGCTTTTTAGCACCATGAAGTTAATTAAAAATAAACAAAGAAATAAAATTAACATAAAAATGCTTAATTCTTTGTTGTGTATTCGTTGCTCAATGAAAAAATTACAAAAATGTTATCATGACTATGAAATTAAAGACGATCTCCTAAAACTTTTAGACTCTCGCGATATATATTGTAATGATATTTCTGATTCAGATACCGAGGAAATGGGCATAGTTATTTCCTCATCTGAATGAATTAATTATCAATAGTTTTAGTAGATCGTGGTTGATTTTTAAATCATGACAATATTTTTGATATACATAAATGAAATAAAAGTAAAGAATATCAATCCTAATTATATTAGTTTCTATATATATTTTAAGTCATTCAAAAAACTTGAATTTTTTACATTAAAAAAATGTACATATATATAGTTTGCTCTATATGTATATATTTAGCCTTATTTAAATTAAAAAAAAAAAGATTCAGGTGTTAATGAAATCCAATAGCTGTTGGAATAAGAACTATCACCAACAATCGTAGGTAGTTCAAATGCAGGGTCAATACCGGCAGCTATTACATTTCATAAACATTTACATTATTTTTTTAAAATAATTTTTGTTTTTAATAAAAAATGTTATTTCTTATAAAACATAATTAACGGTGAAGTTTATTGTTACTTAAATAAAAGTTATATTTTAAGTTTAGCCTTTATTTTTATATGTACATATTTGTTAATAAATAAATGAAATTTGAATTGAAATAATCTAGCCTTTTTCTTAGCCCTTTTTGAATTTTTTTAGCCTTTTCTAGCCTTTTTTTAAAGCCCATTTAGCCTTTTTTTCACTTCTGGTCCTGGCAACACTGATTGTAGTGCTTTATGCTTCTTTTTTCAACTTTTTAATAAAGAAAATATTTCCAAAAAAAAAAGGAAACAATTAAAAAAAAATTTTCTTAATATTATAATTATTTTCAATGAAAATTCATTAAAAAAAACTTTAAACTTATTTAAATAATTGTTACAATATGTAACAACACTTCTACTATGTATGTGGTCACCTTAAACAGTTGATCTCTCAACATTAATGTTTATAAACATTTAAGTAGTATTGTGTATACAAAGACTATGAAATTTTTTTCAAATGCCAAACAACCAATTATAAGCAAAAATAGATTTCTAAAAAACAAAAATTTAATTAAATAATAGAGCAATTCCATATGAAAACGATCAAAATTGGCAAATTTTTGGACGACCCCTCTCCGATTTTAAAATAAATAGTCTCAATCGATTGCCCAGCAAAAAATAATGTACCTACATATTTTTTTTTTTTTTATAGTGACTGGTTTAGTGGTGGTGTACACCACTGTCATGTGACAAAATTGAAAAATTCTTCATAAGGGACCTCATTGAAAGTTATTTAAAAAAAAAACTACTAAAGTGATCGCAACGAGTGATAGCTCTTTGGAAAGGTATTGAATCAGGCTTTAATTAAAAAATAAAATTTTCCTAATTTTTCTTAGAAATTTAGCTTTAAATTTTCCCATCAAAATTAAATTTTCCGATTTCCCACAGAAGCTCCTAAATTTTCCGGCTAATTTTTTTTTTTTTGGATTCCTCATAATTTTTGCTTTAAGAATCAGCAATAAAAAAATGGGCCCCGACTCCTTGTTTGGACAGGAGAAGAGCATTTAAGAGACCACCTTGTTAAAAATACATTTTAAAAATTATTTTACAGTTAAAAATACATTTATGAAGAAAAAATCAATTTTTTTTTTTTAAGAGCCCCAAGTTGAGTGTGTAGTGAATATGGTCTGCCTGCCTTCACAAGATCGGCCATAAATCCACGGATAATAGCAGCAGTGGCATGTAATATTTCCCCATATTTATGGAAAATCCGTGTTTTATGACTTGTTTCTGCACGTGTCATTTTAGGCGAAATATTTATTACCTGGTAATTTAAAAAATTTACAAAACATTTTCTGACCTGTAGCCGATGTATTCCGATGGTCAATATGTCTTTCAGTCCTTTGAATGAGGCTATTACCACTTTAGGCGAAACGCCTATTAGAAAAAGAAAGTTGTGAAGTGAAACATACAGGAAAGAGAAAAAAGGCAAGGTTGTGAGTGCAATCGCGACAATATTTGATGAAGGCTCTGATAACGAATGCAGTCAAGCAGATGACGTTGATGACGGCAAACAAATGATTGAGCAGTTGAAAAGAAAATTTTGGAGTGAATATCAACCAGAAGAGCTATCAATGCATCCAGAAAAAGTCACAGTTTTGTGCGGTTTATGAGCTGGTGGCATCATTGGACCGTACTTCTTCAAAGATGTGTGAATCGTAACGTAACTGTGCATGGTGACCGCTACCGTGAGATGATATCCAACTTTTATTGCCCAAAATGCAAGAGCTTGACAGCACGCGCAACAATGGACTTATTGAGAGGCGAGTTCGGTGAACATTTTATTTAATGTTCCGGACCGGTCAATTGGCCGCCTAGATCGTGCGATTTAACACCTTTAGACTATTTTTTGTGGGGCTATGTTAAAGCTCATGTCTATGCAGACAAGCCCGCTTCAATTGACGCATTGGAAGACAACATTGAAGCATTTATTCGTGAGTTGCCGGCCGAAATGTGGGAAAGAGAATGCCAAAATTGGACTAAGCGGATGACCATTTGAGGCGCAGTCAAGGTCAACATTTGCATGAAATAAAACATTAAATTATGTATATGGACCGTACTATCGATTCAAATAATGATTTCATGCATTTTTATGAATTTTATGTGTTTTTTTTAAAAAACTTTCCTATAGCTTTTAAAAAATCACCCTTTACATGTTAATTACATCTTAATGTAAATCATTTATGCTAAACGTTGTTATATTTATTATTTGCAATTTTGCTTACTTGTTAAAATGTCATATCTTTATTATTACGTATATTTAGTTTAGTAATGCTAATGTTTATATTGCTATTTTTATATACCTAATTTTTACTATTTGCGAAATATTAATGGATGAATAATTTGTTAAATAAATTCTATATGGATTGCTAAAATTCTCATTATGTTTTCAATCATGGTATAGTAGCAGAATATATCTACCAGCCATGTCACAGAATTTAATTCCGTTCGGAAGTGGAATTGATTCCGTTTTTTTGCTTCTATAGAAAAAGCAAAACCAAAAATTTTTTCGGAATGAAACCACTTTTAATTTGCTATCTGGAATTGTAATTTTAAGAATTTCTAGGTTTCATTCCGAAAAAATCTTGTGCTGTCAGAATATAGGTAGGCGCGGGATCTGAAGCATAGTTTTCTACTAACACCTTGAAAGCTTTTTAAAATATAGGTAAAATTATCCCAACCCTTGTGTATGTCTTTGCTCAACTTTAATTATATCGGGGTTTTATTTTTGTAAGAATATAGTTATCATGGTCCTTTGTAACGTAATGTTAGTAATATTTAGGGATTCTATATAAAATAAATATAATCTGTATTCTGAGACTCGATAGAGAAGGACACGAACCTCCCCACCCGACTGAAGCTAGCGATTTTATGGCTCCCATAGTTCTTCTTATATTTCGCCTTTAACAAAAGGTGAACTTCGAGGAACATTTATACAACAGAAATCTTTATTTTGAAAGGGTTTTATTACATTCCTTAAAAAAACACTTAAAATATTTCCTGAAAAAACAATCTTTGGTATTTTAAAAAATAGTTTTAATCAAATGGTGGCTGCGACTACGCTGTAATCCATTCGGAAGGTCCAATTTTCTATCACTCTTTCTCGTATTGTTACCAAGTAAATAAAGACTAGATGTAATCTATTCGGTGGCGTATCTTCTAATAATGTACACTGAGCCTTTAATTTGAGAGTGGTATTGGCAATAGTTGCCTCGGCAGTTCGTTGAAGCCAATAATGGCCGAATTCTCAGTCATTACTTAACCAGATGATATTTTTTTTTTTTAAGAAAAGTAACTCTCAGGCAATTAATATGCCTATATATAATTGCGTTACTTTCTTTGGAAAGGGGATAGTTGAGGAAGTAAAGGTAGTGAAAGAAGAAAGCTTGTTTATATCACAACTCTTCAATTGCGCATTATATTTGTTTTTAGTGCAGCATTGCAGCGCCTCTAGTGGTGAGTAGCCGCATTATTTTGAAAGCTTGATTTTATAGCCTTGATTTAATTATTTTACTTCCGTGGCATTTCAATGCTATACTATCAAAGGAGGGCGCTGTGCTAAATATTACTTATGCTAGATAGAAAATTAATAATTATCAGAAACTAATGTTGTTTGAGTGGCAACGGCGCCGAATCGAAGCCGGGCCAACTCATGCTTAATGATCAAATGCGCTAACCAATTAAGCTACATTAAGCTGGCAGTCATTAAAAAATTGCTATTGAGGAATTGCATATCATTAGCAAGTTTTTGCTGCGTTAGTTTGGAAAACAGTAAATGAAAAATAAAAGTTATATAAAACATAGTCCATAAACAGAAACACTGACTACGATATTTAAATAATCTTTGTTTAAGGTGCTACATTTCTAAAGATACGGTCATACTTGGCAAATATTTGCCGTTCGTTTATTTAGGACAAGACACAACAAATAATTAGTTTTATTTTATTTGATGCTGTTTGATCTTGCAAAACTCTTGTAAACAATGTCAAATAAATTAGTGCTAAAACAAGTGGTTACGCTTTTGTTTGTGTAAATCATTGCCGTGTGTGACCATACCTTAAGAGTATGAAAAATAATGATTTTATAATTCTTAAAATTCTTTAAAATCCTGATTCTCATTAAAAATGTGTTTTGAAAACTAAAACACCAACTTTGATAACCTCTATCTGAATAACAAACATATTACTTAAGAATGTTGTCGAACATATGTTCACTACAGTTTCTTCATAATATTGCACTATGTTTAATTAAGCTTACCTTTCTTCAAATGCGTCTTATCTATGCTTTCAACAATGCGATATCAGCATCAAACCAAAATAATTGCTAATTTCTTATCTTGCATTATGTTTAGCACAAGGTGCACAAGTGCAACATAAACCTCAAACATATTAAAACAAATGTTCAACTGATAATGGTATTTCAAAAATTCATTCATCTGTTTGTATAAAAACCCCAGTAAATTTAGCAAACAGCAGCAGTCTTTAGGTATTGGAACTGATCGTTGCATCACACTCTAATCCGTGGACAGTTTGGATTTGTATATTACGTGATCTGTTGGAAAAACTAAACAATGAAAATCGCCATTGTTTTATTGGCTATTGTTGCCCTAGTGGCTGGCAGCAGCATCTCTAAACACGATGTTAAAATTGCCGATAAGGACTTTTTGCTCAAACAAAAGTTCCTTTTCGAAATTGTTTACCGTGTTGAGGATCCCTTGATGTTCGAGGAATTGATCAAATTGGGCAAGACTTTCACTTTTGACAAGAATGACTACACTGTAAGTTACTAAGGATAATCTCCTATTTTAAATACCTATTTAACAATTTATCTTTAAAACTTCCAGCACTTCGATATGTACATGGAGAAATTCTACGAAGCCTACAAATATAACGCCATCTTACCCAAGGGCGAATTCTTCGGCGCTTTGGTAGAAACCCACCTTAAACAAGCCTATGGTTTGTTCGAATTCTTCTACTATGCCAAGAACTTTGAAGTCTTCCAACGCAACGTTGCCTTTGCTCGTATGCACTGCAACGAAGGCATGTTTGTCTACGCTTTGACTTTGGCCGTCATCCACCGTGATGATTTCCATGGCTTGATCTTGCCTTCCATCTACGAAATCTTCCCTCAATACTTCTTCAACAGCAAATTCGTGTACGAAGCTGAGAAATTCGACTACGATGTCTGGAGCAAATACATCATGTACGAAAAGGAATACAAGGACATCCTCTACAAGGACTACGCCACCTTCTACAAGAACCACGATAACCAATACTACTACTACTTCACCAAGGACTTCAAGACCTACCAATGGTGGAAGATGATGGGTTTGGGTGAACACTGGTACTCTGAAGACCGTTTCATGTTGCGCGAAAACATGGACAAATACAACAAGGACTCCAAATACTTGGAAATCTTCGAAGGCACCAAGATGTTCTTTATGCCTGTTGATTACACCCGTGACATTGAATTCTTCAACAAGGAATCCACTTTGTCTTACTTCACTGAAGATGTTGGTTTCAACGCCTACTGGTACTACCTCAACATGGACTACGCTTTCTTCTTGGACGGCAAGACCTATGGTTTGAACAAGGATCGTCGTGGTGAATACTGGTTATACAACGTCCGCCAACTTTTGTCTCGTTACTACATGGAACGTTTGTCTCACGGTTTTGGTGAAATCCCTCACTTCTCCTTCTTGAACACCATCGAATACGGTTACAACCCTCAATTGGTTAACTACAACGGTGTTGGTTTCTCTTACCGCAAGAACTACTACGAAGTTGAAAGCTACGGCAAATTCGATTACTACTACAAGGTTATGGACTTCTTCAACCGCATTGATGAAATCATCACCAAGGGTGTCTACGTCACTTATGAAGGCAAGACCATTGATTTGCGCAAACCCGAATCTATTGAATACATTGGCAGCATCATGCAAGGCAATGTTGATACTTTCGACAACTACTTCTTCAAGTACTGGTACATGTTCGCCCATATGTACTTCGGTGATGTCAACACCCACGATTTCGAAGTATTCCCCCACATTTTCTTGAACTATGAAACCATGATGCGTGATCCTATGTTCTACATGTTCTACAAGAAGATTGCTTCCGTCTACTTCCAATTCTTCAACTATGTCAAACCCTACACTCACGAAGAATTGTTGTTCCCTGGTGTCACCATCAAGAACGTTAAGGTTTCTGAATTGGTTACCTACTTCGATTTGGTCGACTTTGATGTCACCAACTTGTTGAACGACAAGATGACTTTCGTTGATGGCAAATTCGTTTGGGACAAGACCTTGTTGGCCCGTCAAATGCGTCTCAACCACAAGCCTTTCGACTTCGATTTCATTATTGAATCTGACAAACCCCAAAAGGTTGTTATCCGCACTTTCTTGGGTCCAAAATACGACGAATTCGGCCGTGTTATCACCTTGACCGAAAACCGTGAAAACTTCATGGAACTTGATAGCTTCACCTACACTCTTACATCCGGTATCAATGAATTCAAGCGCTTGTCCAAGGACTTCTACTGGACCGTTGAAGACCGTACCACTTACACTGAATTGTACAAATACGTCATGCTTGCCTTCGAAGGCAAATACGACTTCCCCTTGGACATCAGCGAACCCCACTGTGGTTTCCCCGATAGGTTGGTCTTGCCCCATGGTTGGTACAAGGGTATGCCCATGCAATTCTTCTTCTACGTCACTCCCTTCACCGCTCAATACGAACAGTTCTCCACCTACGACTACACTTACTCTTGCGGTATTGGCTCTGGTGTCCGTTACATCGATGAAATGCCTTTCGGCTATCCCTTCGATCGTGAAATCGACGAATACGAATTCTTCGTACCCAACATGTACTTCAAGGATGTCAAGATCTTCCACAAGGATACCTTCGACAAGTACTTTGCACATAAATACGAAAACTTCGGTCACTTCGATTACAAATACTACAATTAGATATTTTGTAGCATAAGGAGTTGTATAAGAATATGATATGATAAATTAATTAATTAATAAAATAAGAGAATATAAATAGTTCCAATAAATGTATGGTTTTTTATTTGAAATGTTTGACATTTTTTTAGAATATACTGGCTTATATTCCATGGGGAGATATTCGAACAGTTTTCAACACAGAGTTATGAAATTATATTTTGAGACAAGATGAACTCGTTTAAAAACATTCTTTTAATTTGGAAGACAAAGAATAAAATTAATTTTCGTCCAATAACTACAGCTGAATTTACTTAAATTTTCAACGTTCTGTTAGAGATCATCACAAATCAACACATATTATCAATAGCTCAGTTTAAAAATAAAGATATTCCAGTTGATAATGAGAATTTTGGAACATGTGTAAGTAATTATTAATGATGATATTAAAATATCTTAGACAACGGGTCCGCCATTTAACATTTTTTTTTTCAGCTAGTGCTTATTTCGTGAATGGTAACACTTAGCTCATGTCTGATTTGACAGATAATTAGTTTTATCCTTCCGCTGAACGAATATGGTTGTCTTCGCTTCGTTAAGTGGGATTGCGATCGACTTACAGAAGATGCCGATTTTGCAAAAAAAAAAAATCATCTTTTCAGATGAAGCTAATTTTGATCTTGGCGGGTATGTAAACAAGCAAAATTGTCGCATTTGGGGCACATAAAACCCGTAAGGAGTTACAGTCAATGGCGATCGTTATCGGGCCATGTTGAACGAATTTTTGTTCACAAAAATTGAAAAGGATGATATTGGCAACATTTGATTTCAAGCGGACGGCGCTACGTGCCACACAGCCGAAGCTACACTCGATGTTTTGCGCCCTGTTTTTGAAAATCGCATTATCAGCCGCAGAGCTGATGTCGCTTGGCCACCTCGGAGCTGCGATTTGACACCGTTGGACTATTCTGTTTAGGGTGCCGTCAAAGATAAGTGTTACGCCGACAAGACAGAGACAATTGACGTTTTAAAAGACAATATTTGTGAAGCCATTGGTGAAATACAGCTGCTTAAAAATTGGACTACACGATACTGCATGGCCAGCCGAGGCAGCCATTTGAAAGGTGCTATTTTCCATAATTAACCGGAAGGATTGTACTTCCAAATAAAACAAGAAATTTGAGAAAATATTCAGTAGTTTTTTCTATAGCATTTAAAAAAAATGTTATTTGGCGGACCCTTTATAACCTAAGAGATCTAAAACATTGCTTTTATAAGGGAATTAGAAATGTTTTTTCATTTTCCTGAAGAGACAATAACTTGTTTCATATTCATCTACTGTATGATAATGATATTGTTAAGGAAAACTAGATTATTTTATTAATTGTAGTATCATTTGTCCCTAGGATACCTGTAGGCTTAGCTGTAAATATTATAGATGAAAAATGGAATATAATAGAACAACATACAAATATTAGTAAAGATCTACAAATTTTTAAGTATTTTGAAATTTTGTACAACTGATAACAGATATTTTCAATATAATAAAAATATACGAGTATGTGAAAAGCAAATAGGTCTTTCAATGGGATCACCAGCTTCTCCAATGATTGCCGATATTGTTATGGAAAAACTACTTGAAAAATTTACTATAAAACCAAAAATGTTAATTAAATACGTAGATGAAATTATACGTTTTGCATAATTTCACAAAGTGAGATAGAATATATATTGACGATATTTAACTCATTTCATCCTAACATTCAATTTACTATAGAAAAAGAATGTAATTCTATACTTCCTTATTTAGACACATTAATAACAAAGAGAGGTAATGAATTATTAATAAGACTGGTATAAAAAACCCACATCCTCAGGAAGGATCATTATTATTCAAAACACCCTAAAAGAATTATTATTAATACAGCTAAAAATCTTATAGAAAAAATATTAACCACTTATTCCACAAGAAGAATATAGAAACAATTAAAACTATATTAAACGATAATAATTTCCCTATTAATATAATCTCTAAATTAACAAGACAATTCAAAAATGAAATGAATAACACAAAAAGATTGAAATGAAAATAAGATAAGTATGTACAGTAAAACTCCCCATTGCGGACACTTCTTATAACCGGCCACCTTCAATAAACGGACAAATTTCGTGGACACAACCATTTTATTAGTTTTGCAATACAAATATGACTCCAATAACCGGACACTCTAATAACCGGACGCGGACACATACTTTAAACTATTTTGACCAAAAAATCCCTCATAAACGGACAAAATTTAAAAAATCACAAACAAATATTTTAAAAATCTGGTAATCCTTACAAAAGAAATCGCATTTGTGCTGATAAAACTAAAATTGGTGATTCCCCTTTTCACATTGCATTGGTAAACACGAATTTGATGATTCGCCTTTTAACAAAATGATTTTGACAGTAAAAATATCGAGACACATTTTGAAAATGAACATTTTAAATTAAAACAATCACTATTTGAGCAATCAACCATTAGAAAATTTTTTTAAATGACAGTTTGTGTAGCTGCAGCTGTCGTTTCAATTATGGGCCTGTTTTCTCTGAGAGTCGTGTTTGCTTGAAGTTGCGGAGATAACGGCATTTCTCTTACTATTTGTTCGATCTATTGTCCTGCAGTACCAAACAGAGGCATGATTGACAATCAGATATCTTTAAAGAATTCGCCGTCTTCAAAAGGTCTACCACTTTCTGCCAATGCTAAACTTATTGCATACGTAGCTTTAAGTTTATTATTTAAAATGCAATTATCTTTATTACTATTAATTTCATTATAAATTCGAGCATTTTTATATGAAAATTTGCTTTAAATTTTTTTAATAATTTAATGTAAGTCTCGGTGACAGTTTTCGTAATGCCATTTAATGCCTTTAAGACAACAACTTTTCCCTCTTAATTTTATTAATTTGCCGATTTTTGTTTTTTTTTTTTCATTTTCAATGACAGATGTTTAAAGCTACCACTTGCTTATTTTTCTTTACAGTTTGTATGAAATAATTTTCTACATGTGGTGGCACCAAGATAAGTTACAAAATATTTAAAAGTAGGTTTTAAGTTTAAATTTGTTTTTAAAAAGAACCGACTTCAGTGTGATTATACATTATTTTCATGTTGATGATTAATTGTAAATAAACTAAGGTATCCATAGATATGTTATCTTATGGCTATTTATTTAAAATAGTTATATCAATACAAAGCCAGCTTTTTTAAAATCTTAGGTAGAATCGATTCAATAAAATTCTTTATGATCTTTTGGACAATACGAGTGCATACATGACATTATGTATTGTTCATTTGGGATTGTCCGGCTACTTTGGTGCAAAATCGTTCATATGGTGCAACATACTACTGCGCAATTTAACTCTGCAGAACAATTGCAGAGTATGGCCAATAATTTCAATCCATGATATTTTGGCTAACAAATAGTAAATGGAACTGCTATTAGTATAATATCTATCTCATAGACATAAATTGAAGATCATGCCAAAACTCAAGTTACCAATTACTCTTTTACTTATATTGCATCCCATAACTAATATTTCTTCGTAAAATATCTTAAACTATTAATTAAGACTTACAATAAACATTCATCCAGAATGCCTGATAACCTCAGGTCGATATAAGCTCTGCATATAACAGTCATTGGCAAACAATATGTACAATGTAAAAAAGGCAATAAAATCAAAAGTTTTCTTATCATCTTTCCAATGTAATATATATATAAACACAACCAAAAGTTCCTTTTCGAAATTGTTTACCGTGTAGAGGATCCTCTGATGTTCGAGGAATGGATCAAATTGGGCAAGACTTTCACTTTTGACAAGAATGACTACACTGTAAATTAGTAAGGATACTCTCCTATTTTAAATACCTATTTAACAATTTATCTTTAAAAATTCCAGCACTTCAATATGTACATGGAGAAATTCTACGAAGCCTACAAATATGGTGCCATCTTACCCAAGGGCGAATTCTTCGGCGCTTTGGTAAAACCCACCTTAAACAAGCCTATGGTTTGTTCGAATTCTTCTACTATGCCAAGAACTTTGAAGTCTTCCAACGCAACGTTGCCTTTGCTCGTATGCACTGCAACGAAGGCATGTTTGTCTACGCTTTGACTTTGGCCGTCATCCATCGTGATGATTTCCAAGGTTTAATATTGCCTGCCATCCACGAAATATACCCTCAATATTTCTTCAACAGCAAATTCATTTATGAAGCTGAGAAATTCAATTACGATGTCTGGAGTAAACAAATTATGTACGAAAAAAAATACAAGGACATCCTATACAAGGACTACAAAACGAACGACAACCAACACTACTACCACTTCACCAAGGATTTTAAGACTTACGAATGGTGGAAAATGATGGGATTGGATGAATATTGGTACACTGAGAAATACTTCATGTTACGCGAAAACATCAATGAATTCTACAATAGCAAGATATTCTTAGCAATCTGTGAGAGCATCAAGATGTTCTTCATGCCTGTTGACTACACTCGTGACATTGCATTCTTCAACAAGGAATCTACCTTGTCTTATTTCACTGAAGATGTTGGTTTCAACGCTTACTGGTACTACCTCAACATGGACTACGCTTTCTTCTTGGACGGCAGAACCTACGGTTTGAACAATGATCGTCGTGGTGAATATTGGTTATACAACGTCCGCCAACTTTTGTCTCGTTACTACATGGAACGTTTATCTCACGGTATGTTCTACATGTTCTACAAGAAGATTGCTTCCGTCTACTTCCAATTCTTCAACTATGTCAAACCCTACACTCACGAAGAATTCTTGTTCCCTGGTGTCACCATCAAGGACGTTAAGGTTTCTGAATTGGTTACCTACTTCGATTTGGTCGACTTTGATGCCACCAACTTGTTGAACGACAAGATGACTTTCGTTGATGGTAAATTCGTTTGGGACAAGAGCTTGTTGGCTCGTCAAATGCGCCTCAACCACAAACCATTTGACATTGAATACATCGTTGAATCTGACAAAGCCCAAAAGGTTGTTGTACGCACCTACTTGGCGCCCAAATACGATGAATTCGGCCGTGTCATCTCTTTTTCAAAAAATCGTGAAAACTTCTTGGAAATTGATAGCTTCGTCTACGCTCTTAAGTCCGGTGTCAATGAAATTAAACGCATGTCCCGCGAATTCTATTAGACTATTGAAGACCGCACTACCTACACCGAAATGTACAAGTATGTTATGCTGGCTTTAGAAGGAAAATACGACTTCCTCTTGTATATTAGTGAACCTCATTGTGGTTTTCCCGATCGCTTAATTTTACCACGTGGTTGGCATTAGGGCATGCCCGTGCAGTTTATTTTCTATGCTACCCCCTTCAACGCTTCTTATAAACCATACTCCACTTATGACAACAGATATGCTTGCGGTATTGGCTGTGGTGTTCGCTTCGTTGATGATATGCCTTTCGGCTATCCCTTTGATCGTGAAATCGACGAATGCGAATTCTTTGTGCCCAACATGTACATTAAGGAAGTGAAGATCTACCACAAAGATTCTTTCGAAAAATACTACGAACAAAAATATGAAAAGTTTGGTCAGTTCGATTACGATTTCTACCGCGACGTTTTAAATGTGTAGCAAAGTTGAAAAGTTGAATAAAAAATATATAAATAATTATGATATAAAATTAACAGCGTTTTATTTGATTTTTTATTCCAGAGTTTTCAGCTTTCACCGTTGTTGCCACAAAAGTTTTAAGAATATCCTATTTGAGTTAAAGGTTCCAATGAGTTTACTTTAACTTAGTTATAATTAAAATTAATCTAAAAAATTTTGTAAGACTTGGAAAGACAATAGCCTTGAATTATAGGTGCAAGATTTTACAAAAATAATAAATAAGTTGTCAAGGGATCAGGGGATTTTTTAATAATTTTTAAGATTTCCAACAGATTTCATTACCATTATTGAGCTACAAGGCTTCTTAACATGAATAAACTGATTTTTTCTCCAATATTCGTTTATGTGTGGATAGGTTCGGGCGAATAAATAATAATTTACAAGTTTCCCAAGAGCAAATACTTCCGTAAGTATTACGATTCTGCTACATATATCTAATTACGAGTGTATAATTAAATGAGAAATGTTCTAAACTTTAAGTTTAAGTTTTATGCAGCAATTGACACACTAAACCCATCCGCTCGCCTCACAATTTCAATAAAAATCATCTTAATACTTCTTTTAATCACAAGCGATACAGTTCAGACATCAAAGAAATGTCATCTAAACGATGACATGCCGTGATGTTACAACTAAGCATAGCCACGGCCCTAGAAGCTGCAATAACAAAGATCAAGAAGAACAAATATGAGGTTTATGATGAGGTTTCCAAGATTTGACAACGAAATCTGAGATTAAATTTATTTAAACATTTTTAAACACAAGCATAAAGACATTGACTTGTCGTTGCTATTTGTCTGGTTTAAAACTATGTAATTAAGTCCGCTTTCACACGTGTCAATTCTGACTCCACAAGGCAAGTAAGTTTGGGTGAAAAGAAAAAAGAGAATAAATGGGATATACTATTAACGGAACTAGTCAGTTTCCTTTGGTTTTCCTCTTTCATTTTCTTATTCTGCGAGAAGTTGTTTGCATGAAAAAGTAGAAACTTGATAGAAAAGAGCACGAAAATTTAAGATACGCGTAAAAACGAAATGGCAGTTTCAAAAGAGAATTGTACAAAAACTGTTCCGCTAAAACTGCAACGTTTGCCATCTCTGTAATACAACTAATGTTGTACGAGTATTACAGAAATATTCCGCCTTATGATGTATGCAGTATCACTTCAGAACACACAAAATAGCATTGTATTTATTTCCGGTTCAAAATCAACCTAAACAAATATATAGAAAGAGCAATATAATAAAAATATACCAGCAAACATCTAATTAAATACAAAATCTATTTAAACTAATTCAGACCTACAGATAACCTTACGATTATCCGAATTTTGCATTTAACACCCTCCAACAAAAACACTACAAACAAACTGAAGAAGCAATATCACACATATAAGTTCTGCAGCACAACAACTGTATTCTTATCAATTTTAATACTCATTAAAAGTAAAACAGGTGCAACATAAAAATTTAACTAAATCAAAACAAATAACATAACATAACTGATAACTAAAATGATAACCACACCATTTTATATAAAAACCCCAGCAAATTTAGCAAACAACAGCAGTCTTTAGGTATTGGAACTGGTCGTTGCATCATACTCTAATCCGTGGACAGTTTGGATTTGTATATTACGAGATCTTTTGGAAAAACTAAACAATGAAAATCGCCATTGTTTTATTGGCTATTGTTGCCCTAGTGGCTGGCAGCAGCATCTCTAAACACGATGTTAAAATTGCCGATAAGGACTTTTTGCTCAAACAAAAGTTCCTTTTCGAAATTGTTTACCGTGTTGAGGATCCCTTGATGTTCGAGGAATTGATCAAATTGGGCAAGACTTTCACTTTTGACAAGAATGACTACACTGTAAGTTACTAAGGATAATCTCCCATTTTAAATACCTATTTAACAATTTATCTTTAAAACTTCCAGCACTTCGATATGTACATGGAGAAATTCTACGAAGCCTACAAACATAACGCCATCTTACCCAAGGGCGAATTCTTCGGCGCTTTGGTAGAAACCCATCTTAAACAAGCCTATGGTTTGTTCGAATTCTTCTACTATGCCAAGAACTTTGAAGTCTTCCAACGCAACGTTGCCTTTGCTCGTATGCACTGCAACGAAGGCATGTTTGTCTACGCTTTGACTTTGGCCGTCATCCACCGTGATGATTTCCATGGCTTGATCTTGCCTTCCATCTACGAAATCTTCCCTCAATACTTCTTTAACAGCAAATTCGTGTACGAAGCTGAGAAATTCGACTACGATGTCTGGAGCAAATACATCATGTACGAAAAGGAATACAAGGACATCCTCTACAAGGACTACGCCACCTTCTACAAGAACCACGATAACCAATACTACTACTACTTCACCAAGGACTTCAAGACCTACCAATGGTGGAAGATGATGGGTTTGGGTGAACACTGGTACTCTGAAGACCGTTTCATGTTGCGCGAAAACATGGACAAATACAACAAGGACTCCAAATACTTGGAAATCTTCGAAGGCACCAAGATGTTCTTTATGCCTGTTGATTACACCCGTGACATTGAATTCTTCAACAAGGAATCCACTTTGTCTTACTTCACTGAAGATGTTGGTTTCAACGCCTACTGGTACTACCTCAACATGGACTACGCTTTCTTCTTGGACGGCAAGACCTATGGTTTGAACAAGGATCGTCGTGGTGAATACTGGTTATACAACGTCCGCCAACTTTTGTCTCGTTACTACATGGAACGTTTGTCTCACGGTTTTGGTGAAATTCCTGCATTCTCCTTCTTGGACACCATCGAATACGGTTACAACCCTCAATTGGTTAACTACAACGGTGTTGGTTTCTCTTACCGCAAGAACTACTACGAAGTTGAAAGCTACGGCAAATTCGATTACTACTACAAGGTCATGAACTTCTTCAACCGCATTGATGAAATCATCACCAAGGGTGTCTATGTCACTTATGAAGGCAAGACCATTGATTTGCGCAACCCCGAATCAATTGAATACATTGGCAGCATCATGCAAGGCAATGTTGATACTTTCGACAAATACTTCTTCAAATTCTGGTACATGTTCGCCCATATGTACTTCGGTGATGTCAACACCCACGATTTCGAAGTATTCCCCCACATTTTCTTGAACTATGAAACCATGATGCGCGATCCTATGTTCTACATGTTCTACAAGAAGATTGCTTCCGTCTACTTCCAATTCTTCAACTATGTTAAGCCTTACACTCACGAAGAATTGTTGTTCCCTGGTGTCACCATCAAGAACGTTAAGGTTTCTGAATTGGTTACCTACTTCGATTTGGTCGACTTTGATGTCACCAACTTGTTGAACGACAAGATGACTTTCGTTGATGGTAAATTCGTTTGGGACAAGACCTTGTTGGCCCGTCAAATGCGCCTCAACCACAAGCCTTTCGACTTCGATTTCATTATTGAATCTGACAAACCCCAAAAGGTTGTTATCCGCACCTACTTGGGTCCCAAATACGACGAATTCGGCCGTGTTATCACCTTGACCGAAAACCGCGAAAACTTCATGGAACTTGATAGCTTCATCTACACTCTTAAATCCGGTGTCAATGAATTCAAGCGTTTGTCCAAGGACTTCTATTGGACCGTTGAAGACCGTACCACTTACACTGAATTGTACAAATACGTCATGCTTGCCTTCGAAGGCAAATACGACTTCCCCTTGGACATCAGCGAACCCCACTGTGGTTTCCCCGATCGTTTGGTTTTGCCTCGTGGTTGGTACAAGGGTATGCCCATGCAATTCTTCTTCTACGTCACTCCCTTCACCGCTCAATACGAACAGTTCTCCACCTTCGACTACACTTACTCTTGCGGCATTGGCTCTGGTGTCCGTTACATCGATGAGATGCCTTTCGGCTATCCCTTCGATCGTGAAATCGATGAATACGAATTCTTCGTACCCAACATGTACTTCAAGGATGTCAAGATCTTCCACAAGAATACCTTCGAAAAGTACTTTGAACACAAATACGAAAAGCTCGGCCATTTCGATTACGAATACTACTATTAGATTTTATCTAATGAGAAGTGTTGTGCAAGATCTGTAGCTATATGATGTGATAATTGATTAATGAAGCTTAGTTCATAAAATGTAAATAAAAATAATTACATCAAATTTTATGTTTTTCACTTATGGTTTCAATTTTCAGATTTCTTATTTGTAAGTGCTTTAGATAATATTACTTCTAAAGGAATTGACAGTCGTTCCTTGGGTAAATAATAAAGGTGTCTTTGTCACTTAGATTTGGTTGCATCTTTTAATTTAATTACTGTTTATTAAATTTGTGTTTATTTTGTAATGGATTTAGATCAGTACACATGTTTGCAGTTTTATGTGTCTAGTCGAAAAAAGCTAAAGAACCGACTATCTATAATTGATCTCAATTTGTAAAGTTGTTTATATCGTTATTTTGAAATTAGTTATTTCAATAATCTGTTAAAATAAGAATAAATCTGTTAAAATTCGTGTTGGATTATATTATTTAAGTTGAATATGAACAACACGCCTCCTCAATTTAAAGTGTTTCTTGAATATCCATTGATGAAATATAAAACGTATGTTTGTTGCTGGTTAGTGGTTTTGTTAAAACGTCCTGACACCCCATCTCTGTAGTCGGCTTTTATTGAATATCTGTTATTTGGTCTTCAAGTGATTGACATATGAAGTGGTATTTATAATCTATATGATTCGTCCTTGAATGATGGACTCCAAATTTGGCCATCTTTTTTGCACTTTGCGTCACTAAGTCATTGTAAAGTGAAGTGTACGCTTCTTTGTCTGGTTCTGCAAGAGCAACATATTACGATTCTGCGTTCTCTTAATTCCCAAAAAATTTCGCCACTTGCGCGAATGAAACAAAAACCAGTTTGAGATTTTCTGTCATTACCGTCTGTGGCAAAATTTGCGTCAACATAACCAACTAATGGTAGCTTATCTTTGCTTTCAAGTATCTAACGATATGTATTGCTACCGGACAGTGTTGCATGATATGTCAGGGCGACTAAAAACGGAGAGATGTAGAATAATTACCAATAATTATTTAAAATATCAAATTTTATCAACAGTTTCTGCTTACCCTGATATTTTTGGGGTTCGTTTTTTGGGGAATTTTTGTTGGCTGGTTAGAGGTTTTTTGTGTATCCAGACTACAATATTGCTAGAATATTTGTTCCAATTTCTATTTCCAATTCAAGAGAGAGAGCAATGCTTAGGCTCTCTTAAGTGTTTATTTTCAGAATTGCGTTTTAAAACTTTTATAAATTTCTCAACATCATTGTCACACATACATATGTGGCTTCAACATATAGACTGACTATGATTTTACCATTACCGTTTTTAAAACATATCCAGCCGTATTTATAAAAAATAAAGTAGGCTTGAAGTGTGCTTTAAGACAAAATTTTCATACAAAATTTTCTTAAAGTACACTTGAAATTTACTTTAATTTTTTATAAATACGGCAGATCATGTTCAACACAACAAATTTCATGTGGAATTTTTATTCACGATAGGGGTGATTATTTACAAAATGTTTATGGGTGGCATAGTAGAAGTGGACCAGTTATGGACAGATAGCTTCTAAATCCAGTATCCACTAATGTGGTTTCTACGTATTAGAGGCTTATTTTGGTTGAATTTCATCTCAATAACGTTATTTACAGGAGTTATATGATTGTTTAGTATGCTCGGAATTGGACTTAATTCGGGAGCTATTGCCAATTATTGACAGACAGCTACAAAATCCAGTAGCATAATTGCCGTATAACCGATATTAGTATGATTTCTGGATTAAAATTACTGATGTATACAAAAGTTGGTTCTATATTGATATTAATTAAACACTTGTGTGGGTTGTGGGCTGCCGAGGTTCATCTATGGCAGCTATGACAAATTATGGGCCGATATTCTTAAGTTTTGGAACAGTGATTTTTATGCATATGAGGATATCTCACGTCGAATTTCAACATAATAACGGTATATTTAGAACATATATTAGTATTAACGTAGATTTCGGAAGTGGACCTTAATGGCGGATATAGTCAAATATGGACCGATATTCTCAAAATCCAGCAGTTTGATTTTGGCATGTATGTAAATGATTCGTGTATAATTTTGGATCGGTACCGTTATTTATAAGAGATTTATGAGTATTAAAGTAATTTTCGGAAGAGAGCTTTATATGGGCAATACGGTTAAAAATGGATAAATGTATTTTTCAGATGTGGTCCTTGTAAGGGAGCTATGACCAATTATGGGCCGACCACCATAAAATTTAGTACAACAATTTATTTACCTATAATGGTCATTTATCTCAACATTAAGCCGTTTAACATTATTTATACCATTTGTATACGTATTTAAGTGAATTTTGGAAGTGGACTTTACATGGGGTCTATGGTCAAACATGGACCGAACTAAAAAAAAAATTCGTTTTACGATTTCGTTTTGCATGAAACTTATTCCTGCTGAATTTTGTATTAATATTCCAATTTTAGACATATAGGTATAATTGAGCAATATTTATGTAAGATTTTTGTATGAGGGCTATGAGAAATCATGGACCTATTCTTACTGGTTTCCTTACACTTTCTTCTTTTATCATAAAAACAACGTGTACAAAATTTCATGAGAATATGTGCAATACATACATATATTTAAAAAAATTGAAAGAACATTTTTTAAAAATATCAATTTTTTATGGAGGTTGTCTTACATTTTGATCCATAACTCTTGCTCTGCTATACCAATTTTGCTGATTTTCAATACCAAACTGCTTAGGAGAACTATAAACGATTTTTTGTAAACTTTGTTGATTTCGGTTGTGTCCTTTGGACAGGCTAGTGTTTTACACAGACAGACAGACGGACATGGCTCAATCGACTTAGAAATTCGTAAGGACCAATATATATAATTTTAGAATTATATATAGAATTTTAGAATTATATATATTAGAATTAGAATTTCGTAAGGACCAATATATATAATTTGTTGGATCTCAGATGAATATTTCTCAGTGTTATACACGGAATGACAAACTTATACTCGTATATACCCTCATTCAACAGTTATGCTGATGGAGGTTATAAAAAGGCACGATAGTTTTATTAACAAGTCGAAAATGTATTTATGTAATTTCGTTCAATAATGTGAAGTTAGACGATACAACAAATAAAAAGGAAGATAAATAAAGCCTTAGCTGCTCTAACTATAAAATTGATTACAACTTGGAAATAGCTATCACTAAATTTAAAGAAAGAACATTTTTGTTTTCATACCTTTGTTTCGTAGCATTTCATCTATAAGAACATGGGTTTAAGTGCATAGAATCGTTAAGATTTAAGCAATTTAAGTGCTATTGGAATTTGAGTATGAAAAAAGCCTTTTCACAGGATTTACTTCTGAAAAAAACTTTTGAAGTTGCAATTGATTATTAATATTTTTCAAATAAAAACAAACTGCTTCCATAGTAACATAGTGAATAATCACAGCCAGAGCTGCCAGATGAATTTCGGAAAAAATCGTCAAAATCCCGATAAAAAAAGAAAAAAATCGCCATTTCGAATTTAAAACGATTTTTAAAAAATCGTCAAAGAAAAATCGGAACGAAAACATAAACATTCAAGTTTAATAAAAATAAATTAATTTAATAAAATAAGTTTTAACTCTTTAAATAAGAAATCACAAAAATATAATGTTAAACACAACTTGTGTAATATTTTTATAATATCTTAGGCCGCTTTCAGACTTTTCAATTCTGACTCGTCAAGGCAAGTATTTTTGGATGAAAAGGGAAAAGAGAGAAAAATGGGTGCAAACTTGACGTTAGTAGTGTGTAAATGAAATGGCAAGTTCAAAAGAGAATTGAACAAAAACTGTTCAGCTAAAACTGAAGAGTGTGAAACAAGATTTACAGTATTTTATAAATAAATATCTGAAATTAGCATATTTTATTAATTCAGGTTAAATTACAATGTCAAAACAATTTAGTTCATTAAGTTTTAAATAACATTTTGAGTATACTTGAGTATACAGGTACTTATTTTCAAAGAATTCCGCATTTTTGTTATTTAAATTTATTTGGCTGAATATTCTTTCCACGTTTTGTTAAAATAGGAGAAGTTTTTGTAGAATTTTCCTATTGATATTCAGCAATTGTTTCCTCTAAAAACTTTAGTTCATGGAATTCAGTATTGAAATTTGTTTTTTATGTTTCCAGATAAATAACTGTAAACATAAAACTATCCTGACTCGATATTATTTGGAATTATTATACTTAAACTTAACAATTATTAATAATTAAGAAAACACTACTATTACTTAGTTTTGTTTTTGAAATATGTCATGTTCTTCTTAATATTTATGACATTAATGAGAAAACCAGTTGTTGTCTCAAAAAATAAAGAATTTGGTACCAAAAACATTTATAAAACAAACAAATTATAGGAAATTTTAATAATTCAGAAAATCGTAAACTTCAATGAAAAATTCGTCAGGGAATTTTCCAAATAATACCTACAAGGAAATGGGACAAGCGTAGTCTTAAGGTTGCAAAGCCAGCCCGACATTCCTCGCCGATTGCATAACGATAATTTATTTACAACTATAAACTTGTTGATTGAGTTAGAAGAACGACGCATTAAAGACACTAGAACAATTCGTCACACTCGGTTAGGCAACTGTCCTTTGCTAAAGACAAAAGATCTGCAGAAAAGAGCGAAGGTATAAAAAACTACTGTATTTTCCCTCCATATAAGCCGAGAGTACGTACGTAGTAGTACGGGCTCAAAGTCCAAGTTACAAAATATATTTTTTTTCGTTCTTCAGTTTTGTAATATAATGTGTCAGAAAAAAACTATTTTGGAAAACTACGAAGATTGTTGCACTAGTATACACGTCGGCATATCGGATAGGTAAACATTAATAGTAGATTCCAAATTCCATTTCATTACATTTGAAATGGGCCATGATTTAGTAGCTTGACTAGTTATAAGCTGTAATATTAAATATTCTTTGTTAATTGGTAGTGATACCTCACTAATCGATGCCTTGTTTCAGAACACACAAAACCTACGACCAACACACATTCAAACTTCGCTGAAATTATAATTCGTTGCATAAAACAACTCAACTCAATGGAACTATATAACACTTTAAAATAAAAAAAAATTCTCTACTTTTATTTTTCATTTCAACGATTATAGAAACTAATTTCTTTACTTATTTAAACACAAACTTTTTAAACAAACCGTTGTTAAATAACAAGAACTAAAATCAAATTGTAGCAAAGCCGCATTATATTATTCATACATAAAATTGTGCAATCTAACGAGATTTTAAATATTAATGCAAAACTAAACCAGTCACTCTGATAACCTTTTAATTGTCCAAATTTTGCAAGTATAAGCTCTAAAAACAAACATCCTATTGAACCCAAACAAATAAAAATCACCCAGAAGTTTGTTTAACACAACTAGTGCCTTCTTATCATCTCTAATGCCTAGCCAAGGTGCCAACCGAACATAAACATATAAAAAAGCAATTAACTGATAAACATCTTTCACAAGCACACAAATCATTTTGTATATAAACCCCAACGAATTTAACAAACATCAACAGTCTTTAGGTATTGGAACTGATCGTTGCATCACATTCTAATCCGTGGACAGTTTGGTTTTGACATTACGCGCTCTATTGAAGGACTAAACAATGAAAATTGCCATTGTTTTATTGGCCATTGTTGGCCTAGTTGCTGCCGGCAGCATCTCTAAACACGATGTTAAAATTGCCGATAAGGACTTTTTGCTCAAACAAAAGTTCCTTTTCGAAATTGTTTACCGTGTTGAGGATCCCCTGATGTTCGAGGAATGGATCAAAATGGGCAAATCTTTCACTTTTGACAAGAATGACTACACTGTAAGTTACTATGGATACTCTCCTATCTTAAATACCTATTTAACAATTTCTATTTAAAAATTCCAGCACTTCGACATGTACATGGAGAAATTCTACGAAGCCTACAAATATGGTGCCATCTTACCCAAGGGCGAATTCTTCGGCGCTTTGGTAGAAACCCATCTTAAACAAGCCTATGGTTTGTTCGAATTCTTCTACTATGCCAAGAACTTTGAAGTCTTCCAACGCAACGTTGCCTTTGCTCGTATGCACTGCAACGAAGGCATGTTTGTCTACGCTTTGACTTTGGCCGTCATCCACCGTGATGATTTCCATGGCTTGATCTTGCCTTCCATCTACGAAATCTTCCCTCAATACTTCTTCAACAGCAAATTCGTGTACGAAGCTGAGAAATTCGACTACGATGTCTGGAGCAAATACATCATGTACGAAAAGGAATACAAGGACATCCTCTACAAGGACTACGCCACCTTCTACAAGAACCACGATAACCAATACTACTACTACTTCACCAAGGACTTCAAGACCTACCAATGGTGGAAGATGATGGGTTTGGGTGAACACTGGTACTCTGAAGACCGTTTCATGTTGCGCGAAAACATGGACAAATACAACAAGGACTCCAAATACTTGGAAATCTTCGAAGGCACCAAGATGTTCTTTATGCCTGTTGATTATACCCGTGACATTGAATTCTTCAACAAGGAATCCACTTTGTCTTACTTCACTGAAGATGTTGGTTTCAACGCCTACTGGTACTACCTCAACATGGACTACGCTTTCTTCTTGGACGGCAAGACCTATGGTTTGAACAAGGATCGTCGTGGTGAATACTGGTTATACAACGTCCGCCAACTTTTGTCTCGTTACTACATGGAACGTTTGTCTCACGGTTTTGGTGAAATTCCTGCCTTCTCCTTCTTAGATACCATTGAATACGGTTACAACCCTCAATTAGTTAACTACAACGGTGTTGGTTTCTCTTACCGCAAGAACTACTACGAAGTTGAAAGCTACGGCAAATTCGATTACTACTACAAGGTTATGGACTTCTTCAACCGCATTGATGAAATCATCACCAAGGGTGTCTACGTCACTTATGAAGGCAAGACCATTGATTTGCGCAAACCCGAATCTATTGAATACATTGGCAGCATCATGCAAGGCAATGTTGATACTTTCGACAACTACTTCTTCAAGTACTGGTACATGTTCGCCCATATGTACTTCGGTGATGTCAACACCCACGATTTCGAAGTATTCCCCCACATTTTCTTGAACTATGAAACCATGATGCGTGATCCTATGTTCTACATGTTCTACAAGAAGATTGCTTCCGTCTACTTCCAATTCTTCAACTATGTCAAACCCTACACACACGAACAATTGTTGTTCCCTGGTGTAACCATCAAGAACGTTAAGGTTTCTGAATTGGTTACCTATTTTGATTTGGTCGACTTTGATGTCACCAACTTGTTGAACGACAAGATGACTTTCGTTGATGGTAAATTCGTTTGGGACAAGACCTTGTTGGCCCGTCAAATGCGTCTCAACCACAAGCCTTTCGATTTCGATTTCATTATTGAATCTGACAAAGCCCAAAAGGTTGTTATCCGCACTTTCTTGGGTCCCAAATACGACGAATTCGGCCGTGTGATCACCTTGACCGAAAACCGTGAAAACTTCATGGAACTTGATAGCTTCACCTACACTCTTACATCCGGTGTCAATGAATTCAAGCGCTTGTCCAAGGACTTCTACTGGACCGTTGAAGACCGTACCACTTACACTGAATTGTACAAATACGTCATGCTTGCCTTCGAAGGCAAATACGACTTCCCCTTGGACATCAGCGAACCCCACTGTGGTTTCCCCGATCGTTTGGTCTTGCCCCATGGTTGGTACAAGGGTATGCCCATGCAATTCTTCTTCTACGTCACTCCCTTCAACGCTGAATACGAACAGTTCTCCACCTTCGACTACACTTACTCTTGCGGCATTGGTTCTGGTGTCCGTTACATCGATGAAATGCCATTCGGCTATCCCTTCGATCGTGAAATCGACGAATACGAATTCTTCGTACCCAACATGTACTTCAAGGATGTCAAGATCTTCCACAAGGATACCTTCGACAAGTACTTTGAACAGAAATACGAAAAGCTCGGTCACTTCGACTACAGCTACTATCATTAGATGTAAATAAATCGTTAGACAATTATTGATTGTATATGAATTGATGGAAGGTTATTGTGATACATAATCACAATAACCAAATAACTTAGAGTAATAGTACATAATAATAAAATAAATTTGTAAATAATTGAATTAAAGAAACGTAAGTTGAGTCTGTTTTATTGTATTGGTGGTTGCAGGATGTGTTAAAGTATTTATTTTTATATTTATTTTATTTTTTATTTATTTATCTTAGACGAGTTATGATAATCATATGTTAACCAAGTGATTTGATTGCAATTAATTATCTAAAAGTCGTTGTTTATATGAAGTCATATAAAAGAATGAGGTTTCTAGACACAATCCTGTCTGCAAAATGAATAAAGTTATTTCTGTTGTAATCTAAAATATTAACTAAATGATAAGGATATCTCAATTATTCGTGTATGGCTTAAAGAACTTATGTGATTATCAAATAAGTAACTGCTAAGTAAGTAAAGCTAGAATAAAAATTAAAGCATCTAAAGAAGATTTAAAATTTTTATTAAAAAAAGGATATATGGCAATCTTTTTTAACAGACTATGTTTTTTAATACTTTACACCACAAATTAAAGTAGGCAACATAATACAACCTGTTGTGTTTGTCTCCTAACTGTCTGTCTTAATGAAGATATGGATTTTATTTACATATACTCTCGGTAGACAGTATATTGCCCGAGAATTTCCTGTCTCAGATTTCCAAATGCAGTGCAGTGACAAAAAAGATATTGTAGTAGTAGATGTCAGCCGTTATAGGAGATACCTAAACTTTTAGCATGTATAACCGCAACTATGTTTCTTAGATGGAACCGTGGCACATTGATCATAAATCTGGTTCTCTGCATATCCCTAAAAAGCCAGATTTTTCTGGTCTCTTTGCAAGTGGCTTAATTCTCTCTCCCATAGTTCCTTGATATTTAAGTGGAGTTTATCTAAAATCAGTTCATTTCTCTTTGAGAGAGGTATGCCAATATCACGTTTCAAAGATTCAACTGGTTCGAAAAGATACCACTAAAAACTTTATAATGTGATCTTGAGTCGGCAGTGAATACTTGGATGACATTCTCTTGTGGATGGAGGCCGTTGCCAAACGTTGATCTATCAGGTATATTAGTCATAAAATTTGAATTGAAAGCTGGTTTGGGAATTGTATAGTGGACAGGAAGATCCGTGTTGACGGATCTAGGTTATGACAATTTCTATATTTCCATGTTTTCGTGGCAGTTAGTCTAATTGCGGTGTTCGCGGCCATTTGTTTTGCCATTAGATCTGGTAGTAACCAGTTAAGTAGCTAGAAAATAAACAGTGCCTTGGTAGTCCTTCCACCATCGTCGCCTATCATAAAACGTTCGAACTTGTCTTGGTGGTTTCTATTCTACTGAGCTGTCCACCAAACCGCTGCCCCGTAGCATAACATTGGTTTGATAATATAGTCGTATAGCCAGTAACATATCTTGGATTTAATCCCCAGTTGAGGCCAATTTTTGCAATTTTCAGCAAGTTGAAATCCTATATTAGTAATCCTTAAACACACAAAAATTGTCATACTATGGGCCATAATTGCTCACAGTTGCTATACATTAGGTACAGTTCCAAGAATAACTATTAGGATGAACTTCAAACAAACTAAGCCTTAAATATTTCTATGTACAGTGGGGCACGCAAATGAGTCCATGTTAGTACTTTGTGCACTTGTTATGGCATAAAAATAAAACTATTGAAGCACATTAGAAAATATTTATTGTAATTTATTTTATGTTTAATATTATTAACAAAAAAATGTATAAAGGAAAATCTAAAAGTAGCATGTTCTAAGAAAAAATACAAACGACACAACTTTAAGAAAACAATGAATGGATTGTTTTACATGATCATTATTACTTCGATTTTTTGCAGTGGTCCGAGATGCCACAATCCATTCATTGATTCATTGTTTTCTTCAAGTTGTGTCTTTGAATTCTCTGGGCTGTTTGATGCCAGCAATATTGCTAGTCTACTGATTGAAAACGATTAAATTTGCATTCATCTGAACAGATAATATGTTTCAAGTTATCTACTGTCCAATTTCTGTGCTTTCTGGCAAACTTTAACCGCGCCTTAACATTTTTTATCGACAATAAAAGTTTTAATTTGAGATGTGTTTGTTTTGCTGTCCATCAACTACTAACAGGTTTGTCTATTGCTATATAATCTTTTTTCGATGATAAACACTTGTCTCTTTTCATTTATGTCATTTTGGAACGTGCGTCCGCATTCATTAAACGCTTTCTACGACCTCTGATTTGTGTTTGGGAACAATATTGCGCCTTTTTTGGACTCTTGTGGCCAATAATTTTAAACTGTTTAGCTATTACTCGTGTAGAATAGCTACCTTTTGTTACTGCTAGATAGTTTCTTTATTATTTATTATAATTTCATTTGTGTTGGATAATTTGCAAAAGGTGTTTGCCACATTAAACACACTAAAATTAATATCAATTGAATGTTTTTTAAGTCATAAACAAAGGAAATACATATAAATCTAATAGTAAACTTCAATATTTTTATGCAAGTATTTCAAGACACACTTGTGCAAAATTGAGTACTGGCAGGTTTTTTTTGTACTAATTGTTTATTTCCCAAAAATTTATTATTTTCAATTCTGCATTGTAAATTGTTTTGTTTAGCATTAAACCTAAGATAAATTACAAACAAATATTTTTAAAATTTCTTTATAAGTATTTGTATTGTATTTGACTATTTGATCGTTTCATGATAGATGCTGGCAGCATAGTCTAAGACGATCTAGCTATATCCTTCCGTATGTTTTTATATACCAGGTGGCGCAAAAGTCAACTTTCAATCAGGCGATCTTGCTGGCCAGTGCAAATCGCCAAAACGGGAGATTAGGCGCCCGGGAAATGCATCCTTCAGCATATCGGTTGTGGCACGTGCAGTGTGCGCCGTTGCACCGTCCTGTTGGAACCACATGTTTTCCAATCCCATTTCATCAAGTTGCGCAAAATTTATAGCATTTTCTGATAGGAGGATTACTTTTGCTTAATTTCTCCAACTTATTCTTTCTTATATTCTTTGCACATAAAGCAATTTGAATGAACGTAAAAATTTGTTTTTTTTTGGGAATCGATTTTAAAATTCTTAATAAAGATTGTACTGAATTAAGTTCTAAATAAATGAATTCATTAATTCCAAGTCGAATATAAAAATTATATAAATTGTTGTTAAATGAAATCAGTTTATCAACACGTATTAATATACATTTTAATACAATTTTGTAAAATTATAGGAAACAGTTCCACTTTGGTTTGGGCTGCTGATGAAAACTTGAGATTTATTGAGCCTACAACAGAAATAATGTAGGTAATTTCTTTCTATAAAAAAATACTACCCAGAAGTTGTGCAAAGACTACAATGATTTACGCTTCATCAAGGTAGGTTTAGACGGTATGCATTTACATTGCAAATTTTTTTGCTGGTAAAATTTTCCACTGCAAAATGCATACACGTCGTGTAAAAGCAACAAAAAATGCTTCTGGAAATATCAGCCTGCATCTATAGTGTAAAATTTTCAATTAGAGCATGTTCTATTTTAATCTGATAAAGCACCTGCAACCAGATGGTTTGCAAGTCAATTGTAATTTTATATTTAAAAAAAATTGTATGTATTAAACAAAACAATAAATTTATATTGAAATATTAATTGAAAATTAATTTTTATTTCATTTAAATCCCTTTAACTCTTGTTTATTTTTGTATTTTTAATAAAAACGTATAGTCGGTCAAGTCCGACTATATAATACCCTACACCCAGTATATGTTTTTCAGAAATGGGCGCTATATGGTCGTGCAAATATTTAGTGTCATGACTTCTGAGAATATAAATATTCACCACCCCTACCGTGAATAAAAATTCCACATGAAATTTGTTCCCTTTTATTTTTTTAATTTTTATTTTAATTTTAATAGGAAAAATTTGAAAAGGGTATAAATTTAATGTGGAATTTTTATTAACGATAGGGGTGATTATGTATGTTAAACGATATAAATACTTTTAAAAAATGGAGGAATTACGAAGAGGGTCTTCTATGGGAGATTTGACTAATTATGGACCGACCATTATAAAATTAGTGTGTTGAATTTTACTTGGATACCAAAATTTTTAAGAGATTTATGGTCGTTAAAGTGATTTTCGGAAGTGTAACTTATATGGGAGCTACGCCTAAATTTGAACCAATCACCATAAAATCGTATTATTTGAATATATACAAAACATATTTGTGTTTAATATTATTTATATACCAACATGTTTAAGAGACTTATGCTCTTTAAAGTGATTTTCAGAGTTAGTTCTTATCTGGAAGCTATGATTAATTATGGACCAATCTCCACAAATTTTGGTTTCATTTACCACTCATTTGTGGGGAAATTCGTGTGGAACTTGCATAATTCAAACATTTATGATCGTTAAACTCCTATTTCGGGAGAACGTTTATATGGGGGTCAGGTGAAATAATGGTCCGATTTCCACCAGTTTCTATCCCATCCGAAAAAATATCATGTACAAAGTTTTATCGAAATATCTTTAAAATTGCAACCTCTACTCTGCGCACAAGCTTTACATGTACAGCCACCCAGACGGACGGACGTTATTAATTTCAATACTAATTGATTTAAGATTCACAAAAACATGAAAGAACTTTTCTTTAAATTAAGTTTTCCATTAAATCAGAAACCATAACAGGCATCGCACAACAAACAAACATTTAAAAAAATTATAAACTTAATCAAAAGTCTAAAAAGCAGCTGTTCTTAAAAACGGTCAAAAAGATCGTTTGAGACATTAATTTCAGCTGGTTATAGCAAAAAATATGCTGATGAATGTATATATATATATATATCGGTAAATAGGCTACCACTAAACATAATCTCATTAGTATGAAGACGCAAGTAAGGAAGTACCTGCAACATAAAAAACACAAAACAACAGCTTTTATCACCAAAAGCAAACGAAAATAAAAATTTTATCTCCACAACAGAACACAGCTGGTGATCTTCCAAGAAACACCAAACCAATATACGAGTATTATTTATAATTTTTAAAAATTTTGCATGTGCAACTAACTCTTATCAATGAAAGGTAAAAAGTGCATCATACTAATAAAATCTTATCACAGCTAACAACCATCACCACAAGCACTGCACTGATAAAATTCTTCACAAATTTAATTCATCAATTTGCATAAAAACTGCATCGAAGTTTAGAAACATCGGCAGTCTTTAGGTATTGGATCTGATCGTTGCATCACACTCTAATCCGTGGACAGTTTGGTTTTGAGATTACGCGCTCTATTGAAGGACTCAACAATGAAAATTGCCATTGTTTTATTGGCCATTGTTGGCCTAGTTGCTGCTGGCAGCATCTCTAAACATGAAGTTAAAATTGCCGATAAGGACTTTTTGCTCAAACAAAAGTTCCTTTTCGAAATTGTTTACCGTGTTGAGGATCCTCTGATGTTCGAGGAATTGATCAAGTTGGGCAAATCTTTCACTTTCGACAAGTCTGGCTACACTGTAAGTTACTACCAAATAATTAAAGTTGCCCTTGTAATATAATAAATACCTACTTAATATTTCAGCACTTCGATATGTACATGGAGAAATTCTACGAGGCATACAAATATAACGCCGTCTTACCCAAGGGCGAATTCTTCGGTGCCTTGGTACAGACCCACCTTAAACAAGCCTACGGTTTGTTCGAATTTTTCTACTATGCCAAGAACTGGGAAGTCTTCCAACGCAACGTTGCCTTTGCTCGTCTGCACTTCAACGAAGGCATGTTTGTCTACGCTTTGACTTTGGCCGTCATCCACCGTGCTGATTGCCAAGGCTTGATCTTGCCTGCCATCTACGAAATCTTCCCTCAATACTTCTTTAACAGCAAATTCGTTTATGAAGCTGAGAAATTTAATTACGATGTCTGGAGCAAATACATCATGTACGAAAAGGAATACAAGGATATCCTCTACAAGGATTACTCTGTAGAATACAAAAACCACGATAACCACCACTACTACTACTTCACCAAGGACTTCAAGACCTACCAATGGTGGAAGATGATGGGTTTGGGTGAACACTGGTACTCTGAAGACCGTTTCATGTTGCGCGAAAACATGGACAAATACAACAAGGACTCCAAATACTTGGAACTCTTCGAAGGCACCAAGATGTTCTACATGCCTGTTGACTACACCCGTGACATTGAATTCTTCAACAAGGAATCCACTTTGTCTTACTTCACCGAAGACGTTGGTTTCAACGCCTACTGGTACTACCTCAACATGGACTACGCTTTCTTCTTGGATGGCAAGACCTTCGGTTTGAACAAGGATCGTCGTGGTGAATACTGGTTATACAACGTCCGCCAACTTTTGTCTCGTTACTACATGGAACGTTTGTCTCACGGTTTTGGTGAAATCCCTCACTTCTCCTTCTTGAACACTATCGAATACGGTTACGACCCTCAATTGGTTAACTACAACGGTGTTGGTTTCTCTTACCGCAAGAACTACTACGAAGTTCAAAGTTACGGCAAATTCGATTACTACTACAAGGTTATGGACTTCTTCAACCGCATTGATGAAATCATCACCAAGGGTGTCTACGTCACTTATGAAGGCAAGACCATTGATTTGCGCAAACCCGAATCTATTGAATACATTGGCAGCATCATGCAAGGCAATGTTGATACTTTCGACAACTACTTCTTCAAATTCTGGTACATGTTCGCCCATATGTACTTCGGTGATGTCAACACCCACGATTTCGAAGTATTCCCCCACATTTTCTTGAACTATGAAACCATGATGCGCGATCCTATGTTCTACATGTTCTACAAGAAGATTGCTTCCGTCTACTTCCAATTCTTCAACTATGTCAAACCCTACACACACGAAGAATTGTTGTTCCCTGGTGTCACCATCAAGAACGTTAAGGTTTCTGAATTGGTTACCTACTTCGATTTAGTTGACTTTGATGTCACCAACTTGTTGAACGACAAGATGACTTTCGTTGATGGTAAATTCGTTTGGGACAAGACCTTGTTGGCCCGTCAAATGCGACTTAACCACAAACCTTTCGACTTTGATTTCATCATTAAATCTGACAAAGCCCACAAGGTTGTTATCCGCACCTACTTGGGTCCCAAATACGACGAATTCGGCCGTGTTATCACCTTGACCGAAAACCGTGAGAACTTCATGGAAATCGATGCTTTCATTTACACTCTTAACTCTGGTGTCAATGAGTTCAAACGTCTCTCCAAAGATTTCTACTGGACCGTTGAGGACCGCACCACCTATACTGAATTGTACAAGTATGTTATGCTTGCTTTCGAAGGCAAATACGACTTCCCCTTGGACATTAGCGAACCCCACTGTGGTTTCCCAGATCGCCTAATTTTGCCCCGTGGTTGGTACAAGGGCATGCCCATGCAATTCTTCTTCTACATCACTCCCTACACCGCCTCCTACGAACCCTTCTCCACTTACGACTCAACCTACTCTTGCGGTATTGGCTCTGGTGTCCGTTACATCGATGAGATGCCTTTCGGCTATCCCTTCGATCGTGAAATCGACGAATATGAATTCTTTGTACCCAACATGTACTTCAAGGATGTCAAGATCTACCACCAGGACACTTTTGAAAAGTATTATGGCAAGAAATACGAAAACTTCGGCCACTTCGACTACAGCTACTTTAATTGAAAATAATGTAGACAATAATGAGAAACTGGTTGTTATTATAGATATAATAAAAATAAATAATGAATGATGAATTAAAAAATATTAAATTTATATTTTTTTATGTTTGTGTTTGAAGCATTAGGTTTTTGTGTTATGGTAAATAAATCATTTCAACAAATTTTCAGGACAATATTTTATTTTTGAAGAAATTGTTATTTATTTGTTTAGTAAGTTGCGAATCTAAAGATATATCTTAAAAAATATGGTAAGTAAATGGAGACTCAGTATGTTTTTCAGGGATGGAATAGTTTGATTTTTATTTTACAGCGAAAAACTTTGGATGTAGTAAAATGAAAAATGTTTAGCTGTTAGAAAAAATAACAAATTATATACCTTTGTTCGTATTAAAATTAGAATATGCTTTTGTTTTTCAAACGCCGTTTTTGTAAATCACAGGGTTTTAAGTTTCGGTTCTAATTGTGTTTAGCAAACTCCGCTCCATGTTAAACTTAGTAGAACAAACATGAAAATGTTTGCAGCTATTAGGCACGTGTGGCTAGTACTTTATAGAGTATTTTGTATTTTTTATAAAAATAATATAAACTGGTGTTAGTCATATGTGAAACAATTAAAATATATGCGTTTTGTTGCTATACAAATAAATACCATACGAAACACTGTGCAGATTATATTTATATTCCAGAATTTTAAAAGCATAGAGTTCTCTGTAAAATCAACATAGTTTAAAAACTAAAGAAAAGAATAATAAGAAGCATAAGTTAAAAACTCACAGAAGGATGTACAAATGTACAAATAATGCAAATGCTAACAGCCAGAGGGCAGCAATAGAAAAATAAATAAAATAATAATTGCTTTATTGGTCATTCTTGACTTGGCATCTGGAGACTGCAGTTTTGAGGAATGAATTAAACTGTAAGCTAAAATAAGTCGCAACAACTTATGGCAAATTTACAATTTGCCGTTTAAAGTTCCAGCATTTTGACTTGTTCTTTCTACAAATGTTAAATTCAATGTACTGGTAGCTGACATACAGGCCTAAATCTTGAGATTGCCACCACCATGATTTACTGTTGCCTGTAGCGGTTTTATTTGTTGAGTTCTGTATTTGGTTTCCGCCAAACCAAATTTGTTAAACTTAGGCCGCGATTATCGTTCACAACACTAAACTGTTGTGTTGTCTCGACTACAACACTGCTGGAACTCGACTACAACACAACATGAATTTATTTAAGATTAAGGGAATAATGGCCATATTCTCGGTCATTAGTTAACCATTGGTAAACTAAAATCCTAACTATTGTTTAACTATTACTTGTTATTCTTTATTCGCAATGCTTAGTATTGCGAATAAAGAATCATTAGTTAAGCTTTTGTCATTAGCGAACTAAAGACTGTGAATTTAGCCATAAGTGTTGCAAATCGTAATCGCAGTTTACAACATACAACAGCAAAATACTTAGTGTTGTGAACGGTAATCGGGGCCTTAGATTCATCGGCGAAGTTGAGCGAATTCCAAATTGCAGATTTCTTGCAAACATGATTTTTGACGAAATTCTGCCAGCACAGTCTTTTTCCGGTTTATAAACGGTTTCTTGCATGCGACTCGTCCATTAAAATCATCTTGGCGCAAGACACAACGAACAATTCCAATGGAACATTGTTTGCCCAGGTCAGCTTAAATTACGGAGGCCAGTTGTAAAGCTGATAGCCTTTTTTGAAAAATTTTTTGGTGCCTTTCTGCCTTTGTTATGAACCCTATTTTCATGGATGAAGTGTTCAATGATTTTTTGGACTGTGGAAGCTTTAATGTTATTTATCGCTGTGAGTGGCCATTTTGGAAATGTTTCAAAAGCAATTCTCGTTGTTTTATTGTTGTACGGCGACTATTAACTATTTTAAATTGACACTTGACGTTACAAATTCCGACTCACAAAAGAAGAGCGAAAACCCAATCAGCATTCAATCATTGAGCTATCGGTACAGTAGAAATTTACTGCATAAAATAAGCTGTGGCGTGGTAAAACAAGCATTTTTTTAGTTTTAATATATTGTTATGTTTTTACCTTTTAAAAACGGTGGTTTATTTCCTTTAAATAACCCGGATTCCTTTTAATTGCAAAATAAAAGCGTCAAGTTGTTGGAAGCAAATATAACGAGTCTTTATTTATTTTAAATAGACACAAAAACAATTAAAAATGAACAAACACTCTGTCTGTTTACACACTTATATTATGGTTTAAGAACACACTTATTGCCGTATTTATAAAAAAAAATAAAGTAGACTTCAAGTGTACTTTAAGAAAATTTTGTAAGAACATTTTTTCTTAAAGCATAGTGCAAGCCTACTTTATTTTTTATAAATACGGCAGTTAAAGTATTAGAACACTTTGATGTTTACACAACAATGACTCCCAATAAACTGATTCACTTGATTGACCCTGTTAGTCTATTTATACAGCAATCATAATTTCTGGAAGGTTCGAAACTAAGATACTAGAATGTTCATGACTCCAAGTCTAAAATGATAAACATGCTGTATGTGCATACCCACCATTAAATTTAAATTGAAATATAATTTCATAACAATATTAAAATGTACAGTTTTGCACTAAATCTTTTTTGTATAAAATTTTTTCTTTTAAATGACACCAATTTCTTTTTTGGGTTGTTGATAGTTTTCTTTTTATGGAGTTTTCAAAACAAAAAAAATCACTGCATAAAATAAATTGTATGAAGTTCTTATAAATGTTTATGTTTTCAAAACTGGAGCATAATTGCATTTATGCAAATGATAGCACAGATTTTGTGAATATTTGTCACCTTTCTTGTTAGACGTTAATCTGTATTGAGGTCATCTCCAATTAGAGGCACGTTGTAGATCCAAATAGATGGAACTGGGATAAATAGAGGCTTTTATATTCCACGTTTTTTGGAGGAGGTCTTATTTTTTAGTCTGCAGGATCATTGCAATGTTCTTAAGGTTGACCTTTAGGCCAGCTGGTAGGAATATCCGGAAATATACTGGCAGTGAACCGACATTTAAGTAATTCTATAATGTTTATAAAACATCAAGATTAGTATGTATATGAAAAGCTGATTTATCTTAATGAGTTAGTAAGCCATTCTATTCTAAAGTTATTCTGGGTGTCAGGTCATTTATAAGTCATTTACAATATATATATATAAAACTACCAAAAAAAAATACCGAAGGATTATAAAACTACCGAAGGATCCTTTTAATGACGCCTGCAGAAGCTGTGATGAGTTTTTGCTCTGCTTTTTTAAACTGGAGATTTTCATTAAAAGCGCAAGTCTCTAAAAATATCAAGTAAGTTTAAATATTGGAACAAATATTCATGAACTGTAAAAATTTCGATACTTTGCCTGCCTTAGAACAAATATTTATTTTATGCATAAAACCTTACAACCAGAGACCGAAAATAACTCGTCCATAAAATTAAAAAGCCAAAACAGTGATTTATACATATGTTGTTTTTAAAATCAAATCACTTCAAATAACTTCTATAAAATGATTTTCTTACATGGTTTGGTATGACGACTTTTATTAATGTTTGTTGTTTTTTATGCTTTGGTGAGAGACAAACGTATCAATTGTGGTTGATCTTAATAAACGTTAATATTCTTTCCCATTTATTTACATACTATAGCCTATTTTTTATAAGTTTTTAACAAATTGTCAATTGAATATGTTAAATATGAACTAAAGCAGTGTCGATATTGGGCAAGAAGTAAAAAAAAGCGAATTTTATATTCAAGTTTCATTGATTTGCATTAAATTAACTATTGTCATTTATTTTAAAAGTTCGAAAATAAAAGTTATAACCTGCTCTTTACGAAAAAAATTTAATTAAAACTCACTCATCTTGACTATTTCCGTTCTTTTCTTTTCTGTTTCTCTCAACCACAAACCTAAAATAGTCTCTTCTAAATCACTCTGTCAGTGATATAAAACAAAAAAAAAACTAATTTTAAAATAGGTAAATGGTGCCAATTAACCACTAAAATTAAAGTGGATCCGTTATTTTCGGTCTCCACTGTATGGTTTGTTAATTAATTTATAGTCATTTATAGAATAACAAAAATTGGCATTAGTGCTGTAACCAAGAAGCTATTTCAACCATGTTAATACATAAAACAACGATTCAACAAAAATATGCAGCCCAATCATGAATAAAAATTCCGCGGGAGTTGTTTCCCTTTTCCCATTTTTCCTATTCAAATTCAATTCTAAAAAAAAGAAAAAAAAACACTCCCGCGGATTTTTTATTCATGATTGGGCTAATAATTCGATCATTTGGAACTTTCTAGCTGAAACTGAACATTGAGAGTACAACTCCAAAACTAAAACAAATAGAAAATGTGTCGTTGAAATTCACTTAAACAAAACTAAAAGTAAAAGCAAATATACAAAATATTGGCTCATATCTTATACATATATCAGGAACTAAAAAACCAAAGAAAATAAAAAAAATATTCAAAAAGATTAAGACAATCACTCAAAATTTTGAATTTATGTATGTATATGAAATTAAATCTTCCCAGATACACCGGTTCCATATTAGTGATAACACACACAACTCTATAAGAGTCTCAAATTAAACGGTAAAAATTTCATTTTCTTTATCATCTAAAATTTAAAAATAACCAAATAACATCATAGCATCTTAACAAACATATTGATATAAAAAAAACAATTAATAAAAATTTATTAATTATAAAATTCTTATCGCTTTTATGTCTTAAAGGTAAAAAAGTGCATCATACTACGTGCAAAAGTAAAAGCTGCTGCTTTCATGCCGCTGAGCGATAAGTTTAAACAAAAGTTAAATAATTTGTATAAAAACCCGGAAAATTTCGCAAACATCAGCAGTCTTTAGGTATTGGATCTGATCGTTGCATCACAATCTAATCCGTGGACAGTTTGGTTTTGACATTACGCGCTCTGTTGAAGGACTAAACAATGAAAATCGCCATTGTTTTATTGGCCATTGTTGGCCTAGTTGCTGCCGGCAGCATCTCTAAACACGATGTTAAAATTGCCGATAAGGACTTTTTGCTCAAACAAAAGTTCCTTTTCGAAATTGTTTACCGTGTTGAGGATCCCTTGATGTTCGAGGAATTGATCAAGTTGGGCAAATCTTTCACTTTCGACAAGAATGACTACACTGTAAGCTACTATGGATACTCTCCTATCTTAAATACCTATTTAACAATTTCTATTTAAAAATTCCAGCACTTCGACATGTACATGGAGAAATTCTACGAAGCCTACAAATATAACGCCATCTTACCCAAGGGTGAATTCTTCGGCGCTTTGGTAGAAACCCACCTTAAACAAGCCTATGGTTTGTTCGAATTCTTCTACTATGCCAAGAACTTTGAAGTCTTCCAACGCAACGTTGCCTTTGCTCGTATGCATTGCAACGAAGGCATGTTTGTCTACGCTTTGACTTTGGCCGTCATCCACCGTGATGATTTCCATGGCTTGATCTTGCCTTCCATCTACGAAATCTTCCCTCAATACTTCTTCAACAGCAAATTCGTGTACGAAGCTGAGAAATTCGATTACAATGTCTGGAGCAAATACATCATGTACGAAAAGGAATACAAGGACATCCTCTACAAGGACTACGCCACCTTCTACAAGAACCACGATAACCAATACTACTACTACTTCACCAAGGACTTCAAGACCTACCAATGGTGGAAGATGATGGGTTTGGGTGAACACTGGTACTCTGAAGACCGTTTTATGTTGCGCGAAAACATGGACAAATACAACAAGGACTCCAAATACTTGGAACTCTTCGAAGGCACCAAGATGTTCTACATGCCTGTTGACTACACCCGTGACATTGAATTCTTCAACAAGGAATCCACTTTGTCTTACTTCACCGAAGACGTTGGTTTCAACGCCTACTGGTACTACCTCAACATGGACTACGCTTTCTTCTTGGACGGCAAGACCTACGGTTTGAACAAGGATCGTCGTGGTGAATACTGGTTGTACAACGTCCGCCAACTTTTGTCTCGTTACTACATGGAACGTTTGTCTCACGGTTTTGGTGAAATCCCTCACTTCTCCTTCTTGAACACCATCGAATACGGTTACGACCCTCAATTGGTTAACTATAACGGTGTTGGTTTCTCTTACCGCAAGAACTACTACGAAGTTCAAAGTTACGGAAAATTCGATTACTACCACAAGGTTTTGGACTTCTTCAACCGTTTGGATGAAATCATCACCAAGGGTGTCTACGTCACTTATGAAGGCCAGACCATTGATTTGCGCAAACCCGAATCTATTGAATACATTGGCAGCATCATGCAAGGCAATGTTGATACTTTCGACAACTACTTCTTCAAATTCTGGTACATGTACGCCCATATGTACTTCGGTGATGTCAACACCCACGATTTCGAAGTATTCCCCCACATTTTCTTAAACTATGAAACCATGATGCGTGATCCTATGTTCTACATGTTCTACAAGAAGATTGCTTCCGTCTACTTCCAATTCTTCAACTATGTCAAACCCTACACTCACGAAGAATTGTTGTTCCCTGGTGTCACCATCAAGGACGTTAAGGTTTCTGAATTGGTTACCTACTTCGATTTGGTCGACTTTGATGTCACCAACTTATTGAACGACAAGATGACTTTCGTTGATGGTCAATTTGTTTGGGACAAGACCTTGTTGGCTCGTCAAATGCGTCTCAACCACAAGCCTTTCGATTTCGATTTCATTATTGAATCTGACAAACCCCAAAAGGTTGTTATCCGCACCTACTTGGGTCCCAAATACGACGAATTCGGCCGTGTTATCACCTTGACCGAAAACCGCGAAAACTTCATGGAACTTGATAGCTTCACCTACACTCTTAAATCCGGTGTCAATGAATTCAAGCGCTTGTCCAAGGACTTCTACTGGACCGTTGAAGACCGTACCACTTACACTGAATTGTACAAATACGTCATGCTTGCCTTCGAAGGCAAATACGACTTCCCCTTGGACATCAGCGAACCCCACTGTGGTTTCCCCGATCGTTTGGTCTTGCCCCATGGTTGGTACAAGGGTATGCCCATGCAATTCTTCTTCTACGTCACTCCCTTCACCGCTCAATACGAACAGTTCTCTACCTACGACTACTCTTACTCTTGCGGCATTGGCTCTGGTGTCCGTTACATCGATGAGATGCCTTTTGGCTATCCCTTCGATCGTGAAATCGACGAATACGAATTCTTCGTACCCAACATGTACTTCAAGGATGTCAAGATCTTCCACAAGGATACCTTCGACAAGTACTTTGAACAGAAATACGAAAAGTTCGGTCATTTCGATTACAACTACTGTCACTAAGTATTACTTGGTGATGTCATTATTATTAAATAGTTGATTAATTGTTGATAGTAATGTAGAAAACAAATGTTGTTAAATGTGTAAAAAAAGAATAATTATTAAAATAAAATATTTATGTAATTATTTTAAAGTTTTGTGTTTGTTTTTTAAACTAAGATAAACATTAAATTTCTAGAGTGATGTTTGTAGCTTTGTTTTTTTAAGGCAGGAACTTTAAAACATGTTTCGTACATATTTTATGAGCCATTAAATAAGATGAATTGTTGAGGTGTTTGGGGATAAGTAAGTATTCTATTTATTCTTTGCAGTCTTAAATTATCTACTAAACGAGATAATTTTATGTTGATAGGGGGGAAACCTGTTTCTGATACGAACTTAGTTTCAAGTATTAGATGGTAATAAAATGATTCAAACTGCGTGGAATTTTATAGTAAACGATCAGACAGATATTGTTTATAATATATTGAAATATTATATTTACGCTACATAGAAAATGTGTAGTTTGGAATAATTGTGGATTCATTCAGTTGTTAGAAAAATATGCCTGAGCCATATATCTTGCAGAGAAACTTAGAAATATATACGGATAGATTAGTGGAAACCATATCAAATATTGAAAGCTTAAGGTAAAACATATAACTAGCTAAAATAATACTACAATTATGAATACGTAGTAATGTTGAAGTCAGAAAAAGGTAGAGAGATTACGAGATGTCGGCCCCATTTTTTCTTCAAATCTAAATTTGAAGGAATGTAAAAAAAATCTGTGATAGCTGCCATTAATATAATGGAAACATGAGTCCTATTATATTAATGTTTTATTGGCTCACTGAAGCTTATGGTAAATGTATTCCATCGCTTCAGAAGAGGTGACTGTAACACGGAAGATAAATATAGGAAGTTTAAAGACCCAGAATTGGAGGCATTACTCCATGAATACCGATTTAAAAACTCAATTTCAAAACGTTTGCAAACAACAGAATTCTTCCAAACACAGGAAAATGAGATTTACATATGCATTGCAGCCAAGTCAATTTGTCAGACGATTTTGCATGTCCAAAACGCTGATTAATGCTATAAAAGGCAATCATTTTTGCAAGGAATTATTACTTTCGATGCAAAATAGATCCATTACGATAACCCGATGCATAAGAGAACGTATAAGAAGTACGGCTAACCAGCCGCATCGACACCCTAGCCGAATATCCATGCGTTAAGGTAATGATATGTATGTGGTGGGACCATAAGTGTCATATCTATAATAAGCGGCTGAAATCTAGCCAGACCATCTTAGCGAACCTGTACCAAATGCAAATGTTTCGTTTGAAGAAAACATTAGCCGACAAATGCACACACTATTTTTACAATAATTGCTAAAAACTATTTAAAGCGAAGGGGTTGGGAAGTTTTGCCTATCACGCCTTATAGTTCTGACGTTGTTTGTTTCGATCGATGCAGAACGCTCTTTCTGGATAAGCTTCACAGCGTTGTCAACTTGGTGCGTTTCGCAGTATTTTTGGTGTTTTTTTTAATTTTTTGTGTGAAGAATTCCTCAGTTGGTGTGCGGTGCCCGCCCTTTTTCTTAAATATTGGTGCGTTTTATAATTTTTCCGAAGATGTGATGAAATCTTTCTTTTTACTAATTTCTAATTGCAGTTTTTTTAATAATTCATTATCATGAAATCTATACAATGCAAAATTATAAATGAATACATATTATCAAATTCGTCACATGAAGGTTCTTGCTAAAGGTGAATAGGGCGAAAGTCTCTGTTTGAAAATAAAATTAACATTTTAAACATAGAAATAAAAATGTTTGTATAGCCTATTGGTTTGAACTGTAGACGAACAACCAGGGTTAGAGTCCCAGTGGAGCCCTAACAAATTTTATTGAAAAAATTCAAATAGAAGTACTTAAAATAGAAAACAAAAATAATTTAAAAAAAAGTACTAAATATGTACTGAAATGAACCCTTTTTTTTAGCAATTAGTACTTCAGTTTCGAATAGCATATTGTGAGTTAAATTTTGAGTGGTTAAATGTTTATTTTATCTTTATTTACTCGTTTATTTGAAAAAGGCTTTTACTATTAATCGTTGATCTCTTTTAAAAAAGTTTTATATAGAATTTGCGAAATTAAAAAAATGTAAAATCAATTCAATAAACATTTCAAATAAAAAAGAAATTCTAAACTTGGATCGTTTTTTTTTGCACCATTTTGGTGCGTTTTAAAATTTCAAAGTTGACAACGCTTCACTTCATGAGCAGTCTTTTTGCCGCGGTATTCATATTTTGCCAAAATTATGGGAGAAGGTCATATCTAACAATGGCTAATACTTTTTTTTAGTTTTAATATATTAAAATGAACATTTTTGCTATAAATTATTTTTGTTTGTTAGACTACAACATTGTTGCTTTTAAATGACTCCAATTTACTTTTTAAGTTCCTGTTAGTTTTCATTTTATGGAGTTTTTAAAACAAAAAAATTCACAGCATAAAATAAGCTGTGAGCCACTGTATATTTAAAAATCTTATTGCAGTAGCTCTATCTATAAGCTTTAAAATCGAAATATTAAAAAAAGATTTAATAAATTTAAAAAATATGTGCTTTTTATGAAAGTAATCTCTACATTTTTAGGTCTGGAAATTATGTTGCAATAATATTTAGACATAAACTCAGCTTTTCCATTCGGTAAGCTTATCCAGTTACTGCAGCAAGCCTTAATTTATTAAACTTTCATTTATTAATTTTTTACTAAATATAAAGTGAATATTTTAAAATTATATTGTGATACGGGGTGGCTAATGAAATGCTACCAAAAAAAAACGTAATAACTTATTTTCTGTGCAAACAACCTGTTCCAATTTTATTTTATTTTATAGATTGATCTTTAGATACAACTAAAATGGAGAATTGGGATAATGAAACTAGAATTTGTATAACGCTTTCACGATTTAGAGTCCGTAGTTTTGGTCCAAAGAGAATATAGGCGCACGTTTGGCACTCCTCCTAGTAGATGGAATATAATGAAGCTCGTGAACAATTTTGCCGAGCATGGCAAGAAGACCTTATCATCGATATCCCTCAGTTCGGACGCAGGAAAATATCGCTGTTGTAGCTGTTGTCATACAATCCAATCCTCGAGTTTCGAGTAAGCTCCTACCTGGGTGTCAGCCGACAGTCACTGCATACAATTTTGCACCAAAATTTAAACAAATTTTCATATAAGATTCAATTAACAAACAAACTCAACCCAAGAGACTTCCCAATTAGTTTGGAATTTTGTGATAAGAGCATTCAAATGGCGTCAGAGGATGAAAACGTCTTGTACTGCATTTTTATGTCTGACGAGGCACATTTTGATTTAAACAGCAATGTGAACAAACAAAATTGTCGAATATGCAGTAATTCTAACCTACAGATACTCCATCAGATGCCATTACATCCACTACACCTCACAGTGTGGTGTGCAGTTTCTTCAAGGTTCATTGTCGGGCCTTACTTTTAATGTTAAGGTTACTTAAAGAATTACACCGAAAGAGAATCCCTTTCAACACTGTTTGGTTTCAACAAGATGGGGCAACTTGTCACATAGCCACGCCTGTTATGACATAATTGTGGCAAAAATTCCCCAATAAACTGATTTCAAGAAACTCCAAATTCCGTTGGCCTCCCAGGTCTCCTGACCACACTGCACCTGATTTTATTTTTGTGGGGTTATTTCAAACAAGAAGTTTACAAAAGAAACCCAACAAATTTGGATGATTTTAATGGTAACGGAGGCAATTCCCGCTGCAACACTCCAAGCAGTAACGAATAACGTTTTGATAAGATGTCGCACATGTGTCACCGAGGGTGGAGGCCATTTAAATTCAATTATTTTCAAAACTTCATGAATTACTTAAATAAAAATGTATGATTTTTCAACAGAACTACTAAAAATAATTAACATAAACTTCACAAAAAGTTACATGAGTCTCTTAAGGGGGTTTTCAACAAGAACTTTGTTTTATATCAGCGGTATATTGGAATCATACGAAAATGTTGACATAGAAGAAGCTTTAGACAATTGTAGCAATGGTTTAAATTTTGTTCGAAAACCGAGTAGATTCGCTGAATGCACTCAAGGGTTTTTCTAGAAAAAAATTGAAGACGAAATTTATTTTCATTTGTCGGAATACGTCAACAAGCAACATTATCGTATGAATAGATCACGATATCAATGTTCACAATTAAATTTTAGCCTATTATTGATGAAATTGATGTCACACACACCCACCAAAGGAATGGATTTATTGCAATTGGATTGTAATTGCTATTTCATATTTTTCTGAACCGATCTCAACCGCACTTCGAACTATATTTTGCGTATGTTTTTCCAAATATAGTAAATCGTATCATAGATTTGTTACGTTTGCAGATTGAGGCGAATTTGATAATTAAGAAGTTAAGTCGCAATATTCTGATTAAACCAAAACTCAAAAATCTTTATAAAATAATAGAATCAAACTTTTAATATAACCAGTTCATTTTATATTTCAGAAACAAGAGAATAGCAACATAATTTTCACAAGAAGGAATCAAGGAATTTGAAAAGGTTAAAACTCGCATTCCTATTAAGGTACAGCAGTTATTTACTTTGCTTTGCAGAAATTCCATGTCGTTTTCATTGCAGGTAATCATACCGCGACATAAATAATACTACGAACAGTTTGTTAACCACTGGACAAGACAACGGATTTAAAGACCACGGAATATAATAAATAATTTAAGCACTAAATTAGGAACCCAACACAATGACTTTCATGAATCTATAAAACGTGTCGATTAAATGCACAAGCCGGCTAGCATTTAAAAATCCCTACAATTGTATTAAATTAATTGCCACCAATGCCTAATCATATCACACTAAAAATAAACAAATAACTTCACAGCAACATAATAAAACTATTGATAATAAAAGAACTCATTCTTATCAATTTTATGCCTTAAAGGTAAAAAAGTGCATCATACTACGTGCAAAAGTAAAAGCTGCTGATTTCATGCCGCTGAGCGATAAGTTTAAACAAAAGTTAAATAATTTGTATAAAAACCCCGAAAATTTCGCAAACATCAGCAGTCTTTAGGTATTGGATCTGATCGTTGCATCACACTCTAATCCGTGGACAGTTTGGTTTTGACATTACGCGCTCTATTGAAGGACTAAACAATGAAAATCGCCATTGTTTTATTGGCCATTGTTGGCCTAGTTGCTGCTGGCAGCAGCTCTAAACATGAAGTTAAAATTGCCGATAAGGACTTTTTGGCCAAACAAAAGTTCCTTTTCGAAATTGTTTACCGTGTTGAGGATCCGCTGATGTTCGAGGAATGGATCAAAATGGGCAAATCGTTCAATTTCAACAAAGCTGAATACACGGTAAGTAGTCACCGAAAAACAAACATGCTACAGCCTTTTAAACACTTGACATATAAATTTCCAGCACTTTGACAAATACATGGAGACATTCTATGAAGCCTACAAATACAACGCTATCTTACCCAAGGGTGAATTCTTCGGTGCTTTGGTAGAAACCCATCTTAAACAAGCCTACGGTTTGTTCGAATTCTTCTACTATGCCAAGAACTGGGAAATCTTCCAACACAACGTTGCCTTTGCTCGTATGCACTGCAACGAGGGCATGTTTGTCTACGCTTTGACTTTGGCCGTCATCCACCGTGCTGATTGCCAAGGCTTGATCTTGCCTTCCATCTACGAAATCTTCCCTCAATACTTCTTCAACAGCAAATTCGTGTACGATGCTGAGAAATTCGATTACAATGTCTGGAGCAAATACATCATGTACGAAAAGGAATACAAGGACATCCTCTACAAGGACTACGCCACCTTCTACAAGAACCACGATAACCAATACTACTACTACTTCACCAAGGACTTCAAGACCTACCAATGGTGGAAGATGATGGGTTTGGGTGAACACTGGTACTCTGAAGACCGTTTCATGTTGCGCGAAAACATGGACAAATACAACAAAGACTCCAAATACTTGGAAATCTTCGAAGGCACCAAGATGTTCTTTATGCCTGTTGATTACACTCGTGACATTGAATTCTTCAACAAGGAATCTACCTTGTCTTACTTCACCGAAGACGTTGGTTTCAACGCCTACTGGTACTACCTCAACATGGACTACGCTTTCTTCTTGGACGGCAAGACCTACGGTTTGAACAAGGATCGTCGTGGTGAATACTGGTTATACAACGTCCGCCAACTTTTGTCTCGTTACTACATGGAACGTTTGTCTCACGGTTTTGGAGAAATTCCTGCCTTCTCCTTCTTAGATACCATTGAATACGGTTACAACCCTCAATTGGTTAACTACAACGGTGTTGGTTTCTCTTACCGCAAGAACTACTACGAAGTTGAAAGCTATGGCAAATTCGATTACTACTACAAGGTTTTGGACTTCTTCAACCGCATAGATGAAATCATCACCAAGGGTGTCTACGTCACTTATGATGGCAAGACCATTGACTTGCGCAAACCCGAATCAATTGAATACATTGGCAGCATCATGCAAGGCAATGTTGATACTTTCGACAATTACTTCTTCAAATTCTGGTACATGTACGCCCATATGTACTTCGGTGATGTCAACACCCACGATTTCGAAGTATTCCCCCACATTTTCTTGAACTATGAAACCATGATGCGCGATCCTATGTTCTACATGTTCTACAAGAAGATTGCCTCCGTCTACTTCCAATTCTTCAACTATGTCAAACCCTACACTCACGAAGAATTGTTGTTCCCTGGTGTCACCATCAAGAACGTTAAGGTTTCTGAATTGGTTACCTATTTCGATTTGGTCGACTTTGATGTCACCAACTTATTGAACGACAAGATGACTTTCGTTGATGGTCAATTTGTTTGGGACAAAACCTTGTTGGCTCGTCAAATGCGTCTCAACCACAAGCCTTTCGATTTCGATTTCATTATTGAATCTGACAAACCCCAAAAGGTTGTTATCCGCACCTACTTGGGTCCCAAATACGACGAATTCGGCCGTGTTATCACCTTGACCGAAAACCGCGAAAACTTCATGGAACTTGATAGCTTCACCTACACTCTTAAATCCGGTGTCAATGAATTCAAGCGCTTGTCCAAGGACTTCTACTGGACCGCTGAAGACCGTACCACTTACACTGAATTGTACAAATACGTCATGCTTGCCTTCGAAGGCAAATATGACTTCCCCTTGGACATCAGCGAACCCCACTGTGGTTTCCCCGATCGTTTGGTCTTGCCCCATGGTTGGTACAAGGGTATGCCCATGCAATTCTTCTTCTACGTCACTCCCTTCACCACTCAATACGAACAGTTCTCTACCTACGACTACTCCTACTCTTGCGGCATTGGCTCTGGTGTCCGTTACATCGATGAGATGCCTTTCGGCTATCCCTTCGATCGTGAAATCGACGAATACGAATTCTTCGTACCCAACATGTACTTCAAGGATGTCAAGATCTTCCACAAGGATACCTTCGACAAGTACTTTGAACAGAAATACGAAAAGTTCGGTCATTTCGATTACAGCTACTACCATTAAGTTTGCCTAATGTGATGTTCAACATTTAAAATAAATTAAATGTTAAATGAATAAAATAAAAAGCTATGATAAAATAATGGAATTTATTGTTTCTCAATTGGGTTGGTAATGGTTTGGAATATATCGGTTACGGATATGTCTATACCGTTAAAATGTTATAGAAGGTTATAAGAACTTTATTGTTAAGCGATTTTATGAAAAATAAGGACGAATTTTAAGAAAAATATCAATTTTCGACAGTATTTTATATGGCTGTAATACTGTTTGTATACTCGTATATTAGAAAATAGTTTTTATAAATTTTCAGGATGGAATTTTATAATGTAGTAGATAGTTTGCTGCTTCAATTTAATAAATTAAGTAAATATTTTGTTTGTCATTTACACGCAGATTTATATGTATGTACACTGAATTGAATGAAAAATTAAAAAATCATAGACTGGAATTATGTCAAAGGGGTTTGTTATTTAGTTTGCATTAATATCGCAAGTTTTAAAAAAAAATTCAGTTCCATCTGTCCTTCGATATAAAAGAGTACAACAGGGACGAATGATGAATTTTTGGTCGCGTACTTTCGTCGCCAAAAATAAAACACATATTTACACATGTACAATATATTAAAATACACACAATAATGGCGTCGGCTAAATTCATCATGCACTGCGAACTCTGAAATATATTTATTTCTATTTTTTACGCCGGAGAACGACGAAGAAACAAACAAACGGTGTCTATTACGTTGTCCCAAAAAAAAATTTTTTTTTGCGGCTCAAGCATAATTTGAAAAAGGAAAAAGGTTTTAATTTAAGATCGCACAACAGTCGTAATTCAGCTCTGGGTGGAGAAAGAACTCGCGCGTCATTGTCATTATTGCTTAAGGGCAATCAGGCCGTCCTTTTTTCGCTGCCTTCGACAGATTTGCGTCTCACTTTTGCATTGGTTAATGCTTGGCGTCGTCTAACTGTAACGCATTACGGGTGCTCGAAGTTGTGCATTAGTGACATGCTAAAATTTTTTTATTACAAGATTTAAGCGTTCCAGCTTCCTATATGAAGGTATAGGTCGACTTGGGACTTACTTGAATCGATCGTGGGATAGCCTGGCAATTTGAGGGATTAATTCTCAAAAACCACGATATTCTTTACTTTTGACAAAAGAATTTAAAAGAAAAAAGTCCAAGCTTTATTTTTGTGTGCAAAATCTTTAAGTGTTGGCAATGAATTTGCTCATTTAGGTACCCTACATTACATTTTGTCATAATTTTTCCATAAATTTCGTAAATAACGCTTTGTAATTTGTAAAATTTATATGAAAATTTAAAAAAAAACTAACGATGCAGTTTGAAAGATCTATTAAATAATAAATAATTTAAATTAAATAATTTTTGAATTTGCTTTTACCGTTCCACAGTTATACCATTTTTAAGGTTTGTTTGTACCCGATGAATAGTAACCCCCTGGCCCGCGATGTCGAACGATAACGTTCGCTTAGATAAGACTTCAGACACAAACTTGATTGTGGATTAAACAAACTTGATTGAGTAAAAAATAGATACGATAAATAGTTTGTGTCTTAAGTCTTATCTAAGCGAACGTTATCGTTCGACATCGTGGGCCAGGCGGTAAATGTTCAAATTTCAACGACGTTCGTACGATTCAATCTATGAACCAACAAAAAAATTGATTTATAGAAAAATTCCAACTTCCTTAAAGAAGCACTAGCTTTGTGCAAGTCTTGACAGAATCGGAATTAGTTGCCGTAAAGGCCAGCTTGAAGACAGGCAACCAAAAGAAGACTATAAAGAATTGCTTCATCTAAGCCTAATCATTTTGGGTGATAGCTCTAGGCCCTATCCAACAGTAAAAGCTATAGCAGCTATTAATCGGGCTCGTTGGATGATGAAAATTATATGTTCTTTAAAAATAAAAACTTATTTGTTAAATATTAGTTATGTATGTAGTACAGCAAATGTATTCTCTATAATAATTTCACATGACGTCACTTTTTTAAAATAATATTCGATATTGATTGATTAACATTATAAAATGTTTTTGAATTTTTTCAAGAAACTGAATAATTTTAAAAAATACATTAATTTTTAGGTTTAGGAATTATTTCCAGTTTTCAAATATCTTTCATTAGTTCTAATTTAAACTAAACAATTTTTATTGAAAATGTTTTCTTTGAAATTTCTTTGGTGTTCACACAGCACAATTTCAGTGCTTAAATCGCAGGAATTACCGCAACTTTTTCTGTCCCGAAATTCCGGGAAATTGTTACGTTCATTGCCGGGAATTTTTTAAACTAATTAATGGTAAATTTTTTTAAATAGAGTATGTTAACTTATACAACACCTGTTAGTTTTTGGCAGTTATTCTGCTTTCTTTTTCTGTTTCTTGTTTTTGTTGAACAATTTCGATACATGATGAACAATTTGAAGGTAATTATTAAAATTTTTATACATAATTACTATTTAGAGATGTTGTATGTATCATGTTTGACCATTTCTTGTTTAGATGAATGAATCCTATACATGGAATTAGTTTAAGAAAACACTTCGGACACTGAGGTATGCTCACTGTGTGTCAAAATAAATAATTTCATGTAAAGTAAAAACTACAAGCGGCTTGATTCATCATCTAAAAAAAATAAAAAACATGAATGAAATGACGAATCCAATGAGGAACCAGCGGAAAAAGCAATTCACAAAAAACAACAATCTTGAAACTCTTAGTACGATTGTTTCTAGGCTGGCAGCTGTTGACGAACTTTCCATAAGATCTATAACAAAAAGTTCCTTTATAAAGGAGAGTATCTACGCCAAACGCCTTTGTTTGCCCAAAAGTGAACGCGATGTACAAATATTAATAATGGAAAAGTTTAACCAAATGAAAAGTGAAATGAAGAACAGCTAAAAAATAAGCTGAGATTTTCGGTAATAATGGATGAATGGACCAGTATTAAAAATAGAGGATACTTAAATATCTGCTTATATGGTAACGAAAAAACAATGCACAATTTGGGATTGGTTTATATACCTGGAAAAAGTGGTGACATAGAAATTCGTAACCTCTTGGAAGCTAGATTAAAAGAGTACAATATACATTTTGAAAATATACATTTTGAATTCCACAACAACTGATGTACCAAATGTTATGAAAAAATTTGTAAAAGAAAGTCCAGTTGATGGCATATTTTGTCTCAACCATGCAGTACATTTAGCAGTGGTTGACGTTTTATATAAAAAACCCTTTAATTGAAACTGAAAGTATATGTATAGAAGATAGCGACAACGAAAACTTTGATGACGAATTTCAAAACGAACACCAGGGGCAGGTTCTCGAAATAAGTATCAATTACAAAGTAGTTTTGGACCAAACACGACGTATTGTTGAAATTTTCAAAATGAGTCCTAAAAAGAATAGTGTTTTGCAAAAATATGTAATGGCTGAATACAATAAAGAAATAAGCCTGGAACTAGACATTGTTACCAGATGGAACTTTTTGGTTCCAATGATTGAGAAAATTTTGTTATTGAAAAATTCAATAAAGAAAATGGGTGAACTCTGGGTTGAGTCTAATGTGAATGTGTTAGAAAATATTTTAAATATCTTAAAACCAATAAAATTAGCGGCCTCAGCTTTATGTCGTAGAGATGTTAATATCGAAAAAAAAATGTGTCGTATAAGAAATGGAAAGCAAATAAAGAAAAAATAAAAAATTATTAATTTCGAACAGTGTTGTATTTGTCAGAATGTTCCTCAACATACATCTTTGGGAAAAACAATGCATGACTCCCTAAGATATCGTATTATTGAAAGGAGAGATTCAAAATTGTACACACTAATAAAGTCTTTAAATAAACCAAATATATCTGACGAGAATTGCAACTTCATTCCTAATGCTTCGAAACACGCCGTCGCTTTATATGCAGAACAAATTTATAAGCGCCTTTTTGGTGAGAATGAAATTGAGGATATTCAAGATATTGGACTACAGCAGCAGCATTTTAGAAAAACAAACTTTTGAGACAATTTTAAATGCTGCTATAAACAACGTTAACGATAAATCTAAAATAAACACAAAAACTCATTTAAATTCTATAAGAAAGTTCTGGTAAAAAAAAACAGAAAATGTAGAAAAAATTAATTCAGGCCCTGTTAACCACAAACCCTTTCTCTGTAGAAAGTGAAAAGCTACTTTCACTAGCAGGACAATGTACTTTCTGACGTATCGATAAACGCACTATCAGTTTTCAAAACCCATTTGAATTGATAAATGATTTCGAATGCTTTATCTACTATTCCATTTGAATGATCTCCTTACAAATAAATCTTTTTCTACTCTTGAGTTAAAAATGGTACAAATTTACAAATTTACAAATTTTTGTTATTAGTATTATATCCATTAATCACCTCTATCGTGAATAAAAATTCCACATGAAATTTGTTCCCTTTTATTTTTTTAACATTGGATTTTAATAGGAAAATGTGAAAAGGGAACAAATTTCATGTGGAATTTTTATTCACGATAGGGGTGAATATCTTTTTAAAAAAGTGAATAAATATAATTTTCTTTTTTGTTTTGTTTTTGTTTGTGTTTTTTGTCTTTAGTTTTGAAATACGGTTTTATTAAAATGAATTTTGAAATAAATTTTCTTTTATTTATAAAAAAAAACAAAATATTGTAGTTTAAATTATTTTTATAATGAAGCGGGAATTTCCGGCATCCCGGGAAATTAACAAGTCAATCCCGATTTCTCGGGAAATGAAAAAGTGCGGGAAAATAAAAACCCTACATACTATACACACATTTGTATAGAGATATGCAATACGAAGTAACACGAATTGCTAGCACAATAAAGAGTTGCTTCGTGTAAATTGGGATTTACGATAGATAATCATGTTTGCTTAAAAAATTTTATTATCATTATACGAGTATGTATTTCAAACGCTTGAATTCTAGTTTTTTTTGCTTGGACCATCACTCAGAGTATGACCTCTACTGATGCAATCCATAGCGTTGGAACTAGGAAAATCGGTTATGGGAGGGTGGATGGAATATGTAGTATTTGTGAAACATTTGATTTGAGTTTTACTTTTTTTGAAAGTGACAGGCAAAACTTGTGCAGGATGTTTGTTCCACATACTGACAGTACGGCTAAAGAACGAATTTTCCCTGTAATGTGTTGTGTGGTTCACTATCCAGAGCAAATTGTTATTGGGCGATTATTGTCAGGGTTGGTTGCCTCTCTCTTTTTAGGAATCGGCGTTACAATAGCAACCTTCCAACAAAAAAAGCTTCTGCAGATGTCATGATAGGGTAATCCTATTCACTAAATTACATAGTTGACAGCATCGTAGTCTCAGCAGATAAACTGTGAGTTCTCGTTATAACCTAAGCCATCTTGATTGAGCAATCTCATTGTGAAAACTAGCAATTTGCTGTTTATATGGTAGCTACATCAGGTAGCATAGCGCCTTTCTGCGCCATATGGCTCTCCACGCAAAAAAGGATCTGGGAGTAACATAGTCAATGTTTTCATATGATTCCACTCGCCTATAGCAATTCTTAAGGCCATATTCAAAGCCATTTTCCTGGCCATAAGATCCACTGGGATCCAATTTAATAATGTAAATAATGGTAACTGCTTGGTTGGTAAATGCTTCAAATAGCCAATTTATGCAACGGAGTGTAATACCCCCTTCCATGCCTATTGCTTTCCTGCAAATATACATTGCCGTGAGGGACTTTTTCTTGCCAATGTGTTAGGTTTCCATGATAGTTTATTATCAAGAAAAACACCTAAATCTTTTGGTGTCGGTTCAGTTCACATACGTTCTCTTATACTTTGGGTTATTGTAATGGATCTATTTTTCATCGCAAACAATAATTCAGAGCAAAAAGAAATATCCTAGCGTTTAGGCAGTATTTCGTCTTTTAAGGTTTTTTGGCTTCAATTCATATGGCAACAACTTTGAATTAATCATGCTGCTCGCAAAAGTTTTGAAATTCCTGCTTGAATTTGATTTTGCTCGTTCTTATTGAGTTTGACAAAAACCTATCATGTAGTAATGCTTACAATTATTGGGCTCTAATATTTTCACTAATCATCACTTCTGAACCGCACAAACCATCTATCGCACATTGAAACCGTTGGAACACTTTTACCAAAAGCTTCAGTAAACAATCGGTGTGCTTTAGCGATAGTTTTTTTTTTCAAATTAAAAATGTAAATCCAGAGCAATATAAATTTTGTTATTTGCTCTATAATGTTTAATAAATAAGTGCTTGTACTGAAAGTATTTGTACAAAAACATTTGCCGAATTCTGCGAAAAAAGTATGGCCTTTTACTAAGAATGTTATTTTTAAAACATGACAATCTTTAAAGAAGGTATTATTTTGCATTACAAACAGAAGCTGAAACAACTTTTTAAATAATTGAAAGGCTTCATGTAAAAACTAAATAAGCCACAGTGTAAAAATATAAAAAAAAGTCAACAAAATTTTTACATACATATGTTAAAAATATAAGAAATCAATTTTAACATTTTTACTTTTCTTAACATTAGCTATACTAAACGCAGCATTCATCTCAACAAAACTTTCCATAGAAACTTTTCGAAATTCATCACATGATATTGACCTTGACTTAAGCATAAACTGCACACTTGCATTCGCAATATATTTGCAGAAATTTAACAACTATAAATCATACAAACACAAAAATAACGAAACAAACAAATCAAATCAAAAACTAATGCGTTCTTATCAACATTTATACTCATCGAAAGGTAAGAAAGTGCAACAGCAATTAAAATACTAGAACCTATTATTGTGCAGGCGCAAAAGATAAGAGCCATAACCGCAAACCTGCAGATTAGAAAACAACAATAAAATATTAGCAGCATTGACGAGCGGAAATCGTATAAAAGCTGACATCGATTTTGCAAACATCACCAGTCTTTAGGTATTGGAACTGATCGTTGTATCACACTCTAATCCGTGGACAGTTTGAGTTTGAAATTAAAGAGCTCGGTTAAAGGACTAAACCATGAAACTTGCTATTGTTTTATTGGCTATTGTTGGCCTGGTGGCTAGCAGCAGCATCTCTAAATCTGAAGTTAAAGTAGCCGATAAGGACTTTTTGCTCAAACAAAAGTTCCTTTTCGAAATTGTTTACCGTGTTGAGGATCCCCTGATGTTCGAGGAATGGATCAAAATGGGCAAATCTTTCACTTTTGACAAGAATGACTACACTGTAAGTTACTAAGGATACACTCCTATTTTAAATACCTATTTAACAATTTATCTTTAAAACTTCCAGCACTTCGATATGTACATGGAGAAATTCTACGAAGCCTACAAATATGGTGCCATCTTACCCAAGGGCGAATTCTTCGGTGCTTTGGTAGAAACCCATCTTAAACAAGCCTACGGTTTGTTCGAATTCTTCTACTATGCCAAGAACTGGGAAGTCTTCCAACGCAACGTTGCCTTTGCTCGTATGCACTGCAACGAAGGCATGTTTGTCTACGCTTTGACTTTGGCCGTCATCCACCGTGATGATTTCCATGGCTTGATCTTGCCTTCCATCTACGAAATCTTCCCTCAATACTTCTTCAACAGCAAATTCGTGTACGAAGCTGAGAAATTCGACTTCGATGTCTGGAGCAAGTACATCATGTACGAAAAGCAATACAAGGACATCCTCTACAAGGACTACGCCACCTTCTACAAGAACCACGATAACCAATACTACTACTACTTCACCAAGGACTTCAAGACCTACCAATGGTGGAAGATGATGGGTTTGGGTGAACACTGGTACTCTGAAGACCGTTTCATGTTGCGCGAAAACATGGACAAATATAACAAGGACTCCAAATACTTGGAAATCTTCGAAGGCACCAAGATGTTCTTCATGCCTATTGACTATACTCGTGACATTGAATTCTTTAACAAGGAATCTACCTTGTCTTACTTCACTGAAGATGTTGGTTTCAACGCCTACTGGTACTACCTCAACATGGACTACGCTTTCTTCTTGGACGGCAAGACCTACGGTTTGAACAAGGATCGTCGTGGTGAATACTGGTTATACAACGTCCGCCAACTTTTGTCTCGTTACTACATGGAACGTTTGTCTCACGGTTTTGGTGAAATCCCTCACTTCTCCTTCTTGAACACCATCGAATACGGTTACAACCCTCAATTGGTTAACTACAACGGTGTTGGTTTCTCTTACCGCAAGAACTACTACGAAGTTGAAAGCTACGGCAAATTCGATTACTACTACAAGGTTATGGACTTCTTCAACCGCATTGATGAAATCATCACCAAGGGTATCTACGTCACTTATGAAGGCAAGACCATTGATTTACGCAAACCCGAATCAATTGAATACATTGGCAGCATCATGCAAGGCAATGTTGATACTTTCGACAACTACTTCTTCAAGTACTGGTACATGTTCGCCCATATGTACTTCGGTGATGTCAACACCCACGATTTCGAAGTATTCCCCCACATTTTCTTGAACTATGAAACCATGATGCGCGATCCTATGTTCTACATGTTCTACAAGAAGATTGCTTCCGTCTACTTCCAATTCTTCAACTATGTCAAACCCTACACTCACGAAGAATTGTTGTTCCCTGGTGTCACCATCAAGAACGTTAAGGTTTCTGAATTGGTTACCTATTTCGATTTGGTCGACTTTGATGTCACCAACTTGTTGAACGACAAGATGACTTTCGTTGATAGTAAATTCGTTTGGGACAAGACCTTGTTGGCCCGTCAAATGCGTCTTAACCACAAGCCTTTCGACTTCGATTTCATTATTGAATCTGACAAACCCCAAAAGGTTGTTATCCGCACCTACTTGGGTCCCAAATACGACGAATTCGGCCGTGTTATCACCTTGACCGAAAACCGCGAAAACTTCATGGAACTTGATAGCTTCACCTACACTCTTAAATCCGGTGTCAATGAATTCAAGCGCTTGTCCAAGGACTTCTACTGGACCGTTGAAGACCGTACCACTTACACTGAATTGTACAAATACGTCATGCTTGCCTTCGAAGGCAAATACGACTTCCCCTTGGACATCAGCGAACCCCACTGTGGTTTCCCCGATCGTTTGGTCTTGCCCCATGGTTGGTACAAGGGTATGCCCATGCAATTCTTCTTCTACGTCACTCCCTTCACCGCTCAATACGAACAGTTCTCAACCTACGACTACACTTACTCTTGCGGCATTGGCTCTGGTGTCCGTTACATCGATGAGATGCCTTTCGGCTATCCCTTCGATCGTGAAATTGACGAATACGAATTCTTCGTACCCAACATGTACTTCAAGGATGTCAAGATCTTCCACAAGGATACTTTCGAAAAGTACTTTGAACACAAATACGAAAAGTTCGGTCACTTTGATTACAACTACATTCATTAAGCAAGTGGAAAATATTAGGGATATTTTAAGGTTAATGATATAAGGAAAGGTATGTAGAGGTAATAAACAAGGAAAATAAAAAAAAGCAATTTAGAAAAATCTAAACAATTCAGTGTTTTATTTTATTGTATTTTTTAAAAGAAGTTTTATAACCCAAAGTGTTTTAGCCAAAATGTAGTCTTTGGTTTAAATTTTATAAAAGATTTTAGTTTTATTGCATTTTCATCAATAGCTTGTGCCATAAATACTCATACCTTATGTGCAGTTTACAGCTTGCATTCACATAGTATCTATTATTGTATACCACAAAATGTGGCAATGCACCATTGATTGCATTTTGATCGAAATCAACCACAAAAACTAATAATAAAAATCTGATACAAAAGTGCACAAAACAAAAAAAAAAACGCATTTTATATGCAGTAAAAAATTAGTTTTGCGATAAAAATTTATAAACATCTCTGTGCAACTGGCCAGTTATAAATTCAGGCATATTGCACAATATTCTCGTTATTAAAAAGCTATGGAAAAGGAGAGGAAGGGGTTGAATTCAACAAAACTGAATAGAAAACAGTTGGAAAATAAAATCATTAAAATGTGTGTTTTATTTAAACATTTTTATGGAAAGTATTTCTATTGTATTGACAAAATTCTAATTTTGCAAACAGGTGACGTTTATTTAGAAATTTTTTTTTGGAATAAAATGTTTTTTTTTTTTTTTTTGTGCAACGGATGTAACTAGAATGGCTTTCCGGTTAGAACATTACTTTGATAAACAGAAGTAGCAATAAGGCTGAACAATAAATGTGCAACATTTTCTGGTCCATAACAATAGAAACGTTTATAAAACTGAGCAATATTGTTGACTGAATTTTGGATATTTTCGCCAAATATGCCAATCAAACAATTTATGTCCATTAAGTGATTTGTTATGCTTGGTTTTCACTATGTCATTTTTGTTGTCAAATTGTCCAAATTGTTGGCAATTGTATGAAAACGGGTTGACATATCATGATTTTCATTATTGCAAACATAGATGACGCCATATGACAATCCGTTTTCATACAATTGCCAACAATTTGACAACAAAACTGACATAGTGAAAATGTGCCCTTAGCAATCACTTACTATAAGTCTAGTTTATAATTGTCATGTTTGCACAATTGTGTATCGTTGCTTAATTTCTAAAAACAAAAATATTTGCAATTTAACCGAACACCTTGTTTTTCCATATTTTTATTCAACGAATCACCTTCAAATGAGGACTCTTTGAGATTTTCAGCTGAAAATCTGGCATAGATTTCATTTTTACTTTTGTCTGCCAACAAATATTGCACAATATGTTTTGCTGACCCTTTGTTATGTTTTCAACGATTTAACGAAATTCATTTGGTTGTTAATTGTTGCTTACCTGCAAAGAGATAGAAAATTGTAGAAAAATAAATTAGAATTTTTAGAGGTACAGTAATAATTTTAGTTACATTTAATGTAGTTTAATTTGCAAAATTCTTTTGTAAAATTTTGTTAAATTAATTTCAAATAAGTTAAGAGTATTATACTCGGCTGTGGCAAATCTTAAATATTGTCACAGAATTGTATTTCAATTTAACTTAAACAGTTTTTAACGGCTGGTATAAACATGCAGCATTGTTATTAACATTTGCATTAGTGCAAAATTCTGCAAACCCTGTTGATAACAGGCTGTTACTAACATAGTTGTGGAGTATAACAGCATTAAGTTTTAACGGCTTTGTATGAAAATAAAAATTTAGAAAAGAACTTTCTATTATCTTAATTCCGAACCATCCAGAGATTACTGCATATAATGCTTGTATAAATAGACTAAATGGGCCAGTCAAGTAGTTAAGCTATATTACAACGTTGTCAGATCTAGCAATGTGCTAGCAATGTACTGACATTGAAAAATTGCTAGCAAAAGGTAAATTGTCAGTTTAGACGACTGTAAGAAAACTAACAATTTCATTGGCACACAATTGTCGCACAATGAATTAATTGACTTAACATTTCATACGTATCAAGATGAATATGAACAAAGTTTCACGCGGAATGACTCATTTACCACTCTTAGTGGTGGAGGATATAAAAACTGACTTTTCTGTTCTAACGTAACAAATTTCTCCAAGTGTAATAAAAACATAAACAATTCAATTAATCTTCTATTTTTTTTTTTTTTTTGTGTATACTAGCATATAAAGTTTTTGTTGGAATAAAGATAAAATTAATTTTAAAAGCTTACTGCAGATATCTGAGAAAAGAACAACGTCCTCTAGCTTAATGACTAATTTCATTTTATGAGCGTGTTTTTTTTTTTTTTTTGCTGCTAACTATTCCCATAATACATCGAAAGTATTAATTATAAATGATGTGCGCAGCTATAGAAGAGATAGACATTGTGTACATATTTTTATCTCATCTCATGTTGTATTACAAACATCAATTGATTATTGGTGGCATAGAGTTTATAGTATTAACATTATTATTATTATTTTTATTTTTATCAACATTGTCAGCAACAACGGCAGCATTTTAGAAGCTACAGAATGTAACAACTATAACGAACAATAACTGCAGGAACTGTTTCCTAAAACCTTAACAGAGTTAGTCCACAAATTTATACATTAAAAAGAATGAATTTTTGTTTTGTCCCGTCAAATTCGTTACAGCCATACTTTATGGTATAATGTGTTTATCCCTGTCCTGTACTACAATCTCTATATATTCCCTAGTATTATGTTGTACTTTGCGGCGTTACTACAACACAATACAATTCATAAAGTTAAGCGGTACAAAGCCAAGCAAAAAAAATAAATAAAAAAAATTAAACAAATTTCTGTATAACTATCATCCCTATAATGCTGGTGGTTGCTGTATGGATTGGTATACTCTGGGTTTATTTAATGATACTCAATTAGTACAATGATAAATGGTCTGTCAAATGCAGCCCATCCAATGACAGAATCAGTAGAAAAAAGCTTCATTACATAGAAACGAAAAATATATATGTACAAATATGTTCGCATAAAAACGAAACAGGAAAAAAACTACAATGTGAACCTTTTGCTTGTTGTCTTGTATAGCAAAAACAAATGAATGGGGCGGAAAAAGCAACATATGTATGTAACGAGGGCTGTAGGTTATACGAGTAAATGGCAAGATAATTTGAATATGGAAAGCTTGTAAATTGCACAGAGATAGGCTGGTGATAACCAGACGGTTGTGAAATCCGAATATTCATGAAATTTTTAATGCAGATTTGTTTTTAAGCGTTAAGATCAGTGGTAGGCACTCAGAGCTACCAAGAGGCGAATATAATTGGTTATTTATCTGTATATAAGAAATAGAAATCACAATCTGTTCTAATCAGTTTACAAAAGAGAAAGAATGTGGTTAACACTTTATAGTAGAGTTGTGCCCGGTCGTTCATTTCAGTGACCGGTCATTTTCGTTCATTTATCCAAGACTGATTCGTTCAATCGTTCACTTTGAACGAATGAATACAAACCTTATTGAATGTGATTTTCTTTTTGTCTTTTGATAAACAACAGCTAAACGAAATTGATCCGTACATTATTGAACGAAAATCGTTCAGTTAAATGACCGACTCATTCCGTTCAATGCAGTGATCCGTTCATTTTAACCCGTTCGTTCATGAATGACACAGCTCTACTTTATAGCCGCTTGTTATGTATGAGATGCCAAAAACGATCGACTTGCAAAAACGAGTACTGGAAACTCGAAAGTAAAACGAGCAAATAGTGCAATAGTGTTTCGATTTACATAACATTAGATAATGACAACACAGTTGAGATTGTTATCCATCTTTCGGGTTCTCTTAATACCGACCGTTGGTTTAGATTAGGGTTTCTGTTGTTTTCACATCTACGAATTGCGGAATTATTCAGTCTTCCAAGAGCAAAATCCTCCAAAAGGGAAATGGTGTATTTCTGTCTTAAAGCCACAAGAAACTTCTTTGTTAAAAGCCAGTGGAATACTTAATTCTATGCTGTGATATTATTAATAGAGGCTGTTTTTGAGATGTATAGAACTTTAAGTTTGCAACACTTTTTTAACTGGCGGCCATTTTGTTCTGTTTTATATTTTGTGATAATTAAAGAACTATAAAGAGTTAAGTGCTTAGATTGTTTTTAAAAACTCGCAAAATACGGTATTAATAGAATGGAACGACTGTCTAATCTGTGATAAGAAAAGAGTAACTTCTGGCTGTACCTTATTAGCGTAGAAATTGTTGGATGCATAAATCACATCTCTGATCAGGGAATAGAAATTTCTGGATATTATTTGAACTCTTGAATAGGTAAAGAAAGAGGAATTTCTGACTAAGAATTGTTTCCAGAACCTCGAATTTGTATTAAACAGGTCGATTGTTGCATCTTGGATTTAGGAAGAGAAATTAGTTAAGGGAGAGGAACTAGTGGCAGCAGTTTATATCACTCTCAAAGTCATGTGCCAAGCTAAATGATTTTACCTGCATTTAGATGGGACAGCAGATTGGCGAACAGTGATTATAAAACCTCAAAACCTCATCTCTTATTAAGGCAGAGAATCATCAGAATGTGCTACATATTATTCTCAAAGATTTTAAACTGAAAGAAGCACTTTAACTGACCTACTAACAGCAAATAGTGTGATTATCAATCAATTTTTACTTGCATGAGACAGTCAAAATCTCACTGCTACTTGACCTAAATTTAAGATAATAGATCTGAGAAATGTTTAAGTTTCCATAAACTTATTGTGGTATAAACAGGTCGACGGTTGCATATCCGTCTATTCCTTTCAAACCTAACGCAAAACTACCAGGAATTTTTTTATCATTTTTATATCCTTTAGAGATTTTCAGGACACACACACTTGATGAATCTCGGTCGATTTTCATTAATATTTTTAACTAAAGCACATTGTTATTGCATGAAACGATTTCAATTAGTTTGAAATATTAATATTTTTCATTGTTTTAGTTCATTTATTGTAATCGATTAAAACTTTTGTAATTAAAGGCAATTACTTCCACGGCTCATTTTGCTAAAACTGAAATGTGACTGAAGAATTTCGCAATAATAGAATAGAAATGTGAGAAACAAATATAAAAAACAATCAGCACAAACGATGCATGCCAGTCTATTTCAAATTGTCTTAGCAGAAACAAAAATATTAAAACCGAAACCCAAACGCACAATAGATGCATCACGGTCTAAAAGGGTTCCTAACCGTACCAGATACTAGCCTTAAAGACATGCCATTGCAAAAATCTGATTGTTAACTGATCTAGCAAACAATCAACGGAAAGTCTGGATGCTAAGAGCACTTAATAATGTTAATGTTCCCACAACACCATTATGGTAAAAGACATCGACTGTCGCTTGTCTGAATGTCCAAGGCAAGACAGTATTTATGAAAGTCTTTAAATGAAACATTCAGGATTTATGGCTGGGATTTCTCACATAATCTGAACCTTAACTTTTCGCCAATAGCTCTAAACACTCAGGCGATTAATATGCCCATATTATGAATTAATTGTGTCACTTTTTAAGGAAAGGGGATAGGTAGGAGAAAAATGGGTGGTGAAAGGAGAAAAAAGCTTTTCATATGACTACACTGTAATTGCGCGTTATGTTTATTAGTAGTACAGTACTGAAGCGCCTCTGGTGGTGAGTAGCTGCATTATTTTCAAATCTTGATTTTAAAGCCTTTATTTTAATTATTTCACTTCGATGGCGTTTCAATGCTATACCACCGAAGAAGAACGCTGTGATAAATATTAGTTAGGATAGAATAGAAAACTATTAATTATTAGAAACTGATGTTGTTTGAGGGGCAGGGACCACGAAGACAAACTCACGTCTAATGATCAAACGCCTGCAGCACGCTTAAAAAGAAACAAACAAACAAAAAAGAATAATGAAACTTAGTGACCCTCGTATAGCAGTAAAAACCATTAAGTTTTTCCAGCAATGGTTTATGGAAGCCGCTGCCTCTATGTACATTGTGAATTTGTTACATTGTTAAATTTTTCCTCTCACCATGCTAACAGTATGAGTTGAATTTATTTTATTTTTTGTTACTTAGTCTTTACAAAATTTAATCACAACTTTATTTTTATGTTGCCTTTCGTATTTCAATATTTTCTATAATTTCATTGTATCGATTATAAGTTGTTGTTGATAATCTGCTTTTTTTATGCACAAGTTACAAAATGGAATATCAATTTATATGCTACACAATATTTTACAAAACAACAAAAAACACTAAAAAGGAAGCCAGTATAAAGGGGCGGCAGATAACAGACATAAAAAGACTTTATTGTGTAGCAATATTAAACTAAAGTTAAAACAGCAAGACCATTTGTGAAAATAACAAAAACACATTTTTAAACCTTGAACTTAAAAAGGAAATTGTAGCCTTTAATATTAGTCACTCTGTTTTATCCTTAAACAATAACAGTCCTTGTTGTCTCCTTTTTTTATTCTCTTAGTTCTTTCTGTGTATTTAGTTGCTAAAGCATAATCTTTTTTGTGTTACATGTATGTACTTATATAGGGAAAAAACTAATGATAGTCATCACCCATCATGGTTAAGTGCGCTGCCAAAGGATCTGTTTTTACAGTGTTTCAGATACATTATCAATGTATTTCTAGCTGTAGTATACATTGAAGAATTAATTGTTACATGCTGTATAACAGTTGTTGGCATATGCTTTTAGTTCTTTTTAATACAATTCATTATTATTTTTTTTTTAATATCTCTTTCTCATATTGAGTTTTGATAATCTCATGTAAGTATGAATAAAACAAAATAACACCAAAAAAAAAAAAACTAATTATTTTAAGAGAATTATTTGTTTTTGTTAATTTTGATTATTTGAAAATAGAATTGTGTAATTTGTAAGAATACTATTTATAAGTATAATTGAAAATGTTATTTTTGACATATCATAGATTTATTTTAATATACAGTGATGTCCATATAATTAGCAACGACTTTTCAGCATATATATTTGTTTATATATTTTAAAAATTTGGTTCAACATATTAATGCTAATAACTACACTCAAAAAATTCTATACGTAACATTAACTGAAATTGTTAGATAAAATAAATGAATATTCAGTTAAAAATCGGTCTACTTATTATTCATTTAATTTTAACGAAAAGTTCATTTAATTTTAAATGTCAAAAATTCAACTCCGAATTCCGTAAAATCAACAGAATTTTCAGTTATTTTATGTATTTCAACTATGAAAAAATTAACCACAAATTCCGTTAAATCAACAGAATTTTCAGTTAGTTTATGTATTTTAGTTATTAACTAAAATAAAATAACTGAAAATAACTTGAAATAATTTTCTAAGGGTCGGTCTATACATAGTCATAGCTTCCGTATAATATCTACATATACATATCTTATATTAAAATTCACATTGACTATTTGAGAATTATAACATTTAAAATTAAATGCACTTTTTGTTAAAATGAAATGAAAAATAAGTAGATCGGTTTTTAAGTAAATTTTCAGTTATTTTAAATTACAGTTTTATTTAATTTTACATACAAAATACTTTAACGTAAACAACTGTCAATATCAAATGCAACTGAAAATCCGTATTTATTTGCACTTAGTTTTTTTGAATAAATGTTAGATTCAGTTATTTTCTTAGAATTTTAAATGTTTATTTAGTTAAAAACGACTACTGCACGGACTACTTCCTGAATAAACTACATTCCGTTACTGTAATAATATTGTGAGTGTAGAAATAGTAAAGTAAGAAATTATTATTAAGTTTAATCGCAGCATCAATATTGTTTTGCGAAAAATTAACTTAAATACCAAAAAAACGTAATATCAAATTGGTCACATAATTAGAAACTAAAAAAAAAAAAAAAAAAAAAGCCTTTAATATTTTGTTGGTTAACCCTGGTTTTTAACAACATTCGCCAGTTGTTATGTTTTTCCAGCCTTGTTGCACCAACTTAATAACCCTTTAATTCCCGAATTAATTGGGGTGCAGGAACAAATTATTTGACGACATATACCAGATAGTCTAGCTAGTCCTAAATATGAATGTATGTATATCATGGCCGTACGTGTTTTAGTTTACCCGTGGTGAAATGTTGCCTATAGGCTACATTGGGCAAACGTTGTAAACTTTTAATACAAGAAATATTTTATTATTATTGATATTCAGTTATGTATGGTACAAAACGAAACAATTCTTTTGTGGATTTTAACACAAATACATATATGTGTATATTATAAACCTGTCTTACATAGTCTGCAGCGTCCTTTTTTTACAGTGTTTATTAATTTTTGTATTTATAACATTAATACTTAAACTATAATAATTTACAATATATATATACACAGTCCCTAAATCGGGCTTCTCTAGTATTGTTGATATTAGTATACATTTTGCTTCTTGATAATTTAGATAGGCTCGAGTTCATTAAATTTAATTTTCATTAAATTATTTTTACTGAAGTTAGGAATTACAACTTGAAAAATTTTATTATTAAAAATTTTGATAATTTTTCTTGACTGGGGATCGAAAAAAAATGATAATTACAACTTCGAACTGAAGTTAGGAATTACAACTTGAGAAATTTTATTATTAAAAATTTTGATAATTTTTCTTTAATCAAAAAAAAAAAATGATAATTACAGCAAAAACTTCGAACTACCAGAACTAGTAGTTGGCTGGCCGGCACCGCAGTGTTGCATGTGGTAGAATGCAAAGAATTCTGATGAGAGAAAGTGGGATTTCTCGAAACATATGTAAATTCAACAACCCAGGTTCGATCCCCAGTCAAGAAAAATTATCAAAAAATATTTTTAATAATAAAATTTTTCAAGTTGTAATTCCTAACTTCAGTAAAAAATAATTTAATGAAAATTAAATTTAATGAACTCGAGCCTAACTAAAATTATAAAGAAGTAAAAATTAACAGTTCGATTATGAAATAATAATTATTCTATAGTATACATTTTGTTTTACAAAAACATTTAATTTGACTCACTTCAAATGAAGAATATATTTATATTTGTTGTAATGAAAAAAGTTATAAAAACATTACTTTTATACAGTCGGGCCTCGATTATCCGTGATGCTCGGTTTCACAAGCATTACGGATAATCGATTTTCACGGTTAATCGAATAACGATTTTGATCATAAAGTTTTTAAATACTTTTATTATTTAACAAGTAAACATTGGTGTACATAAATATTTATATTTAAAAAAGAAAAATAATTCTTTTTAAAACTTCGTATTTTTGATCTAGCATTTTAACGCTCACAATTTTTTTTTGAATACTCGTTAATTAGTTGAACTTTATCTTCAATATTTAAAATGTTTCTTTGTCTTTTTACCAGTGGTAACGATGCCATACTAAATATATTTAGATCTAATCACCCTCACTTCGCAAATTTCAAAATTACACTAATCACTTTTAAATGCAAACAAGGGAATTCCCCGTTTTCATGTTTATTATATTGTATGTATGAATTTGAAGTTAATAAAAAAATTCTGCCGTCACAGATAATAGAGGTAATCACGGTTAATCGATGCAAACAATTTGAAAACATTGCAAACAAAAAACAATAGACTGATATTTTTCCATCACGGTTAATCGGGGTTACCGGTTAACCGAATGACGGATAATCGAGGCCCGACTGTATTTTCAAAAGATAAAAAACTAAGGTCTAAATGTAAAATAGAAGAAAAGTGTAGTTATTTATTGTAATAGCCACCAAAACTTTTTGGTTTTAGACTTTTGTGAAGAAAAATCTCTATAAGCTATACTAGGTATCATATCTGACATTATAATTTTCTGCTGAATTGCAGCTAAATGCTTTAATATTTGCCCATGTATAGTTATGTTAGAAGACTGAGATGCATTCAATTTAGCTTGTCGAGGTACAAAAATGCTTTGGGAGGTACAAACCCTTGTATTAAGGTGTGCAATATATATTATTCATTTGTATAGTATGGCGCCATAATTAGATTATTTTCTGTACATAATGTACATCTTATTATATTATTTCTAATTAAATTTATGATAAAATTATCTATTCTAATTATATTTGCTGCGTTAAACAATTTTTTATTTGATACATATTTTGTATAATTACTTTGGCGTGATCTTAAGCATTTTCTCTTAAAAAAACGCGTATCTTTTCCATGTACGAATGTGAAATATTAAAACATATTGGACAACCATACGTAATAATGCGACTGGTACATGATAATTTTAACTCTTGGAGTAATATATCGTGAATAAAATAAAGATTTGTACCTAAAGAACGCATTTCTGGCTTTTAATATAATCTCATTAACATGGTCATTAAAGTAAAGATATCTGTCTAAATAAATACCTAGAAATTTTACCCTATCTTTATTAGCTATGTTAGTATTATTTATATTTGATTTTATACCAAACGATTTCCATTTTCTGTTAACGTAACTATTGCATTTATTTACTGGAGGTCTAAATAGTATCGATTCACATTTGCTAGTCTTGATCATCATATTCCAATCAATAGTGAAATTTTCTACAACGTTAAATGATCCTTGTAGTTTTTGATTTATACTTTCAATTGTATTGTCAGCGTGATAAATAACAATATCATCCGCAAAGGAAATAATGTTTTCAATTTTACTCAATAAATCTAATATAAATAAATTTAATAGAATGGGTGAATTGACAGTTCCCTGTTGTAATCCGTTTGTAATTTCAAATGTTATTGTGCTTCTATTATTTTCGTGAGCTATCATAAATGTCTTGTCGCTAATCATACTATATATAAGCACAATTTGATGCAGTGGAAATTTGTAATTAATTAATTTATATATTAACCCAGGGAACCAAACGCTGTCAAACGCTTTTTCCATATCTATTAACCCTCCGATGAGTGAGAAGGTCCCTAGAGACCTTTTTGCCTTTTCAAACTGAAATTACTCCTACTTTGGCCACTACAAATCGGGTATGTTAGCAAATGACTGATGATTACGAATGATTACAATATATAAAATTATCTCTATCGCTATTGCTGCACTGAAAATCATACATATGTATGTATGTATTATATAAAATTTCACTTTAGTCAACTAATTAAACAAGTCAAACATAAAATATAACTTTTTCCATAAAATGTCATATAGTCATTAAATGATATTTGTGTAGTTGTATTCATTGCCATCATCATCACCAGCAGCAGTCATTATTACAAAAATTATCTCCAACGTCAGCAGCATTATTACGTATTCAAACAATAAACAATTGTCAGCCATTATACCGCAAATATACACTCTTAGTGGTGACAAGTTGAAACATGAAACTTTTCATTTCAATCAAAGTTGTATGTACTTCTGCTACCAACACTCACTGTCGCTAGGGTGAAGAACAATGCAAAGGGAATTGATAATACTGATATATGCTGTCCATTGGAGTGTCTCACGGTAATGTTAGAAGGGAATATTTTAGTAAATGGCTAAAAAATTTAACAAAATTTGTTGAAGTTTTTATCTAATTTGTCCCATAACTTGGGTAACATATATAAAAAGTATAAAGGTATAAAACCATAAATGTATAAAAGTATAAACATAATGTATTATGGTAAATGTAACAGTATTAGAGTATTTAAGTATAAATATATGAATGTACAAAAGTATAAAAGCATACAAGTATAAAATTATAGAAGTATAAAAGAATAAAACTATAAAAAGTATAAAAATATAAAAGTATAAAGTTATAAAACTATAAAAGTATAAGAGTATGAAGGTATAAAAGTATTAAAGTATAAAGGTGTAAAATATAAATGTACAAAAATATTAAAAATAAAAGTATAAAACTATAAAATATATAATATAGTATGATGGTATAACAGCATCAAAGTATAACCCCCTTATTCAAAAACGAATATTAAATTTAACAAACGTTTATTAAGCAAATTTCTATATCCAAATCTGTCTTAATAAACGTTTGTTAAATTTAATAATCGTTTTTGAATAAGGAGGTAAAATTATAAATGTATGAAGGTACAAAAGTATAAAAGCATACAAGTATAAAATTCAGAAGTATAAAAGAATAAAATTATAAAAGTACAAGACTATAAAAGTAGAAAGATATAAAACTATACATGTTTAAACGTATAAATGTATAAAAGTTTGAAGGTACTAAAGTATAAAATCATAAAAGTATAAATTGGTAAAAGTATAAAAAGTATACAAGTATAAATGTCTAATAGTATAAATTAATAAAACCAGTTTCTGAATATATTTTATATAATTATGAAACAGCTTTGATATATTCAGATCAGAAAGATTTTTTGAAAAACCTAATTTAAAAGACATTATAGATCGAATAGCAGAAGAGAGTAGCTATATTTATATATGAAGTTTTATTATTAAAAACTAAAAGTTTCTTAAAAATTTCTATATGTCCAATCCTAAAATACAATGCTTTAGCAATGGTATAATCTCATTTATATAACGGGATTTTCAACAAGAACTTTATTTTCTAACAGATGCATATTGTAATGACATGAAAGTTATGACATTTTACTTGTTGACATATGAGTAGTAAAAGTTTTAACAATTGTTAAAATTAATTGATTTTCGCTTAAAATTCGCATTTAAATATTAAAAACTCATTGCCAAAATGGAGGATCTGTGAAAGCTACATTTCGTATAATTCGTGATATTTGCGTTCTTCTGAGGCCGGCAATTCTTCGACGTTAACAATAATTGTGTATTAGTATTTGTCTTTGAAGCTGTACAAGGGGCGTTTTGAAGCCGGCCGATCATTCACTTCACCTTGCCTATAGATGGTGCTCTATACATAGAGTTTATACAGAGACAATCGCATCAATTACAGCCTTAAAGTTACGTGATTAGGGAACCGTGACTCTGTCTAGGTTTGAATTAGGTTGGAGAATCACGATTGATATCAAATGTTACACTTATCGTTATATTTCAAATATTTATATGGCATTAACTTATATAAAAAATGCAACAAAATTCAAAAAAAAAAAATAGACAATAGGCGAAAACACATTGAGAAAAATTAAGCAGAAAAAATTGTTAATTAAAAAAAAGACATTAAACTACATACATAGGTAACTTTAACACATCACGCCCTAAAGGAGCATGTGTATGTATGGCATACAAAAGAATAGTATGAATGTGCAGGAAAATCGTTTTTAGTAGCCTGCCTATTTCCAACAATAATCACTAAATAATAACTATCACAAATTGCCACTCACTAACTAAATTGCCTGCGGAAAATACACAATTTCTCAAAGCAATTAAAACTAAGATAATTTTTTATATTACTAAAACAAAATTTTACAAGAAAAGATTTTTAAAGACAACAACTTTAGTGCTTTAAAAACTGTAAAACAAAACTAAAGTTTCTTAAATTTAAATAAATTAAATAAATGGAAATGGTGTTACCATTTGTTCCTTTTTAATGATGATGTAGGCAATTTATTGTAATAACTCTATTATCCTTAATAGTTTTCTATAGAAAATTATGAAAGACCACGTTTAACAAAATCATCATTTATCGTTTCATACACATTCATTACAAATTAGAAGGAACTGCTTCCTATTAACTCCCTCTTTAGCCAACATTTCACAAATAAAGTGCATATTAATCGATTTATATAACAGAAACTATCTAGCTGAAACATTACCTACAGCCCTATAAATATGTAACTTTGTATTGTTTATTAACCATTTCCTGTTAGTTTCTCTTTGTTAACGGACACATAATACTCCTACATTTTCTCCAACCCACACCACCACCCCCGCCCCTACTCTTCACACATCTCTTTTTATATTATATATTTCTACAAGTTCTCTGTTAAATCATTATGTTAACTTAATATTGTGTAGTATCCTTTCTCATTTTCGTCACCATCCTCCCCCTCCCCCCGCACAATACAGGACTGGCTGAAATTGTTACAAAAAAAAAAAAAAAAAAAAACACATAAAACGAAAAATAATAATAATTATAAAATAATTGAGAATCATATTTTTTTTTTGTATATGAATGTATCCAAGTCTGTTTTCTACTGTGCTCTCCATTATGTTAATTTGTAATTAAACAGGCCTCCTGGACACGACCTGTGTTATTTTGATTAAAAGGGAATTGGGTCATTAGTAATTAAAAACGTTATAGGAAGAGGACAAGAAAATATAATAATAATAAAATAATGTGAAATTAATGTTGTTAATAAATAATGGAATTTTAAATGAAGAAATAAGGTAACAGCTGAGTGGTAAATTTTTATACATTTACACCTACTGACAAATTATTTGTAGTCTTAAAATAAATCAATTAATAAAATTATGTTTGTAGCATTCTGGGGTTTTAGTATAAATTAATCCTTTTAACCCTAGAATATCATACTTCGTCGAAATGACGACGCATGTTTTTGTTTTATGTCTTCCCTTCTCCGTTTTTATGTGTTTTTGATTGAGTTTTTCTACAGCTTCAGTTGTTGTTATGCTCTTGGCGTGTGCGCATGTATAGCTACCTGTGCAATAATTAAGTTTAACTAAGCATTGGAAATTTTCTATATACAGGTCATCCTTTGCATCCTTTTGAATATAGCCGTAGTCGATTCGACAAAGTATGATGTTTTCGATATAAAAATAATTATGATATTCTAGGGTTAAAAAGCTCTGCTTCCTTGTAGGAACAATTTTGAATTTGCCTTAACCGGTCGTTTTAACTGGAGAATAATTTAGGAAAAAGTTTTGTTGAGTTTATACCCTTTATACCCTTTTTGTAACGACCAAAAATATCAGTCAAGCACCCACCTTAAAGTATACCGATCGATTTAGAATCATTTTCTTAATCGATTTAACGATGTCCGTTTATCCGTCCGTCCTTCCGGCTGGCTGTCCATGTAAACCTTGAGCACAGATAACACATCGCAATTTTGAAGATATTTCGATAAAGTTTGCTACATGATATTTTTTGGCCCAAGGATGTTTGGGATTGAATTTGGTTGAAATCGGTCCATTATTTCACCCAGCCCCTATACAAATGTCCTTCCAAAATAGAAGTACATCTGTCATAAATGTTCGACTTATTAACATATCCCAACAAATTTCTCCAAACTATCACGGATATCTTGGAGTATGTGCCAGCAAAACTGTGGTGGGCATTTGAGAGATGTGATGTGCTATTTTATTTCTGAGCCTGTTCTGTGTGATTGTGGCTTAGTAAAAAAGTATTAATTTAGAGAAAAAACTGTATTTTCTATTTAACCATTCATTTTGGGACATCTTTTGTTATGCACCTAATTGTTTTCTGTTTTTACACGATTTTATTCCATTTACCACCATTCAAAATCTTTTGGGCTTAAATTTTTGTGGTTAGTCCACTTTCACACTCTTCAATTCTGACTCGCCAAGGCAAGTATTTTTGGTTGAAAAGGAAGAAGAGAAAAAAAGGCGCACAAACTTGCCGGTACTAGTCAATTTTTCTTATTTCCTTTTTTTCTTTCATGCATGTTGATGTGCATTAAAAAGTACAAAAATTGAATTGACGTGTGTGAATGAAATGGCAATTTTAAAAGAGAATTGAAGAAAAACTGCTCAGCTAAAACTGAAGAGTGTGAAACAAAACTTAAATTTAAGATTTGTGAAATAGTATGTTTACTAGGGCGGTTCGGAAACTTCTAGTTTAAGATTTTTCACGATTGAAATTTTCTTCAAAATTGCTCTTCAAAATGTTTCAAACTCGTGTAAACAGCAAAAATTCTTCAAAATTTATTTATTTAATAGTTATTAATAGTAATCTAGCTTTAGCCTAGCACAGAAAGAGAATAGTTAGTTTTTCAGAAACAATTTTATTGTTCAATATAATCTCCTGAAACTACAATACACTTAGTCCAACGCTTATCTAGCAATTCTATCCCCTGATTAAAGTAGTTTTCCTCAAGACCTTCAAAATAGTAGGTTTACAACTGTAATTTCATCTTCATTTGAGATAAACCGCTTTCCAGCTAGGTATTGTTTTAGATTTGGTAACAGGTAAAAGTCACTGGGAGCTAAATCAGGAGAATGAGTTGGATATTCAAACAACTCGTACTTTAATTCGTTGATTTTAGTCATTGTTAAAACACTCTTGTGCGCTGTCGTGTTGTCTTGATGAAAATTTATTTGTTTGTAATGTAAACCAGGACGTTTTTTTACAGTTAAATGAGCCAAAATGTTGCAATAGTACTCTGAATTTATTGTTTAACCCTTTTGCAGATAGCCAATCAATAAAATACCTTTGAAGTCACAAAAAACCGTTGCCTTTCCGAAAGCTTTTTCATCTGTAGTTCTTCATGCAAAATTAAATGGACTCGATAATTTGAGATGCCCATGACATTAGCTATTTCACGGACTTTTCTTCGTCGATCATTTAATATCATATCATTCACTGTGGGTACAATTTCTGCTGCTGTTACTGTTTTTGGACGTCCCCTACGTGGTTCATCCTCAATGCTTGTACGACCACGTTTATATGCAGCAAGCCAATTTTTTACTGTTGCATATGAAGGAGCACTTTCACCTAACACAATCACCATATCATTATGAATTTCTTGTCCCGATAAACCTTTTTTATTTAAATATTTAATGACAGCACGAATTTAAAATTTTTCCAATTTAAAAAGATCGGGGATGCTTTTTTTTTGAACACCTGTTACTATATGAAGGAGTTGGTAGATGGAAAATAAATTTATTATGTGTTCATAACACATATGAAAGTTTCCAAAACACTTAACTTTTTTCTGTTTATTCTGTACTTTCTGTTCTAGGCTAAGAAGTTTCCGAACCGCCCTGGTATAGATAGCACAAATTTAGGGGATTAGTGCAAATAATGAAATAAACTTGTCATAAATTTTTTACGTTACTTTTAAGCTTAGATCATACATACATACATACATTTTTTTGTTTAACCCTCCGATGAGTGAGAAGGTCCCTAGGGACCTTTTTGCCTTTTCAAACTGAATTTACTCCTACTTCGGCCACTATAGCCCCTCCCCCCAAAGTTACTCTGTATTCCAAGAGTATTTTGTTGCGCAACTTTTGGAAAAAAATCAAGCCGATCGGATCATTACTTTATTACGTTATTGAGGTTTTAGTGAGAATAGTCCGTATGGACCTTGTACTGAATTTCACTAATAAATGCATGTTTTTGGGCATCATTATAATTTTTTTATTGCTTCAACACATAACTTACTTGTTCTGAAAACAAAGACCTAAACTCAAAGATATTAGGGATGATGATAAAAACAAAAAATTCGAAGACATGCACTTTATTGCTTTCAAGGAAAGGCACAATATTCTAATTTTATACTACTAGCAATAAACCAGTTCTTAGAATTTTTTGTTTTTATCATCATCCCGAATGTCTTTGAGTTAAAAAAATGGAAAAAATTATTTTTGTATGTAGAATTTAGTTATAAACAATAAAAACAATAAAAAAAAAATAATAAAAAAAAATTGTTTATATGAAAAAAACATGATTTACAAAAAAGGTCCGTAGGCACATGTCACTCATCGGAGGGTTAATAACTATACTTGTGCAAAACCATATACGCGTACATACCCAGCATACCATTCTAGGATCGCTCCGAAAAAGGAGTCAGAATAAAGTCCAACAAAAGAGCATTGTTGGAGCGCTCCAAAAAAGGAGTCAGAAAAGAGTCCAACAAAAGAGCATTTTCGGAGCGCTTCGAAAAGAGGAGTCAGAAAAGAGTCCAACTAAAGAGCATTTTCGGAGCAAAAGAAAAATTTGCTTGTTACTGTCCTGAGTCGGCACGCAGTACGACTCAGAAATTCCACTTAATTATGTGTGTACCAAAGCGTTGTTGTCCTGTTATTTGTGCTTTGAACAAAAAAAAAAAGCATAGCTGTACCACACAAGAATGATAAAAGCAAGATTACACAGAGCCCAAAAAAAACCTCATAAAAGACTCTTTTCTGACATTCTCTAAGAGCTTTTTCTGACGGGCCATTTTCGAATGTAATGACCCTCTTTTCTGAAGGTTTTCGGAGCAATTATGATTGTTTTTTGGGCTCATAAAGAGCGTTAACGCTCCGAAAAAGAAAAGACTCATTTCGGACTCATATGGCTTGCTGGGTACAATGTGATTTAATATTAGCGCAATTCACAAACTTGTGCAAATGGTATTCCATCATTGCATTTGCAAAAAAGTTTAGCATATTTTTGCTTTACACTAACAAAATACACAGCAAGAGCAAAAATATGCTAAACCTTTTTGCAAATGCAATGATGCAATACCATTTGCACAAGATTTTTTGCATACGATCAATATTTTTTTTACACGGGCTTTTCTGGAACCAATTACTGTGTAAAAACAGAATTAGGTGTATTTTGAATGTCTAGATTTGTTGGAGTCGAGAAAAGAACTTTCGCTTTATATTCACGAACTCTAGGAACCAGAACAAAGTTAAATATCTAGACTAGACAATTTATAGTGTAATTAAATAATAAACCAGGGGGGTTACACTCTATTGCAATGCGAAAGCAAATTCGATGCGTAAGAGTATCAATTTGTACGCTTATCGCATCGAATTTGCTTTCGCATCACAATAGAGAGTAACCTCCCAGAAATGATAGCAGATTGTTAATAAAAAAAATGAATTATCTTATTAATAAAATAATATTAATGTTATTATTTGTAAAATTATTTTAGTTCTGACAACTAAAATCTTGAGGTATAAATTGCAACACAAGATTATTATATCATACAATATAAAATAACATTACAAAGCTCCACTCTCACTACCGTTTTACTACACAATGATTACAAATGAAAACCTCACTTGCCAAACAGTATTCACTTACTGTCGTATTCATAAAAAATTAAAGTAGTTAGACTTCAAATGTACTTTAGGAAAATTTTGCATGAAAATTTTGTCTAAAAGCACACTTCAAACCTACTTTATTTTTTCTGAATACGGCAGTTAATCCTTATCTTCCAAAAAATTATTTCACTATGAACGCTTTCGCTTTTCTTACAACATAATCTCGTGTAAAATATTTATTAAAAGCTTTCTGGGCCATTGAATTTGATTTATTTCCCACAGCAATTAAATAATGTTTACACTTATCAGCTAAATCTTACACAATTTTATTTTTGTGTGTTTTAAAACAAATTGTAGACAATACGTACGTACGTACATTCACTACACTAATTGCAAATGTTATATAAATTTTAATGTTATTAAGACAATTAACGTAATTGCTTTGTTTAGCTTTAATTTATTTATTTCTAGTCTATTTGCTGTAATTTGCAACAATAATTATTTCGTATAAAAACAACAATATTAAAAAGAAACAATAATATAAAATAACAATAAATACTGATAGTAAATAAGTATGGTATTGTTTTGTTTAGTTTTGAATGATACATTTTAAGAAAATTTGCTATAGACAATAGAAATTTAAAGCTGAGCTGGTAGATAACAGTTTGCAGGGAGCATAATGGGCAGGAGAGTGGTAAGAGCAACCATTAGATGATTAAGCATAATAAATGAATACCACAGAATTGTATGCGATTAAAGATTTAGAAATGTTTGAATGAATTGTTATTAAATAAGATTAAACATATCTGTATAATAAAACAAGTAAGAGTGCTATATTCGGCTATGCCGAATCTTATGTACCCTTCACCTTTGTTGTGGATGCATCATTATATTATATATGTACATTAGGGTGGCCCCGTTTGTATGGAGAAAAACTAAGCTATCAATGTTCCCGACTAATATGAAAATTTGATTCATTTTAAAACTAAGTTTCTCAATTTTTTTTGTCCTGGGGTCAATGTTTGGTGAGCTGGACCAAAGGATAAAAATGTCCTTAGGGTTTTTTGATTTTTTTCACATTTCTTCCAAAGGAACTACATATATGTAAATTTGGTATCATATTAAAGGTCTTTTAAAAAACGCGAAAACCCATTTGGGTTAAATTGCATGATGTTTATAATCAAGATATTTAAACTATTTATTTAACTAAATTCCATTAAAAAACTAAAAAAAAAAAAAAAAATTTTGTCTGAAATTTTCAAAATTTTAAAAATTAATGCATTTAAAAAAATTTTTTTTTTTTTAATTTTTGTTAACCCATTGAATGCGCCTCTCAAATACATTTCATATAATACCAAATTTACATATATGTAGTTCCTTTGGAAAAAATGTGAAAAAAAAATCAAAAAACCTCTAAAAAGGACCTTGTTATCCTTTGATCCAGCTCACCAAATATTGACCCCCAGGAGAAAAAATTGAGAAACTTAGTCTTCAAATGAATCTAATTATCATATTAGTCGGGAACATCCGCAGCTTTATTTTGGGGCCATCCTAATGTACATACATACATATATATATATATATATTATACAAGCGGACCCGGCGAACTTCGCCTCGCCCCAATTTTAAGCCTTCAGACAAACTTTAGAGTAATAATAAATACAACAGGAATAATTTCACACAAAATTTCGTACAAAAAAATCAATTTTCCAATTGTTCGACTTTTGCGGAGAGATTTTCCAATTATCCGCATTTCGCATTTTCCGCAATTTCCCATTATTTATACTAAGAAATTTCTATTTTTTGATTTGGAAAGCCATTAAGGAATAATTTCACACAAAACTTCATACAAAAACTCGATTTTTCCAATTTTCCGACTTTTCCAGAGGTATTTTCCAAAATTTTCTTCCGTAAAAACCTTCTCCTCGAAAATACGAATAACTGACAAAAAATTATACAGAAATTGGCCCAGCCGTTCTCAGTTTATGAATTACTATACATTTTTTACACCTTTGTGTAAAAAATACACTTTGTTTAATAGTTTTTTTGATGAAATTTTCAGAGGTTGTCTCGGATTTTTGCTCATATCTCCGTTATTTATGGACGGATTTTGCTGATTTTAAATAGAAAACTTCTCGAAAGCATGTCTGACAGAATTATTGAAGATTTAGATCCCGAAGATATCTGGAGACTTCAGAAAATTGATTTCAACAGACAGACGGACAGACATGGCTTAATAGACTCCGCTATCTATAAGGAACCAGAATATGTATGCTTTATATTGTGGAAATTACAAACGGAATGACAAACTTATATACACTCTTCTTATGAAGGTGAAGGGTATAAAACTATTGAGAAGCAGAGTTTGCCTGTTACAAATGATAACAGAATGGGGTAAATTCTGGTGTTTAAAATATTTTTAGACAACTTAAACTAGGCAAACTTTGTAATAATAAACTTTGCAATACTCATGGTGTAATTATACAAGGTGAGTGCAAATCGGCAACAAATACAACACAATACAGAAACAACAGACATTTTGTTAGTGTAAAATAATGTACAACTGTCACTTGAATACTTGAAAAAGTATTACTTTTGACATACGTAACCATGACCATAATGTTATACAACTTGAAAACAATATAAAAATTGATTTTAAGGTACTAAAATGTTAGGGGCAGTCAAAAATACGGACCCTTATACAAACTCTTAGAAAAAGTTTAAATATGAGCAACATCTTCATGTGGTTCACAAGATGTCCAGAATTATTTAAAATCATATAATCATTCCTAAAAGATAAATATGCAAAAATGTATTTAAATGACCTTTGACCTAAAGTATCTTAAGTACAAGAAATATTAATTTATAAGTACTTTAAACTATAGTTTATCCAAAGTTTTTTGAGTTTAAGCTTAATTGCCGCTGCCATTCAAACAACTTCAGTTTCTGATAATAGTTTTCTATCCTATCATAATTAATAATTATCACAGCGCCCCACTTCGGTGGTATAGCATTGAAACGCCACCTATATATACAGGGTGGGCCAAGTTTGACTGACTGATTTGAACTGCTTATAACTTTTGTGGCTCTTGCGGTATGAGCTGTAGCTCCATCTTGCTGGAACCATATGTTACGATTATTGAGAACTATCGGACGTAAAAAATTTTCCAACATGGTCCGGTATACCACCCCAGAGACGGTTTGTGGTTCATTAAGCTCATTTTCGAAGAAATATGGACCAACAACTTTATCAGCCATGATTCCACACCAAACAGTGCATCTGACAGGGTGTAATTGTCGCTGATGCAATGGTCTTGGATTCTCTGTACCCCAAATTCGGCAGTTCTGTTTATTCACATATCCATTTAAATGAAAATGTGCTTCATCGCTCATAATCAGATTATCCAAAAAATTGTCATTTTCTGTAGCTAGCAAAATCAATCTATTGGCATATTTTTTTTACACGTTCTTCCACTGAGTATGATGACATTATGAAATTTTATAAAATTCTGTATTATCTGCAAAAAAAAATTAAAAAAAATTAAAAATGCAAAAGTTATAAGCATTTCAAATCAGTCAGTCCAAGTTGGCCCACCCTGTATATATATATAAATCAAGCTTTGAACAATGCATCTACTTACCAGCAGAGGCGCTGCAATACTCTACTACTAATAAACATAAAGCGCAATTACAATGCTGTCATGTGAAAAGCTTTTCTCTGCTTTCACCACCTATTCTTCTCCTACCCATCCCCTTTCCAAAGAAAGTAACAAAATTAATATTTTAATATATAGGCAGATGAATTGCCTAAGTGTTACTTATTCTCTTTAAAAAAATAAAGTTAAGCTCAAGCTGTTATATACCCAGATGTACTGCTACTTAACTGTGGGAATGTAGGAAAACTTCAAAGACTCTCTTTGAATTGTCTTCTAAAACTGAACTGATCTTGGTAACTTGCTCCCATTTCATTATTGCATCCCCCCAATATTTCCAAAAACATAATCAATGTCATAAAGCAATTGTGTTTACTGCCACAATATGAAATTGAAGACAACATGACAATTATAAAGCTAAATATGATAAGAGGTCATGAGAGCGGCACACTGTGTGTGTGTTGCCAAATGATAAGCAGAGATTGACAAATTTAAATTATATATACATATGTACATACATACATTGCTATAGAATGTCATTGAAGTGTTGATGGCAACAGAAAAACACACACAAAACTGGAACAATTTAAATTTCATTACCACAAAATTCTATGAGATAATGTCTAACAATAACAATTATTTTAAGTATATCAAAAATAAGGGAGTGAATATGTGATTGAAGGATCGGAGGGTGTTTAAATATACATATATGGTCAGCATGTGTAAATTGAGTACTTTATGTTGCTGCATGTGTCTGTTATGTTCTGCATGAGGTTTCCTTTTTGTGTACGTACGCCAAAAAGCTTATACATGTATAATTACAACATTTTGACAACCACTTGCAATATGAATTTGTTGCTGGTACAGAGTTAGAATACCTTAAGGTTGCCCCATAGAAACTGAATTACGTTTCAAATTATTGTTAAGGTACGGTCACACTTGACAAATATTTGCCGAAAATGACGTAACCACTAAATAACATATATTTGAACACATTTATTTATTTAAAAAACCTTTTCTTATTTAGGCCAAAACTAAAGATTGTTTTAATTTATTTGGTGCTGTTTGATCTGGCAAAACTCTTGTAAGAGTAAACAAAGTCAAACAAATTTGTGCTAAAAAAAATAGTAAATATTTGCCTTTTGTTATTTTGTTGTTATTTTTACTGCACAAACACATTTTACACTCATTTCGGCTGATTGTTTCGCCGATTTAAGAGTTTTAAATGCAATAGTTTCCGGAAAAACATTCGGCAACTTATTTTTCCAAATGACCTTCTACGTCAAACTTCCAATCCTTTCTATTTTTTTTTTTTGCAGATGATAGCAACATTTGCCATTCATATTCATTTAACCATTGACCAAATCATTTGGAGATTGGGGCAACGAGGCAAAACATGAATTATACACTTAACCTCGATCTTGCGAATGAAATTGTGCGAATAGAGTCGGTTTTAATGCATGTATGACTCAATGTTGCATGTTAACACACAAACGCACGACAGATCATGTTGGAATCAGACGAGAATTCAGTGTGATGTTCGCTAAATTAAGTGTTGATAAATTTAATAAATTTAAGTCGTTGATAGCAAGCTTTCCCAAGTTACCGGATATAATAGCTGTCCAAGAAACCTGGTTTCAGAAGGATATTGTACAACTTTACAAACTTCCAGGTTTTAATAATGTACATTGTTGTAGAGAAGATGCTTATGGTGGTACGACTATATATATTAATAAAAACATACAATTTAGTGTTGAAGAATGCAAGAGTAGTAATTTTGTTGAGCATATAGTTTTGACTTTGAACAGTGTTAAAGTTGAAAGCAAACCTTTGAAGATAGTGTCATTTTATCGATCGCAAAAGTGTAGCGTAAATGACTTTATTAATATTTTTGACTGTATTTTAAGCAAACATGCTCGGAGTCCAATAATTATTGTTGGAGATTCTAACATTGATCGTACTCAAAATCCTCATTTTATTGATTTGTTGACCGTTATTCAAAATTATGATTGTGATAGTGCTCATAACTTAATAACAAGACCTGTCAGTAGAACGTGTATTGATCATGTTTTTAGCAATTTTTCTGAAGAAATTTATGTTGATTCAGTTGAATGTAATTTATCTGATCACAATATAATTTGCTGTAAATTTAAGAAAGAGGTAATGAAAAATGAATATGTTGAGATTAAAAAGACACACTGTGACTATGAAAAGGCTGGTGAATACTTGCATAATAATTTACCAGACAACTATGAATCATTTAATTCTTCAGAATTAACAACCGTCTTGGTGCATTGTATTAAAGGTGCTATAAATAATGCAACTGTAGTAACTAAATATAAAAAACCGTTACGCTTTGAGCTAACTCCATGGATTAACAAGAATCTTCAAGACTTAATTTTATTTAAAGAAAAACTCTTAAGGAAAAGGCATAAATCGAAAAACAAACAGAACATTAATGATATTTTAAAGAGAATCAGCAAAGTTATAAAAATGTCTACAAAAAAGTGTAGAGATGATTATTATGCTGGAAATTTATTGAAGGCAGGTAATGATCCTAAGAAATCGTGGAAATTTATAAATAGTACCCTTGGTCGAACAAAGAGCAACGTCATTAACCTTAAAGATTCTCAAGGGCAACCAATAATATGTGACCAATATAAAGTGAATTGCCTTAATAATTATTTTATTACGAGTGTGGAAAATCTTAAAAGGGAAATTGAAATTTACCCTGGTGATGTGTTCAATTCTTTACGGACTCTTTCACAGTCACCTCATCGTTTTACACTTTGTAACGTTAATGATAATGATATGTTTGAAATAATCCAAAATTTGAAAGATAATAAAAGTCCAGGCTATGATGGTATTTCGCCTAAATTTGTAAAAGAATGTAGAGATATTATAATCCCAATACTAAAAGATATTTTTAATAAAATCGTTAACAATTCAGAGTACCCTGACATCTTAAAAGTACACAAAATAGTTCCAATTCCGAAAGAAGTTAATGCAACAAATATAGACAAATATAGACCTATTGCTGTTCTTTCTACAATTGATAAAATTTTTGAGAAGATTCTTTATGACAAACTTCTATTGTATATGGAGGAAAATACTTTTTTATACAATTATCAATTTGGATTTCGAAAGGGTTGTAGTACTGAAGATGCTGTGTTGAATGTAGTGCGGTTCATTTGTAGTGGGCTTGATGGTGGTTCTAGTGGAGTTGCTGGAATGTTTTTTGATTTTACTAAAGCTTTTGATTTAGTCGATCATGAAATAATGTTACAGAAATTAAAGAAATATGGTATTCAGGGACGAGAACTTTTATTATTTAAAAATTATTTCAGTAATAGAAAACAATATGTTAATATAAACAACAATGACAGTTTTCTTGGTTCTGTTGATTATGGTGTACCGCAGGGTAGTGGATTGGGCCCTCTTTTGTTTTCTATATATTTAAATGATTTAAAAAATTTAAATTTAGATGGGCAACTTTTTATGTTTGCAGATGATGTGTGCTTGTTTTACCCCTACAAGTACGATTTATCACTTAAAACAAGAATTGAAAGAGATGCTGCGTTGATATTTGAATTTGCGCGATTAAATCGATTAGTTCTTAACCCTGACAAAACCAAAGTAATACGCTTTAGACCACATGCTTTAAGTATAAACAGTGATTTCAACGTGTTTATTAATGGAAAAGCTGTTTACGAAACCCATTCCGTAAAGTATTTGGGAATCACAATGCAAAGTAATTTGTCATGGGATTTACATATAACCGATTTGAAAAGGAAAATAGCTCCAGCAATTGGAATTTTATATAAATTAAAAAATAAACTTGATGTTAAATCAAGGTTGATGATATTTCAATCTTTGATTCAATCGCATTTGAATTACTTAGCAATTATATATGCTTACAATAAAAATAACATTTCACTGAAATCGCTTCAACGCATGCAAAACAAAGCATTAAAAATTGTTTACAAACTACCAATACTGAATTCAACTGTCACATTGTTCAAAGATATAAGCAAAACAATTTTACCAATTTATGGATTGCATGAGTATCAGGTGTTAATGTTTGTTTTTAAATGCATTAACCATATTGGTCACCAAAGCATGACATTTTCTCAACAGCAATTTAGTTTTAACACACGAAACAGAACAAATTTAAGCATTCCTCGATGTAGACTAGAAACTACCAAGCAACGCATTGATTACGTGGGTGCTATAAAATTCAATAATTTACATGCAGATTTAAAGACAATTAATCGAATTTCACTATTTAAATTGTCTTGTAAAAAACATTTATTTAACAACATCGAAACGCTTTTGTAATTTTTTATTTTTTGTAAAACAGTTCTTATGCATATTTTTTGTAATTTAATAATATTAACCTTAAGTTAAATCTTTTATTTGTACTTTTGACAATGAATTAATTTGCCAACTTGCCTCAATAATGCCTTACGGCGCTGAGGCCGAAATTTAAATGAATTTAAAATATTTTGTACAAATAAAATTTTTTCTGTAGAAAAGTTTTTTCTATAGAAAACAAAACAAAAAAAAAAAAAAAAAAAGTGTAAATTTAAGTGTCAAAAAAAAAAGCGTTCAAGTTCAAAAAATATTTCACTCCATTTGATCTTCTTACTACTTACACCACCCATATTCGACCGTAAATGGAATACAAATCTCATGTGCTTCGAAGTTTATTTTGAAGGTACTAGAGCATCACCGCAACGGGTTATGTTCATAATGGAAACTGATCTGCCGAAATCTGGGAATTTGTTCCCAAAATCCGTAGTTTTTTGCTCAATACACGTTCTTCAGTCAGGGCTCTACCATTCAGGATCGACTGGATCCTGGATTCATTAGTCTTACTGTCTGTATGTGTAATAAACTTCCTGTAAAGGTATTCCCTGTCACTTTCAATATACGAAAATTCAAATCAAATGTGCACAAATACTATCACATAGACCTCATGCCACTTTGACATTCATTGCTTGCAAACGGTCTATGCATAAAATCGACAATGAACCCCGTGACCTTAAAGTGCCAAAGAAAAGAACAAATCAACCAATACTATCTGGACTTAAGTTCTATCAGTTGTATGTCTTTATACCGAATAAGAACTCCGTGAGCTTACAGTGCCAAAGAAAATCTGTCAGTTTGCCTGGTGCTCTGTGGCATCGATTTGGAAGGATGTTGTAGAGCCTTACGAGTACATGTTAAGCGTTAATTCCAGTAACAGATTCGGAGCATAAATCCTACAGCACAAACTTATTAAGTAAGCAACGAGAATTAACGGAATATCATATTTTTGACAGAACCCCTTATTGTATATGGCCATATATGCACCTGAAGGCCGCCGTTAAAAGACACACTGAAGTAGAATCATTAACTCCACGGCTACAGTGCGGATACCATTAGGACGAACGGGCTTTAGATCCACCTTCATCACGCTTGGGCTATTGATTGCTAAAGAGTGATTGGCGCATTCAGATCAAATTATATAAATACAACAATTAAAGGGTTTTCCAACACGAACTTTGTTTTCCAATAAATTTAGCAATTACTTCAATCAATTTCGCTCAAATATCGACGCAAATTTATAGAATGTTTTCAAGAAAAAACCGCCGCTTTGCCTGGGAACATAATTTTTTCCAATTGTTTGGATACGTCTACAAGCAATATTGCCGAATTTAGGCTTTCGAAAATCCAAGCCCAATTGTGATAGTCTGGCCTAGAGGTGAGATTGGCAAGTGACACTGTCTTGTTGAAACAAAATTCAATAATCTGCAAGCGTTTTTATGTTTGTAACTCGATTAATAACTTCGATTTGTTAAAGATAGAATCTACAGAGTGATTTTTTAAGAGCTTTCGGATTTGATTTAAAAAATATATAAAAATATACATACATACAATTTAGAGAAGTGTCTTTATTTGAGTCGATCCAACGATCTATGTAAATGTTGACAAAGGATATAGGTCCAATTTTGGCATACTATTTCCAACATATCGGCCGGTATATCGCGAATACATATTTCAATATTAGCATCTAGTGCATCAATCATTGCGTGCTTGTCCTTATAGATGTGAGCGTTAACACAGCTCCATAAAAGATAGTCCAAATGGGTTAAAACGCATGAGCTGGGCTGCTAATTAATGGGCCACAAACGTGAAATAAACTATTTACCGAGCTCGCCTCTCAATTGGGTCATTGTTTCGCGTACTGTGTGGCATGTGGCACCGTCTTGTTGAAACTAAATTTAATAATCTGCAAGCGTTGTTAGTTTGTAACTCGATTCATGGTTAAATTATAGACCAAACTTGACATGTTTAACAGTAACAGTTGAGCTACAAAAAACAGTCCTGTCAAAAAAATCATCCTTTCCATAGAGTCAATCGAGTCGATTACATGATTATAATTCAAAATCTGTAATGTAGATAACGAAACAAATGGACATGTCTTTGCCAATTTTGATAAAAATATCGCCATCTGTCCGAAATAATTTTCAATTGTCAAACATGATTATACAATACAATTGTGAATGAATTTTATTTCAGTTCTTTGTTTTATTTTGTTTGAAATGGAAGACAAATACTTGTTGATAAACCCTCCTAACACAGCACAACATTTTATTCACGGTGCAATGACACAACACGACAATGTTCAGAACACAACACTTTGTATCAGTCGTCACAACATATAAAATAAAATTATATTTTCATCCATTAAATTTTGGAGCAGCCTAATTCGTTTGGAATGTATTTACTTGAGTTTAAGCATGTGCTAGTGATATACTTTAGGTTCTCGTTTGTGTGTGCAGTGAAACTTAATCATTGAGATTAACCATACTACACACTCTCATGATAACCTTGGTTTCTTGATACTATTTTCGTTTTATTGTTGTTTCTTATTTGGATCTTAATGGGTCACATGTAACACTTACATTTATGTACATTAGCAAATGACAAAGGTTTACATACTTAATATACACGTCTTATAGTTGTATGAACACAAACCAGCACCATTTGGAGCACACATGCGTAATAGGAGGGGACGCACTTATAAAAGTAAGAAAATTTTAAAGAAATTAGCTAAAACTACTCTAATTTTAAAATGCTAGTGCTATAGGCAGTTCTGAATTTTAAACGTATTTAAGTTTCGATAAAAGCTTTTTCAATATCCTTCTGCTGGCTGTTGAAACATAAATTTTAATACAAAACTTTAATCTGTATTTTTTGGCTCCCTGCTAATATTTAAACTAATGTAGTTGTATAAGCTGGTAATACCCCAGTGGGAAACATTGCAATAGCATCCATCTAGAGGCCTTATAGAAGACCTGTTTACACGTTCTAAAAGATTTTATACTTATTCCACTATCACTCCTTAAAGTTTTTAAATGTTACAAAATTGAGTACATGCGGGTTGTTTTCGATTTTTTTTTTCTTAAAATTTTATACTTTTAAGTTTGAATTATCAAATATTTTGTTAAATATTGAACATAAAATAAATGACAAAAAGCCTTTCTTTAATTTTTTTAGTTGTATTTTTATGCAATAACAAGTGAACAAAGTATTAATATAAACATCTTTGTGCTTTCCGCTGTATCTTACTGATATCTGAAATAATTTGTTAGTACATTGAAAAAATTCGCGAATAATTCGGGGAAATAAGAATGAATGTGTGCTTATTACATAAAAATTTATTAAAACTACGGTGTTTGTTCTTCAGTCTACATAACATCAATACAGGTTCCAATAGTTTTTACGCTAGTGTAGGACTGAAACTACACTAATGCCTTGATATGGAAAAACATACTTTTGAAGCCTTTTCCACAAACTATTAATTTCGTTCCTGGAAAACTAGCACACTAGAACCCGGTGGTTAACGATGATGCAAAAATTATCCTTCCTTTGTATATTGCAATAGCTTAATCAATAGAAAACGTGTAGAAACAGATATTTTCAGCATGATACAAAAGTTTAACATTAAAGTTTACGTTAAAATTTTTTCAGAAAATAACCCAAAAAAGATTGTCTTAAAAATATGTAAAAAAAAAATCATTCATTGCACATTCAAATAAAATTAATGTTCTTGGGTAGAATTGGCTCCTCAAAAAATTTTAAAGACTTAAAAAACATACAAATAGAACAAAAATATCAAGAATACAACCTTCCCGAAATCCATATTAAATTACTACGATTCTAGGGATTGAGAGAATATTTACTATATATAGAACTTATAGTGACAATAAAATACAGTAACACAGACATTTCGAACTTGATTTCTACAGGAAGTAATATGATCAGCGCTGCCAACTTTGACGATTTATCGTCATTTTGACGATTTTTTAAGTCAAATTTATTGAAATGACGATTGACGATTTTTCATTTTTCCCGCGAACAAAAATGACGATTTTTTAAAAGCAAAACATATGGTAACCTTTTTTCCTAAAATTAAAATTTTGTAAGTCTCCTTTTGCACTGTAGAAATTGAAAGGCAGACAGATGAAGTTTGTGGGCAAGGGATTGAAGAGGTAGAGTGTGTAGTACATGACTATCTGTACTGGACATTTGTTTTCTAGAAGAGTATTTGGTCAATTTTGAAATCCAAAGTTTTAATAACGAAGACATATTTTTAAATGAAGACGAGAACCAATCTAGTTTAAATATTGAATATAGTCAATATAATACATTTGTTAAATTCTGCGTCCAATTTTATATTGACTTGGTTTCACAAATTTTAAAACGTTTTGATTTTGGCGATTTACTTTTAGAAGGTAGACTCCATTGAACCAACAAGCGTAGCTTTATATATAAAAATGATTCAATTTTACAATTGGCCAAACTTTTTCCAAATTTATTAAATGGAAAGAATAACAAGAACTTGATATTGAAGTTCGAGAATTTATGTAATATGAAATTCACCGAACTCGAAACATTGGCGTTTTGAAAAAAATGTTTCTAATTTAAAGAGAGTCAATAATGCAAAGGCCTTCCCAATTTTAACACAGTTTGTTTCGAGTTTAATGGCACTACCACATTCGTCGGCCAACGTGTAAAGAATTTTTAATATTGTAAATTTAAATAAAACAAAAACCAGAAATGCTTTGGATTCTTCAACATTACAAGGAATATTGTTTTCAAAAGATTATTTTAATTTAAATAATTCTCAGTGTTTTAATATAGCAATTAAAAATGACTTATTAAAAATGTCACACAAAAATGTACCAGAGTAAAGTCACATAATACCAAATTAAATTAATTATTTTTTTCTTTAAATAATAACTTTATTTAGATGTAAATAAAATATTTAAAAAGTTAATAAAAAAATGTTTTTGGTATTTTTAACGTATTTTTGTCTTGACGATTTTTTTCTCTTTAACTTGACGATTTTGACGACTTTTTTTTTAAAAAATTGACGATTTCTCCAAAAAAAAAGTTGGCAGCACTAAATGTTATTGTACTTTGAATTTGAGGAGTTTTCTTGACATTAACAAGCAGTAAAAGGGCAAGACAAGTTGGAAACAAAAGTTTTTAACTAAGAGTTTGAAATATGGTGCTGAAATCCGAGTAGAAGGCGTCAACAAATGTCAACAAATCACAATTTCAATAGCAAACACGAATGGTTTTGCAATTATTACCGTATACCGTTTCTTTGTCACTACAACAACAAACATTTTGTTATACGAGCAATTAAAATATTTAAATAAAGACAGCTTCTATAAATTTAGTCATTTATTGAAGTTTGTGGTGTAAAGTACGCGTGAAGCAGTACTTTATATTCCTGTGATTTTTAAAATAAATTTAAAACTTATCTTTCATTTAAAGGCCCTACTTTTATTTTCCTCAAAGAAATTATTAATTTATCAGACCTTCAATTAGGCTGCGTTTTCACTATGTTTTCACAATGTCATTTTTGTTGTCAAATTGTTGGCAATTGTATGAAAACGGGTTGTCAAACATAGATGACGCCATATGACAACCCGTTTTCATACAATTGCCAACAATTTGGACAATTTGACAACAAAAATGACATAGTGAAAACCAAGCATAACGCATTAGTTGGTAGACTATCCAATTATACTTCTCAAGTAGGCATTCTATCAGGCATGGAACCAGTAGCGATTAGCCAAGGCCTTGGCTAACAATGACACAACTTGTTAAATTTAAACGATTTTGCAATGCGGCTGGAAGTCCTTGTGACTGCAAAATGGGGCCTTCTATAAGGCCTCTTTACAGCAACTTTTTCCCCCAGTGACACAATAACTACCTACATACATACATATGTATAAGGATATGAACATCTTAACATATTTTATGTTAAAACAATAAACAATTTATAATAAGTAGAAAATATTACTAACTAATTATACAATATTTGTAAGTAGTGTTATATTTTATGTATTAAATGTCTGTAAATTTGAGCTACATTTTAAGTATCTGCTTTGCAGTTGATGATTTTAGTTGCAGGTTTAGTTCAGTTAATTATCTGTAACATTTCTTTCATATAACGACATTTGTAGTTATTGTCAGTGTTTAATAGCGATACATTTTCAAAGTTTGGATAGTGATTTAATTTACTATAATGAGCAGATAACGCAGTTTTTTGTAAAGTAATATTGTCTCTATGGCCCCTATTATGAGCTGCATTCGACAATCGATATTCGCTGGCTATCGAAAATCGACTATCGAATATTAAATTTGTATTATGAGTTGACATCGCTAACAAATTTCGTTGTTCAACGAATTTTTTATCGAACACAAATTTGCTGTCGACGCTGTATAAAACTGTGAAAAATTTATTGAAAATTTAAGAATTTGTTTGTTTTTTGGTTTTGGTCAACCAAATAGTACTTGCAAATTATTTTTGTTAATATCCTGCAGGTCGTAAGTAGAAAACAGCAATTGGAAAAGCTCGTTTGTCTCATGGAAAAAGATCCACTATTGGGAAAATGTATTTGCTCTAAAGTTCAGGCAGCCAAAAAATGGTAGGGCATTACACAGAAGCTTAATTCTATTCATCAGACGAATCATTAAACCATAATTTCGTGGTGGTCATTTAAAATTTAATTTATTTTTCTTTAAGAATTTGTAAACAAATATAGCGCCAGCTGATAGAAATGTACTATTGTGAATAGCCCAAAAAGAGTGATTTTCACATGACCGTGGTGGTCATTTAAAATTTAATTTATTTTTCTTTAAGAATTTGTAAACAAATATAGCGCCAGCTGATAGAAATGTACTATTGTGAATAGCCCAAAAATAGTGATTTTCACAATAGCGTTTTTTCATCAAATTTGCACCATAATACCAAATGAAAATTCGTTCGATAAGCATTTTCGATAGTATATTTTTGGTCTGATTTATGTCCAGCAATTCTGGTTTTTAGTTAATTTATCGTGGTACCTATATACAATATATAATTTATTACAATTTTCTTTATCATTTCCCTCACAAGGTATGTTATATACAACATTTGACATGTTCCATTTTCCTATTTTATCTTTTGTTTTGCAAGTCTTGCAAGCCATTGTGTATTTATCAGTATCGAAAATTTTTGATCTCCTCAATCGTTCTGATATGTATATCCGAAATATAAGTTATTGATTTGTAAATTTTTGGTTCTTATATTGTCTGATTAATTTATAAATTAGCTGAACTGGGAAACTATTGTCTTCTAATATATTCCTTATCTTCTCATTGTTCTTCTTATGAAATTCCTTGTCAGTTATAGTTAGTTAATTAAATTTTTAGCTGTAGGCAAATAGCTATATAATGCAAACAGCATTCATTAGTCATTTCACTAGTTGTAAATGTTTATGCCGAAGAAGTTCATTGATAAGCCTGGTATAAGAGACACAAATTCGTCAGTTAAAACCCTTGCAAGTGGATTGTTGGGTAACCAGTAAATACATTTTATAGCTAACACAATCGTCCATATGGGCCCAGTTTCAAGTTTAGGCATAATTACATTAGTTTATAAATAATTTTACTTGTTTCTACCTTCATTGATTAAATTTTTTATTAAAGATTTTATTAAAACATTAAACGTGCTTGTATTATATTTTATATACTTTTTTTGACACTTTCTCTTTTACACTCTTAAGGTTTTCCTTAATCTACATAAGTATTATCGAGCTGCTTAATGTTGTCAGTAGAGAGGAACACAAAATGTATTGAAATTCATAAATGTGTCTTGTGAATGTGATTTTGGGAAGGGGTGACAGGATAGGGATAATGATATGGAGGATGGGTTTAAGTGAGCTGTCTCTACTAACACAAAATTTAATTTGTTTTGCTTTGAATTTAATTTCCATAAGTTTATGCAGGAATGGAATAAATCATTATTTTGTTTCAAATGTTGTTGTTTTGTTAAACTTTCTATATAAAATGCTATAAAAGTGACAAGTAATTAAATATTCACTTATGCCTAAAAAATTAAAAATTCTCAAAAATATTAAATGAGAATTACTCCTCTTGCGAGTATTTGAAAATTTTTTAAAAAAATTTTTCAATTTTAACTTGAAGTAAAACTTCGAATAAAACTTTTTTAAAAAATTCTCAAAAATTTTAAATCTCTTTTCAACAATTTTACAATTTTATATTTCGTTTTTCTTTTTTTTTCATACATTTGCATTCATATGTTTGTTTTTCCATTTACCAAATTTCTATAAATTCTTTGTTTATATTCTTACTAAAACTATTTTATTTTTATACCATTCATTATAAAAAATCTCATGTAAAATCGCAAATCTTTGTGCTTAAATTGTTAACGAAAATTCTATTGAAACTGTTTTGCATGTATGCTGTTTTATACATTTGCAATCATCCTTGAAGAACAATTCTTAGTAATAGAACCAAAATTAGAACGAGGACATTTACAGTTTATAAATTAAACAATATTGATTTTTTGCTATTTTTATACAATTTGAAGCAAAATTGCATGACACATAAACTTTAAGGTTTAAACCATAAATTTCGCTATAATTATTCGTTCTATATTTTCGATCACCGAATAAAGTTTACTGTACTGTGCTGAACTTAGAAATTGTAGAAAAAATTGTAAAAAAATTCCATTTTTGGGATTTTCTTCTTGTTTTTGAGGAATTGCTAATTTTGCTAATTTTTTTTATACCCTACACCACCATTGGTCCAACACCCACCTTAAAGTATACCAATGGACTCAAAATCACTTTCTGAGTCGATTTCAAAATGTCCGTCGGTCCGTCCGTCTGGCTGGCTGGCTGTCCATGTAAAGCTTGTGCGCAGAGTATAGGTCGCAATTTTGAAGATATTTCGACAAAATTTGGTACGTGATATTTTTCGGCCCAAGGACGGATGGTATTGAAACTGGTGGAAATCGGTCCATTATTTCACCTGGCCCCCATACAAATGTACTCCCGAAATTGGGGTTTACCGATCATAAATGTTTGAAATTTCATCACAAATGAGTGTCAAATGAAGCTAAATCACATTTACAAATTTTGTGCAGATCGGTCCCTAATTACTCGTAGCTCCCATACAATGCCCACTAACGAAAATCCCTTTAAAGAGCATAACTCTCTCAAAAATGTCGGTATCCATATAATATTGAACGAAAATATATTTCATATGCACATAAACAAATAATAAGGTACAATTTTATTATGATCGGTCCATAATTAGTAGTAGCTCCCATATAAGGAACACTTCCGAAAATCACTTTAACGATCATAAATTTTTGAAAATGTTGGTATCCAAATAAAATTTGACACAAATAGGTCTCATATATACAGAAATTTTTTTTTTTTTTTATAATACATTATATTTATTTATTGAATCTTCAGATATTGAAATGACAATAAGTTTTCGAATCTTAATACTAAAAGAAAATAATAAGTCCAGCCAGTGCTAGACAAAATATTATGATACTACAAAAAAATTTACATCCACTGATCCAGTCATCTGTTTTGCGTTTGAGTTAAAGCAAGGGTATCCCTCCTTCTCAACCGAACATGACCACTAAAGTTAAGGATGGCTCGTGCAAGTGGGTTTGGATGGTGTTCAAGTTTGCTGACATATTTTGAGGCGTATTTTGTAAATTCGTCTTTCACCAAAGGAATGCCTAGATCTTTGTGAATTCGAGAATTTTTAACGTACCATGGAGCTGCAGTAATTATACGTAGAATTTTATTTTGACCTCTTTGAATTTTTTCAATGTTGGATGCTGAGGCAGTACCCCATAATTGAATTCCATAACACCATATTGGCTTTAGAATTGCATTGTACAACAAAAGTTTACAATCCAACTTTAATGTAGAATTTCTGCCGATTAGCCAATTAAGTTGCACTGCTTTTAATCTCATCTGTGTAAGTTTTGCGTCAATATGAGACTTCCAGGTTAAACGACGATCGAGGTGGATTCCGAGGTATTTGACTTCATTGTGTTGCGGAATAATTTGGTTATTTATTCTGATGGACGAGCAGGTATCTTTTCGCAATGTGAAAGTTATATGAATACATTTCTGTTCGTTAACCCTGATTTTCCAAAGCTCAAGCCAATTCTCTAGTTTATAAATATAATTCTGCAAATTCTGTGATGCTATTTGATGGTCCTTATGAACGCTAATAAAGGCTGTATCGTCAGCAAAAGTTGAAGTATGTATATTGGGGTCTGACGGCATATCGGATGCATAAATCAAATATAAAGTAGGACCCAGTATGCTACCCTGGGGTACTCCTGCTTCAATTGGCTGAGCGGGGCTTAAAAAATCGCCTTCTTTGATTGTAAATTTGCGACCATATAAATAACTTTTCATAAGTTTGTGGGTGTTAGCAGGCAGAGCTAATTTTATTTTGTGCATTAAACCTTCATGCCAGACTTTGTCGAACGCTTGGGAAACATCAATGAAAAGCGCGGAACAGTATTTTTTCTCTTCAAACGACCGTCTTATCACATTTACTAATCTGTGTGTTTGTTCGATGGTACTGTGTTTAGCTCTGAACCCGAATTGATGATTTGGAATACATTGAGTGTCGTTCAGAATTGGAATCAACTTAGCCATTAACAATTTTTCAAACAGTTTTGAAATTGTCGGCAGTAAGCTAATTGGCCTATATGACTCTACTTTGGTGAGGTCCTTCCCTGGCTTAGGAATCATGGTAATCATAGATACCTTCCAATCTGCAGGATAGTATTCTAGGCGTAAAATAGCATTGAAGATAAAGAGAATAATTCTTCTAGCTACACGAGGTAACTCCACGAGCATTTTGTTGCTGATTTTATCCATACCTGGAGCTTTTTTAAGGTTCAGAGTACCAATAGCGCTTTGAATATCATTAAAGCTAAGTCTTAGAGGTACAGGAGGTCTAATAACGAGTGGTGGCAATTCAGTTGCATTATTTGAGTTGTTTATAGTAAACACATTTCTCAAATGGTTAACAAATAAAGTCCCCTTCTCGGAATCGTTTCTAGCCCAGTCACCAATCGGATTTCGCAAAGGAGGCTTTCCTCTAACTGGTCTTTTTAAACCTCGTGCCGCCTTCCATAACGAATAGTCAGATTGTGGGGAACTGTCAATTCCCTCCAAGTATGATTTAAGTGAAGCCATTCTTTGGGTTTCTAAGAAATTTCTTAGTATATCTCTGCATTCCCGTAGCCTAGCTTTCAGTTGAGGAGACCTGTGAATTTGCCACTCTCTTCTAACTCTTCTTTTTTCTGTCAGGAGATGTTCGAGTTCAGCGAAATAAGTTCTGTTTGTCCTATTTCTGCATTCAACGTCATATGTGGAAGCGTGATGCACAGCTCTTCGTATGTCCTCAGTAAACTTGCCAATCGACCCATCAATATCCTCGGTAGTTCTCAACACTACATTTTCCGTGCAGTGGGAACTTAAATACTTTTTATACTTTATCCAACTTACTCTGGATTTAGACATGTCCCGAAATGGAGAGCCATACCCTTGAAGGAAACGCATTGAAATAATAGAAGGAGAGTGATCTGAAGACAAGTCTAATGAAGGCTCCACTTGTATCGATTCTACAGGGATATTTTTCACTACTCCGAAGTCAATAATATCGGGAATCTTCCGTCGGTCAGTCGGCCAGTAGGTGGGATGCCCGCTTGAGAGTACATCTAAGCCCATTTTGGCAATGGTGTTGAAGAGTTCACGACCCTTCGGGGTCACTAGACGTGAACCCCAAAATGTGTGTTTGGCGTTAAAGTCACCAGCAACCAAAAATCTAGCTCCAAGGGAATTGAAGAAGCTGTAGTATTGATGTTCTTTTATTGAAAATCGAGGCGGCGAATAAATTGATGATAAAACAAAGTTGTATTGACAGAATTCAATACAAATGTTTGTTGCTTGTAGGTAATCCTCACATATGTTGTTCATTAAATAATGTTTTATTCTGTTCTTTATAAGAATTGCCGAACCTCCACATGCTCTTCCGCGGGGATCTTTAGTATCATACAACACGTATCCATTAATTTTGAAGTACCCTGTCGCCGTCAAGTGAGTTTCAGCAATCATCATGACATCAATCTGCTTATCCATCAGGAAGTGTTCCAGTTCGTTTTTATGTTGGCGGAGGCCGTTCGCGTTCCAAAAACAAATTTTTAAACAAATCATTTCTTTAAAATTGCTTGTAAGATAGTGGATTGCATTTTCAGCATTTCCTGCATCATGGATGTCATAGTGGTCGTAAAAGTGTTCATAGTTTGGACAAGTGTCTGCAAAGTAGTCTCTAGAGTGTTAATATTAGGCTCGTAATATTGAGATTTAGGTTCCTGCTCCAAACCTGGCATATTAGATTTAACCACGTTAGCGTAAGAAACTTGTCTAGAACTAGGCGCGTTTTCATGACTAGTGGGCCGTAACAATTGAGGAAAATTGTTACTCGATGCAAAATTAGGCTGTTGTGGATGAACAGGTAATACTGACGTCTTGTTGGTCCTTATGCCTTTCAAATGAGTGTAAACTGGACAACCTCTATAATTTGCGGTATGATTACCTCCGCAGTTACTGCATTTTTTGATTTTTGAGTCGGTTTTCGACTTATCACATTGAGCAGTTGTATGTAGTTCCCCACACGCAACACAAACTGACGGCAATTTACAATATGCTTTAGTGTGACCAAATTCTTGACAATTAAGACACTGGACGGGTCCCTGACGCTTATGCGGTTCTTCCACGGTGATTCTACGATGCAGAAGGTAAATCAGATTGTAGATGGGATGGGACTCGTTTTTCTTTAAGACTATATCTCCGGGTTCCAATTCCACCCTGAACATAGGCTGAGGAATCTTTTCACGGTTTCTAATATTCGTTATGTTCTTAATTTTGAAGCCATTTTCCATTAAACTAGTCTTTATCTCGGCAGGATCAACATCTGGGTCTATACCCTTTAGAACGACTTGGAGTCCTTTTGCGCTTTTCAGCTGGTAGGTATAGAAATCCCTACTCTCCCTCTCCAACTGGTTGGACAATTTTCGAAAGTCATCTTCCTTTTTCACTTGAATTTTGGTTTCGCTGATATTTCCATGTTTAATTGAGGTTACGCTAAACATATTTTCACCTATTACCGAAACAATTCCTTGTACCAATTTACTGGAAGTGGGCTCTCTCAGATAAATTGGTGGGGGCTTAAACGTTTTTTTAGGAAGTTCTGGATCATCCGTCTGGAGGAGAGCAAACCTGTTTTGATCATTTGGATTGTCAATACTCACGGTCTTGGGAGCCTTTGAATTTGATGACGTTTGAGCAGATGTCGGGCTCCTCTGTCGCTTAAGAACTGTGACGTATTTATCCATACCTACTTGTTTTCTAGGTTTGACTGCACTATTTGATGTAGAAGATATTGATGTTTTATCATCTGATGAAATCACTATATTGGGCGAACAGGAACGGCGCCGTTCTACGGCTCTTGTAGTGAGAAGATTCTCCACAGATTGTTTTAAGGATTCTTCCTCAGAGATCCATAAAGATTTTCTAGTCGAGCTAAGCTCTTTCTCAGAATTACATCTGAGAGGAACACTCATACAGTTTTTATGCGATTTTTAATGTTTTTTATTATTTTTTTTTTTTAATGTTTTTTATTTTTTAATGTTTTTTATTTTTTTTTTTTTTTTTTTTTTTTTTTTTGCCGTAGGTATTTTTACCTATTACGAATTATTTTTTAACTTTTTGTTTTATTTCGACCTATTACACTTTTTCACCTATTACGATTTTTTCACCGAAAATTCAGCCGCACTAAAAATAACACGTCCGAACAGTTCAACAACACTATGTGCAATCATATACAGAAATGATGACACCTAATTTTATAATGGTCGGTCCATAATTAGTCGAAACCCCTCTCCGTAATTCATTTTAACCTTTATAAATCTTTTAAAAGTATTTATATCGAGATAAAGTTTAACATACATAATCAGCCATGTCACAGAACTCAATTCCGATCGAAAGTGGCTTTGATTCCGTAAATTGAGTCTTTATAAAACGAAAAACGAATTTTTTTTTCGGAATGAAACCCCTTTAGATTTCTAAAGTGGAATTGTTATTTTTTATTATTTTATACTGAAAAAAAAAACTTATACTACTAATTTATAATAACAATTAAACAATTCTTTTATTATTTCATTATTGTTTTAGTTATCTCATTGATATTTAAATAAAATATTAAAAATTTCAAAGTTGGTGTCAGCAACAAGAAAACTTTTGTCGTTTTCAGATGCATCCCTTAAATTTCTTCTTTGTAGCTTTTCAACTGCGTTTTGATGTCTTTGTTCATTTAAATCAGCAACAATTTAAATTTCGGGCATTTTTGAAAAATTTTGTTCACTTTTAGTTAAAATTTCTTTGTTAGCCCTCTTACTGTTCGCTTTTGTTATACTTTTTATTACAAAAATCATATTTTTTTTGTTTTGGTTACACAACGTTACCATATTAAAGTTAAAAAACGAGACTAAAATTTTTTTTGGGAATAAACAAAATCTATCGGAATCTAGAGAACGCAAAGTAAAAACGATCGATTTGCGAATACGAAATTGAAACTATTCCGATCGATTTCTGTGACATGCCTGAATATTTATATTCACAGAAATCATGACACTAAATTTTTGGATGATCGGTCCACAATAGTTAATATCTCCCATGTAACGTACATTTCTAAAAAAAATTGTTTTGTACTGGGTATAAGGTATTATATGGTCGGGCTTGACCGACTATACTTTCTTACTTGTTTTTTTGTAAGAAATTCTTATTTACTTATGATACATTTACACTTCATTGAATATTTCATTGCTTTATGTTAATAAATAAAGATTTTATTACTTATTACATATTTCTTAAATTTATGAAAAACATAATTTTACTAAAATTATGATAAATTTGTAAATTTCACGCATATTTTTCCTGGATTTAATTGTTTTATTTACATAAACTAATTTCCGATGTTAGTTAGAGAGATTAAAGTCAATATCGATTGACTAATATACTAATTTATAGCATAAAAACTAAAGTCAATTTAATTTTTTTTTTTTTTTTTTACAAAATGTGACACATCTAAAGCTGGAAGGAACATTCTTTTCAAAGGGGTTTCTTGGCAACTACATTATAAGTAAAGAGAGAGAAACTCCTATGAGATCTCGTTAAAGGGGTAGTAACGGCAGCAATACTCTAAAATGCCTGAAACTTTAGAATGAATGATTAGTTTGTCATTCGTACAGTGGAACATAAAAACTGAGAACTATGGCACATGTTTTAATTTAGCCATTCTCTTATGTAAGCTCGTCTTTATTATGTTAAATAAGGCAGCTTTTAAATTGTGCCTCGGCATACAAAGACAAAGGTGTTGCGCGCAATGGTTTCAGCAAGTGACGATGTAGATGCAGTTGTCCTGAATCTGCTCAAAGAAATTAAACATTTGGAAACCTTCAGACAATGAACATGACTTACTCGAAATATGTTACAGATAACCTGAGGTTTCTTCTAAAGGAGGAGACTTGCTCATATGCATGGTACTTGAACCTCGCTTTCACACGTCTGATTTAAATAAGACTTTTTCCAGATTTAGTTGACATTCTCTTTTATAGAAAGAAGTCGAAAATTATGTTACCGGTAGCAACCACTTCAAACTGTCAAGGAGACTGAATTGAGAAAAAGGTCAAGTGTGTTTCTGGCGTTCTGTTTTTTTTTTCAATTTTTTTATTTATGTATTGAATCTTATACCTAAATCTTAAAAACTATTTGTTCTCAGTTGAGTGGGCCTTAAATTAGAAGGGTTTTAAATCAGCTGTACGAAACCAGTGTTGCCAATTTAGCACTTTCAGTGCTAGATTTGGCATTTTGTTTATCGAAAATGCATTGAAATTTTTTGCTTGATAAAAAAAAATTTTTCTTGAACAATTTTTTACTATTTTACTCCAAAAAATACTTTTGGAGAAATAAAAAATACCTTTTATTAATATTGCAACTAAATTTCTTTCGGTGTGGTCAGTAAATGAACACGGAAATTTTTGAATTAATATATGAAATGTAATCTATTAAAACAAGTCAACAATTGTTATGAACAAAATTAGAAAAAACTATAATTTATATTTGTAACATTTGAAATAAAAATTGTACACAGAAAAAAAAAATCATGTTTTTTTTCAATTAAAGGTTGATTTTAAAATAATTTTCAATTAAAATTTTAATTGATTCAATTACTTTTTCTGATATTTTCAATTAAATTTCACATTTTTTTTGTAATTGATACTATCATTTTGTTTATAGGTCCGATTTCAATTAAATTTTTAATTGATTCCACAAATATTTTAATTGAAACTCATTTTTATTTTTTTCTGTGTATTGTTACATTGAAAAAATTTAGCACTTATTTTTTCTTCTGTAGAATATTTTAGCACTTAGTTTTTCAAGTTTTAGCATATTTTGAAATTCATTTTCTGGCAACACTGTACGAAACCTTGTTTCTAAGCAATCTCGCAAGCGGTTTCGGATATCTTTCACGAATTTTTCTGCATTTATCTTAAACGAGTGGTACTTCTAAATCTCTATGGATGTTTTTATTCCTTATATACCTGTTTGCTCCCGTTATGGTTTCCCATAATTGAATTCCATATTTCCAAATTGGTTTTTAAACAGTCTTTCCACTTAAGGCTTAATTTAGATTGTTAATAAGCCAGTGCAGATTAGAAGATTTTAGACGCACATGGACCCTCTTGGCTTCTATATGGCGACGCCAGCCAAGGTATGTCACATGATCAGACTGTGGGATATTCACATTGGCGTTCGTGAGCACAAGTTTTAATTAACTGCCAACTTTAAATAAAAGCAAAAGCTTTAAATAAATTTCCTAAAATAATTAAATTTATTTCTCACAGTTATTTAAAATTCTATACAGCTGCGTAATGTATACATTTAGCACATAATTTTTACACACACATCCACTTTCTACTCAATAGAACTCCTAAAAAAAAAGGATGAGCATAGTGCCCTGCTTTAAATTTACAGCATCATTGTGCCAAATTTACTTATTTAAATGCTACACTACATTAGGAAACTCAATAAAAATCACTTTGCACGTTTCAATTTGCGTTACAGCTATAGCAATGATGAATATTTGATATTTTCTTGCCTAAGATGAAATTATTTATCTTTGGAGAATATATAAATAAACTACAGCTCAAGGGAATTGTTTGTGAAAACAAAGGAAAGAAAGTTACACTGAATTAAATAAGTGGTGGCCTATATATTAGGACACAGAATGTAACATTTTAGATGTAAACCCCAAGTCAGTTGCCAAATAAACGTTTGTATTATTAAATTATTTTATTTGAAGGTTTTTTCATTAAAATTTCAGAAAGAACTGTCTAATTTGTGATAAAGATATTAGTAATACATAAATATCTATATATTGTTATTTAATTTAAGAATAGTCTAAAAAATAGCAATGAAAAAAATTATGTCCTGGCTATTTGTTATTGTTATTTTGTTTCCTTAACAATAAACAAATTACAAGAACATTCTAGCTTGTACTAAATGGACAAATATAAACAGTGCAACAACAAACAACATTAACAGCACCAGCAAAGTTAAAAAATGGTTTTCATTAAAAATGAAACTATGAAATTATTTTCAAAGTTGTCTTATATTTTTGTCTACAACTATTTTACTACTTAAGCGATTTTTTTGATTTTCAATAGCCAGCTACCTAGGATGTTGATAAACATTTCCTCACAATTTTATTCACTTCGGTTGGGTATTTCAGAGCAGAGAATGATTTACACAAACATTTAAATTTGCTTAGAATTGCTCAAGAAACAATATTAAACACATTGAACGTTGCCATATCATTAAAGTAACCTTTAGCTTAAAAATCAAATAACCACACCTCTTATCTTTTAAAATTCAAGTGTATATAATGTACAACAAAAAATATAAGTAAAAACAGACAATAAAAAATCGTATTAAATTGTGTATACCTGGTTACTAGTTGTTGTTGCTTTTGTTTCAATACTTATTCAATATCAAGGCAACAACCATTTCTACGTATCTTCAGTTTGTCTCTACAGTTTTTCTTCTTAATTTTTCTTATAAGTTGAAATACGTTTTTTAAATATTAATACATAACATCTTTGTGTGCGCCATAACAACACACATACACACACACACACACACACACACACAAAAGAAACAACATTTTCTTCGGCTACTAGATATGCATGACGATTTCCAGCAATGTTTTTCATCAATGAGTTTGTCAATTTTTATACCCTCCACCACCATAAGTGGTGAATGAGGGTATATATAAATTTGTCATTCCGTGTGTAACACTGAGAAATACTCATCTGAAACCCAACCAAGTATATATATTCCTGGTCCTTACGAAATTCTAAGTCGATTGAGCCATGTCCGTCTGTCTAAAACACTCTCCTGTCCAAAGGACACAACCGAAATCAACAAAATTTACAAAAAACCGTTTTTAATTCTCCTAAGCAGTGTGGTATTGAAAATCAGCAAAATCGGTACAACAGAACAAGAGTTATGGATCAAAATGTTAGACAACCTCCATAAAAAATTGATATTTTTAAAAAATGTTCTTTCAATTTTTTTAAATATATGTATGTATTGCACATATTCTCATGAAATTTTGTACACGTTGTTTTTATAATAAAAGAAGAAAGTGTAAGGAAACTAGTAAGAATAGGTCCATGATTTCTTATAGCCCTCATACAAAAATCTTACCTAAATATTGCTCAATTATACCTATATGTCTAAAATTGGGATATTAATACAAAATTCAGCAGGAATAAGTTTCATGCAAAACGAAATCGTAAAACGAATTTTTTTTTTTTTAGTTCGGTCCATGTTTGACCATAGACCCCATGTAAAGTCCACTTCCAAAATTCACTTAAATACGTATACAAATGGTATAAATAATGTTGAACGGCTTAATGTTGAGATAAATGACCATTATAGGTAAATAAATTGTTGTACAAAATTTTATGGTGGTCGGCCTATAATTGGTCATAGCTCCCGTACAAGGACCACATCTGAAAAAGACATTTATCCATTTTTAACCGTATTGCCCATATACAGCTCTCTTCCGAAAATTACTTTAATACTCATAAATCTCTTATAAATAACGGTACTGATCCAAAATTTTACACGAATCATTTACATACATGCCAAAATCAAACTGCTGGATTTTGAGAATATTGGTCCATATTTGACTATATCCGCCATTAAGGTCCACTTCCGAAATCTACGTTAATACTAATATATGTTCTAAATATACCGTTATTATGTTGAAATTCGACGCGAGGTATCCTCATATGCATAAAAATCACTGTTCCAAAATTTAAGAGTATCGGCCCATAATTTGTCATAGCTGCCATAGATGAACCTCGGCAGCCCACAACCCACAAAAATGTTTAATTAATATCAATACAGAACCAACTTTGATATACATCAGTAATTTTAATCCAGAAATCATACTAATATCGGTTATACGGCAATTATGCTACTGGATTTTGTAACTGTCTGTCAATAATTGGCAATAGCTCCCGAATTAAGTCCAATTACAAGCATATTAAACAACCTTACAACTCTTGTAAATAACGTTATTGAGATGAAATTCAACCAAAATAAGCCTCTAATACGTAGAAACCACATTAGTGGATACTGGATTTAGAAGCTATCTGTCCATAACTGGTCCACTTCTACTATGCCACCCATAAACATATTGTAAATAATCACCCCTATCGTGAATAAAAATTCCACATGAAATTTGTTCCCTTTTATTTTTTTAACATTGAATTTTAATAGGAAAAATGTGCAAAGGGAACAAATTTCATGGGGAACTTTTATTCATGATAGGGGTGAATATTATTGAGATCAAATTTAAACAAAAAAGCCTCAGCTTATATTTTTTTATACTCTGTTTTTTAGCTTTTTGTGGATATGCAAAAATGTTCTTTTAATTTTATAAATTGTTAAGATTATAATGAAGATCAGACAAACTCTGTAAATTATACAAAATTTGTTATTTGTTTTCTTTCAAACAATATACGAGTAAAAAATAATTAAATAAATAAAATTCGCACTAAGACTGAATAGAAAACACAGAATTAGGATATACTAGTCCTATAACCAGTGTAGTTGCTGTATTTCTTATTACGTTTAGGTGGAGGGTATTAAAGGTTCGGCACAGCCGAATATAGCATCATTTTATCTCAAGAAAAACAAAATGTTTTATCAATGTAAGTCAGAGATAGAGAAAGAGAGGGAAGGGAAGGTTATTTTTTATATTCCTATGAAGATTTTTTCGTTTGTTATTATTGTTACAATTTTCTTTTTGGTTTCTTATTTTATTGTTGTTGTTGTTGTTGTTGCTGCTGTTATTGCGTCCTTATTTTCTTCAGTTATTGGTTTATCTTTTAAGTAAACAGTTTCTCAAAGTTGCCGAATCCCAGCAAAAAAAAAAAAATAGATGTAAGTTTTCCCCACATGTGTCAGTCAAGTAACAAAAAATTATGTAAAGAAAGAATGTAAAAAAATGCTGCTTAGAAGCACGTTTAAATTTGTTGTTATTTTGAATTTGAAGAAACTCAAATAAGTTTTACACATTTTACATATTAAATTTGTGCAAAGTAATGTAAAAGAGTGAAATGCAAAGACTAAGTTATCACGTTTAGTAGTGAAAAATTTACAATGAAAAGACAAACATCAATTGAGAATCGGAAATTGATAATTGATCTAGTTCCAATTTACACGAAGCAATTCGTTAAGCAAAACTGATTACCTTTTAGACATCGTGGTAAGGGGAAAATAAAACGAGTACATAGAGTGGTGCGAAGAAAAAGTTGTGTCGCTCACGCCCTAGGATTAAAGATAATGTAAAAACAATGCCAGAAATAATTTTGTTTTTGCCACGCCTACAAATACCGCCCGTCCTTTTAGTATTTTGTTCACTGTGTCGCTATTTTTAGTCCGATCATAACATTTTATATAGCGGTGTTCATGGCTCTATAAGGGCTACATTTCTGTCCTCGTGTTTTACTACCACGTCAAATTCTAGTCATGATTTTAAAAAACTCCCTGTTAGTTAGTAGGAGTACAATTAGACGATCTTTGCATCGAAATGGCATGCATTGTACAGTGCCACGTAAGAAGCCCTTTACTGGTCTTGTATGGCGGCATCAGGGGTCGGTTTTTTACACTTATAGAATCTGCATGGCAGATTCTCACGATACCTTAGAAAACAATATAGCCACTGTAGAGCAGCTTGTATTTTCCAACAGAACAATGATCCTACGCAAAATTTCAAAATTGTGAAAGGGTGATTGCTCAATCATTTTTAAAAACCTTTAGATCATTCTCCGCAGTCCACAGACCTCAATCCAATTGAGCACCTGTGGGAATATCTGGACAAAAAAAAATAGGCAAAGAAATAGTTCATGCAAGGACAACCTAAAGGCAGTATTACAAAATGAATGTAACAAAATTTCGCCTGATTTCACTAAAAAACTCATTGATTCTATATTTAGCAGCTTGTTAGCTGTAATAAAGGCAAAAGGACTACAAACAAAATATTTAACACAATGTTTTACATAATTTTATTACAACTGTTTGCTCTATTTTGATGCGAAATTCTGATACGTTTCCGTTAAAATTTAATTATTTTTTTAGAAATTTAAATTTTTCTTAATTTAGTTATGAATTATGTAGTATGAACATAGTATAATGTAATAAAAATTAGGTGTTCACTTTATATTGACTCTTACTGTAGGTATTAGGGTATGCAAATTATTCGACTTTTCCATTGTTCGAATAAAACGAATAATTCGAATAAGAGATTATAATTTGTTCGAATAATTCTATTACACATTTATAATTAATCAAATTATTCGAATAATTTATATTTTCGGAATAAAGTGAAATGAAAAGTTTTGCTCTGCACCAAGTCATACTTAAAGGAATATTGTTTAAATCCATATTTAATAACATCAATTATATCAATTCGAATCATCAATATCATCCTTAATATTACTTTCAGGACGGCACTGCTGCAATTAAGAAAACGATCATCAATTATAGTTCCAATAAAATGTATTGCTATATTTTAGTAATATTCATTTTGATTGGAATTATTTATTTAAACCGGTGTTAATACATATTTCGATTTTACCATATTTTCAGATTATGGCCGCCAGTCATATGTACACCTAACAGCAGTAACATTTATATTTTTGTAGAAAGACCTATCGGAGCACTCATCTATTTCCTTTCATTTACATATTGATGTACATATTTCCAAAACTGATTCGTATTCGATTTCGATTTCCATCACATGCTTGTATCGTGATTCGAAAATGGTCTTTTATAAATTCTTCGAATAATTATTTGTAAGAAATTGTTGGAATAATCGAACGATCATTATTCGAATGGATACCCTAAATGGTACACAGTGTTACAATTACATCAACAAACATAACTACAAAAACATGCCGGCTTATACACATTGCAACAACTAACTTACAATCACAGTATTAAAACTTGTTTTCCTTTCGTGCCTCATATTTCGATTCACAATTTGGAAGTTACTTATTTTCAATACCAACCTACTTAAGACAAATGTGTTTAAGTTTAACGTGGGTACCTGCCTCTTAAGCCTGAACCGCACGGCGCACTCAAACTCAGGGTGAACTCGGCTCACCACCGCATTGTATTTCCACCAAGAACCATACATTATACATATGTCTTGCAAAGAACTTGTCAGGAACATACAATTGGCAATTTCTTCATACATGACTGCAACGATCAAAGTAAAATTACACCTTGCTTATGAGCTTGGACTATATAATCCCAGTCATTCGTAGTTTAGTCAGTTAGCATGACCCAGAACAAGCACTAGAAGTACAAAAATTGCAACACTGCATTGACCAATCACCGCCAAGGACGAAATTCAGAATTTACTGCTGTCGTCGAAAGCCACAAATCGCGTACGTATCCTGAACAAGTAACCACTAGTGTCATCACTACTTTCAATTGCTCTGTTGGTGTTCAGCAACAGCACCAAGGACAATTTGGTTTACCGAAATTTGCTTATCAAACAAACATCAGTATTTAAACCAACTGCCATTCTCCCCGCTTTGCGTATCCACCACAGCTACTAAGTGAACCTCGAAGGGACCTCAATCAAATTATCAGTTAGTGAACCTGAAACCTATTAGTTAAATTAGGGACAAGCCTGATCACGTAGTACTAAATATAGTATCTAGTCAACTTCAAGTTCAATTTCATTCGAAGCCGTGCAAGCTCATGGCACCGGTGTCACAATATTTTTCCCCAAGATTAAGAGAGAGTCAAGGTAATGGAATAATGGGTAATAAATATGTACATTGTAGCTGAATCTTATTAATTTTTATTTTTACATTTTGGTTTATAACTTTAGATATACTTAAACAATTTTACTAATGCTCAATACCACACTGCTCAGGACTGTGCTGAATATTGTGGATGAATTTCATCAATATTCGTTTGGTATTTTGCACCTAAACGCCATTTACCACCAGTTTACTATCTAAACTTTAAAGGTTTATATTTCTAAAACAGAAAAACTTATTATTACTAAAATTATTTTCTACACAAAAAGTAATCCTTGACTTATATTGTTCATAAGATTTTGGCAATCATTTGAAAGCATGTTATTAAAACCCTGCTTCTTAACATTTATTTAGTATATAAAATATTCCAAAGACGACGAAAATTCGAGATAAGGAGAGTGTGAGTGAAATGTGTGGAGGTGAATGTTTAATATGTAGAAAAAAAAAGAAAAAAAAAGGTCTATACCAACATATTTATAAAACTGTGTCATAAGGCACTACAAATAAATGAATTTAAGAATTTTGAACATATACAAATTACCGTGAACCACATTTTCCCTATAGTTTGTTTGTAAGTTTAGAATTGGCTTTCTTATTTAAATAAATAGGTTATAAAGTAAAATAAGTTATGAGAAATTTCCCCAAGCTGCATTTTAACTTTCAAGGTCAGTGATCGGCAGACATAATCATCAGGCAACGAACATGTTAGATTATTTAGATAACGAGAGAAATCGAAGATTGTTCATCAAAAATAAAATCATGTCGTATCACAATTCATTAACAAATGTAGTGTGTTTTGAGCCAACTACTATTCCAGGTCTTCTGGGAGCTTCAGCAAGTTCTGGAACAAACGGTTACATATTTCTTTTTAAGAAGCTGTGTGCAAGAGATTTAAGAAACAGCCTGAGGTTTAATTTCAATTAAGCAAAATCATTTAACAGATTGTTTTATCTGCCTAAATTAACACAACCAATGTTGACTCGATACCGAGGCGTCAATAACACTAACGAATATCAAAGCACACATGAAGCAAAAAAGTTCTATTCGTCGGTACTCAAATAAAAAACTTATTTAAAAATGTTAACTTTGAGTCTGTGTTATGGCCAAATTCTCGGTCATTAGTTAACCATTGGTAAACTAAAATACTAACTATTGTTTAACTATTGCTTGTTATTCTTATGGCAAACTTAGCATTGCGAATAAAGAATCATTAGTTAAGGCTTTATCATTAGCTAACTAAAGACTGTGAATTCGGCCATTAGAAGATAAAGTAAAATACACATTTGGACTGCTTTGTGGGCAACTGCGTAGCCAGTTACTAGACCAATCAAAACTGGCGTATTATTATTGGACTATACAAGAACACAGAACGCAATTCTGCTATGAGTTTTTTTTTAAATATCTATGACGAAATATTCAGTAGTTATTGCCTGATTTTGCATAAACTAACAAAAAGTAATTTGAAGTTACTTATTGATATTAATAAAGACAAAATCGATATTAATCTTTTGAACCCAAGATCTATTTGTATAATTTTATGTAATTATCATGTAATGGTTAATGTTGCTGTTTAAAAAGCTATAAACTTTGTGCTCTAGTTTTACACAGAGATTATCTACAATCCAGAACGCGACATTCGTTTCTTTTTCACTTTAGACCATGAGAAAATAAATTCGAAAATTGTATTAATTTTCCATTTGTCGATAGGTTGGAGTGTTTTCAATATATTACTCACGAACATGGGATCCAGAACGCGACAAAACATACCGAGAAAAATAAAAAAAAACATCGAATTGGAACATAATATTCTATTATTATTAACAAAATATGAATGCTTATATATAGGAAAACTAATTTACATATATTAATCCATTGCATTCAATATTTATTTAATTTTACACTATGGTCAAATTAAAAAATGGAATATAGGCATTTTCATGATTCAAAACGTTGCTTAACTATAAATACATAATACTTTCCTCAATTTTGTAAGTTGTTCTCAATGGTGTTCTCACGTGGAGAACATGCAGGCCCAAAAAGTAATTAATATTTTTCGGCGTTTTTTTGGTTGAAAAATAAATAATTTTTTTTACTATTTACCGTTTCTCAACTAGTAATTTTGTGAAATCATTACATTTTTTTGGACCATCAAGATTGAATTTTTTCTCATCGGAAAAAAAGTTAAATTTTGGGTTTCTTTTAGCGAATTCAAGTGTAGCCCTGGCTAACAAAGCTTGTGTCGAGTAATAGTCTAAGATTTTTTAGCAGTCTACTTATGGTTGTTTTGGAATGCTTCACGGATTTACAACAGAAAAATCGTGATAACATAAATAAAAAATTATTATTTTCTTCAATTTTCTATCCCATGTTTTTTAAATTTATTGATTTTATTATTTTGTTTATTTATTTATATATATACAGAGTTGCAAATATAAATAATTTTTCTGACAATGTTGACATTGTCAGATGCATAAACCTTATACATCTAAAGCTATGTATAGGCGGTCGTCAGATAATACAACGTTGTCAAATCTAGCAATGTGCTAGCAGTGTACTGACATTGAAAAATTGTTAGCAAAAGTTAAATTGTCAGTTCAGATGACTGTAAGAAAACTAACAATTTCATTGGCACACAATTGTCACACAATGAATTTATCTGTCAACCGAAATTGTTTTTCCAAAGTGTTATTAATGCACACTTGGTTGTTGCAGAGTTGCATTTAGAAATAATTTCTATGACAATGCTGCCATTGGCAGATGCATTAACTTTGCATATATGACAATGAAAAGTGTTTGACAATTGTCTTAAAAAAATGATAATTACAAAAATTTGTGTTTACACGATTGTTAGATGTCTGACAATATTGAATTTTTGTCTTGCAATGTACTGAAAATGCTTTTTCTTACAACGTTGAAAGACAAAAATTTTAGGTTCACACGATTGTTAGACATTTTCTGAACATTTTTCGGACAACCTTGTAATATCTGACGATCGTCTATACATAGATTTACAATAAAAAGTGTTTGCCAATTATATTTTAAAAATCTTACAATAAAAAAAATGTGTTCACAAGATTGTTAGATGTCTGACAATATAATTGTCTTACAGTGTACTGCATTTTTCTGACAATGTTGTAAGATCTGACAACCGTTTACAGTAAAGCCAAAATGCTATCCTCCCCAAAGCCATCTTCTCCAGCAAACCTCATAAAATATTTTAATATTTTTCTTAAATAAAAGAAATTTTGGAATTCGTTTTAACTTTAAAATTGTAGTTTAAAAGTAGAAACGAAAAATTACATTTTTCGGACACATATTTAAACTGATTATTTCATATGAGTGCTTGTGTGCAGTAAAGAAGTTTTTTTTGTCAAATAAATTACAATTACAATCGCACACCATTTAGATTACCAAGGGATAGTAAAGTATCAATTTGTTAAAGACAATAAGTTCAAATGGCGGACAGCCATTTAGAACAGGAACAGTAAAGTATCAATTGACTGCAAAATTATGTTTCACGTTTTCCCATAAAAATTATAAAATATGTATGTACATATATACAATTCTGTATTTAGTTTTTTTTTTTTTCAACAAAATATTTTGGAGCAGTCTACTGCTTATGTGTGTAGATTATTGGTAACTGTATGTATGGTTTTTCTTAATATGTATTGTTGTGTAACGAATAACAAATAACAAACATACTCATAACCAAGAAAATACATGTACATACATACATATGTACATAAATTCGTGCATATTTTTCATAAATAAGCAAACACTCAGGCACAGATATTCAAAAACAAGGACACGCAATGACATGCAATAATAATTTTCAGTTGGTTTTAACAGCCACCAAAAAAAAGAAATGAAAGTAAAGGAAAAAACCTGCAACCAGCAACCCAACAAAGTTTAGTTCAGTCCCTTAAACTGTCTGTCTATGAAACATTTAAAAACTTTCTTACCAACATTATAAATGTGCGTAGGATGAGTTCTTAAGATCTCGATTTAAAAAAAAATATTTAAGAGAGAGTTTATGTGTGTCAAAGTGGTTGTTTTGAAAATTGTCGAAAGTATCAAATTGCCCACAGTAACACTTATGTATGTCAACACATACTCGTTTGTAGCAACAAACTGAAGGACAAACTTAAGTTGAGACATATTCAATGTTGGGTGGGGGAAATTTATAAATTCTTAAAAATGTTGTTATTTTAACATACATATGCATGTATATGTATATGTATATAGAAGTATAAAGTCAATTTTAAGCAGAAAGTAAGCAGGCCGAATTTAATATTGCATCAGTTTTGAGAAATAATTTTGTCTCTTAACCATTTACTCTTACACTTACACTAAAAGGCTCACACATTTTTTTAAGTAGCCCTCATAAAACAGCTTCAAATTTTAAAAATAACACAAAACCTAAAGAAAGTTACTTTCAAATTTACTTAAATGAAATAGTACTAGTTGTGCCTTTCAAGCTTTCTAAGACAGTTCTGCCATTCAGTTCATGTCATGGGCTGTCATACACCAACAGAAAACCTCTAATAACAAACTCCTGCAACCAATGTATCTAGCAAACATCATGATTCAAACGCTTCCTAGGTAGCGATAATACAAATAATTCAGAAAATCATTAATATTTTTTTGTGGTTTTGTGGTAACACCCAACTATTTAGTTTTTGTTAAGTTTTATTTAAAAAAAAAAGTTATTTATTTGAAAAGCACAAAAATTGTTTAAACAACAACTGATTGGTTTTCTTATCTACGTATTTGATAAATGGCAAAATGATAGATAAATAAAAACGAAAACATTATCACAAACTATGGTGTGTTGTGATGTCATCTTTGAAAGTTAAAACAAATAAATTTGCCTCAGAATTATTTTAGTACATAAAAATATTGTAACATGTTGTTAATAATGTAGACCAAAATATTGCCAAAAATTAAGTATATTTTTTTTTTTGAAATCATTGAAGTTAAAATTTGTATACTCGTAATTGTATACTTAATATACTATCAAAGTCAACACCACGTATTATTAAAAGAAAAGCTTACTCTATATAAATAAGGAAACCACTTTTTTGATATAACTAAAATCGATGATCGATGAATCGATAGTAGAAGTGGACCCATGAACAAAACAAAAAATAAATTTATTTATATGTACATATTGTGTATAATATGAAAACCCAAAAACACTTTAAAAATACTAATTTTAATATTAACGAAATATAAATCAACTTCATATTTAACTGAAAATAGGATCAGAAATAATATTGTTACCACGTCTTTGTAAAGGTACTCGGCTTGCGATGGAAAAACTAATGACAATGGTATTCGATAACATAAAAATACTTAAAGGATTGTACAAAGGAGAAGACGTTGTAGTAAAATCGTCATTTGAAGGGAAAACAACGTTTGCTGGGTCAGTTAGTTACACTAATATAACCAGCCGCTGTCACTCAAACAACATCAGTTTCTGATAATTATTCATTTTCTTTCCTATCGCCCTCCATCGGTGGTATAGCATTCAAACGCCACCGTAGTAAAATAATTAAATAAATAATTAAATAAAATCAAGCTTTCAATTTAATGCGCCTACTCACCACTAGAGGCGCTGCAATGCTGCACTAAAAACATATATAATGCGCAATTGCAGATTTGTGATATAAAATGGTTTCTTCTTTCACCACCTTTACTTCTTTAACTATCCCATTTCCAAAGACACTAACGCATATTAATTGCCTGATTGTTACTTCTCTTAAAAAAAAAATAATAATAATAATATTGTATTATTTAAGTAGACCAAATAAGAATAAAGAAAGACAGAGAAGTAGGAGAGTGTATTCGGCTGTGCTGGATCTTATATAGCCACCACCAAATCACCTATTATTAAGCGAACTTCATAAAATATTGTACCTTAATTTCTATTTATTTTAATTGAATTTAATCTTAATAATGATATTTATAAAAATTTTATGCATATTCCAGTGATAATCAATAATTTATATTTGTCGATTTCTTTTTGAGAACTGCACAGAACTGTTTATATTTTTCAGCATGTAACAAAGCGATTTACTTAAAATCACAATATATTTGGTACCAAAAGCAATAGGAAACTGATTTTGGCTTCTTAAAACGTCAAAATTGTCACCTCTATATACTCTGTGATTATTCTCGGAAGTGAAGCTTGTACGGAAGCTACATATGTATAATGTTTACATGCTTATAACTGATCTGTGTAAAATTTCGTTTCGAAATGGATGTTTCTGTAGGTTAATGAGTTTTCGGGAGTAGTCCTCATAAGGGAACAGGCCAATCGTCATGAAATTCTATACGATGATTTATATGCATATGCGAATTATTTGTGCTGACTTTTAAAGTAATAATTATTTTTATAAGAGATTTAAGTGATTTTTCAAAGTAAACTTTTTATGGGGACGGTCAAATATGGACCGATCATCATCAAATGGGGTATAAATATTTCTATTTGTGGCGAATATAAACTTGCCGCTAATACTTATAAGAGAAATATGAACATTTAAGTGACATCCGGAAGTGGACTTTATATGGAGGCTATGATAAAATATGAACCGATTATTATGAAATTTAGTACAACTATTTATATGTCTATATAGATTACAAGTGTTGAATTTCGACATCTGAGCGATTTTTATAAAAAGTGGTGTTTGTATGGAACTATAACAAAATATGGACCGATACAAACAAAATATCGTTTTGAGATTTCGCTTTACATGCAACTTATTATTGTAGAATTTTGTGTAGATACGGCTTTTCTATAGACATTAATATACCGTAAAGCCATATTCCGGGAAGACATTTTTATAGCGGCTATGACAAATCATAGATCGATTCCTACTATTTTCAACAGGAATTATCCTTCCATAATAAAAAAAAAGTATGCAAAATTTAATGGCATGGCTGCATTAACTATATTTGAAGAAAATATGAAAAAATATTTGAAAAAATATTGAGGTACACAGAAAAAAAAATCATGTTTTTTTTCAATTAAACCTTTAATTAATTTTCAATTAAAATTTTAATTGATTCAATTACTTTTTCTGATTTTTCTAATATTTTCAATTAAATATCAAATTTCTTTTTAATTGATACTATCATTTTGTTTACAGGTCCGATTTCAATTAAATTTTGAATTGATTCCACAAATATTTTAATTGAAACTCATTTTTATTTTTTTTCTGTGTAGTGTGAAACTTTAACCTACAACTTGGATCCTACGTGACCGGTTTTGCCCATTTTCAATTGTTCATTGTTCTATATATTTTTTTCAAAGCTCTATGGTGCCTGCAACGGACGGAAGGACATGGCTAGATATTGTTAGAATCTTATATATGGCTCTAGGACAATTACTTCGATGTGTTACAAACGGAATGACAAACGTAATATACGCCCATCTTTTTGGTGTCGGATATAAAAAAACATGTATGAAATTTGAAAAAATTATGCAGTGCAGGAAATAAGCATATAAACAACTGTGCAACAAACTACACTTCAGATTACAAAGTGACCGTAACTGACGATTGAAGAGTCAATAGATTATTTTTGATCGTTTAAATAACTAATTGCTAATGTTTAAAGTGACTACACTGAAGATTACTTAGAGACACTAAAGTGACAGCTGACGACATGCTAAATTACCTTTGCATTAAAAAGGAGAAAATATGTATTTTTATCAAATCTATATATATTAGAGTTAGCAAAGTAAATTACTGTCAGTCTACTAGGTCCATTTATTTGCGCATATATAAAGCTTTCAGGGACAAGTAAGCGAAGACACCATACAGTGTTGCAAAGACACTCGGAAACATGATTGAAATAGAAAAACGTATAAAGTTTTAGATCTTTAACGATAGATTTAAGCATTTTATAATCATTTTGCAATTATTCTAATATAAGCTATATTCCTTTATGATCATGGTTTCATTAATATCGTTGTCTCCTTTATTTCAGATATGTATATTATTCTAAAAATTACATTTAGATATTCCTCTTCTTTTTTTTTTCTATCCTTAATGTTTATTGGTTTAATTTAACAACATTTATATTCATTTTCTGAATTTTGTTTGCGTGTAAATCGAAAATTATGACAGTTAAATTTAACTTTTGCATACTCAAATTAAGCATACAACAATGATAACAGAAAAGCGAACAAAATTTAATGGCTTACTAAACTGAATTATAATTGAAGTTAAATTGGCAATTTATTTAAATTTATGCTAAATTCTTAATGTAAATATGAATTTTATTAGATATTTTTTAATGCTTGGCAGCAAACAAAATGTCTAATGACAACGGTTTTAATCATTTTTTATTATTACAAACAGTTTTTATGGGTTTTTTTTCCAGACACAATAAAATTTGATTAAATTTTCATATTATAAGAGAGAGAAAGAAGGAGAGCGAGAAAAAAGAGAGAGAGAGTTTGTGAGAGTATGCAGATATTTAATTCATTACAGGACAACCACTGGTACTGGTATGTCATGTCATTACTAATTAACATACTTTGTAATGACTTTGTCTTTTATTGGTTTTTCAAGACACAATAAAATTTGATTCATATTTCATATTATGAGAGAGAGAGAGAGAGAGAGAGACAGATGTAAAGTTTGTGAAAGTCTACATAGATATTTAATCCATTACAAGACAACTAACCTGTACTGGTATGTCATGTCATTACTAACTAACATATTTTCTAATAACTTCGTCTTATAGTTTGCATTATTTAGAAGCACTTAAGTTATGCGGTGTTTGGTAGTTATCTGAAAATTTTCTTTAATTTTGATTTTCTAAAAACTTTTCTCAAGTTTTTCGCATTTTTAACACTGCTAAAGATTTTAATTAAACACATTTCTTTTTTGCTGCATTTTAAACTAACTCAAGGACTTTGTAAATGCATTTGTATTGTTTGTTCAAGTTTTAGAATTTACAAGTAGAGCCCATTCAGCTCTACAAATGCTTAGAAAATTAACAATAATCTAAGCAAACACAAAAAAATTTTTTTCACATTAAACAAAAATAAAAAAGAAGCGGTAATTAAAATATTGGCCAAAAAATATCAAACACTTGACCCCCACTTACAAAAACAAAATTACACAATAGAACCAAAGGCCCAGACTTCTTCAATAAGTTTACAATAGATTTTTAATGTTTCAACATAAACTTCTTGCTAAACGAAAATGAAACGAAACGAACCCTGGTACTTAATGACATGCAACAACCGTCGAATATGAACAATAGTTACTACTCGTCTCGTTATAATTTAGATGTTCAAGTCACCAGCCACCACTTACTCCTCCCCTGGCACAAGAAACCAATCAATTATTATAATCAAAAATGTAGAAATGAACCCTTAAAATATTCACTATTGTTTTTACTTACTCGTTCACAAAACATAAAAATGAGCAGATTTCCTTCCTGTTTAGCGAAAAAAGCAAATATCGCTTTAAAAAGAGCAGAATGAATGAACCCACCCCTGCTGTGAAAACTAGTTATAATCATTAAGGTTTTTAACAGGGTTGGGAGAATTAGTGCTATTGTAATTGTTTTAGAACTTTTGTCGTACGAAAATAATGTGATAAATTAGGCGTTAAATTACGGTTAAAAGTAGCCAATAATAGATTTCCATATAATTTGTAGCAGGTAGTTTAAAATAGGGGTTTTTGGATTTCGTACCAACTATATATATAAAATACACTTTTTAGACCTCCACGGTCTTACTTTATCGCAAATACGATATATCTTATGGCAAAATTATTAACATTACAATTTTATACTCGATTGAAATTGATTTATTGCAAGGAATAAACAAGTAAAAAAACTATAGTCGGTCAAGTCGGACCATATAATACCCTACACCCAGTACATGTATAAAACAGTTTTTCAGAAATGAGCGTTATATGAGAGATATAACCTATTATAGACCGATCATTCAAAAATTTAGTTTCATGATTTCTGTGAATATAAATATTATGTAAGTTATACTTTATCTCGATGTAAATACTCTTTTAGGGGAGTTTCGACTAATTATGGACCGACCATTATAAAATTAGGTGTATTCATTTCGGTATATATGAAACATATTTGGATACCAAAATTTTTAAGAAATTTATGGTCGTTAAAGTGATTTTCGGTAGTGGGCCTTATATGAAAGTTATGTCTTAATATGGACCGATCATCATAAAATTGTACCATATTATTTTTATATATAAGAAACATATTTGTGTTCAATATTATTTGGTAACCGACATTTTTAAGTGAGTCATGCTCTTTAAAGTGATTTTCGGAAGTGGACCTTATATGGGAGCTATGAAAAATTATGGACCGATCTGTACAAAATTTGTAGATCTGATTTGGCTTCATATACCACTCATTTGTGGTGAAATTTGTTTGGGTACTTGCATAATTCAAAGCCACCTATTATTATAAGAGATTTATGCGCATTTAAGAGATTTCCGGAAGTAGGTTTTATATGGAAGCTACGGTCAAATATGGACCGATCATCATCATATTGAGAGTGACTAATTATATATACACATGTATTAACTCATTATTTGTGTCGAATTTAAACTTGATAGTGGTTTTATAAGGAATTTATGCACATTTAACTGATTTGCGAAACGCGACTATGGTCAATAATGGCTATGGTGAAATAAGGCCCGATCATCATGAAATTTGGTACGACAATTTAAATGTATATTCTGATTATGCTAGTCAAATTTCAACTTGATAGTCATTTCGATAAAAGATTTATGCTAATTTTAGTGATTTTCGGAAGTGGACTTTATATTGCAGCGTCGGTCAAATATGGACCGATTATTATAAAGTGTTGTGAGACGATTTAAATGTATATACGGATTACTTGTGTAGAAATTAAACTTCTTAGTGGTTTTTATAAGAGATTTATGCGAATTTTATTGATTTTCGGAAGTAGTAGCACCCATTACTATCAAATATAAACCGATCAGCATTATATTGAGATAGACGATTTTTATATATGTATGGACTAATTGTGTAGAATTTCAACTTAATAGTAGGTCTTCGAAGGGATTTATGTGCATTTAAGTGATTTTCGGAACTGGACTTTATGTGGCGGCTACGGTCAAATATGAACCGATCATCATGAAATTTGGTACGGCGATTTAAATGTATGGCTGTTTTTATAAACGCAGTATGCAATGCAGCACTACATTGCATAGAGTTCATAAACGTCATTGTTTTTTTTTACATTGACATGAAGTATTGCTTTACATTGTAAACGCATATGTTTGCAGTGTTGCATTGCATACTGCGTTTATCAAAACAGCCTATATTTTGATTATACATGTCAACTTGTTAGTGATTTTTATAAAGGATTTATGTTCATTTGAGTGAATTTCGGAAGTGGTCTTTGTATTGGTTGAAATTTTTTTACTGGTAGTCTTTAATTAACCAAAATACGAAATTTTGGGTATGTACGAAAACTTAAGTTCCTAACTGTATATCGAATTTTCAGTAAAATGAAATCTTTTATACCGGGCTTTGCATGTACTATTTTTGAAAATGTTGTCTTTCAAATAGAGTTAGACATTAACTCTTAATCGAAATTTGCTATCATTTCGTTATCTCTGTTTTCCAGCCCTGTTCTACCATACTTTCAACCAAATGTATGATGAAGCAATGAAAATTATATTGAAACATTGCTAAACAACATGTTTTGCTTTTGTTTTCTTTTATTTTTGGGGAAAAACTTTTGTATGTTACAGGAGTTTTGATGCCGTTTGAAAAACATAAGACAGAAAAATACAATAATGTTTGCTAAAGTAAAAAGGACAGCTGCCACCAATGAATGTTAGTTGCAAGTATTGGTTAGTTGTGGCATAAGAGTGGTGGCACAACATGGGTATAAATTGTAATGCAGCTAAGCGTATTTTGTTATTAATAAATTTTTAGAAGTGTTTTTTAAACCTGTTCTAAGAAAAATCTTGATTTTAGCACTACAAAAGTGTAGGCCCCGATTGTCGTTCACAACACTGAGTATTTTGATGTTGTATGTTGTAAACTGCGATTACGATTCACAACACTTATCGGTTTAATTGTATGAAAAATGCATGTTGTGTTGTAGTCGAGACAACACAATATTTTAGTGTTGTAAACGATAATCGGGCCCTTAATTATTTCAATATTATATAGACGAAAGTGAATTAAACTGCTTTAAAAATGTTTGTTTCAAAACTTCTAAGCAAACTGAAAATACTTTTCATTTTATTGTAGGGTTTACTAGAGACGAAGAAGTTGTAAAAACAACCACCTTCAAAAGTTGATACAATTGGAAATTTTCAAGTACAACAGAGAAATGAACAAACAAACAAACTCAGAAATATGTATCACAAACGAATAGTGACCCTTAAAACAAGTCATGAATTAAAACATTAATGTCTACACGCCGAAGGACCTTAAAGTCAAATCTTTAAAAATATTTGCACAAATTTTAAGAAAAACCAAGAACTTTTAATAACTTAAAATGAAGTTTTTTTACTGTTTCTTTGACAAAAAACTTTTGTAAATCATTATAACCTACTTTTAATATTTACCCGGGAACACATTTATATTTTATGGGTTTTAATATAAAAATCAACTTCATTTCTCTTACAACAACTAAAAATTATTATATATTATTTAAACAAAGTTCAATATATTTTGTTGAGCCAAATATCACAACAACAGGATGGGGAGCAAGAGAAACAAAAAGGTTTACATATTAAATTTCTTTTGCTCTCATTTTCAAAATTATTACGTATCCTTATCACCAGCATGTACGTTTATTGTACGTACATTAGTATGTACAAACGTAAATGTATTCGGAAAATGTTTCCAGTATTGATAATAAATGGCATGTGAAAATAAACAAATTTGTTATTTTTTTTTTATGATTTTTCATTAAACCAGAAACAGCAACAACAGAAACAACATACAAAATGACAGGGGGGGGGGGGGTTATAGGAAGGGGTTTACTTTATTACATTACTTGGTCAGTTTTTGGCAGGTCATATTCACAGCAGCTCAAGCAGCATTAGTTCGGACTATGGTAGCTGTTGTAGAAAAATTGGCAAATAAATATACTGTAGCTCGACATTGGCTGGGTGGCTGGTGGCAAGCAGGCAGGCATGCAGGCAGTCAGGCCCAATATACAAGGTGGCGCAAAAGTAATATCAGAAAATGCTATAAATTTTGCGATTGACCCCTAATGTCAGTTCTGTTTTGACATTTGTGTAGTAAACACATGCGAAATACACGTTAATAAACAATGTTACGCTACACTGCTCCAGAACGCGGAATATATCACCACCAAGAGGAAGATGATTTTTCTTCAAAAATAATCATGAGTGATGAGGCCCATTTCCATCTTAGCGGGTACGTAAATAAGCAAAATTTACGCTTCTGGGGAACTGAAAATCCGCGTGTAACCCACGAAAAGCCACCCGCTCAAAGTCACCATATGGTGTGCTGTTTCCGCTGGAGGAGTCATCGGACCTTTCTTGAGTGGTGAGCGCTACAGAGCAATGATCAACGAGTTCTTTTTGCCGCAACTTGGTGAATTGGGATTGGAAAACATGTGGTTCCAACAGGACGGTGCAACGGCCCACAGTGCACGTGCCACAACCGATATGCTGAAGGATGCATTTCCCGGGCGCCTAATCTCCCGTTTTGGCGATTTGCACTGGCCAGCAAGATCGCCTGATTTGACCGCTTCAGACTTCTTTTTGTGGGGCTTTTTGAAGTCGCGGGTTTATGTCAACAAGTGATGGAAAATGCCATAAAAAGGGCTCGACTTGATGTAAACAAAAATTAAAAGACCAAATAAAAATAATCCACAAGAAGAATCAAAGTTTTTCATTTTTTTTTAATTACAGCCAAAAAACATCGGAAGTTTAATTTTGAGCCACCTTGTACAACACAGGACACATCATAACATATTAACCCATTTCTTTGGGGAGCAAATGTGTTTTTGATGGCTTTAATGAATGTGCCATGACACGGTACAATACTCATATCAAATACATAAAATATTTGTGTGCGCTGACGCTCTCTTTCCAAGAAGCAAACAAAAAAAAAAGACTACAAAATATCTACAGGAACATGTGATATTGTACATGAAATCGATAAGTTAATAGTTTTTTTTTTTGCTGTGTTGTTTTAGGTGGGTAGAGGCAAGAATTGTATAATTTGGGTCTTAAAATAACAAGTCTTTAAAAATTGTCGCTTTAAAGCTGACATGTTTTTGGTATGATATGAAAACATTTGTTAACAGTCTGACTTTCAAGGTGGAATAATGATGCTTCTAGAAATTGTGAATTTAAGCTACAAAAATTAAATTTTATTTTCTACATTGAATAATCGAATATAATTTTAGCAAAATGTTAATTACGTTAATTTTTTTTTTTAAGAGAAGTAACAATCAGACAATTAATATGCCTATATATACTTGAGTTACTTTCTTTGGAAAGGGGATAGTTAAAGAAGTAATGGTGGTGATAAAAGAAAGCTTATTTTTATATCACAACTCTGCAATTGCGCATTATGTTTGTTTTAGTGCAGCATTGCAGCGCCTCTGGTGGTGAGTAGGCGCATTAATGTTAAAGCTTAGTTTTATAGCCTTTATTTAATTATTTTACTTCGGTGGCATTTAAATGCTATACCACCGAAGGAGGGCGCTGTGATATATAATAGTTATGATGGATAGAAAGAAAAACTAATAATTATCAGAAACTGATGTTGTTTGAGTGGCAGCGGCTGGGAATCAAACCCGGGCTGCAAATACCAACTCATGCTTAATGATCAAATGCGCTAACCAATTAAGCTACAGCACCCTCATTTTACAATGCAATTAGTGGAAAAACTAATATTTTCTACTGATTACACAGCTACAATATTACCTTCATGCTGCCTTAACATAATATTTACTTTACTCAGTAGTTTTGGAAATATATGAACAAAAATATTATACAATTTTCTAGAGACTACTGTTTTTTTTTCTTAACGAAAAATGGTTGAACTTTTTATTAATTATTATTCTTTGAGTTATTAATTAAATGAACTCATGCCGAAATAATAAGAATTTTTCTCTAATAATGAAAAATATTATTTAAAAATTTTTTTTTTGTTTTTCAAAAATGCATAATGCATAAGTTTCAATATTTTTCTATAGCCATATTGCCAGATATGTCCTGCATAAAATGCAATATTTCTTGTTTCTTGCTGAGCCCCTTGGAGGAAGCTGTTTCAAATTTATTGCAATTTGAAAAACAAATAAATCCTGAGGGTATGGTTCAAGGAGTCTCAAACACTGAAGACAGTGTTGATGTATATTTCTCGGAATCACTTGAAATGGTAAGATAACTATTTACTGGAAAGATTACCCACCATCAGTAGCGAAACTGTAACATCAACGCCACCAACAAAACTAGCGACATCAACAGCTTCAACGTTAAAAGCAAAATCTGCATCAGCATTACAATCAACGGTTTTAAAGCAACCAATAACGGCAACAACCAGTTCTCCAAACCCGATAAAAAGGAAGACCAGTTCTGCGTTAAAATGAAAACTCCTCGTACTCCTCCTAGTACTGACCAAGTCAGTGTATTGAAATGGCAAATTCTATAATGTCATTAAAACGTAGCCTAAGGAATACAAAATACATTGAAAAAAAATTAAAATTAGAAGTGGAGAGAAGCAAAAAGGAGGAGAAAAGGCATCTAGCCGATATGAAGTTAAAAATGCAAGATTTCTGTCTGAGCAGTCTTCTTTCCACTATTAATTTTGTTTTGTTGTCTTCGTCACTGGACGAGTCGGAATCAGAAATAAAAAACATTTTTGTTTCAACTTTCTTTACAAACAAATGTTTATTCCAACTTTACATTTTTTTTTTTCAAAAACAATAAACATCATCAGCTGTCTCTAATATTAGAGATGTGTGCTGTATTTTGTTAGCATTATCGATAAACAGTCAACGTCGTCATACTAATCTTACAGAATACCAAATTATCATAGAATTGATGTTGTCTTTGATGAGAATTGATGTTGCCTTAATATTGACGTTGTTATTGCCGACGTCAAATAGAATAAGGGTGAATATTTCCATGATTTGCGGAAAGAAGAACGTTATCTAAGCCGTCTGCATAGCTGTGAGGGTAGTGTGATGGTGTGGGCGGCAATTTCATACTATGGGACATATGAGCTTCAATTTTTTTCATCTAGAATGAATGCGATTAATTACAAATCCGTTCTTGAAAAGGAGTTTCCCCATTTTTCTACAGTCTTTGGACCCATGCCATGGACATTTCAACAAGATAATGCCCCGATCTACACTGCAAGAGTTGTAAAAGAATTGATTCGAAGCGAAAACGTCAATATATTGAAGTGGCCACCATACTCTCCTGACCTGAATATTATATAAAATGTTTGGGGATTGCTTCCTCGTAGAGTGTATTAGTCGGGCAGACAATATAAAACTTAAGAAGCCTTAATTGAGGGAATAAAAAAATCATGGGCCGAAATTTCCTTAATATTAATAGAAAAACTTTATAACTCCCTCCCAAATCGTATTTTTGAAGTTATATGGAATAATTATACATTATTGAAACATTATAAAAAATCTTTAGAAATAAAAAAGTTATTTAAAAATTATTTGTTGTTGGTTTTTTTTTTGGAACAAAAGACGTTGAACCTATTCAAATGAGCCAAAAAAAGTAAGGTTCCAAAACGTAATATTTTGAAAAAAAAAATTATAAAAATCTAGTTATTTGTTATTGCTGCCATTTTTTCTGCTTTATTTATATATATATTGCAATATATTGATATTTATTTAGTCGGGCTCGAGTTTATTAAATTTAATTTTCATTAAATTATTTTTACTGAAGGTAGGAATTGTTTTACAACTTGAAAAATTTTTATTATTAAAATTTTTATTGATAATTTTCTTGGCTGGGATTCGAACCTGGGTTGTTGAATTTACATATGTTTCGAGAAGACGAAGTCTTGACATGAATACGGAAAACTAAAGAAAAGGAGACAACATGTAAATAGAAATTAATAAATAAAAATGCTAATTACAGCAAATTTCGAACCACCAGGTAACACTGGTTAAAAGATTGATGTTTGTCTGTTGGCTAGCAGGCGCCGCAAGTGTTACAGAGGGTTAGAACGCAAAGAATTATGATGAGAGAAAGTGGTGTTTCTCGAAACATATGTAAATTCAACAACCCAGGTTCGAATCCCAGCCAAGTATCAATAAAAATTTTAATAATAAAAATTTTTCAAGTTGTAAAACAATTCCTACCTTCAGTAAAAATAATTTAATGAACTCCAGCCTGACTAAATTAATATCAAAAATTTAAAATTAACAGTTCGAATAAAAAAATTAATAAATTGTTCTATATTGCAATATTTTAAAATTTATATATGCAAAATCCCCAATTGCTTTATTATTTTATTGGAAAAAAATTAGTTTAAATGAGAAAAAAATTGTGAACCTATTCAAATGAGCGGCAGTGTACATCAAGTGTGCTTCTTATTTCAGCAAAGCTGTTGATATAAACCCATCTGCACATACTGGAGTAAGGCAATAAAAGTCAATTTCCTGTTTTTTCTCCATATTGTATTTCATTCTATTTTGAATCCATAAACTATTATTAAATTACGTTTTAATTACTTTTATTTTTATAACAAAAACATACAGCAGTAGCAGCAGAGACTCGTGGAAGTTGAGTGAGAATTAAAAAAAAAAAAAAAACAAAGAATTAAAATATTCCCAGTGACCTGTTTTATACCGAAAAATAAAACAGAAATGATAAAACTTGTATTCCATATTTTAATAGAACTTTTTTTTAGTTTTAAACTGGCATAGCAGTCATCAGCAAATGGATGTAGTTTGTCTACACACCCACTAAACATAGAAACTGCTGCACATTAAGTTGGTGCTAATTTGGGTGAAACGATAGACTACGTTTCAACTGTTCAGTTAAAACTCTGCGTGAGTAGCCGGCTTATGATACCAAGTTTTGGAGCCATCCTATTACAAACTCACACATATGCGGCAATTTCACAATATGTTATAGTTAAATTAATAAACTGGCTCAATTAGTGAGTGAGCGCTTGGATTTGTGAGTGAGCGGCTATAGAAAAACATTTGTGCCACCAATGGGCTTTTGTGGGACAGGAGCGAACATGATTTTGCTTGTACTTTTATGCTGTTATTGTGGATATGTGTTACTGTTAATGAATGCTACGTATAGCGACAACAAACACAACCAAAAATTCAATTAAAAATAACCAACTAAACTTGATTATGTCAAATGTACATATACATACACTCAGAGCAATAAAATAAGTTAAATGGTTAAAGCGAATACTTTCAAAACCCTATCAGGTAAAGCGGAAACAAATTGGAGTCCATTCCCCAAAGGTACGGTCACATTTGCAAATATTTGCCGTAAAAGACGTAACCACTACATTTTTTATTAAGTTTAAATATATTTCAACTCGTTTATTTATTAAAAAAACTTCGTTTATTTAGGACAGGACAGAACAAATATTTAGTTTTATTTTATTTGATGCTGTGTAATCTTACAAAACTCTTGTAAGAGTAAACAACGTCAAACAAATTTGTTCTAAAACAAGTGGTTACGCTTTTTTAAGTAAATATTTGCCATGTGTGACCATAACTTAAGGAATATAGCCCTTTAAAGGCTGTCTATAAAGGGTGATTTTTTAGCTATTGTCTTTTTGGCAACAATGGTTTAAACAGCTGATGCACGTTTTGTGTGTTGTTTCACTGTCAAATATCTTCAGTTTGGTCTATAATTTAACCATGAATCGTCTTACAAACGCACAACGCTTGCAAATTATTGAATTTTATTATCGAAATGCGTGCTCTGTTAAGAAATTTCATTGTGCTCTTTTTTTACCGAAAAATAATGTTCAGCGACGAAGCTCATTTTTGGCTCAATTGGTACGTAAATAAGCAGAATTGTCGATTTTGGAGTGAATATCAGCCAGAAGTATTGCAAGAGCTACCAATGTATCCAGAAAAAGTCACATTTTGGTGCGTTTTATGGGCTGGTGGCATCATTGTACCGTACTTCTTCAAAGATGATGCAAATCGTAACGTAACTGTGAATGGTGAGCGCTACCGTGAGATGGTATCCAACTTTTTTTTGCCCAAAATGCAAGAGCTTGACTTGCATGACATGTGGTTTCAACAAGACGGTGCCAAATGCCGCACAGCACGCGCAACAATGGACTTATTCAGAGGCGAGTTCGGTGAACATTTTATTTAACGTTCCGGACCGGTCAATTGGCCGCCTAGATCGTGCGATTTAACACCTTTAGACTATTTTTTGTGGGGCTATGTTAAAGCTCATGTCTAAACAGACAAGCCTGCTTTAATTGACGCATTGGAAGACAACATTGAAGCATTTATTCGTGAGATACCGGCCGAAATGTTGGAAAGAGTATGCCAAAATTGGACTAAGCGGATGGACCATTTGACGCGCAGTCAAGGTCAACATTTGCATGAAATAATCTTCAAACATTAAATTATATGGACCGTACTATCGATTCAAATAAAGATTTCATACATTTTTCTGAATTTTATGTGTTTTTTTGAAAACTTTCCTATAGCTTTTAAAAAATCACCCGTTATATACATTGGCTCACAGCTTTTGTATGCAGTGCATTTTTTGTTTTAAAAAATCCATAAAAAGAAAACTAAAAGTAACTTAAACGGAACTTAGTTTTTATTTTTTTTTCACTTCTAGCAACATTTTCTGCTGAATTGTGAGCTCGATTTTGTAATGTCAAGTGTCAATTTAAAATAGTTCAACTCAGTCCACGTGCAACGATAGAACAAAGAGAATTGGTTTTAATGTACTGGGAATTTAATATTTGTTGAAACAACCATGTACAAGTTTAAGTACCTTCAGATTCTGAAGGACAACTTATTTGAAAGCGCAGAGAACCTTTGTATAAATTCAGATTTTCGATTTTACCAGGATCAAAAGTACAAATTAGGGGTTTTAAAACTGCTGCTTGAGTAGCTCCCAATGATTTCTAAAGCGCTTGTGGAGTTTGGCAACAATTTTAATAAAATAATGCCTCCAAATTCTGTTTAGCTGGCTTCTTCAATATTTGTCTCTGTGCCACCACTTCTGAACCGCACAAATCATCTCTCGCACCTTGCAGACGATGGAACACATTCACCAGAAGGCTCGACTAGTGATTGGTATGATTTAGCGACAAGGTTTTGCATATTAAAGAAGTAAAGAAAAACTTTCCTCATATAGCGCTTTGTTGGCGCAAAGTTCGAAAGTTTCAAAGCAAAAAAAAAAAAAAAAACATTGTTATTTACATTATAATGTTCAATAACTAATTGAGAATAAATTACAGATAAGTAGCCTTCAAAATGATATATACATAATTTGCTAAAGACAAAAACCGAGTTTAAAAGGTACGTCATCTGTTGTGATTCCCAGTAAGCCATATGAGTCCGAAAAGAGTATTTTCTGAAACCTTTTTCGGAGCGTTAACGCTCTTCAGAAAAGAGGGTCATTACATTCGAAAATGGTCCGTCAGAAAGAGCTCTTAGATAATGTTAGAAAAGAGTCTTTTATGAGGGGTTTTTTGGGCTCTGTGTAATCTTGTTTTTATCATTCGTGTGTGGTACAGCTATGTTTTTTTTTTGTTCAAAGCACAAATAACAGGACAACAACGCTTTGGTACACACATAATTAAGTGAATTTCTGAGTCATACTGCGTGCCGACTCAGGACAGTAACAATTTCGCTCCGAAAATGCTCTTTAGTTGGACTCTTTTCTGATTCCTTTTTTCGGAGCGCTCCGAAAATGCGCTTTTGTTGGACTCTTTTCTGACTCTTTTTTCGGAGCGCTCCTAGAATGGTATGCTGGGATCCCGCATTTTTAAGATATACACCCAATGATAAAATATTTTGAATAGAAAATTTTTCGATGTCAAACGCTGAACTCGGCAGTTACGTATTTTTAAGGAATTTCTGACATAGGCATGCTGACAAATTGCCTGCATTCTGAAAAAGACTTTTAAATACAAAACGAAGCAAACCTACAAAATTAAACTTAGCTTTTAAACTCCTTTCCACAACATTTATTTCAGCTCATGTCTTTATGTATGATTTCTGAGTAGCCGACAGTATTACAATGCAATTCTTGTCCCAAAATCCCCAAGTCCCTGATAAATGTTGGCGCCACACACATACAAACTAAAAGGGCCAGTTATAACATTTATGTATTTTCCTTCTTTTTTTTTTTTGCCAACAAAATGGACAAAATGTATGTGACAGGAATGCTGAGCAGGGGGGTGTAAAGTAAAGTGATGAATATATATGTATTTTTCTAATTTCAAATTCCCAGTGGTTGGCTGGCACACAGCATGCAACATAACACACAAATAAGATTTAGCATTCAACAGCACATTTGCAGACAAATGAAAAGTGTGAGAAAAAATACACCATAATTTTGCATATGTTGGTACGAGTAGTTGAAAATGCAGCACAGATTCCCAGTATCTCGTAAGCAAACAGGTAAGTTTTTTTTTTAGATACGTATCTACTATATGCTACATAACGTGACATGACATGAACCCCCCCCCCCCCCCACCCTTTTGCTGTTACAGAAAAGTGGACTAAACACTACTACTGTCACATCAACAAAAAAACTTTATTTGCTTATGCAAAATATAACAGAGAAAAAACAAGAATGTAACCTGACATTCCTTATGTATGCGTTCTCAAAATAAAATTCAGCTTAGATCCTTAGCGACAGGTTTTAGCTGCTACTTCGCACACACATATGCAGCAGGGTAATAATTATTTGCCAGTTCTTCTTGACCATCTCTAACACCTTAAGAACTCTTACATAGCCAGGTGATGCTGGAAACACAGATTTAAATACTGCAGCATGCCTCCCCCACGCAGCCAGCAACATCATTTATTCAGCACCATGTATCTGGAAATTGTATTAGAAATTTGAGGTGGTGCGAGGAGTTGGCCAAACTTTGATAATAGTTTTGCATTTTTTCTATTTTACCACTTCCTTTTGCTTGTAATATTTGCCTTTACCAGAAGTATGAGTTTGCATTAAAATTTTGTGCTCGTTGTTTTGCTGGCTGGATGGCTGGCTGGCTTGATGACTGGTTGAATAGTTGGCTAAATAAGTTTCATAATCATATACTCAGTAAAATCTCAAAAAATTTTTTATATGTCTGGTCTAACTAGGTGACTGACTGACAAAAATACGAGTATACATTTAGAAAAAACATAAAGCAAAAGTTAGTCAAGTTTTAAACACAGTACTAGTACTAGAAACTCATGGGAATTTCGTATGAGTAAAATGAAAATCATAAAAAATGTTAATAATAATATTAAATTTGAAATATGTTATAAAAAGTTGCAGCTAAATTTTTAACTGGAATTAAGCTGAGATGAGGCAAGTTTAAAGTAGCAAAATCTTTAATTTATAGAGAAAAGTTAAGAAAGAAAAGTCTTTGCAAATTATGGCATTAAACCATAAACTGGTAATATGAGTGAAAATGATGAAAATTAATTTGTGTTTATGCCGACTCTCAAAACGTATGTAATTCCAGTCATTAGTAAGATAAAGCTAGATACCATCAAGCATCCAACTTAAACTCCCAAAACGCACCATTTAAAAAAACGCAGCAAGTTCAGAATTTCTGTTTTTATTTTAAATTTTTATTGATTTTTTTTTAATTTCATAAATTCCATATAAAACTCTTAAACAAAAAGATCAACGCTTAATAGTAAAAGCATTTTTTTTAATAAACTCAAAATTTAACTCACAATATGCTATTCGGAACTGAAGTACTAATTGGTAAAAAGGGCTAATTTCAGCACATATTTGGTACTTTTTTTTAATTATTTTGGTTTTCTATTTTAAGGACTTCTAGTTATTTGAATTTTTTTCAATAAAATTTGTTAGGGCTCCACTGTGACTCTAACCATGGTTGTTTGTCTGCAGTTCAGTAGACCAAACCTTCAGGCTACACAAGAATTTTTATTTTCATGTTTAAAATGTTAATTTTATTTTCAAACAACGATTTTCACCCTATTCACCCTAAGCAATAACCTTCGTGTGACGAATTTGTTAGTATGTATGTATATGTCATACCTTCTATTTAAAATAAATTTAATGGAGCCCATTATTTCATGATAATGAATTATTAAAAAATTATTACAAAATTAGTAAAATGCACCGAAACAAAAAATTTAAAAAAGCACCAAAAATGCTGTGAAACGCACCAAGTTGACAACGCTGGTTTCGGCACTGCGAGTTGGTACAAAAAAAATAATTATAAAAGCACCAAGTTGACAACGCTGGTTTCGGCACTGCGAATTCGTTCGCCAGTTTCGGCACTACAACTTCGATTCGCACTGCGGTTACGACCGCCAGTTGCTGCAGTGCGACCATAACTACCAGATTCCACGATTTATTGTTATTTTGACGATTTTTTATTTTAAAAAATAGCAAAGTGGAGATTTGACTTTTTTTTCATTTTTTCTTTGAAAGTGAAGATTTTTTGAATTAATAAAATTTTCATTATAAGTTTTTTATTAATATTTTTGGTACCAAATTCTCTCATTTTTTAAGACAGCAACTATTTTTCTCATTAAATGATCGTAAATAAGTAAGAAGAACATGATATATTTCAAGGACAAAACTAAATCATAGTGATGTTTTCTTAATTATTGTCAATTGTTGAGTGTAAGTTTAATAATTCCAAATAATATTATGAGTCAGCATAGTATTATTTAATTTGTAAACATGAAAATCATTGTTAGAGGAAACATATTGGATACATTTTTTATTTAATATGTTACACAGAAAAAAAAATCGTGTTATTTTTTCAATTAAATCTTTAATTGATTTTAAAATAATTTTCAATTAAAATTTTAATTGATTCAATTACTTTTTCTGATATTTTCAATTAAATCGCACATTTTTTTTTAATTGATACTATCATTTTGTTTACAGGTCCGATTTCAATTAGATTTTTAATTGATTCCACAAATATTTTAATTGAAACTCATTTTTATTTTTTTTCTGTGTAGTTATAACTTAATAAACTAAATTGTTTTAACATTGTAATTAAACCTGGATTAATTAAATATATTACGTTCAGACATTTAATTGTAAAATACTGTAATATATTATAAATATATTACGCAAGTTGTATTAAACATTATATTTTTTGTGATTTCTTATTTATAAAATCTAATTTTATGTATTATGATACATGTATAGTACAAGAGACTATATGAGCTTGAATTTTTATGTTATCGTTTAAATAAATATTGCAAATTTCACTCAAAAAAATTGGTTGTTTAATTTTTTTTTTGACGATTTTTTTGCGAAATTCATCTGGCAGCACTGAGTGCGACTTTGGTCGCCAGTTTCGTCACTACAACTTCGGTTGTTGTCGGCACTGCCCATCAGTAAACATTAATTAAGAAGTTTTAAGTTAATTGTATTATTTAATTGGTATTTAAACCAAAACACAAAACTGCAACTAAAGCAAATAATTAAACGAAACAAATTCAACAAACAAAACGACGAAAAATTCTTCTTGTCTACAAAACGAAAAAATTTTCATCTTCATGGCACGAAAACAACTGGAGAGGCAGTTTCATACTACTCCTGTATACTTCAGTAGAAGCGAATATTAAAAATCCACCCAGCAAAGGGCTGGATTCCTAGAGAAGCCGACACTATCTACCGGGAGTATGCGACTGAATCTCATCATTTTATTGGGGCTGCCAAATACCGTATAAACAAATACGGAATTTATAAATAAAAGATGTATATTAATTGTTTCCCAAAAAGGCATATAAATATCTTTTACTTAAGGTTTTTAGATCCGTAAGTCGATCGTGGACACTACTGAACTACCTCAGCTAACAACAAAACCAGCTAACAAACAAAACGTTTTAATTGTTGGAGCACCTGCTAAGATCATTCCCAATAAGCATTTTGGCTGGAATTCAAGTGGAATTATTTTCACTTTTATTTCTTTATTTTCTTTATGACTTTCAAATGTAATCAAGCTTGGATTTACACTGGAATTCCAACATTGGAATTCACAAAAAAATTGCGCTTATTGGGTTGCAAATTCTGGATTCAATTATGAAAGTTTGTTATGCCTCCCTTATTAATTATACCCTTCACCACCATAGTGGGGAGGGTATATTGGATTTGTGCTGCTGTTTGGTCCAACACCCACCGATCGACTCAGAATCACTTTCTGGTGATGTCCATGTACAGCTTGTGCGCAGAGTACAGGTCGCAATTTTGAAGATATTTCGATAAATTTTTGTAAGTGATATTTTTTCGGCCCAATGACAAACGGGATTAAAATTAGTGGAAATCGGTAAATTATTTCACCTGGCCCCCATACAAATGTCCTCCCGAAATAGGGGTTTAAAGATCATAAATGTTTAAATTATGCAAGTATCCAAACAAATTTCATCACAAATGAGTGGTAAATAAAGCCATATCAGATCTACAAAATTTTGTGAAGATCGGTCCATAATTAGTCGTAGCTCCCATATAAGGTCCACTTCCGAAAATCACTTTAACGATCATAACTCTCTAAAAAATGTTGGTATCCACATACAATTTGACACAACTAAGTTTCTTATATGCAGAAATGATGACACCTAATTTTATAATGGTCGGTCCATAATTAGTCAAAACTCCCATATAAGAGTATTTACATCGAGATATAGTATAACTTACATAATATTTATATTCACAGAAATCATGACACAAAATTTTTTGATGATCGGTCCATAATAGGTTATATCTCCAATATAACGCTCATTTCTGAAAAACTGTTTTATACTTGTACTGGGTGTAGGGTATTATATGGTCGGGCGTGACTGACTATACTTTCTTACTTCTTACTTTAATTTAAAAGTATTGAAAATTTCTGAATCCACTAATACAATCTTCCTTGGAATTTTTGTGTTTGTTTTTTTTTTAGATAAGAATTTTCAAACATACCTGCAAATAAAAGAAAAATACAAAGTTAATTAGAATTAATTTTAAATATATATTTTTTAATTTAAATTAGAAATAAAAGTATAAAAAAAAAATTTCCTGAAGATGCTACACAAAGAAGTAGCGAAATATTGAGAATAAAGATTTTGTTTAAAAAAAGGCCTTAAGCTTAAACAATTATTGGAATATTAATAAAAAAAAAGGTCAGATAAACTATAATAACAATTATAGAAATAAAAACTTTTATTATAAATTGTGGCAGTGTGTAGTGCAGTAGATAGACTTAACTAGGTCAGTTATTCTCAGTAGTTTCACACAAGCCTGGGAAGCTTCCAGTGCGCACAGCTTAAACCAACAGTTTTATATGTTTATTGAAATCACTGTCTAATGCTTGGTTTTCACTATGTCATTTTTGTAGGTAAATTGTCCAAATTGTTGGCAATTGTTGAAAACGGGTTGTTTATGTCGTCTAATGAGATTGCAAACATAGATGACGCCATATGACAACCCGTTTTCATACAATTGCCAACAATTTGGACAATTTGACAACAAAAATGACATAGTGAAAACCAAGCATAAGAATATATATATAAACAATTGATGGAATATGAACAACTAAAATAATTCAAGCGAAAAAACTATATTTTGCAAAATATTATATTTTTTTTGTTTTCTGAAACAAAATGACGTATCATCATAAATTTGCTTTGTTATTTAAAATTCAAATATTTTTTTTTAATTTTTTACGCCAAGTTTTATGATATACGTTCATTTGACTTGACTTGTTGATACGTTATTTTGAATTATAGATATACACCTAATTTTCTTTTCACACGGTCTTTTCACGCGGCTTTGTTTTAACAAATTTTATTTTTTCACACGATTTTATTCCATTTAGCACTATTCTTTTAGGCTTAAATTTTTTTGGTTACATTTAATTTTTGCAAAATATGTTCATATCATAAATTTAGCCGAATTACCTTTTTGTGGTTACAAGCAAATTTACTGGTCAGAACAATTGTAAATAGCACAAATTTAGACGAAATCCCTTTAACACATACAATCAAATGAACTTGTCAATGAAAAGTTGTCATACATTTTTATACCCTACACCACTATAGTGGGGAGGGTATATAGGATTTGTGCTGATGTTTGCAATTGGTCCAACACCCACCTTAAAGTATACCGATCGACTCAAAATCACTTTCTGAGTCGATTTAACGATGTCCGTCGGTCCGTTTTGCTGGCTGGCTGTCCATGTAAAGCTTGTGCGCAGAGTACAAGTCGCAATTTTGAAGATATTTCGATAAAATTTGGTATGTGATATTTTTTCGGCCCAAGGATGGCTGGGATTGAAACTGGTGGAAATCGGTCCATTATTTTACCTTGCCCCCATACAAATCTCCTCCCGAAATTGGGGTTTACCGATCATAAATGTTTACATTATGCAAGTATCCACACAATTTTTTTTATATTTTCGAAGACGAGAATTGTAATGCATGTTAATTGGATACCAAAATGTTTAATAGAATTATGTTCTTCCAAATGATTTTCGGAAGTGGGCCTAATATGGTAAGGGGGTGTTAGACCAATATTTTTGAACGTTACAAACATCAGCTCAAATCCCACTATTATGCCCTACATAATTAATCAAATACCAAATCCAATCCAAACAGTGTATCATATTATTCTAGCAAACACTTTCATAACTACAGCTTAATGTTTACACGTTCCCTAAACATACATACTTGTAAAGGGTGTCCCAACTAGAAGGCAATTTTTAAATTTGGCGCCATTCGAAGTGTCATAGTTTGACATTTGAACAATTGTTATTGTTTGCTAGTAGAAGGTACGAGCTTAGCAAAAATGGAGCGCTACACGAATGAACAACGCATTCTCATTGTGAAATTGTTTTACCAAAATGGTGAAAGTTTTGCGGCTACAGTTCGCAAATTGCGAGCAATTTGGGGTCACAATAATGCTCCAAAAGAGTCAACTGTAAAGAGATTAATAGATAAATTTGCCGAAACTGGGTATGTTAGTGATGTAAAGACAACAACGCGCCTTCGACCAGGTCGATCGACCGAAAATGTCGCAGTTGTACGTGATGATGTCGCTCAAACTTTATCCACCTCAATTCGACACCGCGAATTTTGACGAAAGATTTGCATCTTCATGCATATAAAGTTCAATTGACTCAGGAACTGAGGCCAGCTGACCATGGGAGTTAATTAATTAGGCATTGGAGAGACAACATGAAAATGCTGATTTTGCCGATAAAATCATCTTCAGTGACGAGGACCATTTCCATTTTGATGGCTTCGTCAATAGGCAGAATTGTCGCATTTGGAGGGAGGAAAATCTTCGAGCGATTCACGAGAAGCAAATGAATCCTCAACGTGTCACTGTGTGGTGTGGTTTTTGGGCTGGAGGAATCATTGGACCTTTTTTTTTATCAAAATGAGGCAGGTTAAGCGCAAACAGTCAATGGTGTTCGGTATTGTGAAATGATAACCAGTTTTTTCTTGCCTAGAACTGAAGAAATTAATGTGCAGGCATGTGGTTTCAACAAGACGGCGCCACATGTCATACAGCCAGAGAAACAATTCAATTGCTGCATCCGACATTTCCCGGTCGTGTTATTTCGATCGTGCGATTTTACACTTTTAGATATTTTTCTTTGGGGTTTTTTGAAGTCGATAAGCCGACGACGACTCAAGCCTAAAAGAGGAAATTGAACCCTGCATTAATGAAATACCGCAGCATTTATGCAAAAAGGTCATTGAAAATTTCATTAAAAGATCGCGTGTGTGCCAGCAAAGCCGCTGCGGCCATATGCACGATATCTAGTTCCGATTAGTCACGATTTTTTTTGTTTTAAATATCTGTGTTTTATTTAAAATTTAAAAATTACATTCTAGTTGAGACACCCTTTATTTAAGAATTCTGTAAAACTTAACTATAACTTTGTATATGATGTGTCATGTTTAAATTGAATAAACTCTTAATTGTGTACATGTTTCCTGCTCATTCATTTATTCATTTATTCATTCATTTATTTATTTATTTTATCTAAGTTTTTGCCTTTATAATTCAGTTGCGAAATTCTGTACGTGCTACAGGGAATGAGTGAAATTATGGGTTGTCTGTATGTCTGTCTGTATGTAAGAATAATGGTGCTACAAACAGCAGGATTTAATTAATAAGTGTCAAATATTCATAATTTCAAAGGAATTTCAAAATACACATTAAATATGAATATGTAAGTTTCTATATGTACGTGTATATTACATATGTACGTCTTCAGTTTACAGTCTCTGTAGTATATTCAATATTTGACAGATTTTATGTGCGTAACCGAGTGTAGAAAAGATTAAATTAATTTAATACTATTGTGAGAGTTTATTTAATAGTTGGTAAATAACTAAAAGCTGTTATTATTTAACTTGACAATAACAATAATAGGATAATTATGAAATTATTATAAAATTAGAAAAGTCAAGTAAGAATTAAGGAAAGACGAGACGAGAGGCGTTTTAGAAAATATGTAGAGAAATGTAAAGTTAAAAATTTGGTTATAGAAAATCCGTGTTTATTAAGGATGTAGCAGGAGACATGTGATATTGAAGTTTGTTTTTTTAATTTAATAATTAATTTTATTAAGAAATAATTATTGTTTCAAATTTTAATTTCAAGCCCCAGCATGTTATAGGTTTTTTTTTTAAAGGCAGTAACATGGCATTACAATACACTCATACCTCGGTTTGCGTTGTGTCGAAGTTGCGTCTTTTTAAAATTTCTGTGACTTCGATGTTGCATCGTTAGTGCTTCGATTTGCTGCGTCAATAAATGTTTGTATGTACAAAGCAAAAATAGAAAAAGGGGATTTCCCGTCGAAGTCTAATGCAAATTTGTATGTGAAAATTGTCTACAAGTTTCAATCTTAATATTTTTATGTTTTTTATGTGTTTTTCCTGAATTGTTATTTTTATTTCCTTTAATAAAAACTATTATTACACAAATAATAATAAAAAATTGGTATTTGCTATTGAAAAATCAATTCTTTTTTACTAAAATTATGAGTATCGGAAAGAATTAAATGAAAATTAATACAAATGTATGGAAAGCTGTGATTCGGTTTGCGTCGTTGCAGTTTGCGTCTCGTTTTTCCAGTCCCAATTAGCGACGCTAACCGGGCTATAAGTGTATTATGAAATATGTATATATTAACAATATTTAGTTATATGTATGTATATGCATATTAAAACAAATTGTGTATAAAAATAAATTAACAAATGTGTATATTTTAAGATTATGTTTAAAAGATGACATAACGGACATATTTTTTAGTTTAAAGGTACGGTCACATTTAGCAAATATTTATGCAAAAAAAACACAAATTTGTTTAACATTGTTTACTCTTACAAAAGTTTTGCAAGATCAAAAACCATCAAATAAATTAAAACTAAATATTTGTTGTGCTTTAGCCTTAATAAGAAAAGTTCTTTTAAAAATTAGTATTTTGTTCACTGTGTCGCCATTTTTAGTTCGATCATAACATTTTGTATACCGGTGTACATGGCCCTGCAAGGGCTACATTTCTGTCCTTAATATAGTTTAAATCGTATAAATTAAGTTTTATCTGAATTTAAAACCAACGGGCGAACCCCGTTAGTATTGCAGCTTTATATTCTACTACCGTTTGTAGCGTCAGCAAACGTTATTAATTTTCCAAAATGTTATTAGCCCGGAAAAAAATTAGTTATAATGAATGTAAAAAAAGGCAAAATGTAATAACAACTTTTGGGGAAAATTGCCCCAACAAATTACCAGCCAGTTTGTACACAAAATCAAAGTATTTAAATTTTTTTTATAAAAAAAAAATGTAACAAATATCTTTATTAAACATGTTTTAATGGAGGCGAAATAAAATACCACTGAAATGCCATCGAAAAGCATTGGTGCTGGAAGCCGGTATGAATAACAAAATTAGTTCTTAATAATATACAGACATGTTAAAAGTTCATCGGGTCTGGTGCGATCAAAAAAATAATATGTCCGGCAAAAGGCAGCACAAGACCTTAAATTTTAGCATCAAAGCAGCCAGAAGCAAATGTTCAAACTGCATTAATCGAGCTATTACTGTTAGATGATGTGTGTGAGAATGGGAAGGAAATAACACAACAACCGCTGGCGAAAACAAAAATTCAATTAACCACAGACGTCCTTGCAGAGGAGATATCTATTCAAAAAATGCAGCAAAGTACAAAAATCTGTATCGTATTCTTGACCTGCTCTACGATAAAAAAAGAGTTGAAAAAAAAACAAAAACGCACAACTTAAAAATAAATAAGTTAAGGAAGAAAGGAACCTTCGACTATTGGAACTTAAGAAGACTTAAAGAATAAAAAGTTAAGCTTTGTACAGACGGTTGTCAGATCTTACAATACTGTAAGAAATATGTTCAGAAAATGTCTGAAAACCGAGTGAACTTAAAACGTTTGCCTTCCAACGTTGTAAGAAAAAACATTTTCAGTACATTGTAAGACAAAAATATTGTCAGACATCTAATAATAGTGTGAACACATTTTTTTTTTGTCATTGTAAGATTGTCTTAAGACAATTGTCAAACACTTTTAATTATCATATGTGCAAAGTTTATGCATCTGTCAATGGCAGCATTGTCAGAGAAATTATTTCTAAATACAACTCTGTATATACATAAATAATAAAACAAACAAAAGGTGCAATGTGCATTAATAACATTTTGGAAAAAAGTGGAAGAAAATAAAAGAATTAAAAGAAAATAATAAATGGATAGCGAAATATCTATTGATGAGTCCTGTTTCATAGAGTGCAGCTATGAGCCAATTAATCTTAAAAAGTTTTGATACAACTCCGGCTCGTCAGTTCGCAGCTGTAGTTTAGCATAAAAACCCTCTTGCTGTAATACTAAAGAGTATTGGCTAAATTTGTGCCAGCAGCCGCGGTTATACGAATAATGCAAATAATTTTTTTAGTTAAAGTTAGATTGTTTGTTATAAAATAAAAATAAATTTATTAGGTGACATTTTAAATTTGTATATATTTTTATGTTTAATAATTGAAGCTTAAAAATTTTAGTAATAAACTAGGATTAGATACCCCATTAGTTGTGGTTTAACATAAAAACCATCCTGCTATTGCTGAAGCACCCAATCTTTCACCACAACTTTGCGGCGTTTTTTGTTACTACTTTCTAGGACATATGCAGATAAAATAGTTTCGATTGCTCTTTTTTGTTCTATGACAATATTTAATATTTTTAAACCAACACACAATGCCTCATAACGAATTTGACAATCTTTGCCACACAACAATCTGACAACCGTGCGAACTAACAATTTCGGTTGACAGATAAATTCTTTGTGTGACAATTAAGTGCCAATGAAATTATAAGGTTTTCCTACAGTCGTCTGAACTGACAATTTACCTTTTGCTAACAATTTTTCAACTTCAGTACATTGCTAGCACATTTCTAGATCTGACAACATTGTATGATCTGACAACAGTCAATATATAGCTTTAGACGAGATATGAAAAATGTAAAATTAATATTTTTGTTTTGTAGTTTTAAGATTTTTTAAGTTTTATAATAATATTATTATGTAATAATATTAAAATTTTTTATCAATTTGATTTGTAATTTTTTAGTCAAAGCAAAGACAGCTGACTTCAAAAATTTAAAATTCCCTTTCTCATTTTATTGTTAAGTATGGGAGGATTATGTTACTTAGAAAAATTAACTTCCAGGGAACTCATTTCTCTGGGAATATATTTAGAATTGAATTGTATATTTTTGAAGTCTTAAAAAGTAATGGTCCTAGGACACTGCCCAGGGGTGTCCCATATTGTACATATTGTAAGTTTTGTATCAAATTTGCTATTGTAGTTACAATATTTGGTTAAGTGATGAAAGAATAAAAGCTAGAGATTTGCAATGGTACGCAATTATATGATAAATTTTTTGTTTATTTTTTATAAAAAACTTTGCTCTTGCGAATTTGTTAAAACAAATGAGTTTTATGTTTTAGTAAAATCTATCTAACTACTTTATCGTTAACGTTACTGCAATATCTCGGTTATTATAACACGTTTCTTGATATGGGAAAAATAACACAGCACCAGTTATATGAATGTTTACATTTTTGTACATTTTGTAGCTACGTGTTTCAGATAATTACATTGGTACACATTATTTATCTTTAATTATAAAATTAAATTAAAATTCTATTCATTACAATAAGTAGTGAACAAAAAAAAACACAAAAGTAGAAAAAGCATACAATGATATAAATTATGAAATAAAACACACAACATAACTTCAAAATCACACACTCGTTCCCATAAAAAACCAAAAAAGGAAAGAAAATATATACGAAAAAAAAAACACAAGATTTTTGCTAAAGATAATTTTTGTTAATCCTTTAAATATTATGCCACCGCACAGTACTTTCTTTCTTTCTTTTGCTCTCAAATACTCATACAAAGATGGATATCTATAAGTGTGTAAAACTTTTAACTGACTCATCATTTGTTTAAGGCTCTATAGAGAGAGCAAAATGCAGCCAGCTGAACACGTTTTTCCTTTATGTTTAAATACACAAAAATAATACAAACCCAGCCCAAGGATTACACATAAACAGTCATTCAGCCAGCCAGGCAGCCAGTCATTCATGCTTCCAGTCAGCCAGCCAAACAGCCAGTCAGCCAGTTAGTTACTCACTGTATGAAACTCTGTTTGATTTCTGTTTTTTTTTTTATTTTGTTTTGTTTCATTGTATTTTTTTTCATTCTTTATATTTCAGACAAACGCTCATTAAATTTTTCAATTGTTTGAGTTTTATAAACGTGCTCTGCAATATGCCAAATACATTGCTACATGACGACAAATTCTACAGGAGCAGCAATAGCGGCAGTATAGATAACCAGCCGGTCATACTGTAAGTGAAAGCGTCCACTGATAAAGGCTGTACAGTAGGCAAATGGTACAAGTTTTTAAACATTATTTGGTTCTAAAATGTAAACCAACCTCAGTACCACATATGGTTTTAAACTGATTTTAATCCTGCACAGCACTATTTCACCTTTATTTAAGAGGAGTACGAAAAATATTTACCCCCAAAGGGGTTAGGGAAAACATAAAGATTCCCTTTAATTCACTTCTAATAGCAAGCTATTTTTATTAATTCCAACTGATATAACCAAGCTGAGCTTACGCCTACGTGCATTTAACAATATTATTACAAATCTTTCCGCCTAACAATTCAGAAGCAACACTTTCCACAATTGTTGGACTCAGTTTTTATTCCACAACGATAAACATCAGTTTTTAAGGTTTCGTTAAAATTGCTTTCTATATTTTTAAAATCCTTAATATTTGAAAATTGGAATGTTGTCTAAAATTATTCAAATATTGTAAGTATTAAATCGATTAAAGCAATATCGATTGACAGCTTTATCATGAGAAAGTATCTGCCAGAGAGACCTCATTCCTCATTCATATTTAGATCACTTGAAAAATACAAACTTGGGCGCTGGAAACTTTTATGCTTTGGCTGATGTTTTACATTTTTTTCTTTGTAGCACCATTTAGGGTATATTCCTACTAATGCAAGGGGAGGGAGGATAGAGGGAGTAGTATTTGTGTATTTTTGATTTGAATTTTCCCTTATTGAAAATGACAGGGAATACTTCTGCAGGAAGTTTATTAAACATACCCTTAGTATATTGTGTGATTCAATGTCCAGTCGACCACGAATGGATGAGCCCTGGCAAGTTTCCTAATTTCAGCACAGCACATTCCATTATAGTATCAATAGAACAGTAAAACACAAACCTACATTGCGTCGATGCTCCAGTGAATCATAGAGTTTGATACCCTATTGCCGCCGGTAAGCAACTTCGTCCTCTCCTGTACGCGATCGAGTAATTCCAAAATAGACTTCGAAGCACCGGCCCATACATAAGAGTTGTATTATATTTTCGGTCGAATATACCTAGGTGGTATAAATAGTAAGGAGCTCAGATAAAGCGAAGTATTTCTTACATCGTTTGAAAAACCCAAAGCACTTGAATGCTTCTTTTGACACTTGAAAAATGTGTTTAGTCCAGCGGACATCACACTGGATTCTCATGTCTAGAACATCAAGAGCGTCTGATTCCTTAATATTGGCACCGTCCATAAAATCAAATAAAGAAACAAAATATATCGTGCGTTTGTGTGTTAACATACGATATTGAGTGTTAGGTGCATTAAAAGCGACTCTATTCGCACAACCCCACATGGAGTTTGTCACAGAGATCTTGGTTAAGTGTATCACTCATGGTGTGCCTCATTTCCGCAACCTGCAAAGGGCTTGGTCTGTGATTAAAGGAATACGAATGGCAAATGTTGCTATTATTTGCAAGAGAATGGATAGAGTTGGAAGTTTGACGTAGAAGGTCATTTAGAAATATAGAAGGAGAAAGAACGGAGCATTGCAGGAACCCTGATTCAAACTTGAAGTCGTCTGATGACATCCCATCTCTAACAACTTGTATAGTGCGATTTCTAAGGAAACCCAATATAAATCGATAGAAGTTATCAACGACAATTGTTTCTTACGCAATAAGTTTCGACAAATGAACAACATGCCAGACTTTGTCGAACGCCCTGGAGCTATTAGTTTACTTTCGTTAAAACAAGGTATAAAATGGCACCATTTTTTCGAGCAAGTCATACTGGCCGTTGTTAAGTAAATTGTTGGACTCCAGATATGCCACAAAATTGTAATTTACCAAACTTTTCATAACTTGGAAATGTGCAGAGAAAATTGTTATTGGACGATAATTATCAGGGTAGGTAGCCCCTCCCTTTTTAAGAAACGGCGATACAGTATGATACTTTCAAATATATGGACAATTCATCGGCACGTTGTAAAGTGCTGAAAATGTTAGCTAATGAACGAGCTAGTATCGAAGAGCACTGCTTCAAGACCTGTGCTGGTATGCCATTCGGCCCAGGAGACTTAGTTATGCTAAGATCTGTTAAAATTAAAAAAAAGTGTTGATAACAGGGTATCGCAAAGTGGATTGTTTTCTAGTGAAAAAAAGAGAACATTTATTATTTAGCTGTATTTAAAATAAAACCCCCGCAGCAGTCAAATGTTGGAAAATTCACAAGCGCTTCTCCGTCCGTCTTCTCTATAGTGACGTATTTTCAATCTTTCCCTCCGTCTTCCTTATACTGACTTGTTGTCAATCTTTCGGCTCCGGAAATTTAAAATTCAATAGACGGATATCTATGTTGTCAGATGGGATATTACAAGTGAAACGGCAAATAAGTAATAAAGTAATTTCGAAATTCCACAACCCTACCCTTTGATCATTGATCCATTTAAAATTCTACTGCTACCCTGTTAATTTACAACACTTTGGTCAAATAGCTGCATATTTGGCAGATAGTAGGTACTAAAAACATTTCAGCACTAGTGACAATTCACGTTTTGTCAGACATTTACCCACAATTATGAGAATTCCTGGGAATAACAAACATCCGAAATTTTTGGCTAAAATTTGTAAAACACATGCCCCTATTGTAATTTCTTCGGCAACACTCTTTTACTTTCACACAGTGTGATTAAATAAAAACACTCTTCTTAACAAAATCTATAAAATTATTTCCAAAAAAAGGGTGAGTTTAAAGTTTAATAATCACCCAATAAAAAAGCAAGTACGTCTATTTAGCCAAAACTAAAGAACTCAGTAGTTTACATCTAATACTCGCTAACAAGCTGACAAGAAAAAACTGTTCGATGCTACATCTTCATAAAAAAAAACCCCCCAGTAAAACCTTTCCCTCAATTTGTTTTAAAGAAATTCCCCTGGGGTTTAGTGTGTAAAACTTTGTAGTCAGTGTTGAGTTTGAAATAATTTTATGGTGTCCTTTTTTGTGTTTAACTGGCTGACTGTATGTTTGTTTGTCCGTCTGCGTCCGTAGCTGCGTAGTTTTATTTATTTTGAGAAGGATGACTTGGCACTGACTGGTGGCGTGTATTTATTTGGCCCGAGTATTTCATCTGATTGTATTTATATGCAGTGTTTATATTTGTTTTTGTTTTAGTTGGAATTCTTATATTCATTTTTCTACTTCTTGAAACAGGCAAACTGAATGACTGTCTGTTCGTTAGTTCGTTCTAGAGGTTGTAGTGTTGCTGTGTGTTTGGAAAGTTTAGCGCGTGTTAAGCATATTTTAGTTCATTTATATTAAATTAGATTTGAGCATTTATTTTATATTCGTTTTGTTTCTTCTTTTTTCTTTTTTGTTCAGTTTTGTATTCAAACATAGAAAGACCATATCAAAATTTGTAATATTTAAGATTTTTTGATTAGATACAAGCATAAAATGGAAAAGGAGAAAAAGGAAAACAGACGTAGTAAGATGTAACCAGCCAGCATTAAGGATTATTATTACTAAATTCAATTTTGAAATGCAAAACTTAAAATTTCCAAATATTTTTGTGGCATTTAAACACACTTTAAACATGTTTAATAGTCGAAAATTCAGTTGCTAACATTTCGCGATAGCCTGATCTAATTTAACCAAATGTTGGCAATGGCCCATTAACGCCTCCAGGGCACACAGCGCTGCATGCAAAGACTTGTCAATAGTTGCTGTCATTGATTCTCACCTAGTTATTGAAAGTACCTAATTTCGTGCCACCAAAGCTTCATATGCGGTAAGTTTACTTCTCTAATTTGCAAAAAAGTGCCGCCGAAGCACACCGATGGTTCACCAAAGCATTTGGTGAATGTATTCTACCGTCTTCGAGGTGCAAGAGATGGTTTGTGCGGTTCAAAAGTGGTGATTTTGACAAGACAGACAAAGATTGCCAACAAGGCCAGCCAAAGAATTTAGAAGACCAAGAATGGACACATTAATTCATCAAGATTGTTGTCCAACTCAACAAGAACTTAGCAAATCAGTAGAAACTACTCAAGCGAGCAGCAGGATTCATCCAAAAGCAGGGAAATTGGGTACCATATGAATTATATCTGAGAGACGTTGAGATTGGATTTTGCATGTCCTAAATGCTATAAAAGGGAACCTGTACCGAAGCCAACTTGATTTGAAGCGAGCATTGGACGAAGCCTAATTTGCCATCGACCAAATGTTGCAATACCTGTTAAAAACTATTTATATTGAAGTAGTTTCGATGTTTTGCTGCACTTGCCTTTTAATCCGATTAATATTTGTTTCGATCGATGCAGAACCCTTTGTCTGGGATACTGGGTATCCGAAATGGCCTTGATAAATTCTTGCTTGAGAAGATGAACAGTTATTTTTGTGCGGAATCCGTACGTTGCTCATAGCTAACAGTGAGCAATACTTTGAATAAAATTATATTGTGCAAATGTTTCAAAATAAAAGCTAAAAATTTTTAACAAATCCTTAATTTTTTATATAGCCCATATTTTTCCAGAAACACCAATGAGATGCTCTTGAATGAATACAGCCAATATACGTCGAATTTATTGGTTTACCTGCTTCAATTCTTACAACAGTTGCATCTTGTATAGCTTGAAAGTCAAATTCTTAATCAGTAGTCGCCATGATAGCCTAAATTATTGAGAACATGAAGAAATTAACAAATTCGAATCTTCTACAATACTGCAGCTCACGGTTGTTATATTTTCACTTCAACGGCCCGGCTGAATACTCGTATTAATTCGTATTTATAATGCTCATATTATTAGTATTAACTCATTATGTAGCGAGCCAGTCAACTAAAATTAATTGACGAAATTCTTAATAACGTTCTTAGAAGAACGATTGGCAGACCGAAAATATAACAAAGTTTACAAAATATAGCTTATCAAGCCATGTTTTTAGTGAGTTTTTTATATCCACCACCAAAAAGATATTTAGTTTGTCATTTCGTTTGCAACACATTGAAATATTGGTCGTAGAGCCAGAAAAGTTTATATGTTCTGGTTCCTTGTAAGATTCTAAGACGATCTAGCCATGGCCTTCTGTCTGTTGAAAGCACAATAGAGCTTCGAAAAACAAACTTAAACCAATGAAATTTTTACCGAACATTCTTTGTTCGACCGAAATGCTTAATATTGAAAATGATACAGCATCCGAGTTATAGACCAACGTTTCAGACAGCCGCATATATTTTTTCAAATATAATGCAGGTAATATCATAAAATTTTACACATTTTAATTTTACTATAAAAGGAAAAGTACTGTTGAAAATGATAAGAATCGGTCCATGATTTCACAGAGCGCCCATACAAATGTCTTCCCGGAATGTGGCTGGTACATCCAACAGTATCCATACAGAATTCAGCAAAAATAAGTTTCATGCGGCGAGATATCTCAAAATGATATTTTGTGTGCATCGTTCAAAATCACTTAAATGTTCATAAATCTCCAGTTGAAATTCAACGCAAATAATCCACATATATATATAAATCTATCTTCGAATTTAATTTCATGCCGAACGGTTAATATTTGAATATAGCACATATATAAAGTCCACTTCCGAAAATCACTTAACCCTAGAACACACACCCGGGTATAAATGTACCCACTTGCATCTTTTTGTATATATCTCTTGAACCAGGTACAATATTTGCAAGAAACAAAACCATTTGTAAAATATTATTATACGCATTAAAAAAATAATGAAATTGGACCATTTAAACATTAGAAAAAGCCACAACAATCTAGTAGGTACACACATGTTCCGGATGTGTGTTCCCGTAGAAAAAGTTGGGTATACATCGTAGGGTTAAATGTGCATAAATCTTTTATAAACATCACTATCAAGTTGAAATTTTTTTGTCAGAGGCTCAATCATAATTTGAAAGCTTATAGGGTCCAGCATTTTTTGAATTTTTTTTAGATTTTTAGGAAGAAGTTTAGAGGTCGCGCAAATCAAGTCTTTGTTAAAAATCTGGCTTTTCTGCTTTTTTTTTCAAAATTGACTCATAACTTTGTCAATAACCACGTTCACTTAATTTTTTGACCGAATATTTCTCAGACTTTATTTCCATATGCAAAAATATTAAGTTCTGGCAATATTTTTGTTCATTATGATTCCACATATGTATTAAGAATTTTTGTAATAAATTTTCATAAAAAATTTTCTTAAAGTACACTTGAAGTCTAGTTTAATTTTTTATAAATACGGCAGACAGTTTTTATTTCATTCCTTTTGAATGCTTTTTTGTTAAACTTTAAATTCGTTTCCCCTACAGAAATATAATTTTGTACCAATATTGTCTAATTGAATTCAAGTATTTATATATATTATATTAAATATAATAATATTTTTTAAAATAACCTATTGCTACTTTTTTTATTAGTTCAATTTTAACATCAAAAAAAAACTTGCCTTGAGATAAGCGCAAAATATGAATCACGTTTTGGTTTAAAACCATTTTAACAAAACCACTTGTGTTATGTAAGTTAATTTTTTATTCTTAATTTTTCTAAAAATTTGTTGCCGTTAAAATAGAATTATTGAAATCTTCACTTCAACACTAACCAAATATTTCAAAATCAAAGTTGTTAGATATTTTAACAGTTTTTTCGTTCTCCTTGCAGAGTTTGTTTTGTCAAACGTCCACAGATATTGAATAAATACCAATTTCATACGAAATAAATTTAATAATAATTTTTCTTTTTAGTCCCCGTTTACACAAGGAAACATTTGGAAGGGAAACATTTTGTTTGATTGAGAGGGACGTGTGGTGAAGAGAATATGAAATTTGTTTTCCCGTTCTCGGATGCACGCTTTGTGCTTTTATTCTTATTGTTTACTCGTGTAAACAGCAAAAATTCTTCAAAATTAATTTTTTTAATAGTTATTAATAGTTGTTAAATAAATAAATTTTGAAGAAATTTTACTGTTTACACGAGTTTGAAGCTTTTTGAAGAGCAATTTTGAAGAAAATTTCAATCGTGTAAATCTAGCTTATGTTTCTTTATGTTTGAATAAAAATAAAAAAATAAATGATGTAAAATAAAATAAATGTTTTTATAAATTTTTGATATTTATTTAGTTAGGCTCGAGTTCATTAAATTTAATTTTCATTAAATTATTTTACTGAAGTAGGAATTGTTTTACAACTTGAAAAATTTTTATTATTAAAATTTTTTGATAATTTTCTTGGCTCTCACCACTTTCTCTCATCAGAATTATTTGCGTTCTAAGCCTCTGCACCACTGCGGTGCCTGCTTAGAACGCAAAGAATTCTGATGAGAGAAAGTAGTGTTTCTCAAAACATGTGTAAATTCAACAGCCCAGGTTCGAATCCCAGCCAAGAAAATTATCAAAAAAAATTTTAATAATAAAATTAGAAAAAATTTAATAAAAAAATTTTACTGCTGTGATACTTAGTTTAATACAATTTAATTATACTGTGATATTATTTTTATTTATATTTTTGCATTTGTTTTGTTTAATTAAATTTATGTTTTATGTTGTGTTTATGTAAAACAGAATGTATATAAAATATTCTAAATGCAGAACTAATGACGAAAGATTATATATCTAATAAAATATCCCTGATGATGTTGGGAATCTCCAACGAAACGTCGGAAAAAAAATTATGAAATAATCTTTTATTTGCCTAGAATACATGACCTTAATAAGCCCGATTCAGAATTTTCTAAACAAATCAATAATAGGAAAAGGTCGATAAAAAAACTTAAATATAAAAAAAGTTTTCAAGTTGTAAAACAATTCCTACATCAGTAAAAATAATTTAATGCAAATTAAATTTAATGAACTCGAGCCTAACTAAATAAATATCAAAAATTAACAGTTCAAATAAAATAATAATAGTTTTTATAAATTTTATCTTTTATAATTTATTTATTTATATCACAAATCAAATATACAATCAAAAACAGTAGAAATTAAAAAAAAAAACAACACTGTAATTAGACAAATGTCAAAAAACAAATATTAACTCGAATGTTTTCGGCAACAATGTTTCCCTGTATGACCGCGAAGGAAAATACAAAAGAGAATTCCAGATGTTTCCCTTTCAAATGTTTCCCTGTGTAAACGGGGACTTAGCAATTAAAAAACCGAATTTATAAATTTAAAAGGTTGTCCACCTATTCTATATTTTATCTTTATTTTGAGAGCAATTATAATATACATAGGTACATATATTTACACAATTTGTAACAAGAAGATAGGAATATTTGCTTTGAAAGATAATTATTTTAGGAAATATGTACTACAGATTTTTCTATTATATCTTTTAAATACATGAAAATAAACATTATTACTTCAAATGAGTATAAGTTATTATCAATTTGTATTTTAATATAACACTTAAAAATTTGCACTAAAAAGAGAATTTCTTATTTCTTTTTCTTAAAGATTTGTTAGTACAATTACAAATATATGTATATACATGTATGTAGGTATATAAATAAAAATTTTAATTGCATAAAAAACTTACCTTAAATACAAATTAAATTAACTTATTACATATCTTTAAATTAAACGCCCGAACCGATTTCCGTTTTATTTACACTATTTATACAAATGACAACTCTACCACGCACAAATATCAAAAACATAACTTCATTTCCTACATGAAGTTTACTCTTTCTTGCTCTGCTCTGCTTTAATTATTTTAATTTTTCTCTTATTTGCTCTTTATATTTTTACTAGCAACAAACAAAACAACAACACATTTTAATACACAGCATTGGGTCACTTCAATTTTAGATACATACAAAATCATGTGCAAAGGGCTTTTGTATAGAAAAACAACAATAACAATTGAATACCACAGTTAAAAAACAACAACAACAATAGAATTATTGCAAACACAATGATTTACGTATGGGATGATGGTGTCTATTCTTTCACTGATTTATTTGAATAAAATCTTGATTTTAACACTGATTCTTATAAAAGTTAATAACTTTATTCTTCACTTACATTAAGACATTTATTATTTGTTTAATTTTGCAAAATTTACTACACTTTAACTATATATAAAAAGCATTAAAAGACGAAGCGAAATTAAGAACAAAAGCTTTAAGAGGAGTACGCGTAGAAACTAAAGATTTATTTCTCCACTAGAGCAGAGTTGCCAGTAATTTGGTCGTTTATTAGACGAAGGGCATTATTTGTGTTTTTGGTAGTAAAAGTATGTATGTACATATTTAGTTAAATAGGATTTTAAATTAATTGCTAATGGACACCGGTAATTATTTAAAAATAATTCAATTATATATTTATTTATTAACAGACTTTTGAAATCATTTGGATAGACATAATAACACTTTTTGGAATATACCTATGTATAAAAGATGGACAAGCCTTTTGATTAAATTCTAGTTTATGAACGCCAGTCCGAATCGTTATTTTTACTAAAGGTTATTTTTACTAAAGGTTATGCATAAAACAATGTTATAGATTGCTTTTATAACCGACCCATAGTTCCTGAGATATGGCCATCCAAATCTCGAATATTTAATACATACATATGTTGTACTTTTGTCATTATACCATTCACCTTAATGAGAAGGGTATATATAAGTTTGTCATTCCGTTTGTAATTTCCACAATTTAATTTTTCGACCCTATAAAGTATATATATTCTGGATCCTTCCAGATAGCGGAGGCTATTAAGCTATGTCCGTCTGTCTCTCTGATTGAATGTTGAAATCAATTTTCTGAAGTCCCCAGATATCTTCGGTATTCAAATCTTCAATAGTTCTGTCAGATTTGCTTTCGAGAAATTTGCTATTTAAAATCAGAAAAATCCGTCCAAAAATAACGGTGATATGAACAAAAATCCGAGACAACCTCCGAAAATTTCATCAAAAAAACTTAGTGTATTAATATTGTTAATCAACAGATGGCCTTGATCAAACAAAGTGTTCGAAAACTTTAAGTGTGTTCTTAAACCGTAATATAAGTGTGTAAAAAGATAGTGTGTTCATTTTTAATTGGGTTTGTGTACATTTAAATAAATAAAGACTCGTTATACATATTTTCTTCAAACTACTTGACGCTTTTATTTTGCAATTAAAAAGAATCCGGTTCATTTAAAGGAACTAAACCACCGTTTTCAAAAGGTAAAAACGTAACAATTTATATTTGTATATAATATAATTATGCATCCACAACAAAGGTGAAGGGTATATAAGATTCGGCATAGCCGAATATAGCACTCTTACTTGTTTTTTATTCACTTTGGTCAATATACATATTCTTCATTTGATAGATTTTTAAAACAACTTTTACATAATACATATGTATATAATTCTTAAATTTCTAAATTCATTAGGGTCAAAATTAAAAAATTTTTTTTTTTAAATATCAGTTTACTCAAAATATGACAGATTATATAATATATAATAATATTATTGTCAATACTTTAAGCCTTTCATTTTTTTTTTTTTTAAGAGAAGTAACTCAGGCAATTAATATAATATGCCTATACAGTAGTTTCCGCTTAATTGACCCCTGCTTTATTGAGTTACCCGCTTAATTAATACAAAAAATCGCAATATACATTTCCCCATAAAATCTATATGAAGATAAATAAATCGGATAAATGAATTTTCGGTTAATTGATCCAAAAGCTTTGCATTTTCGGAAAATAAATTAAGCGGAAATTACTGTATATAATTGCGTTACTTTCTGTGGAAAAGGGATAGATTGAAGATGTAAAGGTGGTGAAAGTAGAAGAAAGCTTTATATCACAACTCTGCAATTGCGAATTGTGTTTGTTTTAGTGCAGCATTGCAGCGCCTCTGGTGGTGAGTAGGTGCATTTTTTTTAAATGCTTGATTTTATAGCCTTTATTTAATTATTTTACTTCAGTGGCGTTTGAATGCTATACCGCCGAAGGTGGGCGCTGTTATAAATGTTAGTTAAAGGAAACTAATAATTATCAGAAACTGATGTTGTTTAAGTGGCAGCGGCTGGGAATCGAACCCGAGCTAGAAGTATGCCAACTCATGCTTAATGAGCAAATGCGCTAACCAGTTAAGCTACAGCACTTTCAATGTATTATATGGCCATATTAACTTTCTGTTTCCAGAGTTATGGATCAATAAAGTTCGGATATAGAAAACTACCAAGTTTAAAAACCTTCAGCACGACCGTAGGCCGTAGAAAAGTTTGACATAGCATAGAGTTTAAAACCCTTTCGACCGGCAGTCAAGAAAAATCTTTTATGCAAAGCCGGTAGCCCTGTCAGTTTACCATTTGATTTTTAGTATATTTTATTTGTTTGTAGCTTAAATTGCTATGTAATATTATCTAAATGTATGTGACAATATCCTCAATAATTTGCATGTAAGTAAGCTTTAAATAAACACACATAGGTGGCATATATGTCAAATGACTTGTTAGTAGCTTAATAGCAATACTGAATTCATTGTAAAAATAGCCAATGTTTCTATAAATGATATGTCAACTGTCCTGTTATTTCAATAGTACGCTTTTGGAAAGCAAAGCTCTTGATGAAAACCACATTATTCTATTTCTATTACCACGTCTTGCTTTCTTCCATTGGTGTTTTTCTGGAGCTAAATCTGGCCAAACATTTAGTGAAGTGTGTTGATATCTAATAAGAGGCAGCAAAAGTTTCTGCAGACATAATTTTTGTTTAAATTCTAACTTCCTTTATCATTTAAATTGAAGTTCCCAACCCTGTTCATATTATTGTGACTGAATTTATAATCCACAAAATGAAATTGTAGCTTAATGCATATTTGTAACTTTAAATAAACAGCCGTTGAGGTCCCGAGCGATTTTAATTGCCATTAAAAGTTCAGTTCATTACTAACCAGCAACATTCTGGAAACTGGGTGAATGTTACCAAAACAAGTCTATATATATTATGTGTTGTAAGGAGCACTAGTTCGAAATGTAATAGTGGCATATTTGGAATAATGTTGGGAACTAAGTAATTTTGGCGTTTTCTGAAAAGAAAAATTCTGCAGAAGAATAGTGAAAATTTAGGAAACTGAAAGTTTCAATTTTTTTTTAGAAAAAAATCTGAAAAACAGTTGTAACAATTTTGAAAAATCTGAAAAAGATTGTTGAAAATTTTTAAAATCTTGAGTACTGAGAAATTTGTAATTGAAAATTCGTTTCCCAGTCAAGAAAAATTATCAAAAATTTTTAATAATAAATTTTTCAAGTTGTAATTCCTAACTTCAGTAAAGATAATTTAATGAAAATTAAATTTAATGAACTCGAGCCTAACTAAAACTTATCAAGAATTAAATTATTCTAAAAAAATGCTGGAGAAGATTTGTGACCATTTTGAAAACTGAAAAATTTTTTTTTTTTGGAAAAAAATTAAAAAAAAAATGTTTGAAATCTAGAGTACTGGGAAATTTGGAATTAAAAATTTTAGTTTTTGAACAAAAAAAAAATCTGGACATGTGTGACCATTCTGGAAAATGGGTGAGTGGTGCCAAAACTAGACAATATATAACAAGTGCTCCTTGTTCGAAATGTAATAGTGGGATATTTAAAATAATATTGGGAACTAAGTAATTTTGAAGTTTTTTTTTTTTCAAATTTTGGAGAAGATTTGTGACCATTCTGGAAACTGACAATTTTAATTTTATTGAAAAAAAAAATGTAAAAAAGATTTTGACAAATTTGGTTGAATATTTTGAAAATCTTGTGTACTGAGAAATTTGAAATGGAAAATTTTGAAAAAAAAAGCTGGAGAAGATTTGTGACAATTCTGGAACCTAGGTGGCAACAACACTAAACTATATGGATTATGTGTTGTAGGGAGCACGTGTTCGAAATGTAGAAGTGGGATATTTGGAATAATGTTGGGAACTAAGTAATTTTGAGTTTTTAAAAAAAAATTCTGGGAAAGATTTGTGACCATTTTGGAAACTGAAAATTTGAGATTTTTTTTTGGAAAAAAATCTGAAAAAGGTTTTTGATCATTTTTGAAAAAAATCTGATAAAGATTGAGCCATAAGGCCAGACCTCAACTGCTCACATCCCATCACATATATTTTAAATAAATGTAAATCCCTTGATAAATTTATAAAAAAAAAAAAACTGTTCATTTACTAAATGACTTCCTAAGAAGGTTGAGAAGATATCTGCATAATCTTCATCTTTTACTTTTTATTATAAGACCCTTAGAAGTCTAAGAAGATTACCACACAATCTTGCTCTCTATCATTTATTATAATACTTCCTTAGGAGTCCGAGAAGGTATCCACACAATCTTCCCATATAACCCATAATAAATAAAAGTTTAATCCCATTACATTGTGTACCTCCAACAATTGCCCTCAACAATCATCCCGTTTGGTTTACTAAATTAGTTATGCCCCAACTAATTCTTTAAAGTTTATTCTCTTTTATATAAATGTCCGGTGTCATTGTTTAAGAGGACACAAACGGGATGGCCGTTTCAAATTGAAAAAATCCAAATGATTTTAAAAACTTTTATTTAGGATTTATTGTGAAATTGGAATTTTAATTGTGAAATTAAGAATTCCAATTGAAGTTGAGAAAAATCGAAATAAAACTGAGAATTTCAATTTCAAATTAAATGGAAAGAATTTCAATTCAAAATTAAGAATTTCAATTGATGTTGAGAAAAATTGAGATAAAATTGAAAAATTTTGTTTCGAAATTGGAAAAGCTTCTATGGAAATTAAGATATATTTCAATGAAATTTGGAAGTTTTTTTAACTGATCCTCTGTAACTCTTCTATACTATTTAGCAGCCAGACAGTACATAGACTCGTTAAGGAATTATTAGAAATAAGAAAGCCTCTGCCGTAATATATGAATGGAATTTAAGGATGGCATATTTATCCTTGATTATACAATAATTTTGATTTTGGACCAAATTATTCAGCATTTGTGTCTAAGGACACAAACATAAAAGTGCCGGAGAATTATCGAAAATTGGATGTAGACAACGACATTGTCACAGACCAGAACAAATTCGGATAACTTCCTATACATCAACAACTTTTATGGCTCATGTTTGTTGGGCCCTTTCATCAATACCTACGGTATCCATTACAACAATCACGTACATGCCGAGCTCATGGGAAGTAGACATCGAAAGGATTGTGCGGAATCCAACACAAAATCAAATATGTCTTCAACGCACAAATAAATCACTGTTAGTCTATCCACAACACTTTCTAACAATTACATTAAATTACATTAATTTACATTAAAACTTAAATTTGTTATCTTTGAAATTACTACACAGAAAAAAAAATCATGTTTTTTTTTCAATTAAACCTTTAATTGATTTTAAAATAATTTACAATTTTATTTGATTCAATTACTTTTGCTGATATTTTCAATTAAATCTCAGGTCCGATTTCAATTAAATTTTTAATTGATTCCACAAATATTTTAATTGAAACTCATTTTTATTTTTTTCTGTCTAGTACAAATTATTCATGAGCTTTTTTGTAGGTTCTCAAAGATAATTGCAACGGCTAACTAACACATACATGTCGAAATTTACCAGAGTAAAGTGAATAACCCAAGCAAGCCATATGAGTCCGAAGCGTTCATGCTCTTTATGAGCCCAAAAAACAATCATAATTGCTCCGAAAACCTTCAGAGAAGAGGGTCATTACATTCGAAAATGGGCCATCAAAAAGAGCTCTTACATCATGTCAGAAAAGACTCTTTTATGAGGGTTTTTTGGGCTCAGAAAGAGCTCTTACATCATGTCAGAAAAGAGTCATTGCAATTTTAAATACAAAAATTAAAGTTAGTTTTTTTTTAATTGTTTTTACTTAAACAAAAAGGTAATTAATTCATTTACAAATAAACTAAATTAGAAATGGAAAAAAATTAAATAAATTTTATTTACAGTAAAAAAAAAATAAAATGTAATTCATTTAAATAAAATTAATTTTTTAAGCAAATTTTTCTTTCGCTCCGAAAATGCTTTTTAGTTGGAATCTTTTCTGACTCCTTTTTTGGAGCGCTCCTAGAATAATATGCTGGGAAATAGCTTCAAATAAAAAAGACACACACATATTTTGTCTAAATAATAAAATAATCTTCTAAAGTGTTTGAAATTTTCCCAATATTAATTTGTTAGTTAAAACCATTTAATATTAATATTAATATTACATGTTCTCATAACTATTTCATTTGTGGTCTGTAAATAAACCCATTAAATATTCATTACAAAAATAACAGTTTCACAAAAAACAAAAATTAGCTTAATGCCTGCAATTCATCATTAATTTCTCATTTAAAGCGTTAAAAGTAGCAGCAGCATTTGTTTGTTATACACAATTCCAAGAAAACTTAGACAAAATACGAGCCAGTACAAGAACGATTAAAATGCAAATTGATACTGGCTTAAAGCCATATTTAAATTTTATTATGGTAACAAAAAAAAAACAGTCATAGGTACGTAGTAATAAACATTTACATACAAGCATTATTATACCAAAAAAAAAAATACAAATACATACAAATAAAAATATTTCATAAATGAATGCAAATGAATGTTTAAATGTTTGTTTGACTGGCTTTAGATAAATGTATGTATGTATGTATGTATTTGTGACTGCCTGGCTGCCTTTCTTTAAAAATTATGCAATAAAAGAATTTGAATTCAATTTTCATTTTAAAATATTTAACTAACACACTCAACTAGCCAGCAAATACTTATTTATACAAACATACAAACATATGTAAATCGGAAACATTTGAAAATTGAATTATTTAACAATGCCATAACAGCAAATACATATATACAATGTAAGATCAAACAACAATAATATATTCTGTAAGTTTATATGTACATTAGGGTGGCCCCAAAATAAAGTTGCGGATGTTCCCGACTAATATGAAAATTTTATTCATTTTAAGACAATGTTTCTCAATTTTTTTGTCCTGAGGTCAAGATTTTGTGAGCTGGATCAGAGGATAAAAAGGTCCTTTTTAGAGGTTTTTTGATTTTTTTTTGACATTTCTTCCAAAGGATCTATATGTAAATTTGGTATCATATGAAAAGTCTTTGAGAGGCGCAATCAAAGAGTTATTAAAAATTAAAAAAAAAAAAAAAATTTTAAATTCAAAAATTTTGAAAATTTCAGACAAAATTTTTTTTTTTTTTTGTCTTTTAATAGCATTTACTTAAATAAATAGCTGAAATTTCTTTATTATAAACAACATGCAATTTAACCCAAATGTTTTTTCCCGTTTTCTACTTGTTATAAATTATTTAAATATTTTGTTTAGCACATAATTATGTGTCCGTTTATTTATTTCAAATGAAACTGTTTGAATTCTTAAGATCAAAATTCGATGCAATCGACAAAGTAACGTTTTTCTCAGACGGCGCGGCGCGGCTTCTTAGTACAAGAATAAAAAAAAATTTTACAATCTTTGCATAATTGAAGAAGAACAAAACTGCAAGGTCGAGTGGCACTTTTTCGCGACGTCCCACGGTAAGGGCCCATGCGATGCGTTAGGGGGAACCCTAAAACGCATGGCGACTAAGGCAAGTTTGCAAAGGCCATATACTGACCAGATCTTAAGGAAATTGCCATTAACACAGTTTTATGCACTCAAAAAGAACACGATGCCATGGAGCGGCGAATTCAAAACAGATATAATAATGTCAAAACTATAACTGGAACGCAAAAGTTTCATTGCTTCATACCAAATACTTCTGATATGCCAATTAATGTAAAGCGGTACTCTTGTCTGCCGACGTGCTAAATTTAAAGTTACTTTAATTTTATAATGATGCCAAGACAATTGAAATTTTTAATAAATATTGTAATTAAGTATAAGCAGCAAAATAAGAAAGATTTTTTCTTCATAAATGTATTTTTAACTGTAAAATAATTTTTAAAATGTATTTTTAACAAGGTGGTCTCTTAAATGCTCTTCTCCTGTCCAAACAAGGAGTCGGGCCCATTTTTTTATTGCTGATTCTTAAAGCAAAAATTATGAGGAATCCAAAAAAAAAATTAGCCGGAAAATTTAGGAGCTTCTGTGGAAAATCGGAAAATTTAATTTTCATGAGAAAATTTAAAGGTAAATTTCTAAGAAAAATTAGGAAAATTTTATTTTTCAATTAAAGCCTGATTCAATACCTTTCCAACGAGCTATCACTCGTTACGATCGCTTTAGTAGTTTTTTTTAAAACAACTTTCAATGAGGTCCCTTATGAAGAATTCTTCAATTTTGTCACATGACAGTGGTGTACACCACCACTAAACCAGTCACTATAAAAAAAAAAAAAAATATGTAGGTACATTATTTTTTGCTGGGCAATCGATTGAGACTATTTATTTTAAAATCGGAGAGGGGTCGTCCAAAAATTTGCCAATTTAGATCGTTTTCATATGGAATTGCTCTATGTTAAAAGTTTTCATAACTATTTCATGACAAATAATTTAAAATTTTTAAAATAAAAAATTTTTCCTGAAGAAGCTAAACAAAGGTAGCGAAATATTGAAAATAAAAACTTTAAAATTTAAAAAAAAGACCTTAAATTTATAAGATCCTGAAACCCGGGATTTGAAAAACTAGTCCCGTTTGGCATTCCTAAGGGGCAGTTCACACGATGCGACTTTTACAAGGTCTGATCAAAAAATAACAGTTATTTTGAAATTTCATGAGTTTCGTCTGTTTGATTTTCGCATTTTTTTTTATTACACATGTCTTTTATATATGTTGGTAATATCAGCCATTTTGGATTGCCAGTTTGGTTTTGACAGATAAAAAGGTTAATCGTGTTTTGTTGTGCTCTTCGATTTTTTACTATTCGAAAAAATGGTTCAAAGAAACTGTATTAAGTTTTGTGTAAAAAATGAAATTAAATGCGCAGGGACATTTGAAATGTTGAGAGTGGGGTTTGGCGAGTATACAATGAGCAGAACACAAGTTCGATTGTAGTCTAACCGGTTTAAGGAAGGCCGTGAAAATGTCAATGACGATGCTTGTGCTGGTCGCCCGTGAAGAAAATGATTTTGGATAATCGTCGAATCACTGTCAGCGAGGTTGCTGATGATGTTGGCATATCGGTTGGCTCCTGCCAAGCAATTTTTACGGATGTTTTATGCATGAAACGTGCGCCAGTGAAGATTGTTCCAAAATTGGTAAAAACAACGTCGAATGGACATCGTCAACGACGATCCAGATTTCTGCAAAAAGGTCATAACTGGGTGTATGGCTATGACATTGAAACCAAAGCCCAATCATCCCAATGAAAACGTCCAGAAGAGCCAAGACAGAAAAAAGCACATTGTGGCAAGAATTCATGATGCACCACGCCATTGCAGTAAAAGAAAACAGTGAGCAAAACCTTCACATTTGACCAAACTTGATGGTTTTGCTCACTGTTTTCTTTTACTGCAATGGCGTGGTGCATCATGAATTCTTGCCACAATGTCGTACGGTATATAAGCAATAGTACCTTGAAGTTTTGCGCCGTTTGTGCGAAGCAATTCGTCAGAAACGCACAGAATTGTGAAACAACAAATCATGGATTTTGCACCATGATAACGCACCAGCTCCACACATCGATGCTTGTGCGTGAGTTAATGGTCGAAAACAAAGCCGTTATCATGCCCCAACCACCGTATTCACCGGACTTGGCCCCCGCTGACTTTTTCCTCTTCCCAAAACTGAAGACTGCGACTTTTCTTCTGCGACTCTAGCTTATAGATGAAATACATGGTGGAGAGTACGGGGTAGCTAGTGTCGCAGGTTTTGTGAAACGAAGCGAAAAATTTGACATTGCTTCTTTTCTCTTGTATTATTATTATTTCATTTACCAGCAGTGTTGCCACGATGAAATTTTATTTTATGGGATTACCAAATATTTGTGACAACACTGCTAATAAATAACTGTAAATTAAAAAGAAAACAAATTGTTGTTTTAATTTTAAATAAATAAATACTATGTGGTATCCATATTTCACTATAGTCAAATATCAGGAATATGAATACCTGTATAATGTACCTGTAATGTAACTAGGTCCTATATGGAAATTTAATGTCAAAATGTCGTGTAACAAATGTTTCGTCATGTGAACAGACGATGAATTTAGAAAAGACACCAAAAGAGAAAGTCAGCAGAGCCGCGACGACAAATCGCAGAGCATGTGAACCCACTCTAAGTATTACATATTGAAAAAGTAAAAAAAATCTTCCAAAACTCTAAATTAGCCATGTATCTTAATCTGCATTCTATTAATATTTCTAGAATTTAATTATGTTTTAGCCAAACAATAATTGACGGATTTTGCTGGTGTAAAAAAAATTTAATTTTGCCCGTTATAGTGATGTATTATACATGTCCTTAACATATTTAAAGAGCTACGTCCCTAGGGACCTTTTTGCATTTTCAAACTGAAATTACTCCTACTTCGGCCACTACAACCCCCCCCCCCCCCTCCTCTGTATTCTCTGTATTCCAAGAGTATTTTGTTGCGCATCTTTTGGAAAAAAATCAACTTTAGGAGTTATTGAGGTTTTAGTGAGAATAGTACGCAGACGTGTGAATAGGTCCGTATGGACCTTGTACTGAATTTCACTAATAAATGTATGTTTTTGGGCATCATTATAATTTTTGTTATTATTTCAACACATAATTTACTTGTTCTGAACACAAAGACATTAGGGCTGGTGATAAAAACAAAAAATTCTAAGAAAAATTCGAAGACATTGCTTTCAAGGAAAGGCACAATATTCTAATTTTATACTACTAGCAATAAACCAGTTCTTAGAATTTTTTGTTTTTATCAACATCCCTAATGTCTTTGAGTTAAAAAAATTTAAAAAATTATTTTTTATGTAGAATTTAGTTATAAACAATAAAAAAAAATAAAAATAAAAAAAAAATTGTTTAAAAAAACATGATTTACAAAAAAGGTCCGTAGGGACCTTTTCACACGGCCGTGAAGTTCAGAACTGTCACTAATCGGAGGTTTAAACACACATATGTAAGTTGCTAGAAGTGTTTCTTTTCCAGACTGTATTATCAACCATAAATTAAATCATTTATTTAAATTTTTAACTAATACTTGCATAAATATTGTAAAAACTCACATACATTCCCTTAATCACAATACACATACATTTATTTACTCATTTAAAGATTGTCGATGAAATATTTTGTAACGAAGAATTATGTTTATTCTTCCTATAAAATGTAGAAGTGTAAAAGAAGCCACCACGTATCTAGGTTCGTTGTTTTTACATAAATTTGCACAAAAGTGTATTTTTTTCGAAGAGTACGAATATGTGCTCCAACACACACACTCTCATATCCTTATAGAAAATTGATAATATTTTTTTTTTTCGTCATTTTACTTTTATTCTAGGAAAACGATTTATCATGAAAATGTTACAATTTTCCAAATACACTTACAAATTTTAGTTTTTATGAAGTTTCTTCTCTTTTTTTTTAGTTCTTTATTTTTGAACATTTTGCCAATATTCTCTGTGCTATGCTGTTTGAAAACTTTAGGTATGATAAAATGTTTCCTAGAACCGAAACAACAAAGACACAGTAGGAAATTTAAAGTTTTGGAATATATAAATGTGCTTGTATAACAGTGTTGGAAAAAATACTAAGCACGGCTGCTTTATTTTCAACGGTTTAAGTTTTTAAAAACGAAATTAATTCTTAATGTCAAACAACTGATGGTGAATCTATACAGATCGCTTTTCTATAAATCTCTTTAATGGTCTTTAATAAGTTAATTGCCTAAATTTTAGGAAACGAATTTTCCCCATCTATTCTGTAATATAATATTTGGAAAGTTTCCTTATGTCTTCAATTGTTTTAATTATCGACAAAAAAAAGTGGGTCCTTCAAACACAGAAAAAAATAAAAATGAGTTTCAATTAAAATATTTGTGGAATCAATTAAAAATTTAATTGAAATCGGACCTGTAAATAAAATGATAGTATCAATTAAAAACAAATTTGATATTTAATTGAAAATATCAAAAAAATCACAAAAAGTAATTGAATCAATTAAAATTTTAATTGAAAATTATTTTAAAATCAATTAAAGGTTTAATGGAAAAAAAACATGATTTTTTTTTTCTGTGAAGCACGGCAGTTTATTTGAAAATTAAGCAATTTTAATGTTTCGAAAAGATACTCTCACTGATACTCTTTGAAATTGCAATACTGAATTCACAGAAAAGTAAGACCAGAGACAAGAGGCAGCGGTTCGATACACAGAAAAAAATCATGTTTTTTTTCAATTAAACCTTTAATTGATTTTAAAATATTTTCAATTAAAATTTTAATTGATTCAATTACTTTTTGTGATATTTTCAATTAAATCTCACATTTTTTTTAATTGATACTATCATCGGACCTGTACGATTTCAATTAAATTTTTAATTGATTCCACAAATATTTTAATTGAAACTCATTTTTATTTTTTTCTGTGTAAGTGTTTAAAACAAAATAAACTCATTTCAATCATCTAAAGAGCTCAAAATTGATTTATTGATGTATCTGTTACCAGTCGCACAATTAGAAATAGGCTTCAGGAAGCTACATTAAAAGCCCATACTCAGAGGAAGGTACCTTTATTGAGAAAACAGAATGTAAAATTGATTCTAATGGCAATATCTTCGTTTGAAGGACCCAAAATAAAGAACTTGAACACAGGTATACTACAAAAAAACGTGAAACATAAAGAAGGATCGATAATGATATGGAGTTGTTTTTCTTCATCTGGTGTCCCTACAAATTCATGAATAGACGGAAATGGCCCCCTTATGGGAATCCAACTAGGACAATGATACCCATCACTCAACTAAACTAGTTAAGTATTAGTATTAGTTAAGGCAACAAAAATCAAAACAGAGTCCTTAGAGAAGAAAATAGCAGTACATAAACCTAAAAACAAAAACGATTTGAGGAAACAACTCAAGTAGTGATGGAATTCCATATCTTCTGATTGAGTGTCCATTGAAAATTGATAGAGATTCAACTAAATATTAATATTATGAGAGACATAAAGTTAGATTATTAAGAAGTTTTAAATAATTGCAAAGAAAATATATTCGTCTTTTATTCTCTTGTGTTTTCTTTACCTCAGTTAAGTAATTTAATTTTATATTATCACTCTTATTATTTTTACCAACACTGTAAATGTTTAAGAAATATACAGTCAGAGTCAAAATTTAGTATACGGTACGATTTTTCATCTAAGAAGCAAACGATTTTTATTATAATACGAAATATATTAGTTTGAAAACACGTAAAATTTAATTTATGGTTAATAGTTTTCTTATTTTAATTAAAATTAAATTTAAAATTTTTTAAATTAAAACTGATTTCATAGAAAGAAGAAAATCTAAAAATTAAAAGTTATATTTTGTTTGTCCTCTAGTCGCCTTTTCTTGGAATTTACAAGAGGTTCAGTCACATCTTCATTCAGTTAGCCCCACTCTTCCGTTAAAGCTGTTCGGAGTTCGTCTCTGGATGAAATGCTTCTTTTTCTGCTGTTCCTGTCTAAAATTTCCCACAGCTACTCTAGTCTGAAAGTCTGAATATTGCGGAGGTAAATTTAATTGCTTAGGCACGTTGCACAATAGTCACTACTCGACAACGTGGCGGAGTGTTTTGAGTCGTTTTCTTGCTGAAAGACTCATGGCGTTTCACGACCTATTTTCAGCACTTACTGTCAAATTGTCGTTTAAAAAATGAATACAAGATTACTTGGTTTTGCAGCTTATATACAACCTTATATCATCAAAGACCTACCGCCGTATTTTACTGTAGCAATAAGGTTCCGTGGAATCAGCTCACTATTTCCTGTTCTTCAGACCTTTTCTCTTGATTTTGACATACAAATCTCAAATTTACTCTCACCGGTAAATACTACATTATTTGAGAAAAATTGCGTAGAGGTTAACTAAGCTTTTGCAAAGTCTTTAGGTTTAGTACAGTTTCCTGCAAAAGTCCATGATCATTGAGCCGTCTTCTAATTGTCGATGCCGTGTCACCGCTTAGAAAGGTCTTTAGCTGTTTTGACTGCGCTAGACTTTGGAGTTTTCTTCACCTCTCTGACTATTTTGCGCACCTCATTATCACTTAGAGAGCGTGGTCAACCGAAATTTTTTGAAGTTTCGGTGTTTCCTCAAGCTGTACTTCATTCAATAATCATTTAAACAGTTGACCGGCTTTGGTTCGCAATTTTAGCAATATCTGCGAGAGATTTTCCGTTGCTTTGATACAACACTTTAAAATCTCTAACCTCCGCATTCTTCATAGAAATTATTGTTCGATGTATACTAAATTTTAACTGTGACTGTACATGCATGTGCAAAACTAGTAACTATTGATATCATTGAAAATTCATTTAATTTAATATACATGAACTTAAGTTAAGGGCGTAGACAGGGGAAGAGTTAATATAACTTTTGTCAAACTAAATGTTGTTTAAATCTAACAAACTGTCTAAAACAAGTATGCACCAGTCGATGCATTAGATTACATTATATTGGTGTCTTTGTAACAGCCGAAATAAGAAGATGTCGGGGTATTTTAAAGTCAAAGCAAGGCACGTATGATCATAGTTTTCCAAACATTTCTGAGGGTATAGCAAATATGAATCGTTAAGATCAAAAATGTATTTGTGTGAAAACCTTCAAAATGTGAAGAGTTTTTAAATGACCATGCACATATTTCTGAGCGCGAAGTGGGACTGTGTATAAATTGTTTTTAAACCTGCATGCGCCGTCATTAAAGATAATGTCGGGCTAGCAACATAAAAATTTTATATACGCTAGAAAGGACATTATGGTCAAAATGGAACATTGTCTCCCCAAGTCAAACTGATGTAGGAATACAGATCTGAGGGCTACAAAATTTGCTCTCAGATCAGCTGCGAAGATAAATGTGGGATAATCATGTCAAATAAGGAACATGGTCGTCATAGAATATTCAATTACTATGTCATAAAATGTTAACTACTACACACCGAAGCTTTTCTTCAATATGCATTTTTCCATGTTTTCCGAATAGGAATGTGTAGTTGAATTATAGACGGTGTCTTGAGAGTGTTGAGATGGCTCTGAAAGGGGTATTGATTTGTTGATGAATCTTTCATCGAAAAATACGGCGTTTGATCATTAAGCATGAATTGGTATTTGTGGCTTGGGTTCCATTCCCAGCTGCTGCCACTCAAACAACATCAGTTTCTGATATTGTTTAGTTTTCCATCCTATCATAACTAATATTTATCACAGCGCCCTCCTTCGGTGGAATAGCATTTAAACGCCACCGAAGTAAAACAACTAAAATATTGGCTTTAAATTATTAAATTAAGCACCAGAGGTGCTGCAATACTGTACTATTAATAAACATAACGCGCAATTACAGTGTTGTCATATGAAAAGCTTTTCTCTAATTTCACCACCTATTCTTCTTCTAACTATCCCTTTCCAAAGAAAGTAACACAATTAATTATAATAAATAAATAAATTCTAGTTTAGGCTTCCTGATTTCTACTCCACTCTTCAGGCAGTAAGCTCTGCTATTAAGCTTAAGTATGAATATTTAACTATGCCAAAATTATTTCAGAAATCCTACTAATGTAGTCTCATTTAGGGCCCTTAATTTTTTCAAAATCATTTCAGTCAAATTCCAACATGATTTCAGAAATCCAACTAATGTATTCTTATTTAGGACGCTTTGGATTACCCTCTGTATATAGTGAGATACGAGTGCAACTCGATATTTGTCGAAATATTTCTAGAGAATTTCATCCTAAAATCAATTTTTTTCAAAATTCAACTAAATATTTATGACTGTTAAGTGCTTAACAGTGGTATGTTGACTGTAATATTATCAATGTTAAGAAATTTGGTTTTTGTCTGTGCTAGACAATTTTCCATATGTTTTTCGAATAAGAATGTGTGGTTGAATTATAGACGGTGTAACGGAAATAAATTCTATTTTAGGCTTGCTGATTTTTGCACTATTCTTCAGACGGTAAACTCTGCCATAAAGCTTAGCTACTGTCTATGATGGAACATCTGCATTAACTCGACATCTAGTTTTACCGCAGAATGCGGGGTGTCTCTAAATAAGACCCTGCGTATGTTATTAAACAGGGTAACTATGTAGCTGATGAATTGGTAGAAAAGAGTGCAAAAGATTGTCTAGCGAAAACTGTTTAAACTTGCACAGTCAAGGTGGTATAAAGAAACCATATGTAGTATTACGTGGTAAATATATCCCGGATTTGAACCAGACAGAACGAATATATTCTCTCGTCAAAGAAGCTGGATGATTTGATATAGAGGCAACTAGTTTTGATTGATCGACCAGTTGTTTACCTGTCAGGTAACACAATGTAATCTGTTTTATGGACTCAAGTGAGCTTTTTTTTTAAATGGACCTAACCTTTACATTCAGTGAACGAGGATACTTGGAATATTAAATTAAACAAGTGCTGGTCAAAAGTTTTCTAGATTACAATCAATCAATAACACGATAAATATTTCTCAAAACATCCTTGTTGTTTAAAATATTTCTGCTGTTTTAATTTAATTAATTAATTAAGTTAATATTTTGTAATTGTGAGCTCCATGAACTAAAACCGTAAGATTGTCTTTAAATGGTATTTCTTTCTTCAAAATTTGAGACTTTAAATTGCTACTGGCATTCAAATTGTAAACAGTTTCAAATAGGCTAGAAAGGATATTAGGCCAACAATTAACATGTCAGGAAAAAACACAATTTTTCTCTAGACACCTACAATCACTAAATTGCAAAGATCATGTAGAAACGGTTTGCTTAGTTTTACAGTCATCTCCTCCTCAAGACCAATAATCTAACGCAGCAGGTGTTTGATTGATTCCTCCTCATTTTAATCTTAATCTCCTCATTTGCGCACCTGTAACATACAGCCCTGTAAGTACAGTCACTCCATTTTGCAAGTATTTCTAATCTACTTTCCAAATATGAAATATTATCCCATAACAAAAGTTACATTTCTGCAAGTATAAGTAATAATTACTTTACCAAAGTCTGAAACTAATTAATTAATTTCCCCTTAGGGCTCTGTACCCATCTAACCCCACCTCTCTGCCTTATTTCATTTATTTTTCGAAATATTCTTGCTGGGTTCGTTACACAAAATTTATCATTTTACAAATTTTGTAGTATATGAAGTCTAAAATACAATCTAAACTTTAGCCAGAGCATTGATCCATAACTTTTGTTGGCATTCAATATTGTAAACGCACTAATACACATGCTCGTGTGTAAATATTCTCTTATACTCGTACATGCATTTGCATGCATGATACTTATTCATTTATTTTATAATGCATAGTTTTAGGGGACATTGATTTTCAATTGTTGGATTTATACAATAAACTAAACTGAATTAGTTTTGTAAAAAGAGCACATAAAGAGCAGAGCAGAGTGAAGAAATAAAAGTTTGTTATACGGCTGAAGCTGCTGCCACTGATATATGTAAATGTTGTTGTAGGTTTTTGTTGCCGTTTTCTAGGAAACAAATGTTACCAGTTCTTATATCTTTTAACATTTTACACATACATGGCCAGTTGCCAATTTTATGTCTAAAACTAATGTTGTTGGGCTGCAGAAAAAAAGTGGAAAAAGCATCAACAACAACAAGGATGGCAAATAGCTGTTTGGATTTTGTACCATTTACATAAATAAAATTTACTTTTTAGACCTCCACGGTACCATTTTTCAGGATATCAAGAATGTCGCAAAAAAATCATCGATCTCTAATGGAAATTGATATTTCGTAATGATTTCGCGACAAAAAGAAAAACAAACAATATTTCAGTTTAATGAATTGCTTTAAAAATTAGAAATACAAAAAGGTTTCAACGGTGGATTTCTTGTAAAAAAGTAACAGGAGTAAGACTTCTGAACGAATCTGGAGAAAATTATCATACCGAGATTATCATCCTATTACCAGATAAAGCATTTGTTCACGCTAAAAAAAAACTACTGCTCCAAGGAGAAAGTTATTGAAGGATAGAGTAACAGTTTTAATTTAAGGTAATGAATCTAAACTAAGAAAATTAGAAAGCGACAGACACAAAGCTCGTTAAATTATCTTCATTAAAATAAATCATATTTAAAATAATGTATAGAACCTATTAGGTCGATTACGGCTGTCAATCGAAACTCAGTGGAGTTGACAGTCGCCAAAAACATATTACAAATGGCAACTGTCAGCTGTTAACTTCAGTTAACTTTTGTTGTTAAATAATTTATATTTGAATATATAAATGTCTGTTCTCCACTTAAATATTCGAAAAAAAAGATAAAAACCAAAGTTGCTTTACATAATAACCATTTGAATGCCTGATAACCCAACTCCAGTTTGGTTGCTATACATTAACAACCCATTTATCTTATAATATGCCTTCTAATGTCACATCGAGTAATTTCGATTTAACGAATTGACTTGACAATATATCGTTCGTTATACCGGAATTAGACCGTAGTTGTTTAAGTATGTATGTAGTTAGTCATAGTTTAAATAGACTTCTGAATATATAAGAATATTATTTTCGTTTATTATTAATAATATCAGCGTTGTCAACATTGAAACTTCAAAACGCACCAAAATGGAAAAAAAAACTAAATTTTAAGCTTTCGTTTCTGGATTTAGCCTCAAAGTCATTTAATACTCGTATGAAATAATCAACCCTATCGTGAATAAAAATTCCACATGAAATTTGTTTTTGTAAAAAGGGAACAAATTTCAGGTGGAATTTTTATTCACGATATGGGTGAAAATGTTACAGGAATTAATTTTCGCTTTTGTCTAAAATTGTTTTATGTATTTATATATATTGACATAACTATTTACATATGTATAAAGACTGAAAAGTATATATTTTTAAGTTTTGTTTTATAATTTTAATTTACGATTTTTTAAGAGAATAAATAATTTGTTTTGTTTTTTAATTCGATGTGGTTTTATTTATATAATGAAACATATTTTGTAGAAATAGTGAAGAATTTCTTTATAATATTATTAAAAAAAATTTAGCATTTTTTGGCATTTAAAAATCCATTTAGCATTATTTTGGATAAGATTTAGCTGCAAAAATGTTAATTGTCACACTGGTTAATTGATTTTATTAAAAAAATACACAAAAGAAAGAGCACGAGTATGCAAATGAAAAATAGAGAGAGAGAGAGAGAGAGAGAATCAATCCTGGTATCGGAAATTAAGTGTTTCAAAGTTACTTCTTAAAAGTATGAATTGTACTTTAAAGGCTTTCAAATGTCAAATATTAAAACTTGCGAATAAGCCGAAATACTTCCATTAGAAAACTAGTTGAAAATGAAAGAACTACAATTTGTGTTAATATTATAAAAAGAACTAAATTAAATTGACTGTAAGCAGAAATATGGTTGATGTTAAATTGCGACTATTAACAACAACGATTGTTAATTTAAGACTATAAAATGAAGTATGACTGATGTTCAACTAAGACTCTAAAATCCACTAAAATTAAAATAAAATTGAGGCAATAAAATGAACTGCGATTGATGTTAAAGGACCTTTTCTGAAATGTATAATTGCGCTGCATCTGATTCATATTTGTGATTAGTTTGCGATGCTGATGCAAATCAGCTGCTGCTGAGACCTGTTTCACACTCATCAGTTCTGACTGTCAAGTTAAGTATTTTTAAATGAGAAGGAAAAAGATAAAAGATAATTTTCTCTTTCTTTCCTTTTTACTCATTGAAAAATAACTTGACTTGACAGTCAGAACTGATGAGTGTGAAACAGGACTGATTGATGCTGATTTATTGCATCAGCCATTTTTGTGATGCCTGTTTTTATGTTGTTTGCGCATCAGCTGTTTCACTGTTGCATTCTACATCACAATACATTTGCAGTGATGCTAACTATTGCTTTTCTGAACATACTGCGCATCACATGCAGCGCAGTAATGCATTGCCGAAAACGTCCAAATTGAGACTCTAAAAAAAAACTGCGCTTGAAGGTACGAACTTATTTTCATGTTAAGCTCGGACTTCAGCCTTTGAGCTTCTTACCACAAAAATATAATTGGAGTCTAGTCTAAATGCTATTATTATTTTAAATTCTCATCTTTAATTAAACAATCAACATGTTTCATTTTTTATTGGCGCACTCCATGGCATTTAAAAATCTCACTTCACCATTACTGGTGTTAGTTAAGTTTTAAGGAGAGTATGTGCGCCATTCAAACACATAAAAAGTTATTTACGTAATTAGCATAAATTTGCAGTTTTGTTACAAAATTTTACAAAATAAAACTTTTTTTCTTATTATTGATGATGCTATTACTGCTATTACTACATACAACACAATACAACATTGTCTATACATATCTACTATTTTTACAGCTTAAGTATTAAACACATTCGAGACAGCAGACTACACGAATACACGAGTGCAAATAACGCTGGGTACTTTTGCCGCTCTGTAGCCAGCTATTTAATTATTTTGAAAACGACAGCTACATAGTCAGCAGCTGATTCCCAAATCTGAAGTTTTAATAAAAAATAAACTTGTTCTTCGAAGTTTTTAAATAACGTAATCGCTGAAGAGAATTTTGTTGATTTTATAGAAGCTATTACTAAAATACATCAAAAAAAGTAAATAAAAACTTTAAAAATAATAAATCTTAAACAATAAAACACTTACCAACTTTAATCAAACAAAACAATAAAAATATAAACAGCTGTTGTAGCAATTCATTTATATTTCAGTGGTGCCACTTACTGTATTTTTTTAAGGTAGCGTTTTTTATGGAACAGGTTCCTTAAAAATTAAAAAAAAAAAATCCCATTAAATAAGTCCCGGTTCACACAATACAACTTTTGCTGCTCAACTTTTGAGTTTGTTGGTGATAGGGGAAAAAAGAGTGGTCCCCTCTCTCTCGTTTTTTTCCCCTCTCACCCAAAAACTCAAAAGTTGAGCAGCAATAGTTGCATTGTGTGATTGTGTGATCCGGGACTAAAGCCTTAAAGACTAAAGAAAACTGTTAAATTTTCGTTTTGTCGGTCACGCTTATAATATAATAGAAATATATTTAGTTCGTTTATTTGACCTTTTCTAATATTTAATAGTTTCTTCTTTTTTCAAGCAATAAGGTCAATTGCATTTTATATACAAATATTTTATTTTATTTATATATATTAATTTCCGATAATAAATATTTCTAAGCACTAATTTGCTGCATATATTTTGTTATATGGTCAACACTGTTTATGTTTTGTCGCCAACAAAAATAGAAATTAGTTTAATTTGAAAGCGACGAAAAAATCAGCATGGACAACAACTTGCAGTCGTGTTGCCTGCTGTCTCGAATGTGTTTAATGCTTTACTTTTCTCTGCCATTGTTGTTGATATGTCATAATGATGTTTGTATACGCTCCTTATTGCGCCTGGCCATAAATAATATTGTTAATGATCATTATCATTACTATTACTATTATAATACAGTAATGATAAAGAGAAATTTTGATTATATTTTAACAATATTTCATTTTCCTTTATTGTTGTTAATGCAATTTTCTCTATATTGTTGTACAATACATACATTACACACATACAAACTTTCATTGCGAGTTGTTTAGTGTGTTTATGTAAATTTATTATATTGTCTTTTACATGGTATTGTATTTACATACGTATGAACATATGTCATTAGGGTGGCTCTGTTGTTTGGGGAGTATAAAATGTAAGTACATATTGCAAAGATAATTAAGTCTTGTTTCACACGCTTCAGTTTTAGCTGACCAGTTTTTCTTCAATTCTCCTTTGAGCTTGCCATTTCATTCACACACGTCAATTCAATTTTCGTACTTTTAAATGGAAATCAACATGCATGAAATCAAAAGGAAATAAGAAAATTGACTAGTATTGTCCAGTTTGTACACCTTTTATTCTCTTTTCCCTTCTCATCCAAAAATATTTGCCTTGACGAGTCAGAATTGAAGAGTGTGAAAGCGGACTAAGGCAAAAATGTTATTGAAAGCCACCAGAAACATAAAAAGAAATTACTACGTTCACAAAATACAACAAGTAAGCACCGCAAAACATGTATTTCTGGTGTACTTTTTTGTGTGGCACTTGAATAAGAAATATTTTAAAACTAAGCAAACTGTAATTTATTTTTAAATTTTAGGTTATATAGATTATTTAGCATTCAATTAGTACTGAGTACTGCCACCATTTTCAGAAATAACCTGAAAATACGATTTGGCATCGAATTGTATAATGACTCTAAGTAAATTAGCAACAATAATTGCTTCTGTTATTGCATCCTTTAAGGATTTTTATCATCTCACACTGTTTTCCTCCTTCATAAACTTTTCTTGCAAACCAACCCTAGACATTTACCATTGGATTCAGGTCTGGTGAATATCGGGGCCAATCCAAAAGTTGAACACCTTGTTGATTAATCCATTGTTTTACTGTTCTAGCATTATAAATCGGAGCGTTGTGGTGTTAATGCGTCAAGGTATGGGTCCTAATAAATCATAAAATTTTGAAAATGCTTCCTTGAAAGAACTTCAAACCATAGCCTTCCTGATTAATCTAGAAAGAATTCCTTCACATTAAAAAGTACCACAATAAATACATGTCTTTAAATAAATGCATAATTCTAAAATAACAATATATGTATATATTTTATTTCTTCAGGAAACTAAAGCCAACATTTTGAAATTTGGTTGTGCGACAAATTATTTTTTTCTGAATTTTAGTTTAGCAGATATACTTAATTAAAGTATTTAAAGATACTTTATTAAAAAATGAAACTTTATCATTAAAAGACACGTTATTTTTAAAAAGTACTTTGGAATTTAAAGTTCTAAACACGTCACAGTAAAAAGTACCTTTTTATTATACAGTTGTTTGTCATTGAGAGGAACTTTATTATCAGACTTTATCATCAAAAGGTATTTTATATTTTAAAAGCACTTTCTCCTCAATACGTACTTTATTATTAAAATGTACTTTGCATTAAAAGTAATTTATTATCAAACTGAACTTTATAATTTAAAAATACTCAATCATTATAACGTACTTTATCTTCTAGAACTACTATATCAATCAAACGTACTTTATCACCCAAAGGTATTTCATCATTCAAAAGTACTAAAAGAACTATACCATTTAAAGGTACTTTATCATTAAAAGATAATTTATTATTAAAAAGTATTTCATCATACAAAGGTACTTGTTTATATAAAGGCAGTTTATCATCTAGAAGTACGTTATCATCCAGTGTTGCTTTAAACATAAATACAAACATACTTTGTCACCCAAAGGTTTTTCATTATCTAAATTTACTTTATCATCTAAAGGCACTTTTTCATATAAAGACACTTTATCGTGTAGACGTACTTTATCATCTCGAAGTACGGTATCGTCCAAAGGTACTTTATCATCTAAAGGTACTTTAACATCCAAAGATATTTTTCATCTAACAGTATTATATCATCTAACGGTATTTTGTCATTAAAAGGTACTTTATCATCTAAAAGTACTATAACATCTAAATGTGCTTTATCATTCAAAGGTACTTTGCCATTATAAAGTACTTTATTATCCAGAGATACTTTATCATTTAAAAGTGCTTTATCATCCAGAGATACTTTATCATCTAAAGGCACTTTATCATTTAAAGTATCAAGAAGTACGTTGTCATCCAAAGGTACTTTGTCGTCCAAAGCTACTTTATTATCTAGAACTCCCTGGGGTACTTTGTTATCTAAAGGTACTTTATTATCTAAAAGTACTTTATCATGCAGAGATACTTTATCATCTAAAAGTAGTATATCCTCTAAAGGTACTTTATCATATAAAGGCACTTTATCATCTAAAGTATCAAGAAGTACGTTGTCATCCAAAGGTACTTTGTCGTCCAAAGCTACTTTATTATCTAGAACTACTATATCATCCAAGCGTACTTTATCACTCAAAGGTATTTCATCTTCCTGGGGTACTTTATCATCTTAAGGCTCTTTATAATCTAAAGGTACTTTATCTCCTAAAGGTACTTTATTAGCTAGAACTACTTTATCACCCTAAAATACTTTATCATCTAAAAGTATTTCATCATATAAATCTACTTCATCATTAAAAGGTACTTTGCCATTAAAAAGTAATTTATCATCCAAAAATAGTTTATCATCCAAAGCTATACTTTATCGTTAAAAGTACGTAAAGTATTTTAGGAGCAAAAGGTATTTTCTGCTGCTTCTTTATATAAAAGAGTGAGATTGTGTTGGGTTGGGTTGGACATGGTTATGATTTGGACCATGATACTAGAGAAAGAGGGGTCAAACCACATATATGTCACTTCTACAGGCAGATTTATGAAATATTCCGTCACTGTGCAGACCAATACTGGGGCAGTAGGTCGGATTGCATAGTGTCCAGGGCCTTATGGCCAAAACTAAATGCAAACGCGACCGAAACGCTGATGGAATTGGACAGGTATAGTCTCAGGATTCTGGTAGGAGTGATAACCAGTCATTGTTTGATTGGGGCCTTCAGAGGCAAATGGGATAATAACACACAGGACTTCTGTAGGATGTGTGGGGATGCAGAGGAGCCAGAGACAATAGACCACATCATGCGCAACTGTCCTGGGTTGCAGGTTCATAGACTTAAGTGGCTAGGAAATAGATTCCTGGACGAACTCAGTAATGTTGCTGGCTGCCAACCGAGTAACATTCTGGGTTTCATTAGGGAAATAGGGTGGCTATTTAAGGGACATTCTACGGTGACTCCAAATCCGTAAGGGGATATTTTTTTCTTTCCTTCTTTCTTTCTGCGCTTATCAGGCGGTTTTGGTTCTTCTTTCATTATAAAACTATCTTTCTACTCTTTTTCAACTGAAGGAAATCACAATGGACCACAGGGTCTCCGAGTGGAAGTGCACATGGTGTACAACCCTTCCTATCCTATCCTATCCTTATATAAAAGAATACCCACAAAAACATTGTTTGGCACTCATTAGACGATCCTAATTTTCCCCAACTTTGGCCAATTGAACAATATTGCGCAATTGTTAAAGGAAAATTAAAGGGGAGTTTGCGAGAAATGTGAAAAAATTTTAAAAACCTTTAAAAGGGATATTTTAACCATGTGCTACAGCGCCATCCTAATGTACATTTTTAGGTATGTTTCCATGTAAATCGTATTGTTGTGAGACAAATATTAAATTATAACAATTTATAAACTACCATTCAAGTTTATTTTGTGTAATAATTTTACAATTGTTTGAAATTATTAGTACATACATACATGTATTTGTATTTTCTATTTTGTAATTTTACTTATTTATTGTAGTTATTCTTGTACAGACATATTTCAAGTATTGTTTTAATAGTCTCATATCAATCATTTATAGCTGTTTAGTTAGTTTAGACAAGAAAACTCCATTTTTGATAAGATAAAGAGAACAAAATTATTTGCATCTGTTGGGGGCATAGTCACAAACTTTCAATTAATATAAGAATTTAATTATTAAATTTGCCTTACAAATAATAGGCATAAGTTCAACGTTCGTGTAAGAAAATAGATTAATCGATTATTTATTGTAATATACAGGACTATGAATGATAGGAGTAATAATAGTTTTTAAAAATAATCATTCACAAACATTCTTACCCTTCCAAAGATGCCATCATTTCAAAAAAATATACAGCACTTACCTAAAAAGACACAAATCAAATATTTATTAATACAAAAGTTAAATAAATAACAATGATTAGAATATAAAAAAGAAAACTTTTTTCCCATAAATAAATCTATTTCTGTGGTAACTTTTTATATCTTTTTACAAAAAGAAAAAAAAAACACATTTTTTAAGCCAAACAAGTAAATTTGTGCGCATCCATTTAATCAATGTTTTATGAAAACCTTGCCAAAAATATAATTTATATTTAAAAAAAACACAATTCTTTTAGAAAATCCATTTATTTCTTTGTTAAAGGTTTTATATCTGTATATATAAATAAATACACAGAAATATTTATAAATTCTTTAAACAAAAAAAAAAAAAAAAAAAAACAAAAAAAAAAAAAAACACAATACAAACAGTCTTGCTTTTAGGACATTTTTCTTAAGCAGAAAAAAAAACAACAGAGAAAAGCAAATGTGACACAGGAACAAACAAATAAATGAAAATAAAACTTTATGGTTTTTTTAACCCTGGGGTTTCAAATATAAATAAACAGCAAAGACAGCAAGAAACAGACATTTGTATATAATTGTGCCCGGTATTGCCCGGGATATTATTGATATTTCTTTCCTGGCCGCTGATCCAACAACATATTGGGAATCTGTATTTCTACAAATAGCTCATAAACGCAGCATATTTGGTGTGTAAAGAAGTGGCACTTCCTTCTGTAGGAGAAAGAAAACATTACTTCCATTCAGCTCTTTCCAAATGTAAATTTAAGCTTGCTAATCGTGGTGCATACGAGGGCGGTTAGGAAACTTCTTAGCCTAGAACAGAAAGCACGGTATAAACAGAAAAAAAGTTAAGTGTTTTGGGAACTTCCATCTGTGTTATGAACACATAATAAATTTCTTTTCGATCTGCCAACTCCTTCATATAGTAACAGGTGTTCAAAAAAAAACCATCCCCGATATTTGTACCCAACACCACAATAGTGGGGAGGGTATATTGGATTTGAGCTGATGTTTGTAACGCCCAGAAATATTGGTCCAACACCCACCTTAAAGTATAAAGATCGGCTCAGAATCACTTTCTGAGTCGATTTAACGATGTCCGTCCGTCCGTCCGTCTGGCTGGCTGGCTGTCCATGTAAAGTTTGTGCGCAGAGTACAGGTCGCAATTTTGCAGATATTTCGATAGACTTTGGTACGTGGTATTTTATCTGCCCAAGGATGGATGGGATTGAAACTACTGGAAATCGGTCCATTATTTCACCTGGCCCCCATACAAATGTCCTCCCGAAATTGAGGTTTACCGGTCATAAATCTTTGAATTATGCAAGTATGCAAACAATTTTCGCAACAAATAAGTAATAAATGAAGGTAAATCACATCTACAAATTTCGTGAAGATCGGTCCATAATTAGTCGTAGCTCCCACTTCCGAAAATCACTTAAAAGAGCATAACGCTCTTAAAAATGTTTATATCCAAATAATATTGAACACAAATATGCTTTGTACATATACATATAATATCGTAGAATTGCATGACGATCTGTCCATAATTTGTCGTAGCTCCCATATAAAGCCCACTTCCGAAAATCACTTTAAAGAGCATAACTCACTCAAAAATGTTGGTATCCAAATAATATTTAACAAAAATATATCTCATATGTATACAAACAATACGGTACAATTTTATTGTGATCGGTCCATTATTAGTCGTAGCTCCCATATAAAGCCCACTTCCGAAAATCACTTTAAAGAGCATAACTCGCTCAAAAATATTGGTATCCAAATAATATTGAACACAAATATGCTTTGTACATATACATATAATATGGTAGAACTGCATTACGATCTGTCCATAATTAGTCGTAGCTCCCATATAAGTCCCACTTCCGAAAATCACTTTAAGGACCATATATATCTTAAAAATTTTGTTATCCGGATAAAATTTAACAAAAATGAGTTTCTTAGGATGACACCTAATTTTATAATATATCTCCCATATAAGTCACTCTTCGTAATTCACTTTAACCTCCATAAATCTATTAAATGTATTTAAATCGAGATAAAGTTTAACATACACAATATTTATATTCACGGAAGTCATGGCACTAAATTTTTGGATGATCAGTCAATAATAGGTAATATCTCCCATATAGCGCCCATATCTGAAAAACTATTTTATTAATATACTGGGTGTAGGGTATAATATAGTCGGGCTTGACCGACTATACTTTCTTAATTGTTTTAAATTGGAAAAATTTTAAATTCGTGGTGTCATTAAATATTTAAATAAAAAAGGTTTATCGGGACAAGAAATTCATAATGATATGGTTAATGTGTTACGTGAAAGTGCTCCTTCATATGCAACAGTAAAAAATTGGCTTGCTACGTATAAACGTGGTCGTACAAACAGTGAGGATGAACCACGTAGTGGACGTCCTAAAACAGCAACAACCGAAGTAGTAGCCAAAGTGGCATGATATGGTATTAAATGATCAAAAAAGGAAAAGTCCGTGAAATTGCTAATATCAAATTATCGAGTCCATTTAATTTTGCATGAAGAACTACAGATGAAAAAGCTCTCTGCAAGATGTGTGCCGCATTTGTTAACAGTCGACCAAAAACGCATAGAATAAAAATTTCTCAAGCTTTTTTGGATTGTGTTAATAAAAATAAAATGTATTTTTTGCGTCATTTCATAACTGTTGATGAGGCATGGATTCACCGCTATACTCCAGAGATAAAAGAACAATCCAAGCAATGGACTGAAGCTAGAGGGAGTGCCTCAAAGAAGGCAAAAAACAATTCAAACGGCTGGTAAGGTTATGGCAACGGTTTTTTGGGACTTCAAAAGTATTTTATTGATTGACTATCTGCAAAAGGGTTAAACAATAAATTCAGAGTACTATTGCAACATTTTGGATCAATTAAATGTAAAAATTCGACAAAAACGTCCCGGCTTACAACACAAAAATATAATTTTTCATCAAGAAAAATAATTTTGCACAAGAGTTTTTTAAGCAATGACTAAAATCAACGAATTTTGACCATCCATCTTATTCTCCTAATTTAGCAGCCAGTGACTTTTACCTGTTCCCAAATCTAAAAAAAAAAATCCTAGCTGGAAAGCGTTTTACCTCAAATGAAGATATAATTACAGTTGTAAACCACTATTTTGAAGGCCTTGAGGAAAACCATTTTAATCAAGATATAGAATTGCTAGATAAGCATTGGACTAAGTGTATTAACGTTTCAGAAGATTATATTGAAAAATAAAAATGTTTCTCAAAAACTAACTATTCTCTTTCTGTTTTAGGCTAAGATGTTTTCGAACCGCCCTCGTATTGTTTTCACGTATTAAAAATTGCGTGCTAATAAAAAGTTCTTTCTTCATCATTAAAGGAACAGATGCCCCGATTAAGTAGTTTTGTATGCAAGACTTTTGTTTATATAAATCAATATGGGTAACATCAAAAAACATTAGAGTGGTTAAAGATCGGAATTCCAGTACAAACGAATCTCTGTTAAGAAATAATAAAAAATATCATTTATGGAAACTGTATTTAAATATTTTGCCAGAATCATTGTCGATGAATTTAGAGTATTTTTCATACGTTTTTTTTTGCAGATCAAGAGTGACTTTTGTCATACTGTCGTTTTATTTTTAATCAGTATTTTGCTATGTTGTGTTACTAGGTTATTCCACGTCGTTGTAAACAATTCCGCAGTCGACCTATACCTTCAATTAAGAAGCTGGGACGCTTAAATCTTGTATTACAATAATTTATAGGTTATAAATCCTAAACTAACGCATGTTACCAATGCACAACTTCGTAAAAGCGTAACGCGGTACATCTAGAAGGCGCCAAACCTTAACCAATGCAAGAGTGAGCCGCAAATCTCTCGAAGGCACTATTGCCCTTAAGCGATAATGACAATGATGCGCAAGTTGTTTCTGCACCCAGAGCTGAATAACGACTGAAAATCAATTTGTGTTCTGCAATGTGTTCTTGCGCACTTCTAGCAACATATGGTTTGAATCATCGATTTATCGACAAAATTCTTTTAGTTAAGTCTCCAGCCTTCAACGACTTTCAAGACTTGGAAATCTACATATATTATTCATATAATCTCAAAATAATTTCGTCAATAATAAAGTTGTCTACATTCCATTAGTTTAAAATTACAAAAAAAGATTTCACTTATTATCCGCGATTATCACCTAACTTTCGTTTGATGAGTGAATCTAAAAAGCCAAAAAAATAATCTTTATCAGTTTAGAACAAAGTATACAAAAAGTACCAACTATGCAATTTTTCCTTTTTTTGCCCTCTAATTTAGATTTACCAAATATATTTCATTATAAGAAATTTCGTTGTCGTTAAAACAGCAGCTGCCAAAGGTACCAAAAAAGTACAAAAACACAAATCTTTACCCTTTTTTACTCCTTTAAGCTGTGTTCACATTATGTGTATTTGTCATGTGGAATGTCACTTCTCTACCCATATGTGATTTCATGTGTATGTCAAAATTTGAAGTTTACATACGGTTTATTAATTACATGTTCATATATTGGTTATGTCACATACATATGTACTTACTTTTGTTAACTCCTTGTCAAGTTTTCCCTCCATTTTCAATAATAAATTTGTGTAGTTTTTTTTTGTATTTTTGTTTTGCTATTAGGTATAAATTATATTTATTACAATTTCAATAAATTTTTGCCACCACAAAATTTTGGTTATAAAAAACAGCTGATGTCAGATGGTTTGTCACTTGAAAATAGAACTCGTTCTAAATACAAAAATGTCATATGTATTGCACATAGAGAAATAACACATGATATTGTTTGAAGGTGTTCAGACTAAATGTACAAATTTGACATGCGAAAAAGTGACAGTCCACATGACAAATACACATAATGTGAACACAGCTTTAGTTTAAATTTCCCAAATGTATGTTTTTGATAAGTTTTTTTTTTGGCCTTTTAATGTATGGATATTTAAAGTTTCGGTTCTTTAGATCACTTATCAAGATTAAACGCAAAATATCACTTCCAAATCCAAGTTTCGAAAAAAAGTACTTTTCTAATAAAAATAATTGTGGCTATAGAAAGCTAAAATAAAAATGCATTTGCTTCATAACACAGTAATCCTTATTTAAGAACAAAATATTAAAATTTTACCGGTTTTCCCCTTTTTTATCCCTTACTGGTCCAAGTCTTGAAAAAAATTTTAAAAGTAGCATTAGGATTTTAAGGTATGCAGCTAGATTTCAATAAAATCTGTTTAGCCTTTTGGGATTGGTTGTTTAAGAAACAAAGGTATCAATTTTACCGGTTTATCTCTTCCTAGTCCACATCTTGAAAAAATACAGCCTTTTGACGTTTTCAAGCATGAATTTCTTAATTTCAATAAAATCGCTTCAGCAGTTTAGGCGTGATTGCGGAACAAACAAACAAACTTACAAAGACATTTATAATATATATATGGAACACAAGGGACATATTTTTTTTTAAGATTAAAAAGAAATCAAGTTTCTCTATAGTCAAAAGCAAAGGGTTACTAGAGAAAAGAAATGAATTTACTACAAAACAGTTTGATACATTAGGATATAAGTACATATTTAAAAGTTCCGGATTTAATTAAATTTTAAGGAATTAAGAATTAAAGAAGAATTAAAAGTAATGTAACAGACTTTGCTGAATCTTATATAACTTCAATTTGGAACCTCGATCTATAGAAAAGTCACAAATATCGTGCTGAATTTCTAAAGAAACTTACAAATTAATACTCTACTGCAATTGTTGTTGACTTTGTTGTCAGTAGGTACTGTACTATCGAGAGCTATTGTAACATCGAAAGGTAGTTTGTCATCAAAAGGTAGTTTATCATAAAAATATACTTTATCATCAAAAGGTACTTTACTGTCAAAACGTACTTTATCGCCAAAATGTATCTCATCATTCAAAATGCACTTTCTTCATGCTAAAATTATTTTAACAGATACTTTATCACCAAAAGGTACTTTATCGTCGAAAAGGTTATTTGGGTGCACGTTAGACTAGAACTAGCAGTCTGAGAGATGTTGGTTTGATTAGATACTTCTGCAGATATGTCAAAAGGTTTCATAATTTTTGTTTGTTAAAAAGAAAAAAACTTTATCATCAAAGCTTACTTTATTATCCAAATGTATTTAACTATTGAAATGTACTACTATCATGTACTACATCAATAGGTACTTTTTCATGAAAAGGTACTTTATCAACAAAATATACTTTATAAACAAAATATACTTTATCAAAAGAAGGTACTTTATCAAAAGAAGGTACTTTATCATCGAAAGATACTTTATTATTCAAATGCTTATCATCAAAAGGTACTTTTTCATGAAAAGGTACTTTATCAGCAAAATATACTTTATCAAAAGAAGGTACTTTATCATCAAAAGATACCTTATTATTCAAAAGCTTATCATCAAAAGGTACTTTTTCATGAAAAGGTACTTTATCAACAAAATATACTTTATCAAAAGAAGGTACTTTATCAAAAGAAGGTACTTTATCAAAAGAGGGTACTTTATCAACAAAAGGTAGTTGGCAATCAAAAGGTACTTTATCCTCAAAAGGTACTTTATTATTCAAAAGCTTATCATCAATAGGTACTTTTTCATGAAAAGCTACTTTATCAACAAAATACTTTATCAAAAGAAGGTACTTTATCAAAAGAAGGTACTTTATCAAAAGAAGGTACTTTATCAAAAGAAGGTACTTTATCAAAAGAAGGTACTTTATCAAAAGAAGGTACTTTATCAACAAAAGGTAGTTGGCAATCAAAAGGTAGTTGGCAATCAAAAGGTACTTTATTATTCAAAAGCTTATCATCAGTAGGTAGTTTTTCATGAGAAGGTACTTTATCAATAAAATATACTTTATCAAAAGAAGGTACTTTATCAAGAGAAGGTACTTTATCAACAAAAGGTAGTTGACAATCAAAAGGTACTTTATCATCAAAAGCTACTTTATTATTCAAAAGCTTATCATCAATAGGTACTTTTTCAACAAAATATGCTTTATCAAAAGAAGTTACTTTATCAAAAGAAGGTACTTTATCAAAAGAAGGTACTTTATCAAAAGAAGGTACTTTATCAAAAGAAGGTACTTTATCAAAATTAGGTAATTTATCAAAAGAAGGTACTTTATCAACAAAAGGTAGTTGGCAATCAAAAGGTACTTTATCATCAAAAGGTACTTGAACAACTAAGTACTTTCCTACACAAGTTACTTGACCATCACAGGATACTTTATTATATAAGCTGCTTTTGCAAAAGCTAATATTGTTATTGGATAACAATCTTGCCCAGATGTGATGGTTTTAGTGTCGGCTGTGATTTTACCTCGCTGGTGATTCTTCAAAGGTAACAATACAAAAGTCTTCATGTCCAAACGTTATCCTGCCCCGCCCTAATCCTTTTCCACTTGTAAGTTAAAAACAGTAGTAGTGCTCGAATCTGAATGACTAGTGGTTAACCCCTAATAGTACCAGTGGTCAGGGCACGGGCTTGTTGTACTATATTGTCTAACCCATATACACTATCATTGTAAGCATCACATATTCCCTTCAGCGCCTACTCGTGGAACAACATATAGAAAAACAAACAAAAAAAAAACTACTCTTTTCCATTCTGGAAACGGTAATCAGTCTCTCAAGTAGTGATGGTAACTTTTATAGCTACTTTTACATGAAGACACAGCTAATTCTTAGCAATTGGTTGTCAAGTCTTGAGGTACAGTCACACTTGGCAAATATTTGCCGAAAAAGACGTAACCACTAAGTAAAATATATTTGAACTCGTTTATTTATTTAAAAAAAAAACTTCGTTTATTTAGGAAAAGACACAACAAGTATTTAGTTTTATTTTATTTGAAGCTTTTTGATCTTGAAAAACTCTTGTAAGAGTAAACAACCGTCAAACAAATTTGTTCTAAAACAAGTGGTTACGCTTTTTTGAGTAAATATTTGCTTTGTGTGACCATACCTTTAGGACCAGTTTCAAGTCAAGATATTCCAAAACACTATTTACAAGATAGAAGAAAAAGATCGTTTCAAATACCAGACTGTGGTAGACTAATACCTTAAGTAGGGGAATAGCGTACCCAAACAGCAGCTCAAGTGGACTTAAGTTCCGAGATAAACTGCTCTCAGAAGGAGGAGAACAAATTGCCTAAAAAGTTGGCCCTGTTTCAATGTGTTGTGGAAGACCAGCAGTTTGGTGAGCAAAAATATGCTATTATTACTCCTGAAGTGGGATGCCGTTAAACTCAAGTTGCCTGTTGATGCCAATAGCAATATTCCGACATTTCGTTTCAACTTTGGTGAAATTCATCAGGGCTAATAAAGTTTTCCTAGGCAAGTAAAAAGTTTTGAAAATAATCAAAATTACTATCTACAAAAAGGGACACAAGAAGTCCTTTACTGACAAAAGAGGACAAACTTCTCAAACTATGCACTAAACGCTTTAAATATTGTATAATGAACGATTAAACTTCAATCAAATCGGATTTTTCACAGGTTGTTATCATATCTTAATAAAGAATTTTAATAACTAAAACCAACCTCATAATTCTCTTAAACATTTTTTGTTACTTAAATGTGGCCTGAACTCAAATATACACAAATATTTACACAGTTGCTTTGATTGTTAAGACAGCACATTAAATTAGTTCTAAAAATATTATTTGTAAAAATGTAAAGTAATAGCTTGATGTTGAGTTCCTTTCCAAAAGTCTCAGCCTTCTTTTAAGTACTATATAGGCAACATTTTGAAATATCTAATGAAATAAACTGAAACTGAAATTAAAACATTCCAAGAAGTCTATTTGTATTTATAGCGAACGTAATTAGTGTGAGAAATTTCTTCTTAGAAAGCATCTGCAATTGTCATTATATCTGCTTATTCCAGCACGAAGACGAAGGAGACAGTTTCATAATGAAACTGAAATACATTGGAGTTTTTGCTATTGGATACATACAGTGGCTCAGAGTTTATTTTAGACAGTACATTTCTTTGTTTTCAAGACTCTATAAAAAGAAAACTAACAGGAACTTAAAAAAGAAATTGGTCATGTCACAGAAAAATCTAGAAAATCCTGATTGGTTTAAGCTGCTATCAAACTATCTTAGTTTATTTCTGTAGAGTACATAATTAGATTCCGTTCTCCTTAACTAAAATTGTATGGAAACAAAGGATATTGCTTTAGGAAACTAACTGCACCGACAACATCGCTGAAATTCCGTTTACCTTGATTTACTACCAGGTATATTTCTACAGGGTACATATGTACTTGTTTTGATAAAGGAGGCATATTAGTAATGTGGAAGAATGTTCTATAATGAAACAAAAGAAAAAAGAAAATTTTTACTAATTTCAGTTCCTCTCCAAGTCTTTGCTGGGATACAAAATAAATTTGCTGATGCTTCCATGGAGGAAGATCAGCAAATGTTTAGATATTTCAGTTTGAAGCCATTTCGAATGAACATTAAATTAAAAGATTCGATCCTGTTCCTATACTTCTTAAGGACTAAATAGAAAAAAAACTAAGAGTAAAAGCCTTAATAATCTTTCTTAACCCACTAAAGACGGCTCATAGACCGCTCGTAGGATATAGACGAAACTTTTAGAATTTTACCTGGAGGTCCATAGAATTTGATTGATGTAAAACAAAAATTTTATCTCCCCACATTCCTGAGATAGGACATGGGTATTTAAATACCCAACCGTCTTTAACGATATACTTTTTGAAATATTTTTTAACAATTTTGTTTTTCTTATCTCAGTATAAATAAAAAGCTATTTATTTGTTTACAAAATTATTAATTTTTTTAACCACTCGAAGTTCCAGTACACCCTACTGTGACATTTCAAATGTACAGGGTGGCTTCGCAGAGCGTTACAAATATTTAAAATTACGCCGTAAAAAGTAAATCCAAGTTTAAACTCTATCGCTTAGTAGTTTGTTTTTAAAAGGGGGATTTTTGTGTTTGCTTCATGGTTTGAATTGAACAACCCTATTTGGTCCACCAATATATTAAATATATGGGAGGTGTCGACCTTTTCGATAACGCCCTGAACAATTATCGCATTCGAGTTCGGGGCAAAAAGTAATATTGGCCATTTGTTACAAACGTTTTCGATGTGGCGATGCATGGAAAATGCATTGCCTTTGACACAAATATGAAAAAAAACCCCAAATGTCTCAATTCGATTTTATTGCTGAATTTTATTAGGTAAAATTCAGGTAAGCACAAATGGTAGTCAGAAACTCCTAGCACGTCGTCGCTTCCGGCAGTGCGGTGGCAAAACAGAGTATGGATGTTTGAAATGCCAGGCGAATTTGCAACCAGCACCATGATTCCTGGATTACATCTAAAATTGTAAAGTCTAAATAACCTATAATTTTCTTTAAATAAATTTAAAAAGCATACATAAATTGGCCATTTATTTACGCCAAAAAGAATTATTTCAATATAGAAAAAATAGTTAATTTTAGAAGTCGTTATGGACGGTTGGGTATTTAAATACCCATTTTCACTTTTTAGCGTGTGACGGCCAAGTGTGCCGCTTTTATTTATTTTATATTACAAATTCGGCACGTAATGCTATTTAGAATTTGCAGGCGTTTTTCATTTCTCGCATTATCCTTTTATTTTTTTGACAAACGCAATTTTTCCAATTCTCAAACTAAAGGTAAAAATTAAAAATGTTTTTTTTTTAATTTTTCAACATTTATAATTAATTAAAAAAGCATCTTGCAGTCATTATCTCTTATCAGAACAACGCAGGAATTTTTTACTACTTTAACTTTTTTTAGGTATTTAAATACCCAGTAGACTAAAATGGGTTAATCAAATTAACGCCATTGAGAAGAATTCCTATTAATTGAAATTATTTCCAGTTACTTTTCACATAAGATACATCTGCCAATTCTCCCAGAAAGGAAACCAACGCTCAAGAAGATTTATTCCCTGAAGATGATCAACAAAGTTGGTCGAAATATTGGAAACAAATAAAATATATCAAAAATTAAAAACGAACAAGAGTTTTTATATTTTTAATAAAAGAGACCTCAAGCCGAATTAATAAAATAACATGATTTTTGATTTATTAAAACATAAAATGCATTTGAACTTCAAACCCCCCAGACAGCAAGGCAAACTGCGATACCTGCTGTTAATAGACATAAACTGTCAAATATTAGCAGTGTCCTGGGGACTGGCTATGAGAAGCCAAACATGCATTTCAGGCACAAAACTCTTGCAAAAATCGTTGTACTTAAATTGCTAATAGCTTTGAAAATGTATATATCTGCAACTAAATAATTAAACCCTAGAAATTTGTATTTTTCCTTTCAGACATGTTCGCTATTGGGCAACCTTCTAGAATCTTTAAATATCCTAAGGTATTCGTTAATTAAAAAGGCCTTAACTTTATGTTCTGCTCATTTATTTACGCAAATAATTATAAATACACAATCATTCATTAACTGATAAGTATTCAACATTTTCATAAAAACAAATCTTACAGTAGCAAAACCTTTACTCATGCCGGCTAAAATATAATTTATAACCATCACAAAAATAATAAAAACCCACTTGAAAGACTTTGTTAAACAATCCAAATAGAAAAATAAAATAATTTTAATGCTAAAAGTTGCAGACCAAAAATTATGTAGCAAAAAAAAAAACAATAAAAACAAAAACAAAACCCTTAAGTGAAGTGAAGTAAATGAGTATAATACTCGAGGGCATTATTTTTAATGGATGAGTTAAGGACAAAAACAAAATAAATAAAAAGAACTTTCTAACCTTTAAAGCAATCATCATAATACTCTATATGCACTGTTTCCAAAAAGCAACCTAATGAAACGTTATTTGTATATTTCATTACCGGTTTTATTTTGGCAATAACTCCTAGAATTATGCTTTGAAATTGCATTTTTTTTTATATGTATGTATTTAGATAAAGAACAAGGCAAACCAACAATATGTTGTAAAATGTCGTTAAAAATTTTAGTTACAAACATTGTTATTGCTGTGTAACAAAGTAGGGATAACAAAGCTGCATATAAGTCTGTGTGTTTTTGTTTGTATTAACATCTTTATAGTCTTTTATGTTAAAAATTCTAGTTGGGTATGTATTAAAATTTAACTTATTTCCTGTTTCCTGTCGAGTCATGCAGAAACATGCTATACCATCACCATCATCATGTCACATTTAACCCTTTCATTGCGCTGCTCTAAATTCCCTAAAGTTAGACAATGCTTATGATCCTGAAAGTATGCAAGCCAATTTATTGATATGAATATTAAAAGTATAAAGTTGCCAAAAAACATTTCATTTTATTTGTAACCTTATTAAAGGCAGTAAAGAAATTTCACTTTAAAAGTTTATTTCTGATGATAAACAAAGTACTTTGGTTAGACAATGTTAAAACTAGAAAGTGCAGCATTTAAATCATATATTAAAGGAAGAAAACCCATATAAAGTGTTGTAAAAGGGTAAAAAATTCTCTATTTCTTAATAGTAACCCATCTATTTACAAAGTCTGACTCGACTGCCTGAATTGATATCAATATCAATTCCAAGACAATTAGAGAAAACACGTGATAATCTCTCAAATACTGTAAACTCAACTTGTGGCTTTAACCTCAAAGAAGAATATACTTTAATGACCTCAAATGCATCGAGAATATGCCGGATATTCATATAAGTTTGAGTTATTTCCAAGTTTATTTCGATAAGGAATTGCCTTGCGAACATTGAGCAATAAGTTTTTAAGTAGCTTCTATTTGAAACAACTAAAAAACTATCAAATATTAATTAATACTATTAATGTTCCCTAATGAATCTAAATACATTGAGGATATTAAGGAAATTCCCTTAACTACTCTAAATGATTTCTATAGGATATATACTGTGAAAGTCAACACCACAGATTATTAAAAGAAAATCTTAATTATATTAATATAAATAATATTCACCCCTATCGTGAATAAAAATTCCACATGAAATTTTTTCCCTTTTCACATTTTCCTATTAAAATTCAATGTTAAAGAAATAAAAGGGAACAAATTTTATGTGGAATTTTTATTCACGATAGTGGTGATTATATTAAAAAATTATATTGTCGCAAATTCCTTCCAGAAATATCATATTTTTCAAATCTACTATTAATTTGATGCCAGCAATTATTTTTTTTTTTGTATCTTTTTTATTTCTAAAATTATTGCAGATACATTTTTGATATTAATTTTTGATGCAGATAAATTTTCATTAAATTATTTTTACTGAAGGTAGGAATTGTTTTACAACTTGAAAAAATTTTCTTGGCTGGGATTCGAACCTGGGTTGTTGAATTTACGTATGTTTCGAGAAATCCCACTTTCGCTCATCAGAATTCTTTGCGTTCTAACCCTCTGCACCACTTGCGGTGCCTGCTAGCCAACAGACAAACATCAATCTTTTAACCAGTGTTACCTGGTGGTTCGAAATTTGCTGTAATTATAATTTTTATTTATTAATTTCTATTTTACATGTTGTCTCCTTTTCTTCAGTTTTTTCGTATTCCTGTCAAGACTTCGTCTCGAAAACCTGAATACATTTGTTTTTATTATGTTTGTTGTCCACTTTCATCGACATTTTATGTGTACTACTTTAAGTACCATTGCAAACATTAGCTTGTGCCCTATAATTCAGACAGTTTTTTGTATTATAGTTCAAGTAGTTTGACTGTTAAGTGCTTAATAGTGGTCTGTTGACTGTAACATTATCAAAGTTAAAAATTGTGGTTTTTGTCTGTGCTAGTTAAATTTACAATTTACAATAGGAAGACAACCATCAGTTGAGAGTGGGCAAATCATAATAATCTTACATAGCAAAAGTAAATCCTTGCATTAAATAAGTAAAATCATTGCAAGGCATCACTGTGTAAGTAAGCAAAACGCAATACACAATATGCTTGGTGCAAAACGTCTTATAAAAACTAAAGTAAAAGCTATATAGGTAGTAAGAGAAGTTAAAGCAAAGCCAACAGCTAGTGCAGAAAAAATGTTACAAAAACCTGTAAGCGTGAGTACGATTAAAAGATATTTGCATCAAAATGGCCTACATGGTAAAGTACCACGTTAGAAATCCTTAATATCAATGAGCAAACAAACGTTTGAATTTCGCAAACAAAATATAAAACCTCAGAGTTGTTGGTGTGTGAAGTCAAACAACCCCCTCCACACAAAATATGAACCAAGGAAAAAGTAATGAATATGTTACCAAGACGTTAAATGTAATGGTCTTTGCGGCATCCAGACAAGTCTCAAATATTATTCAGGAAACAAAATGTTCCGTATTGAAAGCTAAAACACCCTGAGAAGATTAAGGAAATCCAACATGTTCTATAGGATAAATAATTAATTTGTGTATATAATTGATCCTGTATCTCTAGTTCTAGCCTTTTTAGAAATGCCTTAAAAGGGAAATATTAGATAAATGTTTCCTTAAGCTAATTTACTATATCTAGTACATCCAGGAAATCCCGATTAGTTGGAGTTTCCAAGTTTCTATAGCAATAGTTTTAAGTTATTCTTAGGAAGCATTTGCTAATTATCATATCTGATAGCTTTTATTCCAAAACCATAAGATTCTAGCCATGTCCTCCATGTCTGTTGAAATTATGCCCAATCATTCTTTATTTAACCGAAATGTTTAGTATTGAAAATGGGCGTAATCGTATCCGAGTAAGTTTCAGACAACCTCGATATTTTTTTTTTACTATCTTGAAATATACCACTAATAATATTATAGAAGGTCATATCCTGGTAAAAGTGGTAGGAATCGGTGCACGATTTCTCATAGCCCCCATACAAATGTCTTTCCGGAATATGGCTTTATGGTACATAAATGTCTATAGAGAAGCCGAATCCATAAAAAAAATTATGCAAAAATAAGTTTCATGCAAAATGAAATCTGAAAACGATATTTTGTTTGCATCGGTTCATAAATTTGACATAGCTCCATAAAAATAATTATCACGTTGAAATCGGTCCATATCTGACCATAGCACCCAAATAACTCCACTTTTTAAAATCAGTTAAATGCTCATAAATAAATAAAAACACTATATCAGGTTGAAATTTAAAATAATAATAATATAAAATAAATTTGTTAATACAAATATAAAAATCGCCAAACTCAATTTAGTGATGGTTGGTCCATATTCGACTGTAGCCCCCATGTAAAGTCTATTTCGACAAACCACTTAAATGCGCGTAAATCTCTTTTAAAAAATCCCTATCATTTTGCAATTTAACACAAATAATTCATACACACTCGTATATAAATATTGTCATACTTAACTTTATGATGATCGGTCCATATTTGACTGTAGGCCCCATATAAAGTATATTTCGAAAAACCACTTAAATGCGCATAAATCTCTTTTAAAAAATCCCTATCATTTTGCAATTTAACACAAATAATTCAAACATACTCGTATATAAATATTGTCATACTTAATTTTATGTTAATCGGTCCATATTTGACTGCAGCCCCCATATATAAAGTCTACTGTCGAAAATCAGTTAAATGCTCATAAATCAGGTTGAAATTCAACACAAATATAAAATAAATTTGTTAATACAAATATAAAAATCGCCAAACTCAATTTGTTGATGGTCGGTCCATATTTGACTGTAGCCCCCATATATAAAGTCTACTTTCGAAAAACCACTTAAATAAGCATAATTCTCTTACATTTCATGACGACCGGTCCATAATAGATCATAGCTCCCTTATGAAGACTACTCCTGAAACTCACTAACCTATTAAACATCCATATCGAAGAGAAATTTTACACAGATTACTTTTAAATACGTAAAAATTGTGCTATTAGCTCTTGTGAAAGTTGGTCTATAGCTCCCCTATAAGCTGCACTTCCACAATTTTGACGTTTCAAAAATTCAAAATCAAATTCCTAGAGCCTATTGGTATCTAATTTATTGTGTGTCAAAGTATATCTTTACACGATGCAAAAGTATATCAAAGGCAGTTCTGAAAGAAAGAGATATATATAAAATATGATTATCTGCCGTCTCGTGACATCTTCGTATACTTTGTGGTATAACTGAAATATGCATAAAATTCTTGTACACATCGTAATGAAACGATATTCAACCAAAAAGAACGTAAAATAAATAGACATTACGGCACAATATTTTATGACGTTCGCTTCATAAAAGGTGATTCGGTGGTGGGTATACAAGAATATAAATTCTGACTTCTTGTTTTCACATAACAAGGATCATAGTCTTCTTCTGGATCCCGCTTTCTTGATTCTATCGTAATTCGAAATGTGTTGAAACTGAAATAGCTAATATAATAGTAGTTCCTCATTATATTAGCTACTTCAGTATTCTATTTTAGGAACTCCTGCTAATAATGGTTTAAGTCCAACTTAAAAGTATCTGAACAACAAACTTCAAATCTAAGAACGATAAACTCCAATAGTAAAACTCTATAGTACAATTACAGTTAATATTGTTACGAAATTGTATTTTAATTTAAATTTAACGGTCGGTATCAACATACAGCATGTTTATCAACATGCAACAGCTTTATCAACAGATGGCGTGTTTATCGACATACAAATTGTTTAGCATTTGTAGAAGTTTTAATTTATAAACATTATTGCGAACACCCTGTTATAAACATAGCTGAGCAGTATGTCAACATTAAGTTTTAACTGAATATTCTAGACACGAACATTCTAGACTTGCAGTCATGAACATTTTAGTATCTTAGTTTCGAAACTTCCAGAAATTATGATTTCTGTATAAATAGACTAACAGGGTCAATCAAGTGAATCAGTTTATTGTGAGTCATTGTTGTGTAAATATCCAAGTGTTCTAAAACTTTAAGTGTGTTTTTAAACCGTAATATAATTGTGTAAAAAGACAAAGTGTTTGTTCATTTTTAATTGCTTTTGTGTTTATTTAAACTAAATAAAGACTCCTTATATTTTCTTCCAACTAATTGACGCTTTTATGTTGCAATTAAAAGGAATCCGGGTTATTTAAAGGAAATATACCACCGTTTTTAAAATTTAAAAACGTAACAATATATTACACATAAATATACGAGGTCTGATCAAAAACTAACCGTTATTTTCAAATTTCGTAAGTTTTTTTCTGTTATGTTGGTACACATGTCTGTTATATCAGCCATTTTGGATTGTCAGTTTGATTTTGACAGATAAAAAGATTAATCGTGTTTTGGTGTGCTCTTCGATTTTTTACTATTCGAAAAAATGGTTGAAAGAAACTGTATTAAGTTTTGTGTAAAAAATGAACTTAAATGCGCAAGGACATTCAAAATGTTGACAGTGAGGTTAGGCGATTCTACTATGAGCCGAACACAAGTTCAATTTTGGATATAACCGGTTTAAGGAAAGCCGGGAAAATGTCAATGACAATGCTCGTCCTGGTCGTCCGAGCATGTCAGCAACCGATGAAAACATTGAAACAGTGAAGAAAATGATTTTGGATAATCGTCGAATCACTGTCAGAGAAATTGCTGATGATGTTGGCATATCGTTCGGCTCATGCCAAGCAATTTTTATGGATGTTTTAGGCATGAAACGTGCGGCAGCGCAGATTGTTCCAAAATTGCTAAATTTTGAGCAAAACCAACGTTGCAAGGACATCGCTCAGAAGCTGTTGAACATTGCCAACGACGATCCAGTTATTTTTTGATCAGTCCTCGTACGACGCTGAGTTTCTTTTTTAATACTGCTTTTTTTTTTTTTGTTTGTGTTAAGCAGTTTCCCTTGAACTACTTTCACTTGCAGAATTCTACCAGAAATTTCCCCATTACAATTCAAATAAATATTAAACTTTAATTTCGCCTTACAATAAACTTCCACGAATTGAGGCGGAAATTGTCATAAAAACAACTTTTCATTGCAGTCAAGTATGAAAAGGGAAATTCTCTTTTGTTGTGCTACTTTTTCTTTTTGCGAAAAAGCAAACTGAAAACTTCAAGTTAAACATGACCTTTGATTTTCAGAACGCTTATACTTAAGAAGACATACATATACAAATTCAGCTTGTAGACAATAAATATTTGTTTAATTTGGAAATACTGAGAATGTAAAAATACAAGCGAAAAATTAAAACGAACGAATGGAAAATTTTACTTGCAACAAGCAAATATTTGTTTAAAGTTAATTTTTATTTTTATATGATAATTTCTTTTTATTATTATTAAGACTATAAGACGGTTTTATGCAACACATAATGGAATTTAAGGTTATGAATTAATGACAGCACATTAACAACAATAAAAATAAAGCTGGAGAATAAGGCAGGAGTTTAAGCCATTACTAAGGACATGCACATTGACATACACACACAATTAGCGAAATAAAACGTTAATAATTTGTAAGCTTGTATAAAAGTAAGTGAATAGCCTTATTATAAACTAAGTTCTGTTAATACTCGAGGCCACACAATTAGCGAAATAAAACGTTAATAATTTGTAAGCTTGTATAAAAGTAAGTGAATAGCCTTATTATAAACTAAGTTCTGTTAATACTGGAGGCCATTTGCCACTGCAACGACTTGTACTAACAGCGTTTGGCCTCAATCTTCTTTAGGAATGAATGTGTATGTATGCACGGGTATATATTTCTCATTATAACTTCAGCATTTCATTAAGAAGTTAAGTATGTGTTTAATGAGGTAGATTTCTTGGTATTCTTTAGTTTTCTGTTTGGCAAAATCCGCACCAAAAAAGTCTCTTAAACAAGGGATTTTCTGCAACAATAAACTGTACAAAATTATTTGTGGGAGCTGTGTTAAGGTAAATGTGGTGTTAATTAAATTAAGGATATTAGGTTGAAAAATGGGCGTTGAAAAATGTGGCATAAATCTTTATTTTTAATCTTTATATCCAGCCTTCAGAACATGGAAAGTGAAGATATTGAGCAAATTGAAATGGTTTTATTAAGGTTTTAGATATTAAGGGAAATGAAATAAATGACAGGAATGGTACAACGTTTTTAATAAAAATTTTGGCAAGCATGAATGAATTTCATAGGAAGATAAAGTTATTCATCCCTATCGTGAATAAAAATTCCACATGAAATTTGTTCCCTTTTCACATTTTTCCTATTAAAATTCAATGTTAAAAAAATAAAAGGGAACAAATGTCAGGTGGAATTTTTATTCACGATGGGGGTGATTATTAAGCAAATACTTAAGGGATAAAGACCATGTCAGTGGTCGGCATAAAGACAACGTTGATCATGTTATTTAGTCTCTGTTGGTAATCACATCAACTTCGTTAAGATTCGCGTAGTTTACAATTAACTGCCAATCTAATTAGGCCCCTGGTATCTATGAGTGCCGACCATGTTGCCCACCATCTTAGTTAGTTGAAGCACTTAAGAAATAGTTTAATTGGAAGCCATGCAAAGCTAATTCAAATTCAACAAAGCAGCATATTGCTTAAACCGAAAACACATTGAGGATATTCACCCCTATATCGTGAGTAAAAATTTCACATGAAATTTATTCCCTTTACACATTTTTCCTATTAAAATTCAATGTTAAAAAAATAAAATGAGTTTGAGTTCTTCTCTAACTTGAATAGTCGTTTCTATAGGATACATAATATACAGTAGGAAGCAAAACTGTCCGGATGTTTTGCATTAAGGAAGTCTGATAATGAAAATAATACAAATATATGTATCTTTTTTCTTCAATTGAACCTTTTTCTAAATTATAAATCACAAAAAACTCACATAAATTGCTTCAAAAAAATAAAAAATTAAAAAAAAAAAAAACAAAAAATTCACTATTCACACACTTTTGCACAGAACAAGAAATAAGCATTATCCAGACACGGCTCTGTTAAAATGTAAAGGTATTTGATCCGTTGATTTTTTGTTTGTTGCGATCTAGTTATCAAGCAAGAAAAAAAAACGGCGTAATGTAGCTTGTAATAATAACCAAGGGGGCCGATCAAGACGTTTGCTACATAATAAGGACATCAAGACCCCGAAAAATGTAGAATTAAATAGAATTGGTTTAGTAGCCAGTGCGAAAAAGAAAAAGCCAGCACTTTCCGATAGCAATGTGAAAAAACGCCTTCATTTCTGTAAAACTTACAAAAATTGGACAGAAGATGACTGTCCAAGAAATTCTGAAGAGAAATACTTTTGAATCACATATTGTTTTAAGACAAAGTCAAATATTTTATCACTGTAATAAAAATCCGGGTTTTTGTTTTAAAGGGTCGAATTAACTGTTGCAGAAAATTAGGATCCTCCAGCGCTGCTTCCTTATTCAAAATCGTTAACAATTGTTTTTTGTACAATAACCCTGTATTGATCAATTGACTAATGGGTTTTTAAACAAAAACAAATGCCTATCTTTAAAACTACTGGGCCTATTGTAAAACTATGCACGATACACGCTTTCAAAAATTAAATGGGAACTTTGTTTATCAACAGCTGCATATCGATGGCTTAATATAAAAAAGGTGTAACTCAATTTTTTGTTATTTTACAAACGAGGGAAAAAACTTAATAAAATTCGTAAAATTTTAGATACAATTTTTATGAAGGCAGCGAAGATTGGCATTTTTCATTGATTTTGTTTTTTTAAATTGAGTTAGGCCTTTTTTATATTAAGCCATAGATATTGAAATAACATATAAGTTTTGTTATCAGTCGAGTAAATTTAAATGAATTAAATTTTATATTTCTTATAATATTTTATTTGACCTTTTTTATTAATCAGGGGTGTCATAGAAACCAATATTGTCAGAATTGGTTTTAAAACCGACAAGAAAAAATGCTTTGGTGTCATAGGCCACTGCTGCACGTTCAATAAATATCGTTATACCAGAAATATCTCGAGCATTTTTTCTTGCCGGTTTTAAAACCAATTCTGACAATATTGGTTTCTATGGCACCCCTGAATATTCCAATAATTGTTTCAGCTTAAGGTGTTTTTTTTAAATAAAATCTTAATTCTCAATATTTCGCTACTTCGTTGTGTAACATCTTCAGAATTTTTTTTTTTTAAATTATTAGAATATGAATTAAATTTTGTTCGAAATTCATATTAAAATATTAAAAGTTCAGTATGACTAACTATTAGGCATCTCTAAAAAAAAGTCCACATAATCTTCCACCATTAAGAACTTAATTGATAAATTTGAATTAACTGGCTCGATACATAATGATCCAATACCAAAGTATGTTAGACCGGTTCGTTAAAGTGAAATGTTAGCCACAATATTTAAGAATATCCGATTTCTTAACAATTCGAAATACTCAACTATTGAGGTTAACCACAACGACCCACTGGCAAATTTTACACAAGGACTTGACTTTAAAGCCTGGTGCAATAATTAAAGCCAGCAGACTTATCAGATTTGCAAAATTCATTCAAGAACAACAAATATTTGGCCAAAAGAAGCTTATTTAATACTGCTCATTTAGCCTCTGAAAATCCAGGAGGAATTGCATTGCATTGTGATTGGGATACTTTTTTTTCGAAAATTTAACTCGAAATTCTGTTATGTAGTATGGGTCAGGCTAACGGCAGATATTAATTGAGTACTGGTCACTGACATGTGATTTTAACAGGACTTCGTCACAGACAATCATCGACATAATGAATTTTTTGTAAAGAAAATTTTCCGAAATTCAGCTAATAGTCCCAATTCCTTGTGTAAAACTTTATTGCCTTAAGGCAAATCACCATAGTTTAGTTTTATTGTTTATTCTTACAAAACATTTGTAAGGTTAAACATCATCACACAAATTTGTGCTTAAAATAGTGGCTGCTTTGTTTTCAGTAAATCACCTTTATTCTGTTTGGCGTCGTCGACATCGTCGTCAATTTTGAGTCAACGTCACTTTAACACAACATTAATACAAATTTGGTATTCCCTAACAGACGACTGTTTATCGATACATACACCACATATCGACAGTTCAATTCCAAATCATGCTATGTCGACTTAGTATGTTTTTAATTTTTTTGCGTTTTTGAATTTGGATTTTTGCAACTTAAATTCTGTCAAATTTTGGTTGTGATGGTTTTTAAGATATCGCCTGTAAACTTTAGGAGCTTTTCCTGCAAAACTCACTTTTTAGACTTAGCATGTTTTGGAATTGAGATGTCGATATATCTAATACTTGAATTAACTGATTCGTTTTGTTTACTTTTTTGGGTACAAACAAAACTTTGGGCATTAATAAAAACTTTTTTAATATGCATCTTAAAATAAAATGATGTTTTTTTTTGGAATCCAGCGAAAAGAAAAACAAAAAGGGATTTTCCTCTCTATGGTATACAGAACACCGGATTCGCACAATAAAAATTTCTTGTATTTTTAAGTTGAAATGTCATAATATTTCTTTAATATATTTGCATCTATATTACCTACACGGTTATATTGTAAAAAAATATCGGTTTAAAAAATTATTTTCCGAAATTGATTTATAGATGGTCCATATAAGTAGGTCATGTGATACGAGTATATAGTTGGAAAGGTCTTAAAAATATCCATAATTTGATATACGAGTATGTATCGTCTAATAAATAAATGTAGTTTTCAATTACAAACTTTGATGCCCCGCCCACTCTAAAATAGGCGTTGCCGACAAAAAAAAATTTATTTGAATTAAAAATTTTGAAAATGATTTCAAAAATGTCACTTAAACCTTTTCAAATTGATTTGTGTTTGTAATTTGAATTGTTTCCCATATTTTTTAATTATAAATTTTCAATTTTTACTGTGTTGTGTTCAAGCCTATTTAGATTTCATTTGATCAATTATAGTATTTCAAATTTTAAACTTCTGTTTAAATGAAATTTAAATATTTTACTTGCAATTGCAGTGGCTACACATGCTGAGACGTTTTGCTTTCAGTTTATTGGCAATTTTACAGATAACCAACATAAATATAATTTGGCAAAAAAAAAAAAACGCAAGAAAACTTTACTTGTAAAATTTTCCAATTAAAAACTGTTTAATCAGCCTTTTCTGTATTATTTTTATTACATATATGTACAAACAAACACACATGAAAACATATACAAATACATACATATGTATAGTAATATATTAACTATTTTATAACCAATATTTTCAATGATCTCGTACGTATTTATACATATGCATGTATATGTACATTTATACAATTTTCATTATCAAGTCATTGTGACTTGTCCACCGCTACATGTGTAAGTATACTCACACATTCATACAGTGCCTGCTGGAATTAAAACAACACTTGTAAGTTTAACTCTAACTATACACAATATTGTGACAGCTGGTTAAAAATATAAATTTTATTAAGTGGCTTACAATATTGGCTTTCATTTCAAGCGTAACTGTAGTTTTTTTTTTATAGTTATATCGAACATTTATTGGCATTATAATTCTGTGTAAATGTTGGTATGTGAAAGTCATCATTAAAAGGATAATTTTACTTTTACAATATTAATATGTATGCATGCTGGCTGGTGTGTGTGTGTGTAAATATTAATTGAAGGAATTCTTTAAGTACAGTTGTATTTGTGTATAATTATACAATTAAATTAAAAAATTAGGGTGGCCTGTGGCAATATAAGAGGTTTACGAGAGGTTTACTGTGTAATTGTTTTTTTGAAAGAAAATAAATTTACGAATTACAATATAACAAATATCAACATTATTATGTATCGTAAAACAAAGTAACTGGACACTCTAAAATATATTTTTAGCATAAAAAAAAACTTGCCATTTCTCATGCTAAGCTTCCCTTAGGTTAAACGCTCTAGGTGCTTAAAATAGGCTTTGGCGTCAAAGCTCTTTATTCGAACTAAATCTTTGAAATATGTCATTATTGCAATACGATATCTCACCTGGTTCTATGGCACGTTGCTCACTAATTCTATTTATTAAAAGCTTCCTACATAATTTTACAATCGGGCCAGTAGCTTCTTAGGAGATTTGTTATCACTTTTTCCAAAGGGATTTTGGATTTCAAATCAAAAATTTTTTTAAATTTGTATTGAATTGAAATGCGTAACGCTTGTCAATTATAAATTAAAACAGACAGATGGTATACACCAACCTACAAATAGAAATGTCGATTCTTTCATCAACATTTTTCAACACATTTTTGCAAAATCTCGACATAATTCGCTAATCATGTAACGGATTTTCAGTTTTAAGTCTGTAACCGATTTGATTGCCTCTAGATAGATTCCATCGGTAACATAGAGGCACAAAAAATAATCCCGTTCTGTTAAATCGCATGATCAGTATGGAATCGGATCAGAAATAAATTTATGGAAAGGGTATTTATACCCTACACCACCATAGTAAGGGTATATTGGATTTGTGCTGATGTTTGTAACGCCCAGAAATATTGGTCCAACACCCACCTTAAAGTATACCGATCAACTCAGAATCACTCCCTGAGTCGACTTAACGATGTCCGTCCGTCCATTCGTCTAGCTGGCTCTTTATGTAACGCTTGTGCGCAGAGTACAGGTCGCAATTTTGAAGATATTTCAATAAAATTTGGTAACTGATATTTTTAGCTTGTTTGCAAAAATACCCAGAACGTTTGCGGGAATTGAACCCCCAATTCTTAGGCTGATAGACCATTAGACACTATTATCTAGTCTATCGTCCAAAAATAAATGTCGGTTTCTTTGGCATTTTCTCAGCAACAGAAGTTGACTGCTTTGACGGTACCTTGTGAGGAGTCATAAATTATACAAGGTTACAAATAATTGCAAAAATTGCGGTTAAACATCGCCCAAATCTTTTTTAAGAAGTAGTCATAAGGTGGCGCAGTCGTAGCACCCATCAAGCTTTTCAAATTCAAATATCATGCAGCCAGTTAGTTCTGAATGTTCGGCACCATTTGTGATGTAACGATATCAATGGAATTCAGTACCACTTTTATAATATGGAAATTAATGGAGTAGAGCCAACAAAAATTTGTTTCGTTGAAGGTTTTTTTATGCAAAAAAAACAAAAATAATAGCTTTCAACATTCTTTAGTTTTGTCTGCAACACAATAATAATATGGCTTAGATTGCATAAAATGAAACAATTATGTACATGTGGTAGTTGACAAAAACAGCGTTAATTTTGCATTAATTATTAGCAAAGGTTACGGAGTTTTAAAACTGTTTTTTATTGCATTTAATCACGAACTTATGCTGAATGAAAACGAATAGAATAAAAATTTCTCAAGCTTTTTTGGATTGTTTTAATAAAAATAAAATGTATTTTTATCGTCGTTTTATAACTGTTGATGAGACATGGATTCACCACTATACTCCAGAGATAAAAGAACAATCCAAGCAATGGACTGAGGCTAGAGGAAGTGCCTCAAAGAAGACAAAAAACAATTCAATCGGCTGGTAAGGTTGTGGCAACGGTTTTTTGGAACTTCAAAAGTATTTTATTGATTGACTCTCTGCACAAGGGTAAAACAATAAATTGAGAGTACTATTGCAACATTTTGGATCAATTAATTGTAAAAATTCGACAAAAACGTCCTGGCTTTCAACACAAAAAAATAATTTTTCAGCAAGAAAAATAATTTTGCACAAGAGGTTTTTTTAGCAATGACTAAAATCAACGAATTTAAGTACGAGTTGCTTGACCATCCATCTTATGCTCCTGATTTAGCTCCCATTGACTTTTACCTGTTCCCAAATCTAAGAAAAATCCTAGCTGGCAAGCGTTTTACCTCAAATGAAGATATAATTACAGTTGTAAACCACTATTTTGAAGGCCTTGAGGAAAACCATTTTAATCAAGATATAGAATTGCTAGATAAGCATTGGACTAAGTGTATTAACGTTTCAGAAGATTATATTGAAAAATAAAAATGTTTCTCAAAAACTAACTATTCTCTTTCTGTGCTAGGCTAAGAAGTTTTAGAACCGGCCTCGTAAAACAAAGAATTTTAAGAAAATCATTAATTAACATGTTTATTGCATTGAAAGTGTGATTTTTGACAATTATACATGAAATAGGCTTTCGGACAGTTGTCCACACTTACAGATCTTGTTCTCTTTATTAAAAGTTTCAATCAGAATTTGAAAAATTGTTTTAGTTCTTAAATAAAACTATCTTTCAGAGGAAACACAACATCTTAGCAATCGTTCAAGAACTAGTTCATGCATAATAATTTAACTGCAAGGAAGGGTACAGTGAAATAACTCCCAAATGAAATAAGTCCCAATGAAATAACTCCCAATGAAATAAGTCCCATGAAAAATTAAATAACGCCCAACTGAAAAAAATGAAATAACTTCAAAAGGCAAAAATGAAATAAGTCCCAAAAAATTGGGACTTATTTCAAAATGTAAAAATAAATCCCAATAAAAATTAACTAACGGCAATACAAATAATTTGTGCAATGCGAAGTCGATATTCTGTATACCATGGATGAAAAAATGCTTTCGCCCGGCCGTAAATACAGGGAATCTGTACTATGCGAAGCCAGTATTCTGTATACCATAGAGGAGAAAATCCTGCCGCCCAAATGAAATAACTCCCAACAAAAATAATTTTGAAATAAGTCCCAATCTGTATGGAAAAATTTTTGGGACTTAGTTCATTTAGGAGTTATTTCACTGTACCGCAAGGAAGCACTAAATAAGACTCTCTCTCTTTGTAATAATCCTACCAAGAACGGCGATTCTGTTGAAGAAAATCCAGCGAACAATTATAACAAAGTGATTTGTGTACACAACTCCAATAAAGTAAAATTAAATGCCCAGTAAATTTACTGTTCAAAAAGCTTCCGTTGAAAACTATGAAATTAACAAAATCAAAGTCATAGGAAACTTCTCAAATAGTTTTTATTATTGCTAATATTCAAAGTTGTTTTTCGCGAAAAGTATTTTGATCTGGATTGATACGAGAAAACATGCCATTTTTATCTGCATTCAGCTTTTATGCAACTTTTATTTTATGTCAACAATTCTTTAGTTCTAGTAAACTCGTCTTCCTAGGAATCGTGCAATCGTGTTTTTAGTTTGAATCGTTCAAGAACTAATTGCTGCATACTGTTTTTAGTTTGAAATTGACTTGTTTGGAACTAGTTCTAGAGAAGATTTATAACTAGTTCCTTTACGATTTTTTGTTTGAAATTGCAGAGTAAATACAGCTTCATAGGAACCGTTCTGGAACTAGTTTATAATATTGATTATTATAGTATAATTTCTTTACACAAAATGAATACATTCTTTTACACAACATTTTAGATCTACGTACTCAAATGTACGCGTATGTGCCGGTGTATAATTAAAAAATTACATATGTACGTATGTATATTTCTTTTGGTGTGTGACATATTTGAACTCATTATGGTCTCAATGTTTGTCAGTGGCAACAAACACAATAACAACAAAAAAAAACTGCAACAACAACAGCAATCAATAACCAGAGTAAAGAGGTGGTTAAGTGAAGCATATAAAAGCAACATACACCATAAAAAAAATCAACATAAATTAATTACGAAATATTAAGTATTGGCAACGTACACAGCAATAATAGCAATTGTAAATACTCATACAACTGTAAAAGTCCTTACACCGGGATATACAATTGTCCTTGCACAAATTAAACACACTCGTTTGTGTGTCCGCGTACAAGTTTGCTTTTGTCAAGTGGCAAATGAAGGCAACCAATATGAACAAAAATTAAAACAAAAAAAAAACACACACACACACACAAAATGAGAGAAAAATGAACACAATTTTCTGTGTGTTAAAAAATTTTTATAACAATTATAAATAATATTTGCATTTTGTATTCAACATACAATTTTGTGGTGTGCAATTGTATGGACGTGTAAATAAATGTGGCACAAACATATACACAGGAGTTTTTGTGTGTGTGTGTGTGTATTTGTTAACTGCATTGTTAAAATTGTACAATAAGGACCACAAATCAATGCAACACTTTAGTTGCATGTGTAATAGTCAAACTAAAATGACAACTTAACATTTTTTTAAAACACTCACACTAAAACACACCGTTACCACGTTTAAACATGATTTTTGTTGAATTCAGTTGCAATTATGCAACCACATACACACAGCAACAATTAAACAGAATTCTACCCTGCAAATAATATTGGTCTACGTCATCCATTTTAGATGAAATGGACCGTGTCATAGTTAAACAAGAGTCTGTAGTCAAACGACAAGGTTTCGTGTTAACACGATTGCATATTGAGTTGTTGTTGTTTCAAACTAACCCTCTTGAGTACTCCATGGAGTAGAAGCATGTAGTAGTTTTGGGACTACTCCGATGGGTTATATGGTCCAATCCTAGGACATCGCAATGTCAAATCGATCACCTTTTTCATATATTTGGAGTACTCCTACTCCCTTTGGTCTAGTCTTTACATGCATGTATGGACTAGTCGCGTTATTTGCAGGGTACTCATACTCATGTACGTGAGTGTATCCTTGCTACATGATTTCATCCAGGTGTTAGTAACCTTGTTGTCTGAGCTAACAGTTTGGGAAATAATTAAGTGGACGCCAGTTTCAGTTTTAATCACAAAAACATTTTAGAAAAATATGCTGAAAACTTTACAAAAATTTGATTTTTCGCTTCAAAGATGATGACTAAAATAATGTGCCTGAAGATACAACATATTATCTTCCAAGGTATCTCTCTGTTTCAATTATTATGATATCTAATTTCCCTGCTTTTGTATGAATGCCTCTGCTCTCATGTGCGTGAAAATAAATTTGAAATTTAACTCCCTAGACACAAACCATTTAACAGAGACAATACTTCAAAATTCGATATATAATTTTACTAATCATATTTAAACACAAAAAGAAAAAATGTTGCACCAAAAACATTTTTTTATAACTTTCGAAATTTGCAAACTGACTTTGGTCCTTTCTCACAATTGTTTGGGAGTGGACGGAAAAAAGTATTGGTAGCGATTCCTGGCATTGTCTAGATAAACGCCTTAGCACTAAAAAAATTTTTTTGTTGTATAGGGTGATTTTTTAGCTATTATCTTTTTGGCAACACTGGTTTAAACAGCTAACGCACGTTTCGTGTTTTCTTTCACTGTCAAACATCTTCAGTTTGGTCTATAATTTAACCATGAATCGTCTTGCAAACGAACAACGCTTGCAAACTATTGAATATTATTATCAAAATGCGTGCTCTGTTAAGAAAGTTCATCGCGCGCTTCTTTGTGTGCAGCGACGAAGCTCATTTTTGGCTCAATGGGTACGTAAATAAGCAGAATTGTCGATTTTGGAGTGAATATCAACCAGAAGCATTGCAAGAGCTACCAATGCATCCAGAAAAAGTCACATTTTGGTGCGGTTTATGGGTTGGTGGCATCATTGGACCGTACTTCTTTAAAGATGATACGAATCGTAACGTAACTATGAATGGTGAGCGCTATCGTGAGATAATATCCAACTTTTGTTTGCCCAAAATGCAAGAGCTTGACTTGCATGACATGTGGTTTCAACAAGACGGTGCCACATGCCACACAGCATGCGCAACAATGGACTTATTGAGAGGCGAGTGCGGTGAACATTTTATTTCACGTTCGGGAACGTTCAATTGGCCGCCTAGATCGTGCGATTTAACGCCTTACACTATTTCTTTTTTTGGGGCTAGACAAGCCCGCTTCAATTGACGCATTATTCGTGAGATACCGGCCGAAATGTTGGAAAGAGTATGGCAAAATTGGACTAAGCGGATGGACCATTTAAGGCGCAGTCAAGGTCAACATTTGCATGAAATAATCTTCAAACATTAAATTATATGGACCGTACTATCGATTCAAATAAAGATTTCATGAATTTTTCTGAATTTTATGTGTTTTTTTTTTTTTGAAAAACTTTCCTATAGCTTATAAAAAATCAACCTTTATTTCAAAGACAACAGACCATTGCCGATTTGAACCTAAATAGCAGGAAAAGATAACCACTTTGGAAAAAAGTGTAATCTGGCTGTTCAAGGAAATGACTACTCCGATATTATACAACTGGGCGTCTGTTTGGTAAGAATCACAGGCTAAAGATAAAAGATTTTAATTTGAAATGATACTAGCAAGCATTCAAGTGTTACTCATGTTGAAAAGGAGAGTTTTGCGTTTTGATCCCTGTTCAACATGTTTATTGCGCTGTGGTAGCCCCTTTCTCAAGAAGTGTCAGTTTTTCGATATAGAATAATAGAATGATACGAGTAATCATGTAACAAACATAAACACATTTATTAAGAAAGGATGTAGAGTTCTTCAATTTTAACATCGAAACCTCTAAGAGTAAAATGCAGTGTAAAATTCGCAAACTCTTAAAGATAAATGGAGTGTAGAACTCAACAGTGTTTCTAAAAGCTTTAAGAACAAGCTTTAAAACTTTTTAGTACAAGAATTGTTCAAAAAGCGAGAACGCGTTGGTAATGCTATATAGGGGAATTTGTTTAGGAACTACTTCGAAATACATGTAATATATTTAGACTGATTAGAAGTGCTGAGAAGTTATTTAGAATTCACTTACTATGGAGTAAGAATATTCGTTGTTAAACTATAAACCAAGATGCAATATTATCACAGACAACAGTAAACAATAGACATTCTGCAATGAAATGCCAAGACTAAAGAATATGAAAACATACCAGGCAATTGTATTGCTGAGAAAATGTTGAAGTTAATAGCCATTGTGTATTATAAGGATATTGACATGAGAACATTTCAGACATTATTGCAGAGGAAATTCCAATGTTGAGCTCAATTCTGTTCGATAGGACTGGCAGTGACTTATTTGGTATTCCGCCGGCGATTGTTTTCTCCGGGCTCGATCATAATATTCCCACATTACAATGACATGTGCTTTTTCGGATCAAACTCGTTGCTTATATCTGCAGCGGTTACAATGCTTACATTCATTCTAGTAGACTTGAGCTAACATTCGACCAACCATTTATGTAGAAGCCGTTGGAAGAAAGAAGGGCATGTGATGATTCTCAGACATTCTTCTGTACTCGAATATCGATATCGTTCAAGTGGCCTTTCTGAGCACCTGGTCATTAATTTCAAACATATGAAAACATACCAGACAATTGTATGGCAGAGAAAATGTTGAAGTTAATAGCCATTGTGTATTATAAGGATATTGACATGAGAACATTTCAGACATTATTGCAGAGGAAATTCCAATGTTGAGCTCAATTCTGTTCGATAGGACTGGCAGTGACTTATTTGGTATTCCGCCGGCGATTGTTTTCTCCGGGCTCGATCATAATATTCCCACATTACAATGACATGTGCTTTTTCGGATCAAACTCGTTGCTTATATCTGCAGCGGTTACAATGCTTACATTCATTCTAGTAGACTTGAGCTAACATTCGACCAACCATTTATGTAGAAGCCGTTGGAAGAAAGAAGGGCATGTGATGATTCTCAGACATTCTTCTGTACTCGAATATCGATATCGTTCAAGTGGCCGTTCTGAGCAATTGGTCATTAATTTCAAACCGTTCCTTACTCAGAAAAAATATAATCTACTTTGAAACTTGTCCTAGCGGACTTGAGTCACCAGTTAATAATTTATCTATTAGATGTATTACTTAAAAATGCTGGTTTCATAACAAATTCGAAAGCCTTTGAAGGCTAATTCTAATTTAAAGTTTTATTGCTTTGAAAATGCGTAATTTTGTGCCAAAAACTTGTGATTTTGACACGGAAGACAAAGATCGCCAAGGACAGCCAATGAAGTTTGAATACCAAAAATTGTTGTAAAAAATCTTGTACAAGATTCAGAAGTAGTGATTTTGATACGGAAGAGAAAGATCAGCCAGTACATGAATTGAACTGTGATGATTGCAAAATCATTGTCAGCTACTCAAATAGCAATTTTAATATATGTTCAAAATGCTGCTTAAACGCTATAAAAGGAAATAATTTTTGCACCGATTCTCTATTTGCAATAAAATATGGATCCATTACAATCATGCAAGTGTAAGCAATCTTATGCGAAGCCCGCACAACCAGCCGAATCGAAGCCAAATATATATGACGGTAATGCTCTGTATTTGGTGGAAACTTAAGGCTACATCTATTATGAGAAGCTTAAATTTGGCCAGGCCATTATTGTGAACCTGTACCGAATGCAACTGATTTATTTGAAGTGGGCAATGAACGAAAAACACCCAGACATGAAAAGTGCAATATTCCAATATGACAACTCTCGGTATTTAGAAAAAAGTGGGTGGTAAGTTCTGCCTCCCCCGCCTTATAGTCCAAACCTTGCCCCTTGTTTGTTTAACTCGATGCAGAACGATCTCTCTGTGATTCGCTGTACTTCAGAACAGGGTATCTGAAATTCGCTTGATTCGTTCTTGGCCTCAAAAGATGGCGGAATCTATATGTTGCCAGAAAAATGGGAAAAGGTCATAGCTAGCAATGTCCAATACTTTCAATACACATATTTATATTGTAGAAATGTTTTAAGATAAAAGCTAAACATTTAAAAAACTTCCATATTTTTTTGAGTTTTACTTCCAGAAACCTTCGCAACGAGACGAGGGAAGAAGATGATTCTTCAAGATCGTTCTGCACTTGATTAACCACTTGGTTTTTGGGACAACGAGACGTCTTTTTTTTAAATAGCTACTATTAAACAGAGTCAAGAGACATACAGAGAAAATAGAGTCAATAGAATGATTCGTTTCACAAATTTGTGTCTATTCATCTGCAATTTTACATAGGGAATTGAGGAATTCAATTCAAACGAAACATATTGTTGGAATATTACAGCAGCGCCTAGAAATTCATCTAAAATTTTACATCAGGAAATTAGTAAATTCAACCAAACTATCTTCTCTGTGTAGATATATTGACTAGACTGCAGTCTGAAACATTTTGAGAGCGCCTAGAAGGCGACTATTTATCATGCAAACTAATTGAATAATTCTTTTAAAGTCCTAGTTCTAAATAAGCTTTGCTGAATTAAGTTTGAAACATCAGCATTTTACATCAGTTGGGAAATTTTATTGATACAAAAAACTGTCCAGTTTGTGTTGAAATATTGAGTGGTGTACAGTCTAAAATATTTTACCAGCGCCTAAAAGACGACTATTTATCATGTAAACTAATTGCATACTTCTCCTAAATTCCAAGTTGCAAATTAGCTTTTTAATTTACTGAAAATTAGTTTAAGACTTATTTCGTAATGTACGTTAAAGTTCCAACCATAATGTGCAAAAGCTACTTAGCTTAGTCTGTCAAATGCATAAGTAAATTAAAGAAGACTTTTGGGTGGCCATAATGAACTTATATGAACTTAAGATGCATGTAACCCTTGTTGCATATTTGTGCAGAATTTTATGTTTTTGCGAGTACTTTAAGATGCTTATTATGAGCAAAATTCGATTTTCCACTGTGGTCGAAAATGCTTATCGAACGAATTTTCATTTGGTATTATGGTGCAAATTTGATGAAAAAACGTTATTGTGAAAATCACTCTTTTTGGGTTATTCACAATAGTACATTTCTATTAGCTGGCGCCATATTTATTTACAAATTCTTTTAGAAAAATAAATTAAATTTGAAATGACCACCACGGAATTGTGGTTTAATGATTCGTCTGATGAATATAATTAAGCTTCTGTGTAATGCCCTCCCATTTTTTTGCTAGCTGAACTTTAGAGCAAATACATTTTCCCAATAGTGGATCTTTTTCCATGAGAGAAACGAGCGTTTCCAATTGCTGTTTTCTACTTACGACCTGCAGGATATTAACAAAAGTAATTTACAAGTACTATTTGGTTGACCAAAACCAAAAAACAAACAAATTCTTACATTTTAAATAAATTTTTCACAGTTCACGCTGTATAAAGCGTCGACAGCAAATTTGTGTTCGATAAAAATATCGTTGAACAACGAAATTTTCGACAGCGATGCCAACTCACAATACAAATTTTATATTCGATAGTCGATTTTCGATAGCCAGCGAATATCGATTGTCGAATGCAGCTCATAATAGGGGCCTAAATTAGAAAGTACCAAAAATTACAGCCCTGTATTTGTTTATTTTATGTTTTGTTTTATTGAAAATAATAATAAATAATAAAACAGTGATAGGATATCAGTAATATCATCTAATTCTTGATTTTGCATACTAATTTCAGTTCAGTTTGGCACTTTGCCCCAGTAAAAAATGTGCTCCAAAAGGAGCAGGTTTTATGTATGAATTCATACCTCAAACCGCTTCGAACCTGCTGTTGGGATGCCTGATTTTTGTATGAGGAGTTCCCGGTTTGGAGGACTACTTTCTGCTGACAAGAAGCGCTTCTTTTAACCTAATCAAACATGCAAATAAAGCACTTTTCTAAAGTTTTTTATAATTCTATCTGAATGTTTTTGCTTAAGAAACATTCATAGTAACTGAGAAGCGCGACATTCGTTTTGTAATTGACTTTCGTTGTCATACGTAAATCTGTTGGCTATAATTTAATTTTTGTTTTTTCGCTTTAAAACCTTCTTCGATGTCAACGCCTAAAAAAAATCATCTTTTTTATCTATTTTATTCGTAAGCATTTACTGCTTCAAAAGAGTGCTTTTATTGAAGCGCTCGATTATGCGCTTTATCTTTTAAGTGCTTCAAAAAACTCGAATTTTTTTTTTACTGGGACGTTTTATTCGCACAGTTGCTTAAATTGGCTTAAACTAGTTTATGCACATTATGGTTGGGCCTTAAGTTTAAATATATCTCACGGGGCCTGGTGTTAAAATGGACATATTTGGAAAACTCCTATGAACAATATACATATATATTTTTTACAATATTTAGCATGTGTAAGAACTATATACAACCATACACCCATATGTACCCTGCAGGAAATGTCAATAGTGAAACTGTACTGAATTACTATTGACACAGTCAGCAGTACTAGTGACTTAGTGTACCCCAGACAATGGTAATTACTATAGACATTTAACATGTACGTGTCATTGAAAATCCACTACTGACATAGTTACTATTGACAAGGTAGTTCTTTTGGGACCACATTGTCTACAATTTGCTACTTCTCTGAAATAGAAAATAAAAATGAATTTTTTGCTAATTTTTGGACTTATATTAGAAAAAAAAAATTAAAATATTAAAAAATATCTAATTAAAAATAAATTCGAAAAAAAACACCCAGAGTCTTTGGCGGGAATCGAACCCGCAACCCTCTGAATGATAGTTCGGCACACTATAGCCTAGTCTATCGGGGCTCACAATTGAAAAAAAAAAAAAAATTGTATAATAATAACCATTGTGACAATGCTGTTGACAATGTCGCCAAACCGTCACCAAAATAGTAGACAAAAGTGGTGACTTGGAGACACTTGTCCCAGGTTTCCTTCAGGGTATTTATGTAAAATAACAACATTTTTCTGGCTGTTAAATTTATATTTTCATAATATTTTTTCACTTGCATACATGACAAAAACATTTATGTTCATGTCGTCGCCATATGTGTAAGGCAGGATTTTTATTTATAAACACACTTTTGTCGGTTACAATATGAGTATTTTACTACAGCCGAGCTATGCCGTTCTACCATAATATTCTCATATATGTATCATTATTAACACTATTAAAGTCATCATCATTATCATTATCACAATAATAATAATGATGATCATTATCTGCTTGAAAAGTTTGTTGTTGTTTTTTTTTTTTTTTTGTATAACATACAACATACTTGTATTACTTAACATGCCATAGACAGACAGACAGACAGACAGACAGGAAGGACTGACTGACTTATTGTGATATCATTTATTTTGTATATGTTCTCATTTTAATGACATAAAAATACTTTATAAATCTGTATATTTGTTATTTACAATACAAAATTTTATTATTATTAAGATACTTAACAATTTTAACATTAAATCTCTTATACAGATACACAGATACACACATGCACAAATACTCGTATACATAGTGACAAAAACAATCTGTGACACTTACATTTATTCATTAAATTCACATTGAAAAATATTAATTTCATTGTGTATATCTGTGTGTCTTTTATTTACAGTTTAATGTATTTAAGTCAAGTTTATAATTTATGTTAATAATACTTGTTATTGTTATTAAAACATTTGCCATAATTATTGCTTTATATTTTGTATTTCTGTTTTGTTTTTTTTTTTTTTGTTAAATAGTTGAAGTTGCAAATGAATTAAATAAGGAGAGCCTGAGACGACGACATGTCAAAGTGAATTGAGGAGAGAATATGTTAATTTTTAACGAAAAATGTGTAAATAAGAGCTTTTACTAAACAATTTTCGATTTTCTGTTAAAAACAACTATTTAAGAAACATTTGCCCAAAAGTACTTTTCAACTGCTATTTAAAAACATGAAAATCTTTAATGAAAATATTGTATTAACATCTTTACTTACACAGACTTTGAATTTGATTAAGAAGTACTATTTATAAAAAAAGTACTTTAAAAAAAAAATTACATTTCACAAAAAAACATTCTTTAAAAAAAAAACATACGCACAGGATTTTCGACTTTTGTTGAAACATACTCTTTTGGAAACGGTTACAAGAAAGTACTTTGCTACTACTATTTTAAAAACCACATTCTTTGAGGAAAATCATCCAAAGACGTTTTTGATTTTCTGTTGTAACAAAAAAGTACTTTTCTACTACTATTCAAAAACACGTTCTCTAAGAAAAAAGCGTATCTAACATAGTTCCTTACAAAAATTTTTGAAACTTTTGCAAAACGGTTTGTTTCTACTAATATTGGTAAATAACATAATTATAAACGAAAATAAAGGGTGGTTAAATTGTAAGGGCCGATGTTGAATGTGAACCACACCTAAACGCCAAGCTTTTTTCCGAATTTTATTTGACATTTCTCTATTTCAGACTTACTCAATTTGAACCATGGAGAGATACACAATCCAACAACGTGTTAAAGTTATCCAGACTTATTATGAAAATGGGCGTTCAAATCAAAATGCATATCGTGCACTTCGTGATTTTTTTGGTCAATTTGATCGTCCAAATGTGCGTACAATTGCAAAAATCGTGAAAAAATTCGAGCAAAACGGTTCTGTAGAAGATGTGAGAACACCAGTGCATGCTCGTACAGCTCGTACTGCAGAAAATATTGCTGCTGTTCGCGATAGTGTTGCTGAATAGATGTCCACCTCAACTCGTCGTCGTGCCCAACAATTGCACCTCTCACGCTCGTCGTTGATGAACATTATGCATAAAGACTTGCATTTACACGCTTACAAGGTGCAATTGGCTCAAGAACTAAAGCCTCTTGACCAATCCAAACGTCGTGAATGGGCAGAATGGTGGCAAGAAATGGCAACAGTGGATGATCAATTTTCAAAGAAAATCATCTTCAGTGATGAGGCACATTTTCACCTCAGTGGATTCGTCAATAAAGAGAATTACCGCATTTGGGCGAATGAGAATCCAAGAGTGATTGTCGAAAAACCAATGCACCCACAAAGAGTGACTGTTTGGTGCGGTTTATGGGCTGGCGACATTATCGGGCCGTATTTTTTCCAAAATGAGGCCTGTCAGGCAGTTACTGTGAATGGTGTTCGCTATCGTGAGATGATAACGAACTTTTTATGGCCCGAATTGGAAGATATGGATGTGGACGATATGTGGTTTCAGCAGGAAGGTGCCACTTGCCACACAGCTAACGAAACAATGGCTCTTTTGCGCAACAAATTCAATGGCCGTGTTAACTCACGTAATGGCGATGTCAATTGGCCGCCAAGATCATGTGATTTGACACCGTTGAACTTTTTTCTTTGGGGTTATTTGAAAGAAAAGGTGTATGTCGATAAGCCAGCAACAATTCAAGAGCTAAAGGATGAAATAATTCGGCACATTAACGGAATAGAACCTCCATTATGCCTCAGGGTAATCGAAAATTTGGACCATTGGATGGAGGTGTGCCGCCGTGGTCGCGGCGCCAATTTGCCCGATATTTTGTTCCACACATAATTGAGTAATACCAATATATCATAATAAAATAAAATTACAATAATTTCCTAAATAGTTTGTGTTTTATTCCAAATCAACATCGGCCCTTGAAATTTAACCACCCGTTATTATAACCAACTTTTTTTTGAAACTGTTGCAAAAAAGTACTTTTCTACTATTATTTAAAATAAACATTTTTTAAGAATTCTTATTTATATAGTTTTTGAATTTTAATAAAAACTACTATCTTAAAAACTTTTTGCAAAAAAAAAAAAGTACTTTTTTACTACTATTTAAAAGTGCATCTTCTTAAACGAAATTTCTGTAAACAACAGCTTGTCTTACACAATTAATGATACAGAGTCGAAAATAAATATTTTTAAAACAGTTGCAAAAAAAAGTACTTTTCTACTACTGTTTAAAACAAAAAATGTTTTTAATGAAACCGTTATCAAACGGCATCAAATAGATAAAACCAAAATACCTTATCCTAAAGTCTATAACTAAATGCCTAAAACTTATTAATTCTGAAATTAATTTCATTCTCCTGCAGAATATTTTATCTAAATATTTCATTTAAAAGCATTAAAACCTCTTCATTTCCAACCACGCCACAAAAATTTACTTGCCAACAATTTTTCCATCTTAATTATATTAATAGTCTTGACAATTTCTCATTGCGTTCACAAAAATGTTGTGTATACTCGTAGATCTAAATAATTCATGAAAATGAATACATTTAATTTCATACAACTCTACCAACAGTATTAATTATTCAAATTATAATTTTGTCCTAAAGACAAGAGGAAAATGAAAAAGTGAACAATCAGCAAAAAAAAAAAAAAAAAAAAAAACTATAAAATGGAAATTTTTGGAAAATACAGGAGCAGCAATCAGTTGGCAAGTAAAAGGAATATATTAACAAGACACACAATTTAAGAGTATACAGGATATTTAAAACTTATACATAAACATTTTACTTACTTGTTTTAAATAATATAAGAAAATGTTAATAAAAATATTATATTTCATGCTAGTGCCTTCAAACATACCTGCAATTAAACAAAGGAAGAAAATATTGAAAAATATTAGAAATAAATTTAAAAATTTCAAGTTTTGAATAACATTTTGTAAATATTAAAGAAATCTTATCAAATGCATCTTTAAGTAAAAAATATAAAGCAAATAAATCACTAAAATATATAAATAACTTAAAATTATAGAAATATATGAAGTGAAAATTGCAGTTTTCTTTTTATTTTGAAATTTATCTTTTTCTAAGATAAATTCATCTTATAATATACAGCTTTTTTTTAATATGATTTATAGTACTTTATATTATGTAGCCTTCTTTCTCTATACAACAAAAAAAAGAAAATAATATAAATATAAATACATATTTTGTATGTTTTATTGTTCCTTAAGCATAAATCTACTAATGTTTGTTTTGCTACGCGCCCCTAGTAGCAAGCAGAGTTTGGGGCAAGTTATGTATAAAAAAGCAGGGGCTTTTTGTATTTATTTGTATAAATTGTAAAAAGAGGAGAAAAAAAATCTTTATGCATTTTAAATCCTCTACTTGTCTTTTTGCCGTTAAGGCTGCTAAAAGCGTCGTAGTTAGGGAGAGGGAAAGAGTAAAAAGAGAAATGCTGCGAGTGGCGACGTGTATAGAAACAGCAATCCGTGGCACTGCATTTAAAGTACGTTTTATTTTGAGGTTTATATTTTTTTAACGCTATTATTTATTATATATTTTTTTTTGTTATTGTTTAATTCTTGGAAAAAATGATGACAAAAAGGATTTTTTAATGAAAAAGTGAGAGAATATATATATAACTGCAAATATATTTTAAGCAAAAAGTAGAGTAAATTGTGTAGTGTGTCCTTCAGCAGGGGGTTTTTTCTTCTTTATGTCCTGCATCATTTTTTACTACTACGTCAAATTCTAGTCATGACTTTTAAAAGCTCGGTTCGTAGCCACAATAATGCAAAATATTATTTGAATTTTTTAAAAGTCATGCCTAGAATTTTACGTGGTAGTAAAAAATGATTCAGGGCATAAATGCAGCCATTTCAGAGCTATGAACACTGTTATATAAAATGTTATGATCGGACTAAAAATAGCGACACAGTGAACAAAATACTAAAAGGACGGTATTTGTAGGCGTGGAAAAAAAATAAAAAAATTATTTCCGGAATTGTTTTTACGTTATATTTAATCTTAGGGGGTGGCTATGACATATTTTTTGTATGGAAGGCGAACAACACTAATGGACAGTCATTCAGCTAGGCGGGCATCGTTAAATCAACTCAGAAACTGAGTCTAAGTCGATCGGTATACTTTAAGGTGGGTGTTGGACCAATTTTTATGGGCGTTACAAACATCAGCACAGCTTCACTATACCCTCCTACTATTGTGATGTATGGTTTGAAATAAGTGTATTTAGCGCAAAGCCACTGGTGTTTAGTTTAAAGCCACTAGTCTTAAGTATGAAGCCACTGGTCTTTATAATAAAACATCTGGCTTTTACTATAAATCCACTGGTCTTTAGTATAAAGCCACGGCTCTTTATATAAAGTCACTTTTCTTAAGTAAAATGCGTATTGCCTTTAGTATAACGCCACTGGCTTTTAGAATAAAGTCATTGGTTCTTATTTAAAATCCACTGGAATTTAGTATAAATCCACTGGTCTTTAGCATAATGCCACCGGCTTTTAGTATTAAGCCCATGGCTTTTAGTATAAAGCTATAGGCTTTTAGTATAAATCCACTGGTGTTTAGTTTAAAGCCACAGTCTTAAGTATGAAGCCACTGGCCTTTAGTATAAAGCCGCTGGCTTTTAGTATAAAACTACTGGCTTTTAGTATAAAGTCACTAGCTTTTACTATAAAGCCACTGGATTTTAGTTGAGAGGCACTAGCTTTTACTATAAATCCCCTGGTCTTTAGTATAATGCCACCGGCTTTTATTATAAATCCACTTGAATTTAGTATAAATCCACTGGTATTTACCATAAAGCCACTGGTGTGTAGTTTAAAGCCACTAGTCTTAAGTATGAAGCCACTGGTCTTTATAATAAAACATCTGGCTTTTACTATAAATCCACTGGTCTTTAGTATAAAGCCACGGCTCTTTATATAAAGTCACTTTTCTTAAGTAAAATGCGTATTACCTTTAGTATAACGCCACTGGCTTTTAGAATAAAGTCATTGGTTCTTATTTAAAATCCAAGCATAATGCCACTAGTGTTTAGTTTAAAGCCACAGTCTTAAGTATGAAGCCACTGGCCTTTAGTATAAAGCCGCTGGCTTTTAGTATAAAGCTACTATCTTTTAGTATAAAGTCACTGGCTTTTAATAAAAGTCACTGGCTTTTAGTTGAGACGCACTAGCTTTTACTATAAATCCCCTGGTCTTTAGTATAATGCCACCGGCTATTATTATAAATCCACTTGAATTTAGTATAAATCCACTGGCCTTTAGCATAAAGTCACTGGTGTTTAGTTTAAAGCCACAGTCTTAAGTATGAAGCCACTGGCCTTTAGTATAAAGCATCTGGCTTTTAGTATAAGCCTCTGGCCTTTAGTATAAAGAGGCTGGCTTTTAGTATAAACCTTATGACTTCTAGTATAAAGTCATTGGCTCCTAGTAAAAATCCATTGGTATCTAGTATAAAAGCAATTGGCTTTTAGTGTAAATCCACTGGTCTTTAGCATAGTGCCACTGACTTATCGTATAAAACCACTGGCTTCTAGTATAATCTAGTGGTATAAGTAGTGGTCTTTAGTATAAACTCTACATTTTGATAAATGTTTAATTAATAGTTTATTAAAATTTAATTTATGTTTTTGTAAAATACAAATTCATGTTTTTTTTTTTCGAAAAGTTTGCCATCAATCACTTCAGTTTATTACGCATGTGATTATTATTACATATTTCATGTACAAAATTTTTAAATTTTTTTTTATTCAGATTTCTACTTATAGAACGTGTGGTTTGTTGTATTTCCTTATTGATATTGTTATTTATAACAAAATTTATTAATAATTCTTTTATTTTTTATCCGTTAACCTACTTTTGTTTTAATTTGTTATTATTATTTATAATCATTTGATTAATTATATACAGACGACTGGTTAATTATTTAATGAAAATATTTTAAATTAATTGTAAATTTAAATGTATTAAAAGAGTATTTCTGTGTAGCTGCTGCTGTTGTTTAAATGCAACTTTTTTAATTTATACTTAAAGAGTGAAAAAAAAGTAATAATAATAAAATCCCTTTTAATAATTAAGGACTTTAGATTTTGAAATGTTTTGTGTGATGTGTATGTTTAATTTTTTTTTTTTTAAATAAAAAGTATTCTGCATTTTTTTTGTGCAGTTGTCTGTTATAAATTTAATAAAGTATGCTTATTTTCTGCAATTACAATATTTATTAACACTTAAATGCAATATTTATATATAATTTAAAATAACAAAAAAAAAATATATATATAATTTATAATCATCAAGCTGCATCAACAGAAGGATGTAATATGTAACAATTCTAGTGTAAAAAACAAACAATAATAAATATATTAAATTTAATTATAAAAACAAATTTACTGGTGAGTGTTATTGGCAAATTGTTAAAAATGTTGAAATTAACAATATATCTTGCACAATCATTGAACATGTTAATCATTGGCTACAAAACAAACATTAATGACCGAATTCTCGGTCACTAGTTAACCATTGGTAAACTAAAATACTAACTATTGTTTAACTATTACTTGGTATTCTGATGGCAAACTAAACATTGCGAATAAAGAATCATTAGTTAAGCCTTTGTCATACACTAACTAAAGACTGTGAATTCGGCCATAAATGTTTATTATAATTCTCAGTTAGTTAAGCCTGAAAGGAGGTAATAAAAACAATTGAGAAGACTTAAAAAAAAAACGTACAAATGAGGATTATTTATAGGTTTTGCTCTATTTAAAAGTGTTTTTATATATTTAGGATACAATTTAAGTACTTGCATATAGGGGCGTTCCTCTTCCTGTTAAAGCTTCATATATTATTTTAAATTCTTTTTAACAAATTTAAATATTATAATTTATCTTGTTTGTCTGGTTTTAATATCCTTTTTATTACACAGCTCGTGTAAAGGATACCAGGCAGTTTTCCAATGTAATTAATTTTTAAATTGCCTATGCTTGCGTTTCGCTCTCTGTCTCTCTCTCTCTCTCTCTGCCTCTGACTCTGCCTCTCCATATGTTTTCAATAAATTTATTTTTATTACAAATATAACTGGGAGGATATCCTTTAATGTCTAATTTAAATGTTTGCAACTCTAATTTACATACATAAAAATAATTTTGTAAATCAATTTGTTTAATTTATGGTTGTTAGGCATTTCAATTTTATATGTTTGAACAATTTTTTTTTTTATAAATACATTTTGCTTCAAAGTTTTTATGTAATATTGTTTAACATAAATTTTATGCACAGGATTTTTTTGTTTGTAATTTATTATAGTTTTTTTCTTTACAATATTTATGTCAATATGTCATTCAATTACAAAAATTATAAAAAATTTACATGTAGTTCTAGAATATAAATACGTTTTTGTGCTGCAATTTAATGTAGTTTAAAAGTTTTTCATGGTTTTATTAATAGCAAATTGTTTTGTTTAAGCAAAATTGTATTAATTTTCCAAAAATAAACCTAATAATATAATAAGTAGCAAAATTTGTAACAAACTGTTTCAACATTTAAAAAATCGTCAAAATAATTTTCTCAGTAACTTCTAGTCTTCCTGCAAATTGTTTAAAACTTTTGTAAGCATATTTTAAAATAAACCACTTGTTTTAGCACAACTTTGTTTGACGTTGTTTACTCTTACAAGAGTTTTGCAAGATCAAATAAAATAAAACTAAATACTTGTTGTGTCTACACAGAAAGAAAAATGGCATTCTAAAATTAAGTTTATTTTTCTCAGGTTTAGCCTGAAATTTTAAAGTACGTTTTTACTAGTTCATACTTAAAATAAGTACAAATCGGGATTGATTTGACAAATCAAGCGCAGATTTTCTTAAAACTAGAATAGTGTGCTTGATTTAAGTAAAAAACTCTTAAATTAAGTCCAATTTGTATAATTTTTAAGGAGTTTCCTTCAGGCTAATTTGGTCAAATGTTTGTTTCCAAACGTAAATAAAAAACTTGTTCGATTTTTATTTTTCATTTTATTTACCCAACGTTTCGTTAGTTTTATTCTAACTTCTTCAGGGGTCTCGTTCTAAATAATAGCTTTAATGTTTTTCATCATTGGATATTAATTTTTATTATTAATTAGTTACTAAAATACTAAAAAACGGGACATCACGAACAGAATTTTGGTATAAATAATCAAATAACTAATAAAAATATAATATACAATAAACGACCACAAAACTTAAGTCAAGTTTAACTTAATTTGTTCTGAAACCAAGAAGATACATCTTAAAACGACAAATCCATACTTGAATCAAGTATTTTGTACCTGATTCAAGAAAATCCGTACTTACCCTACTATTGACAATGCTCCGGATTGATTTGAGTACAGAATTCTTGATTTTTTTTTGCGGTGTAGGTCTAAATAAACCAAGTTTTTTTTAATAAACGAGTTTATATAAATTTTATTTAGTGGCTACGTTGTTATTGCCAAGTGTGACCATACCTTAAGCGAATACCATAAGGGAGAATAGGGCGAATTTGGATTCTATGTTTAAAAAACTGCTAAGCTACAGTTTTTACTAGGGATAATGCTAATTTGGCTCATTATTGTAGTAATTTGCAGATATTTTATTAAGGATACTTTAATGAGAACGATAATTCCAGTCTGACTTACAGTGGGGAGCACAAATGAATACATGTTATTTTTTTTTTTTTTTGTATTTGTATTTAAGGAATGAAAGTATTTTAAATACTTAGTACAAATCTCGTTATTATGTAAAACAATTTATACACGTTTTCGCATACCATTTTCTCCACCAATCTTACAATTACTGCATTTGGAAGACTCTCTCATTCGCGCTGAACCCGCTGCCAAAATTCGTAAAAATTGGTAGAAATTAATCACATATTGGTAGGAATTAAGGTGGCCACATATTAATAAGAATTTTTGTTCACTATGCCAATCCACGATTTTGGTTGAGTGCTTTGGATAATTAATTATTCTGCTGGAAAATGACTTCAATAAGCGCTCTTATCTACAAAATCAGGAAAATATGTCTGCTAAATACACATATAGTTTCCTTTTGTCATTATTTCGACGAATCTCTAAGGTGCCATCTTTTGAACCAACACCATGTCATTAAGCTCCCACCACCGTGCTTTACTATTTCCTTAACAAGTTTTTATATTGTTTCAATTAGATTTTATTTGCAATCTATTTTTACAAAATAAAATAAAGTTTGCTTATTATTTTTTTATGTTCAAATGATTTTGATGTCTCAAAAAACTAAATTGGTGAACACTGGTTAGTACAAAAACTTTACAATTGTTATACGAAATACTTTCCCAAATAGTTTAGACACTTAAAGAAATAAGATCCTTTTCTGTCATTGGTAACATTATAATTTAGAAATTTTACAATTTTACGGAAAAAAACGCTTCTACAAAACATCTTGTTTTTTTTAAGGTATTTTTTAATAACTCTTTATACTTTTTTGAAGGACATGCGCCCTTCTCCATTTGGCAAGAAATGTTTTAAAAAGTTTCAGAAATGTTTCAAAAACTTAGTTTTATTGCTTTAAATTTTTTTTTATTATTTAGGACATTTTTGGACAAAAAATATTTTATTGATAGAATTTTATATTTTTTTTTTTTGGAGAATTAAAAAAATTCCATATTATTATATTTATCTGAATATTTATTATTATTAAAAGTTATTTGCTGCAAATGTTGTAAGGAATTTTTTAATAATTCCTTATTCTCTAGCGACATTTCTATTTCCTAAGGAATTAATTAAAATTTTTTAGTTCGTTTAAAAAAATTCTTTATTTTTTAAGGAATTCAAAAATTCTTTTAGGAAATTATAAAGAATTGTTTAGAAAATTTTTAAAAATTCTCTATTTTTAGCAGAATATTTTGTAAAAAAATTCGTAACGGTTATAGGTTATATCAAAAAATGTTCTTTTCTAACATTTATTTTGTGGCTTATAAAACAAAAACTCCAACTAAAACAGTTGTTTTTCAATGTAAAAATAAAAGTCAGATAAAACTCTTAAAAAGACAGTTTTAGTTTGCTGTCATAAAATAAAACTCATTTGAGGAGTTTTATTTTTCCCGTCTAAAATAAAACTCCTCAGTAGAGTCTAAAATAAAACTCTTCAAAAGAGTTTTATTTTTTCCGACATTTTATCAGGCATGTTCTGCAAATCGCAATCATTGGAAATTGAAATCATACGAAATTTTTAGTTGCTTTATTTTAAACATGGAAATAGTTTTTTCAGATTTCAAATATTAGTTATTTATTTTACTTTTGCAATAAGTTAAAATCGTGGATATAGGTCGCAATCCTGATATTACTAGTAGTAGTTTTGATAATACACATGTATGCGTTTTTAAAGGCAATTATGTTAGAAATTTAGAGCGTCATTTAATCAAAAAGCATAAACAACAATACGACATGGAACTGAATAATGTGGATAATAAATGTGTTCCATTTTCGGTAACGATGACTCCTGTGTTGATTAAATCACAACAGAAAAATTACCATTTGAGTTTTATTTAAAACGAAGAAGAGTTTTATTTGAGACGGAAAAAATAAAACTCCTCAAAAGAGTTTTATTTTATGACTGCAAAATAAAACTCTCTTTTTAAAAGTTTCATTATTTTTTTGGTGAAAAATAACTCTTAACTGTGTAGTTGAGATCGTCAGGGAATTTTTTAGTCAGGGAATTTTTTCAATATATTATATTATATCAAACTACTTATTTTTGTTCGCAATGCCCCAAAAGTAGCCCATTATAATTTTGCCTCTTTTAACCTAAAAATTAATAACTTATTTTTAAAGCTTTATAAAAATATGCAGTTGTAGACTGATTACAACAAAATGGTATAAAATAAATAAACAAACTTAATAAATATTAAGGAAATTTATTGCAAAATAGATATTCACCCCCTATCGTGCATAAAAATTCCACATGAAATTTGTTCCCTTTTCCAATTTTTCCTATTAAAAGTCAATGTTAAAAAAATAAAAGGGAACAAATTTCATGCGGAATTTTTATTCACGATAGGGGTGATTAATAAAGGTTTATTAACATATGAAACAGCATCACACGTTTCAGTTTTAACTGAATAGTTTATGTTCAATTATTTTTTAAACCTGTTATTTCGTTTACACGCGTATCTTCAATTTTCATGCTCTTTACCATCAAGTTTTTACTTTTTTATGCAAACAACTTCACGCATAATAAGACAGAGAAAATAAGAGAAGAAAACAAAAGGCAGTAAGAAAATTTACTAGTACCGTCAAGTATGTATCCCTTTTATACTCTTTTCCCGTCTCACTCAAAAGTACTTGCCTTGAATTGAAACGTGTAAAAGCACACTAACTTCTTTAAATCAATTTTTTTGATTTTATAATTATGACCATTTTAGGATATATAGAAAGTGATATATAACTAGTAATACAAAAACTGGGGAATAAAACTACGTAATAATGAATTTTGAAAGTCATTAAAATTAAGAATGTAAGCAAAGTTTTCGCTGGGTATTTATTTAATTTTACCAAAAATGCTTTGTATTTAGCAAAAATGCACATATTGCACCATTTGAAATGCTTTATCTCTGCAAATTGCTTTGCAATAAAATAAATTTAAAACAGCAAAACAAAAACTAAATTACCATTAACTTAAGCTACTGCAGCAGATTCTCCCCCAGGTTCTATAAATGTTATTTTGCTTGTTAATTTAGCCTTGACGCACTTGACTAATATTTATTTTACACAAATATCGGATCAATATATTGAAGCTGTGCTGCTGGCTGCTATATGTGTTTGATAAACTTACTCTTGCTGCTGTTATGTTGTATGTAATCAAATTAAAAAGAAAAGAAGGAATAATAATAAAAAAAATTACAATAAACAAAACAAAAAAGCAGGGGGATAAAAGAAAACAGTAACGCGCTAACAAAAACATGATGCAATTCATTAAGAGCAGGGTTGTAGAATAAAAAAAAACCGAAAGCAATATAAAATTGCAAATAAATTGCATGTTGAGAATTTTTAAAGACATCATACCCCTTAATATCAAAATATACTTAAGAGCACATTTACTAGGTGTACAAGTGTAGTATATATTCACAAAACAATCCCTGAAGGAAACCTGGGGACAAGTGTCTGCAAGTCACCACTTTGTCTACTATTTTGGTGACGGTTTGGCGACATTGTCACAATGGTTATTATTATACAATTATTTTTTTTTTTCAATTGTGAGCCCCGATAGACTAGGCGATAGTGTGCCGGATTATCATTCACAGGGTTGCGGGTACGATTCCCGCCAACGACTCTGGGCGTTTTCAAATTTATTTTTAATTAGGTATTTTTTAGTATTTTATTTTTTAATAAAAAAGCAAAAAATGCATTTTCATTTTCTCTTTCAGAAAAGTACCAAAAGTGTAGACGAAAGTGGTACCAAAAGAACTACTTACTAAGTATTGACGCAGTCTACTGGTAGATTTCGTAGGACCAGCCTGTGCTAAATGTCAATAGTAGGTAGCATTAGTAAGGGTATAATTCGTCAATAGTAATGGTGACATCGTCAATAGGTAATCAGTATAATTTTACTTTTGACACTTCCTGCAGGGATGCTACTTACATACACATGTATATTTCTATATGTTTGTGTATATACGAGTATGTATGTATGTATGGCATTTTAAACTTTTTCAAATACAAATATAAAAATTGTTGCAGAAAAGTAGATACGATAAAATCAAATACTTTATAAATAAATTAAAATGCAACACAACAGCACATTATCAATGTATATGAACAGCATTTGTTGCTTATTGTTTTTTTTTTTTGTTCGTTCTTCTTTTACTTCCATTTTGTATTTTACTGGTCTGGAGATTTTGAATTCTTGTCTTTATTTCTGTTTTTTTTTTGGCATCTTTTACTTGTTCTGTTTGGTATATGCAACAAATATGCAAGTTGTTGTTGCATTTACTGCAGTAGTCCAGCTAAAGCAACACAAAATCTCGCATTTTATATGTTTTGTTCTGTAACAAGTGTTGTGTGTGTTAGGAAGAGAGAGAGGCAGAGAGAGGGCTGTAGAAATAGCATGAATTATTTAAATGGAATTCATTTTCCATTATCTAAAAACAAGTGAAACAATTATTGGTTTTTGGTGTGTCGAGACAACCAGCTGGGGCACGCTACGTTTGGGAAGGGAAGTTTAAACAACAAAATGTATCATATGGGGTTAACAAAGTCTCACAAACAACGTGGTCCGAAAAATGTTCAAAAAATGTCTAACAACCGTGTGAACTTAAAATGTTTATCTTGAAACGTTGTAAGAAAAAGCATTTTCAGTACATTGTAAGACAAAAATATTGTCAGACATCTAACAATTGTGTGAACATATTTTTTTGTCATTGTAAGATTGTTTTAAGACAATTGCGAAACACTTTTAATTGTCATATATGCAAAGTTTATGCATCTGTTTTTAAATGCAACTCTGTATATACATAAATAAATAAACAAACAAAAGTGTGGAATGTGCATTAATAAAATTTTGGAAAAAGTGGCAGAAAATTAAAGAAAGTAAAAAATGAATAGCAACATATCTATTGATGAATCCTGTTGCATAGAATGCAGTATTGAATTTTCCTATTCAGTCGCCAACAGGGTCTTAAGACAACAAAAAATCAAGGCTAAAGCAGAAATCCTACTGCAAAAAAACAAAAAAAAAAGGAGTTGAGGCACGGCGAAGTTTATGGGATGCTGGTTGCGTTGAATATAAATTTCCCAAAGATATTTTATGGCAAGAGATCGCAGATTCCAAATATATAAAATATATAAACGATAGCAAAGAAAAACAGACAAACGCGCGCACCTTATTCAATTGCAATTTAGAAAAATTTCGAAGAAAAAAATCCGATATGCAGATAAAATTTTTTCAATTGCTCTTTTTTGTTCCTGACAATATTTAAAATTTTTAAACACACCCGCAATGCCTCACAACGAATTTGATAATCTTTGTCACACAACAATCTGACAACAGTGTGAACTGACAATTTCGGTTGACGGATGAATTCATTGTGTGACAATTGTGTGCCAATGATATTGTAAGGTTTTCTTACAGTCGTCTGAACTGACAATTTACCTTTTGCTAACAATTTTTCAATGTCAGTACATTGCTAGATCCGACAACATTTTATGATCTGACAACATAGCTTTTTTCTAGTTACGAAACATTTTGCTCTTTATTTGAAGAATGAATTTTCTTTAAAAATTTGGTTTTAAAGAGACCTTAATTTTGTTTTTAGAAAAAAGCTGCACCAATATTATAGTTTGTTGATGAGAGTGAACATTTCTTTATTATTACCCTACACTGCAGTCGAATGACATAATTATTGACTCAGATAGGGTTAATTGTTTCAACTGTTACATGACACTGTACATTTTTAACGACTACAGTAGGATTTAGAGGAGATAGCTCATCTTTGGCGGCTCTGTTCTTGTATGCTTGGGGGAGCAGTTAAGGATGAATCTTAAGGTACGGTCATATACATAAATAAAACAAACATATTTTATTTATTTATTTTTTTTTTCTTGGACCAGCACTCAGGGGACGACCTCTACTTATGCAATGCATTGTGTTGGAACTAGGAAAATAGGTTATGAGAGGGAGGATAGAGGGAGTAGTATTTGTGAACATTTGACTTGAATTTTCCCATTTTGAAAGTTGCAGGGAATACTTCTGCTGTTAGTTTGTTCCACATACGCACAGTACGGCTAAAGAACGAATTTTCCCTGTAGTGTGTTGTGCGATCCACTGGCCAGTCGACCACAAATGGATGAGCCCTGACTGAAGAACGTGTATTACGTAAAAAACTACGTGTTTCAGGAACAAGTTCCCTGATTTCAGCAGAACATTACTACATACGTTTTCCCGGGTAAACCTAAGGGGTCAGATTTATCTCGTAAAATGTATCAAAAAAAAAAAGTACAATTCTACCATGTTTGCCAACTGCTTCAAACTAAACACACATTTCATTCCAAAAAATAAAACACCTATTCTCATTTCACTTCTTGGTTGTCTCTTACATAAAGTACAATTGCGTTCATGCAACACCTAGTCAGTAAAAACAACTTGCATATTTTAACAACAAATGAGTTAAAGATAAGAATATAAATATTCAGTTGTCTAAAGAAAAATGCATTATATAGATTTGTGTTGCATGGCTGTTAATGCAATTTGTTGCCATTGTTTGTTTAATTTTGAAAAAACAAAGTGGCTGAAAAAGCAAAGTCGTAGGCATTAAGAAGTAGATGAATTAAAGATCTGCAGATTTAGAGTTAATAATTCCAAAGGATAGTAATACAAACTGACACGGTCTATATCGACCGCAATAACATCGTAAAAAAAACCCTTTAAACATTTTAAAGTTGGAAATGATCATTTACATTTCACAATCTTGTGCAAATGGTATTGCATCAAGGTTTAGCATATTTTTGCTCTACACTATCCAAATACAAACAAAAGCAAAAATATGCTAAACCTTTTTGCACTTACAAATGCAATGATGCAATACCATTTGCACAAGATTGTGAATTGAGCTATTGTGGAATAATAGTGACTTCTTTATTAGTGCAAATGTACAGCAATGCAGAAGAAAGCATTGGATTTTGTTATTTCATTCTTGTCTTCATATCTACATATATCTTTTAATCTAAACCCCTGAGGTTTCCTATAGTCACTATCTAGATATCATGTCAGCTTAGCTTTGATTTACTCAAATATGTGGTTTTGTGCCCAAGTCTAACATTTCAATAGTATGAAAGCTGGTCGTACTAGAAAATTGGGTCCAATTTATTTACTCACATACATATTTCGATTCGTCCCAAAGTGTAACTTTACATTAGACCGCACGAATGACACGATATGAAACCAAGTTAAATTGCTTAATTTGAATGCTAACCTATGAACGGCATTTAGGGGAATGTTTGTATTCTGAGAAAAGCAGATTTTAATCCCTTAAAGTGCGCTTAACTGAAGGAGTAAATATTTATAAAGGGTAATTTTTGAGAAATACTGCTTTTTCTTAAAGAGAGGTAATGCTCAGGCAATTAATATGCCTATATATACCTGCGTTACTTTCTTTGGAAAGGGGATAGTTGAAGAAGTAAAGGTGGTGAAAGAAGAAAGCTTTTTTTTTTATATATCGCAACTCTGCAATTGCGCATTATTTTTGTTTTTGTGCAGAATTGCAGCGTCTCTGGTGGTGAGTAGGCGCATTACTATTAAAGCTTGATTTTATAGCCTTTATTTAATTATTTTGCTTCGGTGGCGTTTGAATGCTATACCACCGCAGGAGGGCGCTGTGATAAATATTAGTTACGATAGAAAAGAAAACTAATAATTATCAGAAACTGATGTTGTTTGAGTGGCAGCGGCTGGGAATCGAACCAATTAAGCTACAGTCACCCGCTTTTGGCAGCTCAGCTGTTTTCATGCAATATGTTAAACATGTTCAGTTTGGTCTATAATTTAACCATGAATCGGATTACAAACAAACAACTCTTGCAGATTATTGAATTGAATCATGTCCGTGCATTCTTGCATTTTTATCAAAAAAATCTGTTCAGCGACGAAGCTTATGGGTGGTTGTTTGGATAGGTAAACAAGCAAAATTGTCGTATTTGGTGCATCCCGAAAAATGCGCTGTTTGGTGTGGATTATGGGCCGGTGGCATCATTGGACCGTACTTTTTTACAGACGACAAAGGCTGAAACGTTATTGTGCGTTGATTAAATATTTTTTTGTCCAAATTGGAAGGGCTGGGGGGTTACTCTCTATTGCGATTCGAAGGCCAGGCTTCCATGCATTCTCTACCACATAAAGCATTTTTGATTTGTGTGATCAAAATCATTCAAAATATCTTTCAAAATGTAGAAAAAGCTAACGCTAAAGCAAAATTAAATTTCCAAAGAAGACCCCTTATTGTGAATTTACTGTTGATATGAAAAATTTTGTTTTACTTTAAAAAGGAAATAAAGGAAGAAGATGGTTGTTCCTGTCTGTCTGTCTGTGTGTGTGTAAATTCTCAATTATAGATTTTACAAGGCATATAAATATGTCAAAATACCACAAAAACCAGAAAACGTTAACCATACAAGCAAAACCTTAAAACTTGCCATAAAAGACAATAATTACACATAAGATAAGAATGTGGCAATGGCAAATAATTAGGTGCGTCCCAAACTAATTGGCAACAAAATTTATCAACTACTCTTAAACTATGAAAATGGAAGGTCAAATGATTAAACTAAATCCCAAATTTCTAACTAAAAAACAATTTAATATATTTACCATCACCAAGGAAACCGGAAATATGCTCTTAAAAAAGCATTTTAAGCGCTTTAAATATGCAGCAAAAACTTTAAAATATGCTCTTAAAATTTAAAAAATATGCTCTTAAAAACACAAACTTTTACATAATTTTTAATCAAAAAATATACTTCAATACAATTCATTTCTAAAAAGGTAAAGTAACATAAAATAAACAAAAAGAACAAGAACTAAAACAAGTATAACAAAAAATAAATACAACATAAAAACAATAGGAACTTAAGTTATGAAAAGGCCTCTAGAGGTATTTTTTGATGATATTTTATAAAAATATAAAGTCACTTCTTCAATTAAGGTTATTATTGCAATAAATTACAAAATGTTGACTTAAATTTTCAAATAAAAATCGTAAAATCAGCATTTAAAGCATGGATAACTTTACAAATTTTTTCAAATATTTTGGCGTAATAATTAATGAAAGCCATGTTCCCCAGCGAGCTGCAACAGGCTCTGGTGGCAATTCTGTATGTATCAATCCTATTTGGGGCTTTTAAAAATACCTTTTTCACATTTGCAATAACCTTGTTTACGTCTTTGTAGGAGTCCCTTATAAGATCGCACAAGCGATGAAAACCATGCGCAATGCATGTGGCATGTATAGCCTTGGGCTAAAAAACCATAATAGCTTTACCTGCCTTAACCATATACGGTGCAGCGTCGGTAAGAAGGAGCAAACCATGTTTTTTTTACAATTAGATTTTTAGAATTTTTATAGAATCATCGAATACATTCTCTTAATATTAAAGAACGGTTAAGTTTTAATTAGAACTAAAATTTCATATTTAGATGACGCTATTATTAAAATAGTGCTTATTTTATATTAAAAAAAGCCATCTATTTTTCAATTTTGAATTTTAAACAAAGGAAGAAAAAACCTGTAACACAACAGCGAAAAATAAGTAAGACAAAATTTGTTTTTGATAAAGTCAAAATATGCTATTAAATAGTAAAATATGCTCTAAAACGCAAAAATATGACATAAATATGCTCTAAAAACAAATATATGCAAAAATATGCATTTAAGGGTAAAATATGCAAAAAATATGCACTAACAAATCGATGCCAAAATTCTTAAATACAGTATTCCACGGATAAATACCTCACCAAGAATGTCCAAATTTGTTGGGTATTTATCCGGGGAAGGTATTTAAACGTCCATGTTTATTTACCTCTCAGAGGCACTTATACGAATACGCTTAATTTTATTTAAGGGATAATAATTGTGCAGCCAGTTGATGTTTTGTTTTTTTCTTGGTTTTTGCAAGAGAGATCAATAAAAGTTTTTGCTTCATAGAAAGGGACGTTTACTTGGGAGCCATTTCGTTAAATCCTTTTTTAAATCTTATTCATTTCACTACACTTGTTCACTTATTTTTAAATTTAATATTTTTACCACCAACACTGAATGAAAACAATTAGGTATGAAGTTAGCAGGTGCGTATAAAAAGTTCTGGTAAAATTGTCTAAAAAAGGCACTTTGAGAAAAATCCAGGAATATATCAGTGCTGGGATTTTTTTTTATTTAATTACCCAAATTGGGTATTTATACGAAATTTGAAAAGTTGTGTAAAAAAGATATTGTATTGAGGTAAATAAAGGAAGATGAATCAAGGAATATATCAGTGTTGGGAATTTTTTTTTGAGGTAATTACCCGAATTGGGTATTTAAGCGAAAGGTATTTAAGCGCATAGTTTTGTTTGAAAAAGTATGAAAAATTTATGGGGATTTACAGTGCGAGGTAAATAAGCGAAAACGGCAATTAAGCGTCGGGTATTTAGCCGGGGTATACTGTAGTTCTGAAACGTGCAAATATCTTAACCGTGTGCCCATTAGGCTCACCAGAAAAAACATGCATTTGCATATTTTGGTTTCCCTGACCATCACTTACTAAAGTCAACAGAGTTCGAATACCAGGTTTACAAAATCCAAAGCAAACCCACTCCTACCGATTTCGAATAAACAATTACTTAATAAAGATTAAGCTACTGTCTGTTGTTAAACGTTTTATTCAGGACATTTCTACTTCAAATAATTTCGAATCATTAACTACTGCAACTGATGCCGGTCTCAAAAAAAAAATGTCTTTAACAGTAAGTCCGGTAAATAATTACAGTCGAACTTTGTAATTGCATATTCTAAGATCTTTGCATAGAAAATTTTCATTCTTGTCTGTTCTTTTACATTTTCAAGAATAATATACATCTATTAGTTCATGTGAACTACTACCCTACTATTTTAGTTGAACATGTTTGCTTTTAATTATGTTTGCTTATAAATAAATATCTCCTGTGTTAGTTCGTCCGCTTGTTTGTTTATTTGTTTGCTGTATGGTTTACACATATGCTTCACGATTCAATTATTTATCTAGCCTACACAATATCAATCTCTTCGTGCCATTTCCAACAGCCCGACAGCCAGCCATCATCCATCTATTCATCCAGACCAGACCAACCCACCATCAATCCATGCATTCATCTTAAGCCTTTTACATTTAAGTACTCGAAGTCGGAAGAATTATAAAGATGTGTGAGATCTAAAGTACATGTTTTTTTTTTTGTTGCATTTCATTTCATCTTCATTTGCTGCTGTGAAAAGTAGAAGCTGCATTCAATTTAAATAGAAGCCTACCAGTAGCAGCCTCAATAACAACTGAAAACATTCACATTTAAGTGCAATTTATGTTTGCGGTTTTTAAAAGCTGTTTTTAGGTTGCATTATTATTGCTTCCAGAAAACAACACATTGCATTTTAAATGGAATAGTGGGGAGAAGGGAATATTGTTCTGCTAGAAAGGTAGCATGTTCTGCTGTTAATTTAATAAACGCTTTAAAGTATTAAAGTATTAAGAGACTGTGATGCTATAAAAGTAATTATTTCAAATGATTCGTATATGGTCCTTCCAACCGTTAAGATTTATAATGTTGAAATTAAATTAAATAACAGTTAAATTTAAGAAACTTTAATTATGGTATTATTGCCTCGTATTTCAAGATCTTGTATTACCAATTCGCGGTTATTTTATGAAACGAGCTTGGAACATGTTTAATCAAATTTTGTTTTCATTGTAATTTTCTTTATCTATTGTAAGGACACAAGACAGACACCTCCAAATATCGTTTCATGTTGCTTAAGCCATGTAATTTTTCTAAATGTAAGATTACCCGGAAGAACATGTTCAACAACTTTTTTGTCGGTTCTTAGTCACTATCAAATCCATCAAATCAGAGAGTATTATTGGGGTGGGTTTGGGTAAGATACGTATATTGGGCGGGGGTCTTCAAATTGATAGCGTGCTATCACTATGCCCATCATAAAAAAGAGTTTTAGCCTGGGTCCTTAATCCTTAACCTTAATCTTAGTCTATTGTTGTTTCTCGTATTAGATGAAGATGAAGGATTTGGAATTTCTAAATTTGTGTAACAAAAAGAAGTTTTTTTTTTGATGTATTAAACATGTGTCACATTCGTCACATGCTTATAATTAAAAACTGAAATTAGAAATTCGGAAGATTCTAGTGAATAAAATACTTTTCACGCTCATTAGGACGGGTGTCAAGATTGTCGCGCATTCTGTTAAGTCGCATATTATACGACGCAATTCTTATTGGAAAAACTAATGCAATTATTTCCTTAAAATTTATTTTATACAAATAGGAGAGTAAGAGGAATTGCTAGTACAATCTAGTATGTATTCGTCTTATCTTCCCCTCACCCAGATGCCTAAAAGGCAATCAGCTAAGCTTACAGAATTGCTTCGTGTAAAAATTGATACTAACTTAAGCTCTTTACTTAAGGAAAATCTCTTCCAACGATAGATGATGTCATGGAGTCAGCCCTCGGTAAGGTCGAGGGAAAATAGTCTGAAGGTCAACCTTTTGGTAACATTGTAACATTGTTTTGGTAACTAAACCATCACGGATGGATACTATCATTTTGGAATTTTCGCAGGAAGCCAAAAATGTTGGCGAATAGAAAACCTTTGAAAAGAGGTGAGGTGTCACTGGATGTAAATAAAGATCATAAGCCCTATTTTACTACTGTCTAGTAGAGAGCGGTAGACACTATAGCACTCCCTACATTGTTACTTCCGTTCGGTATCTCTGTACTTCGAATACATCTCTGCTAAGATGGATCCAAGACTTAAGAGTTAGACGGACTAAAGGGTGATCGTATTGTTCACAAAAGGTAGGTAATCCAATAGACGGATTATATACATACTTAACCTCGATATCTACATCTAATATATTTCTGCTAAATTTTATCTCAGACAAAAAGTAGGCAGTCCAGTCTTGAGGCAGTAAGTTGATCTTTGATAATGAATCTTTGGATTAGAATACTGCCAATAGATGACTAAGCTGCGAACTCTGTTCTGATAAGGAAACGCAAATAGACACTGGCTCGTGAATTTCCTTTGGAAACATTAACCTTTTGGTTTCATTTAAATTTCATTCAAAGACGCGAAAATAATCCGAGAAATAAATGTTCACATGCCCAACATTGACATCTATCAATGCTCTCAAACTCCAATGTTAAAAAATCGAAATGTCTCCTCAATTGCATTCACTTCCTAGTCCAGCTTAGGTAACAATTTGTCGAGTTAGTATAGATGCCAAAGAATATGGCCAAGTCGCTTTTGTAGTGATATCGAATATTATTGAGGAACGATAATCCAGAATGTTTTGACACGAAACAATAAGAGAACTCTCTTGGCTTTTGATAGAAACTCGATTAGACATGTTATCGACTGCAGTATAGAATATGAATGATATATGAGTATTGAAGAATGTCTATGATAATCACTTGTAGATTTCAGAATGGCCGTGGACAATAAACAACTATCTTGGCCCTTGGTAGGAACTAGAGTAGAGTTATGGTTTGCTGTATCAATTTTGATTTATGAATGGACGTTGAAAGGGTGAAATGCAGGTGATTTACAATAATCACTTGTGGAATACCCTGAATGTTCTGGCACGAAAAAGGACAAGAACGCTCTGGACTTTTGGATGGAACTCGATTAAAATTTCTATGGATTTTAGTATCGACTATGATTGCTAAATGGAAGTTAAGAGAGATAGAATTCAGTTGGTATACGACAATACTATTAAAATATCCAGAATGTTCTGAAACCAAAAAGGACAGAAACTCTTTTAGCTAGTGGTAGGAACCCGATTTTATTTCTTATACATTGCAATATCGAATGTGATTTTTAAATGGGCCTTGAAATATACAAAATTCAGGTAGTCTACGCTAATCACTTGTAGAATATGCAGAATACGTACAGATTCTCCGTTGGCTGTTGGTATTACATAACAAGGTAATAGGTATATATATTTACTGGTCTTGGATCTTAGACTGCGGTACACTACAGCAGTGCATACTACATATATTGGGGAGGGCGGCTTTCATGGTGTAGGCTGTCTGTAAGATCACTAAACGATCCAATCAAATTTGTTAGGATCGAATTAGAAAAGATGATTTGTATTACTTAAAATTCTGAAGGGATTAAGAGGGCGTAACGGACAACAAGAGTACTCGGTAGTGGCGAGTGACCCATTCAACTAAACCTAGTTTGGTTAAATGGTAATTGGTGTCTGCCGACATTTATAGGTGTGTACGCTCAATGAGTTATTTCAGTCCATACATGTAACTAGTTATGACTTTATAAAGTCCTTTATAAAGTTTCCCATCACTTGTCTTGCCTGCTGGGTATCTTCGAAATTTGTTTAATACCATAAATTTAATAAACATATTTCTACTTTCAATACTGAGACATATTTTTGTGTCATGTTACAACTTAATTCTAACTTATATTTTAAATTATAAACAGATCCTACATTTCCTTTTAAGCTCCTTTATTAATCACATACCCTTTCTCCCTCTCCCTCTTGTTCTCTTTACAACTTATTTTCTCATACCCTTCTTTAACTGTAACCCATAAGATTTCGGTAAAATTGCAAAGTTAGACAGACAGCAACAAAGGACAAAAAAAAGAGTAGTAGCAATAGAAGACACAAAGCCAGGCAAAAGAAATTAAGTAGACTTTTTGAAATCTGTCACAACAGTATGTTGTCTGTATGCAGCAACGCAACCAAGTCAGTCACCAGCAGCTAGCGGGCTGCTGCACTTAATCCAAATACAAAAGGAATGTTGCGACAAATAACTTTCCTTCCGACATAGACTGCTAGCACAATATACAAATGTTGCAGAAAGAAGAGAAGATGCAGCAGCAACAACAAAAAATTAAATCACTTCTAACAGAAGTTGTCCTGCTTGTAAAATATGAATGAATGAAGAACAAAAAAACCATAAACTACAAGCTACAACTGATGACGAAGTAAAAACATCATACGCAAATACACATGTTTGCCAGTGCCAGCAAGAACAAAATAGTTGTTGCAGTAAATAGGTAGAGTAAGGTGACAGCCAACCAAACAGCCAGGGAGGGAAGCAGTCGGTTATACTATACAAAGAGTTGAGGTGTTAAGACTGCTGCTTGCAACTGCAATTGTCAGTGACAATTGCCTGACAGTGGGTTAAAGAAGGAAAACTAAGTGGTGTAACTAGATATGTATGTATGTATATAGTAGACTGAAATCACATGTGTGTCTGATTCTATTTAAGTACATATACACATGTACATATATGAGTATGTGTTACGTATTTCGTATTTCTGTCTGCATGTTGAAGGATGTACAATGATGATGAACACTGTTGATACAGGATAAATGTTATAATTTTATCTGCTTGAATTGCTGTTGTTGTTAGAGTAGTAGTTGTATTTTCTTTCATTTTGTCTTCTCTTTTCCTTTCCTTGTTGTTATTTGCTGTTGCATGTTGCATATAATATGTAAGTTGCTGCTTCTCTTGCTAATACATATATGTATTTATAAATATATTTATAGTTAGATATGTATGTTTAGTTGAAAATATTTCAACAGAAACATGTGTTCTTAAAATGTTTTTTGTACTATTGAAAAATTCATTCATTCATGTTTGTCACTATGGGTCAGCTATGCTGCTTAAGAGGAAACATTTTTAATATTTTAGGTTTTAGAAGACATATTCACCTCTATCGTGAATAAAAAGTCCACCTAAAATTGGTTCCCTTTTATTTTTTTAACATTGAATTTTAATAGGAAAAGTGTGAAAGGGGAACAAATTTTATGTGGAATTTTTATTCACGATAGGGGTGATTATATTTTGCAAAATGTGAAATTCTTTTTAATTTTCTAGAGTTTTAGAAATAGCTGTTGAATTCGTATTAAAATAATTAAAACCACTTACACAGTAGTTAAAACGCTACAACTACTTATTATTTAAACACGATGATGATATTGGGGGCATGGAAGCAAAATAAATCATTACGTTGACATGCAAGCGTTCAAGGAGAATCTTTTGCATCCCTTTTGAAGAGTACCACATCACTCAGTAAGATAGGCGATATGACTAGAACATATCTATTTTCTGTTTATTAAAGAGCACTATATACACTCAGTCACGTTCAGGTATCTGATAAAATTGCATCATCTGATACTTGATGTCTCTGCTAGAGATCGTTTATTATATAGGAGTTGGAAAAATTGAGTCTTGAGTTGTGAAGACCCAGACATTTACAGAGAAGATTAACAAATGTTTCCCTTTCTCCCGATGCTCACCAATCGTCCAATGACCAGTTAGTATTGCTATTATTCTCGAGATCTCATTTCGTTTTCTATTTACGAGTTGCTTACAGCGTTTTTCATTGTGTCCAGATTGCAGCATCTATTTGCAGTATTTTAAAAGTAGTGCCTGAAGATTTCACTTTTAATGGTTCCAAGCGATATTGCGACTGATACAGCGGAGCCTTTTCTGGCCAGTTCATTACCGGAGTAGTCCCTGTTGAAAGGTAACCAAACTACAGTAATGTCCGTAAGACTATCTAGCCTAGACAGTAGAGTGGTTCGAAAAAAAGTTGTGTCAGTCCAATTCCAGAAATTATTTTTTTGCCACGCCTACAAATACCGCCCTTTTAGTATTTTGTTTACTGTGTCGCTATTTTAATAGAAGTGCTTTATAAATTCCATACAGCTGTCATGCGCTTTGGATCATATGAATCAGCCATTAATGAACAAATATTAAAGATTTTCAATATCAAAGTTCTCTAACGCTATTAAATATGCATACATATGTACATATTAATATAAGATTTGGGTTTGTTACTTGGCTGAGAACTTCAGCAAGTTGATGTATAATGATAGATCTTGAAAATGTTTTTAATGTGGTAAATTATACTTCTAAGTCCTACGGTCAGTACTTTACCTATAAAGATAAACAGACATTATTATTATTTCCCCAGAAAATACAATATATAAAATTAATGTCTGTCTGTCTGTATGTTTGTGCTTAATAGGATGCCAAACCCTTGGAGCGATCGTCCTGAAATTTTCATAGCATATTTTTGTGGCTCTGGAAGGAATAATAGGCTATATGAAGTTTTGATTGGACAAACGGGAGTAGCACCACCCATTTAACCCAAAAATTTAAATCGACATGTTTTGGGCATTTTTTGACGTGCGTAGATGATATTTGGGGCATATGGTATTGGCATAATTAGGAATACGTACCAGGAGAAAAGTGGGTAAGACCACGCCCCTTTTTAGAAAAATTAAAAATTGTAATACAGTCTTAACTACTGGACCGATTGTCATTAAATTTCACAATAGCAAATTCTTACGGAATAATAAATTCTTGACTATCAGCCATGTCACAGAATTTAATTGCGTTCGGAAGTGGAATTAATTCCGTATTTTGCTTCTATAGAAAAAGTAAAACGAACAATTTTTTTCGGAATGGAAACTAGAAATGCTTAAAATTACAATTGCACATTGCACATTAAATGTGGTTTCATTACGAAGAATTTTTTCGTTATGCTTTTTCTATTGAAGAAAAAACGGAATTAATTGCACTTCCGAACGGAATTAAATTCTGTGACATGGCTGAATATAAAGTTGTAAGTGGATAAAGGGGCGTGGCCTCGCCCCTTGGAATGCATCGCTTATATAACAAACTTCAGTATCCTATTATTTTTCCATATGAAGAAGATGGATATTACTTTGAAATGCGTCAAATCAATTGAGCAACCCGTACGGCCGTTAATTATCCTGTTGAGTTCTTAAATTCAATCGATGTGCCAGGCTTTCCACCACATGTGCTACAACTTAAAATTGGAGTGCCAATTATTTCACTGCGTAATAGCGATCACCATGGCTTTGCAATGGCACTCGACTTGCAGTAAAAAAACTGAGAAATAATTTAGTAGAAGCAACCATTATAGCAGAAAAAATAAAGGAACAGATGTACTTTTGCCACGCATTCCAATGATACCAACAGATTTACCATTCGATTTTAAACGATTGCAGTTTCCTGTTCGGTTAGCATTTCATCGCAAACAAAGCTCAAGGTCAATCTGTGCAAGTTTGCGGCTTAAATTTAGCAAATCCATGTTTCTCGCATGGACAGCTTTATGTTGCATGTTCCCGTGTAGGAAAAATCCACCGATTTATATGTGTATGCTCCTGATGGGCAAACTAAAAATATTGTATATCCTAAAGCATTGCAATAATTAAATTAAAATTAAATAAATAAATTTTTGTAAATATCTAAAAACGTTTTATTTTTTTATAACGAGGGGAGTAGCGAAGCACACCGGGCTCAGCTATGCTATTATATAAGAAACAAGCCAAACTATGTGGACATTTAGTAGTTGTATGTAATTGAAATGTTGCTCAAATTATTTATGACCTGTGCTAATTTCTACTCCAATATATGCAGATGCAGTCGAGTAGTTCAAACATCTCTGACCCATAGTGCATTCAACTAACTGCAGATTAGTAGCAACACAATATATACCATACATACATTGACTTAAAACTTAGTATGGTGATGTGAGATTTTGTCACTTGTATCTACGAGATACTTAACACACTACTTTGAGCAGTTTCAAACAAAATCAAACAAAACAACAACAACAAAAACACACACAAGGGAACAAGGAATCTAAATACCTACATTCCAGCCAGTCTTACACAATATGTAAGGGAGTGCACGGAATCGGTAAAAGTAGAAAAAAAAAAGAAAGCAGTGAATTAAGTTTTTACTCCAACTACAAGAAGAAAATAAAAACTAAATACTGTGAGTGAATGTGTTAGGAAGACGTGCATTTTAGACGAGTTATATAGAGACGACTGAACGGTTTTTTGGGTAAGATAATGATGATGTCTTTGGTTTGGAATAAGAAATATATTTATATGCTACTTTTTGTATTATTTATTTCTTTCTTATGCTTAAAGAAATCTGAACTAAAACTATCGTAGTTTGAGGAATGACTATGTAAAACTAGGATGTCCATAGTTCTTTGTAAGCTTGCATTACATTGTACTCGCATATGAATGACTATTAGCAAACTGTTAACAAAATATCTGCTTTCTTTAATATACACATATTCCTTGAATAGCATATCCTGCTCCTGCTACTCTTTATCCTTTTCTTGGCAGGGTTTTCTTAAGTATCTTGCATTTAAGTTTTATTTTTTTTTCAATTTATTTCACTGTTTGCCCTCCCTCCTCTTTCTTTTTTGTATATATTTTTAGGATTTGTTAGCTTTTTACTTTGGAAGTATTGGTTGCAAAACAAATACAAACAAATAATGCATTGTTCACAGAAAATCCGGTTGTATAAACTGGCTGTCGAAATCTTGACTGCTGCCGACACTAATAACGCTGCTAAGTAGTTCAAAAATTACTTATTTTTCCATATAAAATAATACATCTATTTGGAATGTTTGCCATTCTTACTTTCGCCCTTTTTGGTTACAAATCCATAAAGCTGAAAATGGTCAGTGAGCAAAACCTGCTGGAAACTTTCGTCTACACAAATAACAAGTAATTTATCCCTAATCAGAGATAAGACTGCTAAACAGAATTTTATATCTTCTAAAAACATGCTGTCCATTATTCCCTGGTATTTAATATACGTATATACGAATACGTATAGATTTTCGAAGCTGCCCAGCTTTGGATTTATAAAACATATGACCAAAAGTTTAAATTTGTACAAAAAAAAAAAAAAAAAAATAGGTCAAATTCGCAGCAAATTCGTTCACAGTAAACGATTGAACGAATTGAATGAACGAATCAGTCTTGGATAAATGAACGAAAATAACCGGTCACTGAAATGAACGACCGGGCATAACTCTAGTTCTATACGATAAGTCCGCTTAAATGAGCCAAATTTTATTTTACACGTTTATAGTCCCAAGGAAAATTTTTTTTCTATAAATGAAAAAATAGGAACTTTTTCGGGGAAAAACTTATAAATAGCTATTTACATGTTCAATTTTTTTTTTTGGAGTATAACTTGTTGTAAGTACGAGATAAATGCTAGCAAGTTGTTTTAATTAAATTAGGGCTGTTATTGTAGACAAATATTTTGACCCACTGTATGCCCTCTATATCTACAACACCCTGAAAAGATCGAACAAAATTAAAAACTAAAAGCAAAATATACCTAAATATCTCTTGAACTAAGGGCTAAGCATTGTTTTTGTACACAGAAAAAAAAATCATGTTTTTTTTCAATTAAACCTTTAATTGATTTTAAAATAATTTTCAATTAAAATTTTAATTGATTCAATTACTTTTTCTGATATTTTCAATTAAATCTCACAGTTTTTTTTAATTGATACTATCATTTTGTTTACAGGTCCGATTTCAATTAAATTTTTAATTGATTCCACAAATATTTTAATTGAAACTCATTTTTATTTTTTTCTGTGTAGATCTTCTGAAGGACTATTATATATTAAATTTCAGCTCATTCGGATCATAGCTGAAGCTTGGCGATTGTTGTTCAAAAATTTGACACCCGAGAAGCAACCCACTGGCTCCCATTCCACTTACGAAGCTAAAAAAAAGAAACTACAAATCAACTCAAAGAAACTTCTGCTCCAATTATGTGAAATTTCTATAATTTTTAAGGAGTTTCCTTCAGGCTAATTTGGTCAAATGTTTGTTTCCAAACGTAAATAAAAAACTTGTTCGATTTTTATTTTTTATTTTATTTACCCAACGTTTCGTTGCGATATCTACAACAGCTCCTAAGATACCGAATAATTAAAAACAAGTTGCTAAAGTTGCACACAGTGGTCATTAGTTATGTTTCAAATATGCACAGATTTTATGTGAACAATAATTTATGTATAAGTAAATAAAAACCAACAAATAAAAACAGCTCTTCAGTGATTTCTTTACTTTTGATTTTTTTTTTTTCATACTTCCTTGCCAGCTATTTACTGCAATTCTTCGGTAGTTTTTTCCTTTCACTCCATTGTATTGTGCAGGCACTTAACACACATTGTGATAATGATAAAATTAGATTCTTTTTCTATAAAATTGCATTTCAAATTTTATCCACTCCACTCATACATACAAGGTGTGAGTGGTATCTTTGTGCGATTTACATTTTATTTTTTTTACTTTATTTCATACTTTAAAAGCAAAACTATTCAAACTGACAATATTCAAACAAACAAATAAATAATAGAAGAAAAACAAAACAGAGAAAAAGTAAAGAAAGTAAAGAAAGTTTTCTTTAAAATATCCCCTGTAAAGGTAGTAAAATAGTTAAGAGATTTGCTAGGGATTATGATGGGTGTAACTTTATAAGGATTGGAATATTAACTTACTTTACTTGAGTAGTAGTTATATAAGGAGAGTTTTACAAACTAAACTAAGAAGAATCCAAAAAGAATTTCTACAGAATACTTAAACCAAATTTCTTATTAATCTTGTTAAGAGCAAATGCAAAGTCCTTTAAAATCTCTCACACTTGTTACTTTGTTTATGAATGTATTAAATACAAACATTAAGAGATAACAGCTGGTTTTCTGACAGCTCTTAAGTGTCAATGATTTGATCCCATAACTATTAATTTATTAGCAATTAGTTTGTTTATAGTTTATTTTTTATGTGTCTGAAGTTAATTATAAATAATAGAAAACCATTTTCTGTTTGTAGATTAAGTGTCTTTCTAATGTCTATTAATCCTCAAAACCTTATCTTCACAAGCTTGTGGTACAATTTAAATTAATCAAAATTAATAGTTTATTTCTTATTATTTTATTTTTTTTTTCGAGATTTTAATACTAACAACAGACAAAAACTGATTACAATAATTGCTAGCAATTTAAAAACTAGAATTTATTAATGATTTCAAGAAATGTTTTGCTAAAAGTTATTTTCTCAATAATAATGTCAACATTATTGCTTGGAAAAATGTATAATAGAAAATGTATAATAGGAATAGATAAACAAGAATAGTTCTATCATATGTACTCAGGAATAAATCAATATGTAAATGCTACAACATTTATTATGGTTCAATAATAATTTTTCCATTCCGGGGCTTATGGTGGCTGAACTGGTGAAATTTTGGGTAGCCACCAGATGCTACACACAGAGAAAAAATATAGTTACACATGTTTACCACAACAAGGTAAACATTTTTACAAGTTTTTCAACAATATTATTCAACAAAATTATGATAAATGGATTCATCATGAACATGATTGCGACTGTAAATATATTTATAATTGCGGTAACCATAATATGGTTAAGTTACGATCCATATTATTACTACAATCATATATACACAGAAAAAAAATATCGTAGGTAATAATGAATAAAATGGTTCGTTATTTATCAAAGAAAATAATAGTTGAATCAGCTGGGTTTTTATTCAAATCTACATAAAAATTCTTCCAATTGAATATTTTTTAGTAAAATGAACGATTGTAATAACTACAGTCAAACCTCGATATAACGACCCTCACTATAACGAATTTTTTGAAATCCCCTAAAACGCTCCATAAGATTTAATACAATAGCCTCGTTATAACGAATTTTCATTCACTGCAGACTAACGAAATAGAAAGAATTATTTACCTCTATTTAACGAATTTTGTCAACTTACAACCTTTTCATAACGATTTCCATTAATTAATCCAAATTATATGACACAGATACACACAAAACTTATTATTTTATAAATGTAAATTATTTTTGAATTTGAAAACTACAAAATACAGTGTCTTCCTTCAAATGTGTTTTGATTAATTAGCGAAAATCGTTCGCTATAACATGGTAAGCAGATAATGATTAATATACAAAATTTTTTATTACCTCGTTATAACGAATAGAAGTGCAACTTCACCTCGATATAACGAACCTCATTGTAACGAATTATTCGATATAACGTGTTTTTGCTAATCTTCTTAAGATTCGTTATACCAAGGTTGAACTGTATACCATAATATTTTTACATATATACTAACAAAAGACAAAATTTGTATACAAAATTTTCTTAAAGTACACTTGAAGTCTACTTTAATTTTTTATAAATACGGCAGATTGTTACTAAAATTGTAAGCTAAATCGTAACTTAACCATATTATGGTTACCGCAATCATAAAAATAATTACAGTCGCAATCATGTTTATGCTGAATCCATTTATCATAATTTGTAGTTATTTGATTATGATAGAGAACAACATAATATGGTATAATCTTTTTAACATAAAACTGATCACCATAAACATTATATAATTGTTATCATCATATATATGATTGCTATAATCATGTGAATGGTAAATTAACCATATTATGGTTGCAGGAATCATATAAACACAATATTTAAAAAAAAAAATTTTAAATTTTGAAATAGTTATGATAAACATGCACAACTATATTTTTTCTCTGCGTATAGTTTCATTCCAAACCGAAAAACAATGTAAGTAAAAATCATAGAGCAGGTTTTTTGTTAACTGATAATGAGTCAATATGTCTATAGCGAAACCCTTGTTGTCAAAGGATAATGGACATGTGACTAGCTCCATATGATTCTCCAATATGATTATTTTAAATCAGCAGGATCTGACGAATGAATTACTGTCGTTAGTGGCGACCAAGCCCACATACTAGTTTAATTTCAAACTACTGTTCTGTTTCTGAAGAAAAAACTATGTAGTTGAAAATTATTGAGCAAGACTCTGTTCCACAAACAATTTAGCAACTTTTCACTTCGCACTTATCAAATTGCATTTTTTTGCAAAGAGATAAGTACTTCCGTTCCACAGTATTCTTTGCAAATCTCATTTTGCAAAGTCTTAACAAAGAGAGCAAAGTAACAAAGAGAGACTTTGTTAACTGATAATGAGTCAATATGTATATAGCGAAATCCTTGTAGTCACTTCTTTTGCTCGCTTTGTTAAGACTCTTTGTAAAGTATTTCCGCACTCTCCTGCATAGTGAATGTGCAATTGTTCCACAAAGTATTTAATTATCTTTGCGTTTGTGTCTTCTCTTTGCATTGCTAAATACAACTTGTTTAAATGAGCCGCAAAATAAAATTGGAAAAAAGCTTTTATAACAATTTTACATGTTATTAAAGAAAAAAAAAAGATATTTTTTGCAAGTTTCAAAAACAGTAAAGTAAGTATTTTTTTCATAAAATTATTGTAAATAATTAGAACATATTTTCTTTCTTTAAGAATGCCAAAACTACTTTTAATTATACGCCGTGTTTTATTGTGCCAACGATTGAAATCCTCTTCAACATTGTTATCCTTATTTCGGTTAACGGTGGTATAAACTAGTTTTTCAGTCCGTACCCGCTATCACTCTAAACAACAACAGCTGGAAATGAACTTCATTCGTATTTAAGTCTTTGACTTACAGCCGAATTCCCTAACACGCTTGCATTTACATTTTGGCCCACATAACATCATGCTTAAGTGAATGCAGTTGGATATCCCACTGTCACCGATAAGCATTTTCCCCCTTTCGTGTACGCGGTTGAGTAACTCCAAAATGGACTTCGAAGCACCTGCCCATACATGAGAGATGATTTCATATTCGGTTGAATATAGGTGGTATAGATAGTAAGCAGATCAGGTGGAAAGAAGTACTTCCTACACCAAGGTACTTAAACCCTTGAGACTTGTAAAATGTGTTTAGTCCACACTGGATTCTCATGCCTAGAACATCAAGAGCGTCTGATTCCTTAATATTTACACCGCCCATAAAAACAGATGAAGCAACATGATCTGTGGTGCGTTTGTGTATACAACATTGAGTAAAATCGACTCCATTCGCACAACCCCATTCTGAGATTGTCATAAGATCCTGGTTAATTGTGTGTCGTTTATGTTCTGTCTCATTTCCCCAATTTCCAAAGGATTTGATCTTTAGTGAAAGTAAATGTAAGCAAAAACGAATAATGTTAGGCTTTATCAGGTGCTGGTATAAATTACAGTTTCATATATTCCTTACGAATAATCCTTTTAAACAACTGATTTCATAAAACGTATGTATTAATGTATTAAATGTATTTGAAGTTAAATATTTGAATGTGTGCCTGTGTAAGCAATTGAGCGTATGTGAGTGTGCTCGTATTGCAAAGCACTTATGAAAACTGTCAATAAAATGTCGATATTTGTATGGGAATATGTTACTCTTTCGGTTTCAGTTTTTTTTTGTTTTGTTTTTATTTTTCTTTTTAGTTCAATTTTATTTGTAGTTTTTGGAATCATATTGTGCATACATGAACAGTTCTATATTATACAAGATATATAAATAATGGAAAAAATTGTATAGCCCAGTAGTTCTGGTGTGTAAATAGCATTTAGAGGCTGGGTAATTGAGCAGCAATTTTAACATGTAGGGAAGACCCTACATTAAGTATATGCTCCGGGTATAAAAATAAATATACCTAGAGGCAAAAAATCTTTATATTTTAATTGTCATGTCTTAACGGTGTTGAATTGATCCTATCTTGGAAGTCATTTGGTTTCAAAGCTATGTTGGAATCAGAACACTTAAGGCCGTTGCGGCAATATATTCTTGCAGGAAGGTTTTAGGAATCTTAAAATCTAGTACATCTACGAAGAACAAAAGGATTTTCGGCTTGATCTTAAATTTCGATCAATGTCCTTGTCCGGCGGATAAATGCACATATCGTAAACCATTTAATCGGATTATAAATATCTCGGCACTGATAATTACTTGTACAATTTGCACCACATCGTCTAAAGCCATGTTAAATTGTCTACCAGTTGATCCGGTTGGCTCCGGCTATAAGGAGCCATAGCTCTCAATACAGCCATAATACTCGATAATATTGATGTATGAAACCGGCGAAGCTTTGAACATGTTAACATGTCTTCGGAGTCTCCCGGATAATACTGCACAGCTTGAGCCTTCTTTAAAAAATTCTTTACTGTGTACATAACGGATGAAGTCTGGATTCTAATATCTACATTCGAGATCTTTACTAGTGACACGAAATTGGATGTAAGAGTGTGGTGGCTTTTATTTAGAGCGGACTGGAATGCGTGTATCTCTTAGACTACCAATGTAGTGCAGTTCCAATACGTGAAATGGCCGAGTTTTTTCCGAATATGGCGAGGATATTCGGTTTTAAACTGACATCTCTTAATGTCTCATACGTCATATCTTAATGTGATGAAGAGATAATTTTTATTTGCTCTCTTCTGAATATAGTGACACTAAAATATACCAGAAAATTGTATTGCATATTCATTAGCCCAGGCTTATACTCGTATGAGGTGACTAATCGATTACCGCTTGGCATAGTGCAAGCGTTGCGTCTATAATATAACTCTATAACTGTACTTAAAATTAATGCAGCTTAGAGAATAATAAATTTACACTGTGAGAATAGACTAGTAAGGCGTCAATTGATGACAGAAACATACTTAGTGACTATTGGGTTTGCAATAAACTGCTGGTGATGAGTAACATTTGTAGCTGCTAATTAAAAAAAAAAAACAATTAAACAGATTACACTCTAGACTACTTAGGGACACGAAAGTGGTAACAGACTCTAGTTTAGATTACTTGGAGTGTGTAAAGTCATTTATTGACTTATTACAATGTATTACAAAGGATATGTTTTCATATGTTCCTTAAAACTATGTATGTATATAAAAATATTATAAAACAATACTGCGCTTTTATTAAGTTTATTGATCCAACATAAATTATAAATCGAAAAAATTAATTAAACAAATTTTAAATTAATTAGGGACACTAAACCTAGTAATTATTATCTATACTTTATATTACTTGGAATGTGTAAAGTAGTTTATTAACTTATCTTTGTATTACAAAGCATCCAAAGAGATACTACATACTTCTAGTGAGCAATGAACGCATAATGAAAAGAAAATATTAAACAGTCTAAAGTATTAATTGTCTCTACTGTATATTACTTGGGTTGTGTAAAGTAATCTATTGGCTGCTGTTTGCATAACAAAGCATTCAAAGAGAGACTACTTCGGGTGAGTACAATAACTATGAGTTAAAGTAAAATATAAAAGAGGATTAAACAGTCTATACTGTAGATTACTTAGGGCCGGTAAAGTAAAGTATAAACAGTCTATACTGTAGATTACTTAGGGCCGGTAAAGTGTTAATTGACAGCACTTTAGATTACTAGGGATGTGTCATGTAATCTCTTGACTTAATTTTGCAGTAGAAAGAACCATTTGTTTCATTAGACTAAAATTATTGAAATTACTGCCAAGTTACTAAATATTAGTGTCTAAAAAGGTCTATCTGAACACTATTAAAACTGCTGGGCAACAGCAAAACAGTGGGAAAAGGAACGAAACTATGGTAGTTGCAGCACAAAATTTACACTTGAGTGCCTTTTTATAGTGTAAAATTTATACGTATGTATATAGTTTGTTTTTTTTTTTTTTTTTGTAGTTTTTCAGTTTAAATAACTATAATTGTTTGCAACATATAAATATTGTTATTGCTGTTGGTATTGTAGTTGTTGCTGTTAGTACGCGTTGTTGCTAAAAGAGCTGCCTTTGGTGTCGTCGCTGGTGCTGTGTTGCCTGTATTTGTTGTTAGTTTATTTATACATATTATAATACTTTTTTTTTATTTATATTTTATTTCTTTGCTATTTGTATTTTGTGGATCAGTTAGCAATGAACTTTTATTTGAACTTACATGAACTTTATCGACAAATTATTCATAATGAAAGACGTGTGGAGAGAGTGAGACACAGGATAAATAGAGATTATGGCTTAAAAGTATTATTAAAATGTATTAAATTTGTTTTAAATTAATAATGACTTTAATAAGTAAAACTGAATAATTAAAATTGTTGATTATAAAATTGTACATAAGCTTACAAATTTAAGTAATGACTAGGGTGTTAACAGCAACCTATGGGGCAGCGAGTTGTCAGGAGTCTTAAAGTACAGCATCTTAAACTTGTGTTTCATACGATTTTAAATGTTTTAAAACCACATTTACTCTAATGTCATTTTTTCGTCAAATATATTGTAAATAATGGCGGCGTGTTAATTATATGTCACTCTGTTTAATTTTAGTTTAATTAAATAATTATCATAAATTTTAATAGCAATATTTCCAAGTGTTTTATATACATTTTTTTTTGAAATTTAACACTCACAACACGTTATAAAATTCTAATTATCGTTAATGGTTATATTTTTTTGAAATATTTACACAAAAACTGTATTCCTTTCTCTGTTTTTTTTTTCTACTCTACTGTGCATAATTTATTATTATTGAAAGTACTAATTCTATTTATACATATTTATTTTCAAATAAATAAATAAATAAATAATTGTAACCCACATAGAAAAAACAACAATTAGTTGTGTGTATTTAATAGATGTAAAACATTCATTATGAAGTGCAAACTGACCTCAACCTTTTTGGCTTAATTGCGAAATGAGTGAAAAACGAGTGCTAGAGAGAGTTTGGGCAAAAAAATTGATGTACAATACGTGTATAATCAATTTGATGGGGGAAGGGAGTGCAAATGCTAAATTTAGAGGAAATTTGTATACAGTGAAGGACGATGCAAGTAGGCATCACTACAACACTATAAAAAAAAAAGATTTCAGGATACCTAGTACCAATTGGCACAACAATAAACCACTTCTGTTGAGTAACATAGCTAATACTCTTAAAGAAAAATGTAAAATATTTAATTAAATAGACTTTAAGTTAGAATTTTTAGGGCCACTAAAGTGTTAATTGACCCTACGTTAGATTACTTGGTAAGAGTATATTAATCGGCTGACTTATGTTTGCATTACAAAGAATCACTACATTTCATAAGACTAAATCTTTATATTTTAGAGTTAGCAAAATCACCAAAGTACATATTAAACAAATGTAAAAATTAATGAGTAAGTCAAATAACACTGCGGAGATTTAAAATATTTTTATATTTTGAGCTGCCAAAATTAGGCATTCCATGAGCCACATCTGGATGCTTTTCCATTTCAGCTATCAACAATTTAAATTGAGCTGCCGTTGTGCCTTCTCTTTTCGCCCTAAGGAAAATGTTAATAGTATTTTTGTATGTATTTACATATTTACACTGTATTAATAATAATTAATAAATTATTAATAATATTAATTAATGGAGGCGTTAAATTTGACAATGCAAGCGATAAAAAATTCAGCGTTGCATTTTACAAAATACATAATTTCAAACAGTTGTATTAACAGCAACGTAAGAATCAGCTGTTACAACGCAGGCAATCACTTGCTTGAACACCATGATTTGCAAAATGTAACTTAAGGCAACGCTTAGAAAAATTTGGCGTTGAGTTTTACAAAATTAGGGCCCAAGTTTTTTTTAAACAATTTAGCTTTCCATTCTAAAAATTGCAAGCTGTCAGCTCTCAAAGCCTTGTGAATTTATTGGAGAAATGTCGCAGAAAATTATAATCTTGAGTGAATTTTGGTACTTCCTTTAATTATGTTTATGCCTATTATGGCTTCTTAACGTTAAGCTTATTTTGTGAAAAACACCGCATTTTTGACAATTTTACTCTGCACTGCAGAAATTGCAAATTATAATTGTGCAAATAGGTGTACTCGTATTTGTATTATTTAATAAGTTTTATTTCAATATTGTATGTATATTTAAGGTTTATTCAACCACAAATACATTCAACACAATACTCACACACGCACACAGCTATACAGCTATGCAGCTAAAACAACCCAGCAAGTCATATGAGTCCGAAAAGAGTCTTTTCTGACACCTTTTTCGGAGCATTAACGAATTTCTGAGTCATACTGCGTGCCGACTGAGGACAGTAACAAGCAAATTTTCTTTCGCTCCGAAAATGCGCCTTAGTTGGACTCTTTTCTGACTCCTTTTTCGGAGTGCTCCGAAAATGCTGCTTAATTGGACTCTTTTCTGACACCTTTTTCGAAGCGGTAACGCTCTTTATGAGCCCAAAAAACAATCATAATTGCTCCGAAAACCTTCAGAAATGAGGGTCATTACATTCGAAAATGGTCCGTCAGAGCTCTTAGATAATGTCAGAAAAGAGTCTTTTATAAGGTTTTTTTGGGCACTGTGTAATCTTGCTTTTATCATTCTTGTTTGGTACAGCTATGTTTTTTTTTTGTTCAAAGTACAAATAACAGGACAACAACGCTTTGGTACACACATAATTAAGTGGAATTTCTGAGGCATACTGCGTGCCGACTCAGGACAGTAACAAGCAAATTTTCTTTCGCTCCGAAAATGCTCCTTAGTTGGCCTCTTTTCTGACTCCTTTTTCGGAGTGCTCCGAAAATGCTCCTTAGTTGGACTCTTTTCTGACACCTTTTTCGGTGCGCTCCTAGAATGGTATGCTGGGAAGTATGTACATTAGGGTGGCCCCGTTTGTATGGAGTAAAAATAAGGTATCGATGTTCCCGACTAATATGAAAATTTTATTCATTTTAAGACTACGTTTCTCAATTTGTTTGTCCTGTGGTCAATATTTGGTGAGCTGGATCAAAGGATAAAATTGTCCTTTTTATATGATTTTTTTCATATTTCTTCCAAAGGAACTATATGTGAATTTGGTATCATATGAAAGGTCTTTGAGAGGCACATTCAATGGGTTATCAAAATTTAAAAAAAAGTTTTTTAAATTCAAAAATTTTGAAAATTTCAGTCAAAACTTTATTTTTTTTTTATTTTTCAATAGAATTTACTTAAATAAATAGTTGCAATTTCTTGATTATAAACACCATGCAATTTAACCCAAATTCTTTTTTCCGTTTTTTTAAAATTCTATCTATTTCAATTTTTATTAACTTTTTTTAAAACCTAAATTCTTCCCAATCTGACAATCTCTGTTAACTCAATTCGTTAATGTAATGGGTATTAAAATAACGTAAATTTTATACGCTAAAAGACGGGAAAACCCATTTGGGTTAAATTGCATGATGTTTATAATCAAGAAATTGCAACTAACATGTCCGACATCTAACGTTTTTTTTTTTTCAACTAGTGCTTATTTCGTGAATGGTAACATTTAGCTCATGATTTGACAGATAATTAGTTTTATCCTTCCGCTGAACGAATATGGTTGTGTATACGCTTGAACAACGCTGGGAAATATTGCGACATTACTTTGAAAATCATGGCAATGTTGCAGAATGTGTGCCAAAATTGCGTACGGATTTTGGTATTGCTGATTTTGATCTTGGCGGGTATGTAAACAAACAAAATTTTCGCATTTGGGGCACAGAAAACCCGCACGCATACATTGAAAAGCCAATGCACCCAAAACGAGTCACTGTTTGGTGCGGATTTTGGTCCAGAGGCATAATTGGGCCATTTTTCTTCGAAAATGAGCAAGGAGTGTTAAACGAATTTTTGTTAACAAAAATTGAAGAAGAGGATATTGGCAACATTTGGTTTCAACAGGACGGCGCTACATGCCCAACAGCCAAAGCTACACTCGATGTTTTGCGCCCTGTTTTTGAAGATCGCATTATCAGCCGCAGAGCTGATGTCGTTTCGCCACCTCGGAGCTGCGATTTGACACTGTTGGACTATTATTTGTGGGGTGCCGTCAAAGATAAGTGTTACGGCGACAAGCTAGAGACAATTGACGCTTTAAAGGACAATATTCGTGAAGCCATTGGTGAAATACAACTGAACACAATCGATAATGTGCTTAAAAATTGGACCGATCGTTTAGGCTACTGCATGGCCAGCCGAGGCAGCCATTTGAATGAAATTATTTTCCATTATTAACCGGAAGGATTGTACTTTCAAATAAAAAAAGAAATTTGAAAAAATATTCATTAGTTTTCTTTTTATAGCATTTTCAAAAAAAAAAGGTATTTGGCGGACCCTTTATTTATTTAAGTAAATTCTGTGAAAAAAATAAAAAAAATAAAATTTTGTCTGAAATTTTGAAAATTTTTGAATTCAAAATTTTTTTTTTTTAAATTTTGATAACCCATTGAATGCGCCTCGCAAAGACCTTTCATTTGATACCAAATTTACATATAGTTCCTGTGGAAGAAATGTGAAAAAAAGATCAAAAACCCTCTAAAAAGGACCTTTTTATCCTTCGATGCAGTTCACCAAATATTGACCCCAGGACAAAAAAAAATTGAGAAACGTAGTCGTAAAATTAATCAAATTCTCATATTAGTCGGGAACATCCGCAACTTTATTTTGGGGCCCCCTAATGTACATCATTATAAACAAATACACGCATACTTGCACACACAAATACCGTAATAAAGTCAAAAATATACACACTGACACATACTTACTCACATACATGTTTACAAAACTATGTTTCTGTTTATGGCCAAACCAGGACTCTCTGTACTGCTCATCATTATGGCTTTAACACAAAAACAAATACATGCGTATTTAAACACACACACACACACACTCCAACAAACATTTCATTTGCAAACAAATATTAATTAAATGCGTAATTTATTGTCAAAGGCATTGTGGAAAAGAATTAAATTACAAATGCGCACATGGCCTTTAAGTACTATATTTGTGGGGAGGTTTGAGGGTGGTTGAGCAAACTCCCTCTATACTGGATTTGCACGGAAATGTAATACAAGCTTAACTATTTGCTATATTTTTTTATTAGGAATGTATTGTATTTATTTATGAGTGTATGAATTGAAATAAATTTAGTTAAACATGCTAATTTTCAATAAATAATTTTAAATGTAACATATTTATTTATTTGAATTTTTTGTTGTTTGCTGGTATTTGACAGGGATAAGAGGTATAAATTGATTTTGCTTGGTTTTCACTATGTCATTTTTGTTGTCAAATTGTCGAAATTGATGGCAATTGTATGAAAACGGGTTGTCTATGGCGTCTAATAACATTGCAATCATGATTGCAAACATAGATGACGCCATATGACAACCCGTTTTCATACAATTGCCAACAATTTGGCCAATTTGACAACAAAAATGACCTAGTGAAAACCAAGCATTAGTCCATGTTTACACAGGGAAACATCTGGAATTCTCTTTTGGATTTTCTTCGCGGGCATACAGGGTAACATTGTTGTCGGAAACATTCCAGTTTATATTTTTTTTTTTTTTTTGAGATTTGTCTAATTGCAGTGTTGTTTTTTTTATTTTTATTCAAACAAAGTCAAATATAAAGCATAGGGAACAAAGCACACCGAAAAGAAATAAAGCAAATGTCGAAAAGCAAATCAAATGTAAACAATAAGAATGAAAGCACAAAGCGTGCATCCGAGAACGGGAAACAAATGTTTCCCTTCCAAATGTTGCCCTGTGTAAACGGGGACTTATTACTTACGAATATTACAAAAATTTATGCTAGTTACACAACTAGCAGGAATGACGAAATTTTGGTCGCAAATATTCGTCTCTAAAAATAAAACGCATTTGTGTATATGAAGATTAACACACACAATAAAGACGGGCCGCGGCGTTGGCTGAGTTCGTCATATGCGGCGAACTCTGAAATAGTGTATACATACATACATATTTCTATTTCTTACGCCCGTAAACAACGAACAAACGATACGGGATGACCAGGTTTCGTTTTAATTTTTACCTGTGTTTTTGTTAATTTTTTGTTTATTTTTTTTGCACATTTTTTTTTAAAAAAAATGCTCACACCACCTACATATTTATTTATTTATTTATTTATTGTCTATGGATGTTATTCCTTACAGACATTTACAAAAAAATAACAAACTTAAAACATATAAACCAGAACACCAAGCGTTTAAATACATTCACCCTAATTCTGTTTGGCGTCGTCGACCTCGTCGTCAATTTTGAGTCAACGTCAGTTTAACACGACATTAATACAAATTTTGTATTCCTAAACAGTCTTGTGTCGACGTCGTCTTATTATTGATACTTACAACACACTTATCTAATATTTGAGTCAGCTGATTTATTTTGTTTACTTTTTTGGGTATAAACAAAACTTTGTGAATTAATAAAAAAAAAATTTAATATGTATATTAAGGTGGCCCCGTTTGTATGGAGAATAAATTAGGTATTGATGTTCATGACAAATATGAAAATTTGATTCATTTTAACACTAATTTTGTCAATTTGTTTGTCCTGGGGTCAATATTTGGTGAGCTGAATCAAAGGATAAAAAGGTCCTTTTTAGAGGTTTTTTGATTTTTTTCACATTTCTTCCAAAAGAAATTTGGTATGATATGAAAGTTCTTTGTAAGACGCATTCAATGGGTAATCAAAATTTAAAAAAAAAAAATTTAAATTCAAAAATTTTCGAAATTTCCGACAAAATTTTATTTTTTCTTTATTTTTTCATAGAAATTACTTAAATAAATAGTTGAAATTTCTTGATTATAAACATCATGCAATTTAACCCAAATGATTTTTTCCCGTTTTTTGGACTCAAACTAACAGATTTCAGAAAAAAGAATACGTTACAGATGTTGTATACAATTGAACATTCTAAAACAATTAGCTGTTAAAAACAAACAGTTACATTACATAAAAATTATATTTTCATTTAAAAATAATTCCCCCCCCTACCCCCTACCCACTACCATTTCAACTAAATTTCCTTAACAATTAACACACATTTCATGTAGTTAATTATGATTTATTTCTTATTAGTTTATGATCATTAATTGTAATTAGAATTGGAATTTCTGTTGGTTTTGTGCGAGAAGGTGGCAGGGGGCACAAGTACCCTCATTTAGTTAAGAAATTATATGTTACATGCCGCATAAATCACACTCGAAAACCATCATAAACAGCAGCACAGTTTTATGGATTGTCAGCAATTAAATCATTTTTAGTTTTAATGTTTACTGCTCTATTAGCAAAAATTTAAGTATGATGGATAAGTTTTACGTTACTAAAATATGTATATTGCAAGAGCTGTTAAAGTAAAGAGAGTGTTCGTAATTATTGCTTTGTTATGAACTGTTATTAAAGTTAGTATAAAAAGGTTAGTCAGATTTAAAACTGCTCTTTTTGAGTGTAAAAGTATGTTGAAATCAGTTTATGTTGTGCAATTTAAATAGTTAATGTCCTTTGTTTGTTGAATAAACTTTCTTAGGTTTTAGAACAGAATGCTATTGAAAATGGCAGGAACTATTATAAAAATAACAGCATTTATCAGTAATTGAAGAATGGAAATAACAATACATCACATTGTCAGAACATGTTCTAGATGTTATTTGTTCATCTTATAAATATCTCCTATAATCTTATTAATCTTTTGTACCTTAAAAACACCATAAACGTATTTGTTGGCCCTACAGCAACATAGTGTATATGCAACTAAAAGCATTCTGCTTGTTCAAGCTCTGCGACTCAGTTTTTGGGCAATAGTCGTTTTTTCAGGTTTCCGAGTTTAAATTAAGAACATTTAGCGTCGATATGGCTATTCGACCAGAATTAATAATTTTAACCTCCTAATTCATATTTTCAAGTTGAAAATACAATTTGTAATTCTGAAAGGAAAATTGATATATTGAGAAATAACAAATTGAAATTCGGCTTTGCAAACTAATACATATTGAGAAAAAAAAAACAATTTAAATTAAAACTAGTAAATTTGAGAAATTTGAATTAATATTGAGATTATAAAAATTGAAACTCAGAAATAATAAATTTCTATTAGATTTTTAATTCATACTCGTATTATGTATTTTATAAGAATAAACATATTTAAAAATGATATATTCGAATTTAAAATTTCTCAATTACAATTTGTATTTTTGCAATAACAATTTTGACAATACATACATTTGTATAACTTTATATATATATGTATGTATTCTCAATGTTAATTAATATTTCTGAATTTAAATTACATTGGAAAAGTTTAGGCCTGATTAGCTTAAAAAAGGAACATTTAATAAATTTCTTTTTTTTTTCAATATTCACCAATATTTCAATATTTTTAAAATGAAGTGGAAGTGCAATTTTCATTAAGTTCTAAATTGTGTGTTCTAAATTTTGTAAAAAGGATTTGAAAAGTAAATTGTCATTCAGTTTGGTTCATCAAATCAATCAACGTATCACTGTTTTTGGCGCCTTGGTATTAAAAACGATTTCAGTTTCACACACGCTATTTAGCCCTGCGATGCAATATTTTCACCACTGTTCCTTAGGGATTTAGGCTAACGAAGGAGTTGCTTTAGAAGGTCAGAAGCCGACATTCCTCGTAAGTAATATAATGCAACGGATGTCTTATGCAAGAATTACACCTTACAACTAATAAAAATAGCGAAATAGATCGGAGTTAGAAAGGCACCTGCAAACGATGGCCTGCCTACCAACGACCTGGCAATCAGAAAGAAGCCAAACAGTTTTGCTAAAGTGGGAAAATCAGGCGTTGATGTTCCTTTTTTCCCCACCAAAAGCTAATAAACCTATTGGCGATCCATCATCGTATAGACCAAGCTGGCTACTAGTTACAGTAGGAAAATTATTGTACTTAACAGCTGGTAACCGACTGTTACCAATTGTTGAATCAAAAAAAAAAAAAAAAAAACGGACTTTTAAAGAGCCAATACTGTTGTCGGAAAGCTAGATCAACAACTGACGCCATTCCCATGATGGCCACATCATTTAGATTCAAGGCAGCATTTGGTCTTAGTTTTCGCTCAATATAGGAACCGAATTTTTCTTTCTATTCTATTCATTTATTAGCGTCAATTGGTTAGGACTCGACTCTAATTATACCCTACACCACAATAGTGGGATTTGTGCTGATTTTTGTAACGCCCATAAATATTGGTCCAACACCCACCTTAAAGTATACTGATCGGCTCAGAATCACTTTCTGAGTCGATTTAACGATGTCCGTCGTCCGTCTGGCTGGCTGGCTGGATGTCCTTGTAAAGTTTGTGCGCAGAGTACAGCTCTCAATTTTGAAGATATTTTGATAAAATTTGGTAAGTGATATTTTTTCGGCCCAAGGACGGATGGGATTGAAACTGGTGGAAATCGGTTCATTATTTCACCTGGCTCCAATACAAAAGTCCTCCCGAAATTTGGGTTTACCAAATCATATCTATAAATTTTGTCCAGATCGGTCCATAATTAGTCGTAGCTCTCATGTAAGTCCCACTTTAAAGAGCATAACTCTCTCAAAAATGTTGGTAGCCAAATAATATTTAACGCAAATATATTTCATATGTATGCAAACAATACGATACAATTATATTGTGATCGGTCCATAATTAGTCGTAGCTCCCATATAAGGCCCACTTCCAAAAATCACTTTAAAGAGCATAACTCTCTCAAAAATCTTGGTATCCAAATAATATTTAACGCAAATATATTTCATATGTATGCAAACAATACGATACAATTTTATTGTGATCGGTCCATAATTAGTCGTAGCTCCCACATAAGACCCACTTCCGAAAATCACTTTAGCGATCATAAATTTTTTAAGAATGTTGGTAATCAAATAAAATTCGACACAAGTAATATACAGAAATGATGATACCTAATTTTATAATGGTCGGTCCGTAATTAGTCGAAACTCCCAAATAAGATCCTCCCCGTAATCAACTTTAACCTTCATAAATCTTTTAAAAGTATTTATATCGAGTTAAAGTTTAACACATATAATAATTATATTCACAGACATCATGACAATAAATTTTTGGATGATCGGTCCATAATCGGTTATATCTCCCATGTAGCGCACATTCCTGAAAAACTGTTTTATACATATACTGGGTGTAGGGTATTATATGGTCGGGCTTGACCGACTATACTTTTTTACTTGTTTGTTTCTTTGTCAATTTTCTTTATTTTTATTGAAAATTTATTTAAAGATGCTAATTCTGGTAATGAAAATTAAAACAAGTTGCACAAAGAAAACTCACACCTAACACAAGATGAGAATTTTTAAGTGACAACCATATTAAGAAAAACACTTTTTAATGGTTTCTGGAACACGTGCAAAACTGAGTTAGTTGAGTTGCTTTATGTTTTAATATTGAATGTTTTTGGTTTTGTTACATTATCCTTAAATGGTAAAAATTTGACAAAACATCATTTTATGAAAATCAAATAATATTGTATTGAAGATGAGCTCGGTTTTGCACGCCAGTGTAGTTCTGTGCATGACATACCCCATACTAAACCCATGCCCTTTTTTTCTAGCAAATTTTTAATTAAAACCCAACATCAATTTTAACTTTTCTTTGACATACTTCAAGACTTTATCGAAATCTCGGCAAAGAATGTGCCCAAAGCAAACAAAGTGTATAACAAATGTTTAAATATAATTTCCTTAAAGTCATCTGTAACATGAACTACATCAAGTGGACAACATTTCACAAATACAAAACTTTATAAAAGTCCAATGACAAGATGGAAATGTATATTTGAAAATTACATTTAATACAAGCAGCTGTTAAATGTCTGATTTTTATTTATATCCGGCTGTCAAAAAAAAAGAAACAAAAGTTTCCTTTTTTTCCTTGCTTGAGTGCACAAAAAACACAATGACCTTGTAATACATTACATCATATTACATACTATTACATATTATATTTAATTGTATTAGTAACAATTTATGAAATTTTCCTTAATATTTTCTATAAATTATAACCAAATATTAAAGGGGCCATAAGTTCATCAGTTTTTTGTTTTATTGAATTAAATATAATTAATCTTTCATTCTTATTTATGTATGTGTGTATATATTAATAAGTTTCCTTAAACTGTGTGTGTGTGTGTGTTTGTAAGTAGCTATTAAATGCTTTTGTTGATTAAGATCTAAAAGCAAAAAAAAAAAAACGATAAGTTTTCTTTTAAACATTCATTCTTATTATCATCATCATCATCATCACTTCATTGTATGAATGTGTAGTTATTTTGCTTTTTTAAACTATTTTACATTTTTCAAGTACATCAACTTAATTTAACGAAACAATTCAACACAAAAACTTGACATCCATACAGAACAGAACAGATGCTCTGCTGAAATTTATATACAAAAAATAAAACAGCCGGTCTGACAAAACTAAGAACAGTTTGAGATACTAGTGCACTTACACCCTCGTAAATTTATATTTTACAACAAGAAAATTCCCCAAGAGAGAGTACAATAAACAAATGAATAAAGTATGTTTAAGTAGTTAAGAATTATAGCACTGTTCATATAAAATCTGGCCATACAGCGGGGCGTTGTTTTGTGAAACCTGGGGCAATACATTCGTTTACTGTCAACAAATTTAATTTGTCAGAATATATTTGTAAATCCTGAAAAAATTCAAAGGCGAACCATTCAGCCATGTCACAGAATTTAATTAAATTCATCTCAGTTCTCTTGCTGGCCACCACTGATTTAATTCAATCAGCCATGTCACAGAATTTAATTCCGCTCGCAAGTGAAATTAATTCCGTATTTTGCTTCTATAGAAAACGCAATTAAATTCTGTGACATGGCTGATTAATGTAAATCAGTGGTGGGCAGCAAGATAACCTAAAATATGAATTATAATATCAGAATAGGTTAATTTTTCCTTTTTTCCTCCTCTGAAAAAACATTTACATTCCGCAAACATACGGAATTAATTCCACTTCCGAACGCAATTAAATTCTGTGACATAGGTGATTAATTTAAATCAGTGGTGGGCAGCAAGATAACCTAAAATATGAATTATAATATCGTAATAGGTTTAATTTTTCCTTTTTTCCTCCTCTGAAAAAACATTTTCGTTTTACTTTTTCTATAGAAGCCAAATACGGAATTAATTCCACTTCCGAACGCAATTAATTTCTGTGACATGGCTGATTGATTTAAATCAGTGGTGGGCAGCAAGATAACCTAAAATATGAATTATAATATCGTAATATGTTCTTTTTTTGCTCTATTGTAAACTCACCAGCTATTGATTGTGATTTTTCTGCCTTATGTTATAATTTCACCCCTGGTGGCGATGAGTGCCAATTACTAAAACAGTAATCACATTAGAAGCTAGAAAGTTAACAGAAGCCAACTGTAAAGATTAATTTGTCATTACTCCCTACTGGATTATTATCACACCAAACTTTACACACATCTTGCTGTAGTCTTTAAAAATATCTATAATAATGTCATGTTTAAAAGAAAGTCATTTGTATTAGCTCATACACTCAAAGAAAAAGACTAGAACCTAAGTAATAAAAACAACTATAAACACATTACAAATAATACAAAAAAATCACAAGACTCTTAAAAAAAACATTACTTTTGAAGCAATGACATTCAATTTGTATGATTATTTCATTACAATAAAATCCAGAATTAAAAACTAAGAGAAAAAACAAAAACAAAAAAAAAAATCGTAGAAGAAATTCTAGACAATGGCGTAAATCAGGAAGCACAACAACACACATTACCCAAAACTCTTACAACAATTTATGTACGACTGAAATAAACTGAATTAAGAAAAAGTGGAAAATTGTTTAATGTTTTCTGTTTTCTGTTTTTTGTCTTTTCATTTTAGTTTTTCCAGCTACATAATGATTTGATGACATAAATAGTTGAACTTTGACGAAAGAAGAGAATTTATTAAAAATGTGCGAGAAGATTTTTTTTTTGTACAAACTTGGAGATGCTGGTTGGTTGGCGTTAATGATGATGTTGAAAAATAAGTTGAAAAAATAAAAATGCATGTAGCACATTCTTAAGTGTCTGGCTTTATATTAAACATATAAATTTTTCGCATTAAGTTGGAGTGTTAAAAGTATAGAACGATTTAACAACTGGCAGCAACATCTACATCTGGAGTAGTGCCGCTTCTGAAGTGTTAATTGCAATTGTTAATGTTATACCCGACTTGTTGTTGGCCGCATAGCTGTCAGATTTGACGATTTATCGTCATTTTGACAAGTTTTTGTTTCAAAATTAGCAAAAAGTGGCGATTTGGCGAAGGCGACAATTTTCTGAATTATTGAAAGGTTCCAGCATTGTTGTTTTTATTTATGTTTTTTGGTAGCAAATTCTCTCTTTTTTTGGGACAACAACTTTTTTCATTTAATATCATAAATAGTGATAGCATAATAAATGATAGCCTGGTTTTCTTAATTACTGACAATTGTGGAGTTTAAGTAAAGCGTGATCTATTTCGAGGTTCTCTAATTTAAAAAAAAAACACAGAAAATGTTAATTTATTTCTTGAAGATCAAACATTGGCCGCTGCTACGTCGCAGATGGTCTATCTGTTGAGTTTAATTTTCGATGACTCGTTCGAGCATTTCGACTGGTAACTGGCGAATGACACGCGTGATGTTCTCCTCCAAGGCCTAAATCGAAGCGGACTTGTCCGCATAAACTTTAGACTTTACATATCCCCACAGGAAAAAGTCTAACGGTGTGACATCACACGATCTTGGTGGCCAATCGACGGGCTCAAATTATGTGTTCACCGGAATGTTCTCTCAATAAATCCATAGATTGATGCAATGTGTGGGAAGTGGCGCGGTCTTGCTGAAACCAAATATCGCCGAGATAACGAGCTTCAATTTGAGGCGTCAAATAGTCGGTTATCATGGTTGCCATTGACGCTTACGTTCGCACCAGCATCATTTTTAAAGAAATATGGACCAATGATTCCACCGGCCCACAAACCACGTGGAACATGGTCTATTCGGTCTAATATTATCCAATAATGAATGCTGGGTCTCAAAATGGTAGATGGTGTTGCGAATAGTATGCTCAGTAGGTCGATTATGTTGACCATAAGTTGAGCAAAGTGCACGAAACACATGCCTCAAAGAACGTACATTTTTGTAATAAAGTTGAACGATTTGTAAACGTTGTTCAGGCGTAAATCTTTCCATTATGAAATGCCAAATAATACTAAACAAAAGTAACATGACAGCATGACACGACTCACACGTGATCTGTCAAAGAAAAAAGGCTACTGAAAAAACTATCTCTACTTGAATCACCCTATATAATAATTTCAAATAATATTATGAGTCCGGATAGTAGAAATCACTTAAGGTATGGTCACACTTGGCAAATATTTGCCGAAAAAGACATAACAACTCAAAAAAATATTTTTGAACTCATTTATTATTTTAAAAAAAAATTTCTTTTATTTAAAACAACAAATAATTAGTTTTATTTTATTTGATGCTGTTTAATCTTGCAAAACTCTTGTAAAAGTCAACAACGTCAAACAAATTTGTGCTAAAACAAGTGGTTACGCTTTTGTGAGTAAATATTTGTCAAGTATGACAGTACCTTTACTATTGTAAACTTTAAGAGATTATATAGACTTGAATTTGTATGTTTTCGTTTCAACTACTATTAGAAATATTGGCTTTTTATTTTCCAAATTTTTGTTTACAATTTTTAAAATTCGAAATGACGATTTTTCTTTTAATCGGGATTGACGATGGCGATTCATCTGGCAGTCCTGCTTGGCCTTCTTAATGCTTGCCTTAATCCTTCCTTATACATAAATATGTTTTGCTTGAAAATCAGCTAAACAAATTTTAAAATGTACTCAAAAAAGCCCTTTCTAAACTCTTACTAAACATTTTACGTTTTCATTCCCCACTTTATACATGAAAGTTTTGGAAAAACATTAAGGTTAAAGTAACAGCTTAAAATATACAGAATGCTGGCATGCATTGGCCGCATGTTAGAAGGTTATTTGGTTTTTAACATTGTAACGATTCCACATATTTCATTACTTAAATATGACTTATACACGCAAACAAGCAGCAACTGTACTCATATTTCCCGCATAGAAGCAAACGACAATGCAAAGTGTCCAAACATTTAATATTAGCACCCTATTCATGCAAACATTGCTTAAGTGTTTAATTCGCATTTTTTTACCTAATTAATGGCCTCTTAAATAGATTCCTTAATATTACTCTTTAAAGATTTGTTGACATCAGCATCAGCAACTAATCGATCTAATCATCCAAGTTTTTTAGTTTTCAAAACTGTTCCATTTTGGGAGTTCAGAAAAAGAGTAAAAAAAACAGCTCCATTTACCACCGAAGCACACACAATGCAGATTACGAGAACTCTCCCGAAATTACTTTTCTTGCTCAACGAATGGCTGCCAAAATATTATTTTGAATCTTCCAGTCACAAAGCACCCGAAAAAGCTAAGTTTATTCGAAAGACAAAGTTTCCAGGAAAAGTTTTGTTATGACTAGCCATAAGCGAACGTGGAATCAGCGACCCAATTTTTTTTAAAGGTGGTTTGGCTGTCAATGCGGAAGTTTATAATGGACAATGTGTGCCAGCACTTAGCCAATTTATCCAAAAATACGATGAAAGCGAAAAAACAATTTTTTGGCCAGACTTGGCATCCTCACATTATGCGAAGGCCACATTGGAGAACCTTAAGGGTAAAAAATAGCATTTGTGCGAAAAGAAATGAAGCCTCCGAATGTTCCACAATTACGGCCAATTGAAACTTTTTCGGCTAATTTGAAGAGGAAAGTTTACGCAAACGGGTATAGAGCCAAAAATTTTGATTTTCTTATAATAAAGATAAAAAACGAATATACAGAAGGCATTCAGATATCAATGCGGGAACTGCCAAAGAAAATAAGGAAAGCAAATCGCGCAGGAGTCAATTTTTTTTATAAATTTTCTTAAGCAATAATTCTAAAAAAAAATAAATAAATCATAAAATAAATAAGTTTTTTACGCCTTTTTTACTTTTAGACTTGTATGGATTTCATTCACCAAATGTTAAACGCAGATAGATAGTAATTTAGGCCTTCAGATAGTCTTAAATTTGCTTCAACAGTGCGTGTTTATATAGGCTCAAATTAGTTCAATCGCAGATTCTTCTGTAGTTTAAAATTTATTTCAATTCTAGTTGCTGCCATAGTTTAAAATTAACTATAACCGTAAGTGTTTATAAAGTCTCAAATAAACTTCAATCTAAGGTCTTTAAATAGTCTCAAATTTTCGTATATCGTAAGTTTTTATAGAGTCACAAATCATCGTCAATAAGTCTTCATATAGTCTCTTTAATCACAGGGCTTTATACAGCAAAAAAAAAAAGTGGCTCTGAAATCTCAAATTTATTTCAATAGCGACTGTTTGTATCAGCTTTTTGGATTTTGTACCATTTACATAAATAAAATGTACTTTTTAGATCTCGACGGTGGTATCGTTTTCAATATCTACTAAATAATAATAAAATTTCCAGCAAATTTACAGCTTATATATCGAATGTTTAAACAATTTTATACTCGATATAAGGAACAACCAAATTTTTATACCATACAACACCACAGTGGGGAGGGAAAATTGAATTTCTGCTATCAATGACGCACATAAATATTAGTCTAACACCAAACTTAACGTATACCGATCGACTAAGAATCACTTCCTGAGTCGCCCAAAATATGCGTCCGACCGTACGTCTGGCTGGCTGTCCATGTAAAGCTTGTGCGCAGAGTACAGGTCGCAAGATATGCCCATAAAATTTAATACATGATATATTTTCAGCATAAGGACAGTTGGGATTAAGATTTGTTAAAATCAGTACATTTTTTTAACTAGCCTCCATACAAATGTCCTCCCGAAATAAGGCTTTATTGTTCATAAATTTATGATTTATGCACGTATCCCAACAAATTTCACCACAAATAAGTCGTACATGAAGATTAATTACATTTAAAAATGTTGTGCTGATCAATAAGTAATTGACCATAGCTTCCATATAAGGCCCACTTCCAAAACCCACTATTAAGAGCATAACTCTCTGAAAAATGTTGGATACTAACATAATATTTAACACAAATATGTTTCATATCATTAGGCCCAATTGTATGATGATCGGTCCATAATTAGTCAAAGCTTCTATATAAGACTCTCTTTGAAAATCACTTTAACATGTAAGTATAAAACTATGAATCGAGATAAAATTTAACATGCAAAATCATGTCAATTTGAATGAAGGTTTTATAACAGATCATGGCTCCAATATAGAGCCCATTTCTGAAAATGATTCAAATAAATCATATATTGTTAGAACTAATATTGAACAACTAATCCTTCAAAATTTTGGAGTTTTACTTAATATCATTATCTTGTTGGTAAATCCAGTGCTGCGCTAATTCTAATTTATCTACACTAGGCGCTACATGCTTTTTAAAATGTCGATATAATCATGCATTTCATTGCAAATTCTATACATACATATATGCAAGATTACCGACTCTGATACCGTCATACAACCATATTCTACCTTCTTGGTAACACATTCATTACTAAAGGCTTCGTTTTTGGTACGCCAAATTTTTGACTGCAAATAACTCAAACTCGTGAATAAAAATTCCACATGAAATTTGTTCCCTTTTATTTTTTTTTTAACATTGAATTTTAATAGGAAAAGTGTGAAAAGGGAACAAATTTCATGTGGAAGTTTTATTCACGATAGGGGTGAATATTTTTTCAAATAATTTAAGGCTGGTATATATATTTTTTTTTGCGAAATTCAATCATTTGGTTTGATTGTTATTTGTTACAAAGGGCTTCTTACGCGGCCCTCTACCATGTAATGGTATTCACGCTTTCCAGAAGTTTTCGTAACATTTTCAGCTATTTTTACAGCACTATGAGTTTGTTCTTACTTCTCTTACTATTGCGCTTACTTCAGTTTTTGTAAGACGCTTTGGTCGTTTTGCATTTTCTACGCTATTGTGTGTAGTAGACTTGTCTATAATTTATCTTATTCACCCCTATCGGGAATAAAAATTCCACATGAAATTTGTTCCCTTTTATTTTTTTTTAACATTGAATTTTAATAGGAAAAGTGTGAAAAGGGAACAAATTTCTTTTATTCACGATAGGGGTGATTGTGTACAGTGATGTTTTCCCAAGATATTACCTATTTAACGCGGGGATTTACCTTTTCCATGTAAATCTATTATGATCTTCCGAGTCTTAATTGATGTGTGTCTTCCCATTGTAAATTTTTCTCTACTTAACGTTACCACTGAAGCTCTTTTAATGATAAGTTATGAAGATGATGCTACTGCTTATTTTATTTTAACGCCTACAAATTGGTTTATTTTAACAATAAATTGAAAAAATTTGTATACGCTTTAGTTTTTTTTTTCTGAATTCAATTCTACTTAAATAACTATATAAAAATACAATATAATTTTCTAATACATTGTTTATATTAATAAATTTATTTTGATGCGCACTGTGTAAACCAATACCTCGTTTTGCGTTTTTTTTTTTAGAAGTTGCGTCGCTGCTTAATTAGTACTAATTTTCACTGTGCGTCGTTAGATTTTCGAGGCTGCGTTGCTTTTGGTTCGAGTCTTTAATTTTTTTTGGAAACTTTTGCAATATCTGCAACATCATTAGTTGCTAAAACGATGACCCGTACAAGAAGTGCTTTGATGATCGATATAGAGTCCTTGGATGCTATTTAGATTCAATATCAAGTTGCGCAGACAAAACCATCAAGTAAAATGGTATTTAAGACAAAAGCAAAAAGCTTATTTGATGACATAAAAAGTAAAGCATTATCCAACGATAGTGGTAGTGAGTGGTAATAATACAGGCAGTTATTTTACTTTAAAAAAAAAAGCTATTCAGCAAACATTGGACCAATTTTTTGTAAAAGACAGACGGCGACTTGGTCTTTTCGTAACCCAAGTATCTATCTTTGATCTTTACATGGTTCGCTATAGAAAAACTTAATTCACTTTGCATCGTTTAAATTTGGAACGTAACACCGACGCAAAATGAGGTATTGGTGTATATATAGGTGTATAATTAATTAGCTTTACTAGTGGACGTTATATAACTTTAGTTTGGTTTTAATCGTGCAAATTTTTCATTGAATTTATAAAAAAAAAAGCAGCAGTAAAAGCCCTTTTTATCAATTCACACATTTTACTTTTAAATCTGCCTATTTCCTGGAAATATTCAAGGATAACAAAAATACAATTAATTTCTAACCTTTCTTCTACTAAGAAAATCTATATTGTAAGGACACTAACAAGTCTTTAATGCAATACTTGAAATCTAGTATTTTTTTGTCAACAAAATTCTGCTCAAAAAAGAGCAACAAATGTCAAATAAAGTCTTACTCTGTCATCTACGAATGTTTTTAATATCTCAAGTTAATAAATGAAAACTTGTGATAAAAAATCCAGGTTCATGTAATTTCATGAATTTTATTTTTAGTAAATATATTTGACATTTAAGGTTTGGAATGGGGGTAATGTATATAGCTGAAAATGTTTACTTGGAAAACTTTTAGAAAATTGCCATAAGTTTGTAACTGTAACAGGCTTTGAATGTGCAATTTAAATGTCACAAAAAGTTCAGACAACCTGTCAAAAGTCTTTGCATATACATATGTATATAAACGAATATTTGACTATGTGTTTGGGATTTTTGTTATATAAATATAGACAAAATAAATATAAATAAGAGTAAATGTTTAGGCCGTGGTAAGATGTTTTTAAATTGAATTTATTTAAAATGTAAAAATAGTATAAAATAAAAATAAAGGAATTATTGGTTCAAATAAAAACTAATTCCCAATAGAGCTTTAGCACAGTATAAGCTACAATAGATTATTAAACAGTCTCCAATAATCTTAAATTAGCTTCAGTCTTACATATTTATACAAGAGCACTTTAGATAGTCTCAAATTAGCTTCAATCTGCTTTAAGATAACTTTGATCACAGGACACTCCACTGTCTCCATTTAAGTAGGCCATTAAACTGTGTTGAATTAGCCTCAATTTCAGGTATTTATAGATTTTAAAATTTGTTTCAGTGTTAGGTATACATATAAAGTACACTGTCGGACAAAATAATATGCAGTTTCAAATATTTCCTGTTTTTTTTTTTTTTTTTTTTTTTTTGATCAAAAACTGTATTTTTTATTTTCTAATAATTATAAATTATACTTTTAGTTTTAATTCAATTATTCAGGCATGTGATGGAAATCGAAAACGAATCAGTTCTAGAAGTACATTTTAATGCATTTCTAATCTAATTTTTAAAATTTTTCTTTTAGGATTCTCTTTAGTAGCCCAATATCTTTATAAAGGGTGGTTAAATTGTAAGGGCCGATGTTGAATGTGAACCACACCTAAACGCCAAGCTTTTTTCCGAATTTTATTTGACATTTCTCTATTTCAGACTTACTCAATTTGAACCATGGAGCGATACACAATCCAACAACGTGTTAAAGTTATCCAGACTTATTATGAAAATGGGCGTTCAAATCAAAATGCAGAGTGCACGATACTTCGTGATTTTTTTGGTCAATTTGATAGTCCAAATGTGCGTACAATCGCAAAAATCGTGGAAAAATTCGATCAAACCGGGTCTGTAGAAGATGTGAGAACACCAGTGCATGCTCGTACAGCTCGTACTGCAGAAAATATTGCTGCTGTTCGCGATAGTGTGGCTGTAGAGCCGTCCACCTCAACTCGTCGTCGTGCCCAACAATTGCACCTCTCACGCTCGTCGTTGATGAACATTATGCATAAAGACTTGCATTTACACGCTTACAAGGTGCAATTGGCTCAAGAACTAAAGCCTCTTGACCATTCCAAACGTCGTGAATGGGCAGAATGGTGGCAAGAAATGGCAACAGTGGATGATCAATTTTCATCTCAGTGGATTCGTCAATAAACAGAATTGCCGCATTTGGGCGAATGAGAATCCAAGAGTGATTGTCGAAAAACCAATGCACCCACAAAGAGTGACTGTTTGGTGCGGTTTATGGGCTGGCGGCATCATCGGGCCGTATTTTTTCCAAAATGAGGCCGGTCAGGCAGTTACTGTGAATGGTGTTCGCTATCGTGAGATGATAACGAACTTTTTATGGCCCGAATTGGAAGATATGGATGTGGACGATATGTGGTTTCAGCAGGATGGTGCCACTTGACACACAGCTAACGCAACAATGGCTCTTTTGCGCAACAAATTCAATGGCCGTGTTATCTCACGTAATGGCGATGTCAATTGGCCGCCAAGATCATGTGATTTGACACCGTTTGACTTTTTTCTTTGGGGTTATTTGAAAGAAAAGGTGTACGTCGATAAGCCAGCAACAATTCAAGAGCTAAAGGATGAGATAATTTGCAACATTAACGGCATAGAACCTCCATTATGCCTCAGAAATATTACGAACAAATTGACTTCTAAAACTCATTCGTTTTCGTTTTCGATTTCCATCACATGCCTGATTATTTTATTTAAAATTTACATATGTACCTACTTCTTTGCAAAGTCTAACCGCTTTTTTATATTTATACAGCTCGTAGAAGAGACTTTTTCGAATTTTAGCGAATTTACATTTTAGAGCGCTTTCTTTAAGTCTTCTTTGGACAGTTCGAGTCAAAATATTTAATTCTAGTTCCTTCTTTATATCTCTGGCTGTCGTAGAAGAATTTCTTCTGGCTAGAATTGCAATATGATCATCGTCTAGCTTCATGGTCTTATATTTTCTGTCACATATGTAAGTTCTGTAGGCTTTTGTTTGATTTTCTTATTTTATACAAAGCAATTTCCGATATCTTATACTTAGAACTCAAAGCTTTCTGTTTCATCCCATTTTCACGTTCTAGTACCAACAAATCTTTTTTTCTTTTCGTTTAAAGTCCTCATTTCGAAAAAGTCTCGGTCTAGCTTTATTTTGTGTATATTTAACTAATATTAAATTAAATAAAAGATACTTTACTGTAGTTTAGTAATTTTTTAAAGAAGATTAAAAAACCGCACTTTATTTTGTACGACAGTGTATATTAGCGTAGATTAACTTCAGTGGAATGACTTTAGATAGTTTCAAATTAGCTTCAATTAATGGCATTAATATTGGTTTAAATTTCCTTCAATCATAGGTCATTAAACTTTCTTCAATTACATTCAATCGAGGTGGAAATATAATCTTAAATTGACTTCAGTCGTAGGTAATTATATAAACGCAGATTAACTTTAATCTAAGGTTCAAGTTTATATAATCTTTATATTGTTTTTAGTTTTAGCTTAAATCGTAGGACGTTAAACTGTTTCAAATTACCTTAAATATCAGGCATGCCTAAGCATGCATTTATAGAGTTTAAAATATTCTTAAGTTCTAAGCATTTATACAAGAGCAGATTACACTTCAATCGAAGGCCTTTACATGGCTTCAAATTCGCTTCAATTCAATGAGGATGCTGTAGCTTAATTGATTAGTACTTTTTTGCAAAGTCTAAGCGTTTGCTCATTAGGCATGAGTTGGTATTTGTGGCCTGGGTTCGATTCCCAGCTGCTACCACTCAAAAACAACATCAGTTTCTGATATTTTTTAGTTTTCCATCATATCATAACTAAAATTAATGACAGCGCCCTCCTTCGGTGGTATAGCTGCAAAACAAGCTTTGATCAATGCGTCTGTCTACTCACCACTGGAGGCGCTGCAATACTGTACTACTAATAAACATAACGCGCAATTACAGTGTTGTTATATGAAAAAGTTTATTTTTGCTTTCACCACCTATTCTTCTGCTACCTATCCCCTTTCCAAAGAAAGTAACACAATTAATTATTTAAAATATACTTAATATATATAAAATAATGTTATTTTTATAGTTTTGAATTTGCTGCAGTCGTTTGAAATTAGCTTAAATCACAGGCCATTACACTGTCTTCAATTAGCTTTAATCGAAGGTTTACATATGATCTTATATAATCTTAATTAAAGACCTTTAGATAGTCTCAAATTAGCTTCAATCGATTATCTTCATATTGCTTTAAGTTAATTTAAATCTCAAAACATTGAACTGTTTTCAACTAGTTTCAATCTTATGTCATTAAACTATAGCAAATTAGCATCAATCTAATAAGTCTTAATTATTTATATAAGCCGAAATTAACTTTAATCTAAAGTCTCAAATCTTTAGCTGGTCTCAAATAGCTTTAACGGATCACATTTGTATAGTTTCAAATTAGCTTAAATCACTAAATAACAGCGAATAAAACTGTTTCAAATTTACTTTAAGCGAAATCCGTAATGTAGCCTTAAATTAGCTTCAATCTTAGGTCTTTTTAAAATAAAGCTTTTTGATTTAACATAAAGCTTGTTTTTTGTAAAAGCTTTGCTTATTTTTTTTTTTTGGTCTCTTGATAAATTAGTAATTTGTCATGAAAGAATTTAAAGTCAAACAAAACCGGGAATATTTTTAAGTTCGCTAAAACTTTAAGAAACTAAACTGTCCAAGGTCAGGGTAATTTTAGCTAGAAAAAAATTACCAATGACCATTATCTATTTATGCATAGCACTTAAAAGCAACCACAAAAAGTTAAGTCATTTATTGTAATAGACATAACACAGAATTAAAATTAAAATTAATTTTCAATTAAAATATTCGTATATTTAATTAAATATTTAATTGAAAGTGGAACGATGAAGGAATTTGTGGAATCAATTAAAATATTTTGTAAAAATTTAATTAAAAGTAGTTTTAATTAAAAAAAAATATTATATTATTTAATTGAAAATTGTTTTTCAATTAAAAATTTAATTGATATGATTAAAAGTTTAATTAAAAATCAATTAAGACTCAATTAAAAGTTTAATTAAAATTTGTCGGGCAATACTCTTTTCTGTGTAACAATAAATGATTATCACATTCTAAATTTGTAAAATGAAGTGGAAGTAAAATTTTCAATAAGTTTGAGTTCTAATTTTAGTAAAAATGATTTGAAGAGTGAAATACAATTTCCAGTTTGGTGCATCGTAGAAAAAAAGTTTCACTCGTTTTCTAGAACGCCGTGAAATTATCTATGTGAAATTGAAAACGATTTCAGCTTCACTTCGTAGTGGAATATAGAACTTAGACTTATAATTATCATTTACTAAGGAATATTTCATGCACAAGAAGTTACGATCCCTAACAAAAATGGGAAATAACTAAAAGCTTTTCCAAAGCTTTCACCTGAATTGTGTTAGCATAGCCTAATAGTGAGCTGATTTTAGGTTTACGTGGAATGAGTTATTTCATAGCCTACAAAATACTTGAATACATACCCAAATAAGCAAAGCAGAATAATTTCAAAAATTGATGAACTTACCTGTAAATAAAGAAAATAAAATAGATTGAATTAGAATTTTGTTAAATTTTTGTTAGCTTAGGTCTTTACATTAAATTAAATTAGCTTCAATCAAAGATCCTTTTTAATAAGTTAAAATTAGATTGAATTATAAGCATAAAGACATAAAGAGCGTCTTAAGTTAAGACTTCGTACCTTACATTTCTTTTACCAGATTTGATAATGATGCTTGTTATTACTCCATTTTACAGATATTATTTGGCAACATTATCTCATCTTGCAATAGAAATGGTTAGTTACTATATGCCAACATATAATATGTATTAGTACTTTATATATCAGTAATCTTTTATAACTGCAAAAATCAAACAATCAAACTATAATTTAAGCAGATTTTCTCCGAAATCCTACACTACAACAATTAACATATCACAATATTATGGCTAGCTTAACCCTAGCACACCCCCCCACCCCTCACTAATTCATGTTCCATTAAATGCTTATCCTTTTCAATGAATGTCAAATCACCCAGCCACCACTGTTGTCCTCTATTGCACTAAATCACAATTATTCATTTCAAATTGCAGGCAACTTTTATACTAATACTAATATTGTTGTAGTTTTTCCTTTTGTTTCCCAATAACCAATCTATTATAAACGTATCTATTCGTTTGTATGGACACTATATACATACATATATGTACTGAATTTCCTTGTTTAAGTATTATAATTCCCAAAAGTATAAAACAATTTGTAGAAAATTTAACTGAATATTTAACATCAATTCATCAATTAAACGTATACCAGAGATGCATAAATTGCAAGATGAAAAAAAAAACATTTACTAAATAAAACTACAACAACAACAATCAAAAAAAAAATAACAACATTTACAACAATAACAAAATACTGTCATTATGTCAAACTAGGCCCAGGCTAAAACCGGCAACAATAAATAGGTAAAAGAGAAAATGTGTACGAAATGACAACAAATTTTGAAAAACTACACCATTTCCAAAAGTATTTCAGAAGATTTCAAATTGTCATATACAAATATGTTATTCATGCTTGCGAATCAAAATAATCCAGCTAAACTCGCGAATATTTGTGAAGTACATTCGGTGCATTATTATTGCTACAGCTATTGGGTACAAAGAGATCGAAATAGAATCTACTTTCATATAAATTTTTAATGTTTCTGGACTACATGCCAGAAATCTCAACCAAACTAAAATAGAACCAATTAGAATTTGATTATACCACACATACATACATATGTATATAATTTTTTAGGGCAAAATAGTTTGCACTCTGTAATAATGAAATACTTGCCTAAGATTCTTGTTTTTCGTTTTCTGTATTACTGAAAAGTAATTTATTTATTTTTTCTAGTTCAATCTCTTGTAAGGCACAAGTGTTAAATTATTTTCCTTACTTCTGTTCTAGAGTTATTTGCAGTAATTTCAATGAAATACAAGTAAGAGTGCTATATTCGGCTTTGCCGAATCTTATATACCCTTCAGCTTTGTTGTGGATGCATAATTATATTATATACATACCTATATATATATATATATTATATTGTTACGTTTTTACCTTTTAAAAACGGTGGTTTATTTCCTTTAAATAAACCGGATTCTTTTTAATTGCAAAATAAAAGCGTCAAGTATAACGAGTCTTTATTTATTTGAATGTACACAAACACAATTAAAAATGAACACACTGTCTTTTTACACACTTATATTACGGTTCAAGAACACACTTAAAAACTTTGTATGATCAACGGCATCTGTTTATGAGTTTATTAGATTTTTTTTGATGAAATTTTCAGAGGTTGTCTTGGATTTTTGCTCATATCTCAGTTATTTGTGAACGAATTATTGAAGATTTGAATCCCGAATATATGTGGGGACTTCAGAAAATTGAATTCAACAGACAGACAGACGGACGTGGCTTAATAGAATCCGCTATCTATAAGGATCCAGAATATATATACTTTATAGGGTCGGAAAATTATATTGTGGAAATTACAAACGGAATGACAAACTTATATATACCCTTCTCATGAAGGTGAGGGGTATAAAAATAAAACATACTTCTTTTAGTATAGAGAAAATAATTTAGATACTATCCCACTAAAGACGTCCTCAGTAATCTTCAGCTGTTCAACATGTATTGAAAACTAGAAGTAAATCATCCTCTTAACACACAAATCTTGTGTAATGGCATCGGGATTGTTTTTGCAGCCTCAAAAACTTATTTCTTAGCATTTTCTGAGTTAGACGAGATCTATAGTTTGTCTAATTAAGTTCATTTTCGATATTTTCCACAGATATTACAAAGTCTGTGTTCACACGTTGCAGACATCCTCAGCAATCTTCAGTTGTTCAAAATGTAGCAAAAACCAGAAGTAAAGGATGTTTTTTTTTAGATGTATAGAACTTTAAATTGCCAACACTTTTTTAACTGCCAGCCATTTTGTCAGCTGTCAAGCGGTTAGTTTTGGCATTTCAACACTGACAAATTGTGCAGATTTATTTTAAAAAATCGGTTAATGGAACCAAAACAAAATTGCCGTTGATCTCGATTTTCTTAAGCGAATTTTGTTTAGCGATGAAGCTCACTTTTGGTTGAACGAATACGTCAATAAACATAACTGCCGTATTTTGATAATCCTCAAGTGTATGTTGAGACACCGTTACATCCAGAAAAACTGAATGTTTGGTGGGCTTTATGGGCTGATGGTATTATTGATGAGTACTTCTTTAAACACGAAGCTGGCCAGAACGTTACAGTCAATGTTGACCGCTATAGCGCCATGATTACTGACTTTTTCGTTCATTAATTGAACAATCATGATGTGCAGGAGCTGTGTTTTCAACAGGCTGTGTGACATAGCGTGTGCCAGAACTGATTTATTGAAGGATATGTTTGGTTGTCGCATAGTTTCACGTTTAGGACCACGTTTAGAATTGACCTCCAAGATCGACCGATTTAACGCCACTTTACTATTTTCTGTGGGAGATGTGAAATCGCTAGTCCGAAACGTTTAACCACTTAAGGACAACATTCGCCTCGTTATTTCCGATATACCGTCACAAATATTGGAAAAAGTCATCGAAAATTGGACCTCCAGATTAGACTATGTCCGAGCGAGCCGTGGCGGTCATATACCAGAATTCATATTTATATTATAATCACCCCTATCGTGAATAAAAATTCCACATGAAATTTGTTCCCTTTTCACATTTTTCCTATTAAAATTCACTGTTAAAAAAATAAAAGGGAACAAATGTCATGTGGAATTTTTATTCACGATAGAAGTGAATGCCAGGAGATTATCTTTAGAATAAAGAAAAAAAGTTCCATTTCTGTATAAGTTGTTCATCAGAGGGTTATTTGAGAACTATAAAAATAGATAACAAGAGCGGGTGGGTAATGTTACTAGAAGGGAATCGACTTTAGTCTCTCTTTAACTAAGATTGCTCATCATTATTGTATGTTAAATGTTTTAATTGTTTATTTTTATTTATTTACTTTTGTCGATAAGTGTGTAGTGAACTCTACTAATTCACTAATAGAAACAAGAACGAACCCAATTTCTATGAGCACAGCCGATATGATAAGTAGCACTGTCCCTTGAGAGTTAAGGCCTTTAGAAGTTTGTTTCGTTACATATTTACCATAGATTTAGCTAAGTCTGTGTTCACACGTTGCAAGCCTCCTCAATAGTTCAAGATGTATTGAAAACCAGAAGTAAATCATTCCTTTAACTCACTAATATTTTTAAATAGACATAGGAATTATTTTCAAACTTTAGTTATTTTCATAAGATCTAAAAGAATATAACCACAAGTAATATAAAGTGTTAACTACAAATAAAGTCCTAAGAAGAATAAGACTTGCAACGTGTAAACACAGACTAACTAAAGATGGCTAATGATGCTCGTGGCGTGGTAAAAATTGCCATAAAGTCTGTTCTATGTGTGAATTTTATTTTCTATAGATCCATATTCCTTTTAATAGCAAAGAATAAATGAATTTGAGCCAAAATAACTAATTAACTTTATATATAAAATTATACAAGTCTGTACCTATAAATCAAAACTATATGCATTTTATTATTGACCACCTGAATTTTAACAAATTTTTAAGTAATATTTTTTAAATAGCATAGAAAAAAAAACGTGAATTGCAAATGGTGTATTAAAGAGCATATATGTATATGTGAAAATATTGAGGCAAAAATATACAATTTCAAAATACACATAATTTGGTTTAGGAATATAATTTGTTTCTGGGGATGGGGAAGGAGTAAAAAATTGCATACGAGTTGCAATAGTGTTTGAGTATGCAAACATGAAATACATACACAGATACTTAAAGCATATACTTACATAAATAACGTATAGATATTTGCATTATATTGCACGACAGTGTGCTATTGGTGATATTGGGTAAGTAAAAGTGACTTTTCAAGTAAAAATATGAAGGTTCTTTACTTCAAAGGAATGTCTGTCGATAATCAATTCGCAATTCGAAGCAGTTTTATCGAAATGGACAAAGTACGGATCCATTACAACACACCGGAGATCAAGACATAGCGACTATGTCAGCCAACAAGGTCGTGGCGACAGTTTTTTGAGGAAACTCAAACCTGTGAAAAGTGAATGAAGAAGATTTAAGCCTAAATATTACTTTATGTGCTGAGACAGAGCCGAAGGCTTAGCTGGCTAATATCATTCTAACTGACAATACGATCTGCAGAGCTTTTGCATATAAGAAAGAATCATTGGAACATTATATATGTTACTGTTCTGCTATTAGTCTCATAAGAGACGAATATTTTCTAATGTATACTAATGACAAACCTACAAATTGCATTGAAGAAACAAGGCTCTTGACCTAGCGGACCATGATTTTTTCAGATTCTGAAAAATCGAAGAATACTCAATATCTCAATGGCGCATGTCGTGATGGGTATATGTGTATAAATGCCACTCTACTTTACCAAACCTAACAAAGTCTTTTCAGACTCACTACTGGCAAAAAATATTTGTGAAAATATTAACCGAAATTGCCGTTTCATTAACCGAGTATAACCGGACGCATTCAAATAAAATATTACTGGTAGAAAATGTTCAACATGAAGTTTGTTTGGCAGTAACTTTTGCTTTTAAATGATGCAACCACAAACACATTAAAATTTTAGTTGTTGGTATTATAGTTGCTATAAGTCCACATACATTAATGAGTAATAACTACTACAAACATCACAACATACTACATATATATATACACATACATACTTGGAGGATATGGATAAACAGGACATTGTACTCCTACAAAGAAACATACACTTGTAGACTTAAACACAATAGATTTGTGGTTTTAATGTTTGGGTTAAATTTGATATATACTCGTATGTAAATATGAGTCTCTGAGTGTGTGTTTATAATAAGTACATATGTGTGTGTGTGTGTTTTATATATTTTCATTAAAGCCCATTTTACTGAACGCCATACATTAGAGCAACACACTGATGAGGAGGACCGATGTGTATGTGAATAATGATGATGATGATGACGATGTTTTTGCTGTTGCTGCCACTGTTCCATTTTAATGTATTGAGAATATCCTCACAAAATGTCCTTTTTACTTCTTTATATAACTGCGACATTTGTATTTCAACTCTTTAGAGTAATATCCAACAAAATGCATTTCATTTTCTACAAGTATAACTACAGCAATAAGAACCATTTGGAAATGCGACAACTACCATTAAGATTCTCCTTCCGAAATACACAAACAACTATGTAAATATTTTACGCAAAGTATGTATTTGTGTCGTCGTCATCATCATCATCATCATCATCGTAATGATTATTATAGCTATTATTGCCATTGTAAGGCCAGTGACGTTGTTTATTTGAAAAGACTTTAGGGCCTAACGTATCACTCCAGAGAGAGAGAGAGAGCGAGTGAATGAGTATGGATAAGAAAACTGTTTGACAATTCAATTAAGCTTCTAATAGCTGGAGTGTGTATAGGTATTAAAAAACGGAAATTAATTTAAAAGAAAAATTAACATAAAGACGTATTAATGTAAATGCTTTTAAGGGATTTAAATTGAGAATTAAGTGAAATCAATCAAAAAGCCTCAGTGGGTTTGAAGGGCTTATGAACCCGTAAGTAGTGAGTAAAATTTCGTATAAAAACATTTATGGCAATATTTTTAAAACCCACTACAAAATTTATTGACTTTGGATACAGTATGCCGCTACAAAACAATGATAACCAATCACCCCTATCGTGAATAAAAATTCCACATGCAATTCACATTTTTCCTATTAAAATTCAATGTTAAAAAAATAATAGGGAACAAATTTCATGTGGAATTTTTATTCACGATAGGGGTGAATATATTTTGATTGAAATTGAATAAAGTAGACACAGACGTCATGGGGTTACAGCTGAACTGCCAGTTAGCGATATTGAACATTCTGCATAAACGATTTGAGAGTAGTGGTTTCTCTCACGGAGCTGACAAAAATAGGCCAGCATGATTCTAAGATTTGACTCCGCAACACTTTTTCTTGCGTGGTTTTCTAAAGTCGCAAAGTCACCAAAAACCCAGATCATTTCCCAAATTCAAACAGATCTGTGCGGCAATTATTGGAAATTTGATCACTGGGATCCAAAGTAAACTGAATGATATAAAAGTGGATGCTTTAATGATGACTAATTAGCCAACGTCATAATAAACATTCTGCATGAACAATTTGAGGGATTAGTTATCTTTCGTGGAGCTGAAATGAATATGCCAACAAGATCGTGCGACTTGACTCTGCTACACAATTTTTTGAGTGATTTTCTGAACTAGGTGTATGTTAACAAACTACAAGCGATCAATGCCTTCAAAGGCAATGTTACCCAAACCAGCTCTCCAACTCAGACGTATCAATACGATCTATACGGCAAAGTCATTGGATCTTGGAATCCGTGCTACCGTGGGAAACGGAGATGAACGTTTGATCCATTCCCAATTATTATGACTGTATGTGTTTGCCTATCCCTGAGCTAACTATGTAATGAAAAGTTGTGTACCGAAATACAAGAATTTTTTGTGATACGTCTAAGAACAGTCTTCTATGTATCTTTGATGTCACAATGAAATGGAGAGAAGACGTAACTTTTTGGTTTAAAAAAAATCTAAAGAGATGAATATCCTAAGAAATAATTTAGTTAATTAAAGAGATGTTGTTTAGAAACATTTTATTTTGGAAATAATTCGGTATCTCGGAAGCTATTCCAAAACATATTTTCTAAACTATATTCTAAAGTATATTTGTGATAAAATTAGAAATAAAATTAAAAAAAATTAGAAGCTGTTATATTTCCCTATAAAAAGTTGCACACATTCACACAACACATTCAAACAACACATAGTGTTGTTGAACTGTTCGGACGTGTTATTTTTAGTGCGGCTGAATTTTCGGTGAAAAAATCGTAATAGGTGAAAAAGTGTAATAGGTCGAAATAAAACAAAAAGTTAAAAAATAATTCGTAATAGGTAAAAATACCTACGGTAAAAAAAAAAAAAAAAAAATAAAAAACATTAAAAAATAAAAAACATTAAAAAAAAAAATAATAAAAATCATTAAAAATCGCATAAAAACTGTATGAGTGTTCCTCTCAGATGTAATTCTGAGAAAGAGCTTAGCTCGACTAGAAAATCTTTATGGATCTCTGAGGAAGAATCCTTAAAAAAATCTGTGGAGAATCTTCTCACTACAAGAGCCGTAGAACGGCGCCGTTCCTGTTCGCCCAATATAGTGATTTCATCAGATGATAAAACATCAATATCTTCTACATCAAATAGTGCAGTTAAACCTAGAAAACAAGTAGGTATGGATAAATACGTCACAGTTCTTAAGCGACAGAGGAGCCCGACATCTGCTCAAACGTCATCAAATTCAAAAGCTCCCAAGACCGTGAGTATTGACAATCCAAATGATCAAAACAGGTTTGCTCTCCTCCAGACGGATGATCCAGAACTTCCTAAAAAAACGTTTAAGCCCCCACCAATTTATCTGAGAGAGCCCACTTCCAGTAAATTGGTACAAGGAATTGTTTCGGTAATAGGTGAAAATATGTTTAGCGTAACCTCAATTAAACATGGAAATATCAGCGAAACCAAAATTCAAGTGAAAAAGGAAGATGACTTTCGAAAATTGTCCAACCAGTTGGAGAGGGAGAGTAGGGATTTCTATACCTACCAGCTGAAAAGCGCAAAAGGACTCCAAGTCGTTCTAAAGGGTATAGACCCAGATGTTGATCCTGCCGAGATAAAGACTAGTTTAATGGAAAATGGCTTCAAAATTAAGAACATAACGAATATTAGAAACCGTGAAAAGATTCCTCAGCCTATGTTCAGGGTGGAATTGGAACCCGGAGATATAGTCTTAAAGAAAAACGAGTCCCATCCCATCTACAATCTGATTTACCTCCTGCATCGTAGAATCACTGTGGAAGAACCGCATAAGCGTCAGGGACCCGTCCAGTGTCTTAATTGTCAAGAATTTGGTCACACTAAAGCATATTGTAAATTGCCGTCAGTTTGTGTTGCGTGTGGGGAACTACATACAACTGCTCAATGTGATAAGTCGAAAACCGACTCAAAAATCAAAAAATGCAGTAACTGCGGAGGTAATCATACCGCAAATTATAGAGGTTGTCCAGTTTACACTCATTTGAAAGGCATAAGGACCAACAAGACGTCAGTATTACCTGTTCATCCACAACAGCCTAATTTTGCATCGAGTAACAATTTTCCTCAATTGTTACGGCCCACTAGTCATGAAAACGCGCCTAGTTCTAGACAAGTTTCTTACGCTAACGTGGTTAAATCTAATATGCCAGGTTTGGAGCAGGAACCTAAATCTCAATATTACGAGCCTAATATTAACACTCTAGAGACTACTTTGCAGACACTTGTCCAAACTATGAACACTTTTACGACCACTATGACATCCATGATGCAGGAAATGCTGAAAATGCAATCCACTATCTTACAAGCAATTTTAAAGAAATGATTTGTTTAAAAATTTGTTTTTGGAACGCGAACGGCCTCCGCCAACATAAAAACGAACTGGAACACTTCCTGATGGATAAGCAGATTGATGTCATGATGATTGCTGAAACTCACTTGACGGCGACAGGGTACTTCAAAATTAATGGATACGTGTTGTATGATACTAAAGATCCCCGCGGAAGAGCATGTGGAGGTTCGGCAATTCTTATAAAGAACAGAATAAAACATTATTTAATGAACAACATATGTGAGGATTACCTACAAGCAACAAACATTTGTATTGAATTCTGTCAATACAACTTTGTTTTATCATCAATTTATTCGCCGCCTCGATTTTCAATAAAAGAACATCAATACTACAGCTTCTTCAATTCCCTTGGAGCTAGATTTTTGGTTGCTGGTGACTTTAACGCCAAACACACATTTTGGGGTTCACGTCTAGTGACCCCGAAGGGTCGTGAACTCTTCAACACCATTGCCAAAATGGGCTTAGATGTACTCTCAAGCGGGCATCCCACCTACTGGCCGACGGACCGACGGAAGATTCCCGATACTATTGACTTCGGAGTAGTGAAAAATATCCCTGTAGAATCGATACAAGTGGAGCCTTCATTAGACTTGTCTTCAGATCACTCTCCTTCTATTATTTCAATGCGTTTCCTTCAAGGGTATGGCTCTCCATTTCGGGACATGTCTAAATCCAGAGTAAGTTGGATAAAGTATAAAAAGCATTTAAGTTCCCACTGCACGGAAAATGTAGTGTTGAGAACTACCGAGGATATTGATGGGTCGATTGGCAAGTTTACTGAGGACATACGAAGAGCTGTGCATCACGCTTCCACATATGACGTTGAATGCAGAAATAGGACAAACAGAACTTATTTCGCTGAACTCGAACATCTCCTGACAGAAAAAAGAAGAGTTAGAAGAGAGTGGCAAATTCACAGGTCTCCTCAACTGAAAGCTAGGCTACGGGAATGCAGAGATATACTAAGAAATTTCTTAGAAACCCAAAGAATGGCTTCACTTAAATCATACTTGGAGGGAATTGACAGTTCCCCACAATCTGACTATTCGTTATGGAAGGCGGCACGAGGTTTAAAAAGACCAGTTAGAGGAAAGCCTCCTTTGCGAAATCCGATTGGTGACTGGGCTAGAAACGATTCCGAGAAAGGGACTTTATTTGTTAACCATTTGAGAAATGTGTTTACTATAAACAACTCAAATAATGCAACTGAATTGCCACCACTCGTTATTAGACCTCCTGTACCTCTAAGACTTAGCTTTAATGATATTCAAAGCGCTATTGGTACTCTGAACCTTAAAAAAGCTCCAGGTATGGATAAAATCAGCAACAAAATGCTCGTGGAGTTACCTCGTGTAGCTAGAAGAATTATTCTCTTTATCTTCAATGCTATTTTACGCCTAGAATACTATCCTGCAGATTGGAAGGTATCTATGATTACCATGATTCCTAAGCCAGGGAAGGACCTCACCAAAGTAGAGTCATATAGGCCAATTAGCCTACTGCCGACAATTTCAAAACTGTTTGAAAAATTGTTAATGGCTAAGTTGATTCCAATTCTGAACGACACTCAATGTATTCCAAATCATCAATTCGGGTTCAGAGCTAAACACAGTACCATCGAACAAACACACAGATTAGTAAATGTGATAAGACGGTCGTTTGAAGAGAAAAAATACTGTTCCGCGCTTTTCATTGATGTTTCCCAAGCGTTCGACAAAGTCTGGCATGAAGGTTTAATGCACAAAATAAAATTAGCTCTGCCTGCTAACACCCACAAACTTATGAAAAGTTATTTATATGGTCGCAAATTTACAATCAAAGAAGGCGATTTTTTAAGCCCCGCTCAGCCAATTGAAGCAGGAGTACCCCAGGGTAGCATACTGGGTCCTACTTTATATTTGATTTATGCATCCGATATGCCGTCAGACCCCAATATACATACTTCAACTTTTGCTGACGATACAGCCTTTATTAGCGTTCATAAGGACCATCAAATAGCATCACAGAATTTGCAGAATTATATTTATAAACTAGAGAATTGGCTTGAGCTTTGGAAAATCAGGGTTAACGAACAGAAATGTATTCATATAACTTTCACATTGCGAAAAGATACCTGCTCGTCCATCAGAATAAATAACCAAATTATTCCGCAACACAATGAAGTCAAATACCTCGGAATCCACCTCGATCGTCGTTTAACCTGGAAGTCTCATATTGACGCAAAACTTACACAGATGAGATTAAAAGCAGTGCAACTTAATTGGCTAATCGGCAGAAATTCTACATTAAAGTTGGATTGTAAACTTTTGTTGTACAATGCAATTCTAAAGCCAATATGGTGTTATGGAATTCAATTATGGGGTACTGCCTCAGCATCCAACATTGAAAAAATTCAAAGAGGTCAAAATAAAATTCTACGTATAATTACTGCAGCTCCATGGTACGTTAAAAATTCTCGAATTCACAAAGATCTAGGCATTCCTTTGGTGAAAGACGAATTTACAAAATACGCCTCAAAATATGTCAGCAAACTTGAACACCATCCAAACCCACTTGCACGAGACATCCTTAACTTTAGTGGCCATGTTCGGTTGAGAAGGAGGGATACCCTTGCTTTAACTCAAACGCAAAACAGATGACTGGATCAGTGGATGTAAATTTTTTTGTAGTATCATAATATTTTGTCTAGCACTGGCTGGACTTATTATTTTCTTTTAGTATTAAGATTCGAAAACTTATTGTCATTTCAATATCTGAAGATTCAATAAATAAATATAATGTATTATAAAAAAAAAAAAAAAAAAAAAAAAAAAAAAAAAAAAAAAAAAAACATTCAAAGTTGGAACATGTAAAAAGGCCCATATTTTTGTAAATTTTTTCCCGGAAAAGTCCCTATATTTTTTCTTTGGAACTAAATATTATTTTTGTATGATCCGGTATGAGAACTTAATACATAGGCTTGTAAAATAAAAATTTGACTCATTCATGCGGACATATCCCACATCAGCCTTATCAAAACTTGACCAATTGAAAAAAAAAGTTTTGGTTTAAATAAAAAAATACCATAATCGCAAAGCACAGATCCTCTTAAAAGTTAAAAATTTTTTAGCAAAATAAATTACTTAAATACACAAAAAGTTTTTTCAGTATCATATAAAGATCTTAGGAATTTTAGAAAATTGGTGTTTTACACGTTTTATTCACATCACACCAGCATATCCAGTTAGTTGCGGAAAACTCGAATCATTCCTGTATCGAAAACTGTGTGAAGGATAGTGGGATAGACGGAAAAAATTAATATATCTGACTGTTGCTGCAAACTCAAAATAATTTTGATTCGAAAATTATTTCTAATTCCCGTTCAAATATGTAATCAAAATGGTCTGAAAGATAGTGGAACAGATCTGAGTGATTTTGGACTGAACAAAACCATATAAAGTCATTTTCTCTTTTTTGAAATTATGACATTTATTTAAATTGAATTTGTTCTAGAATGTGTATTTAAGGTATGATGCAAGTGTGGTAAATTCTATATCGCAGATGATCTGGCGAGGAAAATTTATGACGATTAAAGAAGCTCTAAAGTAACATATGCTAGTTAACTTTAATTAATTTGATATCAAAGAATTCGTTCTGTTCGTCCAGCAAGGAGATCCAACTAACACTTTTGAATAAAAGATTCATCATTTATAGACAAGATAATGAACTGAATATCCAAGATGTTTGTCCACCAAGATCCATAGGTCGTCCACCTTGCCTATAAAAGGTACAATTTATAAAGTGGTCAAATAATGAACTCTCTTTCACTTCTGGTACCGTTTGGCTTGTATAATCAAATAATTACAGACTTTTTAACATACCACCCTGTAGTTTTGCCAATTGTGGGTCAACTTTATCTTTCTTTAAAAGCAAACACTGGAAGCTAAAATAAACTTAAAACATTGACATGCCCCTTTAAGCATTTTCGCATCAATCAAACAGTCTCTATATCTTTTGTATTTTTCCTATCTTAACTTACAAACCCCTCAATGTCACTTTAAAAGTTAAGACAAACACTCCACTGAAAAAAGCTCATAAAACATCACATGGACAATAGCTATAAGTAGCAACGTGCAAGAGCAATTGGGCCTTTATCAATATTGGGTTACTACGCACGTACGTTAAGAAAACTTAAGCGGCTGCTGTCAAACTCATCATCATCACCATCATCTTTTTGTACAAGGAAGAAGGCACAAGAAAGATGACGACAACAGTAGAATTTTATCGGAGACATAAACAGTACTTGAGGGCCATACAACATACTCGCATACAACAAGCCAAACTTAAACTTAATATGCTCTAACATGATCTTGAAACGAGATACAAGCAAACATGCATTTTCGCAACTTCATACATGTTGCACATTAATGCACATACTAGTGGCCGGTCAATGATGCACTAAACTACTTATGTGTATGTGGCAAATGTTGGTAATTTTCTAGGGTTAAATTGTGTTTGTGTGCACGCTCCTACATTAGTATAATTTTACATTAGATTTGTCCAGCGCCCATCAGTTGTACCATCCAACCAACCTATCATTCATCTAAAATGCCGCAGTTTTCAAATGTTGCTAGTCTTTTTTTTGTATTTATTCTGTTTCTACTTTCTAGATGAGTTTAGTATGTCTGTTGTTGTTTATTTTGTAATCATATGTTGTATAAATGTTTGCATTTTCCAGATACTAGTTCGTTTCATTATACTACTATTGGAACAGCTCTTGCAGGGGATTTTGGTTTTTTTTTTGTTCTCCTATTTTGTAGATTTCTCTGTGGATTTTCAAATTGTGCAATAATAATGTAGATTAAGAAATGTTTACCTAACAACAGACAATGCATAAAATTAATTACACTCAAAAAAATAGTTTATTTGAAAGAAATACTTAAAGGTGTCTCACTAGAAACACCTTTAAGTCTGAGTATAAGTCGGTAGCCTGAGTATAAGTCGGTCGTCTGAATATAAGACGGTCGTCTGAGTATAAGACGGTAGTCTGAGTATAAGACGGTAGTCTGAGTATAAGACGGTAGTCTGAATATAAGACAGTAGTCTGCGAATTAGACGGTAAACTGAGTATAAGACGGTAGTCTACGTATTAGACGGTAGTATGAGTTTAAGACGGTAGTCTGAGTATAAGACGGTAGTCTGAGTATAAGACGACAGTATGAGTATAAGACGGCAGTCTGAGTATAAGACGGTAGTAGTCTTAGTATAAGACGGTAGTAGTCTGAGTATAAGTTGGTAAATTAAGTTTGTGTCTGCAGTTAGAGTATTAGAACAAGTCTGAGTATCCTTCGGTAGTTTAAGTTCTTGACTGAATTAAGAGTAATTATGGATAATTATGGATGCATTCGATCTCCTTGTTTATTGAAGACTCCCCTGAGGCATGTCAGTCAAGACCGACTGTCTGACTTTCATTAAAAAAACCTTGCAATTATTTCAACGAAGGCGGAATTTGGATGACATATTCCGATGGCAATCCAAAAGGAACATTAATGCCATATTGACGTTATGTTTGTTAAACGATAAAGACAGCCTGTGACAGTTTTAAAGCTGCATTTTGATATTTTTCAATGTTTTTCTACTGGGACTCGTTTCTGTCGTGTTTGTTCCTATATCAGAAGTGAACCTCAAAATGTTCGGTAAATATTATTATTATTGGTAAATATTATTTTCGGCATTAGTCATTAGCATTCAGATATGTAAATCAAATAAACTGATCCTTTGTTTTGACCTTTACAAACAAAATGTTCACTTGTTTGCCTGAAAAATTGTCAAAGTTTCGAAAAATATCGCCTGTTTTAGTGCCTAAAAATCATTTTTCCGTTCTTTCCACTAACATTTCTCCCTGAGTGCTTCTATGTTGAAGCCAGCACTGGAATGCATTGTGTATACCTATAGATAGATATTTGTTCGTGCCTCAATCCTGTTGTTGTTGTTGATGTTAATGTTGCCATTGCTGTAATATATTGCATGTATTACTATGGCTACTTCAACGAGCCATACTGCTACTTCATACTCTGGAGTACAATTAGACTTTACCTACGTTGATTGTATACTAAACTTAGAAACGCACACTCTACTACTTCTTTAATATGTTTAAAAGGAACGGATGTCTGCTTTTGGATTTCGGACATGTTTAGTAGAAACTACAAAAGAAAAATATAAAACTAAAAGTATATTTTCCAACAGTTTTTTGCTGATGGTTAATGCGGTTCTTTCTGTTGTTGTTTAGTTTTCTAATACCATAATTTTCTTTAAGGTCTAAGTAAAAATACAGTAGGTGCCATAAGCAAGGACAGTTTTTCATATTAACGTATTTGGAAAGATCATACTCCAGCAAGCATTAACATCATGATATGAGGCCATGGAGGCATGCATCATGCATGTAGACATGGTAAATGTCTTACAGTAGCTGCAACATACGGACAAAGGCATAAATGCCTGCAACTATTTAATAAGATTATCGCAAGAAGACAAATGTCATTTCATATTATTATGCAATAACATCAACAATAACATTAAAAAAAAAAGTCAGGCAAAGTCTGTATGTATACTCATTAAAAGGAGGCGAGAGAGAGTGAGAGAGAGACAAGGAGAGCAAGCCAAGTACCAGGATTAAAGAATTTGTTTCAAAAATATGATATATTTCTTTTTTTATAAGGCAACATCTGTGTAGCAAATGCGCCTAAGTGGGTGGGTGGTTCTTTGGCAAATTATATATCTTTCGTTTTTGGGTGTAGGTATTTGTTTTTGGTTTGTTAAATCTTCTTTTTAGACAATATTTCTTTATTTTATACTAAAGTACAGTACTTCTGTTTAGAAAGGTTTCAAAACTCATACGAATGCTGAGTTAGAAATGATGCCCTGTTGTTTGTGGCATTATAAAATTTGAAGTGTTCAAGCAGAATATTGTTTATGGTTTTGAAATAAAGATTAGAGTAATTTAAGATGGTATTATATTGTGGTCTTGTACAATAATACAGACAATAACAAAATTTACAGGAAAAAGAAAGAAATCATTTATATTTTGTATGTTGTATCTTCTTATACAAAGACATTTAAATCTATGAATTAAAGGGAGTTTCCTTAATGGAAGGCAATTTTATTTACTTGTGTGTTTTATTTATATTGGATTGGTCGAGTTGTAAACCATTGGAAATAATCTTATCTCTATGATTAAACAATGGATGACTTTAATGCACGTAAGCATCAGTTATAAATAATAAAATCATTGACAACATTAAGGACAACTTAAGGACATTGAGGTCCTGGACGAAGAAGCCACGTCACCGCAATTATGCACTAATTCTAGAGTAAAAAAAACAAGTTTTCAAAGCACTAGCCGCCAGCAGATACGGAAACCTTGTCGGTTCCCTACAAAATTATGGCTTTTTCATTGCTCGGTAGGACTGATTCAGTGTCATCACCTTCGTTCTGTGAGACACAGGGGGAATATTGAACAGCAGCCATAAGTTTAATGGATCGCCTCAGGTTTAACTTCAAATAACCTCTAAACAGTATTTTCAATATGAAACAAATGTTTTAAAATTCATTAAACACAACATAATGCGGACGCATTACACCTTACTAAGACGTCAGTGAAGAACTTCAAAATCATACCTCCATTGCAAATCATACCTCCAGCAAAGTCATACAGGACCTACGTACATATGTACCAGTTGAGAATACAGAAAAATACATTTCTTTTTAACGCAGTTCTTAGTTGACAGCTTTGAACCAAGTTGACAGAGACGCCATCAAGTTAGAGGTAGCAGCATATGTCATGAATGTTGTGCTCTACAAGAGTCGAGAGTGAGTTCTGTATCAAACTATTTATGCTTTTTGAAAAAGGAAACACTTCTTTTGAGATCATTAATAAACTTTTTAAACATAATGTTTGCTGTCATCAACTGAGGGGCACACAATCAGTTCGCGATTTTCTCTCAGTAGAAAGCAATGTATTATTTAGAAATATTCGCGAGCGATCCGATCACGAAGCACAATTATGCTGTTATACTATATTCGTTTTCCTACTTCGTTTGATCCACAATTATAGACAGTTCGCAATCCTTTTACAGTAGAGAGCAAATGTATTGTGGAGCAACATTCGTGAACAGTTCTAGCGCGATATGTTTTATTGAATCTGTGCTGAATTATTAACGCAGAATTTGAATTTTATTTAGTTCTTTTTATAGATTTACCCCCTTATTCAGAAACGATTATTAAATTTAACAAACGTTTATTAAGCAAATTTTTATATGCAAATCTGTCTTAATACGTTTGTTAAATTTAATAATCGTTTTTGAATAAGTGGGTTATTTGCTTCAAAATTATAAATATAATTTGCTGCATTTAACACACTGGAAAATCAATATAAAATTTTCATGCTGTTTGTGTTTCCCTAAGTTTTGAAATCCAACTTTTATGAGGAAAACGATTATTAAGACAAGCAGTAAAATTAGCTTTAAAATAAAGCTTTACGGCCGATTGAATAGCTTTGATTTAACCCAATGCCTTCTAAACGCTAAAGCATTACAAACTAATCTAGAGTCTAGAGGTTAAAAAATCTCGCCTTCGCTCAGTTAACCACAAGCTTTTGGCAACAAAGGACCAAATAAAGGCAAATCGCCAACATATGGTAAATTCTTCAATATTAGCTTCCTGAGCGCCAATCGTTGTAGACTTGTCCCTATCTTAATATAGCCCCACAAAAAATATTCTACAGGCGTTAAATCGCATGATTCTAGGCGGCCAATAGATCTATGATCTATCAAAAGTGAGAGGAGCCAAAAGTGAAATAAACTGTTCACCAAACTCGCCTCCCAATTGGGAAATTGTTTCGCGTGCTGTGTGGCATGTGACACCAAGTCTAGCTCTTTCATTCTGAGCAAAACAAAATTGTAATCGTAGCACGGAAGCGCTTGCCATTCACAGTAACGTTACTGTCTTCATTGTCTTTGAAAAAGTAATGCTTCTGCACATTTTGCAAGGGATGTTTAAAATTAAAACTGCATATGAAAGCTAAAATATCGAGCCTTAATAAAGTAGTCAAGAAACAGAAATAAAAAAATATGTTAATCTTTAAAGATTTAGCAAATAATTTTGAAATAAATTGAATTAATTAGAATTTAAACAAACGTACAAAATGCAGGCCTAGACACTGGCAATACTTTAAGGTTTTGAAAGCTTAAGTTAAAAAATTAATAAACGTTATTTTAAAACGAATACGAAACTTTGAATTTAAATATGATTGAAGGACCAAAACTACAATATTACAAAAAAAGTTTTAAATTTACACAAAACAGTCTACTAATGACAACTTCAAATATCAAACAGAACCGAGTGCAACAATTATTATTAAAGAATATCAAAATATACAGTAAAAGCTTACAAAAACAGACAATTTTATTTTAAAACTTAAAGTAAACAAAGCAAGTTTTTAAAATTTTTCTGTTTTAAAACATAATACTGTAATTTTCTTTCAAATCTCCATTGACTAACAATCAATCACACACTGACTCAATCAATCAGTCAAGACTCGTTAAACCTACAATTATTATTACAATTTTCAAAATATTATTATAAAATCACTCAATATACATACATACATACATACACATGTACTCGTACATATATTTATTTGGCTTTAAACATAAAACAACATGCAAATAAATACAAATGTAAAATTAAAAATTCCTAGCATCATATGCATTGATAAAACATTTTATTGAAACATGTTAAATCAAAATAAATAATACAACAGAAAGAAATTAAAATTAAATTAATTGTATTGTAAAATGTATTCCCCAAAATCATTAAGTATTTTGTCATAAAAGAAAACCAACAAATAGCTAAATTAAAGCAAAATGAAGAGTGATTTTTTGAGAGCTTTCAGATTTTATTAAAAAAAAAAAAAAAAACATAAAACTTAGAAAAATTTAGGAAATCTTTATTTGAGTCGTTAGAACGATCTATATGATTCAATGTTTAAAGACGATTTTATGTAAATGTTGACCACGGCTGCGCCTCAAATGGTGCATATGCTGGTTACAATTTTGTCAAACTCTCTGCATTATATCGGCCGATAACTCATGAATAAATTCTTGAATATTAGCTTCGAGTGCGTCAACCATTGCGGGCTGGTCCCTATAGTTACGAGCCTCACAAAAACTAGTCTAAAGGCGTTAAATCGCACAATCTAGACGGTCAAGTGACAGGACCCAAACGTGAAATAAACTGTTGACCGAACACGCCTCTCAATTGGGAAATTTCTTCATGTGCTGTGTGGCATGTGACATCAACTTGTTGAAACTACATGTCAGCCAAGAGCACGTCATATATTTTGTGCTAAAACAAACTTGTAATCATCGCATGGTAGCATTCGAAATTGACAGTAAAGTTCCTACCTTCGTCGTCTTTGAAAAAGTACGGTCCAATGATGCCACCCAACTGTGGTATTTTCGGGATGCATTGGCAGTTCTTGCAATGCTGCTGGCTGCTTTGCACACCAAGTACAACAACTTTGCTTGGATGCGTACCATTCAACCAGAAATAAGCTTGTCTGTAAATTGATTCATGGTTAAATTATAGACCAAACTAAACATGTTTACCAGTAATATGTTACGCGAAAACAGCTGAGCTGCTAAAAACAGTATTGCCAAGAAAAAAGCTCCTAAAAAAATTACCCTTTATTTATAAAACTAAAAAGTTCTTAAACAAATGGAGCATACAAAATCAAATCAGTAGTCGTCAGTCAGCCAGCTATTGCTGCCTGCTGCTGTCAGTATGACAGTCGCACTGTGTCAATCAATTAGTACGAACGGCAGAGTTAGTGCGAGCTGTCCAAAGTTGGACCGTCATCAGCATGCCACTGCATTGCATTGTGCATTTTAACGATAATAATGTTAATCAAAAAGTTATTTGGCCCAACACAGAAACAAACAAAAAAAAAAGTGTAGAAATAGAAAGATTGCAACCTGCAAGCAACAAATGTTGCAATTGATTGTAAATGAGTATAAATTTCAGCTACAATATGTTCAAGAGGAAAGTTACTGCAATCAAAAAAAAAAAAAAAAAACTTTATGGTCACTACAGTAACAATTGTATAGACAAACTTTTGAAAAACGTTTGTGCAGTGTTTTTTCTTTTCAAGTTTGGGAAATCTGCAATTTCAGGAAAGTGTGTCGAAGTGAAAAAGAGTGTAACTGATTGTGTGTTTGCTAATGACAGCCATCAAATGCTACAGACATTTGGTCATGAGACTTTAATGCGATTCACTGGGGAAATTATTTAAACTTTTTGAGCGCAAATGTTCCATTTGACAATGCAACCAAAATTTGCAATACGTGTTGTAGTTTGCCAGCCAGCCAGCCAGCCATTCATTCATTCATCTAGCAACATTGTCTAATAGAGCTGGGCCAATGATTTTTCCAGCTTTCGTCTTTTTGTTTCTTCATCATCATCATCATTCTTTTCTATTTTAGTCATGTCATTATAGCTCTCTCTTACTCCCTCCCTCTCTCTTTTTCTCTCTATCTCTCTACCGTAACTCTAACCGTACACAAATTTAGTAAGTAGTAGTGTCTGGTGGTGGCTTTGGTGGCAGTTGTTGCATTTTATCTAGTCCCTGGTGTATAGCCTGAGTCTGCTAGTCGTCTTTTGAGTCGCCAAAACAAATAAGTCGCTGGCTGTTGTTTTACATTACAGAATAGGGGTGATTTTTGTGTATTCACAATTTCATGCACTCTGTGCAGTTGTATGGTTCGAAACTGCTGCAGCAACTATGTTTCACTTTAATTGAAACGGCGTTAAGCATGTAAGGATGCTAGCAAATTGCTGGAATTATTGTTGTTTAATGAAAAAGTTAAGACTATACTGGCAAAATTGTTGCAAACACAAGCACAGTTTTTAGCAACTGTAGGAATTTGAAATGGCAGGAGAGCTGAAGGAACTCAGAATTCGTTATCAAACAATTTTCTGGTTCACCGAATTTTTTTCCAAAACGCTCCTTTTGTAAAAATTGTGAGAAAGGTACTTTTTGCCATAAAAGTACTTTAGTATTAAAATGTACTAACTAAGACATGATTGTAAATTAAGGTAATATGGAGACTTCTTAAGATTGAAGATCGTATTTAAATGTTTAAGTTTTCGCATATTCTATTTGTTGAGTTCAATGCAATTTTCAAGGCCTTATTTATGCAATAGCTATATTTTTCAGCTAACAGAAAAACACTGTGGAGATTGTGTAAATAATCACTAACTTTAGACTTCACTTCAATTTAATTGGCCAATATTTTACCAGCGAACCAGAATAAGATTAAGTCCAATAAAATTTCAACATTTGATTTTTGTTTTGGTCATCGGTTTAAGAAAATTTAATAAAATAACAGTATTACTGTTTTTCAATACTTGTTTTATTCAGTCACTTATTAAGAAAACAAATGCATGAAAATGGCTTGCCAACTGATCGTCAATAGAGCCCTATTCCCCAAAACAACTTTTCAACTTTTCACTTTGCACTTATGCAATTTTTCGTTAATTTGTAAAACTTGATGTTCCTCAGACCTACAAAATTGCTTAGGGGATAAGTTGAAATTGATAAATGTAATTTGCAACGTTTTTACAATTTTTATATTCTTTTTGCAATGTCTGTGCCACGTACGTTCTCTTGTAAAAAGTGCAGGTTTTGCTCACTGTATACTTTGACTGCAATGGCGTGGTGCATCATGAATTCTTGCCACAAGGTGGTACGGTCAATAAAGAATACTACCTTGAAGTTATGCGCCGTTTGCTAGAAACGCACAGAATTGTGGAAAACCTAATCACAAATCGATGCTTGTGCGTGAGTTTTTGGCAAAAAAAAACCGTTATCATGTCTCAACCACCGTATTCACCGGACTTGGCCCCGCGCTGACTTTTTCCTCTTCCCAAAACTGAAGACAACGAAACGTTTTGCTACGATTGAGGAGATAAAAGAAAAATCGAAACAGAAGCTGTTGGCGATACCAAAAAAGCGGCTTTTCAGAAGTGTTTCGACGATTGGAAAAAACTCTTTCTGAAACTTTACTCACTTTTCTTAGTTGAACTAGAAAACGTTTTATCGGGAATGTGTTGAAATGCCAACGTTTCGAGATTTTCAATAGAATGAATCAAATTTATCTTTCTTAATGTAAATAATAATTGTGTTTGTTTGAAAGAAAATAAAAATGCTGCAAATAAGTACAGGAATATTAAATAAAGTTTTTAAAAAGACCTATTTTACACATTTTGCAATAATTTTCGTAGTTGGCAGTCAAAGAGTAGATTAAAAATTTAACTAGGAGCTGTGCATAATTGAGGTCAATCGACAAGCAGGCAGGTAAGTTTAAACGAAGGTTACACCCATTCAAACCGAATACAACTTCGCTCTTATAACAACCGAATATATTTAATGTACCGAATAGTAGTAATGAGAGTCCTGTTTTATTTGTGTAGAAGTATATGTATAAAACTGTGGAGTAATTGTGCCCCGGTAAGAGTATCCATGCTGGCTGGCATTAAATAAAGATGACTGTGGTTTCACTTAAGTAGCTTTTTAAAGTTTCTTTCACTTTTATGTTGTAGTTTTTTTTTCTCATTTTCTTTTGTAATACAAAACTTTTTTTTTTATTAATGTTTTTAGCAGTTTTTTTTTTATTTGTTTTTGCATTCTTCTGTATTTACTGGCATTGGCTGCATGTGTGTGAAAGTCTGGAAAATGTAAGAGTGGGTGTTTGAAAAGTGAAAAAAAAAATAAAAATAGAATAACATTTAAGTGAAAATTGGAAACTTTCCGTTTCTGTTCTTACCATCACAGCACCCACCCCGCTTCCGCCATAATATGTTGATAGTGTGATTAGCCTTAAATGAAGTCTATTATAGCTTTTAATTGGGTTTATGACAAGCTGGCAACAAAAAAACAAAAATTGTATACGAAAAGTTTTCTTTAACTTTAACAGAAAAAAGCATAAGGAGCACGAAGAAAAATAAACTTTTTGAGCATTATATGCTTGCCATAACCATACTCTACTCTATTCTAATTAAAATGTGTTTAATTGAAATATTTTTGGTTGAGTTAAAAGAAAAGGAAACTTACAGAACAAGCTAAATTAAATATCAAATAAAAAAATATTTCAGTAAAGCTTAATTTTAAAAAAAGAAAATCTATAAAACCAGCAGCTATAATTGAGAATTTAACTAATTTTTCTATGTAACTTAACTTTAAGAATAAATATTCCTCTCTCACTTTTACCCCTTCTTAACTTCTTTCAAGTTATTTTATTTGTTTGTTCCCCTTGTTAGTTTAACATAAATCAAAATTTACATTAATCCCCTCTCATAAAACAAATTCAATTCTTTTAAATCCTATCGCTTGCCTTTGGTACTTATAAATTTTCTTAGAAACAACTACATAAATAATCTGTGAAATTACAAACAAACTACATACGAGCACACTAAAAATATACAACTAAAAGTGTTAAAATTAAACTTATTAAATTCTCATAAATCATTATAAATTCCCATAAATTCTGTGTTGAAAAAAAATATTTAACACACAAGGCGCCACAAATTTGTTTATGCAAACCAAAGCGGCTCTATAACAGCAACAACAACATTCAATAATAATAATCATAACAGCATTATGCAACATGCATAGACATACAACAAATACAAAAATGAAAGAAAAATCAAATGCAAAAACTTCATAATATTTCAACCACAGTTTGCAACACATTCAAAAGCATGGAACGCGAGAATTTATGGCATTTTAACATAATCACAGTTGCAGGAGAAGCAGTAGGGATATTCAGAGTATAGAGTTAAACTGAAGGGAAAATTTTGTGAAATGTTCATGATATAAAGCAGCTGATGTTAAATACAAAACAAAACACCACTATCTCTTAGATCACGATATTGAAGGTTGAAAGTCACAGAAATAATTGAAATTGGAATTTATCACATCAGCATCAGGAGTTTCTCTTGATCAAAAACAAGTATTTACTTGGGATCTGCTTCAGAAGATTTCTTTTTGGATTAAAATGGAATAACTATTAGTTGACCAATTTGGAGAATACAGCGACTAAACCAGACATTTGTAGTAAACAAATTATTAAAAATAATTTTGGAAACTTAGAAAGTTTAAGGGAAATAAAGCTTTTTAAAAAGACCAGCTGATCTTTTTTTTTTTTTTGAAGTCTCAGTTGTAAAATTGCAGGAGAATGAATGTTTGTATTTGAGATACAAAAAAAAAACACTCAAAATTACACTCAATTGTTACAAAAGTTAAATGGAGAATGAGTTGTAGTCTTGTAAGATCCAGGAGACTTCCACTTGAATTAAACAAATCTCACTTTCTCAGTGTGTGTTTGGAATTAAACGAATACTTGATTTGAAATTGAACAAAGATATGTCTATAAAAATCTTTCTAAACTTTTCTCAGTTTTCTTAGTTGAACTAGAAAATGTTTTATCGGGAATGTGTTGAAAGGACTACGCTTCGAGATCCAACAGATTTCCAATACAAAGAATCAAATTTCACTTTCTTAATGTAAATACTGGCGAGCAACAATTTAAAATGTTAATGATGTAAAGCGATTCATTAGAACAGTTACTGAAGGTTGAAATTCTCAGAAATAATTAAAATTGGACTTTAGCCCATCAGCATCAACTAGTTAGGTGTGTTTAAAGGTGGTTTCATGGTATATTCAAATTCTTAATTTCCATAGGAATTTCAATATCTCCAAAATAAGCAAGGTCATCAAATGCTCCAATTTTAAGTAATTCGAAATTTAAATATCTTAGCAAGGGATGAATGAATGAATGCCTTAGACCTAGTAAGATAATTATACTCATGAAAGTAATACGGATTGCAATTATCCATCATTTCAATGTGAAATTATTCAATCACAAACAAATGCAAGCAATGCAAACAACGAATTTTTACTACGAGATTGCTCAAACCAGGTGGGCAATTGGATACACCTGTGCAATCACACGACTTATTTGGCCTAGGCTAAAGAGGGAACGTACGTTGTACTTGCTAAATCTACAGCGATCACAATTAAGTGACTTGGTGTCAGTGATCAGAGGACACTGTAAATTCGGCAATCATGCTAGAAGATTAGGTCTAGCCTGCAATGATTTTTACAGAAGTTGCAAAGATGAAGGAAATCTCTAATTTTCACTGCCATTGCACAGCAATGTGTACTTCCTTCAATAATCTATGTGAGATATCAGACTTGAAATTAGAGCGCATAAACGCCTCCATTAGGAATAGCAATTGGGTATCGTGATCTGACACTCAATGCTTTCTCTTATAGTGGAATTATTGCTCGTTGAGCGGATCGCAGTATATACTCCATCTTTTTCTCTTGAAACATTTTACAACCGACACTTTCTTCTTCTCCCTGTCTGTATACTCATTATCTGTCTCTATCAACATCTATCCCTTTTCTTGTATGAACGGACCTACATCAGCTGTACAATTATGGCTGCCTGATGATCTAATCTAACCTAATGCATTTCTTGCAAACAGTTTAATTACAGTATCCTTTCTCGTACTTAAATTCCTGAATTTATTTTCTTCCAAACTCACTCGTTTTATTTTCAACATTCACATTAACATTAATTTCTGATTGAAATCTACCATTTTCTAGTCCGCCAATAAGGGAAATATTACAAACAAATTTTCTTTAACTTTAAGCACCATCTTCATTTCAAACAGACACAAGCATTATTTAAACTGAAAAAGTAGGATTTGCTCCATCCAATTGAAAAACTCCTGAACATAAATTAAAAACATTGAATTTGTTTTACAAGACCATCGGCTAAACTTTGGAGTCAAAGTTGTCCAAAATATCACTACCCGAGATATTGAATTTCAAATGGTTCTTGTTCGAGTTTTTTTGAAACATTTGGAATGCAGAATTTCATAATCAAAAGGATCTTCGATCTATAGATTTGAAAAATCATTTACCCCCCTTCACTTCTTTCAAGCCTTCCTAGTTTCCTTAATACAATTTTTATATTATTTACAAGCACCTTAATTATTTGCAATATTCTCCAGATTAGCCAGCTAATTGTTATAATTGGTTTGCAAAATCCAAGTGAACTTGCTCACATAAAAAGTTTTAGCAAGAACGAGGATATTATTGTTCTGCAAAGGGAAAACTATGAGGATTCTCAGTATTAACATTTACAAACTTTCAAACTTATTTTAGCTTTAATATATCCTCCCAATTTTTCCTAAACAAAAGATATGCTGTTAATTTAAGTATTTATCCTGGAGGTAACTAACTGGGGCTAAGAATATTCACCTAATCTTCGATGTAGAAAGCTTGTCGATAGCGCTCTGTATTCATAGTAACTGGTATAAAAAAACCCATTTATTGCTTCAACCCATAAAACAAAACGAAATTTCTATAAAAGCATTTGCCAGTATTTTATGGATCTAATCATTCGTAAAGAATTATCTACGTCTGATAAACAACATCCTTGCAACTGCCAAGAGATACATACTACGAGGACTTTGTTAATTCCGGGCTGTTCTGAACAGTGTTGCTCAACTTATGCAGAGGACAAGGGAAATTGCCGACGAGCATCTTGGCCTTACTTCAGAATTCTTGCATGAAAAATTGTGGCAAACCTTTTCAACTTCCCTCAATCCAACCAAACAACATTTGGCTCTTAGCACTTAACCAGACACTAGCACTTTAATTTCCGTGATAACAATATCCAGAACTAATAACTTAATACTATTGTTACAACGAACAAATTGCTGATCATGAAACGCCGAAAATTATACAGTCTACATTAAAATTTAGGAGAAAGGAAGTTAATATTTAATTTAATTAATTGTGGCGTTAACGTCCAGAAATATTTTTTGGAAATCTAAAGGGTCACGCCGAAAGATTTCATCTAAAAGCTCGACTAAACGTCATCAATAAAATTCCGGAGTGTTTTATTAAGGAGGCAACATATGAATGAAATTGAAAAATGATAATTACAGCAAATTTCGGACCACCAGGTAACACTGGTTAAAGGATTGATGTTTGTATGTTGGCTAGCGGGCACCGCAGTGGTGCAGAGGGTTAGAACGCAAAGAATTCTGATGAGAGAAGGTGGTTGTTCTCGAAACATGTAAATTCAACCCAGGTTCGAATTCCAGCCAAGAAAAATTATCAAATAAAAATTTTTTCAAGTTGTAAAACAATTCCTACCTTCAGTAAAAATAATTTAGTGAAAATTAAATTTAATGAACTTGAGCCTGACTAAAGAAATACCAAAAATTTAGAATCGGACCTATTATAGACAGAACCTTACCTCAGAATCTATGATCAGAATTTCGTAGCTTACTATATCCTCAATACCATCAAGAGTCCTTTCATATTTGCACTCTATTCTTCTTCCTCCAAAAATGAGAATACAAAATCCTTTATTGGGAGAATATCTTATATACTATATTCAAACCAAGTCTACACTGAAAACTCTATGAAAAATCGACTTAAATCTCAAAAACCCTCTCTGAAACTCGCCAATTCATTGAAATTTTAGTTTAGACTAGTGTTAGTGTCTATTGCATGGTAAACTGTTTTAATTCCAGGACCTAACGAGAAATGCATCTGAATCGGATCTAGTTAGAATTCTGGATCATAAACCACTTAGTTGTGCTGCAACTCTATTCATATGGGGATCTTCCGACTCTCTTTGCCACAGACCATTCTCAACTGTTCCAAATACAGGATCTATGAGGTGTGTAGCCTAGATCGGATCTTCCTAGAGTCCCTAGGAACAGTGTGAAACGTATTATTGAGTTGCTGAAAATCTTTTCTCAACGCTTCCTTTTATGCACTCAATTCCAACCCTTCATATCTATTTTATATCCACAAGAATATCCCTAATTTTCAATCATGTCTTATAGTTAATACGTTTTAACACACAATTTCTTAACGCCAATATGAACGTTGAAACTCAAACAACAAATTATACACACTTACATCAAACCCATCAAAATCATACGGAAAATAAACTAAAAAGACACAGACAATGATGACGATGACGATAAATAGTAAAACTGAAAAGAAAACAAAAATCAAAGTTTGCCGATACAATATGTTTCTGCTCAATGCGTTAAACAAACGGATTTATTGACTCAAATAAAAAAAAAAACTCTAAACTCCTAGAAGAAAAATACGCAAACAACTCACTCCTTCTGTGTAACACACTCCTGCCAATCCTTACTGACTCACTTCTAGGCAATTGCACAGCTAAAGCTTTAAATCGTGTTTGCAGGCAAACAAACACATCAGACATCCATCAGTTTGTTATTTTTAAAAGAACAAGGGAAGAAGGGAATTAAAGCGTTAAAAATATTACTTGCCGCTTTTTTCTATTATTCCTGTATTTTTTCCCCATTTGTTTCTTGGCTCACAAACAATCGCGTTGGGTGTCTAGGACTGACTTCTTTTGACATTTAGTTGTCGTTAAGAGATTTTTACACTCTTTGTCTAAGCAGAATTGTTAGAAATGTAGTTGTTGTTGTTGTTTTTGTTTTAATTTAAGTGTTGACTGTCTAAGATGTTGCTGACTTAGAAAGCCCACGCACTAATGCCAAACATAATTTTTTTTTTTCTTTGGCAAGTTTTTTTCCCAGCAGCTCTTTAGGAGTCTACAAGTAATACGCGACGTTGCTAGAGTATAGATATTGAAATATAACACATCCATAATCGATATTTTGACAAGTGTTTGTAATATAAAACGAAACTCTGCCTGCCATAAAACCTGCTAAAGGGGTTTTGTGTCTTTATAATACCTTAGCCATGGCACCACCACCAACCAACCACTACTTTTCAGTATTATTTCTTTTTTGCTAATGCTGTCACAACAAACCAAATGAAAACAAAACTGAGAACTAAAGAAGATTTTGTTTTATTTCTGTATTACATTGCCCTGGGTTACTTCTTGCATGTACTCGTAGTCATATTGAGTCAGCCGCTGTTCCTTGTGTTTCCCTAAGTATGGTTATATCCTGCCACTGCTGTTGTTGGTTGTTGATGGTGGTGTTTCCCTACAAGATTTATCGACTTGCATTTATCATTGTTATTACGTGGTGCTTGAGATGATGATGTTGCAGCTTGTTGTTGTTGTTGGCACCGTTTGTCATCTTAGACTGTGTTGTGTCGGTGTTAGTTGATGCTGTCGCCAATATCCCATCCAACCAAACCATCGAAGCTTGGCAAAAGCGAATAATTCTTGAACAAAAATGTTGGCAAAATTACCGCAAAAATTCCTGTTAATTTTATGAAAGTTAATTTTGAGACATTGTGGACAACTGTTGAAATAACGAATTGATAAATGATATTGCTCATGATATTGAACTATAGATATTGAACGATTTGTAGATGAACATTTTTCAAATCGTTCGCCATCATCACTCTTGAGGAAACTTCCCCATAATGTTCGATGTTGTTGAAATTTTTAAATGCTCTGGTCAACTGGAGTCAGGAGACTGCCCTTTAAAAGATGTATAGAAAACATTTAAGTTGAAATTGAAACACGAAACGACATAATTCCAAATCTTGCTTCAATATAATGGTATTCAAGTCTGCGATCGGCGTCTACTGAGTTGATCTATTCTGCTGAACCAAATTGATTTAACAGTGCTTATAATAACATGAATAACATAAACTATGTATATCTTTAACATCTTCAGGATTCCTTTCGGTTTTGAGCAATATTCTATCTCCAAAAATGAAAAGATAAAAGCCTTTATTGCGAGAATATCATGCATATATTAACAAAGCCAAATCTCCAGCTTCACGAAATCATTGAAATCTCTATGGAAAATCCATTTAAATCTCAAAACCCCTTCCGAAAACCAACGGGTTTGAAGAATATAATATCCCACCCAAATTTACCGCTTCACGAATACTTTGAAGACTCTATGGAACATTGATTTACTGTGAGCGTCAATATAAGTAAACATCTAATTATGTTTAAAAAAAATTTAAAACAAAATTGTTTAATTCACAAATGATGTTGTAATGTCGTAAGAGTTGTACATCGTGTGAATTTACAATAGTTGTGCAAATGTTGTTGGTAATTTCTATATAAATATTTTGTACAACATCTACGACATTTTTACTTACGTTTTCTAAATGTTAAGTGTTGCTAAGGCCGCGTTTTCGCTATGTTTTCACTATGACATTTTTGTTGTCAAATTGTCGAAATTGTTGGCAATTTTATGAAACTAAAACTAAAAAATCGTGGGCCAGGTAACTTAAGTAATTACTTAAGAATGCATTATAATTTTCTTATATAATATTACTATAACGCTCAATAACGCTCTTTCAAAGTAACGAGTGTGAAGATGAATATTTTTCAAAAAGTTTGCTATAGACATTCTGAAATGGTCTTAAGCAACTTTCGGTTCAATTTTGAAAACATTTTCGAATGCTCTGATCATATAATAACAATAATTCAAGTAGATATACTCTTTTCAATAGCTTTTTTTGACAGATCACGTGTGAGTCGTGCCATGCTGTCATGCTATTTTTGTTTAGTATTGTTTGGCATTTCATAATGGAAACGCCTGAACAACGACGTTTAAAAATCAACTTCAACTTTATTACGAAAATTTACGTTCTGTGAGGAATGTGTTTCGTGCACTTCGCTCAACTTATGGTCAACATGATCGGCCTACTGAGTGTACTATTCGCAACACCAGCACACAACTTTCATTACTGGCGTCAATGGCGACCATTATCGTGCCATGATAACCGACTATTTGATGCCTGAAAATGAAGCTCGTGATCTCGGCGATATATGGTTTCAGCAAGACGGTGCCATTTCCCACACATCGTTTTGGCCGGCCGATTGGTCACCAAGAATGTGTGATATCCAGAGTTGTCAACTTGGTGCGTTTCGCACCATTTTGAGTGCTTTTTAAAAATTTTTGTTCGAAAAATGCCTTAGTTGGTTGGTTGGTGCGCGGTGCGTTTTTTTAATTTTTTTTTCCAAAATATGATGAAATCTTTTTTTTTACTAATTTTTAATTGCAATTTTTTAATAAATCATTATCATGAAATGGAAATAAAAATTCTTGTATAGCCTGAAGGTTTGGTATATTGAACTGTAGGCGAACAATGGTGCATTTTTTATTAAATGGCGCGTTTTTTTTTCTTCATTTTGGTGCGTTTTGAAATTTCAAAGTTGACAACGCTGGTCTTAATACACAAAAAACACAAATATAAACATCATACTCGTAGTATGTGTTTGTCCATGTCTGTTTTAGAGATAAGTATGTACTATTGATCACTATTTAAAACTTATTAAAAAGCAGAAAATATAGGATCCTAGAACATCATAAATAATGAAACTTGTCACAATTACTTATCCACAGCTTTCTTCACAGTATTTGTATCCATTTTACACGTTTTCATCCACTATTTGGTGAGTTTTTCTGTTTTGAGAATAAACTAATAAACCCTTATTTTCATTAATTGGGAACCTGCAACAATTTTTTTGTCAGACTTTTGACTAAGATCACTTTATTAAAGTTTATTACTTATTTTGTGCGACACAAAGATCTTTCAGACAGCTTTAAAAATTCTCATTCAACACTTTTTAAGCACTTTTTAAATACTTCCTATAAAACTTCCTTATTAATGGAAAATCTTGTTGTCTGGTGTTAACTTTTGAATTTTGGTGAAACTAATTCCATACTAACTTAGTTGATAGATTGAACGTTAATTCGAATTAAGCTTAAGTATCCAAAATCTACAACGCGTTTCAGTTCTTTAAACTCAGATGGGAACAAAGAAAGAGTTAATGTTGTTTAAGAAATATAGAAATATTAGTCGGTAGAAGCCAGATCTCTGGTTAAATGGATACGCAAAAAAGCTAAATTGTCGTTATTAGTGTGAAGAGCAGCCATAAGCATTGCAACATTGGGCCGTACAAAATAGAACAGTTGGACTTGCTGACATCGACTCAAATAAAGATTTCATACATTTCTTCAAATTGTATGTGGTTTTTTTTAAACCAAATAAATAAAACTCTATGGAAGCGATGACTTCGGATTTACGGCAGTTTGAACGAGAAAGTCAGACACTCCACAATCTGTATTCATTCTCGATACTCGTTTCAATTTTGCGATTATAAATCAAAACAAAGATATATGTATCTGCAATTTCAGTAACTTTCGAAAATATAAAGTTGTTTCCACGATTTTCATATTTGTTGATCTAGAAAGAAGCGAGATATTTGAATATGCTGGAGTTTGAACGAGAATTCTTCGCAATTTGAAGCAAAGAAGAAATTCTCGTTGTCTTTTTCCAATTTTTTCCAAGTTTTCGATGCGCGATTTGCATATTTGCTGATCTAGAAAAAAAACGAGATGTTTGAATATGCTGGAGTTTGCACGAAAATTTCAGAGACTCTTTAATTTTAAGCAATTAAGGAAATCTCGTTCATCTTGGGAATTTATCAATTATAAACAGAAACAAATATTTGTATTCAAGTTCTGAAACATTTCAATATTTAACGTTGTTTCCACGATTTGCATATTTGTTGCTCTGTAAATTTATCTTATATTGAAATTAAGCCGGAAGATTATTTGAGTTTGACCTTTTCATTGTCTTGCAGCGATGCTCAAATTTGTCTTCAACTTATGAAAGCTTTTAATGTATGTTGAACTTGAAATTTGTATCACCTAGAATTTTAGCTGGAGGCTTGAATTTGTTTGAGTTTGGCCCATTCTTCGTCCGGGGTTTCTTGATTGTTATCTTTTTACCATTATTTGTATCCCTCGTTTTTGGTATTCACTTGTAAAAAGTCAATATACATTCAAAATTGTATTGAAAGGTTTTTAATAGTCGATCGATTTGAGAGAACTTCCCGAACTTTTGTGTAACGATTACCATTTTGATAGATAATAGCTGACGCATTGAGTTTTTACTTAATATTGGAAAAATTTCATTAATTATTGATTTTGTTAAAATCTTTACAAGAAATATTTGAAAATTAATGAAACAGACTTGCGAGTAAAAGTTTCCTCCTTATAAACATTTAACTAATTACCAAATTGTTTTGTGATGATCGATAATCTTGTGAATACTGTTGGAATACTGTATAGTGATCAATCTTGGTATTTTTTTCATAAAGAAGAAACTATATATCTTGCTATGCCATTTAGGAAGGAAGCATGTAGTCAGTTTCTGGTAGGAGCCAAGCGTCAGTATCGAAAACAAAGACTTTAAAGAAACAATTCGACCAAAAAGTAATGATATTATTTAGAAACTGAATACTGCAGATTTAAGAAAGCCGATTGACTTCCTACCTGTTCACATGAATCTAAGGTCGTACTTAACGCAGTCTTAATATTCAGATACATAATGGTTTTTGTAATGATGATGGTACGACGATGATGATTACATGATCTCTCGTTTTCTATACTCATTCATATTTGGGAAACGCAACCCCACAGGATCTGACCGAAAATCTCATCAGATTACATGTTTTTATCCCTCCTAAAAGATTTGATTCAAAATGTATTTTTATGTTTTTTACTTTTTAAACTCATGTATCATTCTTAATCTAGGCTATCCCCTTTCATATTCATATAGTTCAGTGAAAAACATTCTGTAATACTTTATACTTTCCTCAGTTCTTCTTCCATACTCAAACATACAATATAAAGCGTGATCCATTTCGAGGTTCCCTACTTAAAAAAAAAAAAACACAGAAAATTAAAATTTAGTGCGAAATGTTTATTATCATTTGAAAGAACATTTTTTGGCATTAAGATTAATGGCCGAATTCTCAGTCCATTAGTTAACCATTAGTAAACTAAAATACTAACTATTGTTTAACTATTAATGATGAAACAGAACTTTGGCTGAACGGTTTTTTCCATACAGTTTGACATAAAATTATGCCAGAGAATGTGGTCGTGAAAATAAAATCTATTTTATTTTGACAGCGTTTTTTCTTATGCTCTCACTTTAAGAGACAAATGCTCTCAACAATATTGCCATACTTTTATTAAATTCTTTACATTTTGTAAACAAAACCATGTGTTTTAGCAGCTTTGGAGCAAGAAAAATAAAAGCAAAAGAAAATCAAAGAAACGTTTAAACGTGAATTTAAAAGTGAGATTTTTGTAATTTAAAAAAAAATGAGTGATATTATAGAAAAACTAATTGAAGAAGTACAAAAGCATGATTGCATATATAATTTGCAGTCGCCATTGTACAAAAATTTTATTTAAAACAAGATTTATGGACAAAAATTGCAAAAGCCGTCGGCATTACAGGTTGGTACACAGAAGAAATATAAAAACATTAAATGCCAATTCGTGAAGTTGCAGCCGTCGTTTCAATTATGGGCCTGTTTTCTCTGAGAGTCGTTATTGCTTGAAGTTGCGGTCGTGTTCTATTTCATCATTTACTTGTTAATTTTATGGCAAACTAAGCATTGCGAATAAAGAATCATTAATTAAGCCTTTATCATCAGCTAACTAAAGACTAAAGACTTCGGCCATAAGTCTGTCAAATGTTGACCATTGCAACGTCGCAGATGGTCTATCCATTGTGTCCAATTTTCGATGACTCGTTGAAACATTTCGACTGGTAACTGGCGAATGACACACGTGATGTTTTCCTGCAAGGCCTGAATCGAAGCGGGTTTGTCCGCGTAAACTTTAGACTTTACATATCACCGCTGTGATATCACCAGCGTTGTCAACTTTGAAATTTCAAAACGGACCACAATGGAGAAAAAAGCGCACCAGTTACAAAAAAAACGCACCAAGTTTAGAATTTCTTTTTTGTTTCAAATGTTTATTGCATTATTTTGAAAAATAAAAAATAAACAAATAATTTCATAAATTCTGTATAAAATTTTTTATCAACGATTATTAATAAAAGTAATAATAGTAAAAGCCTTTTTTTTAAATAAACGGGCTAATAAGCATTTAACCACTCCAAATTGAAGTACTAATTGGTAAAAATGGTTAATTTCAGTACATATTTGTTATTGTTTTAATTTATGTTGTTTTCTACTTTAAGTACGTCTATTTGAATTGTTTTTCAATAAAATTTTTTAGAGCTCAACTGGTACTCTAACCCCGGTTGTTCGTATACTGTTCAATAAACCAAACCATCAGGCTATACAACAAAAATTTATTTCCATGTTTAAAATGTTAATTTTATTTTCAAACAAAGATTTTCACCCTATTCACCTTTAGCAATAATCTAGATGTGACGAATTTGATAGTATGTATTCATTTATCCTACATTCGTATTTAAAACACATTTAATGGGGTTCTTTTGATCGTCTGAATTGCATGATAATGAATTATTATCAAACTGCAATTAAAAATTAGTAAAAATAGAGATGTCGTCACAAAATCGGCGAAACTAAGGAATTTTTCGCACAAACAAATTTTAAAAAGCACCAAAAATGGTGCGAAACGCACCAAGTTGACAACGCTGTCAACCAGTGTACAATGTAGGTCCAAACAGAAGAACCCCTTCCAGCTAAGGGAACACCTTAACGCATGTTTAATTAGTAAAAATAACAACACGAATATATTTATAACTATGACCAGCAATTTGTCACACTTTGAAGAGAGTAGAGGGTTTTTCTATTATAATAACCAAAAATATAATAATTCACTGGGTTAACGCTTATCTTCTCTCATTTCTTATTTCATAACATACGTCAAAATGACAAAAAAAAAAGAACACAAAAACGCCGTACACAATCATATTAAGAAACACAAAGCCAAAAAAAAGGAAAAAATGATTGCAAAAAAGATAAGAAAGCAAGAAACAAAACGAAAAATACACAAAATTTCTAGTGATAAATGGTTAAACAACTTAAAAAAAACAAGCGCCGCACTAAGAATAAACAAAGATACAAACAGTCATTCATGCAAACATTCATATAAAATCAATGAAGCGACAAGCCGGCAAAACAACACCATCATTCTAAAACCACACAACTTCTTGCCAAAAAAAAAAAATTTAATCTGCAACAAAAACACCGGATGTGTCACATTAGTAGGTGGATGGTATAGGAAATCTAGTTAATGAAACTTTTTTTTTTCTTTGGTTACAATTCAATGACAACAGCCAACTCTTACAAGACAAAACACAGGGTGGAAAAAGGAGCCCGAAAAAAGAACATGTTATCGGCAAATTAGATTGATTGTGTATTGAATATTAAAAAGGTTACAATGAAATTGGAAAAACTGAAAAATAATGATGTAAGAAGTAACATTTTTATCTGGATTTATTGTTGTTGCTTTGGCCAATATTGAATATTTATGAAATAATATTAATCATTTAGATACAACTATAGATTTGTAAAGAAATTGTAAAAAAAAAATGTATTTATCAGACGTTATTGCGAATTACTTAAGGAAATCAAGTTAGCAAGAGCACAAAATTATGTGGATTCCAAAAAAAAAAAAAAAAAGTTTGAGATAAGCTAAAGTTACGCTCTATAGACCACTGATGGCAAACATGGTACAATTGTACTTTTTTTGATACATTTTAAACACAATTGGTACCGTGGTACTACCACGAGTCATATGGTACAATTTCAAACTACTGTTGCATCAAAATTTGGTATTTCAGATGAAATAGATAAATATCAGCTATGTCACAGAATTTAATTCCGTTCGAAAGTGGAATTATTTCTGTGTTTTGCTTCTAAAGAAAAAGTAAAACGAACAATTGGTTTCATTCCGAACAAATTTCTCGTTTTGCTTTTTCTATAGAAGCAAAAAATGAAATTAATTCCACTTCCGAACGGAATTAAATTCTGTGACATGACTGTATATCGTATAAGTTACTATTTGTGTAATAGTGCAAGCAAAAGAGATTTTATTAAATTTCATGAACATTTTGGAACTGATATCATTTTGATCTTTAATTATGCATCTATAAGATGTTTATTACGACAATAAATTTTTGGTTGAATTATCGAACAATATGAGTCTTTGACATATTCATTTACATTAAATGATTTTGAGGCTGAATTCAAAAACTAAAGCTTAAAATGTAGTTAATCAGAATTTCAAAATCGTTAGAAGTTAACTCTTCTATTTCTTTTATTCTTACAATAATAATTCTAGTTATTTTGGAAATATATATATTTACCAAGGTTAACTTTTCACAAATGACTCGATACTTCATAAATAAGAATATTTTTAGATAATCGCCACAATTTACGCAATAATGTTGCTTTAAGATATATCGAATTTTCGATAAAGTAAATTTGTGGTAAAGTTTTATGATTAATTAACAAATATTAAAAAAGGTACCATGGAGGTCTAAAAAGTACATTTTATTTATATAGTTGGTACGAAAAACAAAAACCCAATAAATTTCCTTGTAGTAATTGTCTGTATTACTACCACTAGCATTATTGTTCAATAATGCTTTAAGGTACGGTCACACTTGGCAAATATTTCCCCAAAAAACGTGACCACATGTTTTAGCACAAATTTGTTGGACGTTGTTAACTCTTACAAGAGTTTTGCAAGATAAAACAGCATCAAAAAAAATAAACGAAGTTTTTTTTTATTTAAATAAATGAGTTCAAATATATTTCATTTAGTGGTTACGTCTTTTGCGTATCTTCGTGTGACCGTACCTTTACATTTTATGCCATCAAATAAGCTTTTTGCTTTTGTCTGAAGTACCATTTTACGTAATTGTAATCTCTGCGCAACTTGATTTTCAATCTAAATAAAAAGCAAGAACTCCATTTCGAACATCAAAGCATTTTATGTGCGGGTCTGCGTTTTACACAGAAAAAAAATCATGTTTTTTTCAATTAAACCTTTAATTGATTTTAAAATAATTTTCAATTAAAATTTTAATTGATTCAATTACTTTTTCTGATATTTTCAATTAAATCTCACTTTTTTTTTTAATTGATACTATCATTTTGTTTACAGGTCCGATTTCAATTAAATTTTTAATTGATTCCACAAATATTTTAATTGAAACTCATTTTTATTTTTTTCTGTGTAGCATGTAATTATGTTGCAGATTTTGCAAAAATTTCAACCAAAAAAATAAAGACTCGAACCCAAAACAACGCAACTTTGAAAATCTAACGACGCACAGTGAAAATTAGTACTAATTAAGCAGCGACGCAACTTTGAAAAAAAACGCAAAATTAAACGACGCAAAGCGAGATATTGGTGTACTTGACATTATTGATATTACTTATAAAAATAGTAGCGCAATTCACAATCTTGTGCGAATGGTATTGCATCATTGCATTTGCAATAAGTTTTAGCACATTTTTGGTAGAGACAAACAAACAATATGCTAAAAAAGAGCAAAAATGCAATGATGCAATATTATTTGCACAAGATTGTGAATTGCGCTATTAGTGGCATTCCATGTTCGATGCGTTATGTATTGCAAAAGTTTGCACTTGCAAATGTTTTGGCATTGATTGTGAGCACTCCATTTATTTCGTACTTCGCATTAAAACAGCTGATCTACATAAACAACAATTTCTAAACGTATTTTAAAAATGCCACGAAAAAGTCCCAAAGAAAAAATTGTTTAATTTTTAGAAGAAGAAGTTGCTGAAGAAACAATTTGGAATGGGGGGTACATTTAATGTTTTAGTATATATGTATGTACTTCTTCAGGCGTCCACTTTTTGTTTGGTTTTTCCCTTTTAATTTTCTTCTGTGGAATTGTTTTAATTTCATTTCTGTTATTAGTGTTTACATCTGTCAGCTGTTTAAATGTCAGAGTTGCAAACGCAATACACGTATTGCACTTTTACAATGCCATTTGCACTGAACACTGAACGCCGCTATAGTCATATTACACCGATTTGGAAGATTTTTAATAATTTTTTTTTTTATTTTTATATAACAAGCAGCATAACTATAGTTTTAAATTAAAATTAAGTTACACAGATAATCTTTCTTTAATTTATAGGTAGATATTTAAAAGAAAAAGTATTTTTTTAGTTGGCATCAGCTGTATTTATAGACCGATTTGCTTATTTTCAGTACCTATTTATTTCATATGTATCAATAAATGATATTATGATGGCTTTTCGAAATCGATTGCAAAAACACACTTTATTATAAAATCGAGTTTTTTATTAAATAAAAGAACTTACCTTAATTACAATATATTGAAGGTCATATTTACATTAGAAACTTTAATTAATTTTCAATATTGACTGACTTACCTGAAAATAAATAAATAAAGAAAAAAGCATGTTAATCATTAAAGAACGTAACCAATAAAATTGCAGTTTAATTTCAACATCTTGAAGTTTGTCTCTACCAAGAATAATAGAAATAAAGATTAAGAGAAAAAGAGCATAATCGAGCGCTTCAATAAAAGCGCTCTTTTGAAGCAGCAAATGCTTACGACTAAAATATACAAAAAGATGATTTTTTAGTGCTGACAACGAAGAAGGTTTTAAAGCGAAAAACAAAAATAAAATTATAGCCTACAGATTTACATATGACAACGAAAGTCAATTACAAAACGAATATCGCGCTTCTCAGTTACTATGAATTTTTCTTAAGCAAAAACATTCAGATAGAATTAAAAAAAACGCTTTAGGAAAGTGCTTTATTTGCATGTTTGATTAGGTTAAAAGAAGCGCTTATTGTCAGCAGAAAGTAGTCCTTCAAACCGGGAACACCTCATACAAAAATCATGCATCCCATCAGCAGGTTTGAAGCGATTTGAGGTATGAATTCATACATAAAACCTGCTCCTTTTGGAGCACTTTTTTTTACTGGGTTCGAACACAAAATGTTAAACTTTTGCGCAGGTCGCACAAATGACGTCACGCAACAAGCAATCCTATTGGCAAATAAATCAAGCTGTCGAAATTTAAAAAAAGGTGTTGTAAAAGAAAAACAGTGGAACAATTTAAATTTCCGGACAGACCCTCTCATGCGCATGGCGTAATCTTTATTTCTATCATTTCTGGTCTCTACTAAGCAGAGGCACCTAAACGTTTTGAAATTTTGTAATAAGAAATTAACATGTTTACTAGTTATACTTAAAGTGAAAGTGAGCATATCTTTTTATTTGAAAACGGGACATCGAATAATTCTAATGAAATAAAAATGCATAGATAATATAATAATATTCTATTTTTCCGTAGCGAATGGCATTATTTATTTTACGTTACACTACAAAAAACCTGTTTATACAAGGTGGCGCAAAAGTAATCCTCCTATCAGAAAATGCTATATATTTTGCGCTTGGCCCCTAATGTCAGTTCTGTTTTGACATTTGTGTAGTAAACACATGCGAAATACACGTTAATAAACAATGTTACGCTACACTGCTCCAGAACGTGGAATATTGCTGGCTATTTATTTGACCAATAATCGGTCGGTGGCTTTGGCACAACGTGAATTTCGTCGCAAATTTCCTGACAACGTTTAGCCGCTCGAAGAGACTGGCACAACACGAGATGCTGCCAGGCGTGGCAGACCCCGGAGTAGCCGTTCTGCAGAGAATATTGCTGCTGTAGCCGAGGATGTCATGGAAGCGCCGTCGACATCGACCAAACGACATGCCACGCAAATGGGTATCAGTCGACGGTCTTTACAGCGAATTTTGGTACAAGATTTGAAGATGTTTCCGTACAGTGCATCAGCTGTTAGCTGCTGACCGCCAATTGCGTCTAACATACGCTCAAGCCATCCTTAATCACCATGCATTTCCCGTTTTGGCGATTTGCACTGACCAGCAAGATCGCCTGACTTGACCGCTCCAGACTTCTTTTTGTGGGGCTTTTTGAAGTCGCGGGTTTATGTCAACAAGTTTCAGACTCTTGCAGCTCTTAAAGACAATATCCGTCAAGAATGTGAGGACCTATCGCCGGAAGTTTTGGCCAAAGTGATGAAAAATGTCATAAAAAGGGCTCAAATGATAACCAACTGTGGCGGCGGCCATTTACATGACATCATATTCTCGACTTGATGTAAAAAAAGTTTAAGACCAAATAAAAATAATCCACAAGAAGAATCAAAGTTTTTCATTTTTTTTTTTAATTACAGCCAAAAAAACATCGGAAGTTTACTTTTGTGCCACCTTGTACATTGTTAAATTTTTCAGAGGTACAAATTTGTTTCAAAATTACAGGTGAAGATTTCAAATATGTGTGGGACACTTGGCAGGATTTTTTAATATTAACTTTAACAATTAACATAGCCTTAAGCACTGATACCCTTAATTGAGTTTTATCTGCGATCCACAACTTGTTCATTAAAGAAAATACACGTTCAACTGGCGCATTAAAAATATATTCAACGATAATTTTAAAATTTGCAAAAAATTTGGTAATTGCTTTTAAAATGTTTAAATACTTTCACCCAACGATTTTCCATAGAAATATTTTGTTGATTCCATTCATCAATTTTCTGCGATGTTACATATTACGAGTGAATATTCATCGAATACTTTCGTATCTTTATTGCAATCGATATGTTGTTTTTCGATCAATATAACTAGAACTTTTTGAACATCTTTCCACTGTGGTACTTCTGTTAAATTTGCCCAATTAAATTTTTCTAGATCTTTGTACATACCAGAGATCGGCAATGAATCGCTTTTTTACGATTCACAACTACTCATAACATTTTAAGTATAAGTGGTTTTACATCATTTCAATTTAACTACTCTGAGTTACTCAAACTCACAACAACGTTGACTTATAAATGCAGGTGGATATACTTAAGTATGAGTAACTACAATGCCGACATCGAGCTCATACTATTCCCAATATGTTTGATTCATAAAGCGTGGTATTTAGATTTACATTTTAAGAAAAATGCTTACATATTCATAAATTATTCAACTCAGTTAAGTCATTGAAAAAAATTTTCAGCTTAATCCGATAGGTATTTTCCAGCTCTTCAATTGTTGAGATACATATTTCTGAAAGTATTTGAAACAAAAGAAGACGTCATAGTCACAAAGTCTCTAACACAGTTACGCTCAAAATCTAACATATCTAATTTCTCGAATCCTTAAATTTACAAAATCCTTCTTCGTAGAGAACCACTTAATGGATCATAAAAACCGAGCAAAAAACCTTGTCATAAATTCTGGCATTTTTGCAATATATAATTTAAAATCCATTGGTTAAAATTAGATTAACCAATGGGTCTGAAAGGATATTTTGTTTAGAGTTTTATTTCAGCATAACGAGTTAAGTGAAAAATTAAACTACAAATTCTGTTTGGTGAAAAGTAAAAGTATTCCCCGGCATCAGCATGACACTGCTGAGAAGCCTCTACATGATTCAAACAAATGTTATTTACAAAGCACATGCACAGAATTTGTACAGTCTGGTCGCAGAACCGGGTACTGATGGTGTCTAAGACTAATGAGCAGTAAAAAATGCTGTAAGATTATATTGTTCTTACATACTGATAATAACTACTCAGATGTTCCCTTTCACAAGCTGACAAATCGATTGCCTGTCTCCACAGTGGCGAACACACTTCAACTGAATACATCAAACGGAATGTTTGTAATTATATCAATGTTAAATGCCAAAAAAAGATTATGGAGCCATAAAGATACGTTGAGGAATCCCGATTGTGCGTAACCTTAATGGTCAGTTATTTAGCACAATGTATGTTAAATGTGACGCCCTAGTTAGTTCAGCGATGTAATGCACTCTGTAACAATTCCCGACTTTAATTCATACTATAATAAAGCCCTGAATGAAGCCTGTATATTCGAAGAAATCCTGCACATAACTTTCTTCTCAAGCATACTTTGGCACATATGAAGATAGCACTTGAGATTCAGGAATATTTTCGTCATTTTTCAAGTTTAACAGTCCGTGAATCATACTTGATCAGCATCACTGGGCTCTGTTGGGTATAAAAACACCAAAGATCCTGTGCAATAGCGAAATCCAGCAGTGTAGTAGTCTTATGTAGGGGTAGTTCACTATCGTTCACAAGTCGACGGTGCTGTAGCTTAATTGGTTATCGCATTTGATCATTAAGCTTCAGGTGGTATTTGAATTGTAGCCCGGGTTCGATTCCCAGCCGCTGCCATTCAAACAACATCAATTTCTGATAATTATTAGTTTTCTTTTCTATACATCATAACTAATATTTATCACAGCGCCCTCCTTCGGTGGTATAGCATTCAAACGCCACCGAAGTAAAATAATTAAATAAAGGCTATAAAATCAAGCTTTAACATTAATGTGCCTACTCACCACCAGAGGCGCTGCAATTCTGCACTAAAAACAAACATAATGCGCAATTGCAGAGTTGTGATATAAAAAGCTTTCTCCTTTCACCACCTTTACTTCTTCAACTATCCCCTTTTCAAGGAAAGTAACGCAGCCACTGACTATCGCTGGTATGTGAGTTACGAATATGTATGAAGGGAAAATATGCAAAGTAGGTTAAAATAGAAACATAGGACAGGTAATGTAAATGACTCAACAAACTTTACATAGTAAAGCACTATCTGTGACCTGTTCCAATTTGTCCACCCATACCAATGCGTTGGCAGAAATTGCCATGATGGCGTTCCGACATGTGATAATTCCCACTAAGAGTCTTGCCTAGAATAATACTAAGATATTTAACCTCTTCAAAGAACTCGTTAAGCGAGCCGTTCAAGATCAACAAAGACATTTTCAGAGATCTCGAAGAAACTTAATTTAAAAAGCCAACATACGATCCGAGTTTAAAAAACTGGATGATTGAGATTAAATTAGAACATCTCAGAGATCTGGTAAATTGGAGTTCAAAATCCTTATGCCCAACTGAAATCGTGAATACGTATAATACACATGTGATTTAAGTTGTTTGCGATCTTGAAATTTTTAGATGATTAATCGCCCTCTTCAAGTTCGATAAAGTCTGTTTCAGATATCTGGAAGAAGCTTAATTTACCAAGCTGACGTACGATTGGAGTTTAGAGAAATCAATGATTAAGATCAACTTAGAAAATCTCAGAGGTCTAATAGCTTAGAGTACCATATCCTTAAGCTCAATTGAAGACATGAAAATGTATAATGCACATATGATATTAGCTGGTCAATCGTCAATATTGGCCTTAGTGTTATTCTTGTTAAAACTGATTAAAATTTGGTCGACAGATTGGACATAAGAACTTTTTGTAAAGTCAAGCCATAGCAAGGAAAGATTCATAAATTCATTCATAATGATCAGAATTCCTCTTTTAAACTATTGAATTTGAATCAAATCGACATGTTTAAAAAAATCTATATAGAAAGTTTACCTTTCTAATTATTTGTTCCCATTGCAATACTGCAATGCAACTTGCATATCCAATTTACATAACAATAATTATTTTACAACATTTGAATACCATTCATTATGAATCACCTCGATATTTGAACACCAGAACATGTGCCAGTAACTACATATATTAACTAGTGAAATACAGTGGGGAAAAATACATTAAATAAATGTTACCCAGGAAAATCATAGCATGGGAGTGTCAATCTATATGTGTTTGAGTGATGATATGTTGTCGTGCATAGATTGAAGATTGACACGCAGAAATATGAAGAAATTGTAAAAATGTGTCACCTACAAAATACACAAAACTGTAAATAGCAAGGGAAAGCAAGAAAAGTGAAAAAAAGAAAAGAAATGGCAAAACCTAAATGGAAATCACTCTGTAGAAAGGAAAAGGAAGTAATTGTAACAGTTTTTCAAATTTGCTCGTTGAACGTTCAAAATAGTGTTTAAGTAAAATTGTAGCAACTAAATTGTCTTACGAGTATAGCTGTAAGCATGTGGCAACTAAAAAAGTGTTCATATGTGTGAGTGTATCTATGTGGGAATTTTCCCTATTTTGTTGCAAATGAGTCTTTAGTGCTGTGCTTCCACATCTTTGCCCCTAAAGATAACAACATGCATTATGCCAATAGAAACACTTTTAATGTTTTCTTAGTTTTTTTTTTGCCGTCATCCTCGTCGATGTCGTCATCATTTGACAAAATGTTTAATGCATTTATGTCACTTTGCTTTTATGCTCTGGCATGCATGCAGATGATGAGCTGTTAGTTGGTAGCATGCAGTGAAAACATGCTATTCTTCACAATTTAATGAACTCATATCACCCACTATTTTCTGAATTTTAAGTATATAGAATGTGTATGTATATATCATCTCAACATCCCAAACCATGCATCCCATCCCTACACCAGCTACAATATATTTGTATTATTACTTACACCTTTTAAATTTATCATTTCCTGCTGCAGTTGATGTAACAGTTACTGCTGTCATGTGTCATTTGCTCGCTGGCTTGCAGGGAGTTAGTTGTTGATCAAAATATTAATGATTGCACATTTCAATGGTCACATGTAACTACTTAAGGCTGTCATCTATACATTTGTAGGCTCTTGTAAGCACTTTACTGCCATTCATTGTAAAACACATGCAAATTGTTACGATTTCACCAAACTTATACAGTGGCTCACAGCTTATTTTAAACAGTTCTTTTTTTTGTTTTCAAAGCGTCATAATAACAAAACTAACAGAAACTTAAAAAAGAAATTGGTGTCATATAAAAGAAAAAGTTTCAATATATATACAATATATGTATTAAAAAATAAGCATAATAAGGACAAATCCAAGGCCATTAGCTTCACCACTGTCCTCTGAAGTTGAAGCTCGCCTGGGCAAACAATACTGTATTGAAACCATTCGTCACGTCTTGCGCCGACATGATTTTTATGGCCGAGTTGCATGCAATACATCGTTTGTAAACCCTAAAAACAGACTCACCAATGAGCCCGATTGCAAGAAATCTGCCGATGAATATAAGTTTATCATATCCGTTTCAGTTGGCATGTCAAATACGGAATTCAACAAAGAAAACCTAAAGGCAACTGTGAAGCATGGTGATGGCAGTGTCATGGTTTGCGCCTGTATGTCAGCTACTGCTTTAAACAATTTAATATTTGTTTAAACAACAATGGACACGTTTAAGTGTCTTTAGATTCTGTAAGACAACTTGTTGGAAAGAACAGAGATCCTGGCTATAAGATCAGATTTTCGATTTACCAGGATAACGATTCAAATCACAAATCGGGTATTGTGTAAACATGGCTAATATATAACTGCCCACATTTGATGACACCGCCACCACAGCCACCAGACCTTTTTGTTATCAAAAATTTATGGTGAATTTTAGAAATCAGCTAAAAAAAAAAAACACTATGCCAAAACGCCTTAAATCTGTTGTAGATAATAAAGACTATTACATCAAATATTAAATCGTATAATTGCCAGTTTTAATTTTAAGTTATCGAAACCCATACGTCACTGCATAAAATAAGCTGTGACGTGAAAATATGAGCATTTTTTTTTTGGTTTTTTAATTTTAATATATTAAAAAGTACATTTTTGCAATGTCACACTTGGCAAGTATTTACTCAAAAAAGCGTTATCATTTATTTTAGCACAAATTTGTTTGACGTTGTTTACTCTTATAAGAGTTTTGCAAGATCAAACAGCATCAAATGAAATGAGACTAAATAGTTGTTGTGTCTTGTCCTAAATAAACGAAGTTTTTTTTTTAAATAAATAAACGAGTTCAAAGATATTTTATTTTTCGAAAAATATTGACCAAGTGTGACCGTACCTTTAGACTATAACATTGTTTCCTTTAAATTTCTTTTCTTTTATAGAGCTTTGAAAACAAGAAAATGCTCTGCTTAAAATAAGCTGTCAGCCACTGTGCATAAGTACTAAAATGCGTTTATACAGACATTCTTAGGGTATAACAGAATGGATTTATAATGTGAGTTATTCTACATAGTAACACTACTGTCTTTTTTAAGATCAGATTGGATATCTGAGAACTTTTCACAACTTCGCTTATCCTACTCATAAACAATTAATCTGTTCTGGAAGCTAAGTACAGGGTAGATGCAGTGTACATCCGCTGACGCATCATTCTTAATCTAAGATAGCACCTCTTTGGAGACTTTTATTGCAGAGAAAGACAGAAATATTGTTTTATTGCAGAGGCTTGTTTTACCAAATTTATCTCACAAGTAAAAACTTTCAGAAGTTGTTATACGATCAATTGGGAATTTCAAAAATGCCAGTGTAAAACCTCTTGATGTACCTTTTTGAAAACTTAAGCTACAGGGCTTATGGAAGATTGACAACTTGAATCATTATAGAGTGGTTGCATCTCCCAGTCTTGCAAAGGTTGTTATATTTTCCTACCTGATCTTGAGAGTAATGGCTTTTAAAAGTTGTTGTATGATTATTTGAAACTTTCATTGATAAATTTCGGTGTAAAACCTATTGAGATTATCTTTGGAATGCAGGACGTTAGGCTTAATGGATGGCTTTAATCCTGAGCCTTCAACATCCATAATCTTATGAAAATAGAAGTAAAGTTGATTCAATAGCAGGTTTCTGTTTTAGTGTTCCTCAAAATTCATTGTAATTATTTTGCCTTTTTGATAACATTCCTTGTGAATAGAAAATGTTTCTTTTTGCCAATCATGTAGACTGTATAAATGACAACTATACAATTATAAGACGTGGAGACCCAGCATACCATTCTAGGAGCGCTTCGAAAAAGGAGCCAGAAAAGAGTCCAACAAAAGAGCATTTTCGGAGCGCTTCGAAAAAGGAGTCAGAAAAGAGTCCAACTAAAAAGCATTTTCGGAGCAAAAGAAAAATTTGCTTGTTATTGTCCTGAGTCAGCACGCAGTACGACTCAGAAATTCCACTTAATTATGTGTGTACCAAAGCGTTGTTGTCCTGTACATATCTGTACCACACAAGATAGATAAAAACAAGGTTACAGAGAGCCCAAAAAAAAACCTCATAAAAGATTCTTTTCTGACATTATCTAAGAGCTCTTCCAGAGCCCAAAGAAACCCTTATAAAAGACTCTTTTCTGACATTATCTAAGAGCTCTTTCTGACGGCCCATTTTTGAATTTAATGACCCTCTTTTCTGAAGGTTTTGGAGCAATTATGATTGTTTTTTGGGCTAATAAAGAGCGTTAACGCTCCAAACAATGTGTCAGAAAAGATTCTTTGCTGGGGATTCAGTGCTAATGGATGCAGAATTAGGTTTGGTAGAAGCGGTGCTAGGACATTTGTTTGTGGGTGTTGTAGCTTAATTGATTAGCGCGTTTGATCATTAAGCATGACTTCGTATTTGTGGCTTGGGTTCCATTCCCAGCTGCTGCCACTCAAACAACATCAGTTTCTGATATTTTTTCGTTTTCCATCCTATCATAACGAAAATTTATCACAGCGCCCTTCTTCGGTGGTATATCATTGAAATGCCACCGAAGTAAAATAATGCGCCTACTCACCAGCAGAGGCGCTGCAATACTCTACTACTAATAAACATAATAGTGGAATGCCAATGTAGGCGGCATGCGGCCGCGGACGGCAAAACGATGTTGCCATACACATGTATATTACTAAAATTTATTTCCATTTTCCTAATTCTATTTACACAATGTACACACTAATAAACGTTTATTTAAGCTGATTGCCGCCCGCGGCCGCATGCCGCTGACATTGGCCTTCCACTATAACGCGCAATTACAATGCTGTCATATGAAAAGCTTTTCTCTCTTTTTACCACCTATTCTTCTTCTACCCATCCCCTTTCCAAAGAAAGTAACACAATTAATTAATTAATATATAGGCATATTAATACACAAAAAATTGTGTATCCTATCAAAAGCACGAGAATTTCTTTATTAGGTCTGGTATCATAAAAAGTCAGGTAGTATTCACTAATAGGGATAAATATCTCCCGAATGTATACCTGATCAAATGGAAATCTTTCAGTTGATTGTTTAGTGGGGATTGTTGCCAGTATCCTGATACAGAGATCAATCTTTTTCAGAGATTTTAGAACATAACATTTTACAGTCTATTCGTTTGCCTGAATTTCCAGTATATTAAAACAATATCAGTCAATCGTTAATACGATATCATGCCCGTTTCCAAGTGTAGCTGATAGAACTAATCAGTTTCTCATACGACAATGATGGCATTTGTAAAGCAAAATGTTTCCTATTAATACTTGAACTCAAATCTCCGATAAAGCCATTTCATTAATTATACAGCTCTTGTTTTCCCTAATACTCAACAAAAAAAAAAATAAATTGCCAAAAATATTTTCCAACAACTAAATCACAAGATATTTGCTCATTAAAATTACAATGTTTTCAAAGCAGCAGCTTAAAAATTGCCAAAAGTATCTGCAATAGAGCAGATACAAAAATTTGGTTGTATGTTGCATATTTCCTATTGTTAACATTGCACCATAATGTTGTATGTACGAGTATATTGAAATGACAATTTAAGCCATCATCATTAAATTATTACTATTATTATCGTCAACAATAACAACAAACTCAGCTTTAGCGTTAGCGTCATTATCATCATTTGGCATTTGTAGAGAATCATTATTATTGTCAGTCATTGTAGCTGCTGCTGCTAATATGGCTGCTACGTATAAAAATTATTGCAACATTTTGTGCAACATATGATAGTGACAACGAGTATTAAGTATTATATACTTTAGCAATTTATATACATACATACATACATACATACATACATACATAAAGGGTGGTTAAATTGTAAGGGCCGATGTTGAATGTGAACCACACCTAAACGCCAAGCTTTTTCATTTCTCTATTTCAGACTTACTCAATTTGAACCATGGAGAGATACACAATCCAACAACGTGTTAAAGTTATCCAGACTTATTATGAAAATGGGCGTTCAAATCAAAATGCAGAGTGCACGATACTTCGTGATTTTTTTGGTCAATTTGATAGTCCAAATGTGCGTACAATCGCAAAAATCGTGGAAAAATTCGAGCAAACCGGGTCTGTAGAAGATGTGAGAACACCAGTGCATGCTCGTACAGCTCGTACTGCAGAAAATATTGCTGCTGTTCGCGATAGTGTGGCTGAAGAGCCGTCCACCTCAACTCGTCGTCGTGCCCAACAATTGCACCTCTCACGCTCGTCGTTGATGAACATTATGCATAAAGACTTGCATTTACACGCTTACAAGGTGCAATTGGCTCAAGAACTAAAGCCTCTTGACCATTCCAAACGTCGTGAATGGGCAGAATGGTGGCAAGAAATGGCAACAGTGGATGATCAATTTTCATCTCAGTGGATTCGTCAATAAACAGAATTGCCGCATTTGGGCGAATGAGAATCCAAGAGTGATTGTCGAAAAACCAATGCACCCACAAAGAGTGACTGTTTGGTGCGGTTTATGGGCTGGCGGCATCATCGGGCCGTATTTTTTCCAAAATGAGGCCGGTCAGGCAGTTACTGTGAATGGTGTTCGCTATCGTGAGATGATAACGAACTTTTTATGGCCCGAATTGGAAGATATGGATGTGGACGATATGTGGTTTCAGAAGGACGGTGCCACTTGCCACACAGCTAACGAAACAATGGCTCTTTTGCGCAACAAATTCAATGGTCGTGTTATCTCACGTAATGGCGATGTCAATTGGCCGCCAAGATCATGTGATTTGACACCGTTGGACTTTTTTCTTTGGGGTTTGGGGTTCTTTGGCTTACGTCGATAAGCCAGCAACAATTCAAGAGCTAATGGATGAGATAATTCGGCACATTAACGGCATAGAACCTCCATTATGCCTCAGGGTCATCGAAAATTTGGACCATCGGATGGAGGTGTGCCGCCGTGGTCGCGGCGCCCATTTGGCCGATATTTTGTTCCATACATAATGGAGTAATACCAATAATATATCATAATAAAATAAAATTACAATAATTTCCTAAATAGTTTGTGTTTTATTCAAAATTAACATCGGCCCTTGAAATTTAACCACCCGTTACATATGCAGTTATATATGTATGTTGTATGTAACAGTATGCATATTAATATACAATAACATTCATCAGAAATTCAATCATGTGTGTGGCAACATACTCATTTGCAAACATATTTATATGAATATGAATATCTACCTATAAACATGGTACATTGTACTCGACTCTACTGCATATATTGTATTGTCTGCATTTCCATTTAAAACCAAATAAAAACAATTTATGAAATGTTATAATATTCAGAAAATTATTATTAGTTTATATCAACCATAATTATATCGTACACATACTTTATTCAGACGATTACATACTTATTTTATTAAAAATTTTGCAACGAATTAAGTTAGGCCATCTTGTTATAATCGTGCATAGAATTATAATGTTAGTCAAATGTTTCTATATTGTGGACAACACATTTTTTCTGTAATTAATTATTTTATAAATAACATTCTAAGCATAATGCTGGTAAGTGGCTGAGATTGAAAACTATTACTTAATATCACTACATAATACATAAATAAAATTATTGACTGACACTTAGCTAAAAGGATCCACTGTTATACTAGAGGCGGTCCTCTGTAAAATCACACTCTGGAAACAAATATATCGATTCTTTGCTCAACATTGTAGTTCGTCGTATCTTTGTGTAGCTTATTTGGTTAGCGCATTTGATAATTAAGCATGAGTTGGTATTTGTAGCCCGGGTTCGATTCCCAGCCGCAACAACATTAGTTTCTGATAATTATTAGTTTTCTTTTCTATACATCATAACTAATATTTATGACAGCGCCCTCCTGCGGTGGTATAGCATTCAAACGCCACCGAAGTAAAATAATCAAATAAAGGCTACAAAATCAAGCTTTAACAATAATGCGGCTACTCACCACTAGAGACGCTGCAATGCTGCACTAAAAATAAATATAATGCGCAATTGCAGAGTTGTGATATAAAAAAGGTTTCTTTTTGCACCACCTTTACTTCTTCAATCTATCCCCTTTCCAAAGAAAGTAACGCAATTATATTAATTGCCTGAGTGTTACTTCCCTTAAAAAAAAAAAACTTGCTTCTATATCTTTTGTAAAAATTATGTTTCTTCAAAGCTGGCCATAAGATTCTGTATATTCAAATTGGACAAATCACACCAGGTTAACGGTCTTTGAGACAATCTTTAGATCCTTCCTTCCTTCCTCCGTTCTGAAGAATTAACTAATGACATCATCACACGTTCCGTAATATTATTCTATTGTTCTATATTTTTTTTTGTTATCTTTGATATATCTTGTGTATGTATATGCTCTCTTATGCAAAGCTCTATTTCTGACCCCAACATTGTAGGTCAATATTTGCACTCAGTCAGGCGAAGAGGTATGTCGCACTATCAAGTTGTCATTACCAGAAAATTTGTGGAACCATATCATAGAAAACTTTCCAGCAATACCAATAAATAATAAAACATCTATTATAACGTCGAAAACTTTATGGATGATTCATTTTGTAACATCGTGCATAGCTGCAACAATTTCCCAGCCAATGCAAACATAGTAGCAGTTGATTTTCAGCCGACAAAGCATAACTGCGTTATGTATTGTGCTCTAATTTTTCTCTAATTTTATTTAAAATAAAATCAACTTGTATTTAGTTTAAGCGAAACAATTCTTTAAAATTAATATTTTGCAGTCCCGAAAAATTAATTGAGACAAAACCTTACGTCTTACCATTGAAAGCATCACTAGTTATAACAATATGAATTTGTAAAGCGGTTGTTTACCTTGCAAATTTTTAACAAACTGATTAAAATTTGCTTTACAAAAATAGAATTTACAGTTTTGTGGAACAAAACAGCTTAATTATTCGCAAAGTCTTTGCAAATTAGTCTTTTCAATATTGACTTTATACTTTGCACATGGGAACATACATAAAACGGCAAAGAGACTATAAAAATTGCAAAAAATTTGCAATTTCAACTTATCACTTATCAAATCTTATAGTTTTGAGGCACATAATAGCGCAATTCACAATCTTGTGCAAATAGTATTACATCATTGCATTTGCAAAAAAGTTTAGCATATTTTTGCTCTTGCTGTGTATTTTGTTAGTATAGAGTAAAAATATGCCATACGTTTTTGCAAATGCAATGATGCAATATCATTTACACAAGATTGTGAATTTCGCTAATATTTTGCAAATTGCTGAAAAATTGCGTAAGTGCAAAAAGAAAAGTTGATAAGTTTTTTTTGTTTTGTGCTAAAGAGCTCAGCTTACGATCTGTACAGGTAATTCATAGCTCTTTTCAACAGTCTGCAGCCAAACTATTCTACAAATATTTTTCGTTATTGATAGGATTATTATGGATGTTCCAGTGTGAACTGCACGTGTGTGTACATCTCGGTTCACAGTTAAGTGTGTCAGCTATAATTAAACAGTTGAAACTGACAGTTAATACATGTACGTAAGTGGCCGTCTTTAGATGCTGAAGTTTCACTTGTTCTCTTGTAGTATATTGGGTATCCTGTTGTGTAGAAAGACTTAAAATTCGTTGCATTCCTAAAACTAGAGAAAGCTCTTAATCGAAAGTCTACCGTTTGAAGAAACTGAAAAAGATTATGGACGATTGATAAAAACGATTGATCCTTAATTATCATATCTGTATCAGCACGCTTGTAAAGATGGATTATCAAGAAAAATTATCTATTTGTGGTGATATACCTTCGCTATAAATCTCTCCATTTTTTGTAAATACTTCCTGGCTATTAGTCACACCAGACAATACTAGGTTCTATCAAACTTAATTTTGCATCCAGTGCGAAAATTCCTAGAGCTTCATGTACGTACAGTTGTCATTTATACAATTGATGTTACAATAGCGGTTTACTATAACAGATATCCTGGCTGACTGACAAAACTTTTGCACTTCACAAGGAATCTTATCTTTGAAGAAAAATAATAAAATAATCTATCTAATGAGTTTAACTTTAGAATAAATAATGAGGAGCATTGCCAAGAAATCCTACGGAAAAAGATTATTTTCAATGAACCTTAACTAGGTCACACTGGAACATCCATATCAATCCTATCAATAACGAAAAATATTTTTATCGTGGTAACAACAATTCCAACAATTTTCTAAAGCCTCCAAATTAGTACCTAATATATATTCTGAATATACAACATATTGCACAACCCGATAAATTACACGAAATTTATTTTTGCTTATTCATTTTTAATTTTTTAATATAAAACTGTTGATGTCATCACTCTTAATTTTGTCATCATTATAGCTGTCATCTTTTTAATGTGTCTTTTTTCCTGCTGCAATATTATGTTTACTCGTTTACTCGGGAGAATTTACTTGTCTTTTCTGCACTTTTTTTTATTTTTGGTTAAAAGAATTTCCATAAGACTTGTAATATGTAAATATTTCTTTATTGTAACAATGTAACACAGCAAGTACGTCATATAAATATATATGACGTAGTTACAAAAACACACTTACATTTAATAATGTGATTTTTGGAGCGTGGGGGGGGGGGGGGGGGGGTCGGTTAGAGGAAAAAATACATAGTTGTTGCATGAAAACTAGCTGATAATGAATATTTGCTTTTGTTTCCTTTGCACTTTACATTTTTTGGTAAATGTGGAGAATTTAAAATTGGTTTTTGCAAAAAGATTACAAAATTTTCTTATAACTCTATTTTGTCTATTATGTTCAGCATAATAGTACACCCTTGAAGTATGTATCGGGTTTTCCAATAGCTACTTGACAACTCTGAATTTAAATTGTGAACGCACTATTTCACTGATCATCTAATTGTTGCTTTCTTTTTTTTCAGTAAACTTAACATTTTCGTTATGGTAAAGTACACGAAGGAACAACGTTTGGAAATTATAAAAATGTACTACCGAAATTCGGAGTCGGTGACCGCAACTTTAAGAGCGTTAACTCCAATTTTCGGTCGTAATTATCGCCCTAGTAGACAAGCAATAACAAGTTTAGTGCAAAAATTTGAGTCTACATATTCATTGTGTGATGCTGTCGTGCCAGTGAGACAACGGCCTGGTCGAAGTTCCGAAAATATCGCTGCCGTTCAGGCGTCCGTAGCAAACGATTCAAATCAGTCGATTCCGCGGCGTTCTCAAGAACTGGGCATCCCCAAGACCACTTTATGGCGAATTTTGCGTAAGGATCTGGGTTTACACCCATACAAGATTAAGCTGACTCAAGAATTGAAGCCGATGGACCATTTGAGTCGACGTACGTTCTCCGATTGGGCTCTGGAGAAGATGCACCAAGATGATGAATTTCATCGCAAAATCATCTTCAGTGACGAAGCTCATTTTTGGCTCAATGGGTTCGTCAATAAGCAAAATATGCGTTATTGGTCTGCTGAAAATCCACATGTGCTTCACGAATCACCACTTCATCCACAAAAAATTACTGTTTGGTGCGCTTTGCATGCCGGCGGCGTCATTGGGCCATATTTTTTCGTCGACAATAACGATCGTCACGTTACTGTGAATGGCGATCGTTATCGCGCAATGATTAGCGATTATTTTTGGCCCGAATTGGAACACATGGACTTGGATGACATGTGGTTTCAACAAGACGGTGCCACAAGCCACACAGCACACGTTACAATCGATTTACTGAAGAGTAAGTTTGACGAGCGTGTTATCTCAAGAAATGGACCAGTCAATTGGCCGCCTCGTTCTTGCGATTTAACGCCTCTAGATTTTTTTCTTTGGGGCTACGTCAAATCATTGGTCTATGCCAACAAGCCGACAACGTTGGAAGAACTTAGAGCCAACATTGAACGCGAAATAGCGGCCATTCCGGCCGAAATGTGTGACCGAGTCATCCAAAATTGGGTCCAACGAATCGACCACTGTCGACGTGGCCGCGGTGCCCATATGAACGAAGTCGAGTTCCATTCATAAATGTTTTGAATGTATTTCAAGTCGGTAATAAAGTTTTGGAAATATCTCAAACGGTTTGCGTTTTATTTAAAAAAAAAGTTGTCAAGTCCTTATTGGAAAACCCTTTACATGCAAACCCATTGCCCCGCAATATATTAAATAATAGCGGCTATATTCGACTAAGAAGAGTATAGCGGATCTGAGCCAAAGACAAGAACGAAGAATATCTACTTAATACAGTATTTTTCGGTTAATTGCACATTAAAATTTGCACAACATTTTGTTCAATTAACCGGGGAACCAATTAGCCGATACCCGCTTAATTGAACAATTCGTTCAATTACAATAATCCCGTTTAATTGAACAGTTTGTTCAATTACAGAAATCACGCATAATTGGAACTATGTACTAATGAATTAAAAGAAATCGCATATGTGCACTTTAAGTTTTTCAAAATAAATGAAAAAAAAATGCAAGTAACAGAAAAAAATATACATATATGTATATACGCAGGTATTTATCCTTAGCAATAAACATATATATATATATATACATAGTAGAGATGCCACCCAGTGTTTTTCAAAAATGATGTCAAATATGTATGTGCAAAAATGCCAGATTATTTTTCAATAATAATGCAATTAACCGGGTAAAAGTAAGAGAAAATATATTTTTGATGACATGAATTTTGCAACCAATTAAGCGGGTTCAATTATCCGAGGAAATTTACATGTGTTTTCGTATGCAATATTTTTGCCCGATCATGTGGTTCAATTAAGCGTGGAAACCAATTAACCGTAGGGTCAATTAACCGAAAAATACTGTACTTGTAAGCAACAAACAATTTTCGTCCGTCACTAAAATTCATTACATATAAGATTTGAAATACATATGTACTAGGGATGCCAAACGGGACTGGTTTTTCAAATCCCCGGATTCGGGATTTCATAAATGAATCCCGGGATCCCGAAATCAGGATTTTTGTTTCATATTAAAAAATTACAATATTAATGAAAAAACTATTTATTTAATTCATAAATTTAAATAAAAATATAACAAAAAATTAGTTCATTGAATTAAAGTAATAAAGAGACAACAAAGTAACACATATTTAATATTAATTTGTTAAAAAAATTGTCTCAAAGCTATAGTTTTTTCATTTATTAAAAGTTTATGTATAAACCTTTAATAATTTTAAAAACAACATATATACACAGAGCTGCATTTAGAAATAATTTCTATGACAATGCTGCCATTGGCAGATGCATAAACTTTGCACATATGACAATGAAAAGTGTTTGACAATTGTCTTAAAACAATGACAATGACAAAAATTTATGTTTACACGATTAGATGTCTGACAATATTTTTGTCTTGCAATGTACTGAAAATGCTTTTTCTTACAACGTTGAAAAACAAAAATTTAAGTTCACACGGTTGTTAGACATTTTCTGAACATTTTTCGGACAACGTTGTAATATCTATACAACAATGTTACGCTACACTGCTCCAGAACGCGGAATATTGCTGACTATTTATTTGACCAATAATCGGTCGGTGACTTTGGCACAACGTGAATTTCGTCGCAGACGTTTAGCCGATCGTCTCGAAGAGACTGGCACAATACGAGATGCTGCCAGGCGTGGCAGACCCCGGAGTAGCCGTTCTGCAGAGAATATTGCTGATGTAGCCGAGGATGTCATGGAAGCGCCGTCGACATCGACCAGACGACGTGCCACGCAAATGGGTATCAGTCGACGGTCTTTACAGCGAATTTTGGTACAAGATTTGAAGATGTTTCCGTACGGTGCATCAGCTGTTAGCTGCTGACCGCCAATTGCGTCTAACATACGCTCAAGCTATCCTTAATCACCATGCATTTCCCGTTTTGGCGATTTGCACTGGCCAGCAAGATCGCCTGACTTGACCGCTCCAGACTTCTTTTTGTGGGGCTTTTTGAAGTCGCGGGTTTATGTCAACAAGCCTCAGACTCTTGCAGCTCTTAAAGACAATATCCGTCAAGAATGTGAGGACCTATCGCCGGAAGTTTTGGCCAAAGTGACAATCAACTGTGGCGGCGGCCATTTATATGACATCATATTCTCGACTTGATGTAAAAAAAAATTAAAAGACCAAATAAAAATAATCCACAAGAAGAATCAAAGTTTTTCATTTTGTTTTTTAATTACAGCCAAAAAACATCGGCAGTTTACTTTTGCGCCACCTTGTACTTCTAGGTTGGGAATATTAAAATTTGTTTACAGAAAATTTGATATTAGTATAACCACTTAGTTTAGTATTTAAATAGTATTTAACATTTTCAGTGGTTGTATTCCAAGCCAAACGTGAAATAAATATATATCTATTGGTAGGGATAACAGTTAACGGCTTAGGAGCAATTGATTCAACAGCATTTTTTGTCGGGCTATACAATTTTTAAACTGTTAGTGATTTTTTTTTCTCTTAATACACAAAGCTTTTTACTGCCTAACAAACACAAATATAAACATCATAGTATGTGTTTGCCCATCTCTGATTTCAAGAAATGATTTGTTGATATTGTATAGAATGTTTGCTGACTTAGCATTAAAAGGATTAAAAGAAAAATATAAACGAAACACGGTGAGGTGAAATAAACGAATTTTATGATAAGGATTACATTTGGGAATGAAAAAGAGTTAAATGAAAATTGTCGAATAATGGTCTGGATATTTTAAAATCAAAAGTGAAAAAGTAACACATATCAAACATGCATTAAAATGGACCCCTGTTTATTATACTTAAGCTTTAGCGTGACAAGCTACTTAGTAATCTGAATATCTGTCTTTCAAAGAACATATGATACTAAAGGTCACTAAAACTGGAGACAATCGAACAGTTTCCATTTCAATCTAGGTCTTTGGATTCGAGAAATGTGATTAAAAAGACTCAAAGTGTCAACAGTTTTCATATAAGCAAATAAGTTCAAAGGTCAAAAAAAACTTAAAAGTATCAAGTAATATATATTTCAATTACATTTTAAATTTATTTAAGTTTTCAGCTAATTTAATTAATCCAAAGAGTGCTATATCCCACATCTAATAACTTATCACACCGCCTACTCATGCCTAGGCCACTAATTTAGAAGATTAAGCCATTTTGTAACACTAAAGTAATTTCCTACACTTTTAGTTTTGGAAACAGCCAAAAACTTTTTCTAGTTAATATATTTTTTCCATTGGCTTTGGCAGCAACAAAAAATTGATTTCGCCTCAACAAGGAAAGAAAAAATAAAAAAGAATAGTTTAGTTCTACAAAACTTTACGGAAAAACTAATGGAACAACAACAATCATACATCTAATGCCAGCAAACAACAACAAAAATAACAACAGCAAAAAAACAAACAAACATAGACAACTAGAAACAAATAGGACTGATGAGGAAAAAATATCCCTTTTTAGGTTTGGCATTAGTGATGAAAGCAAAACCATAAGAAAAACAACAACAACAACAAAATAGAAATAGATGAAATCAGTATTAAATGAGGCAAAAGCCTGTTCATTCGTTGTTGCAGCAAAACCAAAAACAGCAACAAAAAAAAAATAAAGCAAGCACAAGGAAAGACTTAGACCAGAAACCAGAACATACGAGATTTGCATTACACATTGCTATTATTCAATGCTCAATTTTCAATACTCGTTGTACAATATTGTAATGTTTTTACCTCAAATAGAGTGGCATTAGAGGTTCCGAAACAAGCAACATGAACGATAGTAGTAACTGCTACAGCAACAGCAACAGCATCAACTAAATCTAAAAAGACTGTTTATGATGATGATGTTGGGTTGTATAGCTGGCATAAAGTGTAGGTAGGATTTAAAGGGAACGAAATCCCCCGGCAGTTGGTATTCCTATCATCAATGTATTGACTAGGAGTACAAACAAAAAAAAGAAAAACATATTTGGAACACAAAAACGTATTTACTTGAATGTGTATAGAAAAAAAATCTTGATTTTGTAAAACATTTTCATATTAGAAAAGACCACTTTAAATGCTACATAGATTGTAGGGCGCATGTCAGGAAATGCCTACAGACACGTCTCCCATAACAGAGACTAACTGTAACCATACAGTTCTCTCATCAAGCCAGCATTTACTGTTGTCATACCCTGAACCATTTGCGAGTAAAATGCTGAGGCACATTTAACTTACACACGTCCAACTTAGTTTTAAAAGCTGATGCTGCTCTCGATGCTGTTATTGCTGTTGTTGTTATGTTGTATGTACGAAAATCATATTGCAACATCTGTTGTAGATGAAAACACACACAAAATAACTAAAAACTCAACACAAAATTGTTGTTTGTTGCATCAACATCAACATTAAGCTTCTCGGGCACGTGATATTCATTTGTATACAAGACACAATCAAACACTGCTCCAACAAATTGCTCCTTAAACAAAATATTCCTAAAGAAAAATAGGGATGATGATGATGATGATTCAAAGAAACGAAGAGTTTTTTTTTCTTTCTTTCTTTCTTTCATTTTCCAAAACCACTTTAAAAAATTGCCAACACAAGAAAGTAGTATTATAATATTTTATATACTTTTTTTTATATACTCGTAGAATTTGATTGTAAATCAAAATCGTGTCTGGAGACAGAGAGAGGGTAGAGAGTTAGGAGTACTATAAGTCCATATGTTTGGAGTTGTATTGCAGCAAATAAATTGTTGTGTTTAAATTTAAGCATACAGTTGTCACCAGCAGAAATGGGATAACTTGAAATTTTTAGATTGTAGAAATATTGAAAATAAAGAATATCGTCTTAGTCATTATGGGATTACTTTTAAACTAATGTTACGTCAAAACATGAAAATCATTCAAATACCATTTGAAATCTCTGTGTTTTTACTATATACAAAATTCGAAGGCTAATATTTACTTCAAATTAAGGTCGTGATACACTATCCTACACAATCGTACGATTCATTCACTGGAAAATCTGACCGATTTCTATCACACTCAAAAATAAATCGCAACAAAGTCTGTCATAGGTGCCACACTACTATTACACAAAAAAGATTGCAAAAACATATGCTTTAAATCAATGAAGCCGACATTGTTGTTTTCTTATCAGCTGTATTAGAAAATACAACTCTGATCACATAGAAACTATCATTTTATGAAAATTTTTAAAAACTTTTGCGGACAGACTTGTCAAAAAAAATCTGTCATTTAGTTAAATTTTTAGGCCACACTATCTTACTTTATGAACACACACGATTTTTTTGACATACCGTACGACTAAATAAGATAGTCAGTAGTGGCCTTTAGAGGCACTTTCAATTTGTATAGAAAACTTCATAATGAATGAACAGTAACATGTCCTCACAGAATTTGTATAGGCTACCAAGACATTTGCAAATTAGACAAGTTTACGACGATCCTTGACATCACTAACTATTGCAGACCCAGAATATTCCTCAATCACTATTGAACTAGTCCATGTGAAACTTTATAGTCATTCGGAGTCAACTATGGAAACAAAAACACATCCGCTGTTATAATGGGTGATTCAAGTAGAGATACTTTTGTCAATAGCCTTTTTTTTTGACAGATCACGTGTGAGTCGTGTCATGCTGTCATGTTATTTTAGTTTAATATTGTTTGGCATTTCATAATGGAAAGACTTACGCCTGAATAACGTTTAAAAATCGTTTAACTTTATTACAGAAATTCACGTCATGTGAGGCATGTGTTTCGTGCACTTTGCTAAACTTATGGTCAACATAATCGGCCTACTGAGCGTACTATTCGCAACACCATCCCCTATTTTGACACCCAGCATTCATTATTGGATAATATTCGACCAATTAGACCACGTCCAGCAGGCTGTGAAGAAAATATAGCGGCCGTAGCTGAGAGTGTACACGAAGACCTTGGTGGGTCGATTCCGTCAATGGCGATCGTGCTCGCGCCATGATAAATGACTATTTGATGACTGAAATTGAAGCTCGTGATCTCGGCGACATTTGGTTTCAGCAAGACGGTGCCACTTCCCACACATCGCATCAATCTATGGATTTATTGAAGGAACATTCCGGTGAGCGCATAATTTCACGTTTTGGCCCGGTCGATTGGCCACCAAGATCGATTGATATCACACCGTTAAACTTCATTCTGTGGGGATATGTAAAGTCTAAAGTTTATGCGGACATTTGATTACCAGCCAATTTGATGGCTAGAATATTAATTATTTCCGTATACAGATCCCAAATTAATTAATAAGTTCGTTTACACACTTTATATCCAGCAACAAACACTTGAGTTTTTTAGGAATGGTTCCAAGTTGGTACGAAACAAAGATCGGTAGAGTGTTGTGCAGTGAGATTGACCAACTAACTCAAATTAATCATGCAAATAATGATGGAAACTATATTCTATAGCATAGTAGAAGACTGATGAAGTGTTTCATATTTGACATTTGAAAGCCTATTTATCACTTACAAATCCATAGATTAAAGACATAATCCTGGTGATTGTATCCCTAATGTAATAGCTACAGCAAGCAACAGAACACTTCGTTATCGTATGTATGATTTTGCTCGTTAACTGACTGACTCGTCGAAGTTCCAAAATCTTTTCAATTAAAGTTTTTCGTTTAGACGCTTCAATGAGCGTCAGCCGGAAGAAAATAAGATCTTAGTTGAGTGAAAAGAAGCTGTCATTAATGTTTCTTTTAACTTCTCGAACAGTAAAGTCGACAGATCAACTAACTAACTTACTGGCACAACGTTTTCTACATGCAATGCTGCCAATTCTTGAAGATAACTAATGGTTGCAAGACACGTGTCTGATGTTTGAACCAAATTATCTTATATCATCTTGTGAATTCAATAATTCTTGGTAACTAGCTGATGCGATAAACGTTGTCGTGCCTTCAGGTTTGGAGTATGTTTTATATAGATCTGCAATTTTTATAAATGTAATAAATACAAAACAGTCCTTGCTGTAAATTTTGTTCCGTGTTCAATACTTTTATGATACACGACATGTTTTATTTGGTTGCCTGGAGCGTAAACAAATAATGCTGATGGTGTTTTGGTAGCTGTTTTGGATCATGGGAGAAGCATGCATTTTCAAGACAACAAAAAAAATATGTAGCTCCTATTGTTAGTTATCGTGGAGAGGGCATATAAAAGTTAATATTTTTACAAACTTTTTCAAATTTGGAACTTGTTTTGAAACACTTTAATTTTTCTTACATTAAAACTTGTACATAGATTTAAATTTTTTCCCTAAAAACTTCAAAGTGGATTACTACAAACAATTAAAAAAAAATTGTAGATGAATTAAAAAAAGTAGGCGTAAAAGTGGGCGTAGTCAGGTTTTCTTTCCATAAAAACCTAAGACAGGTTATGGCGAACATTAAAATAAAAAAAATTAGCCAAATCGGCGAGGTCGCTCTCGATGATACAATTCCAACGAACGACATTTGATTTTGATTTATTTATATAGATAATGATCAAAACAAAAAAGATGGTGCATTAAAAATTCCAAATTGCCTTAATACAAAACTTCTTCACGACCAATAAACAACAAATAATACGTATATTTGGTATGCCGGCAAAGTGGACGTAAAAATGGAGGTGGTCAATTAAACTTGAGCTTTTCCAATTTTTCTTTCCATATTTTATTTTTCAGACTATTACACACATTTCAAAAAAAAAAAAATAGCGAAATCGGTCAAGCTGTTCTCAAGTTATGCGCTTAGCAATGGTCAGCATTTCATTTTTATTTATATAGATTTTACGACACTTGATATCAAATATACGTAACATGAAGTCTTTATTCCTTGATAGAAACTTACTCAAAAGAAATATTGTTTCTGCTTCGGTAAAGCGATCACTTCTTCATCAAAGTAATTTCAGGACGTTTTTCTCGAATTTTTACATTTGATTTATCCAAAATGTTGCAATAGTACTCTGAATTGATTGTTTCACCCTTTTGCAATCAATAAATACCTCTGAAGTCCCAAAAAACCTTTGACATAACCTGCAGCTTCAGTCCATTGCTTGGATTGTTCTTATGTCTCTGGAGTAGTGGATCCATGTCTCATCAACAAAAATGAAACGACGCTTAAAATCCATTTTATTTTTCTTAAAACGATCCAAACAAGCTTGAGAAATTTACATTCTTATGCGTTTTTAGTCGATTGTTAACAAATGCGGCACCCATCTTTGTAGTTCTTTATGCAAAATTAAATGAACTCGATACTTTGAGGTGCCCATGATATTAGCAATTTCACGGACTTTTCTTCGTCGATCATTTAATACCATATCATGCACTTTGGCTACAACTTCGGTTGTTGCTGTTTTTGGACGTCCACTACGTGGTTCATCCTCACTGCTTGTACGACCACGTTTATATGCAGCAAGCCAATTTTTTACTGTTGCATAGGAAAGAGCACTTTCACGTAACACATTAACCATATAATTATGAATTTCTTGTCCCGATAAACCTGTTTTATTTAAATATTTAATGACACCCCAAAATTCTAATTTTTTAATTGTAAAAAAAGTCGCGGAACCCCTGTTTCTATATGAAGGAGTTGGCAGATCTAAAAGAAATTTAACATGTGTTCATAGTAGAGATGGAAGTTCCAATAACAGCACTTTCTGTTCTGGCTAAGAAGTTTCCAAACCGCTCTCGTACTGTTTACAGCTTGTGACCTTTTCGGTTTCAAGAATTTTCAAACTTTTAAGTTTCTTAAGTGAAATAGTTGGGGTAGTGGTATGCTCATAAAATTTACACTCAAAATCAATAATATGCAAATCTATATAATGAATCTTAAGCCAATGGGTTGGTTTTTAGGTAAATGTTACATAATTTTAATTGAATATGAAATTTTTATTATAACTACTGAATTTCACTAATAACGCTTTGTAACGTTATTACAAAATCTAGTTTAAACCTCAATTTACCAGCATTTTGTGTTTAACTATAGAACCCTAAAGCCAAAAAAATTTATTTTTAAACAATTATCCTAATAACGACTTTTTACGTTATAACCATTTCCTCTTCAATCACCTAAAAATTAGCACATTTTTAAATTTAATTGAAAACAAATCTTATTAAATACTTTATTAAACATTCAAGTGTTTAATTTTTACGTATTCAGTTGTCATAGCACACAGCTGACAATTTATATTCATGTAATACAAGACAACAAGTACGAGTACGACGAGTATCTAATAAATTTCATATGTTTAACACCTTAAACACATACAATAACGCTTAATTAAACTTGCACACATATTGATACACACTCCTAATGAGGCAAGAGTGCCGTCCCGCCTCTTTATAAGGAGCAAAATGAAAATTTATAAAAAAAAAAATACAAATATTTCCATTTTCATTTAAACATTTTTTTTTTTTTTTGCGTTTTTTTTTCAACTCATCTTACAATTACAAGCAATTAAATGTTACAACGATCAATAAAGTAGAAAATTTACAATATGCACTCAAACACACATTCTCTTTTAATTGTACATGGTTTCTTTTTTTGTAAGTTGCAGACAACTGTGAGTGCTGAATGGATACCCACCCGATCAAAGTGTGGGCTGTAGGAAGCCAGGTGAGTTGTGTGTTTGTGTAGATGATGTTATTTTTTTTTTTTTTACCACATTTGGATGTTGAAAGTTGGGTATGAGGTAGATGGTAGGTTTGTATGCATGTCAGTCTGTATGTCTTTGCGTGCTTCCAGCTGGCCGTCCGTCCGTCCTTCCTACCATCTATCTATCTGTACAATCATAATGAAATTTTCTGCACAATTTGTGCACATGGTGGTTTTTATTGGACAATGACAATGACTGCTATTACCACTTCTACTAAGACTACAACTAATATAGCAACTCCAACTACAGCAAATACAACTTCCACTATCATAAAGTCTGCATTTTATTTACGTGTTCCGAGGAGTACTAACATTCATAAAAAATAAACCACATCTAATAAAAGATGAAATGAATGAATGAATGAACGAACGAGCCATCCAAAGTGTGGGTGGTTGGTTGGTGGGCTGCACGTTTGCTGGCTTAAAATAATTTCTATATGTATAAATAAAAAATAAAAACCCAACCAAGTTGCAAGTTTACAACCAGAACTAGACAATTGACTAGAAAATTATGTGTACTTCCGTTAAATGTAATTATAGCTGGCCCAAAGTCGTAAAGAAAAACCAAACTACAGAAGTTTAAAGTTAATAGACACTCAACGCACCAAGGTAAGAAAGATAAAGCGTCAGAAGGACAGACAGTCAAATAGACAAACAGTCAGTCCCTGCTACAATTATTCGTACAGTATTAAAGCATTTAGAGTTTCACTAACAAAAGACAAAATTTGCTAGAACATTTTTTTGCTAGGCAAGCCACAAAAAATAACTCCCTATATATGTATGAATGTATATGTATATAAAATTCGCACTTACTTACATTCATGCCACATACAACAACACACATTGTGTATGAAAGTGTGTGGCTGCTTTTAAATAAAGAAACACGTAGGAATTGCTGCATTAAAATGCATTTCCTGCGGTTAAACATTTTGTTGCTGTGTTCCTGTTGCCTGCCTGCCATTGCCGCTGTTGTACACGAAAATAGCAAATAACGTTTTAAAGGTTGTCTCCCCCGAAATGTGTGTTTGTGTTCATTGAAAACTTAATGCCATTAAATACTTTGGAAAAAAAGCTAACATACACTAAATACACATATATTTTCGCAAATGTATGCTAGAAAATGAGCGGAAGGTCCTGAATTGGAGATGATGAAATGTTCATTATTTGGGTACTTTAAGATTTAAAGGTAATTACGAGCAAGTATTTTCAGGGAAATAAAAGTTAAAGGTAATTTTCAAGTTTTGATATTTATTTAGTTAGGCTCGAGTTCATTAAATTTAATTTTCATTAAATTATTTTTACTGAAGTAGGAATTGTTTTACAACTTGAAAAATTTTTATTATTAAAATTTGTTTGATAATTTTCTTGGCTGGGATTCGAACCTGGGTTGTTGAATTGACATATGTTTCGAGAAATCCCACTTTCTCTCATCAGAATTCTTTGCGTTCTAACCCTCTGCACTACTTGCGGTGCCTGCTAGCCAACAGACAAACATCAATCTTTTAACCAGTGTTACCTGGTGGTTCGAAATTTTCTGTAATTATCATTTTTAGTTATTAATTTCTATTTTCATGTTGCCTCCTTTTTCTTCAGTTTTTTCGTATTCATGTCAAGACTTTGTCTCGAAAACCTGAATACATTTGTTTATTATGTTTGTTGTCCACTTTCGTCGACATTTTATGTGTACCACTTAAAGTACAACTTCAAATATTAAAGCTTGTGCCATAGCTATTTTTAAGAACAATTATTATTTTATTTGAACTGTTAATTTTTAATTTTCAATAATTTTGAATTTTCCAACAATATTAGACGAATCATTTAAAATGCACAAGAATTTCCATTATATATTTGCATTTTACCACACTTCTTATTGTAGAAATTATAACTGAAATACACAAAAATGATTACACTATATAAAGGCCTCAGAAGGAGCAACCCCGAACTCAGCTGTATGTAATTTCTAAATATGTAGAATTTACCAAACAAGATTGCACAAATGATGGTGCAAATGAATATTTTACATCATTCTTCGCACTACAATTGTTATTCACAGGCAATCTTTCAACTTCCTGGTAACTGGTAAAAATAGCGTTTTGAGAATATGGAGGGAACATTTTTCCAGACTGTTGTTATCTGGTGATGGCGGCGAAGAAGATACCCCCATTCCAATAAATGATGCTGGTGTAGAGTGCACACCGCCCAGTCAAGAAGAGCTATAAATAGCGATATCCCGGTTAAAAAACAATAAAGCAGCACCTGTTAATGGATTATCGGCGGAGCTGTTTAAGACCTGAGGTGATGAGTTGGAAAGGAGCATGCATCAACTTAAATACAAAATTTGGCTGGAAGAACGCATGCCCGAAGTTTGGAGTCTCAGTGTGCTATGTCCCGTTCACAAGAAAGTAGATAAAACTATTTGCGCCAATTATAGTGGGATTAGTCTCCTTTCTATCGCCTACAAGATACTGTATAATATGTGAAAGACTAAAAACTAAAGTGAATGAAATAATTGGCCCTTATCAATGTGGCTTTAGACCTAATAAATCAACCACAGACCAGATTTTCACACTACGACAAATATTCGATAAGACTAATGAGAAGCAAATTGACAGCTACCACCTATTTGTTGATTACAAGGCTGCTTTTGATGGTCCTATACGTGCAAAGGTGTTTGATGCCATGTGTGAATTAGGAATACCTGCAAAGCTGATCAGGCTATGCATGATGACCTTAACTGATACGAAATCATCAGTAAAAATAGGAAGCGATCTCTCAGAGCCGGTTATCACCAAAGCAGGTTTCATACAGGACGACAGTCTGTCATGTAACCTCTGTAATATCCTATTGGAAAAGGTCATACGTGACGCAGCAGTAAATAGAAACGACACTATTTTTACTAAAGGCCATATGCTGCTCGCATATGCCGATGACATTGACATCAAGGGATGAACATTGCGAGATGTTACTGCTGCCTTTGCTAGTATAGAGAAGGAATCAATTAAAATGGGTTTGGCAGTACATGAAGATAAGACCAAGTTGATGGTTTCAACGAACAGAGAATCCACTAGATTAGCCAAATCTGTGAGAGTTGATAACTACAACTTCGTGGTAGTAGATGCATTTATATACCTCTGTTCCGCCATAAATAAAACAAACAACATCAGTTTGGAAATAAAACAAAAAAAAAACAATTTAAGAGTAAGGCCCTCTATCGGCAGACAAACTTTACATGATACTTATCGTACCTGTGTTAATATATGGCGCAGAGGCATGGGTGCTTACTCAACAAGATGAAGCGGCGCTTGGTGTTAGAGAAAAATTCTTCGCAAGATATATGGACCAATCTGCGTAAATGGAGAATATCGATATCGTACGAACCGAGAGCTGTATGAACTGTACGCCGACATTGATATAGTAAAACGTGTCAAAATGAATGAAGATGCTCCAGCAAAAAATGTGTTTGAATATGCTCCTGTAGGCAGGCGAAAAAGGCGACGACCGCAACTCCGCTCGAAGGATCAAGTTCAGGAAGGCATTTCCAAACTCAATGTTAGAAATTGGAGAAGAAGCGCAGAAGACCGAAGCGCCTGGAAAACTATTTTAAGTTCGGCCAATGGCCCACAAGGGTTGCTATAAAAGGCCAGTTAAGTAAGTAAGTAATCTTTCGACTTCTAACTGAAATAAACAGTCCTATTCAATGATATAAAGGCTTCAGAAGGAGGATCCATGAAGCAGTGGTATCGAAAATGAATCCACATGCATTTCTGTTAAAACTGAACAGTTGAGGTTCTTATAGTTCGAACTAAACTTAGAAACCTATTTTATGTAGGATGGTTCATATTTTCTGCTAATTTAAACTCTAAGAAACAACCTGGGTATGGACAAAATCAGTAACGAGATGTTTATGGTGAAAGATAGCAATAAAAATAATATATACTTCTTATGTTTAACGCTATATTACGCTCTAAATATTATTCACTAGAATGAAAACTTCACACAAAAGTAGAATCATATAGACCTATTACCCTATTGTCAAGAAATTTATGTCAATGAAAGTTAACAACACAACGTTTTAGAAAACTAGAAAAAGATTTGCATTGCGAATTTTCACATTCAATTATCCAATTTGACACGAGGTTGGACCAAACATCAATTTTGAAAAACTAGGAATTATGTTAAACGTTTTTTTAGAGTGTTGTGCACACAATAATACAATAATATTGGATCTCCCATTGGATTTTCCACTTATTGCATGACATGATGGATCTGTCTGAGGCAATTGTTAAGGCCCCGAATACCGTTCACAACACTAAGCATTTTCATGTTGTATATTGTAAGCTGCTATTACGATTTACAATACTTATCGGCTTAACCGTATAAAAAATACATGTTGTATTGTAGTCGAGACAACACAACATTTTAGTGTTGTAAACGATAATCGGGCTCTTAATATTGTTCTGCTCTTTTTATATTTTTATCTTAAGCGTTTCGGTTTTACATCGCTACTTCAAAAACTACGAAGTTTTCAAGTTAACAACCCGCGCTCTTCACAACCAAATGATGCACCATTAAAGCTACGCAAATCTTCCGAAAGATAAATTCGAAAGATATGAGAGATACATCTAACCGAGATTAATAAACTTAAAAATTTCGTATGGATTCGGTCACTCAAGAACCTTGAAAAATCATCTCTAAAAAACATTTCAGCATATCACAAATGAAAAGAGGCTGTATGGCTTTCAATTAGCAAAAAAAACAAAAATAGTTTTAAAAATTGTTGATCTTATAAAGGATGTTTGGAAAAGTGACACATAAGCTTGATGGCTGAAAAAAGTACCTTATTGTTTGAACAAAAGTACCATTTCAATCTGACAATCCTACATGCCAGACTATTAAACATATAAAGAGTGGGTGAGTTAAGTTTATATTCATACACATATCAGAAGAGTATGTATGTTGATACCGAGGATGATGACAATGATCATGTGTGTATTTTAGATGCATGAATACAAACAATTTTATTCATGCACTATAGAATTAAATTCTTCTTATGTGTGTCTGTGCGGTAAATGAGGTGACTAAATTTATAGACTATCATTGTGGCAGTCACAATGTGGATGGAGAGAAGCAGTTGCAGTAGCAGGCACATGTGGTAAGTAAACGTAGTAAGATGACAATAGTTTTGTAGCCGAAATACATGTTAATTAAAAATGGGGATGGGTAGTGAAAGGAGTCGATGTAGACCTTAACCAGGTGCCTTATAAGTGTGCAAGTTTCAATTAAAAACAATTTAATGAAACTAGGTAACAGAAGATAGTAGGGAGTCTGTTAGAAATATGGAGCTTAGTTTATGTAGAAAACAAACAAGTTTAGAAATTATATTCTAAACCGTCTAACTACTATTTAGTAAACTTTCGGAGGTACAGTTTACGATAAGTTCCAAAATTTGACAATTATGCAAATAAAATCTTTTAAATTATTCTTACATCTATCCTATCTATAATTTCATCAGCATAAATCTAACTAATTGACAGTATCAAAATGGCAGATTACCGCATTGTTAAATTAAGTTTGAATTTAACGGCTGTAGTGTCTCTCGTTTCCTGCTACTGAAGTCAGAGATTCTTGAAGTCCATTGCTTAGATTTTTGGAAAAAACAGTATGTTGCAGACATTTCAAGAACCACGATTTCAATGTATTGGAAATTAATTTTCGTTTTAATTTTTCAGCATCTTAATCTTCAATTTCGTTATTTGCGGATTTCGCAAGATAAAAATTACCGAATAATGCGAAATAATAAATAAACATCCCGCATCCTTTATACTCCCCTTAAAATTTCGTTACAAATTCAAAACAAAAACATTTGTTATTTTAAATAATGTGAGCAAGCTACAACGAAAATTGTATTCCATTTTATTTAATACAACATTAATTGTATTAATTTCCTCTTTCGCAGAATCTTTGAAATCTCCTAACAGATGTTTTAAGCATTTTAAAGTCATCGGAAATGACCTTATCGTAAATATAATAACTCGTTCTGATTTTGTTTTCGCTTGTCATTTCTGTTACACGTGTCATTTATTTATGTGGAACATTATTTTATGTTATGTTACATAAACTTTTCATTATACCACCAACTCCTCTCTCTACCGCTGCATGGGCTTTAAAATACATATTGCAGTTGCATTGTGCAGGTTGGCACATTACTTTGAGGAGAGGAGTGGTGCTGTCGCTCGCTACATTACATTTAACACTTGAAATACATTGCAACTACGACTCCTACAAATACTAGTGTTTGGTTGGTTGTCCGTCGTCGGCTCTGCGCCTGGTATTTTTAGTTGTTTCTGGGCATGATTATGTGTCTACCATGCTTAATGAAATCACAATTAAATTGTAAATTCTGAAAAAGAACATTTAATGAACATTTTTGAAGCGAATTATTTACACATGTAGAATTTCGCAGAGCAGAGATTCTCAATGTGGAAGGAGACAAGGTGTCAGGTCAAGATTTGTAGGGCTAAACTCATTGTTGATTTAACTTGTTTGGAACAAAAGTTTCAATTTTATAAGTTCTTCTTAGAGAAAATAATTTCGTTGTATACAACGAACTCATTATCAAACGCAATGAAATGTATTTGAAACAATTTACCGCCAAAAAAATTTGCAAGGATCTCACATCAATCTCTTACAGAGGATGGAATAAGCGAAAGCATTGTTTGAGTAACTGAAAGAAACACTTCTCCCAACGTCTATGGACTTTTATCAACACAGATCATTTTACTAAACTCGTCGCAATACTTAAAGACTGATGGATCTGGAAAGCTATAAATTCCTATTCCAATAGACAATATCTAATGAGCTTTTTGGTTTATCGCACAGAGAGCTTCCTGATACTTCCAAGTAATTCAAGGGATCTCTTTCAAACGATTTACCGCTTCGAAAAGCAATCAACTTTCTCCTTGTCAAGGATGGGAAATCGTCTCTGAAATAAACAAAGATATAATTTGGATATCCCAAAGAAATACTTACTGCAACGTTTAAGGACACGGATCTATACACAAATAGCCCAGACCTATTGCAATACTTAATATTTAACGAGTCATCTCTTCCAAAACGATTTAGCGACGCAAAAGTTTTACGAGGAGAAAGTTAATTGTCTGTTAAAATCATCTCAGGATTGTTTGTTTGGGTATTTTCAACGAGATGCTCGATTGAAACACAGATCTTAACATAACTAATGGATCTGTGAACAACTTAATTTCCATTTTCATAGTCAATATTACATGAAGTATGGTACTTTAAGACATAACAAATGCGTTTTAAAAGCGATTTACCGCAGTAAATGTTTCACAAGGAGAAAGTCGACTGACAATTGGAGTATGGATTGTTTGGGTATCTGAAAGAAACACTTTTTCTTACGTGTAAACTTTCTCCTTAATGGCAAGGTATTTGCAGACTAAAACAGCTCACGGAAAGCATTCAGATGGCACGGTCATCGAATGTCTAATGTATCCGTCTTTTATTCATTATAAAACAAAATTTGTCCATTCATTTTTCACTTTAACGATGCTGGTTGACACAAAGTCTGAGAAATTGGTTTTCATGTAGACATGAGAATTAGAAGATCGATTTTGTGTATGCTCTTTTTTTGGATGTTAATTCCTATAATAGTCATTGTTCCTCTTTTTCAAACCATAGTCTGCTTAATAACCTAGAAAGTCTCTTATTATTTCGAACTGATTTTTGTTGATGGGAAACAGTCTCTAAAATAAACGAAAGTTTTGTTTTCAAAGAAACTTGGTCTATACTTTCTAGGACTTTCCAGAACGTCAGGATATCTTAAAACTAAAATAGCACCTTCAGATAAGATGACACTGTCATCGATTGTATCATGTCTTCTGCAAATTTTCGAGTCGTTTCCCAATGCGATAATGCATTGTCAGTTGAATTGATTTTTAAGTAGTCAAACGTTCTGATAAAGGCTGTTTGGGATAAGCTTAATGTTATTGCTCAGATACAATTATGTTATAAACTCGAACAGGTTACATGTTTATGGTTTGCAACAGATCACTTTATTAGTCACTGTGCTGTCTAACACCTTACTTTACTCCTCTATCCTTATAAAGCAAGTTATATCATGAGCGATGAAAATATTGTGAAAGGAGATCGAAAATATAAGGATTCCTTTTAATAGTTTGTCAAATCATTAAATAATTAATATTGTCATATACTTAATAAACCATTTCAGTTTCTTTCAGAACTTTGCTAAACATTCGAAATAAAACAGTCCACACCGATCATACAGCGAAAATGACAGAGTCGTCAACTCTTCTAAAACGAATCTTGTATAAATTAATATAAGTCTTTAGAGAAGTTCTGAAATAAATGTTTTCATCTTTTTCTTAATGCTCCTGTGTAGGATGATTTCAAATTAGTTGAAATCCTTTTAAAGGAGGTCGTTGCATTACCAAAGCCTTAATCTACACGAGAAAGTTTGCTGAAGAAGAAAGTGGAGGACGAATCCATATTGTAAGTTTTGGAATCCTATGCTGGGAATATCATTATTTGAAACTCTTTCCCAGATTTACCTGAATTAATAACAAAAACTCTATGAATTGAAGTAATATTCACACACCAATAAGTAGATTTTCTCTTACAAACAACATCAAATCCCAAGTTTGGGAATCCACACTCCTACTATGCGTATGAGTTCAGTATCAGTCTGATTACTAGACTCCTACTATGACACGTTAACAGCGGTGAAAAAAAACAACTGCAGAAGCAACAACAAAAACTGTAATTAACAGTTATATTCTGCCTGTATGACTATATATTTATATTACATACATACATACATACATATGTATGAATTGTAGACAAACTGACACTATGACTGGTGTTTAATGCATGTACATGTCACACCACCACTTGCCATTTTGTCGTTATCGTCCTCTACGTAGTCATAGTCACAATAGTAATCATCATCATCATCATCATCATCATTTTCAACAACAGCATCATAATTATGTTGCAATTACAGCGAAACGACACTTATAATAAAATAAATATTTTTGCAAGAATACCATGACAGCATATGAAAAATATACAGAATATTTATACAAATATTTTTTTGAAGAAAATAAAACGAAAGAAACAAGATTTTTATAGTTCTCGAATTATATGTAGTTACTTGGAACAGCTGTAAAAATTCCACTTTAACAAGCTACAACAATGTATGACTATGATACTCTGTTAATAGAGAAAATACACATGTCGAATGTTTGCGTTCTAGTTGGTTTTACACGAAGGTTTAAACGAAGGTAGAATATATACACGAGTGTAGTGCTTTTTTTAGAATGCAAAGTGTTCCAAGGCGCTTTAGAGTAATCGGATTTACGTTGATATTCAACTACTTTATCTTTCCAAAGAATATAATATACAATTTATATTAATAAATAATTATTTAATGATTTGGAGTCCATTGATAATAACATTTTAAGGAGTCTTAATTGCTGAAATGACAGATGACAGAACAGGATGAGAGGTGAAAAATCGACAACGGTTGGTTTCATTGTGACACCATGCGATGTCACTTTTTTCGACACCGTACGTTTACAATTTGTAAACAAATGGTTACGAATCGACAACGGAATGTTGTTAAAGTTATTGTCAAAGTCTTGCGAAGAAATATTTTACTGGAATTGGTGGTATTCATAATTTTGTGTTTTGTGATTTAGATTATAAACGTGAAAAAAAATTAAGAAAATTATTGGTATAAAGACAAATGTTGTAAAAAAAGTTTAAAGCCTAAGTTAGCCGACTGTAACGGAATGTTGTGTAATGACGTAAAAATGTAAGGAAATTCTATTTTTTTTACAGATTCATACATTACGGTGTTGCGTTACCTTTATATCTCCATAACCATTTGCATTACTTTACACATAACAATATCCATCAGCTGTTTCTTACTGTTGCAGTTACATTCCGTTACAGTCGGCTAACTGAGGCTTAATGATTTTCGACAGTGAATTTGTAGTAGATGAATATGCAGGCAGTGTAACCAACACAAATGAGACAAATACAAAGTTCGATTCGACGACATTAAACTATAAAAATTGCTGGAAACAATATATGAAAATTTGATTCATTTTAAGACTACTTTTCTCAATTGTTTTTTCCTGAGGTCAAAATTTGCTGAGCTGGATCAAAGGATAAAAAGGTCCTTTTAGAGGTGTTTTTCATTTTTTTTTCTCACATTTCTTCCAAAGCAACTTTTTGTAAATTTGGTATCATATGAATGCGCCTCTCAAACCCTTTCATATGATACCAAATTTACATACAGTTCCTTTGGAAGAACTATGAAAAAATTCAAATAAAAAGGACAATTTTATCCTTTGATCCAGCTGACCTAATATTGACCCCAGGACAAAAAAAATTGAGAAACGTAGTCTTAAAATGAATCAAATTTTCATATTTGTCGGGAACATCGATACCTTATTTTTCTCCATACAAACGGGGCCACCCTAATGAACTCGTACATATGTAAATATATGACTTTAATTCTAATACATTTAAAAGGTAAGTAAGCCTAAATATTTATTAAATATCGCAGTAGAAAGCAAAAACGTTTTGTTTGTTTTTTATAGAAGCTGAAGTACCATTTAAAAGCTTGCAAAATTAAAAGAAAGATTATCTAAAAGAAGCTGTGTCACCATTGCGGCTGCGGGTAGAATTTAGAATTTGCTTGGAAGAAAAAAAGGTAATGTTCTTTTGAAATTTTAAAACCGTTTATACACATTTATAATTTGGAGTTGATGATGACGTCTAAAGTGGAGGTGTGGTTGAAAAATATTGGAAGTATTATCACCTCGAATAGCGGACGATTTTCATGAATTACGAGTATATACACAGAAAGAAAAATGGCATTCTAAAATTAAGTTTATTTTTCTCAGTTTTAGCCTGATTTTTTTAAAACAAGTTCTTGATTTAAGTAAAAAACTCTTAAATTAAGTCCAATTTGTTCTTAAATCAAGAAGATAAATCTTAAAACGAAAACTAAGACTTATTTTACTCAAATTAAAAACAAAAATCTTAAATCAATCCCAATCTCAAAATCATTTTTTATAATTTATTGAGTAAGAAATTCTTACTTTAAGTCCAATTTGCTCTTAAATCAAGAAGATAACTCTTAAAGCGAAAATTAAGACTTACTTCCTATGTTAAAATTCACTATTATAATTCTCAAATAGTCTATGTGAATTTTAATATAAGATATATAAGAATATCACAATAAAGCAAGTAAGAATAGGAGTACCGATCCAGTTATAATCTGTTCCGAATGAACAAAATATAACCAGACGAGGCCTTGGTTCTTACTTCATAATATTGTAGCCGTAGTTAGCCGACCGAGATCCGAAGTATTTATCTCGTATTATTTAGCTCATTTTGGGATTAAATTTAACTCGGGCATTCTTAAATCAATCCGATTTTAGGATTACATCAAATATGAATTAGAGCTTAAATCTAGTTCTTGAACCAAGCTCATTAAGGGATTAATTCAAACTCGGACATACTTAAAGCAGTCTCATTTTTGGATTACATCAAGTACGAATTCGTGCTTAAATCTAGTTTATAATTCTTGAATCAAGATTATTTAGGGATTAATTCAATCTCAGCCATTCTTAAGGAAAGCTAAAATTAAGATTTTTTGACATGATGAATCCGTACTTGAATCAAGTATTTTGTACTCGGTATAAGAAAATCCGTACTTACCCTACTATTGACACCGCTACGGATTGATTTAAGTACGGATTATTCAATTTTTTTTTTTGAGTGTATGTAATATTATGTTTTAATGTTTACATAATTTAATACATGATTTTAAGTCATTAAATAAGAACTCAGCAGGGAATTCAGTGCTTGAATATGCAAGTCGAAGTCAGAAATTAACGTGTGAACATACAGTTGACATAATTAATTGCATTAAAAACACGAAATTTTTTTTTCGAAATAAAACCACTTTTAATTTGCAATGTGGAATTATAATTTTAAGAATTTCTAGGTTTCATTTCGAAAAAAAATGTTCGTTTTACTTTTTCTAAAGAAGCAAAATACAGAATTAATTCCATTTCCGAATGGAATTAAATTCTGTGACAAAGCAAGAATGCTTGGAATAAGTATCGGTGCCATTGTGACCAACATTTTTAAGACATACGAGTATTTTTGGCATTTTTTTTTTGCTTATGACAAACTCCAATAATTTGTAAAACAAAAACCAAAATATCTTAAGCATATGAATAAACAAGGAAATAAACAGTCAAATCTCAGATATTTATAAAACTTACCTAATTCCACATATAATTTTGGTCTTACATTCTCCTGCCAGGCACTTAAATTTCCAATCACTAATAGTGTCAATATAAGGAAGACTTGCATACTGCTATTTGTACATGCTGTACACAGATGATGAGTGGCCATTTTTAAACGTGAAAAATTTGACATTTTATTACGTCTGTCTCTTGCTTTGCTCTCTCTCACTCACTTAAACGCTCTATGGCTGCGTAGTTTAAGCACGTTTCAAACTCTCTGTACAAAATAATTTAACAACAAAATAATTGAATTGATATTTTTGTATTCAATTGAAATTTCTTACAGCAGCTGTTGCCTATGGACGTTAGATTGTTTAGTAAAAATTTCTTTTAGCCCGGCTAAGTGTCTGCTGTGCTATAATATTTTGATTGAGGGTTGTGGGCGGAGGATTTTAGCCAGCCATTTATTTGTTTATAATAGTTTGGTATAAAAACAATGTTAAAATTATTATGATTTGTTAAGAACCGAAAATACGTGTTGATAACGCTTTATATATTCCGTTTGTAGTGCCACAATTCGCTGAATATTGGCAACGTTGCTGGCGGTTGTTCAATGATGTTAGAAAAGCGCCATTTTTATAGAGCTTTGTGGAGAGAAGCCATTTAGAGTCTGAAAAGAAAGAGAATGAGAGAAAGAAAATTATGATTTGTATAAGAGAATAAAGTTGTCAACTTTGAAATTTCAAAACGCACCAAAATTAAGAGAAAAAAAAAACGCGCCATTAAAAAAACGGACCAAGTTTAGAATTTCTTTGTTATTTCAAATGTTTATATAATTTTTTTTAATTTCATAAATTCTATATAAAACTTTTTAAAAACAGACAGAATAAACGAGTTAATAAAAATAAAATAAGCTTTAACTACTTAAAATTTAATTCACAATATGATTTTTTAAAACTGAAGTACTAATTGGTAAAAAGGGCTAATTCCAGTACATAATTGGTACTTTTTTTAATTATTTTTGTTTTCTATTTTAAGTACATACTTACTTCTATATAAATTTGTTCAATAAAATTTGTTGGGGTTCCACTGGGATTCTAACCCTGGTTGTTCGTCTACAGTTCAGGGGGGTTACTCTCTATTGCGATAATCTAACAATTGATACTCTCTAATGCACATTTCCCTTTCACATTAAATTTATCTTGTTTTAGCAAATGTGGCATCAGCACACTCAAAATCGTTCGATAAATAGAAACATCTTGCGGTAGTAAAATACCATTCGCAAATAAATAAAAAAGATGTAAGTACTTGGAAAATTATATATTATTTAGTATTTATTAATAGTTTTAGGGAAAAAGCAAAAAAGTTGGACACTAAACAGCGACAATTTGACATTTTGGTTGATTTCATGGTGCAACACAAAGAATTGGCCAAGGGACATTTGTAAACAGCAAATGCCAAAGAAGTCTCAAATAAATTATGTACGAAATTGTCTGATGACCTCAACGCTAATGGACCTGTAAACGATATAGTTGGCTGGGAAAAGGTATATATGTATATTATATTTAAAGTTTATAATTTTATAATTGTGCTGGTACCAACATAGGCTTGGTCCGATTTGAAAAATCACACAAAAATAAAAATGCGGAAAAAGAAATTGAGCATCTCAGAATTTTGCCCGCTTTCTTCTACAGAAGAACAAATTGTAACTGTTTTTAATATGGAAGAGGCCGTTAACGGAATGCCAATGGCGACGTGTTTTGGTGTAAGCGGCGATAACAATAGCTAGAGCCTAGATATTTTGAGCCTGCACAGAACAGCAAGTTAAACGAAAATCAAAATCTACATGCTGCCAAACGCCTAACACGAACGTGCGTAGAAAACCCACGTAGAAAATCAGGGCTTCTTTCATAAAGAAACACTTGGCGAAATAAGGAATTTTGTTTTGTAAAAATTTTTTTAACAAAACACCAACTGCACAGAAATTAGTTTGAATTTTTTTTCACAAGTTTTGATATTTTATTTTCTTCTTTTTGATTGTGTACTTTACAGTGCCAGTGTTGCTTCTTTGTATAATTACTTTGCGAAAGCGTTTGCGTAAGAGATACAGAGTACTAAATTGTTGTCTTATCGCATCGAATTTATTTTCGCATCGCAATAGAGAGTAGAGAGGTCTACTGGGGGACCAAACCATGAGTCTATTCAAGAATTTTTATTTGCATGTTTAAGATGTTTAAAATTTTATTTTCAAACAAAGATTTTCACCCTATTCACATTTAGCAATAATCTAGATGTGACGAATTTGATAGTATGTATTTATTTATCATACATTCGTATTTAAAATTCATTTAATGGGATCCTTACTAAGGAATTTTTCGCACAAAACATTTAAAAAAGCATCCAAAAGTTGACAAAGTCGATAAAGAGTAAAGTAAACATTAAACATATTCCCAGGCTGCCTTTTAAGTAAATCTACATTTTATTGTTTAAACTTTTTAAATTAAATTTTCAAATTACAGAACTTTGAAATCATTGTTTATCGCCACTATTTGTGTTTCAAATATTTGAAAGGTTTTTCAAATGACAAGTCTTCATTACATTTTCCTCTAAACACTCACGATTTACACAAATTTTTCAACAACCGATCCCCCAAGCACAATCCAGAATTTCACATGTTTTCCAAACATTTAAATTCATCTTTTAGCTAAACCTAACTGCACTCCACAAATACCCAAAACAACACTACAGCAAAAGGAGAAACGAAAACAAAACTAAGCAGAAACACTTAATTACATGTTGTAAATCTAATTTGATCGTTGTTGTGCTTAAAATAACTTAATTTTAGCTGCAATATTTATTAAAAAATAAAAAAAAACTAACAAAAAAAAAAACAAAATGAAATCAAATAAATTACCAAAACGGAACAACTTGACATGTGGGTAACAACAAAAGGAGGAGAACTGTGGAGCCCCGGTTTATTATAACTGCATTGCGTGTATAAACTAAATTAAAATAAAAGAACTACAAGACAGAAAAAACTTTAATTCTTAATGAGAACTTTGATTTCTAAGGGTTAAACAGCAAAAACTTTCATAATACTAAAACAGCTACAGAAAAAAGAGTAGAGAACATACGCTAATAGTAGTTATGCAGTTTAATCTTTTTTTTTTTGCTCTGTTCTGCTGCTCTTGTGCTTTTTGAACACTTAATTAGGAAGAAATAAACAAGTTAATGAATCTCCTCCAACTCATAGTCATTATATTTCTGTTTGAAAAATTTGTATTCATGTTTTAGTTTCCTTATGCAACACAAACAGCGTGGGTGTGAGCTATACAAGTATGTATAAATACATATGTACATATTTATAACAAAAAAGTTTGTCTACACCTTTATTTGATTTGTTTTTTGTTGTTTTGTTTTCGCCAACAACACAAACATCCAATGAAAATATTTTTCAAATAGCAAAAGTAGTTGCATAGAAAATGGAGATGCAGGAGTTGCCAGGACTTGAAAATTACCAAAAAAAAAAAAAAAAAAAAAAAGTTTCTAGTTTTTGGTATTTTGAACCGAAGGACCAATTTTGTAATAACTTTGCATTTGCAAAATGGAATTTATTGAATCATAGTTCTTTGTAAAAACCAAAAAAGTTGTATTCTATTAACCCTTTAAAGTGATATGTGAATATGTGATATTAGGGTGGACCTTAGCTATATGGGAATTTTTTTTTTTATTTATTTTTACCACTCTCACCCCTAGGTCAATAGGTTGGGGTTAAGACGTACCGCAAGCCCGCTCAAATTTCGGAAAAATCATAATTTTACAGAAAATCTGATTTTGAAGTAATGTTACGAGAAGGCTATAAATATTACAACAAAACAATGTAAGAAAGAATTATTAGCCATGAAGTTTCCAACACATGTTACTTGAACAAGTTTTCTCCTGGTCTCATATTTAAAAACTTAATTGAAAAAAATTGAATTTAATCAACACCTATGACCGACCATTTCCATGCATACCACTTTTTTTACGCTTAAACCAACGGTTTTTTTTTTAGTCAATACATTATACGGTGCGGCATATTTTTCTTGTAGGGCTTGTCAAGAGTGAAATATGCCGAACACCTCCAAAATACGGTTTTATGGTTAAAAACCTGGTTTTTGTACCTTTGCGCACTTATAAGCCTGTAATTTTGTTGATAATTACCCGATTTTCAATTTCTTACTAGATTTGGAGAGAAGAAACTGAGATCTTTCGAATGATATATAACCCGATTTTCAATTTCTTACTAGATTTGGAAAGAAGAAACTGAGATCTTTCGAATGATATACATATAATTTATCTAAGAAAACTTGAGAAATGTTGGTGTTATTGTCGAGCAATAAAATAATATGCTATAACACAATTTGTTCGACAATAACACCCAAATTTCTCATTCGAAAGATCTCAGTTTCTTCTTTCCAAATCTAGTAAGAAATTGAAAATCGGGTCATTATCCATGGCAGCTCAATTTCAATTGTTGATAGCTGAAATGGAAAAGCATCCAGATGTGGCTAGTGGAATGCCTAATTTTGGCAGCTCCAAGGCAACTGTTGATAATGTTTGAGAAGCTACATCGAAACTCCTAAATGCACTTGCAATTGTTCAATTGGTAGTTCGTCTGAAATCTTTAAAAAGTAAATTAAAAATATTGTAAATTTTCAACAATTTGTAAATCATCACAGTGTTATTTTGCTTACTCATTATTGGTTAAATTCATGATGTTGATAGTACAGCGCCATTGGGTTTTTTCAATAGATATGTCTAGGACACTTGAAGAATCTTCATCATCCGAAGAAGAAAGCATATCCATAAGTATCTTTGTATATATAGTTATTTGCTTTTTTCTTCACAATTTCAAATATTTTCTTGATAAGTAACCAAACAAAATTACTGAACAGCTGATAGGTTTGTAGCATTGCCAATGTAAAATAAGTGTACCTTTATGTAAATTTTTATTTTAAATGTCAGTATCAACATTTACAATGGCAACATAAACCACGCAATTATTTGACAGTATTGTAACAACGTAATATTTCTGCGTTCGCTAAACGCAATTACGCAGTGATTTACAAAATTTCATATTTTTGGTGATGCGTTCGCAAAAGCGTAGGTAATGCGTTGAACGCAACTCATTTACAAAATTAGGGCCTTAATAACTTAATGACAGGAATTAACAGTTAATATTGAAAATAAATTTAAGAAATAAAAAGTTAGAGTGCAATATTCGGCTATGCCGAATCTTAAATACCCTCCACCTAAATATAATAAGAAATACAAAACTGCACTGGTTATAACACTAGAATATCGTTATTCAGCGTTTTTAATACTAATAACTTGGCATTTTATATATTGTTTGAAAGACAATTTTACGAACAACATAATTTAATTAATGTAAAAATTAATGTAATTACCAATACCATAATTTACAGAGTTAAGAAACAGTGTAAGATTATAAGGTGAGGGTGTAAGGTATAAGTGTATTTTTGGTTAAATTTGATCTTAATAACATTATTTACAAGAGATATATGTATGGGTGGCATATTACAAAAGGGCCAATTGTGGACAGATAGCTTCTAAATCCAGTATCCAGTAATGTGATTTGCTTGAAATACATCTCAATAATGTTAGTTACAAGAGTTGTTTGGTTGGTTGTTATACTCGGAAGTGGACTTTATTTGGGTGCTATTGCCAAATATGGACTGACAGCTACAAAATATAGTAGCATAATTGCCGTATAACCGACATTAGTATGATTTCTAGATTAAAATTTCTGATCTGTCTAAAATGTTTATTCGATATCGGTATTTATTAGATATTATTGAGGGTTAACTTATTTTTCGGAAGTGATACGTAAGCAATTACAAAACATGGGCCGATCTTCTTAAATTTTGGAACAGTACATTTAAAATACATATTAATATTACCGTGAATTTCGGAAGTGGAACTTATGTTTACCTTTGGCCAAATCTAGAAATAATCATTGGTGTTGATTAGCGACAACTGAAATGGTGAAGTTCATTATAAAATTTTACATAATTTTCTTATAAATTCAAGAACTATAAATAGAAATTCCATTGGCATCACCTATATTACATATTAAAATATAAATACGCACGTACACAAAGAAAGAACTATTAGTGAAATAGTCAAAAATAACAAGTAAGAAAGTATAGTCGGTCAAGCCGGACCATATAATACCCTATACCTAGTATATGTATAAAACAGTTTTTCAGAAATGTGCGCTATATGGGAGATATGACCTATTATGTACCGATCATTCAAAAATTGAGTGTCATGATTTCTGTGAATATAAATATTGTGTATGTTAAACTTTATCTCGATATAAATACTTTTAAAAGATTTATGGAGGTTAAAGTTGATTACTGGGAGGGTCTTATATGGGAGTTTCGACTAATTACGGACCGACGATTATAAAATTAGGTGTCATCATTTCTGTATATTATTTGTGTCGAATTTTATTTGATTACCAACATTTATAAGAAATTTATGATCGTAAAGTGATTTTCTGAAGTGGGCCATTTATGGGAGCTACGACTAATTATGGGCCGATCATATTAAAATTGTATCGTATTGCTTGTACACATATGAAATATATTTGTGTTAAATATTGTTTGGATACCAACATTTTTGAGTGAGTTACGCTCTTTAAAGTAATTTTCGGCAGTGGGTCTTATATGGGAGCTACGACTAATTATGGACCGATTACAATGAAATTCTATCGTATTGCTTGTACACATAAGAAATATATTTGTGTTAAATATTGTTTCGATACCAATATTTTCGAGTAAATTACGCTCTTTCAAGTGATTTTCGGAAGTGGGCCTTATATGGGAGCTACGACTAATTATGGACCGATCCGCACAAAATTTGTATATGTGATTTGACTTCATTTACCACTCATTTGTGTTGAAATTTGTTTGGTTTCTTTCATAATTCAAACATTTATGATCGGTAAACCCCAATTTCGGGAAAACTTTTGTATGGGGGCCAGGTGAAATAATAGGCCGATTGCCACCAGTTTGAATCCCATCGGTCCTTGGGCCGAAAAAATATCACGTCCCAAATTTTATCGAAATATCTTCAAAATTGCGACCTGTACTCTGTGATCCGTATACTTTAAGGTGGGTGTTGGACCAATATTTCTGAGCGTTACAAACATATGCACAAATCCAATATACCCTCCCCACTATGGTGGTGTAGGGTATAAAAACTAGTATCAACAGCAATAAAAATATGTATGTCAGTTTTGAAATGTGTAATAGAAGAGTGTACAAGTAGACAAATAGAAAATAAAGATGAAACAAATGGATAGAAAAAAAGTCAAAAAAGAAACCAACAAAGAATTACATACACAATTTCTGCACTGACAACATAATTATGAGGGAATTCACACATAAAAACTGAAGCAGAGCACATATACATACAAATGCAATCACACACTGACACACATACGTATGAATGCATGTGTTCATATATGTTGAAACATGCTCTTGCAAATAATGACAGACAATACTAATACATTTGAACTATAAATTACAGAATACCGTGAGCATGTGAGGCAACTGAAAGCAGGTTAAATTAGTAAATATTCGTAGGTACGAGGTTATACTGATAGGAATTGCGGAATAGAAGTTGGAAGAGCATTTCTGTGTATCTCTCTTGTGTATTTGTGTTTTTTTCTCACTCACTACCTTTTCCTATCTCATCGAATAACCTCTCCTATTTGACTATTGTTCATATTTTTGTTGTTCTCTGATGCAATCCAGTTGACCTGGAGAAACCCAAAATTTTAGCTTAATCAATTTAATCTTTAACGATTTGACAATTCTATTGTCTCCATATTACAAAAATCTCTTCAACTATGATCCTCCTCGATTTCGTATACTTCAAGGACCTATCTAAAACAACTACATATGTCTGTGTCGTTCTTGTTCTTAGGCCGCGTTTTCACTATGTAATTTTTGTTGTCAAATTGTCCAAATTGTTGGCAATTGTATGAAAACGGGTTGTCATATGGCGTCACTCTATGCGTATGATATGATTGCAAACATAGATGACGTCATATGACAACCCGTTTTCATACAATTGCCAACAATTTGGACAATTTGACAACCAAAATTACATAGCGAAAAACAAGCATTAAAATATTTTTTTGTTTAAAGTGTGCAAGCAGCCAACTCTCTGTTCACTTATTGTGTTTGTTGAGTTGTGGTGGCATCTTTTATTATCAACTGCAAAAATCTCGTAACCCATGAACTTTTGCGAACTTATCTACGCGTAGAAACTCTTTAATTCAACTGTTCCTAGTTGTTTGCTTTTTTTTATAGATTTAATAGATTGTCATTATTTTTGGATGTATAATTTCTTCGATAGTCCAACTGGTGCAACTCACAAGTTCAATTCCATAGTTTCCATCTCAGTTAAGTTGTGATGGATCTATATTCCATCAACCGTAAAAAGCTAGTCACATATGATCTTTTTCGGTCACACATACTCTAAGAAACTCTTTAAATCTACATTATTTTTTGTTCTTTGGTATGGCAAAGTCTCAGGTATAGTCCATCTGTTCCAGGAATTTACAAGTTAAACGTAGTTATTTTAATAGTTTTAATATGTATAATGTCAACTATCGTCGTCTTTGTGTTGTGATGGATCTATTTACAATCAACCGCAAAAAATCTTGTCATCTGTGAACTTTTTTTAAACCAACCAAATAAAAAATACTCTGAAATTTAACAGTTCCTAATTGAGCTGTTTCTAATCGCTCCTCCTTGTTGGATGCAGAATTTTGACGTCAATCTACGTGGAGGAATCCACAAATTCGATACAATCGATTCTAGAGTTTCTTTACTATTAAATTTGCATTGGTTATTGGATCGTCTGCGTTAAGTTGTGAAAGTTTCATATTTTATTAACCGTAAGAATTATCGTCACTTGTCTGAGTGGCTGTTGTTCATAGATTATTAGTTATACTTGAAAAATATCCTTACTTATGACATTTTCCATCCTAATAGTAATTCAACAGTTCCTAATATTTCTGGGCTACTCTTGAGCTTAGAGTTTTTTAAATCATGAGACCTATATTTTATTAATGGGCGAAAAATCTCGTCAACTATGATATTTTTCCGTTCAATTTACTAGAAAAAAAATCTATAGTTTAACAGTTCCTGGATCCCTCATGTAATCTGATTGTTATGTTCTTTAGCGTATTGCAATGCAACCAGGTTTTGTCGAAGGTCCTAAAGATCGGCAATAATTCACCATGAGAAACTTGTCAGTTTGACTCTTTACCTACGATATTTTTCGGTGAAATCTACTCGAAGAAAATTAATAATTGATTAGTTCCTAGATCGCTCAGTAGTCTGATTTTTGTTGTTTGTTGATTTCTGTTTAACTCTCGTGATAGATCCAGGTTCGTGTCAAGATCCATAAGAATGGCAATAATGCAATTGCAGCAACCTACCAGTTTTTGAATCTTTTCTGAAAACGGTGTGCTGGATCATCAAAACTCTCGTACACACAGCCAGTATAGAGTTCAACCAGCAAAAATATGAACTGTTCCAAAGAAAGGACTTATGGGTTTACACTCTTATTTAAATGTAGTTATGAGGGTGTATTCCAGTAAGAAGGTTTTAATAATTGCAAAGTAAACGTGTGTGCAAGTGTAAGAGAAAGTTTATGTGCATGTATTTGCAAAAGCCCACACTCACTCACTCATTTGCAGGCACAAATGTATTTATAAGTTGCTGTGTGCAATTCAAATGGAAAAAAATCTCAAATTGTTGCAATTTCCTTTGCTCCTAATAACTACCAGGCATGTTTACAAACTAGTACATACATACACATACACACACACACACAGCTGCAGTTATACAGCCATGTGCAGGTAGGTGTACGTTTGAATTACTGAATGATGTTACCTTTACCGTTGAAAGATGTCAGAAAACTCATTACACGTTTTTAGCACAGTTTGTTCTCCAGCAGTTAGCTGTGTTGTTTCTTGCATCCTTCATAGCTTTTTTCATATTATTTGTATTTTAGTCGCTTTTGTTGCAGTTGAGTTGAGTTTTGGTTCACTTTTTATTTATTTTTGCTGTTGCACGTTTATTTTTGTTTTATTTGTTGTGCAACTATTATTTGTTTTTATAGGCGAAGGCCATTGAGAAAAGGGTATTTACCTTTTTCGTACCTTTAGTTTTTATTATTTTCCATTTCTGTTTTTGTTGCTGCTTGCTACAGCTGCTGTAGTTGTTGCTTTTCTTGAAATGCAAACAAGTGTTGTCCTCAGTATTTCTTAACAAGTGCATGAGATGTAGGCGTCAGGCAGGGTTGTGTTGTTGTTTGGTTTTTCATGTTTTCGTTTACCTTAAACAATTACAGGTATGTATGTTGCACTTACTGGTATCTCCTGTATCTATGCTCTTGGTTTGCATAATCATCATCATCCTCGTCATCATCCTACTCATTTATTGCTGGCATTTCACATGCTAGTTTTAACATGTTTTAACCGTAATCATACTTTGCACATACACACAATACATAAATATATATACTATATATATATACATATGTACATATATTTTGCCATATTTGCACCTAAGAAACAGATTGCAAACAATGTTAATATGTTGTTACTACTTAGAAGGTGGTGTTTTAAGCTTATCTTAAAAGATATTTAAGATTTGTGCCAAGTTTCGGGAAACGTCTTTGTTGAGTTGTTGTGTGTGTTGGATGCATTTTTCCTCAATGCTTAATTTTGTTTGTTCTGATGCCTTGTGGCATGTAAAAGTTCAACGATAGTCCATCTGGAGGATACCACAAGTTTGACTTAATCAGTGGCATAGTTTCCATAATCCATATTTTACTAACAGTAATATGCAAAAGTACGGCAATAGTCAATCTGGAGGAACCCACAAGTTTCCTTAATACTTCCCCTAATGTTTGATGTGATTTGCCTATGCTATCGTCTCCGTTAAGTTAAAATGGATCCATATTCCATCAACCGCAGAAGATCTCGTCACCTATGACATCTGAGAGCGTCACAGCGCCCTGCTTCGGCATTCAAACGCCAACGAAGTAAAATAATTAAATAAAGGCTATAAACTCAAGCTTTAACATTAATGCGCCTACTCACCACCAGAGGCGCTGCAATTCTGCACTAAAAACAAACATAATGCGCAATTGGAAAGTTGCGATATAAAAAGCTTTCGTCTACTTTCACCACCTTTACTCTTCATCCTATCCCCCTTTCCAAAGAAAGTAACTCAATGACTGTTCTTAGATGACCATTTGTTTTTTTTTTTTTTTTGGGCATGCAGAGAGAAAAATCTCTGAACAACATTAATTTACCGTCAAAAATCTCGTCACCTATGATACTTTTCTAATTCGACTATTTCTGGATCAGTCTTGTGCTACAATGAACCAATTTGCTCTGGGCTATTGCAATGGATTTAGGTTTTGTCCAGTATAGTTCATCTGAAGCACACCAATAGTACGATCTATCTATCTGTAGAAACTTTCAAATTGGGCAAAAAAAAAAACTCGATGTCATCCACTCCAAGAAACTTTCTAACAACAATTACTAATTGTACTATATCCGGGTTGTTATCGTAATAATTTGTTGTTTTTTTATGTATAAATTCTGCAATAGTCTACCTAGAGGATACCACTAAATTCGACTTAACTAATTCAACAGTTTCTTTAATAATGTGGCTGGAGTATTCTTGCATCTGCGGTAAGTTTTTCTAACGAGGAAAGATCTAGTCATCGTGGATCTTATTGGCTCTTTAATTCAAAAGTTCCTGGATTCCTGGATTAATGTGGCCTGCTTATTTTCTGATCTTTCTTGTATTGTGTTAGATCCGGGATTTGTTCAAGATTCATAAAGTTGACAATAGTTCACTTGGAAGAAGCCATAACATTATAATAACAAACTTTAGGATCTTTGATTTGCATGTATTAATGATACTTTCTGTTTTTGATTTCCCAATTCGAGTGGTAGTTTGTAGTTGTTATTTTTGATCCTCAACTTCTGAATTATATTGTTAAATTCCGAGTATTTAAAGCAGTTGACTTCCAATAACTATGTTCTTTAATATTCGATCCCATTGTATTGACGGAGATTAGAGCAATGAGAAACAACATTGTGACATCAACTGGACTATTTTTAAGATTAAACTTCACCATATGTATAAGTTGATTTTCAATATCTTTTCAATCAATCTGCAATCAATCTTAACCACATTTGAATCACTGAATCTCATCTTAACTTGAAGTGTAGCTAATAAAATGTTTGTGTTATGTTAGGATCCAAGGGTCGCCAATATTAATTTATGTAAAAGCATTTATCCTGAGACGGTTATCTACGATACCATTGGTTTACTTTAGTGCAAGTGGCAACCTGTATTTCCAATTGGTCAGTTTTCCTGTTAAAGAAGTATATTATTTAAATAATCTGGCCCGCTCAGATCCGGGCAATGGCAGAATAAACGAAGCACCATCTCTTCCATATTATAAGAATTTATACAACAACCATTAAAGACAAGACCCCATATTTTATGACGGTTACTAAAGAAAATCCGATAAACTTGGAGTCGTTACACTTTGATTCCATTGGGTTATTTTATTGCAAGCGGAACACGACAGTTATATAATTTTTGATGTGTTCGTGTATCTGCAAATCGTCCAGTTAATGTTGATGACATATAAGTTTCCTAAGCAAAGCAAAGTCTGCAAGCCAATTAACAATGACAGAATGAGGCGTATCTTTCGCCGTTGACAGACACTTGAAAAAAACTGATTAATAACGCCCTTCTTCTAAAGTCGAAGACCTTGGCACTCAGCTTTGTGTTTCGTTGGCCAAAATCACCAACAAAAAAGTGCACAATTGCTTGAGTGGAATACCAAACAACTGATTGATAATCGCCTTAAATTTACCTGCGTACCTGTTACAAGTTACCAAGGCCAACTTGATTTTCCTTTAAACATAAACTTCCTTCACATTATTTTCATGACTTATGCAGTAAATCCAGTGATGCCGGAAACAAAGTCATTTAACGCACTTTCTGGCTCTTTCCTGCAAAAGCAACTGGCAGGTGTGCTTGAGCACAACTTAAACAGAAATCACAACACACCACCCTCGTTGTTTACATATGTACGTTCTAATGTTTACATACATGAATGAGTATATTGACATAGAATGTTGCACCAGTAAAAAGAAAAATACATATGAAGAAAAGACTGCAGCAAAAAAAAAAAAACCAACAAGTACGAGTAAAAGAAGATGAAATAGATGATGAAACATGTTGGTAATTAAAAGAGTGTCATTGTAGTGCAGAGTTTTAAGAGTTTAGTCTACACATACAAGAACAAACACCATCATCAACATTGTCATCAACGTATGTACGTCAACATCATCTGGGGTATTCTTTGCCTTTATTGTTACTCTAGTTGTTATATTTATTATTGCTGATTTTGTTGATGATGTTGCTACATTAGTTGCTACAACAATAAGTATGAAGGGAAAAACATGCTAAAGACATTAAAAACACACATATTTACGTTGTTATTCATTTTTTTTTTTTTTTTGTAAGAAAAACCAAGTGTGAAATTAACAACATAAACAAATGCCAAGAGGTATTCTTCCAATTGACTAAAGACTTTTTTGTTTAATGGTAGTAAAAATAAAAGAGTAGATAAAACAAATACACATGTTATAATGCAGGTAAATGAGTCAATTGTTTTTAAAGGAGGAGGAAGTTTTAGGTTAAGAGCTTCAGTTGAAGGAGCAGAGAGTAGAGAAGTTTGGTAGTTTCTAGCCCAAAAAAAAAAAAATCCACAAGCGACATTTTAATTGATAAAAACTGAATTTATTGCAAGGTTCAAGTAGGAGATTTATAAAAGGAACTTCAGTTGTCATAATAAATTTTTATTATTTCTTTGGAAGTAGTGTTACTCATAATTATGTTGGAAAGAGGAGGCGGCTTTGGGAATACAACACCTCTTTGAAATTTACTAATAGCAAGCTACCAAACACGAGGGAATCAATATTATTGCACAATTATTATTTCTCGCTTGTCATTATCGTAAATAACAAGTTTTTTCCCTTTCCTTCTTTCAATATTTATCTTCATCACTATTCGAAAAACCTCATAAATTCTCTTTATAAAAACAGTTTACATTAGCATTGCATTCAGCTGAAATGACTTTAAATCACATTTTTAGATTTTCATTCAGCAGAGCTGGCACTCTATTCTTCGCCACACTCTACATCCTCACTCTCCCTCTATATCACTCTCTCTCTCTCTATCCTGCAGAACCAATTTCATGAGTAACTCTGGCTAAAAAGGATAAAGGATTGTTGCGACAAACCACTAAACATGTTTTGCGGAAATAAAAATGTTGTTTGTTATTTTTGCTGGCATCATGTATGTATGTATGTATGTGTGTGTGATGTTGCCACTGAATGTGGTAATGTACGAGTATTATATTGTCGCTGTGATGTTGTTTGCATTGTAACTATTTTAGCAGCTCTATGAATTTCCGTTGTATTTTAACTCTTATTCAGTTTTTTTCTTCTAACATTCATTTATACTACATAGTGTTGTTTCCTTTTTTAAGTAATTTTTTTTTTGGCCAGCTTTGGAAACGAATTCATATGAGCCCAACAACAATGGAAAAACCCGATAGCAAAGTATGTACTTAAAACATGTTAGTGACGACATAGCTGCGATATCACAAACCCCATAAAACCTATATAGAGCCTAAATAACACACAGTCTAGTTAAAGGGGCCACTCTGCTTGTAGGTTTTAGGCGAGGGATTGAGGTCGCTCACGGTTTTTATGGGTTTTAAATGAAAAAAAAACAACCACAGTTTTAGCTTTTTATAACAAGTCATGTTATAAATTTGAACAACGAGATGAAAATATAAAACTAAAACGAAATAAGCTTTTTAAAGGAAATGAAAAACGAGAGATAGTAGTAATGAAATATTTATTTGTATAATGGGGAAAAAATTATTTTATTTAGAAAAGTTACTTTGAGTTAGGTGTGTTGAAAAAAAAATATTTACCATTATTGTAGATACGAACCGAGTTTTTAAAAGTCATGTCTAGAGTTTGATGTAATAGTAAAAAATGAATAAGGACAGAAATGTAGTCCTCACAGCGCCATGAACACCGGTATGCAAAATGTTATGAGCGGACTAAAAATAGCGACACAGTGAACAAAACAATAAAAGGGCGGTATTTGTAGGCGTGGCAAAAAAAAAATAATTCTTTAATTGTTTTTACATTATCTTTAATCCTATAGGGTGACTGACATAGCTCTAGTGTACACTGGCATTAGTTGGCTACGATGCGTCTCTGAGTCAAAAAATTTTGTCAACTAAGAGCAGCTGTCATGGGAATAAAGTCAACAGCAAATAATAACACTTAGACTTTTGGAGATAAAAAAAAACCATTCTAGTGCTAATTTATTCAAGGATTTCCCTTACGCTTAAACAATTTTCCTGCAATTCTTTTAAAATAGATTGTTTGAATTCAATGATTCTTATGTGATTTATCCAGAAATTAAAATTTTTCAGAGACATTCACGAAGCACTCATAAGATTTTTGGAATTCCCAAACAATTGTTTGTCTGAAGTGATACTGAAAAGCGGCCACCAAACCTGTGCACAACGACAATGCCAAATCTCACTAAAAGTCGTGGAATAAAAATGATTGCTGAAGATTTATGCATCACACAGATTACTAAGCCTTGAATGTCCAAAGTTATCTTCCATAAATTTGAATGTGCTATGCATTACAAGATGAATTTAAGCTGGTTCCAGGCGACAAATAATGAATCTATGCAAAACTAAACACCAATGACTTGCACGGGTCTTTTAAAAGAAAGTGATTTGATCCCCATCCTCTAGGAAAATTATAAACACATTTGAAGATAGTGTTCAATACAGCAACTTTTTTAACAGTCGGCTATAGCCGGCTTCAGTCAACAGTTTAACGAGCAAATAGTAACTTCGGTCAAAGGTTCTTTGTTCAGATATTCATTTAGACGTTCGTAAATGATACTTGTTAAACTATAAACAATTAAAGTTTTACCCCCTTATTCAAAAACGATTATTAAATTTAACAAACGTTTATTAAGCAAATTTTTATATGCAAATCTGTCTTAATAAACGTTTGTTAGATTTAATAATCGTTTTTGAACGAGGAGGCTTCATAAAACGGTTTAGTTTATTCAATTAACTGAAACTCACTACAGGCCCTAAGAAATTAATATTCTGATGATTACACATCAAAAAAAAATGTCATGGGCAACAGTTTTCGGCACTTCAATGAGCGATTTTCAATACGTGTTTGGAAGTAACATCATTCTCAGTGGCAAAATAGTTTATACCCAAATAAGCACTAAAAACACTGGCTTGTACTAGAACCTGAACCTTAACTAGAACTTGAACTAAAACCTAAATTAAAACTAGTAGCTTAACTAGAACCCGAACTAGAACTAGACCATGAACTGGAATCTGAACTAAAACCTGAATTAGAAACTGAACTAGAAGCTTAACTATAAGCTGAACTAGAAGCTGAACTATAAGCTGAACTAGAAGCTGAACTAAAACCTTAACTAAAACCTGAATTAGAACCTAAACCAGAACCTGAACTAGACCCTGAACTGGAGCCTGAAGTAGACGCTGAACTTGAACTAGACCCTGAACAGGAGCCTAAAGTAGACCCTGAACTTGAACTAGAACATGAACAAGAACCTGAACAAAACCATAACTAGAACCTGAACTGGAACCTGTAGTAAAACCTGTACCTGAACTAGAACATGAACAAGAACCTAAACAAAACCATAACTAGAACCTGAACTGGAACTGGAACCTGTAGTAAAACCTGAACTAGAACATGAATTAGAACCTCAACTAGAACCTTCACTAGAAGCGGAACTAGAACCTAAATTAGAAGCTAAATTAGAATTTTCACTAGAAGCGTAACTAGAACCGGAACTATAACCTGAATTAGAACCTAAACAAGAATTTGAACTAGAAGCTCAACCACAACCTCAACTAGAACCTCAAGTAGAACCGGGACTGGAACCTGAACTAGAACTAGTGGCTTAACTAGTACCTCAGCTAAAACTGGAACTAAAACTTGAACTATATCCTAAAGTAGAACCTGAACGAACTAGAACCGGCACCGGAACTAGTACCAAAACAAGAACTTAAGTAGAATTTAGTGTGTTTTTCTTGGTAAAGATAAAAAAGTAAAAATACTTTGCTGTTTATATAGTATATCCTTGTAATCGGGTAAAAATCCAATAAAATAGATTTTAGATTAATTAAATTGTTTTTTAAACATTTTCTTGTTTAAATTTAAATGTTAATGCATAAAAATTCAATTAGTTGCTTTTAGTTTTCTTAAATGTTTCTTTATGTAACTGCAACTTTTAGCAAGAGCTAAATTTAAGACTGTTATATGATTAAAATAGTAAAAAAAACTGAAACACGAAACACTTTAAATAAAATTTTTGATCATTATTTCATGCCATCAGAAATGAAGGAACAACATTCTTTCCTGAGGATAAACTTCTTGTGTTTGCAAGTAACAGCAAAAAAAAGTTGTTACTTATGTTTTTTTTTTTTTTTTTTTTTTTTTTGGGGGTAAATTTATATTTTAAAACTACAGCATTTTATTAGAGGTAAAGTAGATTGCGGTCTTAGATTTGTAACAGCGAAACACGGGAAGATTCGTGAAGTACATTCGGAGCACTACTATTTCTACAATTATTTGTATTATTATTGGATACAAAGAGATCGAAATAGAAGCTACTTTCATATAAATTTTGAACGTTTCTGGACCACAGGTTAGAAATCTTAAATGATCTAAAGTAGAACCAATTAGGATTTTATTATTATATTTATAGTTTGCCCTCTGTAATCATGAGTAGCTTGCCTAAAATTCGTCTTTGTTTTCTTTTTCTGTGTTCTTTAAAAGTAATTTGTTTCTTTTTTCTCGTTCAATCTCTTGTAAAGCACAAGTTTTGGTAAATTTATTTATTTTTTAAGAAACTTTAAAGTTTTTTGTTTTTGGGATAAATTATTTTCTTCACTTCTGTTCTTTAGTTATTTGCAGTAATTTTAATGAAACAAATAAAACATATTTCTTTTATATTATTTTCATACTTTACAATCAACAAAAAAGAATAGTTTCTTGTTGTTTAAAGAAATCTTAATTTATTTACATTCAACAAAAAAAAAAAAAAAACATGAAAAAAAGCAGCTGCATTTTAACACATGCAATTTCCAGGCTGTGGTTATTTACATGGTTGCAGTAAACTGTAGTGTAACTAAGGGGCCAAAAACATACATTTTCACGTACCTAAATAAGTATAAATGAATAGTTTCTTACACTTGCTTTACTTTAATGTTGTGATGTTGCTATTTTCCAAAACTAACACACACATTCTCCCACAACCGCATACTAAATAGGAAAACAAACTCATTCTAAAAAAAAAGGACATTTGAAAGGGGAGTAAAATAAAATAAGGCTGAAAAAAGGGACAACTTTCGAAGAGGCACAGACAGTCTAGGAGAGACAAAGAGCCAGATAGACACACAGACGAGTTGGCAGTTAAGTTAAATGTACTTAGGAGAGAGTAACAAAGTTATTTGCAATTTATGGTGGAGCAAAAAAAATCTGAATATATATCCTTATCATAAATAGTATTATTATGCTAATCCCGTTATAACAACCTTTTTAAACACAAACACAACTTCAGAAATATATAAACAATATATTTGTATCCATACTTATGTATGTAGAATGTCAGATAAAAAGTTTTGTATATTAACGATAGAGATTTTTAAATGGAAACTAAGCGTAATATCTAAAAAAAGGGAATGTTAGTTTTGAGTTTTAAAAGATGTGAATGTGCAAACTAACCAAGATGCCTCAATTTAAACTCATTAACTTGTTATATCAGTTCCTCCACAGTTTTGATATATTCTGATACAAGCAACCAATTTGAGACGACTTTGATGAAAACCTTTGTGGAGCAAAAGACATTTGAATCCAAAATACATTGACCCGATACCAGATAAAAGGAAATAGATTCAAAAGTGTTTCACCATCATAGGAACTTTCTAAATTGTTTTGATAGGACTATGGTCGATTGTTCAGTAAACAGCTACTTCAGTCAAGATTTCATTGAAGTGACTTTGATGGCAATTGGCACTCATAACGGCACGCACAAGAACAGTTTTGAAGAGACTACGGTCGGTTTAAATTTGAAATGCAGCGAAAATTCAATAAAATGTGATCGGTACTTGTTAATCAGTTTTGACTTTAGTCAACAGACTTTGATTGCATGTTCCACTCTTATGGATTCAATACATTGACATCGGGGACTGCACATTAGAGAGGTTTGATCTATTTACTCGATAGTCTGTTGAATATATGAACTTCGAATAATTGTCTAAAACAGAATCAATTTTCAACTTTACATGACTTTTAATAAAGTATCATGTAAATGTTGCAATAAATAGAATTATGTGGATCTGTACTTTAGAGAAGTTTGGTTAACGGTGGTAGACCTTTGGGAGAATTTAATAGGCTGATCATAGAACCTCCGGTTACTTGTGTAATACAGCCAGTTTTGACTGTACAAGGATATACTGTTCACTAAACCAAATAGTTACTATGAGCAAGTGTTCCTTCCATTAAGTGCCACTGGCCAAATGTTCAGCTTTGAGACTTCGAAAAACTGTACAATCAAAAGCTTTAGGCTATTTTGCCTAATTTGGAGTCTTTGATTATTCAATAGTATCTTGGCACTTTGACTTTGAGTTCAATTCCTACATTTTGCTTAACTGCTTAACACAGACTTCGCTGTTCAATATTCAATAAATTCGGTCTCTTGTTCAACACTGAAACTTTCACCAACAATTTAAAACATCAGCATCAGATCCGACATTTATTGTAGGTTTAATACATCGACTTCCAACAATTTAAAATGTCAGCTTAAGCTGACAGTTCAGATAATTTTTGTATGTTCAAAACATCGAAGGGTTTAAGACGAATTCACATCAACCAACTGTTTATTACTGACTACCTCAAGCGACTGTTGAACACAGAGACGTAGTTTACTGTTTTATTATTATATAGAGGGCTCACTAAAGCAATTTCAGTCAAATGTTTATTACATAAACTGTTTCATTACAACAAATTGGCAGATTATTCAATACTACGACGATCTCAATACTCAATGAATTGCATCAATGACTTTCCTGGGTTGTTTGAAACGGTTTTTGATTAAGGCGGCATATCGGATTTCTATTGAACACATTGGCTAAGTTTGTATGTTCGATTAGTGTGTGTTTAATGACGCCAATGCAGTTTAACACAGAAATTCAATTTGACGATACATACAATCCATAAAATTAGAGCTGCTGTTTAGTCCATCAAACGAAGTTATGGTCACACACATGGCAAATATTTGTTTTAGCACAATTTTGTATGACATTGTTTTTTACAAGTATTTGATAAGAGCATCAAAATATAGCTGTTCAGCTTGGAAGATTTCTATAGAAAGTTCAATCGACTCCTCAATACAGTGACTTTGCTAGTTAGATCAGTGTCTTCGTTCAACTTTACTTTATCGTTTGTTTAATACTGTGATTTCGGTTAATGTTCAATAATTGAATAATCCTTGGATCTCTTCTGGTTAATGAAATTTTTGAAGAGACAAACGAGGTAATTTAAGGCCCCGCTTACCGTTCACAACACCAAGTATTTTGCTGTTGTATTTTGTAAACTGCGATTACGATTTACAACACTTATCGGCTTACCCTGCATTTACACATGCAAGTACTTGCATGCGAGTGCTGTGTACGAATCATTGGCAAGTAGCATTACTGTTTACACAGGACAGTGAGAGTTCATTTTAAAAATGTTGTCAAAGCGTAAACTTCTACCGGCAGCTCCATTTGATTTGCAAGTGCTTCGAAGGCCTTGCTTTTCAAATCGTTCCTCCTATATGATTTATCACTCATATTCAACAGATGAGGATGGGAACGATATAAATTATTTCATTTTGATACATTTTTTTAATTTAATTTCACTTCCATTTTTGTTTTCATTGAAAAATAGATTTGCCGAGTTGATCACATAAAAATGTTTTATGAGGGAAAATTTTCATTAACAATAATTATTATGATTTTAATGATATTTATTCTCCAAAATTAAAACATATTTTTTATCAATATTATTTGAAAGAAATTTGCTTACAATCACTCATAAAACAAACTAAAATTTCAATTATAAATATTCAGCCTTATTATTAGTGTCGTTTTCTTTTTGCGACAACGACTGTTTCGTAATAGATTAAAGAAACAAACTAGATTTTATCTTTAATCTATTACGAAAGAGTCGTTGTCGTAAAAAGAAAACGACACTCATAATAAGGCTGATTATATTATCCACTTTCTATTCATTGGAAAATATACATGGCCACATTATTTTTTATTTGACGTTTACTGGCATGAGAGTGCCAAACATTCACTCGTATGCAAATTTAGCTGCGAGTAGCTCTGCAAGTGCGAAAAATGTGAGTGTATTGAGTTTTTCGAACTATTACTCGCATGTGCAAACGCTAGGTTAATCGTATGAAAAATGCATGTAGTGTTGTGAATGATAATCGGGTCTAAAAATTCCGAACAAAGCTTTCTACTCTGCTACCCTCACAAATTGATTACTATCAAATATTACCATCAACAAAGTCAAAAAGTTTTCTTTTATGATTTCATAAAATAATAATTATTTGTTTTCTGCTTTCGTATTAAGTACCATAAATATTTTCTTTAAAAGTTTTGTGGCAACAAACAGCTAAAAAACAAAGGTAAACAATTGTCTTATGATATAAAAATAACTGTACTCAAATAAATTATTATTTAGCAAAAACTTTTAAAAATTATATATACTACACACAAAACCCCCTTATTCATAAAAACTTACAACAGGTTTATAACAGGTTTATAAAATACTATGCTCTTTTTCCTCATGTACGCTATAAAGAAACTAGAAAATCTCACTTAGTCCCAATTTATACGAAACAATTCTTTCAGCTAAGCTGCTTATCTTTTAGAGATCGGGGTGAGGGGAAGCTAAGATTGTACTATCAATTCTTATTCGTATTACACATACTATGTATACAAATGTGTGTGTACTCTCAAATAAAAAATACGAACGTTTGGAGCAATAAGAATTGTGCTGTGTGAACACCGAAGAAATTCCAAGAAAAAAATTGGTTCGTGTAAATTGGGACTTAGTTTTCATATTGCTAAGAAACTTAAGCTAGCTTTACACGATAAATAACTATTAATAACTATTAAATAAATAAATTTTGCAGAATCGTGTATTACACATACTATGTATACAAATGTGTGTGTACTCTCAAATAAAAATACGAGCATTTTGAGCAATAAGAATTGTGCTGTGTGAACACCGAAGAAATTTCAAGAAAAAAATTGGGACTTTATTTTCATATTGCTAAGAAACTTAAGTTAGATTTACACGATTGAAATTTTCTTCAAAAATGCTTCAAACTCGTGTAAACAGCAAAATTTCTTCAAAATTTATTTATTTAAAAGTTATGAATAGTTATTAAATTAATAAATTTTGAAGAATTTTTGCTGTTTACAGGAGTTTGAACCATTTTTAAGAGAAATTTTGAAGAAAATTTCAATCGTGTATTATACATACTATGTATACAAATGTGTGTGTATTCTCAAATAAAAATACGAGCGTTTTGAGCAATAAGAATTGTGCTGTGTGAACACCGAAGAAATTTCAAGAAAAAAATTGGTTCGTGTAAATTGGGACTTAGTTTTCATATTGCTAAGCTAGATTTACACGTTTGAAATTTTCTTCAAAAATGCTCTTCAAAATGTTTCAAACTCGTGTAAACAGCAAAAATTATTCAAAGTTTATTTATTTAATAACTATTAATAACTATTAAATAAATAAATTTTGCTGTTTATACGAGTTAGAGCAATTTTGAAGAAATTTCAATCGTGTAAATCTAGCTTTATCTTGGTAGCCTGCTTGCAAAACATTATTGCCAAATATTTTCACAGTTCTTGTATCATTATTCTTACTTCTAAGCTACGGCAAATAAAAACAGCAACCAAATATAATCTGTTTTCTATCTTATTTTCTATTGTAATGTGAAAATATTAAGTTTTTTTAGATGAACTTATAAGAAACAAACAGAAAAGAACTTTTACCAAGAAAAATCACTGCATACTTTATGTACTTGCACTCGTACTGCATCCACTTCAAGTTGTTGTTTGTTCAAATGCAGTTTTTGTTTTTCGGCAGCCATAAGAACAGCATCAAAATCAAAAATACATATAAAAGGAGAAAAAAAGCGTGGAAAAGTTATGACTTTGCGTTACATTTAAAGTGTTGCCGATTTGCGTAAGTTACTTGTTACAGTTTCTTTTCTAGTTTTTGTATGGCATTGTTTTTAAGGTGGTAGTAAGTTACTCAAAGAAAAACTAACAATCTATATGCGGGAAATGTTTTTTTGTTTTTCTAAAAGTTTTAGTTTTTTGGTTTTTAGTTTTGAAAAAAAAAAATATTAAATTTATGAAATTTAAAACTTTTAATTTGGTTCTATCGAAATTGAAAAACAGATAAATTTTGGTAGTTTGGTATTTTACAATACTTTTAACGTAATAAAAGGGATTACGGTAGACTGTTAAGTGCTGAAACCACAGTGGAGTATACAATACTCGTACATTGATTTCGTTAGGATATGTCGTACATTAAGTTTCGTCAGCTCAGAAACGACTACTGTTCCTTAAAGTACCTTTGGTGGATAAAGGGTGGTAAATTTCTACGAAGTCTTTTGGGTTCGATGCAGCATATTCGCTTCAATAATTCAATATATTGACTTCAAGGGGGTTACTCCGTATTTCGATTCGAAAGCAAAAGCTTTCGAAATACAATGTAAAAAGTATACAAATTCAAATGATTTTCTTTTCGAATCGAAATACGGAGTAACCCCCCAGTAGTCTTCAATTCCGCGATGGTTCAATACAAAACAGTTGCCTTCAATGTCAAAAAATAAGTTCGGTTAGTTGGTAATCATTAAATTTTCGTTCAAGGTATCAATGCATTATCTTAGGTTGACTCCTTAGCTCAGACTCTATTGTCGAAAGATATATTCAACTTCAAACGAAAGTCTATTTTAATTTACCAACAGTTCACTACATCGACTTCATTCTACAATATTCCTTGCAACCATTTGACCGATTGTTGTATTATGATTAAGCGACTTTGGGCCGACTTTTTAGTCAGTGAAGTGTGTACGGCTGTTTAGCATGGCGATTTATGTGAAAATTTTAACAATTCTTTAATTCTGAAAGTTTGGTTAACGTTTCAATACAACGTTCGATACATCGTCTTTGGTCAATTATGTTATAAAGTAACATTGGCCCATCATTCTGAAACTTTGGTTAACAATTCAATACATTGACTTTCTATAAAGTGAACAACAGTTCAACATACCGATTTCGTTAGGCTGATAAAATCGTACGATTTGGTTGATTCAATACATCGACTTGGAATATATTTTTCATAGCAAAGGAAAATTCAATACAGCAAAATCAGTCAACTAATCGACATATCTTTAGATCGATTATTTTATAAAGTGATATCTGTCCACAAATCCAAACATCGACTTTGGACGAATGTTCATTTCTGAGTCTTTTGTAATTGGCTCAGTACATTTCAGTAAAGCCGCTATAAATTTAGATTTCAGAATGTATGGATGTATTTATATGAATTGTGAGAATTATAGTGAACTTTATTTTTAAAACAATAAAACTTTACCAAAACATTGTTTTACAATTATTTTCCCACAACCATCTCTGGATACATTTGCCTGCCTTTGTCACAAAAAAAGAAACAAATTTTATTTGTTAAACACACAGTTGTAATTGAAAATTTTCTCAAAGCTAGAGAAATTTACTCTATTGAGATTTCTTTTTTAACGTTTATTCTGATTTTTGGCAGTAACAAATTAAGGGTGCGTTTGAATTCTAAATAAAGGACTTTCACTGGCAGCTGCCGTTTTTAGAAAACCAAAAGAATTATACCGAGTGTCTTTAGTGTAGGATGAAATAATCATAGTAGCATAAATTAAAGGATTATTTTAGCAAACAGCAAAAGTCAAAAATTGTATGCAGGCACGTTTAAATAGCTCTGTTTAACAATTTCACAGCACGTTTCACAAAAACGAGATTTTATTTTTCACAGGACCAAAGAATTTTTTTTTTAATTTAATTCTTTTTATTTTTGTTAGCATTTACATTTACATTTCTGTCTTTCTTTATTAATTAAACTATTTGAAACCCCTAGATTTCTATTGGCTTTATTAATTTAAATACTTTTAATATCACCTCCTGCCCAATTGTCCAATAAAAGTCTTACATTTTCTGACTGCTCATTTTATGGCCTTGACTTTTATTTCGTGCATTAAAATCCCGCCACAGAACAACAGCAATAATGGCGCTATAAACAGTTAAATCATTCATGTCATTACTCGCTTACGACTAAGATTTTTTTTTTTTTGTAATTTATTTATTTGTTTTTTTTTTATGTATGTATACGTCATCATTGTCATTATTTCCAAACATCATGACAGTCTTGAATGTTTTATGAATTTATTCATCAAACAAAATGGTCAGTAATTTCATTTAAGTTTGACATTTAATTTTTTTATGTCATTTGTGCTTATTGAATACAGCGCGACTGTGAGTTTCAGAAGTGTATAACGATGTTGATCGCGAGGGTACGTTTTTGAGGTACTTTTTTAACTTGCAAAGCGGGAAGGTACCACAAATTGCTTAGTGCTGCAACACAATTTCCTTCTGCAGTTTTGTAATAGTGGCCACAATAAAGATTTACATGATAGTCTTTCAAATTTTCTTAAGAAAGCCGGACTGGACTAGGAATTCAGCCAGCAAAGTTTTCATTTGTATGCAAATTTGTGAATTAATTTCAGTTGCTTATAGCTAACTGAAGCTGTCAATCTTATAAGTACTTGTATAAATTAATAAATTGTTTTCTATTCCCTAAAAAAAAATACTAATTTCATTGAAAGTCCAAAAATGTTAATTTTAACTACCCTGCCCAACAGTGTATAACTCTGTGTGTGTAAGGAGAGTGTGTGCAGGAGAGTAAGAGGAAGTGTTTGTCCACGAGTATCAGTCTCATCGACATGATGTCGTAAAAATTTCGATTTTCTGCAGAAAGTTCGATTGAAAGAGGAACTCAGCAAGTCAAGCCTCCTATAAGCAAATTTGTGAAAAAATTCAGACGCCAAGAGACAACAAAAGCTTTTACTATTTTAGGTACTCCTATAACTTAATAAATTATCTGCTATTCTCCAAAAAATACAAATTTAATTAAAAGTCCAACAATGTTCACTTTACCAACCCTGGCTAACAGTGTCCTACTCTGTGTGTGTGTGTGTTTAACAAGAGCAAGTGCAGGAGAGTAAGAGGATGTGTGTGAGCTCGGGCATCACTCTCATCGACATGATGTCGTAAAAGAGTATTAATTTTTGTTGTTTTGCTTTTATTCGGTTGTTTGTTTCAACGATTTTATTGTCATCTTTTTACGATTACTAAACGTGTAGTAAGTACCTTTCGTGACATTTATGTTTGTTTTTGTTGCTCCTGTGAGTTTGTGTTTATTATTGTTTTTATTTTTACAGTGTATTCCTTAACAAATAGACAGTGGAACACATATGATAAATAGCATTTTAAAAATAAAACCAAAGAAAACTTTCAAACAGTCTGTGTATCCTACCATCAGTGTCAGTCTGTTGCCATATTTTTATATTTATTTATGTTCCTTTTTTAAATATTAGAAGTTTGTTTTTGCCAAGATTGCGTTTAACCCTTATTCTGTATTAATGGGTCAAAATTGCCCAAACAGTATTTATTGCTCATTTTTTCTTTGAATACTTAGCGGATTTTTATGAAACAAATGTTCCAAATGTCAAAAATGTATTTGCAAAAAGCATTCTGAGACCAATATAGTATGTAATGAATGTAAAATAAATAAATATTAGAATTTTTTGTATTGGGCAAATTTGCCCCACTAATGTCATATGCGTTTTATTTTTGAAGTACAGGATAAGGGTTAAAAACTATAAAACAACAGCAAAGAAAAATCAAAACTAAATCTGTCATAAATGTTTTCCTTGCCTTAAACTAACTGTATAATATTTTATATCCTTCTTTATTTCATATGTCAATGTAAGACTTGAGCTTTTGTATTTGTGCATATTTAGCTAAAGTTTTAATATTTCTAAAAGATTGTGTTATAAAATATTAAATAAAATACATATACATATTATGACATAATTCTTCATAAGAAAAACTAAATTTTAATTTTTAAGTGATTGGCAATGCAAAGCAAGAGAAAATGGTTGTAACATAAAAAGGCTAAATGAGTATAGTTTTTATTTTAGAGATATAAATCTGGAAATGTAAGTCATAAACTGTCAAAGAGAGAGGAGATTTCTACATATTTCCTTGTAGAAGAAAGGTGTGTGATGACATAAAACCTAAAATACTGTGTTGGCTTAAGTTTGAGGTCTTTACTTAATTAATCGTATAGTTAATACTGTTTTTCATTTCGGAGTGGTTTCTTCTTAAAACGCAATAGAGTGACAATGTAAATTACTGAAAAATATTTATATAAATAGTAATTGCAAATAAATTTTTAATAACATGAAATTTATTAATGTCTCATTTTCAAATTATTCAAACAATTCATTATACTGTGAGCGCCAATATAAAGTAAACACCTAGTGTTGTATAAAAAATGTGTTATTGCATATACTACAACTACAAATTTTACACATAATTGCATATTTCATAAGAAACTTATAGCCTTTTCACACTTGCATACATTTAGGAGGAACGCATGGAAGATGTTGAAAATGTGAAACATGCATTCACACTTGCATACATTTAGGAGGAACGCATGGAAGATGTTGAAAATGTGAAACATGCATTCACACTTGCAACATCTAACAAATACCATCAGTTAAGTAGACAAAATAAAAAAAAACCACGCCGCTTTTAAATAGTAAACTTAATTTTGAAAAGGATTTAATTATAGGATTGATTATTTGTTTGAAAGAGCAACGACATTATTGACATTATTGCATTGTATAGGGTTATTAATAGAATGTATACTGGTGGAAGATGATGACGATTTGTAAAATTCAAATTTCATTTTGTTTTCTGTTGACTGTAAAAGTCACTTTTGTTAGCGATGTAACTTAAATTTCATTTTCAATATCAGTTTTGCTAGTGATGACACCAAAAATATCAGAAGATGTAATTGGGAACAAAATGAGTTAGGAAGATGTTGATTTTCAGCTCTGTACATTTCTTATGGGAAAATTTCAACATCTTCGCAAATTGATGTTAGATGTTGACAAGTGTGAAAACGCTATTAAGCAAAATATTATAAGAAACATAAAAAATAATACAATTTTAAGGGAAAGGCACCAGGTATGTATATTTAAATTTTTTTTTTTTTTAATAACATTTTATTATTTATTGAATCTGCCTTATTTCCTTAGGCCTAACAATAAGTATTTAAATCTTAAAACTAAAATAAATCTAATTACTCTCTAACAGAGCATTAATTTCCTATTGGCTGTAAAGCTCTACGAAGCCTCGACTCCGTCTGGCTCTGAGCTAGAGTTCTATCCAGCGGATTCGGGTGGGTTTGTAGCTTTTTGATGTAGTTCTCGCGGACCCTTCTGAATTCATCCTTTACCAATGGTACTTGTAGATCTCTGTGGATGTTTTTATTTCTTATGTACCATGGTGCGCCCGTCATAGTCCTAAGATTTTGATTGGGCCCTCTGTATAATTTCAATACTGGTATTACTAGCAGTTCCCCACAATTGGATTCCATATGTCCAAATTGGTTTTAAAATGGTTTTATACAGGGTGACTTTATAGTCCAGGCTTAGCTTAGATTGGTCACTGATTAACCAGTGAAGACTAGATGCTTTTAACTTAATGTGAAGTCTCTTGGTTTCTATATGATGACGCCAAGTAAGTCTTCTATCTAAGTGAATACCAAGGTATGTAACATAATCGGACTGAGGTATATTTACATTGTTAAGTGTGACAGGTGGACAGCATCCACTCCTCAATGCGAACGTAACATGTTTGCTTTTTAACTCATTTACTCGTATTCGCCATTTGTTTAACCATGGTTCCACAGACCTTAGATAGCTATCTAGTATACTAGATGCTATATATGGATTTTCATGCAAGCTAATAATTGCGGTATCATCAGCAAATGTAGAAATAGTTAATATATCGTTCGTAGGCAAATCAGAGGTGTAAATCAAATAGAGGGTAGGTCCAAGAACACTTCCTTGTGGTACTCCTGTTCCAATCCTATATTCTCTTGTCACGTAATCGTTGTACTTAACTGTAAATAAGCGGTCCGATAGATAAAATTCCAATAGTTTACATGGTGGTAGCAAGCATTTTATTTTATATACCAGTCCTTTGTGCCATACTTTATCGAAGGCTTGAGCGACATCCAAAAATATTGCTCCGGTTATACGAATAACTTGTTCAATTGTTCCGTGGCGTTCGCGGAAACCAAATTGATGAACTGGGATTATATTTTTCTCATTTAAAAATGGTATGATTTTCTTTTGGAACACCTTTTCGAATAGCTTAGATAAGCAAGGAAGTAAGCTTATTGGTCTATAGGAGGATGGTACGGTCAAGTCTTTACCTGGCTTTGGTATCATTATTATCTGAGAAGTTTTCCAATTTGTCGGGAAAACTCTATGTTTAAAGATCGCATTAAATATTATAGACAACACAATTATTGCCACACTCGGTAGGTTTTTAAATGATGTAAAATATCGTATTTAAAATTTTGTTTGTAAACATTTTGCCTTTATCATACCTGGCAATCTTCTTCACATACAATCAACGAGTTTTTTAGTGAAATCAGGCGAAATTTTGTTCCATTCATTCTGCATTACTGCCTTTAGGTTATACTTGCAAGAAATATTTCTTTGCATAATTTTTTGGTCGTATTATTTCCACAGGTGCTCAATTGGATTGAGGTCTGGAAACTGCCGAGTATGATCTATAGTTTTTGGACAATGATTAAGAAATCACTCTTTCACAATTTTGGAGGTATGTATTTCATAGTTTTGAATCATTGTCTGTTGGAAAATCCAGTGCCGCGCTAGTTTTAATTTCTCTACACTAGGAGCTACATTGTGCTTTAAATGTTGAAATAATTTTCTTTTTTCATTGTAAATTTTCAAATGTAAGATTGCCGAACCCTGATGCCGCCAGACAAACCCAGACCATTGCTAAGTCGCCGCCATATTTTACCGCCTAAACATTTGTCACTAAAGGTTTCGTTTTTAGTTCGGCATATTTTGGGAAGGGTTTTTGACTCCAAATATCTCAAACTTACTTTTATCGGTGAAAAGAATATTATTCCAAAAAATTTGAGAGTCGTTTTTTATATTTTTTGCGAAATTCAAACGTTTGGTTTGGTTGACATAAAAGGCTGCTTTCGTGGCACTGTACCATGTAGGCCCTTGTGATGCAAATACTTTCTAAACGTACTCGCGGTTACAGCTTTTACACAAGTTTATGTACTATTTTCAGCTATTTTTACAGCACTAGTCGTTGGGTTGGCTGTTACTTCTAAAACATTCGAATAATTTTAATCGAATAAAATATTCGATTTATTTTCTGTGGTTTACAGTAAACAATAACTTTAGTTTTGTAAAAACAATAAAATAGTTGGGATAAATTTATACGAATAACAAATTTTAAGAAAAATGTAATCGATTTAAAAAATTATAAAATGTGCATTAAAATGGAATAAAATATTCAAATAATTTTAATCGAATAATCTATTTTATTTGTATTTTACTTTAAGTGGAACAAAATATGCAAATAATTTTAGTCGAATTATATATGTATTCGAATAATTTTAATCGAATAAAATATTCGGATAATTTTAGCCGAATAAAATATTTTCTTGGTATTATAATACGTAATTATTTTCTTTTTGTTTAAAAAGAAAAATAGAATAAATTTATTAGAATCAAAAATGTAATAGGATCAAAAATTTAATAATTTTGATTAAATTTCAACGATATTGAAATATAATAATTTTAATGGTATAAAATATTCGAAAAATTTTAAGCGAATAAAATATTCGAATATTTTTTTTTTTTATATTGAAATAACCTTAATTTTGTAAACAATTCAAGATTAAAATGTAATCGAATTAAAACCCCGATTACCGTTCACAACACTAAGTATTTAGAAGTTGTATGTTGTACGAGTAAACTGCGATTACGATTCACAACACTTATCAGTTTAATCGTATGAAAAATGCATGTTGTATTGTAAGAAATACAACATTTCAGTGTTGTGAACGATAATCGGGCCCTAAAAATTCTAAGTACTAATTTACACGAATTAGACATCGTGGTGAGGGGAAGATAAGACGAGTATTCATTTGATTGTATTAGCAATTCGTTTGACTTTCTTATTCGTATTACATACATATGTACTATGTATATACAAAGGTGTGTATACTTTCAAATAAAAATAAGAGCTATTAAGGCAATAAGAATTGTGCTGTGGAATAATTTTAATAGAATAAAGTATTCGAATAATTTTTGTGAAATAAAATATTCGAATCACTTTAATCGAATAAAATATTCGAATCACTTTAATCGAATAAAATATTCGAATTCTTTGATACTTTGAAATAACGTACTTACATTGTTAAAAAAAACAACATAACAAAAAATTTTATTCGAATAAAATAATAGTAGACGAATTTAGTTGAATAAAAAAACGAAGGAAAAACAAAGAATTTTATGAAAATAATATTAAAATACAATAAAATATTTAACAAAAAGAACTGTTAAATAAAATTATTTAGTTGAAATTATCTGAACAAACATTTGTTAATATTAAACATACCATCGATTGAAACAGAAACAATATTCCTTGAATTTTGACCTAAACTCTATATCCCTTTTGAAAATATCCTTTAAATTTATGTTGGTATAAAATACATGCGCTTAAATTCCACAACTAGCACACATTATGTGTTTTATTTGCTAACACTAAGAACATACTTTGTTACACTCTCTTAAATTTTGCTTTCTGTAATATATATATAGATATTTATTTTGCCTTTTGTAACATTTTGTAATATTAATTTTTTCAATTTCTAAATCAACGATTTGAACACGCACCGAACGCGCACTGTTTTTTTTTTTTAATTTCTTATACAAAAAATAAGGGATGTTTTGACGTATGTCATTAAAAACTCAACCTCTTGCGACCGTATACTATATTCGACTAACTGGTGCAACTAGTTCCATGTGCAGCATAACCCAAATTACATCCCCCAATTTTTGTTTATCATAAATTCTGTAAACACAGGGATGAAAAAATGGTGTTTGGAAGGAGGAATTCGGGAGATAAGTGTATTACTGCAGTATAACAGTAACTTATTTTTTTTTAATGAAAATTATTAAATGTTTGAAACGGTCCACTGTGCAGAGAGAAAATTAGATTAAAAACTTTAGTTTGAAAGTGTTGAATGAGAAATCGATAGTTTTGCAGTTTGTGCTTTAATCAAATTGAGGGCCAATTTGAAGTCAATTTAGCGGGATGTTATATCGCACAGTGCTGTTAATTTCCAATCGAAATAATACGGCAATTTTTTAACATATTTTGATAAATGTTTACATGTCTTTAGAAGAGCTACATATAGTTGAGTTAAAGTTTAAGTTATAAATTCGTTAATTCGTTCGACAATTTCTGTGCGGACACATGACTTTGTCCAGTGTGAACAATCGTGGTCCATGAAAATGAATATCATTACGGTTTCCCCATTTAGAGAAACCAGCACGAATTTGTAGCCTTAATTTTGGCGACGTTTTCTTCTTGATTGCTCGTCCAACTGGGAGCAGGGTTCCATGGCTCCAATGTAAAAATTAGGAAACTTGAAAACTTTGATTTTCTATCCAATTTGAAAGATTGTATTGTATGTATATCAAAACTACTAACGGGTCCGCCATCTAACGTTTTTTTTTCAACTATTGCTTATTTTGTGAATGGTAACACTTAGCCCATGTCTGATTTGACAGATAATTAGTTTTATTATTCCGCTGAACGAATATGGTTGTGTATAATCTTGAACAACGCTGGGAAATATTGCGACATTACTTTGAAAATCATGGTAATGTTGCAGAAATTGTGCGAAAATTGCGTACGGATTTTGGAAGAAGAGAAGCAGGGAAAGAAACTGGCATTCTCATCGATAAACCAAAGCGTGAAAAGCCAAAAACAGTGCGTACACCCGAGAATATTGCTGCTGTGGCAGAAAATGTACGTGAAGCACCATCAACATCAATTCACCGTCGTTCTCAACAATTGAACATTTCGGACACATCATTGACACGAATTTTGCATAAGGACCTTGTTATGACGCCATACAAAGTCCAATTGGTTCATGAGTTGAAGCCAACTGACCATCCAATGCGTTTTCGCTTCGCTAAGTGGGCCTGCGATCGACTTACAGAAGATGCCGATTTTGCCAAAAAAAAATCGTATTTTCAGATAAAGCTCATTTTGATCTTGGCGGGTATGTAAACAAGCAAAATTGTCGCATTTGGGGCACAGAAAACCCGCACGCATACATTGAAAAGCCGATGCACACAAAACGAGTCACTGTTTGATGCGGATTTTGGTCCAGAGGCATAATTGGGCCATGAGCAAGGAGTGGCCGTTACAGTTATCGGGCCATTTTGAACGAATTTCTGTTCACAAAATGTGAAGAGGAGGATATTGGCAACATTTGGTTTCAACAGGACGGCGCTACGTGCCACACAGCCGAAGGTACACTCGATGTTTTGCGCCCTGTTTTTAAAGATCGCATTATCAGCCGCAGAGCTGACGTCGTTTGGCCAACTCGGAGTTGCGATTTGACACCGTTGGACTATTATTTGTGGGGTGCCGTCAAAGATAAGTGTTACGCCGACAAGCCAGAGACAATTGACGCTTTAAAGGACAATATTCGTGAAGCCATTGGTGAAATACAGCTGCACACAATCGATAATGTGCTTAAAAATTGGACCGATCGTTTAGGCTACTGCATGACCAGCAGAGGCAGCCATTTGAATGAAATTATTTTCCATTATTAACCGGAAGGATAGTACTTTCAAATAAAAAAAGATATTTGAGAAAATATTCAGTAGTTTTTTTTTATAGCATTTGAAAAAAAAAAAGTTATTTGGCGGACCCTTTATTAAGCCCTCTGGTTTGTCATTCCTGGTTTTTAGTCCCCTCCAAACCATTCATTAGATTGATTCTACCGGCTAGCAAAAACAGCTCTTCTATAATTCTATAATTGAATTAGCAGATTTCTCTAAACTTTTCATCAGCTTAAACTTTCTTTAACAAATACATTTCGGCTTTGTTAATCAGACAATAGTAATTCACCTAGCACTTGACTTTTCCAGCAGACAAAACCAGAAAAATTTAGCTCAAAAACTTCTTTCTATATGTGGCACCTCTATACAAATTGCTGTTCATACATCAAACGTTAAAACGTTCTCTAGATTTTCTTCTGTTTTTTTTTTCTTTTTGTCTGTAGCCTCATCATTAAAAACATTTTATTTTACTTTGGCAAATTTTAAGCCGCATTTAATATGCATTTTACATTCAATACAGCGAAAGGATGTTTGTTGGCTTTCGTCTTTATGCACGAAAGTACAAGGGAAAGGGAAGGGTTTTTTTCGCATTGCTTTTATAATAAAGTTTTCGGTCTTTGGCTTTGACTCACATTTCGTTGGGTTTGAGTAAAAAAAAAAATAAAAAAAATGCTACAAAAATCAAAAGCGTTCGCATGTGTTTCATTAATGTTTTAATGATGATGATGACGACGACAATGATGTTGCTGATGATGAAGGATTTTGCTGCCTTCCTTATTTGTAGGTATAATGCAACAAATCCCGATTTTTATTTTCTCCTATTTTTTGTTGCTGATGGTTTAATGGTTTGTTGTGCATAGAGATTTTTTGCTTTTAATATAGAAAGGCCCTAAGTCGTTTTCTTTCAAATCGCTTTTTTTCCGATATTTTGATAGACAATCCTCTAATACACTCATGGTAAAAAAATTGATTCGATCCGACCAAAAATAACAAAGATACAACCAGTATAAAAAAGCCCTAAGTCACATTAGTTATTTTTTTTTTACAAAACAAAAGCCCTCAATCATTACTTCAAATACTGAGGAAAGTAAGTTGCACGATGTGAAATATATTGACTCACAGACAGGTACATAGAGGCGTTGAATTTATTTTACTTTTTTTTTTTAATTCATATTTAAATTGCGGAATCGCATGGCCGAAAAAATATTATTAACAACCAAATTATAGACGAAATAGCTGATTTGTGTACACCGCAGCAGAATATAAACTAAAATAATCGTATGAAGGGTAAGGAATACAAAAGTTTATCGAGTTGGAGTTGGTCAGAAACCTGAAAGACAATTGAGAGAACCTTGTTCGTCATGTTTCTGTGCAAAAAGTACGTTAAGACACTGTCCAAATTTCACGAAGTGCGTACGCAAAGAAATATTTAATCTGTTTTGGGAGATGACTTGGAACCAGAAGCGTTTGTATGTTACCGGCCTTGTAAGTTTCTCAGATAAGAAAAAGTGTTCTCGAGGTGCTTATATCGAAGGCTCAATTCCAAAACATGCTAAATCGAAAAAGTGAGTTTTGCAGGAAAAGCTCCTAAAGTTCACAGGCGATATCTAAAAAACCATATGAGGTAGAACTTTGTTGTTTATAACTATTGATTGGACCATCCAATCACAACAAAAATTTGACAGAATTTAAGTTGAAAAAATCGAAATTCAAAAACGCAAAAAAAAATTAAAAACATGCTAAGTCGACATAGCGTGGTTTGGAATTGAACTGTCGATATAAAGAAAGAATTCCAATAAATAAAAAAAAAATGGGAAGAAACACACAATATCTAAAAAAGTTTATTCCTTCCGATTGTCATAGTTTTTATGATACTTTACCGCACAGCTTGTAAAACTTATCTGTATAACAATACATATATATTGCTCTTTTAAAGCTTCATATTATATTTATTGTTCTCAATTAATAAAACCCTGTTTTTAACGAAAAATATTACTTTTTTAGCTTATAACGAAAGCCCTAACTCGCAAAAACTTTCAATATATTGAATCACTAAAAGCCCTATCTAATATAATTTTATAAAAATCTCTTAATTTTAAAATAAATATTATAGCATTAAATTCCTTACAGAATTTAATAAATAACTGCGTTTAAAAAGTTACTGTATCTTTAAAACTTAATATTTTATTTAGTTTTTTCCCTCTCCTGTAAAGTAAGGAAAATATAAGTTAGGGCTTTTATATATTAACAATATTTTTCTTTATAATTTTTTTTTGTTGGTTGTTTTTGAACGCTAGACACTGTGTCAGCCATGCAGCCATTACAGCACAAAAATAATAAAAAAAAGTTAGCAAAAGTTTAAAAAAATGTATGTAATGGAAACAAAAATTAAATACTATGAATGTTGACTGTCTGGCCACATGCCATAAATCAAATTTAATTCATTCTAATTGTATGATTAAATGATTTATATATTAGATGTGGTTAGATAGTGTAGCTGTCTCTCTATCACACAGTACCACCCTGCTCAGCTGGTAACAATTATAACAAGCTAAGTGGGAGAGCAATTTTTTTTTATTACAGCGAGACCTAACTTTATGTTGAGAGTGCCACATGAAATTGTTCTTAATTTCGACAAAAAAAAATATGTAAATAACGTTTAATCACCAGGCAAGTGTTTGAATAATATAGTTATCTAGTAGACTCAAGATAAAACTATGTCTTTACTCTTAATGTTTCTCTAGAAATCAGTCCCGATATCTCTACACAGTTCGATACTCTATAGGGAGACATATTTACTTTTCCCTTTGAGAAATCCGAGCACACCGTGAGACACCCTAAAGTAGGCTGAAGTCTTATAGATCACATATGCAGAAAATTATCTTGGATGTTTACATAGTTGCAGGCTCTTGGTCATGAACTACGGTAACTTTCCTTTGACTGTAGCCCCTTATTGTTCAATTAGCAGAAACTAAGGACAAATTTTTTTCGACGTGATTTCTTCAATACCAATCTATTGCAGGTTTTGAATTGAATTTTAATGATTACTGGCAGGTATAATTAAAAAGGCGACAAATTGCTTTCCAAAATATTCACGTTTTACTAAATCGTCATTGGGGTTGATATATCCGAGCACACGGTCTGGGGAAGCAAGAAGTGGGTCTTTGCTAGACTTAATTGTTTGCTATAGTCTAGTTATTTTGAATTCTGGTTCGGAACTAACCTTCAACAGAATTAAAGTTCTTGTTGTTAGATTTATCTAATGATGACTCTGAGCAAGATCCAATAGGAAAAGAACGATTTGGAAGTTCCAAAAGTACATTTCTCTCAAGGACATGGCTGAAATTGTGGGCCCCGCTAATATACTAACGGCAAATTTTGACAATGCAACCACAGCTTCTTGCAAATTATTTTTTTTATAGAGATAGGAACAAACAGTCATGGTGTACCTCCAAAATAGAGGGCACTCAAAGAATGTGTCGCACGGATGACAGATAACTGGACCCCTAATAAGTCCTTGTGTAACAAATTTAAAAGCTTTATAGACATGCAAAATGCAGGTCTTGGAGACATTTGTGTACTGCAGTGGAGGACTCATCTGAGACCCATTCTTAACACAAGATCCTATTTACACAAACTGTTCCAAGGTATATAGAGTAACCTTGTGGCAGCTGCAAAATTGGTTGACAAGAGACCATAGAAGTCTTTTTCATTTTCCAGGCTGCTCTCCCCTCGTAGAAGGTGATGACATACGGGGCTCAATGACATACATAATGTCGGTGTGAGGATATACTAAGTGGTATCATACCGGCTGATATGCTTAATGCTGCATATTTTTATATACAAGACCTATCTGGAGAGTTCCTACATTTCTAAATCATAGACCAGGTACAATCTTTCCTAAGGGTGGGAAGATATTCCATACGAAACAGACTATATAAAAGCTGACTGATATTCACCTATGAACATCAATTGAACCCAACCAATTATCTGCATCTCAACATGCCAACGTGAAGGGTAAATCTGTTGAGACTACTCTTCATTCGCTTGTGTGTCATATTAAGCGGACTGGGGAGCATGGGAAATATAAATTGATGGCTTACTTGGATATAGAGAGGGCCTTCTACAATGTTACGCCAGTAGCAATACCATCTGCTCTAATGGTATAGGTCATTATCGCCTTCATAGAAAGATTTCGGACCCGATGGTTACTTTTGTCCGCGGTACACCTGTACGCTAGGAAATTAAATCTCCCTTACAATGACGAGACTGCACATCTACTCTGTCAATATCTGGCCCTGGCAAATCAGTGGCTGGGTAGTTGGGGCGAATTCTTCCTGCATGACTTGGCGGATCTGTCGGGGATGGATGTCAGAACGCTAGATGTAATGTGGAGGTTTGGTTTAAAATAATTTAAACTGAGTAGCTATGGGGTAATTTATGTTGGTGTAATTCTATCACCTTGGTGCTATTACAATCCATTGGGAGACAGCGCCAGCGGTGGGTGCTATAAACTTACACGAGCTCAAAACTTATTAGAGTTTTATTGTTTCACACCATTTAAACTCGGAGCTAACTAGAGTTTTATTTAGAACTACGTGTCAGCGCGGGGATTTGCTCCCTGAGCTGGGAAATCAGAGTACAGATCCCCCAACTGAAATTGGTTGAGGTCCCTTCGGTATACACGTAGTGGCTGTGGTTGATACCCAAAGCGGGAAGACTGGAAGTTGGTTAAATTTGTTCTAGTAACAAATTTCGGGCCACGAAATTGTCCTAGGTTCTGTTGCTTAATCAACAGAGCCATTGAAGGTAGAGATGGCATTTAGCTCTGTGCTCAAGAAATGTACTGAACTTGTGGCTTTCGTTGCATGGTGCTGGCAGCTGTCATTGACAGGATCATATAGCGGCCTAGTGCACCGCTGATCTTCACACTTGATTGGTTGGTGCAATGTAGCGATTGCTGCTTTTCTGGTAATAGTTTTGGGTCATGCTTGACTATGATGGAAGAGAGTAAATAGACCAAACTCTTAAGCAAGGTGCTCGTTACATTACTCGTTACAGTCGTGTACGAGAAATTCCAAATTGTATGTTTCTGGCAAGTTCATTCAAGTATGATCTTTGCAAGGTATACATAAGTGTGTTCTTGCTGGACATACAATGCGGTGGTGAGCCGAGTTCCTGCAATTGAGTGCGCCATGAGGTAAAGCCGAAAGGCAGTATACTCTCGCTAATCTTAAACAGCTCTGGTAAGTTATGGGGAATTATCTTTATCTCTGACCTTTTCAGAGATGTGTAACCCATATGTGTCAATTTCAATTCCAAATTGGCATCACAATATTGTTGCTTGTAGCTGTTTAAGGTTCATATGTTTCAGAACCCATTAATTCATCATCAGGTTTAAAGCCCATTATTTTAAAAGCGTTTGCAGTTTTGTTTTATATTTGTAAACATTTATATTTTTCACTGTTTCAAAGTATTTCTCTTTAGTATTGGTCTTCTGTCAAACATAATTGAAAAAAAAAAAACAAGTCCCATTGTTGTACAACAAGTCCCAAGTACATTATCATGCGCTTTTTATACAATTATACAAACTTGAAAGTACTTTTATGTATTTCCATATTTTCCAGACAAAGTATTATTAATAATTTATTGGATTTTTTTGGAATTTTTCTTTTTGGTTTATTTGAGAAGAGTCTGTATAATATGGTAGTGTAAACACTTTTGTTATATTCTCACAAGCATTTCTATTAATTTCTTTTGAAAAATTTTTAACAAAAGGGGGCTGTGAGGGCTGAAATCAAACAGTCTGTGTGTGTGTGTATCTACAATGTTTCTTGACTCTTTCAAGTTTATTGCGTCATAAATTTTCTATAAAGTATTTGATATTTTGAGTATGTGTTTTTATTTATTTATGGACGGATATTTGTGTTTATTTTGACTTGATTTTTATTATTAGTTTTCTATTTAAACGGCAAACTACGAGTGAACAACTAGCACATATACTCATACTCTGTTTGAACTGTTTGGCCATAAGCTGATTATTATTGACACACCTACACTCTGTACTTTGCAAGAAATTTGCTGCTTCTGATACTTCTTATTTTAGAGTAGTGCTGAGTGTTAGTAGTAACACGTGTGGCAAGGTTATTTTATTTTTACTTTTTTGTTTCTTTAACATTGTTAAATACCGTTGATTGATTATGTGGCTTATGAAGATATTGTAGAGGGGAAGCTAAACCATAAATTGCTTATTTTTTAATTAAATATATTGAAAATTTAGGTTAAAATTTTGGGTTATGGTTAACACACAACGTAAGATTGTGAAATTAGTAACAAATTTATATTTTATAACAAGTACAAGTTGCATGATTTGAGTATTTTCCACTTCAATAAAGATTGTCTACAACTCAGGTTCGAAGGACCAAATTTAATGGTTAATAATTTAACAATATTCACCCCTATCGTGAATAAAAATTCCACGTAAAATTTGTTTACTTTTCACATTTTTTCTATTTAAATTCAATGTTAAAAAAATAAAAGTGAACAAATTTCACGTGGAATTTTTATTCACGATAGGGGTGATTTACATACGAAACGTTGCTATTTTAAATTTAAATAATATTAATAAAATGTTTTTCTAAACGAGTATTTTGTAGTTTAATGTAATTTCAGTAAATTGTGATTCGGAGGACCAAATGTTATGTTAAGTATTTTACATGACCTCTAGAAGAAAAAGTCGTTTCTAAATCTTCTTGATAATTTTAGTCAGGCTTGAGTTCATTAAATTTAATTTTCATTAAATTATTTTTACTGAAGTTAGGAATTACAACTTGAAAAATTTTTATTATTAAAATAATAATAAATAGTTTCTAAAGGTGTTTAAGAAACTTGACTTGAATTCATTTAATTTCGGTTAGAAGGACAAAAGGACCAATAAAAAATCTTGGAGAAAATGAAGAGTTCACTAAATCTTGGTTGGAAGGACAAATATTATTCATATTAATCTAAAGCAATCTAATACATATTTTGTGTTGCTTTAAAGTTGTTATTTTCTGTCCGTTGGCTGCATTTCTTCAATTGAAATTTCAACAAAAGCAAACAAAACTTGTCAAATACTTGCGAAAGCTATCTAGCTTAAACAATTTTCTATATAAAACTAGTTTAGTTTTTATTTTTGGGAAAATTCATTTTTTCTAAGCAACACCAACGTTTCTACATTCCTAAAGCATGCAGAGGAATTTGGCCAAGATGAAGCACTAGAAGTCATAAAAGAGTCATACAAAACAGGAATAACTTTAAGCAATAAAAGTTTAAAAAAAAAATAAATTTCAGCAGGAAACTTTCAAATATAAATAAAAATAAAAATTTTCGAAATAATAAAAAATCATTATAAATAGTATTTGAAAGCAGGAAAAGCAAAATTATCACAAACAAACAAATTGTTTTTAAAGCTCATCTATAAAATACACACACACAAAAACTTAAGTGAAAAACCACTTTAAAAACGCTTAAATTATTTAGAGCTTAGAAATCGTGAAAAGAAAATCAAAAAAACGAAACACACATATGGCAAATTTACCCCACAAATTACCACAACAGTTATCAATTTACAAACACACAAACACCACAGGCAGCACCAGCAGCCGCAGCAGCCTGTTGGAGGAGAGGGTATGCTGGGCAAACATTTCTAGCCTGTGTGTAGGCGTAGTATGGGAACAGAAATATTAAAAAAAAAAAAAACTTTAGTTGTTGTCTGTGTGTGCTGGCATATGTAGTCAGTCGCATGTAGTACATAACTGAAATATTACTTACATGGGAAAATGTGACATTAAGAAATAATTTAAAAGTATTAAATAGATTGGAAAGATCATTTAAACCGCAATGGGATAAAACTACACGAGTTAGTTTGGTAATATGTATTTAATGACAGGGAAAATGTGGTTGGAAAAAGTTGATTTGAAATTGTGGTATTTAAGAAGTTATGTAGAAGTTAATTGAGTAAATGTTGAAATGCAAGTATGTGTTTGAAAATTATATCAACTAATTAAAATGTATTTTTTTAGAAGAAATAAGAAACTTGTGTTACATTTATAAAATATTATAAAATATAAAATTTATTGATAAATTTTAGTTAGGCTCGAGTTCATTAAATTTAATTTTCATTAAATTATTTTTACTAAAACGAAGTCTTGACATGAATACGAAAAAACTGAAGAAAAGGGAAAAAAACAACTATGAATAGAAATTAATAAACAAATGATAATTACAGCAAAAACTTCGAACTACCAAAACTAACACTGGTTAAAGGATTGATGTTTATCTGTTGGCTGACCGGCATCGCAGTGGTGTAGGTGGTAAAACGCAAAGAATTCTGATGAGAGAAAGTGGGATTTCGCGAAACATATGTAAATTCAACAACCCAGGTTCGAATCCTAGTCAAGAAAAATTATCAAAAATTTTTAATAATAAATTTTTCAAGTAATTCCTAACTTCAGTAAAAATAATTTAATGAAAATTAAATTTAATGAACTCGAGCCTAACTAAAATTTATCCAGAAGTAAAAATTAACAGTTCGATTATGAAATTAATAATTATTCTATATAAAATTTATAAAATATTTTATTAAGCGTTTTTTCAACGTTATTCCCAGAGTATTCATCTTCAAAGACTTTATCAAACAACGTCAAATAGTTACAATCTCAGCTCCGAGACCAAACAATATTTCTGAAATTTTTAAACCAGTGGTGTTCAAAAATAAAATGAAGATGTACTGGTGAGAGATTTTTCCCAGCAAACATATTGTCAAACGCTTAAAATAAGAAAAAACAGAAAGAGTTTTAGCCAGATTAAACACCTTAAGAAAAAATATCAGGGACCATATTATATTATTTATAATTTTACTTTAAATTAATTTAATTATTTCACAGCTTTCAAAAAAATTTTAGCTTAAATAAGGCAGCGTTTAAATATGTTTTGTCTGAGCTGGCAGCTATCAGCATTGTATCGGTAAGGATTTCAATATCAATATTGCCCAATCAACGTTTTGCAAAGTGCTGGATGAGATTTTGAACAAGCTATAAAATTTGTTGTGCAGTAAATGGATATCCATAAGCATGAATGGAGATGAAGAAAGAATGACAAAAATGACTTCCCAGAATTTGTTTTACTTCAGCTGGATTGCGTTGACTAAAACCACAATCAATGTCTTGATATTTTTTTTTCATTAAATCAACCATTGCTTCTATTTGCAATTTACTTGAGTATTTTCTCTTTTACTCCTATAAAAATATAAAATAAATAAAAATGTTAATATTTAAAACAATTTTTCTTAAAAATTTTACAAATCCTTACATTTTTGTTCTTTCCGTTAGCTTTTCGTTATAAAATTTGAGCGTAAGCAAAATGAAGAAATATATCTACATTGCGGAATCAATAATATGGCAATACCGTCAATGTAGAGATGATACCTAACAACGGAAGGATACCGCAGGAACGGAATGAATAATTGGAAATTTTGCTTTCGCACAAAAAATGCCTTCCGCAATCGCGGAACGGAATGAATAATTCGGCCCAACAGTTATTTTCAGAAAAAACAACAATAAGTCCATCTAAAACAGTTTTTTATTTTTTGTGTTCAATTGTAACTGAATCGCGTGTGTTTGCTATGCTTCGTCCAACAAGAAGCAACAACAATGCTTAACAAATATCTGAAAAAAAAAAACGACGACAGTACGTCGCATGTGTTCTCATCGCTTGCTCAACGACGACTGAATGAATGTTTTTAAAAGAGCATAACAAATGTGTTTAAATTTTTTAAACACTTGTTGTATGGGCTGAACATCACTGTTTTTAACCCATATAGCAACCATCTTTAAATACCTCTTCAAACAGTGCTGCCAACTTTTCTTTGTAGAAATCGTCAATTTTTTAAAAAAAATCGTCAAAATCAAACATTTTTTTATTGACTTTTTAAAAATTTTTATTTTATTTACATGTAAATAAAGTTATTATTTAATAAAAAAAATAATTAATTTAATTTTGGTATTATGTGACTTTACTCTGGTAGATTTTTGTGTGACATTTTTTAATAAGTCATTTTTAATTGCTATATTAAAACACTGAGAATTATTTAAATTAAGATAATCTTTTGAAAACAATATCCCCTGTAATGTTAAAGAATCCAAAGCATTTTTGGTTTTTGTTTTATTTAAATTTACAATATTAAAAATTCTTTCAACGTTGGCCGACGAATGTGGTAGTGTCATTAACCTTGAAACAAATTGTGTTAAAATTGGGAAGGCCTTTGCATTATTGACTCTCTTTAAATTAGAAACACTTTTCCAAAACGCCAATGTTTCGAGTTCAGTAAATTTCATATTACATAAATTCTCGAACTTCAATATCAAGTTCTTGATATTATTTTCCTATATTCAATATTCAAACTAGATTGGTTCTCCTCCACGTAAATGCCAAGATACACTTCATCTTTATTTAAAAATATGTCTTCGTTATTAAAACTTTCAATTTCAAAATTAACCAAATACTCTTCTACAAGAAAATGTCCTCTTCAACCCCTCGCCAACAAACTTCGTCTGTCTGCCTTTCAATTTCTACATTGCAACAGGGGACTTACAAAATTTGAATTTTAGGAAAAACGGTTACCATATGTTTTGCTTTTAAAAAATCGTCATTTTTGTTCGCGGGAGAAATGAAAAACCGTCAATCGTCATTTTAATAAATTTGACTTAAAAAATCGTCAAAATTACAATAAATCGTCAAAGTTGGCAGCGCTATCTTCGAACATAGTCAAATCTCTGTATAATAATGCTCAAAAGATCGATTGTTTGATAGCCTGTATAATATAGAGCGCCATCCTGCTGAAATTTAAGATCAAGAAAGTTAATTTTTGCAATGATGTTGGTGGATATGCACTTTAAAAGTTTTGATTGCTTAGCAACGATCTTAAAAAAGAATGATTGTTCGATATGAGATATGATCACGTACATATATTCTGCTTAAACCAAAGATCATCGAACTTCATATTTTGAAAAAAAAATTCTTACAAGTTTATGTGTCTGAAATGTATCTAAAACATCAACTTCAAACATTGTTAAAGCGGATCAAATTGCACCTCCAAAGAAGATGCTAAAATGTTTGTCCAACTTATGGCTTGAATGATTGATTGATTGTTTCAACTATTGAACTGAGTGCATAAAACATTGATTATTTGATAGGCTGAAAGACAAATATCAACGAAGTTTTTATTTGGTGTTTTTTCCTCTGTCTCATTATTAACTTGTAGTATATTCGCTTTAATGGTCTTAAACTTTACTAAAATATCGATTGTTTGATGGGATCTCTGACATAGTGCAACATTCTGCTGAAAAATACTCGATCTTTCATATTTCTCGTTAAGGATCTGAAATGTTTCTAAGCTATCTGTATAGGTTTAATCCTTAACGACTCCTACAAACAATTTTAAACTGTATAAAATCGCACCTCCAAGGAAGTGGTTCAAATAACTGTGGCCTCAATAACAGGACTATCGCCAACCTATTTCAAATATAAATTGTCCAAATACATATTTTCAAAGTTCTGCTTCTGTTACACAAACGAGTCCGACAAAACTTCTTTTACGGATTGCAATCATTCCAGAATTATACGCAACAAATCCAAATTTAACTATGCCTTCAAACAATTTCCAACGAAATGAAAACGCAGCTCCAAAGAAGTTGTTAGCAAAGTTTTTAAACCTTATGTTCTTCGCAACCTATTTGAAACAAAGCTAGGATATTCGTTTTAAAAGTCTTTATAATTTTAATGTCAACTAAGATCGATTCATAGTTCCAAAGAAATTGTTAGCAGGATTGTTTGCTACTCTGTCGTCTGTCCTATTTGAAAGAAAAGCATTGATATTAGTTCCTGGTTCTATCTCACGAATTGTTAGGACGATATTAGTCTCAAAAACCTTGCTCTTCTCTGAATTCTCCAGCAGCTCCCATGAAGTTTTTAGCAGGATTGTTAAACTTAATGCTAAAAAAAGCGCTCATATTCGAAACAAAGATTGGATGACCTCTATTAAATACGTTCAAAACTTGGAAGATATCGTTTTAAACGTTTTCATAATTTCAATAATAAGCCAGATAAAATTGCAACTCTAAAGAAAGGAATATCGAAACAACTCGATTATTTGATGATGGAGTGCGTAGCAGTCTATTTGGCACAAGGATCGAACAAATTCATATTAAGGATATTGTTAACAGTTGCTGATTCTATATCAGAAATACTTTGGACTACAATGGCTTTAAGTGTGATTAATCGTTTTTGAAATATTTTTAACGACACTCTCAGGGGGTCGAATCACAGCTCAAGATTAATGGTTTCATGGTTTACATTAATCGTCATCCTATTTAATACAAGGATCGTCCAAGTTTATATATTTTTAAGGACCTTGCTATTTGTTTTAATATTTCTTCTATGTTCATGGATTATGTGCTGATCGATGGATCTTTACCGGTGCTTTTAAATACTTATGCCAAGCGTAGTTGCAGCCCAAAATATAGCCCAATGTCGTTTGATTGTCGTGCTATGTTGCAATGTGGTTATACCAAGGATCTATTAAGTTTATATCTTCAATTTAAGCCCACAAAATATCATTGCAAAGTTCAGTAATCGGACTTTGCAAATATTACAATATTGTTCTATTTAGTTTCGGAGAGGCATCTAACTGATCGGCAAGACTTTGAGCGTTAACGTGTCATACTGTGTAAAGGTACATATCAGAACTGCATATGGTTTAAAAATGTCAAATCGAAAAAGTAACACTTTGGATATTTGCTACACTTGTATAAATAAATTTTGGAAATGTGTTAAATGCAATTTACTTAATTAACATCAAGCACTGTCGGTATGGAATATATCAAATCATTTTAATAACTTTAGACTGTTTAAAAGATCTGTTTAAAATACTTACTTCCCAACTGATTACAAGCAATGGGTTTAAAAAAGATCATGTAACAGTTAATACTTACTTGTCATTAATAGAACTAATGGAGTATTTAAGTGTAAAAGTTTAGCAGAACATACCTGAAAATACAAGAGAAATAAAATAGAAATTTGTTTTAAATAAAAACTTTCATGAAAATAAAATTAAATTTATATTTATTAAATATATACACAAGAAATTCCTTGAATTCTTTCAACATTTAAATCTTACTGCAACACGCAGCCGTGAAACAACTGTTAAGGTCAAACACTTCCGTACAACAAATTTACAGCAACTTTACAAGGTTTTCAAATGAATCATTTTTATTCTTTTTTAAACGGTTTTTTTTTTCTTTTTATTGAACAACAATTCATTCTAAAAACAAACAAAAAATAAGTAATGTTGAAAAGTTTGAAAACGTTTTATAATCAAAACTACTACTACAGGTAACAAACGTACGAAATTAAAGGTTCATTGACCTTTTCCATGTTTTATATTATATTATAAAGTTCCTCTGTTGGTGTGTCTGTCAGTTTTTTTTTTTTTTTCATTCATGTGCGGCACGCGTCTTTTTGAAAAAAGGGGGATGGATCACGCTTGAACAACTAACTAAAAATTAACACAAACAATTAAAGATTATAAACGGTTGATCAAGTATTTTTTATTTGTTTAAGGAAATACATACATCATATTTAATTATTTAAATGGAATTTATAATTAAGTAAATATATGCTTGTATGGGTAATAATTATTAGTTTGCTGAAAATTCCACTATGTATCATTTGATATAATAGATTTGATTATGAGAGAGTGGGAAGAACTTAAGGTCTCATTTGAATATTCAAATATTTTCAATTTAGACTTCATAGTAAAAATGTACATTATCATATCCGGGTCAAAGCCCATCCAGAAGAGTTTTTATTTGTTGACATGTCAGTAGTAGAAGCTTTGACAATTGTTATAATTTTTCGTAAAACTGGTGATATTTTCAGTCACATTCAGTCAGTTCTTATGGCACCTTTTTGGTAGACAAAATTGCCGCATTTAGGCTCCTGTAACTCCAATTGTTAAGAAGCCGTTGCATACTGAACCTGTCACTGCGCTATGTGTCCAACTTCAATATTAGCGGCAAAAATTCAAATTTTTAACTGTCGCTTTTTGAAAAATAAAAATCCACGATTCAATTACTAACATCTCGACGACATAAATGCCAAAAATTTGTTCCAGTTGGCAACTAGGTTTAAATATAAACAGCTGTGTATGTTTACATTTTTTTTCTTAAAAGTTAGTTAGAATTAAAATTGTACCAAAACGGCTTAAAGTTCTAAAGGTATGTATGTACTTAAAAAAAAAGATGAAAATATTTTACTAAATGTTGCTATTATATGTCAAATTTCATGTTTTTTGTGCAGTTGCAAAAAAGGTTTTTGTCTTCTGTGGTATGTCATACTGAAATTTTTTGCAGCTGCTTTTTTAGAAACATTGAAGATTAAAATTAGCGAAATTTTTAATTAATGGAACAAGAAGAAAGGTATAGAAGGTTTATGTAGCTACATATGTTGAAAGAATGATTTCAAATGAAATTTCCAATCGAAATTGGATAAACATCACAGAGTTTGAACAAATTTAAACTTTAAACGAAAAAATATGGTTAGAAAGAGGGATTTGGGAGATATGGGAGAAAATGCATCAGAAGCGCGCAATAAATCTTATAATTAAGATAGCATTGATCATGCTAGGAAAGATTCCAGAAACATTATATACTATATATGTTTCATTGGGCTTTGATTTCAAATTTGTATTTGAGTGAACATATGAGTAATTCAAAAAAATTACCGCTTCCTCGAGAAGTTATTGGACTTCTTAGAAACCAAGATATTTCAGAAAAACTTATGTTGCTTTCAACTTTGTGGCAGACTGAAAGTCATAATGATTCCAATAATGCGTACGATGACAAAGATGCAAGTATTCTCAATTATTGAGTATTGCTGTCTAGATCAATGAGATTCGAGTTAATAACGATAAGTCACAGTAGTGGAGAGATTACCCCACCCTGTGGAGTGCCTCTCCCAACTTGCTTGGACTTAACGCTATTACCAGCGGGAAAAATTACAAGTGCTTCCATTTGCAGGCCTTCTAGAAGACCCGTTTACACATTCTAAAAGATTCGATAATCATTCCACTATGGCTTCTCTCAGAAGGCGTTTCATTCACATTCCAAATTATATTTCAAAAGAATGTCAACAAATCGTGATTTTAATAGCAAACTGGAATGGTTTTGTAATTATTCCTGTTTATCGTCATTACAAAAACAAACATTATTTTACTCAGTTTGTTGTACGAGTAATAAAAATGAATAAAGAGAGCGTCTATAAATTTAGTGTTTTTTGAAAGTTTGCCGTGTATGTGATGTTTTATTTAATTAATATACAATAATTTAAAATTAATTTAAAACCCTTCTTTTACTTTTCTCAATGTTATTATGCATTTAGTAGACTTTTAATTACGCCTTGTATGAGGCATGAGGTAGACCTTTCAATTGCCCTTCTCAAGTAGGCCTTCTAGCAGGCATGTAACCAGTAGCGAGTAGGCAAGGCCTTGACTTACAATGACACGCCATGTAAAATTGAACGATTTGGCAATGCGGCTAGAAGTACTTGCGACTGCCAAAGAAGGCCTTCTAGAAGGCCTATTTAGAGCATCTTTTTCCCGCTGGGTATTTATATACTTAATATACTTTTTTTTTAGATTGACTTTCCAAGGATTTCACATGTTGCTCGCTTTTTAAATGGTGTTAAAGTTTATCATTGAAAATTAAATATCAAATATACTTTGAACTTTATTTGCTGTACTTATTAAACAATTTCTGGGTTTCTCTAGAAAGTTTTACAACGATATCAGTTTTTAAAAAAATACAAAATTGGAGGAGGAGAGACCTATCCATTTTTTGCAGAAATGCTATTTGTGGAAAGTGCCATATACAAGTTTTATGTTGCTAGCATATTTTTGCCGCAATTTCGGCTTTTGGACACATAGTGCTATGTGGTCATTTGTTTTTTTTAAATTCGGAAATGCTGTTACGGAGATAGGATCACGCTATCAAGAGATGTTAGCAACTAAATTTTAGCCCACATGTTATTGATTACCAATCTCAACTTTAAGTTAAGTAGGTGATTCGAAGGACCAATATAAAAATGTCTTCATTATTAAAAAAGAAAATATTTATTTAAATCTAAATGTTAACTTGCTTTAAACTCTTGACAATTGCAAGTATCCCTAGATAATAATAAACTTATCCATTATGTGGCTATGTTATACGTCTTTTTTTTGTAAATTTTAATCTCCCGTATCCCACTGGGTGCCTAATAAATAACACAACAAATTGATTGTGAGTTTAGAAATATAATAATAACTACATCTTATTCACTCATAATAGACACACGCTCTTTAGACTACACTAGGCCTCAAGCAATTGTAAATTAAACATAATTTTATTTTCATTTTGGTTTTTGATTTTTTTTTTTTTTGTAGTTATTATTGAAATTATGCATTTCAATCATGACGTATGCATTTTTACAGGCATAACACATACTTGTAGCATTATATGCAGTTATTTGTTGGTACTGATAGCTGCATACAAAGTATTTAGTTGCAAGTACTTGAATGCAACACAGTGCCCAACACTGAAATAGGCCCAGCACTTCACCACAAACATAAATATAAGTTGGTATAACATCAATGATTGTCTGTCTGCCTGCCTGCCAGTCAGACAGTAATATTTTGGAATTGCTAAAACAAATTTCCTGTGTTTATTTAAGGGTTTTCTGTTATTGAAAATAATGCTTTAAAAAACATCCATCCATACACTCTAAAAGGGCAAATATAAAAAGAAATTAAAATTGAAATTGAAAATTATATTATGCGCGTATGTGTTTTGTTTTCACACGCGTCTTGCACGCTATTTCAGCACAAATTGTAGACATTTAAACTGAAATTTTAAATTTCAATGATTTTTTTTTCTTTGGTGTTTGTCTGAATGCTATGCCAGCTGTTAGGGGTGAAACAGAACAGTGCTGTTGGCTACAGGGAGTAAAATGTGTGTATACTCATGTGAAATAGCGCCACCATTTACAAGAATTTGTTGTATGCATGAATGACTGCTTGCTTGCCTGCCTGCAGTTGCATTCAGCAACATTATTGTGTGTTTAAAAACATAAATTATCAATAAAACTCGTCGGCTGGCTGCTTATTTTTTTCATATTACAAAGGGATATTTATTCTATGCAGAGAGTGTTTTTATCATCATGGTAAACGTCCAAGACGAATTTGTCATACTTTATTTTAAGAGCATTGCACTGTTTTAACAATGAAAGCATTTGAAAATGTTAAACTGGGGGAATACTAGGATTGGTTTTTAATCTTTTAATCGATGAAATTAGTTACAGATATTTAAATGAAATTTAAATTGCTATAGTCTTTTATGGTAACAACATAATGAGTCCTGTGTTATTGATAAAGTTAAAGCTAATTTGTTCCAAAATAATAAAGTCTCGATAAAAAAGCAACATGAAAGTTCTACTAAGTCTTGTTTCACACTCTTCAGTCTTTATTCAAATCTCTTTTGAACTTGTCATTTCATTTCAACAAGTCAATTCAATTTTCATACATTTTAATGCATATCAACATGCATGAAAAAAACAAAAGGAAATAAGAAAATTTACTAGTACCGTTAAGGTTGCACCCCTTTTATTCTCTTTTCCCTTCTCATCCAAAATACTTGCCTTGACGAGTTAGAATTGAAGAGATGCCTTAATGAAGAGAAAACTACAGTTTTGAAAAAGATTTTAATTACATTACACAATGCCAGGACCCACTTTTGATTCATGAATTTTGATATACCATATACCTCAGACTATGGCTTTCATTTTTTGGTGTTTCTCCTCCAAATAAGCGAAGAAATAAGTCTCTAATGTGGTCCACATTTTGCGTCTAGTTAATTTAGAGACTGGCCGTAAGACTACCTGATTACAGTAGGGTAGTACGTGATGGTTACTATTATTAGTGAGGACCTTTGAGCAGCCTTAAACTTCATCACAACATCGTACATCGGATTCAACTACTCTATTTGATGAGATACCAACAGCATCCACAGCGGATTTTAAGGTCCTTCCAAACCACATCACTCTACACCTCCTCAACATTGCATAGGGGACAGTCACAAAGGTCTCAATAGTCAGAGGTCGTGCTTCTTGCTGAATCTTTAGTTTTGTTGAAAAACTAGCCAAAGCAAAAAAATTGTATCTAAGACCACATTGTTCGCTAAATAGTCCAGTAAGTGTCCTTAAATAGCTCGTTCACAACAACAACAGAAACTTTTATTTTACTGTGTACAAAATAATGAATAATGAATAATAAGCCCAGATAAATTACCCCAGTGTCAGGTGCATTGTCTGCATCAATCCAAGAACAACTTTCTTCCATGTGCAGCTAACAAGGGGATATTCATACATTAGATCTCAAAAGAATGTGTAAATCACATTGTGCGTATTGAGCATAGTAGTCTTTTCTCTCCTGATGTACAAAAAACTAATTTCACGGCAGTTTAAAATGTGTGTAGTGGTGAGTTTACACTGAGTACACTGGGAGAAATTTCGTGCTAACAATGTTGAACAATATTTTTGTAATAAAAACAATTTTAATTCCTGTATGTACATAGAAATATGAATGCACAATGAAATGACTGAAATAAAAAAAAATTCCCACTATACTTTCCAGATTTTAATATAATGCACCAATTCAAAAATATTCAAAGTGTACTGAAAATATTAAAAATGCTGGAAAAAAGAGTTCTATTTATTTAAGATCAAATTAAAAAAATTTTTATATTTAACTAGAAGGCAACTTCGAATAAAAGAATTTTATAAAACAATTTTTTACTCGCAAGAGGAACAAATTCTCATTCAGGATCTTTTTAATCTCAAGCACAATGTGTTTTTTTATAAAAAAAAAACGACAATAACCTTCCTGTTATTGCAACTGAATGAAATCATAGTTTGTTACGCTCTGAATTTCATTAACAGTCCTGTTGAGTATATGAAAATGACGAAAAGCACGCAACTTACAATAAATCTGTTTAGATTATAACTAAGAAACCTTATACCTCTCATAACTCCCTTAAAACGGCTGTTTTGTTATTTGAAACGTTAAAAATGATTAGGAGACAACTAACAAATCTTTGCTATCGTTGTACGGTTTTGGGGACTTTGAACTAGTTTGATCAACAAATACATACTAATTGAGAAGACTTGTCTATCTGAAGGTGATTTGGACAGAATATGCAATTTCATTAAAACAATGGAACAGCTTAAGTTGAAGGTGGCCAATAAACATAGCACGAAGCACAAGATATTACAGGCAGACCTGTGAAAGGATTCTAGTTGGTTATGCTTTGGGCGGCTGCCAATTGAAAATGATCTAAACAATAATTAAAGATAAGGCAAAGCATTATAAAAAAGTATTACCGGAATATCTAGACAGCCTGGACACAGAAAGACACCTTTAACAATGTGGCAACCAACGCAAGTTAAAACGGCTTGATTTCTTTCATCTTGTTAACTCAGTCCTTGTTAATTTTAGGTTGCAATACATACTTTCTTGATATCAAAAGAGGCTTTAAAATAGTAAAGCTTATATTTCCTAAGATGAATAATAATAATTAAGTGTTCTCACATTAAAAAATAGGATAACATTTTAATGATTGCAATGATAGTCTGATCGTTTAAGTTCGCCTGTCTTTCCCAGAAGCTCAACAAGTAACTAATACATCGAGACAGCTATTGTTCATATTGGCTATCCTTCTTAATTTTTCAGATAATCAAAGCCATTTTCGGCATTCTTGATTAGTAGTTTTTTATGTTTTAAAAATGTCACAACTAGTGCAAGTCGAAACGTAATAATAACAGTTAGATAGAGAAATCATCCCTTCATCATCTGTTACCTGAATTGTCAATACAGTAGAAATAGACAAATTTCGGGGGTATAGGAAGAGACTTAAAAGTACTTCACAACTCAGGCTTTCTTTAATTTACATTGACCTGTATTTGGCAAAATTTGTGCTGATTCTGATTTCAAAAAAAAAAATAACTTTTAAAGCCTTTGAACTCTGAAAAAAATATTAAGAAATATATTATGCTGAATTGTAACCATGTCCTGGAAATAGGAAGCAGTGCAGACATAATATATTTAGTACATCTCAAGGCGGGACAATCTTCATTGTTATTAAGCTAGATAATCCAGAGAAAAAGTTCCAAGAAATACTAATACATAAAAAGTCTTCCAATATTTTAAACTGCAAAGCAAGAAATATCAGAGATATAAACGATACAGGTTATTCGTCAGTTAGTCAAGCAATATCTTTCTGAGGTATTGGAAATTCGGCTAGATATTTTCAATACTACGATTTGTACTAATAGGGAATTCACTTAAATTGTGAATATTGAAATGAATATAATATTTAGCTTGTGGTGGATTTTAAATTATTTTAATAAAATATTGATAGTTTTCCAAGAAATTACCATCTATTTGAGGGTGGCTTAAAGAGACTGAGAAACTTTTGCATCGAAATCGAAGATAATAGCTGTTACAATGGACTATGGAAAGATCGATAAACATGAGAGTAGCCTTATAACTCACAGATTTCAAATCTATATACAGATAAAACAGTTATTTTTCTTCTCTCCATATCATTGGAAGTCAACCTATATTAAAGCGTTTCCCAGAGAGAGCATTCTGCATCGATCGAAACAAATAGTGGTCGGACGGGGCAAGGTCTGGAAGCAAAACTTCACACTTATTTCTAAATAGTGTTAATAGATATTGCAACATTTGGCCGAGCGAAATATTACGCTTTTATAACTGGGCGCATATTCTTAAAGTTTTTCGGCCAATGTTCGCTACAATTAAAACAGTTGCACTCGGTACAGGTTTCCCGTGATGTTATGCCCATATTTCAGCAGCTCACAGTAGATAGAACCCTTTGGTCCCAAAAAATACATAGCAATTTCCTTAGCATTTATGTATATTTGGCTTTGATGTCGATTCGTCTGATTGGTCGGGCATCACATACGAACTCTTATGGCCGAATTCTCAGTCATTAGTTAACCATTGGTTAACTAAAATACTAACTATTGTTTAACTATGACTTGTTATTCTTATGGCAAACTAAGCATTGCGAATAAAGAATCATTAGTTAAGCCTTTGTCATACACTAACTAAAGACTGTGAATTCGGCCATTAATCTTCAGATTATTATAATGGATTCTTTTGTCATCGCAAGTTTGTTTGTTTTTTTTTCCTTTTTTAGCCTTTAAGCAAAATTTCGAACATGCAAAATCGTTCTTCAATTCATATGGTACCAAATTTCCCTGCATTTGTATGAATTTTACTGCCCTTAAACATTTTGAAATTACTGCTAGAGTGGCTTCCAATAATTTAGCATACTTTTGTTGAGTTTGACAACAATTTTCATGGAGTAACAAAACATTTTTCGCTAGTTGAAAACCATGAAATATATTCACCATAAACTCTGGTAAGCAATCGGAGAAGTAAATTGTATTTATCTTCAAATTCTGAGAAAATATAGACTAATTGATATAGCTTCAAAATCAGTTAACCTTAAACTCAATTTTAAACAATAATATTGATACGAATTTTATTTCAATTTAAATTTAACGGTTTGTAACGGCTGCTATAGAAACACAGCATGTTTTTTAACATACAACATGATTATCAAAATTTAACGTAGAAGTTTATATTATGGGTTATATGGTCATAGAAAGAACTTTCGATTGTATTCTCTAGATGCCGCCGGAAATTACTAGAATATGGCGCTAGTGTATAAATAGAACAAACAGGGCCACTAATAACTGAGTTTATTATGAATCATCGTTGGGTGAACATCAAAACGTTCTCAAAATGTAATTAAAGTGTGTTTTAAAGTAAACTGTAAACGATTAGTAAAAGACTGACCCCCTTATTCAAAAACGATTATTAAATTTAACAAACGTTTATTAAGACAGATTTGCATGTAAAAATTTGCTTAATAAACGTTTGTTAAATTTAATAATCGTTTTTGAATAAGGGGGTGAGTGTTTATTTAAATTGTTTTGTGTACATTTGAATAAATAAAGACTCGTTATATCTTCTTTAAACTTTTAACACTTTTATTTTGGGATTAAAAGGAAATCGGTTTATTTAAAGAAAATAAACAACCATTTTCAAAAGGTGAAAATGTAACAAAATTAAAAAAAAATTCCAACAACAACCTGCAGTCGTGGTGCCTGCTGCCATCAAAATAATCATTCTCATATAAACGTGTATATTTTATTTTTGACATATTGTAGTTGGCAGCCTGCTGCGGCGAATATGTTTAATACTTTAATTTACCAAAAAAAAAAATAACACTTAAATTTTTTGCTCAATTTTCCAAGAAAGTTTGTTTAATAAATTGACACTTTTGCGTGTTGTTAACAAGGACAAAACAAAAAATAAAATTAATAAGCAAACAAACAAATATTAGCCCGATTAATAAATTAAACAAATCCACAACAAACGGGCTAAAGCAGCTAAAGAAAATGGAAGGCAGTAAAAATAAAGAAAAATGTTTGCATGCGTGATCTTCAATCTGGCTCACATTCTGCTCTGAAGCTTAATAATACAAACATGTAATCATTTGTGTCAACAACATCTGGAAACATTTAATTTCCCAACCCACACTTGCCCGCACTGACACCAACATTCATCAGCGACTGGCTGACTGCAGCTCATTCCAGCACTTTATGAAATACTGCAAATGTTTTTCTTTTTTTTTCAAGCCATCCAAACTCATTTCAAATTCTACAAATTAGCTGCCGCTGATGTACGCGATGTAACAACATTTACAAGCATTGTTAATGACATGATTACAGGCTAGATATACATACATACATATGTAAGCATGTTTATCATAATTGTCAGGTTGTCATCTACAAGGTGGCGCAAAAGTAAACTGCCGATGTTTTTTGGCTGTAATTAAAAAAAAAATGAAAAACTTTGATTCTTCTTGTGGATTATTTTTATTTGGTCTTTTAATTTTTTTTTTACATCAAGTCGAGAATATGATGTCATATTCATCGCCGCCACAGTGGATTGTCATTTGAGCCCTTTTTATGGCATTTTCCATCACTTTGGCCATTGGTCCTCATTCTTGACGGATATTGTTTTTAAGAGCTGCAAGAGTCAGAGGCTTGTTGACATAAACACGCGACTTCAAAAAGCCCCACAAAAAGAAGTCTGGAGCGGTCAAATCAGGCGATCTTGCTGGCCAGTGCATATCGCCAAAACGGGAGATTAGGCGCCCGGGAAATGCATCCTTCAGCATATCGGTTGTGGCACGTGCAGTGTGTGCCGTTGCACCGTTCTGTTGAAACCACATGTTTTTCAATCCCAATACATCACTCATTGATCATTGTTATGTAGCGCTCATCATTCACAGTAACCGTTTGGCCCGCGACGTCTTCGAAGATAAAAGGTTCGATTACTCCTCCAGCGAAAACAGCACTCATGATTATTTTTAATGAAAAATCATCTTCCTCTTCAAAATGTCAAAACAGAACTGACATTAGGGGCCAATCGCAAAATTTATAGCATTTTCTGATAGGAGGATTACTTTTGCGCCACCTTGTATAAGAGTTTAGTTTTTTTTTTTTTATTACTAGAGACTGATGGTGTCTGATATTGGGGTAGGTTTGATTTGGTTGCTTAGTTGCGCAACCCCGTAACCCAAAATTTGCTAATGATGTCAGTTATTTTGCATTCGCTTTGGTTAAACAGAAAATAGACCTTAATCTTTAAAGAATCCACTTAATTTTTTTTTTAAACCATTTGAATTTACTTTATATAATAAGTATTTCTTTACATTTGTTGCGTTTCAAAAAATTTAAAATGAACACAACTGTGGTGTTAAATTTCACACGCCTTTGGTAGTATTGACACTTAGAAATACCCTGTTCCCATTTCCTTACATTATAGACTGTTGTCATCTGTCAATATTGTCTATCTATCTATTCCATAATACGCTGACAAGCTACTTGTCTTTACAATTCTTCTTTTTTTTTGCATTTTTATTTTAATTTTATTTCACTTTGAGTTTGCCTAAGGGTTTCTCTGTTATTAAAAAAAGAACTCATGTCGATTTTCGCTTTAGTTTACATGAACATGGTAGTCAATGGGCGTTTGTCAGTTTGTCAACCCCCCCCCCCCCCTCCCCCCCACTCCCTCATTTATCAAACAGAAAACATGGTGTACCAATTTAATTTTATTTATTCGCCTATTCATAAAAAGGCCTAGTGGCTGAAGCAACATAATTATGTTTGTGTTTAAAATTTGTGTCAAAATTCACTCAATGTGTATGACGATCAATGATGTCAATGCATGCCAAATAATGATTTATGGTGCAGAGTTCAAGTTCATTGATCCGGTCTGGCCTGGTGTGATATATGTGTGACAAAGTTATTTAAATGTCAGCAATTCAGAATAGATTTTGTTACAAAAAAAATTAATGGAAAATTTAACAATGAAATTCTAAGTCTTGTGATATTTCGTTATAACGGGTCCGCCATCAAACGTTTTTTTTTCAACTAGTGCTTATTTCGTGAATATTAACACTTAGCTCATGTCTGATTTGACAGATAATTAGTTTTATCCTTCCACTGAACGAATATGGTTTTGTATACGCTTAAACAATGCTGGGAAATATTGCGACATTACTTTGAAAATCATGGTAATTTTGTTCGTCTTTTCAGATGAAGCTCATTTTGATCTTGGCGGGTATGTAAACAAGCAAAATTGTCGCATTTGGTGCACGGAAAACCCGGACGCATACATTGCAAAGCCGATGCACCCAAAACGAGTCACTGTTTGGTGGTGCGGATTTTAGTCCAGAGGCATAATTGGGCCATTTTTCTTCGAAAATGAGCAAGGAGTGGCCGTTACAGTCAATGGCGATCGTTATCGGGCCATGATGAACGAATTTTTGTTCACAAAAATTGAAGAGCAGGATATTGGCAACATTTGGTTTCAACAGGACGGCGCTACGTGCCACACAGCCGAAGCTACACCAGATTTTTTGCGCCCTTATTTTGAAGATCGCATTATCAGCCGCATAGCTGATGTCGTTTGGCCACCTCGGAGCTGCGATTTGACACCGTTGGACTATTATTTGTGGGGTGCCGTCAAAGATAAGTGTTGGTGAAATACAGCTGAACACAATCGATAATGTGCTTAAAAATTGGACCGATCGTTTAGGCTACTGCATGGCCAGCCGAGGCAGCCATTTGAATGAAATTATTTTCCATTATTAACCGGAAGGATTGTACTTTCAAATAAAAAAAGAAATTTGAGAAAATATTTAGTAATTTTTTTTATAGCATTTAAAAAAAAAAGAAGTTATTTGGTAAACCCTTTAGAAACAAATTTTCAAGCTTAGTTGTTTTTCGAAATGCTTTCTGAGGAGTCTCTGGATACTGGCAATACCAATTGTCAGACATGATTTACGTCCCCTTGTTCAAATTATTCTTAATGGTTTTTTTAATATACTTTAATTTACGTCTTCTTTTATTTGAAAGTTAACCGTGTTGTAGACCATGTTTTTTATCAAAATCTAACAACAACTCCAAGGGAATCGCTTAGGCTTAATTCGAATAGAATAAAGTCAACATCTAGGAGGGAAATAGAGTTGGTGGTGGATTTTTCATTGAAGAATTTGGGATCAAATCCTATTTTAGACTTCCGGATTTTTGCTCTGCTCTTCAAGCAGGCATCTCTGCCATAAAGCGAGCAGCAAACTGGTTGAGGTATTACCAAATATCTGGAAATATGTTTATTTACTGAGAGGAAAGCCGCCGTAAAAAGTATAGCAGGTGTCTATTCGACGTCTAGGTTAACCACAGAATGCCGGGTATCTCTGAACGAGATAGCGAAACACTCTAGGAAAACGCTAATATCGGTCCCTGAACATAGCTCAATACAGGATAACAATATTGCTGATGATCTAGCCAGGAAAGATTGATGACGCGATTGATCCCTTCATTGGCATCACCATTAAAAGTCTGAAATCACCTGTTCAAAACGAAATGTTCAGACTTGATCAGGTAAAGTGGCGGAACGAATTCTACCTGGCCCGTATTTGATGTGGGAAGGACGAATTCACTGCTTAGATTTCGTCGCAACCTAATAAGGCTTATTGTGTCTCTATTTCCAGGTCACTGTACTCATGGAGCACACGCCAGAAGACTAGGTATGCAGGAGGAAGATGAAACAATCATCCATTTCCTCTGCCAATGGCCGGCCCTATCATTACAAAAGGAGCGTACGAGTATATTTGGGGCACCTATCTTTCATGCTTGGGGGAGCTATCAAGGATGAATCCAAAATGCATATATACCTTTGCCAAGGAATCTGGATGGTTCGAAAGGGCAACAACCAATGAAAAGTGAATCAACAGGTTGTCTACCAACGAGTAACACAATTGGATCAGCACGGTAGACAATGATAGCTCACATGATTGTTCCAAATTCCAGAAATTTGTTGTAAATGTGTCACAGCTTTAAGGAGTTTGCAACTAAATAGCCAGTTTTTTCTATAGGTGGACACTTTCTCGTATCTTTCATTGGCTATCGGCTGTAAGCTGATAATTACCTTTTAGAGATCGTGGTGAGGGCAAGATAAGACGAGTACATACTTGATTGTACTAGCAATTGGTTTTACTGTTTTATTTCGTATGTGTATAAAAATGTGTGTATACTCTCAAATAAAACAAGTAAGAAAATTTAGTCGGTCAAGCCCGAATATATGTATATTACCTTACACACAGTATATGTATAAAACAGTTTTTCAGAAATGGGCGCTATATGGTCATCCAAAAATTTAGTGCTATGACTTCTATGAATATTAATATTATGTACGTTAAACGATATAAATACTTTTAAAAAATTTATGGAGGAATTACGGAGAGGGTCTTATGTGGGAGGATTGACTAATTATGGACTGACCATTATAAAATTAGGTGTCATTATTTCTGTATATAAGAAACTTATTTGTGTCAAATTTTATTTTGATACCAACTGTTTTAAGGAATTTATGATCGTTAAAGCGAATTTCGAAAGTGGGCTACGACTAATTATGGATCGATCATAATAAAATTCTACCTTATTAATTGTATATATATGAAATATATTTGGGTTCAATATTATATGGATACCGACATTTTTGAGAGAGCTTTGCTCTTTAAAGGAATTTTCATTAGTGGGCCTTGTATGGGAGCTACGAGTAATTAGGGACCGATCTGCACAAAATGTGATTTAGCTTCATTTGACACTCATTTGTGGTGAAATTTCAAACATTTATGATCGGTAAACCCCAATTTCGGGAGTACATTTGTATGGGGGCCAGGTGACATAATGGACCGATTTCTACCAGTTTCAATCCCATCCATCCTTGGGCCGAAAAATATCACATACCAAATTTTATCGAAATATCTTCAAAATTGCGACCTGTACTCTACGCACAAGCTTTACATGGACAGCCAGGCAGCCAGACGGACAGACAGACATCGTTAAATCAACTCAAGAAGTGATTCCAAGTCGATCGGTATAGTTTAAGGTGGGTGTTGGACCAATATTTATTGGCATTACAAACATCAGCACTAATCCAATATACCATCCACACTATGGTGGTCTAGGGTATAAATGTGCTGTGTGAAGACCGAAGAAATTTCAAGAAAAAAATTTTATCAGTATTTTCAATAAAAATTGCTTCGTGTAAATTGGTACTTTTAAATTCTCCAAAAATGTATTCTTCATATAAAAAACTCAAAATTGTTAAAATAATTAGAAACTATTTGACACTTAATCTTACTTATAGTCTGCTAGAAAACTAGACTAATGTTTCATAAAATATTACCACACAACCTCACACTCAATTCGTTTACACTATCACTCCCCGGATCTTATTTCTATGGAATTGGATTTGTCAACACAGCTGTTGTCTTCATGTTAATGTTGACATTGCTGTTGTTGTTTTTGTTATTTATGTTATTAAACGTGTGTTGTCGTTGTTGTTGTTGGTATAAATTACATTTAAAAAAGCAGTGTTTGAGAAATATGAGAACATTGCGTACAATTTGTCCCCACTCTACAACATTATTTAGCCAAAGTGCTTAATGTGAAGTTCATATATAAATATGTGTATTTGTAAATAGCCAATTACAAGGTGGAATTTATAGCTAAGTGTCATATGCGAGGGTTGAGAAAATAAATAAAATAAAGGTGCTTTTGTAAAAAGGACTTTCTTTGGGGCTTCGTTAAATATCTGATTGATAGAGTTATTGTAGAGTTTATTTGAGAGGAAGTATGAGAAATCTTTTTTAACTACCCTCCTATAAAATATACATATGTATGTATGTATGTATGCTGTTCAATTAAGTTAAAAACTCTTAATGAATATTAAAATAATATTTTTGTTAAAATTACTTTTTGATCCTGAATATAATTTAACGCTATGGGGTTGTTTGTCAGCTTTTTTTGTGTTTTTTTGATTTTGCTGCCAACAAAAAAAAACAAACATTGTTGTTAATTATTAAGCTGACAATAAACAACGGACTGAATGACTGCCGTCATACTGTCTGTGGCTGGGTAAGTTTTGAATGTTTTTTTTTGCGGCATCAATTAGTTTTTGAATATTATTAAAATTATTACAATTTTCATAGGCAATTTAAATCAATATTAAATAAATAACAAACAAAAAGCTGGCCTTTTAAATACACAGAATATGGAATCACGGCACAATGTTTGCTGTTGGTAAACTTTTGCTTAAGAGTGTTTAAAAGCTGACATGTTTGTTGGCTATGACAACTTTCTGCAAGAGCAATCAAATTGTTTTTAATTGCAAATAAAATTTGGATTTAATTTTTATCTCAAACATTTTCTTAACAACTAATTATATTTTCTTTAAATGTTTGAAAAAATAAAGCAGATATTTAGCATTAAGACATTTTTATTTTGAATTTTTGTCACAGCCAAAAGAATCCTGTCTCTGCTTTTAAATATATGTATTAATATTAATTTGTTTTCCCCACAAATATATTTTCTATTTAAATACAAATTTAATTAATTGACATTAATTAAATTTTTATCAATTAATAATAACAAAATATTTGCTCGTGTCAATAAACACATTTAACGTAATTAAACTTTACAACAGAATAAAAATGTTGTTAAATTATTAAACAGTTACCAGCAATTTATTTGTAAAAACTTTAAAACAAACAGGCAAAAACAAAAAAAAAACAGAAAGAATTAAAACTAATTTATAATTAAAAGTTAATTTGCTCTAAAAACACAGCAAATAAAAAAGGGAAGGAAGGAGAGGTTTAAATCAGACCTTATAGTCTATTACAATACTTTTTATTTATAATATTTACCTTTTTAAAACATCTTTTAAACATTTAAACATTTTTACATATTGTCAACAATTAAAATTAATACAAATTTCTTCCCAGTATAAAGTTGTTTTGGGAATATTTGTAATAAACCGTTTTTAAAGACCTTTTGACATTGATTATATTATGTAAAAAATTGAAAAATGTCCAAATATTTGTTAAATTTCAAGATTTCATTTTAATGTTGGTTTTAACTACTTATTAACGGATTTATGAGTTCTTTACATTTTTTTACACAATGTCAACAATTAACATTATGTAGTGTATGTTCGTCATTATAAACAAATACTGCTATTTTAAGCATATTTTGCCATATTTACATTATTTACCCTATGTAAACAATTATAAAACTTGTAAATTTATAATTAATTTTAAAATCGTCTCTTAAATTCCAGAGTTTTTCTAAGTTTTTCCTATGTTTACATGCTTAAATTAATTATGTATGTATTTACATTTTTTACATAATTTCAGCAATAAAAATTATTTATATTTAAAAAGCACCATTAATTTGTTTGTAATTATACGTTATAAATGCTATTTTCAACCATATTTACATTGTTTACATTATGTAAACAATTTCAGAACGTCAACATTTCACAAAATTATATGTAAAATCTATAAATTTCTAAAGCAACTTTTTACTGTTATATTGCATTTTCTTTGTATTTTTACATCTCCTGTTATTCTACAAATAATTTGCACTATTTTTTTAATTCTTTACATTGTTTGCATTATGTAAACAATTGAAAAACTTCCCAATTTTAAGCACAAATTTCATGAAAAACTAATACAATTATTTCATAATATTTTATTCCTTTAATATTTTCTATTACTTTTACAGATTTTCCTATTGTCTACACGCTAAAGCAAGTTATTTATGTTATTTACATAATGTCAACAATGAAATTCATATTTTCTTACAATCTTAATTTGATTTTAAATTTTTTCAATAAAAAGTATTTTTTACCATATTTACATTGTATACTTTATGAAACAATTGCAAAACGTCTGCAATTTAGGAACATTTAACGTAAAATTTATAAATTTCTTAAGGGACATATTAATGCTAAAAGATTTAATGCGTTTCATAGTATTTTACCTCGCATTTATTTGACTTTTGAAATTATTTACATAATGTCAATAGTTCAAAATTGTGTATTTTTTGATAATCAAATTTAATTTCTACAAAAACAAAACTTCTTTAATAATTTTTTACATTTCTACATTGCTTTTTTACATTATGTAAACAATTGCAACACATTTAGATTTCAAGAAAACTTCACTTAAAATTTATAAACTTCTTATTGAACATTTCAATGCCAAAATATTTTATGTATTTTTGTAATTGTTACGTCGTAATTGACGTAACGTCAATTACTCAAAATTATGTTTGTTTTGTTTCTAAAATAAATTTAATAGTGATAAACACATAACAGCTTTAGGTATTTTGAACTAGCAGCCCAATCATAAATAAAAATTCCGCGGGAGTTTTTTCTCTTTTTATTTTTTTAACATTGGATTTGAATAGGAAAAATGGGAAAAGGGAAAAAACTCCCACGGAATATTTATTCATGATTGGGCTGATTATTGAAATTGTTTACGTTATGTAAATGTCAATAATTCAAAATTGTGTATTATTTGCACATCAAATTTAATTGAAAAATTGGCACTTTTAACATAATTTACGTTGTTTACAATATGTAAACAATTGCAAAACGTCTTAATTTTAGGAAAATTTGACTTAAAATTGATTAAATTCTTAGGCGATATTTAAATCCAAAAAAATGTCATGCCTTTTACAGTATTTTACCTTTCGTTTACATGACTTTTTTAATTCTTTACATTGTTGACATAATGTGAACAATTAAAAACTCCTAAATTTTTCAAAAGCTAATAAAACTTAAAAAAAAAAACTAATGATGGTTTTAGTATTTATAAATAAATTTTACATTGTTTACATAATTTCAAAATGTTTAAATTTTAAGTAAAATATCGAGATTTTTAGGAAATTTGTTAATACTCTAAAGTTCTACACGTTTTTTCATAATTTTCATATTATTTACTTGTTCCTTTTACAGCATGTAAACAATGCTAAAACTTAATTTATGAATTACTAAAATTAAACTTTTTGAGCTTTATATCCCAATTAGATATTATTTAACTGGTGTGTCAAATTCTTTACATTGTTGATATAATGTCAACAATTAAAATTTAAGTTTATTTAAAACAATTGATGCTCGCTAATAATGATTATTTTTAAAACTTTAGCAGTATGTAATTACATTAATTACCCCAGGTAAACAACACAAAATGTTCACAATTTAAAACATTTTCATATATGTATCCGTTTATATACATAAATAATGAAGGTATAAGTATGTTTTCGAGGTATGATGATCATTTGAAACCATTGCCTCTAAGTAAATTTCTTAGGTTACTTTCCCCCCCAGCCCTACATACAACAGTACTTAGTTAGTTAATTTATTTTACAGTAATAAAAAATAGTAAATTACTATATATTCAACTTATATTTTATACATAAACTCTAACTGGCAAAATTTTATTTATTTTACTTTAGCCTGTTAAATAACTATTATTTTCCTAAATACACACAAGCATTATAACAACTAAAATTGATTGTATGATTATGAATGTATTTGTTTAAAACTTTTATAATTGCGGTTTACCACTACACTTAAATTCTAGAAAAAATTACAATCAAACTCAACAAAAAACAACCAGCAGAGCCAACCAGCACACAAACAACTAAAAGTATTAGAAATATAACGCTGTACGACAAAATGTGTTAAATATACATAAAACACTTATATTAACATTTACAGCCAACAAATGTTTGTGTTTTGGAGTGTGAGTGGGTAGAATATTATTTAAGTTTATATTTGTTACCAAAAAAAAAAAAACACACAGCACAAGAGAAATAAACAATGAAACGTTGTACATAGAAACAAACACAGCAGGCCAATAAAATATACAAACGAACAAAGAGTCTTTGTCGAAAAGAAAGGAAGAATAACAGGAGTTCACAAAGTCGGGATTCTACACTGTTTTCAATCGAAAATTTAAATAAATATAATTTATTCTCTCTAAGAAGTTCGTTCTCTTTAGAAAGACCATCCTAACCAAGAATGATAAAATAAAGATTACGCCAACGCGCGTAAAATTTTAAAATGTTCTGCGCATTTTGGAACTGTGACGTCACACGTTCTGTGTTGCTATTGGCTAATTTTTTCTCACTTGTTTTTTTACTATTGTTTTACTTGCATTTGCTTAGACCTGTGTCATACTCCTCAGTTCTGACTGTCAAGTCAAGTATTTTTTAATGAGAAGGAAAAAGATAAAAGATAATTTATTCTTTCCATCTCATTGAAAAATAACTTGACTTGACAGTCAGAACTGATGAGTGTGAAACAGGACTTACTGCACACTTCATGTTTATATTTTTTGTTTGTTTTTCGTTTTTAAACAGCTTTTATTTTAAAACTCTTAGAGTGATTTTAATTGCAAGGTTGCCAACTATCACATAAAACATAAATTTTTCGCAAGAAATTTTAATTCTAACACATGAAACATTCTTGGTAACCCTTAGAATGGAACTTCTACGTCTTATAACGGCAAATCATGCGCATGGCGTAATCTTTATTTTATCATTCTTGATCCTAACTAACATTTAAAAGTAGTTTTTGGTGTACTGGCAAAAAAGTTTTAGCGAAAACACTGTGGAAGATTGAAAGTAAAAACTTTAAACCACCAGCCGATCATTGGAAAGATCGTTCTTATATTTCCAAAAATTAATTTCGCATTGTATTTACAATCGGAATTCAAGTGTTCTCAGAACGCTTTCTCGAATGCGAACAAAGTCGAAAATTAATTCGACATTTTGTCATTAGTTCGTTAAACCGCTTTCACACGTTTCAATTCTGACTCTTCTAGGCAATTTCTTTTTTGCGTGAGAAGGGAAAAGAGAATAAAGGGGTACAAACTTGACGGTACAAGTCAATTTTCTTTATTCATTTTGTTTTGTTCCTTTAGTTTCTCCGTCTTATTCTACGCTGCATAGTGATTTGCAAAATTGACGATACGCTGAAACTGAAACGTGTGAAACAGACCTAATTAGTTTAGGTCAGTGATGTTCAAAAATAACAATTAAGATGTATTGGTGAGTGATTTTGCCCAGCAAACAGAATGTCAAACGCTTAAAATAAGAATACAAAGTTTTTGCCAGATTTAGACAACTTATTAAATGAATGTAATTTTAATTTTAAGAAAAGAAAAAATATCTGGGACCGTAAAAAGCAGTTATGAATATCAAAAAATAATTTCAGAACAGTTATTTTGTGAAAAAATTAAAAAGTTCAATCTAAAACCGTATTTTATTTTTCATGTTTAATTGTAATTGAACCGCGTGTGTTTTGTATGCTTCGTCCAATAAGAATAAGAAATTTCTAAAAAAAATTAAAATGACAATCAACATGTGTTCTGGTCGCTTGCTGAAGGCTGACTGAATAAGAGTACAATTTAAAAAAGCAGAACAAATGTGTGTACATTTTTTAAAACAATTGGTCTACGGGCTGAGCATTTCTTTTAGGTAGATTTAGGTTAGCTTAAAAATGCAGTCACATCTTCTGAGAGACACTTGAGTCTTAGAAAGGAAGTTATTACACATATCAGACCTACATATTTGTGTCCTCAACCAAACTATTGCGATGCACATATAAAGTTATTCAATCCTCTCCATGTCCGATTCCAAAATATCGACTGAATAGTTACTGTGAGATTACTAAATATCTCCACCTCTGTTTATAAATGACAACTACCACAGAAGGTTTTTAAAGCGTGCACCTCTGAAGTCTGAAGTCGTGGTCAACTACGCGGAATGTTAATCAGTTCCGTGGTTCAACGACAGTTACACAATCAGTTTGTACAATAAGAGCATTACACCAACCAATCGATCGACTTCAGCTCCCAATAGCGAAGCTCCCCTCCCTGACCAATGAATCCGCAATGTAATTCCCAGTAACATTTTGGTACTCCAGTAGCCAGAAATTTCTAACCAAATTGAATGTTGTCTTGCCAAAATTTGCCCATAAAAAATACTGCGAATTTTAAAAGACTAAGTTCCACGCAGCATGAAAGGAATTTAGTCACATTTTTGCAAAATGTTCAATTAAATGTTATACTAAAGAGTGCGTGATTTAAGTGATTGAATAAAAATTTAACAAACTTAAGAAAACACAAGTAAGACCATATACACTCAGACTTACACTCAGTATACATATGTGTAAAAAAAGTTTTTCATAAATGGGTGCTATGACCAATTATCCAAAAATTTAGTGGCATGACTTCTGTTTATATAAATATTTTTTTGTGTTAAATTTTTATCTCGATGTAAAGACTTTTAAAAGATTTATACATGTTAAAGTGATTTTTAATGGGTGCCTTATATGGTGCCTATTATGGACCGACCGTTATAAAATCACCAGCCCAGTCTCAGTCCGATCACCATAAAATTGTACCATATTATTTTATATATTTGTGTTCAATATTATTTGGATACCAACATTTTGAAGAGAGTTATGCTCTTTAAAGTTATTTTCAGAAGCGGTCCTTATATTGGAGCTATAGTCGATTATGGGCCGATCGCCACAAAATTTATAGATATGATTTGGGTTTAATTTAAGAAATGTTTGTGTGGATACGTGCTATTTCGGGAGGACATTTGTGTGGGAGCTAGGTGAAATAATGAACCGCTTTCCACTAATTTTAATATCAACGGTTCCTGTACCGAAAAAAATAGCATGTAAATGTGAAAAAAAATTTTATGGAAATATCTTCAAAATTTCGACCTGTACTCTGCGCACAAGGTTTACATGGACAACCAGCCAGACGGACGAACACCGCCAAATCGACTCAGAAAGTGATTTTGAGTCGATCGTTTTGAGTTATTTTCAGAAGCGGTCCTTATATTGGAGCTATAGTCGATTATGGGCCGATCGCCACAAAATTTATAGATATGATTTGGGTTTAATTTAAGACATGTTTGTGTGGATACGTGCTATTTCGGGAGGACATTTGTGTGGGAGCTAGGTGAAATAATGAACCGCTTTCCACTAATTTCAATATCAACGGTTCCTGTACCGAAAAAAATAGCATGTAAATGTGAAAAAAAATTTTATGGAAATATCTTCAAAATTTCGACCTGTACTCTGCGCACAAGGTTTACATGGACAACCAGCCAGACGGACGAACACCGCCAAATCGACTCAGAAAGTGATTTTGAGTCGATCGTTTTGAGTTATTTTCAGAAGCGGTCCTTATATTGGAGCTATAGTCGATTATGGGCCGATCGCCACAAAATTTATAGATATGATTTGGGTTTAATTTAAGACATGTTTGTGTGGATACGTGCAAAAATCAAACATTTTAGACCGATAAACCTCTATTTCGGGAGGACATTTGTGTGGGAGCTAGGTGAAATAATGAACCGCTTTCCACTAATTTCAATATCAACGGTTCCTGTACCGAAAAAAATAGCATGTAAATGTAATAAAAAATTTTATGGAAATATCTTCAAAATTTCGACCTGTACTCTGCGCACAAGGTTTACATGGACAGACGGACGAACACCGCCAAATCGACTCAGGAAGTGATTTTGAGTCGATCGTTATACTTTAAAGTTGCTGTTGGACTAATATTTTCGAGCGTTGCAAACATCAAATCCAAAATAGGATATAACTTAACAAAAATTTTGGGAACTTTATGTCAATAAATTAATAATTCAAAATCTTAGAAATGGTGAAACGATAAATGTAGAAATGGTATTTTTACATTCACATATATGTAAGTTAAATTACAATTTATTAATTTAATAAATAAGTGGTAGAGAGAAAAGATGTTTGCAAACGGATATACAAATATAAAGCGGAATAACTACCTTCCCAGTAGTTCCAGCTAATTGTAGTGATCCAGTCATCGCTGTTAACATAACTACATATGTGGCTAGTGATTTAAACATGTGAGTATCTTAGAAATTCCAAAGTTATACAGTGACAATGGACTTCCCAAATAGATGATTCCTGTGGCTGAAATAAATATTTGCTAAAGTGCGTTAAAAAAATTAGTTTAAAGTGACCACATTGTAAATTACTTAGAGACACTAAAATGATAATTGACTACACGCTAGATTACCTGGGATGTATATAGTAACCTATTGACTTCGTTCTGCTTTACAAAGAGCCGAGAACTGCCAAATGAAATTTAAAGTCAGCCTAGTGAAAATTACTATCTAAAAGGCATGCTTTTGTCTTATTTAGCGTTCAAAAGAGAACTGCTGGGTTTCAAAGCACAGACAACAGTATTTAGTATCGACAGGAGTTGAAACAGTAGAGGGTTAACTAAACAAATACACTGGTTGTTATAAATAGCAAATGATGGCAAGTGCTGTTGTCATTCTAGTAGAATGCATTTTACTATCCTTACAATATAGTTTTTGGTATTGGTAACACCAAACGTTTAACAATTGTTTGTAGAGTTTTTATTAAGTATACATATGTATGTATGTCTGTATTTATTGTCAATTTAAAATTCTACCAAATTTATAGAGCATCGCAATGTGCATTTAGAGTGGCTTAAATGGTATTGTGTTCTATGTATGAATGAATGTACAAATGTATTTAAATCTATGTCTGTAACTAATACTATGGCAACACATGCATACGAGTATTTATTATTTTGAATAGAAAAGTCTTTTATTTTTTTATGTAAATTGTTCAATAGGCACTTATTGCAGTTGTTTAAAGGATTTGCCTGAAAAATATATTAAAAACTTCAAAAAAAAAACTGTTAAATTGTTCGTTCCATTTAAACATTTCAAGCAGCTTAACAACAAAACCTGAAAGAAAATTGCATATATTACTTTATGAAATAAATTTTTCATACACACGACCTTTAGGTTGTTATAACGGGTCCGCCATCTAACGTTTTTTTTTTCAGCTAGTGCTTATTTCGTGAATGGTAACACTTAGCTCATGTCTGATTTGACAGATAATTAGTTTTATTCTTCCACTGAACGAATATGGTTGTGTATACGCTTGAACAACGCTGGGAAATATTGCAACATTACTTTGAAAATCATGGTAATGTTGCAGAATGTGTGCGAAAATTCCGTACGGATTTTGGAAGAAGAGAAGCACCGTCAGCTCCGTATGTTCGTTATCCTGTAAAAAAAAAAGTGAAAGAAACTGGCATCCTCATCGATAAACCAAAGCGTGAAAAGCCAAAAACAGTGCGTACACCCGAGAATATTGCTGCTGTGGCTGTGAAAGTGTACGTGAAGCGCCATCAACATCAATTCACCGTCGTTCTCAACAGTTGAACATTTCGGACACATCATTGAGACGAATTTTGCATAAGGACCTGGTTATGACGCCATACAAAGTCCAATTGGTTCAGGAGTTGAAGCCAACTGACCATCCAATGCGTTTTCGCTTCGCTAAGTGGGCCTGCGATCGACTTACAGAAGATGCCGATTTTGCCAAAAAAAAAAAAAATTATCTTTTCAGATGACGCTCATTTTGATGTTGGCGGGTATGTAAACAAGCAAAATTGTCACTGTTTGGTGCGGATTTTAGTCCAGAGGCATAATTGGGCCATTTTTCTTCGAAAATAAGCAAGGAGTGGCCGTTACAGTCAATGGCGATCGTTATCGGGCCATTTTGAACGAATTTTTGTTGACAAAAATTTAACAGGAGGATATTGGCAGCATTTGTTTTCAACAGGACGGCGCTACGTGCCACACAGCCGAAGCTACACTCGGTGTTTTGCGCCCTATTGTTTAAGATCGCATTATCAGCCGCAGAGCTGATGTCGTTTGGCCACCTCGGAGCTGCGATTTGACACTGTTATTAATTTTTGTGGGATATCGTCAAAGATAAGTGTTACGCCGACAAGCCAAAGACAATTAACGCTTTAAAGGAGAATATTCGTGAAGCCAATGGTGAAATACAGCTGCACACAATCTATAATGTGCTTAAAAATTTGACCGATCGTGTAGGCTACTGCATGGCCAACCGAGGCAGCCATTTGAATGAAATTATTTTCCATTATTAACCGGAAGGATTGTACTTTCAAATACAAAAAGAAATTTGAGAAAATATTCAGTAGTTTTTTTATAGCATTTTCAATAAAAAAAAAAAGTTATTTGGCGGACCCTTTACTTCTTAAATCCCTAGTTTCATCTATATCTTTATCAATTACAATAATAATCTTATAACTTTAAAATTCTATTAACTATTTAAATAAAATTAATGCATAATCGTATTATTTAAGTAGTATTTATTTACCATTAACGTAGTTGTTTAATAAAATTTGCATACAATTATTTTCTTAATAAATTATGCAAATAGCCCAAAGATACTAATGCATTTAAATACTAACAACAGAGTACTACTGAAGAACATACAAAGAGAAATTTTCATAACGAATTTAAATGATATACATACATATAAACAATAAAAATATTTTTCAAATAAATGAAAGCGTACACACACACACACACACACACACAGATTTGTATTTATCCATTCGTTTTTATCCATAATTTGAAATCTAATCATAAATATTTCGAATGTTGTCAGCCGCATTCCCAGCACAATACAACAGCACCCTGCCTACCAGACACCAGACCAGTCAGTCAGTCCACTGGATATTCTCTGTGCTGATAAGAAACTACATATAATTACAGGGTTTGGTAGTGTATGAATGAATGGCTCTATGGTATAGGACTATAAGTATGTATCTACATATATACATAGATAGATATGTATGTATATTTGATTGTGTCTGCGTGTGTTAATGAATGTGTGTGAGAATAAATAATGTTGTTTGAATGAAAACACAGTATTAAATAACCCACAAATACACATTCCCATTAATTTTCAATGCACAGGTAGGCAGTTCATACTTAATTTCCTTTAATACAGTGTCAATTAACATTAATTGGACAACAGAGAATTGGTTTAAATGGGAGTCATCAAATTTTCTGCTCAGATTTATCATAATGTATTAAATATTTACGTCTGTCTATACCATCATTGAAAAGGGTCACAACGTTGATAAGCGTTGCTGTACAATAAATTGTTATCTCAACGAAATAATGTGCACTTAACCTGCAGTTATCATCAACGAAGTCATCAGCAACAATCCTCGCCACCTAAATGAAGAAGGTAGAATTAAACTTAGGCACTATGATTGACGGCGTACAAATTCCGATAGTAAACCTCCCGGCAATCTAGCGTTTTGCTTTTGTTAGCCTTTTTACCTCCCCCAGCACCAGCTACCGAAATCACACACAATGTGCTCAAAGCGCTAGACGGTATCACTTGCAGGATCACTGATTAACTATGTTGATCCAGTGTGGTCACCGTTGCTTTCAAGAATCGTCACAGGCTGCCTTCAAATAATCTCGCAACACCATCTTTATGAGAAAATGAAGGTTCTACCGGACAAAGAACACAACGTCCATTGACGCAACAGTTTCATCTGGGATATCATCGGAGGAGTCGGGCAAACTTTTACATTAAACTGACGATTGCCAGCCAGAACCTACGCAAAGATGTGGAGAGCATGCAGAGCTATGTGCAGAATCCATATCGTCGCAGCTCGCATATGACAGCTTTGAACGACTTGCATGGTTTTTTTTCTCACCAGTCCAGGTTACCGCTAGAAAGTCGGAAAAGTAGCTCAACCACCACTGAAAGCAGATTACATTGGCCAGAGCCCTTTGCTTGGAAATAAATATGTCAGCATTTACCAATTTCTTCATATGTTTCGTAACCTTATTAGATTTTAAAAGACGTCATCTATATTTAGCTCTTTGATGAAACTTTCTAAAAATTTAAATTTAAATTGTACTGAGCAGTTCTGCAACAGAAAATTTTACGTCAAATCCAAAAGAAATCCGAGAATTTTTAAATGTACTATTAATTTCAAAAGTTATTTAATACTAAAGCAAGTTTCAGTTCAGTTTAAGATATCCTGTCGACAACAGTAAAAGAATTGTTGTCGTTATATTGAGCACTTCTTTTTCATCTTGAACAGATTTTTTTTTAAGGAAAGAACTGTTTTACCGTTTCTACAATAAATTTCTTAGTAAGTGCTCGAAATATGTTAAGCTAGATTTACACGATTGAAATGTTCTTCAAAATGCCACAAACTCGTGTAAACAGCAAAATTTTTTCAAAATTTATTTATTTAATAACTATTAATAACTATTAAATAAATAGATTTTGAAGAATTTTTGCTGTTTATACGAGTTTGAAGCATTTTGAAGAGCAATTTTGAAGAAAATATCAATCGTGTAAATCTAGCTTTAGTAGAATTGTAGTTGTTGTTGGATAACAGTTGGTACTTTTGCACGCATTGCCAACGACTTGCAAGAGAAATAACTTCGCTTGCTGGAATTATATCCACGGTCTTTGGAACTTTGGGTCTGCATTTTTAATTTAACAGTTATTAGAGGCTTAAATCAGAAAAAGATTTAGTAGTTAGGAAAATAAAATGAAGATGATAAGATACAGGTAGTAAATTTCAAGACCCTGGTGTATTGACTTGCCTAGCATTTGTGATTAGGACCAACTCCCAATGGGAACAATTTAATGAAACCAAGTGAACTATTTTTGAAAATCGCTGCCCATGGAACCTATTCTTAAGTACTGGACTGGAATATTTATTTACCACTAGGAATGTCGACAATTTCTGCACAATAAGGAAAAAAATTTACACAATTTTTAGAACAATTATTATTTCATAATCGAACTGTTAATTTTTACTTTTTGATAATTTTAGTTAGGCTCGAGTTCATTAAATTTAATTTTCATTAAATTATTTTTACTGAAGTTAGGAATTACAACATGAAAAATTTATTATTAAACATTTTTTGATAATGATAATTTCTTGACTGGGGATCGAACCTGGGTTGTTGAATTTACATATGTTTCGAGAAATCCCACTTTCTCTCATCAGAATTCTTTGCGTTCTACCACCTGCACCACTGCGGTGCCGGTCAGCCAACAGACAAACATCAATCCTTTAACCAGTGTTAGTTCTGGTAGTTCGAAGTTTTTGCTGTAATTATCATTCTTTATTAATTTCTATTCATAGTTGTTTTTTTCCTTTTCTTCAGTTTTAATGAAAATTAAATTTAATGAACTCGAGCCTAACTAAAATTATCAAAAAATTTGTAGAACTTTATACATTTCACGCTGTTTTAGAGAACTTAATATTAAGCAAAAGTGGTAAAAGGATTGGCTTGTTTTGTTGTCACACATTTTGTCATTTGTGTCATACATTTGTTTTCTGGCAGGAGAATTTGAATACGAATTTCTCTCTCACTCTCTCACTATGAGTCTGTTCGTCTCTGCCAACCAAATGTTATAATTAGCAGAGAATTTTGAGCAGGTATTAATTGTTATGTGTTGATATTTTATTTGCTGACGAATGTTTGTTACCTTTAACGTTGACATTGTTCTTGTGAATTGAAATATTTGCAGTTAGGCTGGTTGATGGGTTTGCTGTTGTTGTTGGAACTGCAGGTGATATATGAGTACTAGTACTAGTAAATGTTGCCTATGTATATGGCAATAGGAATGATGTGGTGGGTAGTAGATGTCACGGTTTAGATAAAAAAAGGTAATTGTTGTTAGGACAACAATAACAATGCAACGAATAATCATTACATTTAAAATATTTACATTTTGTTTTTAGATTCAGTGTTGTTACTCTGGTTGTTTTTTGGTTTCTTCTGTGTGCTGGCTTTCCTTTTGTCATTGTAATGACTAAATGAGTGATAATGTTAATTTGCCAGCAAGTAAATAATAATAATACTGATGGTAATTGGAGTATTAAATGCTTAGTAAATTAAATTTTTCGAAAAAAAGCCACATTTTAACACACAATTAAAGCGGTATTAAGTTACAAGTTAGAGTGGTTAGATATAAAGGGGGATTTGCATACATACATACATAGCAGGGCATAAATTCCAGTTTATGAAAAAATAAAAAAAAGACATTTCTTGCCAACTATTAATACCTTTACACTTTACATTTTAGTTTTACGAATTTACTTTATAAACTCAGTATGTATTTATTTGAAATATTTACATGTTTATCTGTGTTGCAGCACAAAATATGCAAATTATCTAAAATAATAATAAACAAATAATGTCAATATTTAATTAAGCGTAACATGCGTTTGTTTTCCAACTCTTCATAATCATAATTTTATTTTAATATTTTTTTTTTAATTTAGTGCAATAAGCAAAAATGTATTTTAATAAATATAAAGCCAAAGTTTATTATCATTGTTGTTGTTTCTTTTTCAGCATTTAGATAAAATCAAACAATTACATAAAATTAATTTGAATTTAGCAAAATGCAAATTACGATTAGCACATTTAAGAGACAATAAGCCACTATGAATTGTAATCTATGCTGACTAGAGAAATCACTATTTGAAATACATTTTTATCTATACAAAATCGAGAAATGTTATTAAAATAATAAATTAGTTTGGCGGCTACAAAAAATTAAATACCTACATATATGGAATAGTTAATATTATATGCAGTTAATATATGGAAATTGCACGGATTTGTTTAAAGAGATAATAATAATGTGGCAAATTAATATTTGTTTAAAAAGCCACTAAGCATTGTAATTGTCTCGGTTTAGGAATTATTTTAATTGTTATTAATTGGTGGAAAAGGTAGAAGGGAATATAATTTAAAATTGGGTTGTACAATTTCCTATTGGGTGTATAGCTTAAAAATGAGGGATTCATAAATAATGTCATTTCTTTTGAACTTGTTTTTTTTTTGTGTTTAGTAACGTTTGTGTAGTTTTGTGAAGTACATATCTGTCAAGTATTCTCATCTAGTTATTGAACATTATAATGTTAACAGCACAATTTTTTTTTAGCCTCATATGCGGAAAATTTTACTTTACTTTTCACCGAAGCTTATTGAGAATGTCTGCCATCGGTTTCAACTCGTGTCAGTTGGTTTTTAAGGTTCTAATGTGGTAATTTTAACGCGGAACACAAAGATCGATCAGACCAGGAAAAAAGTTTAAAGACCAAAAATCAGTGTGACCAGGTATCAAATATTTTTGCAGCTAAATCCTATCCAAAATAATGCTAAAAAAAATGCTAAATGGATTTTTAAATGCCAAAGAAAATGCTAAAATTTCTTTAATTATATTATGAAGAAATTCTTCACTATTTGTACCGCTGTTTCTACAAATTATGTTTCATTATACATATAAATAAAACCACATCGAACTCAAAAACAAAACAAATTATTTATTCTTTTAAAAAATCGTAAATTAAAATTGTAAAATAAAACTTAAAAATATATATTTTTCAGTCTTTATACATATCTACTATATATGTAAATAGATAAGTCAATATATATAAATACATAAAACAATTTTGGACAAAAGCGACCATTATTTCATGTAACATTTTCACCCCTATCGTGAATAAAAATTCCACTTGAAATTTGTTCCCTTTTTACACTTTTCCTATTAAAATTCAATGTTAAAAAAATAAAAGGGAACAAATTTCATGAGGAATAATTTCTAATTTCTCTTTCAGTTTCAAAATTTATATTTTTTCTTGTTTTCAAAAAATTTTCAAAATCATAATTAAAATATGGTTTAGGTATATTTTAATTTTAATTGTAACAGGGGTAAAATTAAAAATAAATTGAAGCTAGAAAATGCTAAACAAATTATTCAAAAATGCTAAAAAAAAACAAAAATAACGCCAAATGCTAAATCGAAAATTTGCAGCTAAATCAAAATAAAAAATGCTAAATCTAGCTGCAAAAATGCCAAAATGGTCACACTGCCAATAAGTGGAATAATTGAAGCTTGTTGTTAAACTCAACAAGAGCTTGCAAATATTATTGGGAGCTTCTCAAGTTGGAATTCCAAAATGTTTGCAAACAGTAGGATATATTGTATATACATATTTATGAATTGAATTAAAAGACGATTTTGTAGGTCCGAAATACTGGTTAAACGCAATAAAATGAAATAATTTTTGAGAGATCATATGTGAAGTCTAGCCAACCATAAGAATCGATCCCACAAAAAAATATCCATGGAGCATAGGTAATGCTCTGTATTTGATGGGACCGAAAGGGTCCTAAAACCCTTTAACGGATTTTTTAACAAAAATGTTGTTTTTCAACAGGGGCTTATTGGAATGACATGATAATTATTTCACTTGTTGACAGCTTTGACAATTGTTACGATGTATTTAATTTCGCTCAGAAATTCAATGTAAAAATTTCGTAAAGTTCGTTCAATATAAACGTTCTTTTGAGACTGATATTAAGAAGTTATTGGTCAAAATTAGCTTATTTGTGATTTTTTTATTTTTTAGACTTTTTAAGACTTTAATAAGTTCTTGTTAGTTTTCTTTTTATGAAGCTTGGAAAACAAAAAAATGCACTGCAAAAAATATGTTGTAAGCCACTGTAACTGAACAAAGCAATAAAAGATATGTATCCATATGTAGTTCACAAGAAGAAAATCCATATAATTTTCATGTACATATTTTATCTTTCGCGGTTTCGCTAGTAAAGGGTGATTCAAGTAGAGATACTTTTTTCAATAGCCTTTTTTTTGACAGATCAGATTTTGTTTAGTATTATTTGGCATTTCATAATGGAAAGACTTACGCCTGAACAACGTTGACAAATCCTTCAACTTTATTACGAAAATTCATGTTCTGTGAGGAATGTTTTTCGTGCACTTCGCTCAACTTATGGTACATAATCGGCCTACTGAGCGTACTATTCGCAACACCATCACCCATTTTGAGACCCAGCATTCATTATTGGATAATATTCGAACGAATAGGCCTATTGATTCGGTCCATATTTATTTAAAAATGATGCCGGTGCGAACGTAACCGTCAATGGCGACCATTATCATGCCATGATAACCGACTATTTTATGCTTGAAATTGAAGCTCGTGATCTCGGCGACATTTGGTTTCAACATGACGGCGCCACTTAACACACACCGCATCAATCAATGGAGTTATTGAGAGAGCACTTCGGTAAGCACATAGTTTCACATTTTGGGTCGGTCGATTGACCACCAAGTTCGTGTGATATCACGAATATGGTGGTCAATCATATCAGTCGAAATGCTCGAACGAGTCATCGAAAATTGGACACAACGGATAGACCATCTGCGACGTAGCAACGGCCAACATTTAATAGACATAATCTTCAACAAGCAGGAGTGCTATATTCGGCTATGCCGAATCTTATATACCCTTCACCTTTATTGTGGATGCATAATTATATTATATACATACATATACATATTATATTAATACACTTTTTGTTTTGATGAAATTTCCAGAGGTTGTCTCGGATTTTTGCTCATATCTCTGTTATTTATGGACGGATTTTGCTGATTTTAAATAGCAAACTTCTCGAAAGCATGTCAGACAGAATTATTGAAGATTTGGATTCCGAAGATATCTGGGGACTTTAGAAAATTGATTTCAACAGACAGACAGACGGGAATGCCTTAATAGACTCCGCTATCTATAAGGATCCATAATAAGTATACTTTATAGGGTCGGAAAATAATATAGTGGAAATTACAAACGGAATGACAAACTTATATATACCCTTCTCATGAAGGTGAAGGGTATAAAAAATAAGCGCCAAAGAATGCTCTTTCAAATGATAATAAACATTCCCGATTAAATTTGAATTTTCTGTGTTTTTTCTTTAAAAAAGTAGGGAACCTTGAAATGGATCACGCTTTACTACTTGCCAATTACATTAAGATGATTATCATGCCTGGCAAAGGTTCTACAGCAGCTAAAATGACTGTGATACTTATGGTATTGTGACATTAGTTAGCTATTGGCAAAGGCTTAACTAATGATTCTTTATTCGCAATGCTTAGTTTGCCATAAGAATATCAAGTAATAGGTCAACAATAGTTAGGGCTGTTTTCTCATTAGGCGATTATCTTTTTCCCAACGAAAAACTGCCGAATAAAGAAATTTGGTTTTCTCAATGTCTCATTTGCTTCTATTCTGTCGCAAAATTAACCAGCCTTCATCTGCCGATTATTTATTTGTTGTACAGATCAATTCAATCAGTTGACTGCTGTTCATATTTTTTATGTGGCAATACCTTGAGTTTTTGTAAAAAAAATTAAATAGATTTTAGAAAAAATGTTTAATAGAGGAATAAACATTAATTTGATGGAGGATGAACTCGAAGAACATGAATTCCAAGTGAATGTTAAAATGCCAGACATGGATATTATACATATATTTTTTAAAATATTTGTTTATTTGAGTTTATTTGTTGTTATTTTTCACATTTGGAAAACAGCTGATTTATGTCAATAACTTGTCACTTGAAGACAGAGTTTCCAATTTTCACATAAATGTTTAGAGGTATTGCCAAATGAAAATAATGTTTCTGTCGGTAGGTATATTGAGAAAACCAAAATTGTTAACGGACATATTATCAGTCTAATAAATTTATGTCGACATTTAGTAACAGGCAGTTTGTCGACACATTGATAAAACGGCCCTTAGTATTTTAGTTTACCAATGGTTAACTAATGACCGAGAATTCGGCCATTAGAAAACTAAATTTCATAAAGTTTTTTACGAAGTTCCCAAATGTCACAAACAATATTTAAACATTTAAATGATTTACACATACATACATACGTATAATATAAAATTCATGCAGATGTTTATGACCACCCTCTTTTCTTTACTAAATCATTCTGGCTTTAAAAATATTTAAAATAATATATTAAAATTCCTATATCTGTCAATATCAATTAACATTTAAATATGTACATATGTACATACATATTTCAAATACACATATTGAGTGGAAAATATAAAGCAGTCAGCAAAAAATCAACCAAAAAAAAATGCACATGATTAATCAAGCATTTAACGATTTGTGTTGTTTTTTTTTCATACATACATACATAAGTACATACAAGTATTTTCAGCTTGGAATTTATACGAATTGTTATATTAATTAATGCAAATTCCAGCACTAAATCAAAATAAATCAATTTTGAAATTCTAAAGACTAGAGAGAGAGAGAGAGAACGTGCATACGAATGAGTACATACGTTTGTAGATTTCATTACTCATACTCATTTGTTTGTTTGTTGCTGGTGTTTTAGGTTTTTTTTTTTGACAAAAATCTACTATTCAGAATTCCACTAAACACCAATTAGGCAAAAAGCTTGAAAATATTCGAATAAACACAAAACAATACAAATGAAAGCACAAAAGTACTTATTGAAGGTACCTCTACCTATACACATGTATGTATGTATAAAACTATATGTAAGCACTGTTGCCATATTTGACGATTTATTGTCATTTTGACGATTTTTAGTGTCAAAAATTACCCTTTGACGGTTTGACGATCTTTGCCTCTATTTTGACGATTTTTCAGTATAACTTTTTTATCATATAAAATTTATAATTTAGTTTCGGAAAAAGAAAAGAGTTTATTGGAAATTCAAAGGAAATATTCAAATCTCTTGTTTCCCATCCTAACCAAATTTATACAAAAAAATTTAGTTTTACCTCATCCTTCGGCAAATGTCAAACGAGTATTTAGTCATTTAAACAAAACAAAAATTAGGAATAGTAAGTAAGGAATGAAAGTAAGCTTGAAGTGTGCTTTTAGACAAAATTTTCATACAAAATTTTCTTAAAGTATATTTGAAGTCAACTTTATTTTTTTATAAATACGGTAGTAAAAAGTTTACCTACAAAATTAAATGTACTAAACTTCACAATTTATTTATTTATATTTTATTTATATTTTAAAAGTTTTCAATTATATTTTAGAAATGTCTAATAATATTATAGAATTTTCAATTGTATTTCAGAAATTTTCAAATGCATTTGAGAAAATTTTAATTGTATTTCAGAATCCAAACATATTTTTAATTTAACTTTTATGAAATACGATAAGAATATTCTGAAAACCAACTAGAAACTACAGAAAATCAATTGAAATTTTTTTAATTATAAAATTCTGAAATTAAATTGAAAAATTCTAAAACGCATAGTTTTGTAAAAAGATGATATTTTGTATTTAGAAGTAAAATTTGTTATGTTTTACATTGTTACTATGAAGAAATTGTTTTGTTTCTTTTATATTAAAAATTATATAAATTTTTTAAGAAACATTGATAAAAATTTCTGTTTTTCTTTAAAAAAAAAAGTGTGAATCATATGTGATGTACAGGTCAGGGAAAGGCTTAAAAATTGATTTTAAAAACTATATTTTGAAAAGTAATTCATTAGCTTTTTTGTGTTCCTTTTACATTAATTTTTGTGTTTTGTTTTGTTATTTGTTACGCTTTTTTATTTTAATATTGATATTTGTAACTATTTTTTAAACTTTTATCGATCTCTTAAGCGTATTTAATTTTTGTTTTGTTTTTTTCCACTTTTTGGTTATGTATTAAACAAATTGATTTGAAAAAATAAATAAAATATTGAGTTGATAAAAAGTTTTATTTTATTTGACGATTTTGAAAAATGCATTTTGACGATTTTTTATTCAAGATTTGACGATTTGAACGCTTATTTATCTGGCAACTATGTATGTTAGTATAAAAGTTTGCGTGTAAGTATTGGAATATTTTACGTTTGAAAACTTCCTCAAGGTTGGGTTTTTTTTTAAATGAGCGCGTTCCACAGTAATTTAATATATACGACAGACACTCAAGTCGGCAACGACAATCTACATGATTTCAATTCAGTCATTTAAAAGGCAAATAAATAAATACAAAAAAAATATTTCTAAATGTAGCATCTTCTTTTCATTGTTGTTTGCTTTTGGGACTTAAATTGACATTAAGTGTTTTTGTTTTGTTCCTCTCTGCTGTCGTCATTTAATCCAAAAATAAAAACTAAAAAACTAAACATACACTATAGAAGTAAAAGCCGCCGCCTGACTGACTGACTCTTGTTTTTAACCCTTAAACATTCTTTACTACTCGTGCAACGACGACACACCTTGTTCACACCTTTTGTATGTTACACAGCCAAATATCCTTTTTTGGTTGTTTTGTGTTCGTAGTGTAAAAAGTGTTTTGGTGTCAAGGGGATTTAACATAATTTTAGTGCCTGGTATTTTTTATGTCCTTTTTGGCTTTGGTGGTTGTTTTAAAGCGAACCTTAATGCCACAAGATTTATTGAAATTTTAATTTTGTTTCGTACTTACTGATTTAGTAGAATTTGTGCAAACTTGCTGTTTATTTAAATTTACCTGAAAAGATAAGAGGAGTATGGTATTTGAGTTAGTGAGGATTTTGATTTAAAAAAAAATAAAAGTTTCAGCTATTTAAGAGATGTCGTAAAACAAATTTGAAGCTAATTTCGGAATTTGGAAGATATGTGAAACGAAAGCTGGATATTTCTCTGATTTCAACCAAGATGGGTCTTGTTTTGTGTTTCAGTTTTTGTTTCCATCTGGGTAGGTTCTTAAAGTTTTTTTGCTCGTCACGTTAGGAATCATTAATATATAATATATTTAAAAGACAATTGCCAGTGTAGTGAGTTTAGAATTTTTATAATACACTCTGGAAAATAGATATTTTTTATATTTTACTGGCCAGAAGATTTCTATGTAGAGTCATTTTGTAGCCCATAGTGTAATATGACGCTTTATTAAATTTTACCTAAAATTATAAATTCCTATAAAATTTTATTTCTTTTGTGTAATAATATACAAAGGCTCACAGCTTATATTATGCAGTGCATTTTTGTTTTTTTTTTTTTTGAAAGCTTGAATTTCATATCAATAACGATTTTTATATTAATTTTATGTACATATCGCACACATAGTATTTACAACAGTGGCACAACTCAAAATACTAAAATGTTCAGTAGAGACAAAAAAAAAGTTCATCGTGCACAAGCAACACACTTAACATATAAATAGACAAATTTGTATTTTTCCAGCTAAAGAAGATAGTGATGTGAAAGAAATTTTTGCAGTAGTTAGAGCTGTGAACTCTGGATTAATTTATGGAATAAAATCAATTGTGGAAAATTTTGAATTAAGTCACTTTTGTACTATGTGTGCGATATATTCCAGTGTAACATAAAGAGATTTACTTTAACACACAATAAATTAAATAACAACAAGCCCTAGGAAACTGATTTTGGATATTTTTAAACGTCAAAATTATCACCTCTGTATACTCTGTGGTTAATCTCGGAAGTGGCGGGTTTAGCCATTTATGGACCAACTTTAACAAAAGCCAATAGTATAATTTTTACATACATATAACTGATCTGTGTAAAATTTCGTTTCGATATGAATGTTTCAGTAGGTTAATGAGTTTCCGAGAGTAGTCCTCATAAGGGAACTATGATCTATTACGGGCCAATCATCATGAAATTCTGTACGACGATTGATATGTCTATGCGAATTAATTTTGTTGAATTTCAACGTAATAATGAGATTTTTATAAGAGATTTATGCTCATTTAAGTGATTTTTCAAAGTGAACTTTATATGATGACTAGGGTCAAATATGGACCGATCATCATGAAATTTAGCACGACAATATACATGTAGATACGGATGGCTTGTGTTGAATTTCGACTTCGTGGTGATTTTTATAAGAAATTTATGCGCATTTAAGTGATTTTCGGAAGTAGACTTTGCATGGGGACTACGGTCAAATATGAACCGATCATCATGAAATGTGGTTTGAAATTAAGATGTGTATTAGGATTATTTTTGTTGAATTTCAACTTCATAGTGATTTTTATAAAAGATTTAAGTGATTTTCGAAAGTGGTCTTTGTATGGGTCTATGGTCAAAATATGGACCGATGCAAACACAATATCGTTTTGAGATTTCACTTTGTATGAAACTTATTATTGCAGAATTTTGTATGGATATGGCTTTTCTTTAGACATTTATGTACCATAAAGCCATATTCCGGGAGCAATGAGAAATCGTAGACCGATTCCTACCATTTTCAACAGGACTTGTCGCGTTATAATAAAAATAAAGTGTGCAAAATTTCGTGATATTATTTATATTATATTTGAGGAAAAAAGCAAAAAAAAAACTGAAAAATAACGAGGTAGTCTGAAACTTTGATCTGTAACTCCGATCCATTTTTAAACGGAATGACAAACGTTATATACCCACCATATATTTGGCGGTGGGAATATAAACAAACAAAAATGTTAGAAGTATTTTCTGTTGAATTGTGAGTCCGATTTTGTAACGTCAAGTGTCAATTTGTAATCGCTAAAATTAGGTCGCGTACAACGAGAGCACAACGAGAATTGAAATTGAGGAATTGGCGATTCACAGCCAAAAATAGCAAAAATGGTTAACATTAAAGCAAAGTCCCAAAAATCATGGAACGCTTCATCCATAAAAATCGGTCCCATAACAAAGGCAGAAAGGCTTGAAAGAATTTTGTCAAGGATCATGTGACACATTTTAAGAATAAGAGCAAATCCAATGCTATTACAACTATCCTCCGAAATTGAAGCTGACGTGGCCAAACAATATTGCGTTCGCCGTATCTTGCGCTGACATGATTTTAATGGCCGAGTTGCTAAAAAGAAAACGTTTATAAATCCGAAAAGATAACTGTGTATGCTAAATTTCGCCAAAGAAGATGTTTGCAAGGAAACTGCATTTTGGAATTCGGTCATTTTTGCCAATGAATCTAAGTTAAGCATATTTGGTTCAGATGGCATGTCGCATGTTTGGCGCAAAATAAATACAAAACTTAACAAAGAAAACCTAAAGGCCAAAAGTGAAGCATGGTGGTGGCAGTGTCATGGTTTGGACCTGCTGGTGCTAGAAATGTAACATTGGTTGAAATAACCATGGACTAGTTTAAGTAAATTCAGATTCTGAAAAACAACTTGCTGGAAAGCGCAGAGGACCTGGATATAAGATCTGAATTTCGATTTTACCAGAACAACGATCCAAAGCACAAATCGGGTATTGAGCAAACGTGGCTAATATATAACTGTCCACATTTGATGATAATGCCATCACAGTCGCCAGACCTTAATGTTCTCAAACATTTATGATCAATTTTATAAATCGTCATAAAGAAACAAAAACGATTAAAAAAAAGCGCTACTGACGGAGTGGTCGAATATTACGCCGAATATTATCCGAAAACTGGGCGCAACTAAGCCAAATCACCTTTAATCTGTGTGTAGATAATAAAGGCTATCACACGAAATATTAAATCGTGTAATTGCCAGTTTTAATTTCAAGTTTTCGAAACTCATACGTGCTTGCATAAAATAAGCTGTGACGTGAATATGTATATATTATATATCAAATGTACATTTTTGCCATAAATTATTTTTTTTTTGTTGGACTATAACATTTTTTCTTTAAAATGACACTAGTTTCGTTTTTAAGTCCATGTTAGTTTTATTTTTATGAAGCTTTTAAATTAAAATCCCTAACTTTTCGCAGCATCTTCGTTCTCTTCCAAACAAACAGAAATGACAATTAAATTGCGAAAATAAGTTTTAATTTATTCAAGTTGAAATCTGCTGGATCTTTAAACAAACTTTAGTTTCACATTCCTTAGCTTTCCTTCAGTCTATGAGTTGAATTTCTTGGTGTTATTATTTTTTGTATTATATTGGTTTATGATATTGGTTTAACAAGACAAAAATGTCTTTATGACTGCCAACTATGAAAATGATTGAAAAGTGTAAAATAGGTCATTTTATAAACTTTATTTAATATCCCTGTACTTCTTGGCAGCATTTTTATTTTATTCCAAACAAACACAAATATTATTTACATTAAGAAAGAGAAATTTGATTCATTCTATTGGAAATCTCGAAACGTTTTCAAGTTCAACTAAGAAAACTGAGTAAAGTTTCAGAAAGAGTTTTACACAAATTTTATTAGACAATCCTTGACTCGTTCTTAGCATCTTTGTTCAAATCCAAACACAAATATGATTTCCATTGAGAAAATTAAATTTGATTAATTCAAGTTGAAGTCTCCTGGACCTTAGAACGTACAATACACTCTTCACAAAACCTTTGAAACATTTTAGTTTGATTTACTTACAATCCTCAAAAATCATCAAGCTGGTATTTAAGAAGCTTTATTTCTCCTTAACTTCTAAGTTTCCAAAACTATATTTTATAATTTGTTTACTGAAAATATTTATTTTATTTGTATATTCTCTAAATTAGTAAGCTAATAGTTATCCCTGTTTAATACAAAAGGAAATCTTCTGGGCAGATCACAAATAAATACTTGTTACGAAATTAGCGTTCTAATAAGATATAAAAGATAAAAATCGGTTAAAAAAATTTTAAAGTTATTAAGTATTTCCCAGGCCATTAACGTGTTTCAGACCGCTAGAATTAGAAATGTACGAAGACAATTAGCAATTAACAATTTTCTTTTTATTGAGCTTTGAAAACGAAAAAAAAAAATAATGAAATGAAAAAAATCAACTGCATAAAATAAACTGTGAGCCACTGTATTTTTTCTATTGTTTTTAATTGACATTTCAGGCAGCCATGTTATTTAATAATACTTTTCTTTTTTTATTAAATTATATGTTTATTTTTTTCCTTTTTTATGCCATTTTACTTGTGTAAAATCAAATTTCATTCTAATTGGGTTTATGACTTATTGACTTTAGTACCTCTAATCGAGTAAATACATAAAAAACGGAATTCTAAATAACATAAAATCATCTATGTATATTTCAAATTTTGCAATATTATTTGACTCGTAAATTATAAATGACTATACAGACATTTGTTGTTAGCATTTTTGCACAAATTTAAAATATTTTTGTTTAGTTTTTTTTTTTTTTTTTGTTTTATTTGAATTTGAACATTTTAACAATACCCAAAGGTACAATATAGACTATTTTAAATTTTTAATAAATGTATTCATTTATAATAAATACAAATGATTTTATTGTTGTAAATGTTATTATTGTTGTATTGTTTAGTTTACTGTGTTATTATTATCATTGTTGTTGTCTTTTTGTGTGGTGTTTTTGAAGATTTATTAAAAAAAAAAGTTCAAAAGAAATGCAGTCAAGCAGCTACAACTACAGTCAAACCTCGATATAACGACCCCCATTAACACGAATTCCTCGATTTAACGAATTTTTTGAAATCCCCTACAACGCTCCATAAGATTTAACACAAAATAAACATCTCTATTACGAATACATTTGTCAATAGCCTCGTTATAACGAATTTTCATTCAATGCAGACTAACGAAATACAGTCATACCTCGATATAACGACCCTCACTATAACGAATTCCTCGATTTAACGAATTTTTTGAAATCCCCTACAACACTCCATAAGATTTAATACAAAATAAACCTCTCTATTACGAATACATTTGTCAATAGCCTCGTTTTTTTTTTAATTCACTGCAGACTAACGAAATATAAAGAATTATTTACCTCTATTTATCGAATTTTGTCAACTTACAACCTTTGCATAACGATTTCCATCAATTAATCCAAATTATATGAAACAGATACACACAAAATTATTGTGTTTGCAACGACAACGTCTCCAGCAAACTTTCATTCATAGTCGACAGCAGCATGCATTAACGGCTGAAATATTCGACGAAAAATTTATTGTTGCCAAGAGCTTGTATAACAAGCAGCAGTTGTTTTGATTTAATAGCGGAAATCGTTCGCTATAACATGGCAGATGATAATTAATATTTTATATTACCTCGTTATAACGAATAGAAGAAGTGCAACTTCACCTCGACATAACGAACCTCATGTAACGATTTATTCCATATAACGTTTTTTTTCTAATCCCTTTAAGATTCGTTATATCAAGGTTGAACTGTCTATATATATAAATAAAATATATAAATAAAAATGAAATGCTGTCCGTTGCTAAGCGCATAACTTGAGAACAGTTTGACCGATTTCGCTATTTTTTTTTTAATGTGTGTAATAGTCTGAAAAAGGTTTATATGGAAAGAAAAATTGGAAAAGTTCAAGTTTAATTGACCACCTCCATTTTTACGTCCACTTTGCCGGCATACCTAATATCCGTATTATTTGTTGGTCGTGAAGAGGTTTTGAATTAAGGCAATTTGCAATTTTTTAATGCACTATCTTTTTTTGTTTTGATCATTATCTATATAAATAAAAATCAAATATCGTTCGTTGGTAATTGCATCATTGAGAGCGACTGCACCGCTATGGCTAATTTTACCCTACACCACCATAGTGGGGAGGATATATTGGATTTGTGCTGATGTTTATAACGCCCAGAAATATTGTTCCAACACCCACCTTAAAGTATACCTATCGACTCAGAATCACTTTCTGAGTCAATTTAACGATGTCCGTCCGTCCATCTGTCTGGCTGGCTGGCTGTCCATGTAAAGCTTGTGCGCAGAGTACAGGTCGCAATTTTGAATATATTTCGATAAAATTTGATATGTGATATTTTTCGGCCCAAGGATGGATGGGATTAAAATTGGTAGAAATCGGTTCATTATTTCACCTGGCCCCCATACAAATATACTCCCGAAATTGGGGTTTACCGATCATAAATGTTTAAATTATGCAAGTATCCAAACAAATTTCATCACAAATGAGTGGTAAATGAAGCCAAATCACATCTACAAATTGTGTGCAGATCGGTCCATAATTACTTGTAGCTCCCATAAAAGGTCCACTTCCGAAAATCACTCTCTCAAAAATGTTGGTATCCCAATAATATTGAACCCAAATATATTTCATATGTATACAAACAAATGATTGGTCCATAATTAGTCGTAATAAAATAATAATAATAATAAAATTTGACACAACACAGTTTCTTATATACAGAAATAAACACACCTAATTTTATAATGGTCGGTCCATAATTATTCATATCGAGATAAAGTTTAGCACATTTAATATTTATATTCAGACATCATGACACTAAATTTTTGGATGATCAGTCCATAATAGGTTTATCTCCCATATAACACCCATTTCTGAAAAACTGTTTTATACATATACTGGGTGTAGGGTATTATATGGTCGGGCTTGACCGACTATACTTTCTTACTTGTTTTTTTTTTATTTTAATGTTCGTCATAACTTGTCTTAGGTTTTTTTTATGGAAAAAAAAAATGACTACACCCACTTTTACGCCTACTTTTTTTAATTTATCTACATTTTTTGTTCAATTGTTTGTAGTAATCCACTTTGAAGTTTTTAGGGAAAAAATTTAACTCTATGTACAAGTTTTAATGTAAGAAAAATAAAAGTGTTTCAAAACATGTTTCAAATTTAAAAAGTTTATAAAAATATTAACTTTTGTATGCGCTCTCCACGATATTGTTGTCTTAAAAATGCATGCTTCTCCCATGGTCAATTATATGTCGCCTGTTCCCGTGTCGGAACACCGTCAGCGTTATTTGTTTACGCTCCAGACAACAAAACAACAAATTTCAAAAGCATTGCAATGAACAATATTATGATATCACAGCAAAGCCATAGAAAAAAAAGTATTTATGTATTTATTTCAATTATTTACATAAATATCTATTTATCAAAATGTAAATAAAACACCTAAAACACCATCAACACCAGCCGGAACAACTAGTTATTAATAAAGTTTTAAACACAAAGTTTTAAAACACACTACCGATTAGGAAAGCATAAACTGAAGAAAGTAAGAAACATGAGGCCCAATTATTGGATTTAAAAAACAGCATATACAACATTACAGTCCTGATATCTACCGAAAGATTTAATTCGGTTTTAGAACCAGCCAAAGGAGAGGATTCCATCTGCACAGAACATGAAACATCAATAGAGGCGATATTACTGTTTTCAAAACTTATAATTGAACACAAATGACACGATATTGAGCCAATTATGACCACCTCGAATAAGAAAAAGTATAAAGATATTTATGGAAAGAATACAAATTAGTTTTCTGAAGACACTTGGGTAATCCAATATTAACCGCCTCTCATAAAGGAAAACTTAAAAATTCCAATAATTTTAGATATTTTTAACAATTAAATCCCCTCTTATCAACATCAAATATGAGACTCTTAAACAAACCAGCATCTAAATTAATAAAAATAATTCATGCTTTAAAAATACAGAAAACCCTACAAGATTTCTTTAAAATTTCCCAGAAATTCATATAATTGTTACAAATGACCCGATAAATAAGACTCCCCAGGTTGTTTAGCTGGCTGAGTAATAGAAATTGTATCAAAAAATAAAATAAAGTAAAAGGAATTGATTTCAGTGTTCAGTTCTTGGTATTATTTTTGTGTTACCTAGACCATAAATATTAATCTAACTGTGAGACAAACACATGTACATCGACAACTATACAAGGCCTTACACATGTAACCCTCAGTTCTGTTAGGGACAATGTAGCCCTTCATCATTCGAATATGTATTCACAATCTGTTGTCACTAAACAGACTTTAATTTATGTATTTTGCTTCATTTAACATTTATTTATTCTTTTTTATTGTTAACACATGCCAATTTGTTACTTATTACATTCTAGGCAATCTAAACAAGAAACAGTTGTCACTTTACAGTCTCCAAGTAATGTAAAGGGTAGTCAGTGTAAAACTCTGTATATTTGCTATTTTTTACTCCTCAGCAGCAATCTATTTTAGAGTAAATTATAACTTAGTGTCAGCTTTGTAATCAAGAGTGCATTCTGTCACTTTGGTATCCCTAAGTAATATAGAGTGTAATTAATTAAAACGTTTTTCACTTCACTTTAGGAAAATTTTTTTTTACTTCCCAAATTCAATATATTCCAAAGCCGTATTCGACTTAGTGTTATCTTGTACCGTGGACTTTCACTAGATTTCTATATATTTAGACTGTAGTATGTCACTTTAGTGTACCTTAGTAACCTGCAGTGTAGTCAGTTTCACTCTAGAAAATAGTTGTATCACTAACTAGCAATAATCTCTTTCTGAGACAATTTAGACGTAGTATCGATTTCGATAGACAGCTTAGTCTGGTTTAGGTTATATTACAACAACCGGCAGATCTAACAGTTTTCATTAGATCCGTCAGTGGCACAACTTTAATACAGTTCATAATATGCTGAAAACTACTATATCCTAAACCAAGATATCTTAGTCTGCGTTCCTATAGAGGAGTGAAATTGTTTAAAATATGTTTTCTTCCTTCTGCAATCATTGTAACTTGATGACATACATATGTCCAATCATACCGGAACAAAAAGTAGGCTTATCTGTCAGAATTTAATCGAAAGACAAGAACTAGGAAAGTCTTGATACTTTATCTTGCCGCAGAGAGCCAGATCAATTTCGTATTCTACAAGTATTCTTAATCATAGACAGATTCTCTATTCATCAATAATATTCGATACCACTAAAGGCAGAAAAGCATGTTGCGGAATCAGCCGCAATTTAATATCCCCGGATACCCTTCAGTATTGCAATTCATATTAAATCGACAGGCTGTAATCTACATTAGATCGAAGACTAGTCATACGCTAAATACCTCTGAAGAATCTCTAATTGCCTCCAACTTTCTGTAGCGAGTAAACGGAGCAGGAGAAAAGTTCATCAGAGAAAATTCTCAAAACAGTGTCGTTTTTGCGTCCTTAATTCCGTATTTCTGGTATAGAATTAACGGTTCTCGTGACTGCATCTAGTAAACGAGGCAGGTATGGGCGTTTGGAAACCGGAGCAGTTATGGGTCAATTTGATCTGTATCTCTAAAGAATGAGATGCAGTATTGCTTAAATACCAAAATCTGGCTTGCTTTGAAAATTGCACAGTAGTATCATGCGACCGTAATGATCTGAATTCCGGGATTATACATTCCCTTACAAGAAGAATCAATTGAGACTTCTCGCGTTGACTACCAGAAACTTTACCAGATAAACATAAGTACCACAATTACACCAGTATGCAACTTTTTTGTTACCAGTCCCAGTGAGTCACAATTTTTATGATCTAGATTTTATTATATTGGTTATTCTGTGGTCTACCCCTAATTTTTTGTTAGAGCTGCGACTATTAAGGATATATTAAAATTGTTGAAGACACCCGCTATATCTAGAATTAAGCAAGAAAAGTAAAAGAGAAACCGAGCCATATGGAGCCAAAAATGGTTGCTGAGAAGAGATAATGGACTTGGCTTCACTTCAATGGTTATGGACGAGCTGCTCTTGGAAGATGCGAAAGCGTCCAGAATTTTTCACGGATGAATTAGAAGACGTTTTGTGAGTTGCTTGAAGCAATATCCTCGATTATTTCAAGAAAAAATACTAACATGCGCGGTTTCTGCCAAGTTCTTGTGGGATTTGTGTGAAATAATGTCTAATATCCTTCTTTTGTTTAGATTACGGTTTTTAGCTACCGGATCAAATTATGTGCAGTTGTCGTATGGATTTCAGATTTCTGCAGCGTCTATAACACACACTTTTTACTTGTAATTGTAACTATTTAAGTTAAATAAAATACTTGATGATACTTGAAAACTGTTCTGTTTTAATTCAAGTCGAAGAAGTTCATCAGTAGTTCTAATACATGTCATTTCTTGTATATTAAGGAATCATGATTTTTGCTTTCCATTAATACCACAATGATCTTAAACTGCCTTCCTTTTATTAATGTTGAGGCTCTGCCACACAACTAATACAGAAAGCAATAATGACCCCAAATTGTAGTTAATATGTATTCAGGATTCAGACATGGTCATTAGCACAGCAGGGGTACTAAGAAATAAATCTCGCGCTCTATTACAACTGAATCTTTCACCAGCTCCTCTGACATTTCTCCTAACACCATTCCACATAAACAACTAACTGCATTTGTTTCAACAATTGCTAAAAATTTTATTTTATTAAATTTTACCGAGTTTCTGAGCCTTAACAAAAGGAATAAAAATAACATGAACAAGTTTACAACAAACAAACAGAAAATCAACTTCATACGTCAAAAATAAATACAAAATTTTTGTGAATAATAAAATACTCTTCTCAAACACACTCTCTGAACAAACATTTGACTTTTCAACTGCAAACATTCACACAAAAAATTATTGAAATACAAAAAACTCAGTTACAAGAAAAACATACATACATATGTACATATATGTACCCGTATATATGTGGCTGTCACAAACGTAATTAATTTTTATTGTAATTGTAAATTTTATTATACCCTCCACCACCATAATGAGTGTATATATAAGTTTGTCATTCCGTGTGTAACACTGAGAAGTAATCATCTGATACCCAACAAAGTATGTATATTCTTGATCATTATGAAATTTTAAGTCGATTGAGCTATGTCTGTCTGTCTGTGTAAAACACTCTCACGTCCATAAGACACAACCAAAATCAACAGGGTTTACAAAAACTTATTAGTAATTCTCCTAAGCAGTTTGTTATTAAAAATTAGCAAAATAGGTTTAGTAGAACCAGAGTTATGTACCAAAATGCGAGACAACCTCCATAAAAATTTTATATTTTTAAATATTTTTCTTTCAATTTTTTGAAATATGTTACAGATATTGCCATGAAATTTTGTACACATTATTTCTATGATAAAAGAAGAAAGTGTGAGGAAAATATCGGTCCATGATTTCTCATAGCCCCCATACAAATATTTCCCGAAATATAGCTTAATGATAAATAAATACCTGTAAAATTGGAATATTAATACAAAATTCGGCAAAAATAAGTGCCATGTAAAAAGAAATAGCAAAAAAAATTGTTTGTTTTGTTCGGTTCATGTTTGACCATAGAACCCATATAAGTCGACATTCACTTAAATACGTATAAATCAGGTACAAATATAGTTACCAGGCTAAATTTGGACACAAATAATTCTTATAGATATATAAATTGTTGTACTAAATTTTATGATGGTCGGTCCATAATTGCTAATAGCTCTCATATAAGGACCACATCCGAAAAAGTCAATAATCTTAATATACTATATATCTTATAAATATCGGTAGCGACTCAAAACTTTATATATATCATTCAAATATACACAAAACTAATTTTACAAAATTTTATGATTTTCGGTCCATATTTGACCGTATCCGCCATATAAAGCCCTCTTCCGAAAATCACTTCAATACTCATAAATCTCTTATAAATAATGGTACCCATCCAAAATCCAAAATCAAACTGCTCGATTTTGAAAATATCAGAGTCCATATTTGACTATATCCTGCATATAAGGTCCACTTCCAAACTTCACGTTAATACTAATATGTATCTTAAATATACCGTTATTACATTGAAATTCCATGTGAGATATCCTCATATGCATACACATTCACTGTTCCAATATTTAAGAAGTTCGGCCCCTGATTTGTCATAGCTGCCATATAAGGACCATTTCCGAAAAACTTTTCTGATATGGAACTAACTCTTATATGGATCAGAAATTTTAATCCATAAATCATATTAATATCGGTTATACGGCAATTATGCTACTGGATTTTGTAGCTGTCAGTCAATAATAGCTCATGAATTAAGTCCACTTCCGAGCATAACAACCAACCATACAGCTCTTGTAAATAACGTTATTGAGATGAAATTTAACCAAAATAAGCCTAAAATACGTAGAAATCATATTAGTGGATACTGGATTTAGAAGCCATCAGACCATAATTGGTCCACTTCTACTATGCAACCCATAAATCTCTTGTAAATAATGATATTGCGATCAAATTCAACCAAAAAGAAACCTTATAATCTTACCCTTTTTTATACTCTGTTTCTTAACTTGTGGTGTATATGGAAAAATGTTTTTTTTTAATTGTTAAATTACACTCTTGAAATCAGACAAACTGTGTAAATTATGGTAAGAATTGGTAATTACATCAAATATAAATGGTCAAAATTAGATAAAATTTCAAAACATTTAAAATAAATTATATTGGTCGTAAAATTGTCTTTCAAACAATATATAAAATACTAACAAAATTTGCACTAAGACTGAATAGAAAACACAGAATAAGGATATACTAGTCCGATAACCAGTGTAGTTTCTTATTACGTTTAGGTAGAGGGTATTTAAGATTCGGCACAGCACTCCAACTTGTTTTTTCTTGTGTTTTCTTTTTATTTGTCTCGCCCCGTTTCTATCACATTCCTTGTATTGCGTTTCGCCTTAAATGCCCAAGTGGAAGTCGTTTGGTAACGCATAGAATAATAATCAAAATAAAAATTTGTTGTTAAAAAAGTATATTAATAACAAAAACTTATAAAGTATGAAAAAAAAATGTGAATCTGGTTAAAAAAAAACCCGAACGCACTTGCTGACATGATTACTTGAAGCCATTATTGTTTATAAAGTGATGGAATCACACCTGAGGGCGTACACTACTGTTTATAATAATAAGTACACTTGTTAATGTAATTAAAAACACTGATAATATTAGGCTACAAATAAAAACATCAAAAGAAGACGAAATGTATTATAATTGCAAAAACATTGACAGACATTTATCGCCATAATAAATCTATTGTTCAGTCTATTAAAAAAGATTTTCACCAGGATCTCTCTACTTATCACATTCCGAGTAATCTAAAGTAGAAACAGTTGTCACTTTAGAGTCCCCAAGTAATCTAAAGTGTAGTCAGCTTAAAATGCTTTATACTACATTCTAAAGAGTTCACTGTTCTAATAAACTTCCTTTCTCATGATTTTTTCCTTCTATTAATAGTACGACAATGATATTAAATTGTAGCTTGCTAATTCAATTCTGAATTACTATGAGGAAATTCAATATAACTTTTTGTTAACTTTTTTCTACAATAATTAATATAGAATATTATCCACTAGAATGGAAGGTTTCACTGGTTACCATGATACCAAAGCCGGGGAAAGATCACACAAAAATAGAATCATATAGACCCATCAGCCTATTGTCGAATATAACGAAGCTATTCGAGAAGATACTCATGAACAAGTTATACTCAATTTTAATTGAAAATAATTGTATTCCGAATCATCAATTTAGATTGAGAAAAAACAGAATATTCACCCCTATCGTGAATAAAAATTCCACATGAAATTTGTTCCCTTTTATTTTTTTAACATTGAATTTTAATAGGAAAATCTGAAAAGGGAACAAATTTCATGTGGAATTTTTATTCACGATAGGGGTGATTGTTCTGCTCTTTTATTCACATTTCTCAACCGTTTGATATATTGCGGCATGATGGTCTATTATACAAGTTAAAACTAAACATACCCGTAAACACACATATGTAAGCTATTGGAAAGCTACTTAACTGGTCGAACATTTAAGCTTAAAGAAGGAGATTTCCTAAGCTCCGCACAATCTATTGAAGCAGGAGTATCTCAACCTTCTTATACTAGATATATATTCATCTGATATGCCAACAAACAATCATACTTTCACATCTACATTTGCTGATGATACTGCTATTCTAAGCATTCATGAAAACCCTCAAGAAGCATCTCGCTGCCATATATGTGAATTAGAAATTAGTATGAATTCATTCATACATCAATAATGCAACAAAAACACATGGAAATACCATATATGTAGATGCAAAATTGACTCAAATGAAATTGAAATTAATCCAAATTAATTGGCCCATTGGTAGAGACTCTAAGCTACGTTTAGATTGCAAACTCTTACTTTACAACTCGTTCCTAAAACATATACGAGTATGAAGTTGTGGAATACAGCTATGGGGAACAGCCTCAGCTTCAAATGTAGACAGAATTCAAAGACGCTTAAACAAATTGCTACGCATGATCACAATTGCCCCCTGGTATATAAAAAAATTCGAATATCCATAAAGACCTAAACGTGACTTTGGTAAAAACTGAGTTCCAAAATTATACAAAAATACACTTAAAAATCTTTAGATACACCCAAACCCATTAGCCCCCAACATATTAAATAATAGTGGCTATATTCGACCAAGAAGAAGGGATACAGCGGATTGGAGCCAAAGACAAGAAGGAAGAATTCCAACTTAATAAATAAAATAAGCAATGGTTGACATTTTTTTAATATAAGTGTTGAAAAACTTATTGTTAGTTCGTTTTTAAAGAAGATACAATAAATAAATAAAAATACAAAAAAAAAAAACAAGTAAGAGTGCTATATTCGGCTATGCCGAAACTTATATACCCTTCACATTTGTTGTGGATGTATAATTATATTATATACATACATATATATATTATATTAATACACTTTGTTTGATAGTTTTTTGATGAAATTTTCAGAGGTTGTCTCGGATTTTTGCTCATATCTCCGTTATTTATGGACGGATTTTGCTGATTTTAAATAGCAAACTTCTCGAAAGCATGTCTGACAGAATTATTAAAGATTTGGATCCCGAAGATATCTGGGGACTTCAGAAAATTGATTTCAACAGACAGACGGACATGGCTCCGCTATCTATAAGAATCCAGAATATATATACTTTATAGGGTCGGAAAATTTTATTGTGGAAATTACAAATGGAATGACAAACTTATATATACCCTTCTCATGAAGGTGAAGGGTATAATAATGATCCCGAACTTATAAATATTTTTGATCTCATCTGTGTAGATACGTCTCTACTGCCGACAAAGCTGTATCGAGTGTTAGTAGACATATATTTTACTCGATCAATACCGATTATCACTCTCATGGCAGACTTTGTCACGAGTTCAGATCATAAGAATTAGCATGTATAGGATGAATTAGGTTATGCCTAAGACGAAGTTGCTTCGGGAGATGATCATTTGGCTGGCGTTTTAAAATACATTAGGTGGGCCTCCTCAGAATATTTATATGCAGTTAGGAATCCACATACTAATAAAAAGAATAATCTGGTTTTTCATTTACAATACTGTTGATGTATTGGTGGCATTTTGAAGATATTTTAATAGGCGAAAAGTGTTTACCGCGCGAGGCGGCTGTCAAAAGAGATTCAAAATAAACTGTGAAGTTGTTGTTGACAAAACCACACAGAGTTTTAATGTCGTTTTTCCAACAATGAAATAACATGGTCAACATGCAGTGACTGCAATAGATCCAAAGTGGCCAAAAACTCACTTGATAGTTCCTACATTGGCTAGAGTACACGTCATTTCCCAAATAGTACAATCGAAACAGCGGTCGGCATTCATTGTCACTAGGAGCAGAACACAAGCAGAAATCAGTTAAACACAACAGGAATGTAAGCAAACTCTTTAAAGTGATCAATAGGGAGTTGAAGATTTCTTCAGGAATAAAGTTTTCTACTACTTAGTTACTTCATTTATATTTGAAATGTTAGCAAAACGGTTTCAGTAAAAAAGTATTTACACGATTCAAAAAAAATTCAACAACTTGTACTTTTGTAGAGATATTCCGATGGCAAGAGACAGTTAAAAACTCTTCCATTCTTCCACTGTTCACAGTTAAAAACTCTTCCATGTTCAAGAAATAAACTCAGAATCACTTCCTGAGTCGATTTAACGATGTCCGTCCGTCCGTCTGTCTGGCTGGCTGGCTGTCCATGTAAAGCTTGTGCGCAGAGTACAAGTCGCAATTTTGAAGATATTTCGATAAAATTTGGTATGTGATATTTTTCGGCCCAAGGATGGATGGGATTAAAACTGGTAGAAATCGGTCCATTATTTCATCTGGCCCCCATACAAATGTACTCCCGAAATTGGGGTTTACCGATCATAAATGTTTGAATTATGCAAGTATCCAAATAAATTTCATCACAAATGAGTGGTAAATGAAGCCAAATCACATCTAAAAATGTTGTGCAGATCGGTCCATAATTACTCGTAGGTCCCATATAAGGCCCACTTTCGAAATTCACTTTAAAGATCATAAATATCTTAAAAATATTGGTATTCAAATGAAATTTGACACAATAAAGTTTCTTATATACAGAAATAATAATAATAAAATAACACCTAAGTTTATAATGGTCGGTCCATAATTAGTCGAAACTCCCATATAAGACCCTCTCCGTAATTCAATTTAAGCTCCATAAATCTTTTAAAAGTATTTATATCGAGCTAACGTTTAACATACATAATATTTATATTCATAGACATCATGACACTAAATTTTTGTCGGTCCACAGTAGGTTATATCTCCCATATAACGCCCATTTCTGAAAAACTGTTTTATACATATACTGGGTATAAGGTATTATATGGTCGGGCTTGACCGCCTATACTTTCTTACTTATTTTCTATTGGTAAACTAAAGAGTTTCCATACATTTGATATAAATTCTACTCAGTACAATGCTACTTTAAGATATTACAGTGTTTGTTTTTAGGCCTCCTTAACAATTACTGCTTAAAATGGTTCAATTTTCTTTGCTTAAGACACCAGACATTGTCTAGGGTAAAGTAAAAAAAAAACAGCTTAAGCCACATTCCCTAACGTGTTTTCTCTTTTTTTCTTTTTGCAGTTATTTAATCCTTGGAAATCGCATTGTATTACTTTGATTACAATTGATACTTTTTCCATTACATTTAAAGGAAAGCAGTTATTTCATTGCGAACAATGCTTTTAGGAGACCGCCTTCTTTACTGGTCGTACTGGCGCAACCAAGAGGGCCAGACCAAGTGTTTGTAAAATAAAGATATTGATTAAAATAGACAAAGATAAAGCAGAAATAATGTGTAAAATACACAGTTGGATAATAAATATCATTTACTTGCAAAAGAAAACAACATAAAACCTAAAACTTAAAGACTTAAACGTAGAATTAGTTTTATTGCTTTAAATAGAGATCTTAAAGGTATTTTTTTAATACTAGGCCTTCCTTCCGTTGAATGTTTTTTTTTTTTTTTTTTTTGGAAATACATAATAAATCATATTGTATGCAAAATTGGTTTTTCGAGAAACCAAATTTGGTAGCTTGTATGAAAAAAAAACCAAACAGCAAACGACATTCAAATTTGTTTGCCTTAAACAGTCTTTTATTGTTGTCTCGATAGTTGCAGTTAAGTTAGATATTCTTAGGAATTTCCTATTGAATTTTTAATTCAAAATCAAACCATACAAAGAAACAATCATAGTTGTTCGTTTCTCCAAATTAGACAGAAAAAAACCACATAAAATAAAACACAATACAATAGTTAACAATTCCATAGCAAACTGACTGGCTGACTATCTGTCTGTCTGGCCGTTTGTAGTGTTTTCTTTCTTTTTGTGGCAGTGGCAAAACAGATTTTCAAAAGAAGCAGCAGCAAGTAGGCTTTTTTTAACATGGCAATTGTTTTCGAAACCAATTTGCAACATGTAGAAATGGATGAATGGCTTCACTAGCATGTATGTTGCAGAAGTTGCTACATCATACAGACACACACACACACAACATAACATAACTAGCTACCAAATATAGTAAATATAACTAACGATACCACTGGTCACTAGTTGTACCTTTTTCTGTTCTTTTTTTTTTCTTATTTTTTTCATATTTTTTTTTGGTCAAACAGACAATTGAATACGGTAGCTAAAGAAGCACTGGGTTGATACCAAAAAAAATGTTGCTCGAAAAATAGGCTGCTCAATTTTACCGTCTAAATGAAAGAAATCAAGAAAATTACATTTACCGTTTTTGGGTTTTTATTCTTTGTTTTCATTTTTTTTTTTGCTTTTTTATGGTCAACAGCAAAAATATTTTTTCCTTTTAAACCACAACTCTTATTTAAGAATTTACAACTGCAACAAACCATACTAATAAATAAATCTTTTTGTACAACACTTGATAGTTCATTCACTGTTTGTAGGAGCACACCATTTCCTAAGTTATAAAAAATACCAAATTTTATAATCTCTATAGGTTTGAGAACAGTGCTCGGCACTTATAGCCAGCAGGGGCTAAATGCGATCGAGTAATCTGTTAAAAACAACAAGACTGTTAGAGAACTCTATAAAATTATCTACAGGGAAACAAGTTACACAACAGTTACATTAAAATAGTTTTATGAAACATTACAATACATTTATGCTTTGTCTGTGCCGATCACTGCTCTAGAACATACAAATTATGTTGACCTTGCTGCCATAAGCTGCAGTAATATTAAGTAGTTCTTTAGTCTTGAGAATTTGTATTCGGTTTGCGGGTATATTAAGTTTGTCATTCCGTTTGTAACACATCGAAATACATATTTGTCGTAGAACTGAAAAGTCTATAAATTCTAGGTTCTTATAAGATTATAAGACGAACTAGGCATGTCCGTCCGTCTGTTGAAGGCACGATAAAGCTTCACAAAAACATAAAACGATATAATTTTTACTACATAGTATTTGTTCCATCCAGTTGTCAAAATCGGTCCAGTAGGATCCAAGTTATAGATCAAAGTTTCAGACAACCTCGATATTCTTCAGATATTTTATGCTCTTTTCTATAAATATAATGCAGATTATATCATGAAATTTTGCAAATCTTGTTTTTAGTAAAGAAGGACAAGTACTGTTACAAATGGTAAGAATTTCTCATAGCCCTCACACAAATGCCTTTCTGGAATATGGCTTTATGATACATAAATGTCTATAGAAAAACAGTATCCATAGAAAATTCAACAAAAATAAGTTTCATGCAACGAGAAATCTGAAAACGATATTTTGTTTGTATCTGTCCATTTTTAACATAGCCTCATACAAAGTCTACTTCCGAAAATCACTTAAAGGCGCATAAATGTTATAAAAATGACTGTGAAATTGAAATTCAACACAAATCATCCATGTATATATGTATATAAGTCATCGTACCGAATTCCGTGTCCCCATAAAAGTTCCACTTACGAAAATCACTATAAAGTTGAAATTTAACACAAATCATTCACATACGTATACATACAAATTGTCGTATATAATTTCATGCTGCACTGTTCATAATAGTCTCTCTTACTTCCGAAAAACTTATTAACCTACATAAACATCCATATCGAATCTACATTTTATACATATCATACAATTAGCTTTTGCAAAAGTTGGTCCATAACTGGGCATGGGACTCCCATAGAATATACTCCCATACATTCGATAATAACCACAGAGGAAACAAATTCGACATTTCAAAAAACCAAAATCAAAAATATAAACAAAGGGCAATTAGGAAAGAATGAGATAAATATAAAATGTGATCTTTCGTCTCGTGATATCTCCGTATATTTTGTGTAATAACTGGAATATACATAAAATACTTGAAAGTCTTATTATTGAGATGAAATACTAACAATATAAACTTTAAATAAATAGTAATTACGATCGCCCTATAGTAGTTGATAGCACTCATGTAAGGGATCCCTAAAATAAAATAAAAAGTATCTATAAATACCGTTACAGATTGTAGAGCATTCATAGATCACACTACTGGTATTTGTTGGTGGGTATATAAGATTCGGCACATCCGAAATTATAAAATTTTACTTGTTTACTTTAGATTCAATTGTAGGACTTTATAAGTCTTATGGCCGAATTCTCGGTCATTAGTTAACCATTGGTAAACTAAAATACTAACTATGGTTTAACAATTACTTGTTATTCTTATGGCTAACTAAGCATTGCGAATAAAGACTCATTAGTTAAGCCTTTACCATTAGCTAACTAAAGACTGTGAATTTAGCCATTAGTTTAGCTTAAATTCTAGGCTTCACATAGTCCCAGATTACCAGAATCAAAAGTCTTTATAGGGACTTAGTTTAGCTTCAAACTAGCTTTAGTTTAGCTTAGTTGTAGGTCTTTATATAATATTAGTCTAGCTAGGTCTTTCTTAGCTTCAATGTAGTCTCAGTTAAGCTTTAGTCGTATTTCCTTATAAAAACTAAGTTTTGCTTCGATTAGTTAAGCCTTAGTTCAGCTTGAATCTAGTCTGAGTTCAAGTTCAATCGTAGATATTTAGCTTGGCTTTAATCTAGTCTGAGTTTTACAGCAATCATAGATATTTATAGGTATACAAACTTCGTTTGGCTTCAATACTAAGTATTTACAGAGACTCAGTTCTGTTGTGGATCTTTAGATAGTCTTAAGGTATGATTACCAATGGCTAATATTTACTCAAAATTTGTTTGACGTTGTTTACTCTTATGAGAGTTTTGCAAGATCAAACAGCATCAAATAACATAAAACTAAATATTTGTTATGTCCTGTACTAAATAAACAAAGTTTTTTAAAAAAATTAGTTTGAATTTAACTTTAATCACAGATTTTTATATAGTCTTAGTTTAGCTTCAATCGAGTCTGAGTTTAACTTCCATCATAGATCTTTATACAGTCTTAGTTTGGCTTCAGTCATACGTATTTTACAGAGACTTAGACTTACTCTTAGTTTAGATTCAATATAGTCTGAGTTTAACTTCAATTGTAGATGTTTATACGACTATAGTCTTAGTTTAGTTTCAATCATAAGTATTTTATAGTTTTAGATTTGATGCAATTGTTGATTTGTATATGTATAGTGAAGGTTGGCTTCAAAGGTAGTGCATGGTTTTCGGTTTTCTTAACTGGGTAACATTATACAATTTGTCGCTTTTTATACAATAATTTTCTTAGTGACCTCGGTTAATTTCTAGAGGAGATATTTAGGATCGCCAAGACTAATCCATTAATCAGTACTAGCTGTCTTCAAAGCACAAGGCTTTAGATGTTTCTAATATTGAATGAAACATTTTGACTTTACGTGAAGTCCATGTACTTTCTCATAATTTTATCCGGAGTTAGATATCCTCATACTCTTAGAAAGCATAATTTACCGTCAAATTCACTATTTCATATTTCAGTAAAAAATGCCAAATTAAATCAAGGAAATGGTGCACAACAAATTGCAAATACTTCAAGTTAGTTATTTTAAACACCATGAAATACGAGTACATAGTACAAACGAAAAATTAAAATCGATTTTGAAAATAAAAAAATAAAATTGTCTTGTATTTGGCATAAAACAAAATACAATCTTTCAACTAACAAGTAGTAGGTAGAAAACAACTACAGATAACAAACCTAGACAAGCAATCATGTTTGTTAGACAAAATAGATTGTTTGAGAAGAAAAATTAACAAAAAAAAAAAACAACTTTTAGCTTTTTTGAAACAAAATCAAAAGCAACCAATATAGCAAAATAGAAAAAACCAAAAAAGTACCAGCTCAGGAAAAGACAACACAAACAAAAGTAAAACGGAACGGAATTGAGGAAGCACTTCGAGTATTTGTGGCCACTCAAAGTCATCGAAAGTCTGTGTATGTCTTACTTTTGCAATGGTTAAGCACAACATACTCCACCTCATACTCACTCACTCCTGTTGTTAGTGGGAAACGGCAAAGAACATGTAGCGGGTTTTTCAATAAGAGCGCTACAAAAGTTTTTTTTTAATAAAACAAATACGGTTTTGGATATCAATGAAATTCTTTATTCCTGTGAAAGTGCGTTTGATGCCAATATGTATGGAACTCGATTTCTTTTGCATGGCCACCACGGGCACGCTTGCAAAAGTCCAGAAGCTGAACCTAATTTTCGACGGTTTTCAAACATAAATCGGTCAATACTGCTGCAATTCCACGTTCGACATTCGTACGAAGTTCATCAATCATCGCTGGCTTGTTGGCATAGACCATAGAATTGACGTAGCCCCACAGGCGTCAAATCGTACGACCGAGGCTGCCAATCGACTGGACCATTTCGTGCGATAACACGTTCTCCAAACTTGGTTTCCAATAAATTGATTGTGACATTCGCTGTGTGGCTCGGTGCGCCGTCCTGTTGGAACCACATGTCCTCCAAGTCCATATCATCCAATTGGGGCCAAAAATAGTCTGTTATCATTGAACGGTAGCGATTCCTATTCACAGTAACACAGTATTCACAGTATTGATCATCACGGAAGAAGTACGGCCCAATGACGCCGCCGACCCATAAACCGCACCAAACCGTAATTTTTTCGGGATGCAATGATGACTCATGGAGTACGTGTGGATTGTTCTCTGACCAGTAACGCTTATTGATGAAGCCATTCAGCCAGAAATGAGCCTCATCGCTGAAGATGATTTGTCGATGAAAATCCGAATCATTTTCAAGTTGTTGCTCAGTCCAATTCACGAACATACGACGCTTCTGGTGATCAAGCGTCTTCAGTTCTTACGTCAATGTAATCTTGCCACAATGACGTCACAGAGATGCCCAACGCTTGAGAACGACGTTTGAGAGACACATTTGGGCTTTCTTCAACTTCTTTGCCTCACTGGCACGGGAACATTTTGTACTGTGCCTGTGGATTCAAATTTTTCCACTAGACGCTCAATTGTTGATCCGGTAGGACGACTATGACGACCATAAATTGGACATAGCGCTCTTAACGTTGAGGCCACTAACTCCGAATTTCGGTAGTGAATTTTAATAATTTCGACTCGTTGGCTTGTATATCTTGCCATCATAAAATGGGAAACCTTACTGAAGAGAAATGTCAAAAGAGCGGTAAAAAATATGGCGTCGTTTGCTGTCCCTATCGGTCTACTTTTGTAGCGTCCCTGTTGAAAAACGCTTTACATAGGTATGTTTAGGCGTTCTTTTTGTTTATTGCTTGAAATTTGTTTTCTTGTTGTTGGTGTCTGAAGATTGTACTGCATGGAAATGGCAAAAAGCTGGAGCTGGAGCAACAGAAAAAAAAATCCAAGAAACCAACAGACCGTACAAATAAATGAAATGATAAACAGACACATTCTAAGTTGTCGATTATTTTTTCTTTGGTAATTTTTACGTATTTCTCAGTATTTTGTTTTATTTTTGTCTTTTAATATGCAAGTATCATATGACAGTCTAGTTTCTTTGTATTTTTTTCGTTTGTTATTTCTGTTTAAGAAGCCTGAGTGACTGCTTGTTTTCCTTATTACTTAAGAAAATGCAAAATAAGACATTGTAAAAAAGCACAAACGATTATTTGCAAGGGGTATAGGAACGTCAAGAGTTTGAATTATATTTAAAGTATATAAAATGCAAGAAGAAAGTGTTGAAATTTATTTAAAAATTAATGGAAATGTTCAAAGTTTGAGGACACATTTGAAAAGTGAGCAGCTAAAAGTAAACTTGGGCAAATTGAGGGAAATGTATGTATATATCAGCTGAATAAAGCATTAAACACATTCGAGACAGCAGTCTACACGACTACACGACTGCAAATGCCGCTGGGTACTTATGCCGCCCTGTAGCCAGCTACTTAATTATTTTGAAAACGACAGCTATACAGTCAGCAGCTGATCCCGAAACCTGACGCTTTAATAAAAAATAAATTTGTTCTTCGAATTTTTTAAATAACATAATAGCTGAAGAGAATTTTGTTGATTTTATAGAAGCTATTTCTAAAATACAATAAAAAATAAATAAAAACATTACAAATAATAATCCCCTTATTCAAAAACGATTATTAAATTTAACAAACGTTTATTAAGCAAATTGGTATATGCAAATCTGTCTTAATAAACGTTTGTTAAATTTAATAATCGTTTTTGAATAAGGGGGTAAATCTTTAACAATAAAACACTTACAAACTTTAATCAAACAAAACAATGAAAATAAAAACAGCTGTTGACGCAATTCATTTATATTTCAGTGTTGCCACTTAAAGCTTTTATTTTTTTAAAGTAGCGTTTTTTCATGGAACAGGTTCCCTGAAAATTTAGAAAATTAAATAAAGCCTTAAAGACTAAAGAAAACTGTTAACTTTTCTTTTTGTCGGTCACGCTTATAACGTAATATAATAACATAGTACGTTCTGGCCTCAATTATCCGTGATTCGGTTAACCGGTAACCACGATTAACCGTGATGTTTTCAAATATCCGTAATGACAGAAGTTTTTTTTATTAACTTCAAATTTATACACACAATATAATAAGCATGAAAACGGGGCATTTCCTTGTTTGCATACGATGAGTCAGACGCATTTAAAAATTATTAGTTTAATTGTGAAATTTGAGAAGTACGGGTGATTAGGTCTAAATTTTAAGAATAATTATTTTTTTTTAATATAAATATGTATGCACACCCAATGTTCAGTTGTTTAATAATAAAAATATTTAAAAACTGTATAAACAAAATTGTTATTCAATTAGCCGTGAGGCCTGACTGTATAATAATAAATATTTCTAAGCACTAATTTGCTTTACATATTTTGTTATATGGTCAACACTGTTTATGTTTTGTCGCCAACAAAAATAGAAATTATGTAGTTTAATTTGACAGCGATGAAAAAATCAGCATGGACAACAAACCTGCAGTCGTGTTGCCTGCTGTCGTCAATATAGTCACTCTCATATAAACGTGTGTATTTTATTTTTGACATATTGTAACGCATGGTGAATGAAATACGAACAAGTGTAACGCTGTTTAAAAAAAAAGACACATATTATCAGGCATGTGATGGAAATCGAAAAATGGAAATCGAAAACGCGTTTTAGAAGTAAATATTTTCGTAATATTTCAGTATAGAAAAACTTTTATCACATAAAATATAAAGATATTGGGCTACTAAAGAGAATCTTAAAACAACAATTTTTAAAAATTAGATTATAAATGTATTAAAATGTATTTCACAAAACTGATTCATTTTCGATTTCGATTTCCATCACATGCCTGAATATTTAAAACAAAACTTTGAACAATAAATTTAACTGTACTATCTACTTATGAATAAAAAATAAAGTATGCGTAGGTCAGTGAAAAATTAGTTTTGAAAATGCCACTAAACGTGTTGAATCGTCGCAAATTAATTTCTTTAATTTTGTGAAAAAACCGAGAAAAAACTAAAAGTGAAATTTTTAAACATTTAAGGATATGGGTTTCAAAAAAACATTTGTTTATAGCATAATAAACTTGCTTTTGAATAATAAGCCACCTGAAAGGAAACCTGGATCTGGTCGGAAATGCAGTTTGTAAGACATCAAAGTTCGCTCAAAATTGAAAACCGAAACAGCAGGTTGCAGTGCAACATCGTATCGCCAATTGGTTAGGAAATATAAATGTGACAAAAATACAGTTAGGAAATAGTTGGAATCTATGGGAGTTCAGAAAAAGAGGAAAAAAACAGCTCCATTTACCACCGAAGCACAGCAAAAGACTATAAAATGCAGATTACAAATGCGTGATGGATGACGAGTCATATTTTACCGTAGAAGGCAACGAATGGCAGCCAAAATATTATTTTGAATCTTGCAATAAGATCAAAGTGTAGTTTCTGTTCTTATCAGCTTAACATCTGATAGATCCTTCATCGGAGGACAACAAATGTTAAACTGATTTTTGTACGTTTAGGGGCTTGCTCCACTTCCGTCACGGGTTGGCCCGATATTGCAGTACTGCCGGGATTTCGGCCCCATTTATCAATAAATTTCAATTGTTGTAGTATAACACTAACATGTTTCGATTTTGATATTAAAACCTTCAAGGCTTTCATTGTGTTGAACTAAACAGTTTGCTGTCAATCTTGCCCTTCATAAAATTAAAACGTGCTAAACTGGTGCATTTTACTTTAGCAACATATTTTCCTTAAACTGTAAATTGGTCTAAATGGAACAAATTATATGAAATCTATACTATTAAGTAAAATGGTTTAATGGATTACCCATGCTGATGTTTCTCGTTTATTTTCCTTCTGTCACTGGGTAAAATTACCACCATTTCTACTCAAAAGTTGCACATGCTCTACTATGCCCAACAAGAAATGGATATTGAGTTATCTAAGTAGTCGGCTGTAAGGAGTTAAACAAGGAATACACCATATGTGTTCCTTTTACAGTTTCTACGAATCTTCTACTTCTCTAAAGTCCCTGGGCCCCCTGGAATCACATATGTTGTTATCTCAATGAAATCCAGTTTATTTACTGTATCCTCCAGTTATCAGTTGGAAGCATCGAAAAATTTTAGCGGTCACGCAGAGTTGAAAAAGGAAAAAGATTTTCAAAGCATAGGGGCTGCTCTTAGTAAGAAAATCTAGTTGGCTAACTACACGATTATTCGGTCTGCGGCCAATAACGCTTCTTCAATGTAGTCTCCCTCGTTGAGTGATAACTAGTGCAGAAATATGAAAGAAATCTGTTAAAGGGGAAAAACATCACAGGCAGCCTGGAATGTGATGTTCTTCAATGTAGTCACCACCTTCATTGAGTGGTAACTGGTGGAAAAATATTGAAATTCATAGAAATTCGATGTTCTACGCTTCAGGAATCTCATCAAATCTCAGGGAAATTTAAAGGCTCCCCCAGGACATGCAAAATCCATTAGATCGCAAGTTATAAAATTAATGTCGTGTTTTGATCATTATAGCAGATTTCAAGAAGTTGCCGAAATGTAAAATAAAAGTCAACAAGAATTTAGGTCATGATGGCGTATTAGGCTCAATGTCGGTGCCTTACAGATAATTCTGTCTCCGCATTTAACTGTCAAGACTTCACAACTAGATCCAATGAAAATAATTAAATTTACAAAGATGACAAAACTGTATGAGATGCTTTAAAGATAAATTATTTGAAGGGCGATTACATTGTGAAATCAATCAACTCCTTGTCGAGTTGCTTTGCAATGGAATGCAATTTATTTCTACAGAATATTTAGATTACAAAAATACATTAAGACAGTGGTAAAGTAAGGCGAGTAGTAAGTTACAGCTTCTTGAAAGCACTTATGTTTCGAAACAAGAAATAACGTAAATAAAAAATTATTCACCAAATATGACTAAAGGGAAGTTTACACATTTTTGATCACCAGATATTAAAGAAAATAAATTTATTTTTATTGTTCGCCAAATCAGCTTTAAGCCTTATACTAATTTAAATACCAATCACACATCTGTTGTTTTAAATTTTCCCCTTTTATACAAATCAAAAAGTGATTAACCCCTTACATTTTGTATGTTTTACGGTAATTTATTACAATTTAAATTATATTTATTACAATTTCTCTCTTTTAAATGTGTTTTTTTATATTTTTTATGACCATAAATTTATTTAGAGATTTTTACACCCTGTTACTTTTTTGTGTGGCTTAAAGAAGAAATAAAATTCCTTAGTTTACAGCAGGTAAAACAAGGAATAATGATTTAACATTCACACTCTCTCTTGAGTTTTTGTATATATACATGCTGGCATACATTTATAATTATAGAGTATCATTCATTACCATCCATGTAATTTAAAGTTAATTGTTAATTATGGGTTTAACGTTTTAATGACATATACACGTTGAAGTTTTAAATACACTAGACAATTTCAAAAATTAAGCTGAGCATTAGCTGTTAATGTGAGATTTAAAAATGTGTGTTTAAGAAAAGCAATAATAAATATCAATTTGAAAACTTGAAATTATTATTATTGTTACAGAAATTTTACTTAAGATCCACGTGATTTTGAGAAAGCAGGATGAAAAAAGGAATAGATGCACCAGTTGACATTTGTAAGGCTTCGCCGTTGTTAGTTGTAGATTGTCCCAATTGGCAACGTCAAAGAATTAACAAATTCGGATCGTCTTTAACACTGTGGCTCACGGTAGCGATATTTTCACTGACACCAACTTGTCAACTAACGACAAATATCTGCCATTTTATTTTTGTTTAAGCAAAATTTTAATACATTGTAATAATTATACAACTGTTAAATCATCAAGTTAAATATCAAAATTGTATATTATTCCAATATACCACAATTAGAAAACAAAGTTCTTGTTGAAAATCCCATTAATATCAGTAATGGAGACAAGCAAAAATGCTTCACTTTTTTTCGAAAATTTTCAACTTTGGATTTAATTTATTTAAAAATTCCCAGCTTACCATTTTAGGAGCGCCCCGAAAAAGGAGTCAGAAAAGAGTCCAACAAAAATCGAAGATCAAATGTCAAAGTTGTGATACTTTTACCAAATAAGTGTACAAAAGTCAACTTTGACGTTCATAAATTTAAACATTTTGTTTGAAATGACTAATATTTGTAAAAAAAAAAAAAATAATGAAAGCCTGACTTATTTTTAATCAAATAAGCGAAATTTCTTTAATATCGAAGGTCAAATGTCAATGTTGTGTTACTTTTTCCAGGAGTGTGTACAAATGTTTTTTTAACTTTTCTTTAAATTGTTAAATGAACGTTAATATCAACGTCAACATAAATTTAAATATTTTATTTGAAAGGACTATTTTTTGTATCAAAGTAATGAAAGCCTGCCTTATTTTTAATCACATAATATATATTTCTCTAAAATCGAGTATCAAATGTCAAAGTTGTGGTATATTTTCTAAGTAATAATCAAAATAAAAATTATGAATTGCTTTTTGCTAATTTTACAACTTCATATACATACATACATATTTTAAAATGTTGTTTAAAATTAATAGTATTCGTATAAATACTTTGAAATATTGACTTATGTTGAATGAAATATACTATCAGTCTTATTCAGAAAAAATTATAGTAGACTTCAAATGTACTTTAAGAAAATTTTGTATAAAAGCACACTTCAAACCTACTTTAATTTTTATGAATACGGCAGTGAATCTTTATATATATAATTCTACTGTAGGTGGTTTGTGACTGAATTCCTCTTAAACAGCTGGACCGATTTGCATAAATTTTTTGTATGCGTTTTGTTTTTTTTGTTTTTTTTAAAATGTTTTTTTTTTTAACAAACACAAACTGCGAAGCTTTTTGGCTTGTCTGCAGAAAACACCCAGAGTCTTTGGCGGGAATCGAACCCGCAACCCTCTGACTGATAGTCCGGCACACATCGCCTAGTCTATCGGGTGGTTTAGATTTACAATTCGGTCCAATTGGACAAAGGGGCGTGGTACCTCCCATACAAACCACAAATTAAAAATCTATTATTTCTGCTCCTGATAACGGTATTTGAACAAAATTTGGTTCGTCCGTTTGGTGTGCATTTTTTAAGTGCTGCTGCAAGTATGGGTGGGATTGTACAAAGGGGCGTGGTACCTCTCATACAAACCACAAATTAAAAATATTAATTCTGTTCCTGATAACGGTATTTCAACAAAATTTGGTATGTCGGTTTGGTGTGCATTTTTTAAGTGCTGGATACTATACATCTTTGGTGGAAGTAGGCAATGCCACGCCCCTGTTCAAAAATGGCACTGGCTGCCTTTCTTATTATAATAGACCGATTGGCATGAAACCTTTCCAATAAAAATAAAATTTGAAGGCAAAGCAACGTTTGCCGAGTCAGCTAGTTTTTTTTATAAAAATTGATTTTAAATTGTCGAAACTCTGGTACTTTTTCCAAGTACCAAAAAAAAATTTTACTTTTTACTAAATTAATTTCAACATTTTGTTCAAATCGACTATTATTTGTATACATACTTTTTTTTTGAAAGCCTGACTTAGTTTGAATTAATTAACCTTTATTTCTCTAAGATAAAGTACAAATATAAAGAAGTTTGTACAAAAAAAGTCATTAAAAACTTACCTTTTTTCTGCTATTTTCTTAGAAAACACTCCTATCCAGTTAAATCCTTAATGCCGGTACAAACCAGTAGTGAGTATTAATTTCTTTAATTAAAATTAAAAGGATATCATAAAATTATAATAGAACTTCATTTTTATACGGGATTTCAACTTGGTGTTGTTATTGTTGCTGCTGTTTCGTATTATAAAATCCACAAAGAAAGAAAAAAGAATGGCGGCTGTGTAAAAAAGCACCGTTAGTTACAGCTGAGTTTGTTAAAGAGCCAAGAGAGGAGAGTAAAGATGAATGAGTTTTTTTTTCAAATATAACAGGGGGTTGGTTGGTAGATTGATTTTTATTTGTTTTGGTTTTGTTTAAATACCGTTACAATTATAAATTGCACACACACAAGCACTCACACTGATATAGGTACATATAAACAATATTTGAATAATTCTTTGTCAACTTTTTGCTTAAAGGGGAATTAATTTCTTCTTCTTTTGAAATTTTGCTGCTGTTTGTTGTTGTTATATACAAATATAGTAAGGTTTTCTTTTATATTTTAGTTATTTTTTTTTAAATACAATACTTTTATTGTATTATAACTGCTGTATTTTGACTTTAATTAAATATAGCTTTAGTAAACAAACCTTGTACATATGTATGTTACAGCGCGTTAGCAAAATTAGGACCGTAGTATGTTAGGAATATTATATAAACAGCTTAAACCGATTTTATACAAACGCACTTTTTTAATACACTGAACGAACTCTAAGTATTTATTATACGTAAGGGGGTAACACACATTTACGAGACAACAACGAATACGACGACACAAAAAAAATACAATACAACGAGAATATGATGACGACGACAAATACAACGACTATAAAAAAAATACCGAATATTGTTTACATATATACAAATCAACCGAAAATTATGGGTTAAAAAGTTTTTAATATCCTGGCTGCGATTTTTGTTGTTTGAGCATTAGCAGTAGTTTCTTTTCCCGAAAATTTAGAAGATTTTCTTGATAGTTGTTCAACTTTTCAGAGGGGTTTTGTTTTTTGTTAAAAGAATTTTTGAAATATTTATTGATTTATATTTGTTAATGTTGTGTTTTAGACAACTATTCCTTAAATTTCTTTTCGAACAGGTGAAATCTGCAAAGAAAAATAATTAAAAAATAGTATTAAACATTTGATTTAGAGTGATGTATGCTTATTAAAGTAGTATTCATTTTCTATGGTTTATTTAATTCTGCAATATAGGAAGTCGTTTATGAATCTAAGAGATGGCGTTAGAAGTTTTTAACAAAATCGTTTTCAACAAGCGCGATTCTTTATTTGGCTGATGTGTTCACACGTTACAAGCTCTTTTGAAAAGATTCTTTAGCTGAAATTGAAAATGGAATTAGAATTGGTCCAATTTTTTGTTTTTAAGTTAGATATTCACCCCTATCGGGAATAAAAATTCCACATGAAATTTGTTCCCTTTTATTTTTTTAGCATTGAATTTTAATAGGAAAAATGTGAAAAGGGAACAAATTTAATGGGAAATTTTTATTCACGATAGGGGTGATAAATTAATTTAGCAAATTCTCACTCGTTCAAGTTATTTTACCCTGCCAAATTTAATTATTTAGATTCATTATTATTATAGCATTGAATCCTCTTTCCCTAAAATATTAAAAAAATACCATTAGAAGAAGAAGGTAATTTTCCCTTGAACACGCATTAATCAGGAATTTTGAAAATACTCCAGTTTTGCATTTGACATTCATTTGCACAACAGAAATTATTTTTTAAAATAAAAAAATTAGATCCTCTCTTCTCTCTCTACAGATCCAAATGTTTAAAATTTTATCAAAACTGGCTCAATACTAAATAAAAAGCTTTTTAGCCATAAAAATATTATTTAAGGCAAGTATATGTCTCTATGAATATAGACAAAATTGTTAGCAAGATGAAACCAATTTTTTAAGCACTTCTTTTCCGAAAGAGATACGTTTTTATGTTTAATAAACTAAAAACTAAACTGTGTGGCAAATGGCACATTTACTTCCTATATTGAGTGTTAAGCCAGAAATATTTTTTACTTTTCGAAAAACTATTTGTAATGAAAGAAATGTACCATTTTATATTAAGCTTATGACCAAAAATCAACTCTAAAAAGCCATAATCTTTATTTTTATTTCGATCTGGTAAGCCTTTTTACAATGTATACTTGGGATGAATGAACACTAACTTTTTATGCGCTATTCAATGCTAGCCAATATGTTCAACAGACACAATGCATATGAATCAAATATTTGTTTATAAATATAATTTACTCAATACAACAAGTATTAGGTCTGCCACGGAAAAAACTTATTTAAGAAAGAACTGATGCAGCAGTCGCCAAGTTGCCAATCAGAGGCCGAGTAAGACGTGATCCAAATGTCATGGGAAGTCTGCCCGAAAATGTTGCTTTAACACCAATAGGTCAATTGAGTTGATCCGGGCACTGTTACTAAGGTAATCGAAAATAGTTTTACTAAATAGCAGTCTTTATTACAAAGTCTATATGAAAAAACTCGAATTGTAATCAAATAACAAACGACTGTACTGATGACCATTTTACCAGTCTTAACCAGGGTTGTCATATCTGAAGACATATGTAATTGGTAGAATTCAAGTACATAATCGGTAATAATTTATATTGAATGCTTTGTAATGTAAGCCAAATATGCAGACAATGCAAGGCTAATAAGAGCAAAGAAAAGCAAACTAGTAATTTCAAATATTCATCATTACGAATTCATAATGATGAATTATGTTCGAAATTGATATAATTTTTAATTAAATTTGAAAATATAAAAAACATTTTATAAACACATTCAGCATTACATACTTGGAAGCAGCTAAACGAAAAAGGATCGGAAATTTTTCTAAAAGGATAGGTTTCAATCTTGATAAATTTGAGAAATCCTTTTATATAGTTGATTGACATGGAACATTAGATAAAAATTATAGACATATATAAAAACCAAAAATATATAGTTTTCTTCAAGTTTTGAAAAACCTTTCCAACCTGTTCTCGTATTTTACATGACTTTGAAGTTCTTTTTATAGAGATCATATTGCGGTTGGTGTTGTCAATACGACTGCAAAGGTAGGATAACAGCTAACAAGAACAATTTTTATAAAGTATGTATGTAAGTATTTACATTAAAACGTGATTTTTCCTTAGAATTTTTACATGATTTTTCATACATACATATGTATGTATACAAACATGCATACATATGTACATATATAGATAGTAAACTTGATTTAATTGTTGTTTTTGTTTTATTATGGCAACGGGTAAATATAGCGAACTTAACAGCAATAACAACAAAAAAACTTTTAAGGATAATATTGACAGCACAAAAAAACGCATACATATGAAATGTATACTCTCACACAATTACCCACACTCCTTATTGAACAAGAGTTTATATCCCTAAAACAATAACTACAAAAATATTATAATAAAACACCGCATACAAATCAACAAAACATAAAAGAGACAATTTCAATTTTGAGAGTGCCAAAACATTAACAATACAGTTATACACAAAGAGAAAGAGAGAGAGAGAGAGAGAGAATTGAAAACCAGAGTTTGGTAATGCACATGGCAAAATAACATGTGTTATTTTTAATAAACAATAGCAAAACTCAATGAAACATAGTGGAATCGAAACACAGCAAGAGCTAAACAAAAACAAACCAATACAAAAACACAACTATACAGAAAAAATTCGATAAAAGGAAATTTTGCTAAAAGAAAATAATAAAAACACAATTTAAAATAAAAAGAATATAAGAAAAATCCAAAAGGAAAAAATATTCCAACAGGCGGCTTTTTGCCCCAACTGCTACAAACTTACTCACACACAAGGTAAACATTAGCCCAAAGAAAAAAGAGAGCATTTTCTTTATAAAAACAACAGCAACAACAACAACACTACTATCTAACCACAGGATTTTAACCTCAAAAATTCCATTTAATCAATGAAATATGAATGAAATCAACGTTGAACATAAAAGAAAATTGAAAACATAACAACAACTTTAAATGGAAATTACAGAATTGTTCTTCTAATGAAGTTAAATAAACAAAACAAAAGTGAGGGAGGCCGAATGTGTGAAAGAAAATTTGCAAAAATAGGGAGAAATGTATGTAAATATGTACTATGTACCTATATATACAAAGGATCTTTAAGGTGTTGAGAGTAAAAGCAAATTTATACATCTACCTAATTAGATTAAGTACAAGGAATATGAGTTTAATGGTGAGGAATTAAATGTGAACACAGTGGTAGAGTTTGCAAATAGTCCAAGTAATTTCATTAAGATTAAGAAATCAAATGTTTGTATGTATATTAGAAAAATTAGATCGGCTTAAAATTATTATTAAGAAATTAAAATATAAAGAATATCCACAGAAAACAAGAAGACTTCACATGAGTTCCAACATGCAAGAGACGATTTTTTCTATTCAGAAGTGGTGATTTTGTCACAAACATCGCCCAGGACGACCAAACAGTTTGAAAACCAAGAATTGGAGGCATTACTCGAAGATTGTTGGCGAACTCAACAAGACCTTGCAAAATCAGCAGCAATTTCAAAAGCAAGGAAATTAAATACCATATAAATTGAAGCGGAGAGACCTGGCAAGAGGATTTTGCTTGTTCGAAATGCTGCTTAAACGCTATAAAAGGAAATCAGTTTTGCACCGAATCTTTACTTGCGATGCAAAATGGGTTTAAAGCCCAAGAGATCGTATATGATGAACGGTAAATTAGCCGAATCGATAATAGAACCAAAGGAGTACTGTGTATTATCAGTTGCTGAAATCTGGTCAGACCGTGACTGGGAACCTGTACCGAATGCTACTAATTCGTTTGAAGTGAGCATCATCATATACATGATGATAACACTCGGCCACATGTTGCTATACCTAACCCACCTTATTGTCCAGACCTTTCCCCGTGTGACTACTTTTGTTTCTCTGAGTTCTCTGGGATACACTTCAATTCAGAACACGGAAACCAAAATTGGCTTGATTCATTCTTGGCCTTAAAAAATGTGCAGTTCTTTTGGAGCGGAATCTAAGTATATGCTGCCAGAAAGATCGAAAAAGGTCATAGTTAACAATAGCCAATAATTTTTAATAAATTTATATTGTATAAATTGCATAAATCGTTCATCAATAGAATATAAACTCTTACGTAATCCATTGAAAATGACGCCAATCTCTCAGCTTGAAAGACTGCAGGATGTTATAATCCAAATTTGTTTTTGAGGTGTTACTATTACTTATATGATCTAAATCGACCTGAAATCTTAAAATACTGTTTATATATAGAAGATCGAATGCGCAGACATAACGAGATGAAATTAACAATCAAGTGTTTGGGAATTCGCCCTGCACAAAATTAACATATAGTATGATATTGCCGAGCTTCCTTGACTTAGCAACTATTGTTCCTCCTAATCCACATATATCTGCAGGAATGTTTTTTTTAGATTCACAGTCACAGTTAATACCGAAATGTTTTCTTTATACCAAAGTTACCAACAAATGCATTACTGCCTAGAATGGCATTGCAAATCCACCTCATTATCTCCACATCTTCATTATTCATTCAATCAAAACCATTTCTTTGGATTGGATCAAATTATAAGTATTTGTGTGAAGGGGTGGAGTTGAAGGGTTCAACGGTCAGTATCATGAGACACCGTATTTAATTAGAAGGTAAAACGATTGTTATTCACTTCCTACATCAACTGTGCCAGAATGATTCTTGTTTTCCGGTTGTTTCGGAAGTGCATCTAATATCTGGGACAGGGAAATATACAGTATCAAATGGATGTCAAACATGCATATGTATATCTGTATATTCATCAGTTCACCGTAAGAACTTCACTTCATCCCAAAAGAAGCTTTTGAAATATTCTTTTTCCATTGGGTTCCTCCTGAATGTTCCTCTCCTAACATTTCACAGTAAAAATCAAACTGTGTGTCTTAGTAGTTATGGTGTCTCCATTAAAGCCATCACTTTTGAGGCGAACGAAATCTATTTTTAATTTCATTTAAAGTAATTAAATTGTGAAGATAATTGTTTAGATCTTGCGCAGACGTTGGAGGAATCAAGGTAATGTAGGTATTTTCAAATTTTGTTTCTGGATTCAATATTTGTTTCATATTATCAAACTGTTTTTGGTTCAAGACCATTGTTCGATGGCCTTTTTGAATGGGGTTATTAGAAGGCAACTTGTTACTCCTAACCTAATTCAGAAAGAAATTGTGAAGATAAATTTTAGGAGTCAGCGGACACATTGTGGGAAACTATTGTTATTACTTTTGCAGATTAAAGTATTTTCAAAACAGATTTTTACTCCGAAGCAGGAAACTTTTTAACATGTCATTTAAACGAGTCAATTACTACTTTAGTTGGCGAAAAGCAATGACATATTTATTTATTTTTGATGTGTGAAATCCAAAATTATTGGGCATCAAATTAGAGCTGAATAGCGCAGAATACATCATTTCGATTTTGCAAGAGTTGGCCCATTTTGGAGGTCTGCATTTCTTCATTTCTCCAAATGGAAAGTGTAAATTAGTTCTAATTCTGCGTGTCCCTCTAAAAGAAAGAATTTCTTTAGACTGAAGGACTACAGTTGACTACTTATCCTTAATTACGGCTCAAACACTTGTCGCGTTTAAAAAAAACCCATTCATTTGAATTATGTTTGATTTCTTGCCATTTAGCGATAACGTTGAACGGACACAAGCCCTTTTTAGCGTTTGTCAAATAAAATATAATCATAAATAACTCATGCTCAAGCATAACATGGTAGCATTGTGTTCACAAATTTAGTTTTGGCAATATTAGTTTGTGTAGAAGCGAATATGAACCATTAGTCGATTTGGAATACGAAAGAACTGAATGGGGCTTCATCACCAGAAAGCCAAATTAATTTATGGAAGGATCATAAAAAGTCAGGACTCATGAAAGATTAAGCAAGAAATAAAGAAACTCACAGTCACTCTAAGAGCAGACGGAATCTTCTTACACCATCAAAGTTTTGAGAGACATTTTGATCTCAAGGACTGATAACAACATAAAACTCTTTTTAAGTTTATTCAACACATTTTAACATAAAGAATAACATTATATTGAACATTTTATGAGCTTTATTGTTTGTATTTCCTTTCCTTAAAAAAATGCCAGCTTATTCTTAAACTCCAGCTTCCTTGTTAACACCACAAGAAACATTTGCCACCTTGTCCGGTAAAATATTAATACACATTTTAACTTAAAAAGCTTCCGGAATTTAGAAGTGATAAATTGCTTTGAAGTCCCATAACAAAAACATCAGGAAATCCTTATAATAAAAAACATAACAAAGCTAACAAGAAAAGACAAGCAAAATACAAAATATATAAATATATAAAGTAAAGCAAGACGATAACTAAATCATAAACAAAATAAGAAATATGGAGAAAGAGAAAAACAAGTGGTAGAAGCAAAACACTTACACCCTAAAATATAAAGAAATGGAAAAGCAGAGTGTTTTCCCAACAAAAATGAAGAAAAGGACACAACTCAGCTCGAGAACAGTATAAAGAAACATAATGGAAACGAAAAACAACTAACAATAAGATTTTTTGGCAAATTGCCTAAAATTAACAGGATAAAACAGGATAAGACCTATTAATATATACATATGTATGTATATATAAGAAAAAAAACTATATGGCTGTAGTATGAATATTTACAGAGAGTTTTACAAAACAAAAGAGTATAAATGGAATTGAAACAAACAGAGAAGAAATTTGCTAGTATTTGTAAATACACCACATCGAGAGTGAGGTGTATTTGTAGTGGGAAAAAACACATGCTTAACCACCAAAATTTGTATACAAAGCAAAACATTTGACAAATAGACGTAAACACTAGAGCAGAAAAATACCCAACAACAACAACACAACAAAAGGAAAAACAGTATAGGTAATCCAAATGACAGCAACTCCAACTGCAGTCATAGACCCCATGAAACAACAACTATAACAATAATAACAGTAAAGCTAAATTAATGTGTGTGATCAAATGTGTGTGTAGTTTCTGGTCAACATTTATATACAAAACAAGAAGAAGAAGAAGAAGAAGCATGAACATGAAAAAAAGTGGTGAACATAAAATAAGGGAGGTTTGGAGACAGCTCCCTAAACATAAATGTTTTTACTAATGTTTTTGTTGTTGTTGTATATGTAAAGAGCACTCACTCACTTCACTAATATTATATAGCCGTTATATGGTATGTCTATGTATCTCTACATATAGATATGTACAAGCATATGTACCTACATATATGTAGATATAAGTATGTATATGTACATATAATGTTTGTTTCAATGTAGGTTTTTTCATATTTTTCTTTTATTGTTTATTTTTTTGTTTCAACAATAAAACATGGTTCACAAAAAAAATCTATACACAAAACAAAAAACCAAAAGTTATAAAGAAAAATGTGAAGTACGTATGTACATACATATGTATGTATAAAATACATAAAAAGGAACCCGCACCCGTAAAAAAAAACTCCAAAACAAAAAACAAACAAAAACCCGCAGGGTTTTTAAAGAATAATTTAAGAAAAATAAGCATCAGCTCTTTACATAGAATTTAATATCACTTTCGTGCTATTAAAGATACATATATAAGTCAGTGATAAGGAAACGGAAATTTTCACATATAATTTATGAAATTATTATTTTTCTTAAAGATAAGACTATATAAACAGAATACGATATAATGGTTACAAAGAATTTCCGGCAAATGAAAGCTTCCATAAGCAGAGTTAAAATATTTGGGATCTATAATCCGAAATTATTCCTTAATAACTCAAGTAGTGTGGCAATTAATTCTAAAAATTTAGATTTAGAATATAGGTCGAGTAGTTTGTAAACATATTTCTTTAGCTTTCTAAATAATAAGTATGTAGGTATATACGAGTACAGTTACCGTCAGTATAAAGTAAATAATATTGTTATTTATTATTAAATAAAATGTAAGTTCTATAAATATAAGAATATCCACCCCTGATGCCGCCATAAAAACTAGAATCACTTGACACTTGACAGAATGGCCGCCAGTTAAAAAATGTTGCCAACTTAAAGTTGTATACATCTAAAAAAAACACCCTATATATTTGCTGGAATATACAACAACTGATTGTTGGTGTTGCTGCATGTTCGAACAATCGTATGAATGACTAGTAGTATTGATTGCCACAAAATTGTTATTCTTGTAGCAATAAAGTTTGTATGCATGACTGCAGAAAATTTGATTGGAACAACATTATTATTGTGCACAATATCAGCACAATAAAAATTTGGGCAATTTGGTGCATTTTGCCGATCCTGTGATCTTGGCTTTATAACTGATCTGTGTAAATTTTCGATTCGATATGGATGCTTATGTAGGTTAATGAGATTTCGGAAGTAGTCCTCATAAGGAAACTATGACCTATTACGGGCCAATCATCATGAAATTCTGTACGACAATTGATATGTATGTATGTGAGAATTGTGTTGAATTTCAACGTAATAGTGATTTTTATAAAAGATTGATACACATTCAACGGTACAGTGGAATAACTCCCAAATGAAATAACTCCCAATGAAATAAGTCCCATGAAAAATGAAATAACGCCCAACTGAAAAAATGAAATAACTTCCAAAGGCAAAATGAAAGAAGTCCCAATTTTGTTTGGGACTTATTTCAAAATGTAAAAATAAATCACAATAAAAATTAATTTACTCCTAATGAAATAAGTCCCAACAAAAATGAATTAACTCCCATTTTTTTGGTTTCCTTTAACAGAACGCTTTTCATTGTAATAATAATTTAATTTAAGGTATAACATGACCATGTAGTTAATATAAATCCGAAGATATTAAAGAAAGATTATGATATTTCACCATAAAAAATACAATCTATCCTATGCGTAGCCGGTGTTCTGTATAACATAGAGGAGTAAATCCTTCCGCCAATACAGGGAATATGTACTATGCGAAGCCGGTATTCTCCCTATGGCCGGGCGGAAGGATTTTCTCCTCCATGTTATACAGAACACCGGCTTCGCATAGTACAGATTCAATGTATTTGCAACTACTTGCTTTAAGACAGTTTTAAGAACCGTTACAAAACCATCAAAATTTACTAAAATGCAATTAAAATGAAATAAGTCCCAACTGCGATGAAATAAGTGCCAATGATAACTCCCAAATGAAATAACTCCCAACAAAAAAACTGTTGGGACTTATTTCATTTGGAAGTTACTTCATTATGAAATACTCACAACAAATACTAACTATTGTTTAACTATTACTTGTTATTCTTGCGAATAAAGAATCATTAGTTAAGCCTTTGTCATTAGATAACTAAAGACTGAAAGGCCATAAATGATGGTCACAAATTTGGTACAACAATTTAAATGCATATATGTGGATTATGCTTGTTGAATTCCAATTTAATAATGAGTTTTATAAAAGATTTAAGTGATTTTCAAAATATGGACTGATGCAAATAAAATATCGCTCTCAGATTACACTTTGCATGAAACTTATTTTTGCAGAATTTTGTATGGATACGGCTTCTCTATAGACATTTATGTACCATAAAGTCATATTCCGGGAAGACGTTTGTATGGGGGTTATGAGAAATCTCGAATCGATTTCTACCATTTTCAACAGGACTTGTAATTCTATATCGATATTATATGATTATATTATATTTAAAGAAAAGCAAAAAATATCAAGGTTGTCTGAAACTTTGGTCTATATCTCGGATCCTATTCAACTGATTTTGTCCACTTTCAATACCTAACATTTCGGTAGATCAAAGAAATTTTATTGTTCTTTTTCTTTTCTTCGAAGCTTCAAGAGAGGGACAGAGAGACGAACATGACTAGATCGTTTTAGAATCTTGTAAAGAACCAGAATTTATAGTTTTTAGTTCTACGACCATTATTACGATGTGTTACAAACGGAATGTCGAATTTAATATACCCCCCATCTTTTTGGTGGTGAGTATAACAAAGTGGAGTGGCGTGATCTTAGGATGACATGTAAAACGTTTGAAAAATAAAACGTTTTAAAATATATTAAACAACAGAAAATATTTGCCTTAATTGACAAAAGATATCAAGTGTGCTAACCTTGTGTCCACCACTGTCTATTAAGTTAAGTGACAAAATTATACCTTAGATTGTTTATTGAAGTAAGTAATTAACAGTTGTACAATTTTTTCGAGTAAATGCTACGTAGTCAAAGTCCTTAAATATAAAATCAAATTAAATTTTATGTTTTTTGTGTAATTATTGCATTACGAATTAATTCATAAGCTTAATTACTGAGTATTTGAAACATATTGAATTTATTTTTTTACTTATTCATTCTTCAATTGCAAATGGGCTTTAGACAAGTTTCGTTAATTCACTTTTTTAATAATTAAAAACAAATTGAATAAAGAAAAATATTTTCATTCCATTAAAAGGAAAACAATGGTTGAATGACTTTTGTTATGAATAAAAAAAAAATAATACGAATCAATTTAATACAAAATGAGTTCTATAGTGTGAGTTCTTTAGAGGTTTGTTTTTTAATATTATATGAAACATTTGAAATATAAATGGAATTCAGAATCTATATTATGACCCGGAAGAACAATTACTGACATTTACTTTTTAAATATAATTTTATTTAATTGTTGGCCGCGACTACGCTGTGGGTGGTCGCTTCGGAAGGTTCAATTTTAGATCAACCTTTTTATCATTGCTGCCTGTTTTTTGCAAATAATGCCAGTAATATTAGCTTGCTAGTGTTGAATTGTAGGTGGCTTATTAACGCAGACTGGAGTTGATCTCTTCGGTCACGTATCATCAAATAAAGTAAACTCAAACTGCAGTTTGTATTACATTGGCTAGTAAGGTCGTGAGTCTTCCCATGATGAATTTTTTGAACAATAACCTGAATAATTTGGAGACGTTATTGCGGCGTGAGTGTTCCCATTCTTTGAACAATAACCTAATATTGTTTAATTACCAGAATCTTCTGATTTCTTCGATAGCAATAGATTGCAGCTGAATAATTACTGAAAGCTTATTTATAGCAAAACTTTACCGAAGAGTGCTAACGTTAAATAAGAGGCCGTCATTCTTTTATATAATTATCCGATGTCTAGTTAAAGAGGTGACAAAAGCGTTACTCTTTAGACTCCAAACTACAAATTGCTTAATAAAACATTGCCTATTGGTATAGTGGGCCTTGCACAGTTCCATGTTTGGATCTATTCCATACGATTCATATCGATTATAGTATTTTCGTTATTTTATAAACAACAAACAAACTATATCCATTGTTGTCTTTGGCCCAGGTCTGTTTTATGAATAAAATTTGTAATCGAATATTTCATAAATAAGGGAGGAAATTCTTCGTAAAAACTTGTTTTATAGCCATTCAATTCTGTCAATATATGAAGGTAAGGAGTGTCCTGAATCCCAAAACTCCATATAAATATTATTGTCAGTTTTATTATCGAGTCTGTCCAATGACCAAAACATTTCCAATTTATTGGTATATTACTTCGAAATGGAGTTATAACTTTGTATTCATTCAAACTTTAAATGATTAATTTGGTTAATTCGAAGCTTATCTCCAATTTATTATAATAATTGAAAATATCTTCGAAGGCAATTTGTAATAGATTTGAAGGAAAAAGTTTGTGAATTATGAAGCAAAACTGTAATGAATATGAATTAATGAGAAACTGAATGCTGCGTTAAGGAATTAATCTATAAAGAGTAAATTCCTAAAGGAATGAATTCAATACGTTTAACATACTTAAAAATCGAGGTTATAAATGTATTCGAATTTAAGGGAATGTTTAAAATATAAAATTGTTTTTGAGATGGAAAATGGAATTAACAATTAATTCTTTTAAACCATTGATTTCAACTATGCATTTCCATGTTAGAAAACGATCGAGATCATTTGGTTATTTATAAACATGATTTTCTATGCAATGCAAATATTTAGTTAGATAGAGTATATGTAGCTAGTAACGATTGAAAGAACATAAAAAAATATTGGAGAAGGAGAAGCTTTTCCACTAATGCCCTTCAATTTGTAGACTACACCTTCTCGTCAAGTGGAATACTAGAACTGCGGCTTTTGTAACTATCATTAGTTACAGATACAAAACAAGGAAGTTTGTTTTATAATTTGTTTCAAAAGAAAAATCGTGCGAGTAGTATTAAGCTCAACAACATTTTGGAACGACAAGCTAAGCAATGATTTTTCTGCCAGTTCCACGATTTCCAAAAAAAGATGAGTCTAAATTTGTTAATGAAAACCACTCCACACATTCTTTCACATAATCTAAAAACTTGCATTGACATTGACATTGGCAATAGTGACAATAATGAAAACAGGTTGTGAAAGAAAGAACCCAACATATTCAGGACAGCTCATTTTTAGGAAGCTAGGAATGATTTTTAAAACACCAAATGATTATGGAGCAATTTATTCTGGCAGGACAAAATTTCAACGTATAGTTTTAAAATTTAAATGGGGCATTATTATCATATTTTTGGAAATACTAAGCTTTAGGAAAATCATTCTATGTAGGTTACAGGCTTTGCTACAGCTTCCTGCTTAATTTGCTGATATTTCGAATGAACAGCAGCTTGAAAAAGCAGCTTTTCACTCAATAGCTTTTGCCTCTTTTAATCTCCTTAATAATGATCATCACCAGTTACTACAATTCCCACTTAAAACAGTTTTTGCTTGCAATGAAAAGTTCATAAGGTACGATATGTTAATTGTATGTCCAAATTCTAGTTACTGTACGATTCTATAAATATTTTGGAGTTTATATATTGGGTGAGTTTCTTTGGCCTCTCATTGACCACTATCAGGTTCTAACATAATTCTTCACGTTGTCATTTTAATTTTTAGTGGTTTTATTTGCATTTTAATCCTTGTTGGATATACATAATTACTTTATACCTTTTTCGCTTTATAATCAGCCATGTCACAGAATTTAATTCCTTTCGGAAGTGGAATTAATGCCGTATTTTGCTTCTATAGAAAAAGAGAAAACGACAATTTTTTTCGGAATGAAACCACTTATACAGCCATGTCACAGAATTTAATTCCGTTCGGAAGTGGAATTCATTCCGTAATTTGCTTTCATAGAAAGAATAAAACGAAAAATTTTTTCAAAATGGCTAGGTTTCATTCTTAAAATTACAGTTCCACATAGCAAATTAAAAGTGGTTTCGTTCCGAAAAAAATTCGTTTTACTTTTCTATAAAAGCAAAATAAGGAATTAATTTCACTTCCGAACGCAATTAAGTTCTGTGACATGGCTGATAATTTGATATGTGGAATTGTATTTTTAACCATTTCTAGGTTTCATTCCGAAAAAATTGTTGATTTTACTTTTTCTATGGAAGCAAAATACGGAATTAATTCCACTTCTGAATTCTGTGACATAGCTGTATAATTCAGTTTTAATTCGCTCGTAAAATTTTTATATTATTTCACTTGTATTTAAATTTTGAGATTTTCTAAGAATAATATTCAGCATTTATTATAGTTTAATGTGGCGATCGAAAATGTTTTTACGTAAGTGTTACAAATCAATGTGTCGTATTTGAGAATCTCGAAATTTGGACTAGTTTCCAAATAAAATATTTAGTTTCTCTTAAATTTCTAATTAATTTATTTCTAGTTTAAGATATTCTAGATAAATTCAGTTACATTGTGAAATTCACTACTTGGTTAGGTTAGATAAAAATAAACCAATCTAATTTTGTAGTAACAAATTTTGCAAATAATCCGATTTATTAGGTAGAAATAAAAGTGACCGCCAGAAAAAAACTTCTTAGGGAACAATCGCAGAATTATAAACTGTGCCAGCAACACAATGAAGAGTGAGTCTTAATTAGGTTATTAATGAATGTGAAGTAAATTTAGTACAAATCAACCATAAGTAGACTGCTAAAAAAAAGTCTGAGAATATTAATCGACAAAAGCTGCTGTGTCTGTCTGTGTCAAGGCGATTACACCGCCACAAAACTGTTAGACTTGAATTCGCTTAAAGAAACTTAAAAATTAACTGGAAACAGTTAAGCCGATAATCTTTGGTAAAATAGATAGTTGCACTATTTAAACATATATTTTTTTTAAGGTGAATTTTTCCGATGAGAATAATTTCCAGATCCAGATAGTTTCAACAGCTATTGGAGAGACCTATAAAAGGAACCACTATGTTTCTCAAAAAGAAATATGGTAGGCAGCTAGCACAAGTTATTTAGACCGATTCTGGGAGCAGTTCTTTAATCAAAGAATAATTTGAAGTTGTCAAAGCTCTTAAAAAATCACTCTTTAGTACAAAACATTTTTCTGCCAGAAGCTTTCATAAGATTTTTGTATAAATGCAATTAAGAAAGTCAGCAAGAAAGAAAATCTTCCAATTAATATTTTAGAATCCTCGTCTATTTATATATAAAAAGCATCTCATTCTTTTGGTAGATACCTATCTTTTATTATTTTAGTTTACAACAGTTACACTTTAATCTCAACTCAAAATTTTAGGTTTTGAATTATTTATGAATTAATTATTATTGTTTTAAAAATTTACAAATTTTGTACGATTCTTTCGTAAAATTTAAATTTTACAGAAATTGGTAGACACGATACATTTACATTTAGAACTATAAAACAAAATTAATTTACTATTAATTAATTTTAATTATTTAAACAGAATAAATAAAAGGGTTAAAAAATGGTATTTGAAACTTAGCAAAAACTGTTAAATTTTTTGTAATAACTTTTAGATTTTAGAATTTTAAAAATTTGTTTACCAAATTCTAATGTTTTTGAGCATGAGTTAGAAACAAATTTATTCACTTTTCCTTAGTTTTTAATAATTTTTCGTAGATTTTCTGTATATTATTGACAATTTCAGTAAGATTATGTGTCTTAAGTATAAATAATATTTGTTTTTTTTTAATACTGAATTTTTATTTAAAAAAAATTTGTTTAATTTTTTGTTCTCTTTACACAAAATATTTTATAAAATTTATTTTTTTAATTTTTAAATATTGTTGAAAATTTTTTATGTATCCCATGTATACTGAACCTTTTTATGGAATTATTTTAAAAATTTGCTTATTTTTAAATTTTATTGAAAAATTACACTTTCAAATTTCAAATTTTTTTACACGAAAACTTTAAATTCTGTAAAATTTTTGAATTTCATAAGAAATTCCTTTTTAACTTTTTTTAATAACTACAAGCTTTATTGTATTTGGTATACCACGAATAAGTTATTTTAAAATTATTTAGAGAATCAATCACAAATGCCTATTTGCTTTAATTTATCACCTTGATTTAAACAATATTTTTTTTTCATTTTCAAGCTCAAACTAACCCAAAATATTTCAATTTTAATGATATATTCATTAATTCGTTTATTATATACTTAGGTATTTAAGATACTTATGTAGTATCTAAAGGATTTTTATATTAACAAATATTTTCACTTTTCTTAATTTTTAAATAAAGTTTTCTAGGTATATCTTTATATTTCTTTAAATTTCACTGCTTTCTTAATTATTACCTTTTTTTCATTAAAAACTACTTTTATTTTCTTTCGTTCTAATAATTATTTTACTTAAATTTGCGTATATTTAAGGTAGTATCTTTTTGTATACGTTTTTATTAAATATTCACACACACAAACACTTTTTCATATTAAAGAGATTTATTTTCTGTATTTATTCTTCTTGATATATATTTTTTTTTTTTAAACACCCTTACTTTAATAATAATAATAAACGCGCGCGTATCGTTTACATACGTTTTCGTTTAACGTTTATTACGGCCTGAATCCAACTTGCGATTGAAACGGAGACAATGCAGTCAATTTCATTTGAGCATTTTCAAGGAGTGTTTTGTTTCACTTGTCACTCTGTTTCTCCCGCACAGCACACACAACAGAACACAACACACTGTGTTGAACTTGCGCATTATCCCGTTTTGGGGGTTAAAAATAAACACAACAAACAATAATACTTAATCTCTTAAATCAGTAATCTGTTTTTTTATACACTCACAATATTCACTCTCTTTGTTTTGCTCTCTCTCTATTTTGTATGTTTTTCCAGTATGTATTTCTTATTATTGTTTTGATTTTGTTGGTGTTTTAGTTTGCATAAAATCACCTTATTTTCCACATGTTCCAATTGTATTGGGATAATTGTGATAATTGTTGTTGTGATAATAATGTAAACATATAAAACTGGCTCACATATGGGAGTATGTAAATAGTTTGTAAGTTACAGTTACCATACTGCTTTAAAATAGCTTTCTTACTGGTGTTAACTTTAATCGTTTATTTGTATTGATAAATATTTTAAAATTTATTAATTTTATAACCATTCATGTACAAATATCAGTGTGTTAAACACATGATCTAGAAAATTATGTACAGCTATTGGCCACTAATTGGAAATGCTGTTTTTATATTACAGCTTGGCAATTCCTTCAATGTTCTGGAATGGATATCAAGCTAAGCCCCATAGAACATTTGTCGGGAGACGATAAAAGATAATTTTCTGGTCTAGCTAGATCTAAACCCCATCCAACATTTACAGGGTGTCTTTAGTCTTAAGAATATAACCAATAAGGCTACTCTGACCTAGGATGGCATGCTAGTCTATAGCTGCTGAGCGATGTCGACGTTTCTTATCATCAATGAGCACTCGATGTGAGGCTATAATTAAGCAAATAGATTTTGCAACAAAATATGTATTGATTTAAATTTCAGAAGAATTGTCGCGGTCTAAATAAATAATTTCTGAAGTTATTCCTTTGTTAACTTTTAAATACACTAAAAAAACATGATAAAATAAATTGAAAAAATTTTTAGTTTTAAAATAATATGGTCATTACTTTTATGAATTGCAAAACTGTATCAATTAGTTGACAACAGCGCTCGATATACCTTGATAATGAAAATGTTATACATACGTCTATTTTTTTACCACGATTATACGTTATGGACACGATTCCCACCAACAAGAAGTATTTAATGCAAATAAAAGTTCAGTTTTGGTAATTATGTATATAAAAGAATCTGCTATGGATTTTGATTAAAGTGAATGAAATATCGAAAGACAATCTTGTAAACATATTTTTTAATTGTTCTGTAAACTTGTGCTAATTACCCCGGGATTAGCATCCATTAGAGTGCTTTAAGAACATACGAGCATATTGGTATCTACATTTACATATGTCTATCTCCAGCAATATAACAGCAACAATAACTACTAGTGAAAGCAGTTTTACAACAATATAATCGTTCATTTAGAGGATTATAAATTCATAGATTTTATATTTAAAACAAGAAGTATCGCAATGTAAAATTAATGTTCAATGAGTTATTCTTTTAGCCAGCTGCATGAATATTTCTGACAACTATCCGTTGGCATAGTCCTTAATTTTGTATAGAAATCAATACAAAATATTTTAAAATATTATTAGTTATCCGAAGTTGGGATGAAATGCATAACATTAACATATGTATGTATAGGTATAAAGAAAGTAATCAACTAAGAATAACTTAAGTTGGTACTTAAAAAAGTTTAAACTTAGATATCATTTCTGAATATGCGCCATTGTTCTTAACAGTTGATATAATGCATTGATTTTTTACTAAATAGGTACATTTTTATTAAACAAATGTGTTAACTAACCTTTGTATTAAGGGGCTTCTGCTAAATCGTTTGCAAAATTCTTTCACACTATATTATAAACGTTTTTATTTGCAATTTCGTCTCTGCAAATATATTTCTTCCCTTTGTAAAATGATTCCATTTTATTTAATAAAAAACCAGAATTGCTATTCTAAACAGTTCAAAAATACAAAATAGCTGTAAAGTATTGTAATTTAAGAAATACCTATGTAGAGTTATTTCCGATCGAGCTAAATTTATAAACATTCTTAATAGGAGTTTACTAAAATTTGCTGGGATTATTTCACTAAATGAAAGTAGGTATGTAGTTATAACAAGAATTACTAAAAATAAATTTAATTTAACAATTTTTTTATTCAATAAATAAAATAGCGACTTTTCATGGCACTTATTTTAAAATTATACCAACAACTGGAAACTCTTTAGTAGTGGATTCTGTTCAAGAGAACTAAATAACAAGAAGAGCAACAATTCAGTTCTCTCTCTCTCTCTGATTATCTGCAAATAATTGCACATTTCTCTGCCTTGGCAGAACTCCACAAAACAAAATAATAACAAACGATTGAAACAAACTCACACACATACACATCACTAAACGAAAAGTATTAAGAAAATCAATGCAAAACACAATAAATATGAAAAAAACCGGTAAATCGTTTTTTCCTTTCAACAACTACAATTAAAATAAATAACAACTAATAATTTATGCTGCTGCAGTCTGCAGTTTATGTTGTTTTCTGGTAGTTTAGAACAAAACAAAAAACAAACACTAAATATAAAAAAATAACAAAGGCGCTGTCTCTTTGTTTTTGTTTATTCCTTTTACATTGCAGCAACACACACACACACTTGTTTTTTATCCCCATTACTCTTTATTTACATTCTTTACAAATTCGATTTTTCACCAAAAATACTCTGCTTGTATTTTTTGATGGGGGGTTTATCGTGTTAATAAGAATAACACTTTTTGTTGTTTTTCACTTGCAAAATTTTCAATTAAAACTTTTGTGCTTACGTTTAATTTCACTTGTTTACAAAAGAGGACATGTTGCGGCTTAGAATTGTGTAAAATTTACACATTTTAAGTTAATTTTTGCACCAAAATTTTTCAAACACAAAACACAACACCAAATTCACGTCTACGTTGTTTAATCGTAACAGAGATGTGGAATTAATATGTCATTATTGCCAATATAACATGTCTGTTTTAGGCAATTAACAGCAGAACAGGGTTGTACAGAATGCACACAATCACTAATTGTTTGATTTTGTTGATGTGATTTATTTTTTTTTTAGCGATTTTATAGATTTAGCGATTTTTTGTTACATGATTTTTTTGTAGGCATTGCCAGCATAAAATAATAGCAATAACATTTTGATTAAAATAGACCACAAAAATTCCCATATTCTTTTTCTTCTAAAGTTCGCATGAATAAGGGCAACCGGCTGGCTGTTTTTAATAAATACCGCAACCACATAACACACACACACGCACGCACAACCATCCAAAGAAAGAGGACGACGACGACGCATGACACTGAAGACGATGACTACGTGGAAAGGATAGAAGAAGAAAAAGAAGAGAAAAAATGTGACGGAATGAGAGGAAGAAGGGAGCGGATGGACGGACGAAAAAAAGTCGATCGGCAGAAAAAAAAAATTAAATAAGGTGGTGAAAAATTCGTAGTGAGTATAAAAAATCGTGGTGAGTTTTTAATAAATTCATCACAAATACCGTTATTCAAAATTTATCAAGGTCATTGAAAATTTGTCATCCTAAAAGCAGGCAATGGATGTGCAGTTTACAGTTTTACGGGGTGGTTGCTGAATTAGCTAGCAATGGCACCGATTCAGTCAAATTTTCTAATGACAGTTACTGTATGTTTTTGTTTGTAATTTTATATATTAAAATTTTGTTGTTAATATTTTTACCTATTTTTGATGCAAATTTCAAATTGTAGCTAAATTTTCTCTGCAACACGTTCAAGTTTTGCTTGCATATTTTTTACACACACATACTTGCCAAAAATTTCAAAAATAGCTGCACGCAAATTTATTAAAGCAATTTATTTTGAAAATGTCGCCAAGAAAATAATGCCCAGAATCTTGGTAAATAAAAAAACCAAAAAAATGTTTATTAAAATTGGAACGAGAATTTGAAAGCAAACTTGTATAACAGCCGTAATTGAGTTCTTGGTGGAGATAGAACTCGTGCTTCATTGTCATTATCGCTTAAGGGTAATCAGGCCGTCCTTTTTTCGCTTCCTTAGAGAGATTTTTGCGCCTCATTGTTGCAGTGGTTAATTCTTGACGTCGTCTATCATCTGTACCGCGTTACGGTTTTTCGACTTTCACATACGATTCAATAAAGATAAATGATTTTATAGAATAATTATTATTTCATAATTGAACTGTTAATTTTTAAGCTTTTATTTTGTGTTGCCTCTTTAAATAATATAATTTGATCCAGCAATACAAAATATTAATCAATGTTAATTTTTACTTTCTTGATAATTTTAGTCAGGCTTGAGTTCATTAAATTTAATTTTCAGTAAATTATTTTTACTGAAGTTAGGAATTACAATTTGAAAATTTGTATTATTAAAAATTTTGATAATTTTTCTTGACTGGGATTCGAACCTGGGTTGTTGAATTTACATATGTTTCGAGAAATCCCACTTTCTCTCATCAGAATTCTTTGCGTTCTAAACACATACACCACTGCGGTGCCGGCCAGTCAACAGACAAACATCAATCCTTTAACCAGTGTTAGTTCTGGTAGTTCGAAGTTTTTTCAAGTTGTAATTCCTAACTTCAGTAAAAATAATTTAATGAAAATTAAATTTATTGAACTCAAGCCTGACTAAAATTATCAAGAAAGTATAAATGATTTTATTTAAATGTTGACCGCAGCCTACGCATAATGGTTCATACGTTGAGTCCAATTTTGGCTTACATATCGGCCAGTATCTCACCAGTATCAGATCGGTCAGTATCCCCGATCGCCTCGCAATTGGAATATTGTCTGTGTCATTTCGTGTCGTCTTGTTTAAACCACACCTCAGCCAATCTCATTTTGACCAAAAAAAAAATTGTTATAATCAATCACACGGTAGAGCTCGCCATTCAAGTAACTTTTCTTTCTGCCTTCGTCGTCTTTGAAAAAGTAGGGTCCAATGATGCCACCGACCCTTATTCCACATTAAATTTCAGGATGTATTTGCAGTTCTTTCAATGTATCTATCTGGCTGCTCTTTTTGTTTACCAAATACGAGAATTTCGGTTGTCTGCTTGTCCATTCAAGCAGAAGCGAGTTTTGTCGCTGAATATAATTTTCCGATTTTCCGAATTTTCTTAACTGAGCATTAATTTTGATAATAAAATTCAATAATTTGCAAACGTTGTTCGTTTCTAAGTCGGTTCATGGTTAGTTAAATTATGTACCAACAAGTAATTCACGCCGAAGAGTGCATTTTTAGTGATGCATTGGCAGTTGTTGCAATGCTTCTCTGGCTGCTCTTCACACCAAATAAGACAATTATGCTTCCTTACGTATCCATTCAACCAGAAGCAGCTCTTCGCTAAATACAATATTAACACATGAAGTGCAAGATGATCTTACCGAGTTTGATTTAATATCGATTCGTGGTTAAAGTAAAGACCAAAAAATTAACATTTGAAACTGCCAAAAACAGTTGTGCCATTAAGAATTTTTTAAAAAAATTTACTTCCATTGATATAACTTTAATTTGAGTGACTTTGAAAAGTTTGAAATTTTTTAGTTCTGACAAAGCAACCATAATTATTGTAACTCCGCCATATTACTTTATAGATGCTGCATGCAAATTGTGCAGAAAGTATACGGGTGTCTTTATCTTCTTTATTTATAAGCTGTTATAGAAATTTATTAAATTAATTTATTTACAATTAAATTCCAAGTTTATTATTATTTATTATTTTTAATTTTACGTATTCCCCAAACTGTCATTCGTTACTTTTTTAATCCAGAGCACATTAATATCTACTATTTAATTTACAATGATGTACGTTATTTTTAAAATATACTCGGCATTATCGAAAACCTGCATTACCATTAATAGTTGTATTACACTGCAATCTTAACAGATTCATGAGCAGGCGCCATCTTTATGTCACAGTAATATAAAAACAAAGTACAGCATTACCAGATGAAACTAGTTTTCAAGCGGTTTAATTAAGTTGTAGAAGGAAATGAATTTAAATACAAAAAATAACGTTTCTTTAGTGAATAATATATATTAGTTTTTCAAAGTCACAATTAGTTCAATAACAAATGTTTGGAATAATCTATGTATGTATATAAAAATGAAATGATCCATGTATGTATTTAATGGCATCACGTCAGAACGGCTGGAGCGGTTTGGCTGATTTTTTATACCCTTCACTTTCATGAGAAGTGTATATCTTATATATCTTGTATATCTTGTCATTCCGTTTGTAATTTCTACAATATAATTTTCCGACCCTATAAAGTGTATATATTCTGGATCCTTATAGATAGCGGAGTCGTCCCCAGATATCTTCGGGATCCAAATCTTTAATAGTTCTGTCAGACATGCTTTCGAGAAGTTTTCTATTTAAAACCCGCAAAATCGGTTTTGGCCAACCAGAGTTATGGACCAATATGCGAGACAACCTCCATAAAAATTTGATATTTTTTGTTTATTTTATTGCAATATTTTTAAATATACAAATTTCATCACAAATGAGTAAATAATGAATGAATAATTAGTCGTAGCTCCCATATAAGGCCCATTTCTGAAAACCACCTTAAAGAGCACAACTCTTTTAAAAATGTTGGTCTCCAAATAATATTGAACACAAATATGTTTCGTATACATATATACATATAATATGGTAGAGTTTTATGATGATCGGTCCATAATTAGTCGTAGCTCCCATATAAAGCCCACTTTCGAAAATCACTTTAACGACCATAAATCTCTTTAAAATGTTTTTATCCAAATAAAATTTAACAATTTCATATGTCCAGAAATGGTGACACCTAATTTTATAATGGTCGGATCATAATTAGTCCAAACTGCCATATAAGACCCTCTACGTAATTCACTTTAACCTCCATAAATCTTTTAAAAATATTTATATCGAGATAAAATATAACATACATAATATTTATATTCACGAAAGTCATGCCCATTTCTGGAAAACTGTTTTATTTATATACTGGGTGTAGGGTGTTATATGGTAGGTCTTGACCGACTATACTTTGTTACTTGTTTTATGTAAAAGTTAAACAGTTTCACATATGTACATGTAGGTTAAACTTAATATAGCCACCATCGTTTTGTAAATTGAGAATTCAAAAGTAAAAAAATTTTAAAATTATATATTAATTTTCAACTAAAATAAATGTTAATAGATCAAGAGCTAAGCATTTAAAATATTCTTTATTACATCTTTCATAGTGTAAAATTATTCCATGAGTATCAGATTATTACCACTGTAAACTTTCTATGGACAAAAAGTACCTAATATTATGCCTTCTTCCCTAATCAAATCATCTCTGCTGATAAAAACAAAAACAACTGCATTTTAATACAAAGCAAATATAATCTGTCAATTTAACCAAATAAACTTACCTTAGCAGCTTTCCTAAAATCTCTACACATGCTGATGCAACTGGCAACAACAGCATCAACAAGTGCCTAATATTTATTAAACCACTACACACACAATATTCTACATGATTTACACATTTTAACTACCGTACCGTACACACGAACAAACATTAACCACCATTTTTTTTTTTTTTTTGTAACAACTTGCAATTTTTCAATACATACATTTTCTGCATTTTTATTACTTTGATTTCTTGCTTATTTTCAAACTTCAACGCTTGCAATTGCACACAATGATTAACAACACTTTATATTTTAATTATTTACTATTAGAAATTTAATTAACACTTTTAAATATTTTTAATAAATATTTTAAAACTTCACTGGTAAAACACTTGTAGACGCAACGATTTAATAGAGCGAACTAAATTAGAAAAGTTAAAAAAGGAATAGGAGGAAGGAAGCTTACAAAAGCTTTAAACTGAACGATACGTTAAAAGTCTAAATGGCTTTAAGACTAAAAGTGATATGTAAAGAAGAGAGCTTACATTTGGAAAGCAAAGACTACAACCATTTTGCAAACGGCTTTAAGTAAAGCTTTTATTAGAAAACTTGTAGGTTGATTTTAAAGATTTACTGCCGTATTCATAAAAATTTACAAGAGATTTACAAAGCATTATTAAGGCATAATTCCTTAAAGTTGTATTCATAACAGATTATTAGCTTAACGAACCCTTCGTAAAGCTTTGTTAAATCTAAAAAATTTAAAGCTGGTTCGACCCTAGTTTAAGGCTACTGTAAAGTGACATTTATCATTAAAATTATAAAATAAGAGAAATATGTATGTATGTAATCAAGTTTATTCTCAAATAAATAATGGAAACTTTATATTTAATAATAAGAATAATAGGTAAGAAAAAGTGTTAAGTAAAATTAAAATGTTTAATTTTCATAGAAAGTTTTATACAAATTTTAAATCAGCGGCAGCTGGAATTTCCCTTCTTTTTTAATTTTAATAACAATAAATGTACACAAGACTAGTGATGTGTTAACAATCAAAACAAACAAGAAAAAACTCGTTATTCGAATAAAATTTTTGTGATAAAAAAGAAAAATTATGGAAATTAGTTTTTTCTTCATCGTTTTGTTGCTGTTTTAGTTGACAAACAGATGATGATATCAGTAAAAATAATAATATGTATATGTCTCTTTTTATATAAATATTAAAAATGATTTATAAAAGATGAGTACAGGTATGTGGTGATAATCGTTTTTATGCATCATTAATATTCAACTGACACATGCAGATAATAGTGATGCCACCCTACAGCTTAAAAATTCGTTGAAACGTTTGTTCGTTAAAGCACTGATTATGAATACGAATTTTTACCAAAGGTTTGTTGAGCTTAAAGTGTTTATTAACTAATTTGTACTTTAACTGCCGTATTTATAAAAAATTAAAGTTGACTTCAAGTGTACTTTAAGAAAATGTTGTATGAAAATTTTGTCTTAAAGCACACTTCAAGCCTACTTTATTTTTATACCCTTCACCTTCATATATATAAGACCCTATAAAGTATATATTCTGGATCCTTGTAGATAGTGGAGTCGATTAAGCCATGTCCGTCTGTCTGTCTGTCTGGATGTTGAAATAAGTTTTCTGAAGTCCCCAGATATCTTCGGGATCCAAATCTTCAATAATTCTCTCACACATGCTTTCGAGAAGTTTGCAATTTAAAATCAGGCCAAACAGAGTTATGAACAACCTCCATAAAAATTTAGTATTTTTTGTCCATTTTATTGCAATATTTTGAAATAATATCTGCAATAATACCATGAAATTTTGTAAACGTTGTTTGTATGATAAAAGAAGATAGTGTGCGGAAAATAGTAAGAATCGGTCCATGATTTCTCGTAGCCCCCATACAAAAATCTTCCCGAAATATTGCTCAATTATACATAAATGCCTATAAAATTGGAATATCAAGACAAAATTCAGCAAAAATAAGTTTTATGCAAAAATAAATCGTAAAACGAAATTTGTTTTAGTTCGGTCCATGTTTGACCATAGCCCCCATATAAAGTCCACTTCCAAAAATTCACCTAAATACGTATAAAACAGATATAAATAATGTTAAACGGCTACAATTTGACATGAAGAATCTTTATAGGCAAATTAATTGTTGTACTAAATTTTATGGTGGTCGGCCCAGAATTGGTCATAGCTCCCATACAAGGACCTCATCTGAAAAAGACATTTATCCCTATATATATTGTATAAATATCGGTACCGACTCAAAACTTTGCACAGATAATTTACATATATACAAAAATCATCCCACAAAATTTTGTGAATTTCGGTCTATTTTTTACCGTATGCCCCATATAAAGATCTCTTCCGAAAATCACTTTAATACTAATAAATCTTTTATAAATTAGGGTACCAATTCAAAATTTTAGATGGATCATTTACATATATGACTAAATCAAACTGCTGGATTTTGAGAATATCGGTCCATATTTGACTATGTCCCCCATATAAGGTGCACTTCCGAAATCCACGTTAATACTAATATATATCTTAAATATACCGTTATTATGTTGAAATTCGACGTGAAATATCCTCATATGCATGAAAATAACTGTTCCTAAATTCAAGAAGATCATATAAGAACCATTTCCAAAAAAAAAAACAAATAAATTCGGGTCAAAAAATATTATTTTCGGATTTAACCCATATTCGGTCCATATTTTATAATCATGATATATATCGTTGGAAAGGTATTTTTAATACCTTTTATTTAATGTATTACAAATTATCAGACACCCAGTAGTTCCCCTCGAAAATAGGCGTAACCGCCAACAATTTTTTTTGCTGGCATTTCCTCTAAAAGCCCTAATTGATGAAGTTTTTTTTTTTTTTTTTTGAGCAAAGTCACTAAAACCGAATTTGTTCCCCTTTTTTATACTCTGTTTGTTAAATTACACTCAAGATTATTATGAACATCAGACAAACCCTGTAAATTATGGTAAGAATTGGTAATTAAATCAATTGAAAATGGTAAAAATTAGACAGAATTTCAAAATATTTAACATAATTTATGTTGGTCGTAAAATTGTCTTTCCAACAATGTATAAAATAATAATTAAATTTGCACTAAGACTGAATAGAAAACACAGAATAAGGATATTCTAGTCCTATAACCAAAAAAAATTTTACGGGTGTTCTGGCCCTTAACAATCTCAAATATACGTCTGTGGTCAGAAACTAATCAACAACCGATCCATCAAGGTCCTGGATTGGTCACATTTTACGTAAACCACCAGATGACATAGCAAAGCAAGCTATAGAGTGGAACCCACAAGGGAGCCGACGAACAGGTAGACCATCGCATACCTGAAACGCCAAATAACGATCGAGACTTCCAAACTAAACTTGAATGGGAATGAAATCAAACATCGTGCAGTAGATCGATATTATTGAAAGGAACTTGTTTTGGCCCTATGCTCCTTGTAGGAGTTTAAAGGAAGAGATATAACCAGTGTAGTTTTTGTATTTCTTATTACGTTTAGGTGAAGGGTATTATAATTCGGCACAGCCGAATATAGCACTCTTACTTGGTTTTATTCGATTCGAAATTCTCAGGAGATGGTTTGTAAAGAAAAAAATTCCACAATTCCTGGTAAAACTCGGAATTTTTTTTGTGAGTCCAGTCAACTTTAATAAAATTTAGATATTTTACTTATATATATAATATATATATGTACATATAAAAATTAAATGGCATGGCATCATTCAAAATTTTCAGGAGATTGTTTGTAAAAAAAAATTAAAAAATTGCTGGTAAAACTCGGAAATTTTAAGTTTTTAATATATTGCCTCCTTTTCACTTCTCTATTTTCTTAATAAGAGACATTTGTTGAAGAAATTTGAAGAACTGGCACCAAAGCCTCCTTCTTTTCACTTCTCATTTTTGTAAGTATGAAATGATATGAAATACAAATCATTAGTAAATACCGAGCGAAGCTGGGCGGTTTTTTAGTTTATTGAATATATATGTAATTTAACCCGATTTTTATCTTATTATTTTATTTCATTACAAAAACTAACGTTTGGAATAAATTGAATAACAAAGTAATAAAATCGATTTTTGTCAACTTATATTTTTTATTAATAACCATTTTATGCTTTTATACTTACATTTATTAAACAATATATTTTGCATATAAGAAAAACAACAACAATGTATTTTTTTAACAATTTTATTAAAAATAAAACTGTTTTATTTAAATATAAACATATGCTGCCGTATTTATAAAAAATTAAAGTAGACTTCAAGTGTACTTTAAGAAAATTTTGTATGAAAGCGCACATCAAGCCCACTTTATTTTTTATAAATATGTACGATGATATACAAGTGTTCATGGTGCAACTATACAAGGTGAGTGCAAATCGACAACAAATCAGAAACAACAGGCATTTTGTTTGTGTAAAATAATCTACTACTGTCAAAAATACTTGAACAAAAATTACTTTTGACATAAGTAAATTGTAAACAAAGTCAGTCAGCTGGGCTACTGCAGTCACCTTGTATAGTTACACCATGCAAGTGTTTTTAAATACTGGGATTTTTTTCGTGTGTTCAAAAATAAACTTAAAATTATTATAAAAAGCGAAAAAGATAAGAAAAGCATAAGTTTATAATTTACTTAAAATCGTGGATAAATATATAAAATTTAAAAAAATTAATTACATTTTAAATCAAATGAGCAAAAGTATACATATTTGTAGCAGAAATTTTTTAAATAAAAACATAAAATTATCTTAATCCACTTGCTTGCTTTCATCTCTTGTCTTGCGAAATGAAACCGAATGTATTAGAAGTGGTGGCAAAGCCCCTCGCAACTTTTGCAAGCGCTTGCTTTTCTCCTTTTCCGGCCTGTGAACATCTTCGCGCGACGTCGAACTGGAGGGTGTAACAGCAGCACTTGACAATATTTCGGTGCTTTGGGAAATCATGGCCGATTTGCGGAAATATCTGGGCATAGAATAATCATGTGAATTAAGTTTGGCCTCATTTGCTGTCTGTATGGAATATAAACTTTGTGACACTCTATACTTCTCGATGGTGGGAGTGTCTTCGTAGTTTTTGGGTAAATTACTGAATGAAATGGACGGTACTTCCGGTGTCATGCTGATAGTATTCGCAGAGCCCGTTATAGAAAAAATATCAGTTTCACTGGCTGCAGATCGTACATTAAAGTGTGGCACACTCTTAGCACTGCGCAAGATTTTGCGTGGTATATTGCCTATGGCTGCACTGGGCAAAAGATGTGGATGACGGTCGATTAAGCGCGGTCTCAATATCACTTCATCTACTTCAGCATCTGTGTTAGCGGTTTCTTCTTCGGCTATGGCATCGAATTTTTGGGGTGTCAATGTTTGACTGCCCTCGGACGAAGAATCGGTGCTTAGAGTAAAGGTTATGCGTTTATCGGCTGAAGTAACAGCTTTACTGGCCTCGCTAGGGGTCTTGTTGGAATCTTCTGTTATTTTAGGAGAATCCAAGGTGTCGCCATTTAAGTTAGCTGTAAGGATTTGGAAAAATTAAGAACATTAGCAACAGGGTTTAAATGTTTAGAGCTTGATTTGGCGAATCTTCAGTTTAAAATAAAACTAAATAAAATATAGAGATAAATATAAATGAATTTAGAAACTTTCTTTAAATTTAATTAAATCAGGGAATATTGCATAATATGGAATAAAATAATACAGTCAAACCTCGATATAACGACCCTCACTATAACGAATTCCTCGATATAAAGAATTTTTTGAAATCCCCTACAACGCTCCATAAGATTTAATACAAAATAAACCTCTCTATTACGAATACATTTCTCAATAGCCTCGTTATAACGAATTTTCATTCACTGCAGACTAACGAAATAGAAAGAATTATTTACCTCTATTTAACGAATTTTGTCAACTTACAACCTTTTCATAACGATTTCCATCAATTAATCCAAATTTTATGAAACAGATACACACAAAACTTATTATTTTATAAATGTAAAGTATTTTTGAATTTTAAAACTACAAAATATGATGTTTTCTTTCAAAGCAGATGATGATTAATATACATACAAAATTTTTTATTACCTCGTTATAACGAATAGAAGCGCAACTTCACCTCGATATATAACGTTTTTTCTCCCTTAAGATTCGTTATACCAAGGTTGAACTGTATTATTATTATTTTTTAATATTGTGAAACCCTAAAAATACCTTTAATGTAGAAATAAAATTTAGCTCTTGCTTTTAGAATAGTTTAAATTACTTAGACCTACATTTATATTTTAAAAGAAATTGAATAGATTTATGTAAATATATATAATGGATTCTTTTATTATAAATATAGTCACCAATTTAAAAGCCTTAAGACCTTAAGCCTTAAGAGTTAAATAATTTGGAATAGAATTCTCCACATCTGTCGATCATCTTAAAGAGTATTCAAAAATCTGTTTAGTTTTTAATGTAGTTATATTCATATTGTTCTAATAATTGATGAAACAATTGGTTGTTGGACCTTCAGATTGCGGGCTTAGTGTTAGTCACTAAAGCTTAAACAGAATATTAAAAGAAGCTCTGATTCGTTGCGTCTTCATTAAATGGTGTGTGTTCGAAATATCCAATAAAAATTGAGCAACTAAATATTAGAAGATCTGGATATTCTTGGTTACGAGTTTCAATTACAGAACATAAAAACCTATTACATGGTATTTCAAACCCATTGGGACAACGAGATTACAATAGCACCCTACTGATAGATCATAATACTGACAATATTGAAGTATTTATGAATACATACTATCAAAAAGAATAATGCCACGAGAATTTGTGGTGTCTGAAGCAACTAGACTGTTAGCTGTAAGGCCGATATATTCAAATTATATAACCATATTAACCATAAATTAGTGAGAGTTACGTATATTATAAAAAGTTGGGGATTTGAAACAGTTCTAAACTCAGAAGTTATTCCAATTAGAAATCTTTAAAATTTTTAAAAATGATTTGATTTACTCTTCTATCAAAAGAGGTTTCTATAAGACTGGGTCATTAAGGGAATGTTAATGACTATAACTGCGAGGTAATATCAGAGTTTATATATGTAGCTCGAAACCAATATAACGATAAATTTATTTGAAGATAAATTCCAATTTAATTAAGAGTACAAAGGGTCCTGAACTGGAACTTGAATAGAACGATTTTGAAAAAAATGTTTTTTTTCCAAAAGTATTTTAGAAATTCGACTTACGTAGTCTCATTTAGCAGCCTTTGGACTATCCTCTCTATATAGTGGGTTACGTGTGTAATTCCATATTTCTCCAAATTCTTCTAGAAAATTTCATAATAAAAGTTATTTTTTTAAATGACTTTCAAGTACTTAACAGTGCTCTGTTGGCTGTGACATTATCAATGTGAAAAATGTGGTTTTTGTCTGTGCTGGAAAAATTCGAATTTATCTTCACACACATTATTTCTTTTTTTTTTTTTAATAAAGCACATAAGCTTTACTTCGGTGTTACTTCGGATTTAGTAAGCAATATATGTACTCGTATCTGAACAGAACCTTCCCTCGACAAACAAAAGTCACGCTCTACAGAACTCGAATACTTCCTGTGAAATTATATTTTTGCACAGGTATATGAAGATGTCCTTGCGGTTTTTGAAAGAAGGATATATGGACATATTTGCGTTCGTGGAGAATATGAACTATATGATGACGTGAACATTGTGAAATGCATCAAATTGCATGTTGTGCGAATGGATGAGAAAGATATAATAGAGAAATCCTTTGAATAAGCCTCAGAAGGAAATTGCAGAAGAGGGCGATGTGAAGATCATATATTCACCACGTTCACCAGGTGACCACACTGAAAAACGTAATTCACCACTGACCGGCCAAACGTGTTATGGGTAGCCAACAAGATAAGGACCTACTTCGCAATTTGTGCAAGATTACAGATGCGAGACCATATGAGATAAATAGGCTATCAAATGTGACTCACAAGATTTTTAAGTGGTTCACAGTCGGAATTTTGTTTTTACCTCCTTCGTTCAGGTGATTAGAGTTGCTGAAGACTTCGTTGGTGATAGTTGCAGATGCCTTGCAATGAAGAAAACGTGTATTTCTCTAAGATAACTATTCACTTGAACGCATAAACTTCCAATGATGCAACCCGTTGCCATTAATATATGATTAGCACATTGCGTATGATATCACTCCCTGTGGAGGTGTGGAGAGTTTAGAGATGTAGAAGTTAAACAGACAGTGGCCGCTTTGGGGAACTCCTAAGCTCAAGGCTTTCGATAGGTCGAGCGCCACAAGGATCGCATGTGCGGTCTGAGTGATAATGGCTCTTAATGATGTTGTGGTGCGTACATTTTACAGAATCCATGTGGGTAGATGACGGGTTAGGGATAGATGCAGTAAGATTTCAAAATACAAGGTGCCTTGTATTTTCAGCAGGCGATCGGATAAAGATTCTTTGATCTTTACTGAGGACTGTAAATTACGATGAGATCATATGCTTCGGCTCTCGGTCGGCTAACCACTAATTATGCAGAAAATATGTTACGAATTGTATCCGTAACCGATGAGATAAATTCTTCAGTTCTCTTAGGCCAACTATGACGGTTTTATAGAATATATTCTATGTTAAAAAATTCGTTAATTTTTTCATTAATTCACAATTGAATAAAATACACACAGATACGCATTATGTTCTTTAAAATCAAATTTTACAAAATTAAAATAAATTCCCCAAACAATAGCTACATATCATTGTCAGCCATTTCTTTGAAATATGAACTTTATTTGAATATATATTACCTTTTCAATAAATATCCCAAATAAAATTAATTTCTTTTTAATCTGCCATTAATTTCATTCATTGTCATACAAATAATATGTAGATCAAGAACAGTTGACAGCGTTTAACTTTTGTTTTGGTTACCAACAATTAGAGTGCCAAAATAACAAGCAGGCATTATTAACAAAAGATAATAATAGGGCTGTTGTTAACTAAACGTTAGTAGCAGTTAAATACGCATTCAAATTGTTAAGAAAAGAAACAAAAAAAAAACAATTCCATTAAATTTTTGCATTTTTTTTTGCATTTTTTACTACCAATAGCCAAAAATAAAAACAATATAAACGTAAATCACTTCAGTTTTATGGAGTGAACGTTTTTAAGACGTTTTTTTACCGATTTTGTGATGAAAAATTTCGTCAACGAGATAAGATTGAAATACGTTTTATTTTTTTATACCTAGATATGCGTATTTATGTTTTTTATATATATTTTTTTCAGGTAAAAAGAGATACAGAAATTGTTTGTAAACAATTTATTCTAATATGCAGAGAAATGACGACTTTATTAAATTTTATGAGTCATTACATACAGTGGTTGTCAGCTTATTTGATGCAAGCAATGCTAAAGAAGGAAAATCACTGTAACTCATGAAATAATTATTATTATATTAAGGAAAAAGAAAATACCTTTAAAAGGCAATTTAGGCACATGAAAAAAATTTACTCGTTTTCCATATTATCTTTCACACTGTTAAAAAATGGTAAACGCCATTTAAATTGCCATTTTATTTCATGCTTTATGTAATTTCAATTATACTTTTGGAGCTTGAGAGTGCTAAATAGTTTTTTTTTTTTTTTTGAATATGAGTCGTCGGACAACTGTTGATCAGCGGGATCTTGTTAATAATCTTTTTTAAATGGGAAAAACGCAGCGAAAAATTTGCCATCAGCTACAGTCCAGCATATAATAGAGCGGTTTTCAAAAGGGAATAGAATTGGAAAAAAAGGCAAAACTGCTCCTAACAAGACGAGCGGCCGATTGTGAGAAAAGTTACTGAAAATCCAAGAATATCAGCACAAAAAATAGCTAATAAAGTGGCCACTGGTATTGGAAAGACGTGTGTGCATCCACGATTCGGCGTATCTTACGACCACATGACTTTCATGGTCAAGTACCAGCCTTTGATAAGCGCAAAAAATGAAAGGTCACGATTAGAGTTCGCTAACAGCTAACATTTCAAAAGGGTTAGATTTCTGGAGAACCGTAATTTTTTTCAGATGAGTCGAAATTTAACATTTTTGGTTCAGATGGAAAGTCTTTTGTGTGGCGAAAACCAAATACCCAGCTACAAACAAAGAACCTTCGCGCAACGGGTGTTGGAAATTTAGTTTTCATTAAGGGAAATTTGGATAAGACAATGTATTTAAACATTTTAAGAGAAAATTTCTTTGTGAGTGCGGAAAAATTGGGTTTGAGAAGCAACTTCCGCTTTTACCAAGATAATGACCCAAAGCACAAATCCAATGTTGTTCAAACCTGGCTCATATGGTAAAGTAAAGAAACGCTGAAAAAAGCCTTAGTAGAAGAGTGGTATAAAATAACAGAAGAAATCACACAAAAAGTAGTTGACTCAATGCCAAACAGGTTAAAAACAGTTTTAGATCAAAAAGGCTTCCATACCATTAACTTAAAAACAAGTAAGAAAATATAGTCGGTCAAGCCCGACCATATAATACCCTACAACTAGTATATGTATAAAACAGTTTTTCAGAAATGGGCGTTATATGGGAGATATAACCTATTGTGGACCGATACACCTATACTTTATCTCGACTTTTACTTTTAAAAGATTAAATTGAATTACGGAGAGGATCTTATAATGAAGTTTCGACTAATTATGGACCGACCATTATAAAATTAGATGTTGTTATTTCTGTATATGAGAAACTTATTTGTTTCAAATTTTATTTTAAGAAATTTATGATCGTTAAAGTGATTTTCGGAAGTGGGCCTTTTATGGGAGCTACGAGTAATTATGGACCGATCATAATAAAATTGTACCGTGTTATTTGTATACCTATGAAATATATTTGGGTTTAATATTAATTGGATACCAACATTTTTGAGAGAGTTATGCTCTTTAAAGTGATTTTCGGAAGTGGACCTTTTAGTAATTATGGACCGATCTGCACAAAATTTATAAATGTGATTTGGATTCATTTACCAATCATTTGTGATGAAATTTGTTGGGATACTTGCATAATTAAAACATTTATGATCGGTAAACCCCAATTTAGGGAGGACATTTGTATGGGGGCTAGGTGAAATAAGGAAACAATTTCCACCAGTTTTAATCACATCCATCCTTGGGCCGAAAAAATATCACGAACCAAATTTTATCGAAATATCTTCAAAATTGTGACCTGTACTTTGCGCACAAGCGTCCATGTACAGCCAGCCAGTCAGCTAGACGGACGGACGGACATCCTTAAATCGAAAGTGATTCTGAGTCGATCGGTATACATTAAGGTGGGTGTTGTACCAATATTTCTGGGCATCACAAATCCAATATACCCTCCTAACTATGGTGGTGTAGGGTATAACTAAAGTAGAAATTTTGTTATTAAAGTTTCCGCACTAAAGTACTTTTTCATTCTAAACAACACTTAACTTAAGAACCAAATACTTTTAATTAATCAATATTTTAATCACGAGCATCTAAAACCTAATAAGGTATGTTAGTTAAGTCATTAAACTAGATGAATGTGTTTAGACAGGAATATACATAGTTCCCCAATCTGATAAATGGCTGTAAGACCCTGTATTATAAAGCTCTCATTAATCAATATTTATATTTGCACGAGACTTTGAAATTTATATTTGCATACTAATTAAAAACTGGATTTTGTATAAATTAATAATTCAATTCATAATCCAAAGCAGATGAATAACTAAACAGCTTGTATAGTGAGTAGATGGGGAGTTATATATGTATGTATTAGTAAATTTATTTTTATTTAAAAACTCTGCCATTTTATGACTCTCTTTAGACAAAAGTATCAGAAAGAGAGCACCGATTAGGTTACTCTTTTTTGCATTCTCTATAAAGTTTATTACAAATCGTTGACAATTTTTTTAATACATAAATATGTATTTATTTTTGTTATTGTTTAATGTGTGTAATGTTAGTTGTTATTTCTGTGGTATTTCATTGTTGATAAATATTAAGAATGAAAAAAATTAATAAATAAATAAATGTTGAAAGTCCTAGTAGTATACATTGTCAAGTACTGTGCAACAGTTTAAACTTTTCTAAAGTCAATGACTTTAATGTGTTTACAACATTTGTAAAAGCACATTGAAATGTATGTATGTACATAAGTATGTATGTATGTACATATGTAAATAAAATAAAAGTATGTACTAAGTTCTATAGAACTACCAATGCAATAGCATTTGTTATCAGGAATACATTCTTTACCATGTTTTAAGAAGAGAAAATACGTTTTCTAAATTGTGAACAGTGTTGCCAGAAAATAAATTTCAAAATATGTTAAAACTTGAAAACCTAAATGCTAAAAATGTTCTACAGAATAAAAAATAACTGCTAAATTTTTTCAATGTAACAATACAGTTTTTATTTTAAAAGTTACAAATATAAATTATAGTTTTTTCTAATTTTGTTCATAACAATTGTTGACTTGTTTTAATAGATTACATTTCATATATTAATTAAAAAATTTTCGTGTTCATTAACTTACCACACCGAAAGAAATTTAGTTGAAATATTAATAAAAGTTATTTTTTATTTCTCCAAAAGTATTTTTTGGAGTAAAATAGTAAAAAATTGTTCAAGAAAAACATTTTTTTTATCACGCAAATTATGCTAAAAAGCATTTAGCATAATTTTTAAAAATTTCAAAATGCTAAATCTAGCACTGAAATTATTAAAATGGCAACACTGATTGTGAAGAATTACTTATGTACATAGTTACTTACATACACACATAAATAGATTCATAATAAAGTAGGTACATATTTCGAATTATTAAATTTTGACGAAGAATCACTAAAAGTTTAATTATAAAACCCTTGAAAACTACTTAAACTGGCGATACTGTTTTTAGAAGTGTTTTTATTTAATTTAATGAATTGGCTTATTTCTGCAACTTTCAGTTTAATTTATTAATAAACTTTTAGAGAATAATTTTACATATTTTAACGAGTAAGATAAAATTGTTTTTTCTTGTTCATATAACAAGTATTGACGTTAAGCAGATCGTAATGAAAGTAAATAACGTACTGAAGTATGTTAAAATCACATTTCAACCTAAACTGTAAAAGGTTTTGCGCAAATGAATGAAATGAACTTTAATCTTTTCTAATAACGGGTGTTGAAATAAATAAAAATCGATTTATTTTCATATGAGGAAAACGATTTCATTATTATAATTTCTTTTGGCATTATAAAGCGTCTACCACTTAATTTGTGGTCTTAGCTGATTGTGATTCAGCCTATCGATTCGTAAGTAATCTCATATTATCAGTTTCGGAATAAAATACTGTAGTTCAACCACAATTAATGAAAACCAACTAAGTGAAATGATCAAGATCTTCCGATTTAAAACATGTTTTTTCTTTACTAACTCTCAGACATAATCACCCCTATCGTGAATAAAAATTCCACATGAAATATGTTCCCTTTTCACATTTTCCTATTAAAATTCAATGTTAAAAAAATAAAAGGGAACAAATTCCATGTGGAATTTTTATTCACGATAGGGGTGATTAATCTCAATATAAAGGATGATATTTAAGCAACTTTCTTTTTGGTTTGTGTCAGCTCAGCTGTTTTAGTGTAACATATTACTGTTGAATATGTTCAGTTTGGCCTATAATTTAACCATGAATCGACTTACAAACGAACAATGCTTGCAAAATATTGAATTTTATTATCAAAATTAGGGCGTACTTTTTGAAAGACGACGAAGTCAGGAACGTTACTGTGAATGGCGAGCGCTACCGTGCGATGATTACAATTTTTTTTTTTTTTGTTTTGCCCAAAATGAATGAGCTGGACTCATTGCTAACAGGATATTTTTTCAATCATATGTAGTCTTTTATATACGACCAAGAGTTGGTATATTTGGTCGAACTTTGCAAATAGTTGTATTTACTCGTAAATTACAAAGCTTCATAAATCTCGGTCTTCAGAGAAGATGTCAGCCACACATTTGTAATTATCAAAATACTATGTGCCCAAACCAACTAATCTCATATTAATTTCGAGATAAAAACAAGTAACTGTAGCTGGTTTGGGTAAAACCGCACAACGACAAAGTATACTTGAACCTAAGTTATAAGAAAAAAAAACGTTTATAATTCCTTCGTTTTCCCTTAAGATCTCTGTAGGAATAAAGGGAATATTTCCTTTTATGCAACATAACCTTAGTGGTTGTTTTTTTAAGATCGGACGATAAGACAGATAATGCCAGTAACAGAAGCCACTGCACTGTTTAAAGTTCGAAAATAATAATAAACTTCAAACATTTGGACAAAATAAAGTAGTAACAGTAACCGTTTAACCGATACAAAAAGTCGGTTTGTCGAATAATTCGAAAACACATGGCCAATTAGCAATATTTGTTAACGAAACGATAAAAAACTGACAATCATGTTGGTTTATAACGATTACGGTTGCGTGACAGTCAATTATTATCAATTATATGAGTAACAGTAGCTGGTCGTTACAGTATTATGGTTTTAAATACATAATATTAAAAAAAGATATATTTCCTTAATAAACATTTATGTGAATTATTTACATTTCTTTATTATTAGTTAATAAATTTGTATATAAAATCATAAAACAAAACAAATAGTTAGCTTTTAATTAAACATTTGATTAAACAATTGAATTAACTAGCAACCCAGGTTACCATGTCCTACATCACTATCTATTGCGGCAACAAAAGAGTATAGGGCAAATCCTATATAATACTTTTACACAATAACGAGATTGTAATCAAACGTTATCATAAGCTAACGATAAAACACTTTACAAATGTACTGTGAGCGTCAAAATAAAGTCAACACTACATATTATTAAAACAAAAAAGCTTAATTATATCAATAAAAATAATATTATTATATTAGAAAATTATATTGCATTTTTAAATATTTATATCATTAGAATTAAATTCACAAAAAAAAGAAACAACAACAAATGCGTATGTATACAAATTTAATTAATTGATTGCTTCAAATTAAAGTATGCAAAAGAATCCCTGTCATTTCAAAAGTAGTGGCAATTCTTTGAATTTTTTTGTTTGGAATTATAACGAAAAGGCGCCGTTCAAAATAATTGCAAGTTTCATAATATATATCAAAAAAATTACCATGGCAAGACAAACATCTATAGAGACTCGACAAATCATAATAGACCTTACATAGAAAAGTTAAATAAAAAAATATAGAAATATAGAAAAATATAGAAAATTTGCCTGGTGCAAAACGACCAAAGCGTCTTACAAAAACTGAAATTAGAGCTATTGTAAGAAGAGCAAGAGCAAAACCACCAATGAAAGTAAGTTTGTGATATTTGGAGTCAAAACCAACCCCAACCAAAAAAAAAAATATGGCGAAACCTTTAGTAATAAATATGTTACCAAGAGGGTAAAACATGGCGGTGGTTCAGTAATGATCTGGAGTTGTGTGGCGCGACCAGATGTAGGTAATCTTACATTTATAGAATCTCGACATTTTAAAAACAATATGGCCCCTAGTGTACAGAAATTAGAACTAGCACAGAACTGGAATTTCGAACGGGAGAATGATCCTCCAAAGTTGTCAAAGAGTGGTTGCTCAATCAAAAACTTTAGATCATCTAGACTTCATTATCATCTAGAATTTCATTAAGCTCCAGTGAGAGTATCTAGACAAAAAAAAAATTAAGCAAAGAAATATTTCTTGCAAGAATAACCTGAAATCAGTAATACAGGATGAATGGAACAAAATTTCGCCAGATTTCACTAAAAAACTCGTTGATCCTATATCTAGAACATTGTCAGCTGTGATAAAGACAAAAGAACTACAAACAAAATATTAAAAACAATGTTTTACATAATATTAATATACTTGTTTACTTTATTTTGAAGAAAAAAAATCTGTTACTTTTCCGTTTAAATTGAATTATTTTTTATGTTCCTTATTTTTCTAGTTTTTATACGGCCCAATCATGTATAAAAAATCGGCGGGAGTTTTTTCCCTTTTATTTTTTTTAACATTGAATTTGAATAGGAAAAATGGGAAAAGGGAAAAAACTCCCACGGAATTTTTATTCATGATTGGGCTGATAGAGTATGTGCTGATGTTTGCAACGCCCAAAAATTCAACACCAACCTTAAAGTATAACGATCAACTCCGAATCACTTCCAGAGTCGATTTAACGATGTTTCTCCCGTCCATCCGTCTGGCTGGCTGGTTGTCCCTGTAAACCTTGTGCTCTGCGCTCAGGTCGCAATTTTGTAGATATTTCCATAAAATTGGGTACATAATATTTGTTCGGCCCAAGGATGTTTGATATTGAAATTAGTTGAAAACGGTCTCTGGTTTCACCTAGCCCCCATACAAGTGTCCTACCGAAGTAGGACTTTATAGATCATAAATGTTTGATTTATACATGTATTTCAACAAAATTCATCACATATTAGTTGTACATGCTAATCAGCATCTACAATTTTTGTGCAGATCGGCTTATAATTGACTATAGCTCAAATATAAGGCCCACTGTCGAAAATCACTTTAAAGAGCATAACTATCTTGAATATGTGGCTACCTAAATAATATTTAACACATGTGTATATTAGGTGGTCCCAAAAATAATTTGAAAGCTTATAGGGTAAAGTATTTTTGAGATTATTTTCAGATTTTTCGGAAATGGTTTTAAGGTCGCACAGGTCGAATTTTTGCCAAAAGTCGGCTTTGCCGTCCGTTTTTTGGAATTTTCTTCATAATTTTGTCAAAAATCACAATTTTCTTCATTTTAGAGAAAACAATTTAAAATAAAAATGACCAAGCTTCATTTGTGTGTGCAAAAACTATAATTTTTGGCAATGAATTTGCTCATTTTGGATACCCTACATTACAATTTTTCATAATTTTTTTCCATGAAATTCATAAATAACGCTTTATAACTTTTCAAATTTATATGAAAATGAAAAAGCTAATGATGCAGTTTGAAACATCCATTAATTCTAAATAATTTAGATAAAATAATTTTTGAATATGCTCCTACCGTTACACAGTTACACCATTTTAAAAGTTTGTTTGTATCCATATAAGGCCCCCTTCAAAAATCACTTTAACATGTATAAATCTTACATCGAGATAAAATTTAACACAAAAAATATTTATATGCACAGAAGACATGCCACTAAATGTTTGGATGAGCAGTTGTTTATACTGGTTGTAAAGTATTATATGGTCTATACTGTTTTAATTGTTGTTAATATGTTATATTGCTACTTGTAGTATAGATAGTAAAACATTTAAACAAAATTAGATGTTCACTTTATATTGACACTCACAGTATGCAGGTACTTTAACGCAAATTATTGTACAAGCAACTAAAAATAGTACACAGATATTTTTGTGTGAATGTTATTTCTTTTTCAGCAGATAGTACGAGTGTTATTAATCAATGAAAACATACTAAGATTATAACTATAAAAACAAAGTTAATTATTTTTTTTCGCATATACACAAGGTATATATATTTTTTTTTATAACAATACAATAACAAAATAATAGTTGAAGTAACAGCCAAAATATTTTGTTAGTTTCTTTATTTTTTTGGCTGGTGTTTTTATCTGTTTTTTTTTTGTAGATAGACTTCTTGATTAATAAAAAAGGTAATAAAGTAATAACGATGGTTTTGATTTAGAGTTTTTTGAAAAATAACTATAATTTTCGTAAAATATTATTATTAATATTTAATAGAAAAAAAACCCCACAAAAATGTAATCTTTGGCATAAAATTAATAACAAAATATATAGTGTTAAGTAGTAAATAATAATAAAAATACCTTTAAACTTATTTAATACAGTTGAGGTTATGTTTTAAGTTTGTTTACAACAGAGTTCCCTCTAACAAGTCTTATTATTGTTTTTCTTTTTTGTTTTACTACAATATAATAAAATTAATTTAATAATAAAACATAAAATTAATATTGCGACATTAAAATTTCAGTACTTTTGTTGGCATAATTAATTAATGCTTAATTTAAATTTGAATGTTAAAGTAACTTAATTTATAAACTAAACTTAATAATACTTAATGAATGAACGTTAATTTCTTTACCCTCTTTTTAACAATTATTAACCCACGTTCCAAATACTTACGAGTATTTATAAATATTAAACTATACTAATTTAAATAAAATTTAACTTTTAATTGGGGCGTGGTAGAGCCTGGGCTATTTAGGCCACTGTCGCCATTATGTTTGGATAAAAATGGTGTAGATTCATCATTACCTTCCAAACGTCGCAGCAAACGATCCTGATCGCTTTCTCTGGGCGTTGTGGGTATCTCGCGTTTGGGTGAGTGTATGCCCGCCAAATTAACCTTGGTACTAATGCGATTCAATTTAGTGGGCTGATGATCCTGGAATATTTGTGAGTTGGCAAATACGGCCAGAATTTCGGGTCCCAGCATGGGTACATTTGTTTGTGTTTCACGTCTATAGACTTCTTCGTCAATTTTTCCATTGCTGTGTTAATGAATTGTATAAATATTTATGATTTTTTTTGAGAAATTATCAAAAATTGAATTGTTAAATATAAGTATTCCAGTAAACAAAATGAATAAATTGATTGGGATTGAGTTGATGTTAGTTATTCATGATGATTTTATTAATAGAGTGATTTTTCGTTAGTTTGTTTAATTTATCAATTAGTACCTGAAAAATGCTGATGAGTTTCCGCTTCTTAGTGGTTGATCGACTATGATTTGTGGTAAGGTTAAATTGTTGTTGTCCGCTGGCTGTATGCGTCCCAAGATATTACCATTTTTTTGGGTAGCAATATATTGCTCATCATCATCGGGATTGTAATTGGCTAAAATTAAATAAATGTGATTAATGTTTATTTTAATTTATATTGAATATGTAAATTATCAATTGTATTGGAAACTATAAATGAGGTACTATTCGTGATTCATTAAAAGTTTATTTAATTAAAATTTTTTATAGGATTTGTAACCTAGATTTGGTTTAGACTGATTATTGAAAGTAGTAATGAGCTGTTATTTCAATTATAGAATTGTATTCAAGAATTGACTTTCAGAAAGTCCTAACTTCTATTAATCATGATATCCATAAGAATTTCAACTTAAGAGTCTTGCACTAAAGATGTAACCACTAAATAAAATATATTGGAACTGGTTTATTTTTTTAAAAAAAAACTTGGTTTATTTACAACACAACACAACAAATATTTAGTTTTACTTTATTTAATGCTGTTTGTTCTTGCAAAACTCTTGTAAGAGTAACCAACATCAAACAAATTTGTACTAAAACAAGTGGTTACGCTGTTTTGAGTAAATATTTGACATGTTTGATCATACAAAAAATATATACTTTAGTAACTATTTTTTAATCGGATTCAAAATCCCAACTTGACCAAAGTTAGAAGCGAAGACAGCAAAGACTTCTGGATGCCTTTCCAAACACTAGAGTATTTGTTATGATGAAAATTATTAGTTATGGTCAACATGTAGAGTAATTTTGTAAAAGCTTTCGGGTTTTATAAAAATAAAAAACATAAAATTTAAAGAAACGTATAAAATCTTTATTTGAGTCGTTAAAACGATCTATATAATTCACAGTTTAAAGATGATTAAATGTAAATGTTGATTTCCGCTACGCCTTTAAATGTTTCATACGCTGGGTTCAATTTTGGCATACTCTCTTTAACATATCGGTCGGTATCTCATTCGTCAGTATTAGCTTACAGTGCATCAACTGTTGAGAGCTTGTAGAGGCGTTAAATCGCACGATTGAGTGGCCATAAACAAGAAATTAACTGTTCGCAGAACTCGCCTCTCAATTGGGCCATTTTTTCGAATGCTGTGACGTGGTAGTATAAAATGATAAAGGACATAAATGTAGCCCTTACAGAGCCATAAACACCGGTATACAAAATGTTATGATCGGACTAAAAATAGCGACACAGACAACAAAATACTGAAAGGGCGGTATTTGTAGGCGTGGCAAAAAAATAAAAAAAAATTATATTTCTGGAATTGTTTTTACAATCACCCCTATCGTGAATAAAAATTCCACATGAAATTTGTTCCCTTTTATTTTTTTAACATTGAATTTTAATAGCAAAAATGTGAAAAGGGAACAAATTTCATGTGGAATTTTCTTTAATCCTAGGGGGTGACTGACACAATTTTTTTTCGAACCACTCTAGTGTGTACCGTCTTGTTGAAACGACATGTTAGACAAGTCCAGCACTTCCATTTTGGGCAAAAAAAAAAAAAAACTGTACTCATCACACTGCTGCTCTTCACATCAACTGTGCACCGTCTTGTTGGAACGACATGTTACACAAGTCCAGCACTTCCATTTTGGGGGAAAAAAATAAAATTTTGTACTCATCACACGGTAGAGCTACTGCTCTTCACATCAACTTTGCTTGTTCACCTAATTATTCAACTAGAAATGAACTTCGTCGCTGAACACAATTTTCCGATAAAAAATTGTTGTTAACTAAAATTTGAATAAATATATTATATATAAAAAAAAAAAAAAAAAAGTGGATCTTCATCCAACTGAATTTTGATAATAAAATTTAATAATCTGCAAGTGTTGTTCGTTTGTAAGTCGATTCATGGCAAGTCGATTAAAGCATGAACCAAACTGAAAATGTTTAACAGTTGCTAAAAAAAATCACCCTTATGATGATTGAATTTATACTATTATTACATAAAATTTCTGCAGATAAGGTCTTTGATGAATGATGGCAGTATTACAGAATATGTACACATGGAGCTGAGATTGCAATAAACAGCTGTTTTTATAGTGCGTTTTTTACAACTATGAGTTACATACATTTATTAATATTTTCTAAATGATATGATGACATCCTCGAGCACATCACGAGCTTGCATTGTAGAACCTTGAAACTCTTTTTGATTTATTTATTTTTAAATCGGGCTTTTTCCATTAATACTTATCATAATTCTGTTCTCGAATGTTACAGTATTATCTGTTCTCCATTTATTAAGTAACAAAGAAATTATATTTGATGAAGCCACGTTAGGGGAAGGGCCTACTAGGATTAGGCCTACTAGGCTTAGTAGTGGCCGAAGTAGGAGTAATTTCAGTTTGAAAAGGCAAAAAGGTCCCTCGGGACCTTCTCACTCATCGGAGGGTTAACCTCATCATAGTCAACAAACTTTTCTTTGCTGCTTGAGAGAGCTAAATATACTACATTATTTCTAATTGTATTTTAGAAATGTCTAACAGAAATGCAGATCTAATTTACTGAAATACAATTAGAAGGTTCTGAAATACAACTAGAAATTTTTGAAACATAAATGGAAATTTCTGAAATTGAATTCGAAATTCCATGAAATACAATTGTAGACTTCTAAAATACAATTGGAAATGGTGAAGATTAAAACTCGAATAACTTTATTGCAAACATGGTCTTCAAAAAATAAATTTGAAAGGAATAGGTCTGGATTACAGACTTAGTTCCATTTTTCAAATAATTAATAATACACAGAAGAAGATTAAAATTTTGCAAAGTTTAAAATACATATAAACAAAATTTCCTAACAAATGGGTTGTCGGTTTTCTGATTTATTTCCAATTGAAATTGTGTGAGAGTTATAAGACATCATTTTAATGAGTTAATTCATATTTGCTTCAAAAGAATGGTCTCCTTATTATCTTCCCCTCCATAGATATACTTTAAATGCTGGATCCGTAACCATATTTGTTTTTCCACTCTGTTGAGAATTCAGATGGTGTAAACTGGGCATTAGTTTATGGAACACGTTTCTGTTTTTAAACTCCAATGAGTATACATGTATGTATGCTGTAGAATGAGATAGGAATGTTATTATTATTGATTGCCAAACTTTTGCAGAAAACTGCTCTTAAAGATCGTAATATTTTATGCACAACGCTTTAGTTAGTGTGGTAGATCCCTATGATTAAGGGGATCCCTTTAAAAACACTGAAGTACGTGCTACAACTTTTAAATTTAAGATGCATGATATTAATATTAATTATTAACAACAATTGAAATTGTTTTTCCAAACAATAATAATTGTTTAAACATGATATAGTCACTGAACACGTATGTGTAGTTTGAACGAATATGTGGCATCAAATTGGATGTGACGAATTTTATATACCTTTTACTTGAAGTTACTAAACAACTATAGACATTATTACAGGTAAAATTTTTAGGGGGATAAAATAATTCCACCATAGCAGTAATGCTCTATTTAAAAAAAGCCGTTTTTATTTATACCTCAGCTTTTTATGGATCCATTTTGTCGATTCCTATAACACACGCAATTCAGAAAGTAATTCTGACTATTTCTAGTGATTTTAGTTTTATTACTATAATATATCGATTTGAATGATATCCGCATCCAATTAAGAAACACCAAATAGATGAGCAGAAGTTTGTTTGTAACATATCGAATTAAAAGTATATATGTAATAATTAATTGCCTTTTTCGTTTATTTACCTCGCCTTGTAAATCCCCGTTTACTTTTCATATTTTTCGAAACAAAACAACACGTTTTAATAACTTACGCTTAAATACCCAATTCGGATAATTACCTCAAAAGAATTATATATATTCTGGGTCCTTATCAGATTTTAAGTTGATCTAGCCACGAAAAGTTTGACATTCAAAATGGGCAAAATTGGTATAGAACAAAGTTTCAGACAACCTCGATATTTTTCAGATATGTTTTGATCTTTTCTTCAATTATTATGCAGAAATATCATGAAATTTTGCACACTTTATTTTTATTATAAAAGGACAAGTCCTGTTAAAAATGTTAAGAAACGGTCCACGATATCTCATAGCCCCCAAACAAATTTCTTCACGGAATTTGGCTATGTAGTACATAAATGCCTTGAGATTAGCAGTTTCCACACAAATATCAGCAAAAATTAAAGAAAAAACTCCAAACGATTTTGTGTTTGCATTGGCCCATATTTAAACATTGCCCCCATATAAAGTCCGCTTCCGAAAATTACCTAAATGTGTATTAATCGTTTATAAATATCGCTATGAAGTTGAAACTCGACACAAATAATCCATATATATATATATATATATATATATATATATATAATAAAATTGTCGTATCCAACTTAATGACAATGGGTCCATATTTGACTATAGCCCCATATAAAGTAGACTTCCGAAAATAACTTAAATGCGCATAAATCTCTTATTAACATCACTAGCAAGTTAAAATTCGCAACAAATGACCCACAAATACATACATATACCAAAATCAATAACCTACTCAATAACTCAATAACCTACGTAAATTTCTTATAAATATCAATATCGAATCGATATTTTACACAGATCAGTTATATGTATGTAAAAACTATACTATTGGATTTTGTGAAGGTTAATTCATATTTGAAAATATCTGTCATATAAGATCCTCTTCCGAGAATAACTGGAGTATCCATGAAATTCTGGTAAATCTCACCTACATATCAAATACATAGAAATTACGACACAGCATTTTATGAGGATCGCTCCATAATAGATGATAGCTCCCATTCCATAAAATAACTCGTGTAAATATCGTTATCGATACAAAATGTAACACAAATTAGTTTCAAGTTTAAATAAATCACACTACTGGTATATTGGTGGTGGGTATTTAAGATTCGGCACAGCCGAATATAAACTCTATTTGAGTGTTTTTAGTATTATGCGTTATCTGGAAGCTTCCAGAAGCTATAAATGTTGAGTAAAAATGCTTAAATGAATTTTACAAAAATTACAAAGCAAATAACAAACTCATATTTGCTCTTACAACTCTTGGTGAATGGAGTAGTAAAAACGAAACGATATATGTACACCAATACCTTGCGTCGTTCCAAAAAAAAGAAAAAAAAAAAAAAAAAGTGAAACAAAGTGAAACAAAGCAAAATGAATTAAGATTTACTATACCAAAAAATGTAAAGATTGAAGATAGGTTACGAAAATACTAAGTCGCCGACTTTTTTTCACAAAAAATCGGTCCAATGTCTGCTGAACAGCTTTTTTTCAACGTAAAATAAATTTGCTTGTAGCAATTGTCTGTATTACTACCACTGGCATTATCTTTGGCTAATACTTTACTTTTTATGCGTTTGTTTTTGTCTGAAATACCATTTTATTTAAGATGGTAATCTCTGCGCAATTTGATTTTCAATCCAAATAGAAAGCAAGGACTCCATATCGATCATCTAACCACTTCTTGTACGGGTCATCATTTTAGCATCTAATGATGTTGCTGATTTTACAAAAATTAAAAAAAAAAATTGAAGATTCGAACCTAAAACCATGCAACCTCGAAAATCTAACGATTCACAGGGAAAATTAGTACTAATTAAGCGGCAAAAAACACGTAAAACGAAACGACGCAAAGCGAGGTATTGGTGTACACCACATCAGAAGATATGTGGATTTGATCACTAGATTACATATTTTAACTTATTTTAACAATACATATTCTCGTGTTACCTACTATTTTCACAGTAAACCGCTAAAAACAAAAATAATAACAACATTTCGTTAGATCTGACCCCTGCCAACCATTAGTACCATTAAGTACTATTGAAAACAAATTCTTAGCTTTGAAAATGATCTGCAAATATTGAATCATCATCATTGACAATTAATTAAAGTCACAAAAAATAACTAAATCAGTCAGAAGTCTATAATAAACAATTTTATCATTTTGCATGTACGAATATTACATTTTAACGTAACGACTGAAGAATTAAATAAATTTGTTTAAATCATAAAACGTTTATGCCCCCAGGCCCAGTAGCAATTACGACATACTGATAACAGCGGGCACAACACAAATTAACACTTACCAATAGATTCATCATAACAAAATTTTTCCTCAAAACAATTCCAGTAGAAATCTTCCCAGCAACTAAAACAAAAAAAATTATGATTATTATTATTATTATTATTATTACATAAAAAATAAAAACACAATTGTATTAACAATTTAATTAAGAATTAAAGCAACAACGCACAAATTGTTTATTTTTTTTTTACTTACTTTTGACAACAGCGACACATTTTGTATGGTTGGAGTTTTGAAAATTGTTAGCGGACCGACGGTAATTTTTCAACAAACGCTTGTTTTAAGCGTTAAATTAATGTTTTTTTTTCTTTTTGCTTTTGTAATATCTATTAGTTTTGTTGTTATATTTAGATCTAGTTATATTTATTTTAAACAGCTGCTAATGTAATCAATTAATTTTATTATTTTTATAAGATTATTATTATATATATTTTTTTTTTTGTTAACAAACACCACAATATGTGTTTAACGTTAAAGGTCTCGTTTAGCTCTAAAAGCCTCAAGTAACTAAAAAACCGAGTGTACAAACAACAACAACAACAAAAATATGAATAAAAAAAAAATCTCAGTATTCATACAATTTATTTTTATTATTTCGAATACTCTCGTTTTTGAGAGCGTAATAGAAGTTGTATAAACCCGATCCGAGACATAAAATGTACTCGGGTCTGAGTTTGTTCTTACGTTTTGTCGTTGCTTTTAAAGATTGTTAACATTCTTTACAATAAATGAATAAAAGCGTAACTCTGACTGAATTTGAGTAACTGACGTACGGTCTGACAATGTGTCTGCCTACTGGTTTACCATAATGAGGTTTATTTAATTTTTTTCTTTTGGTTTTGAGGACAATTTTCATTAGAGTGCAAAAACGAAATCATTTTTATTTTTTTTTATGTTCTTCTTCTTCAACAATTCGCACCTATCCATTCAGAAAAAAAACAACAACACCAATACACTTCACCTGTTTAAATAATTACAAGTTAAGAGATAGTGAAAGAGAGCCAGAGAGTGGGAGAGTAAATAACACATGTGAGCATAGCTGCCAGATTTAACGATTTATCATCATTTTTTTTTGAGACAACTATTTTTCTCATTGATATCATAAATATGAAGAAGAACATGACATATTTCAAAAACAAAACTAAGTAATAGTAGTGTTTTCTTAAATATTGACAATTGTTAAGTTTAAGTACATATAATAATTCCAAATAATATTGAGTCAGTATAGTAGAAATTAGTTATTTATTCTGTAAACATAAAAAAGCAGTTTTAAATGCTGAATTCCATTTTTAAAGAAAACATTTTCTGAGTTTCAACAAAAACTTCTATTTAAAAAAAAAAAAAAACGTCGAAAGAATATTCAGCCAAATAAATTTAAATGACAAAAAAATGCGAAATTCTTTGAAAATAAGTACCTGTATAGGATGGATGAATTGAATTCTATACTCAAAATGTTATTTAAAACTTAATAAACTAAATTGTTTTGACATTGTAATTTTCACCTGAATTAATAAAATATGCTAAATTCAGATATTTATTTATAAATACTGTAAGTCTTGTTTCATACTCTTCAGTTTTAGCCGACCAGTGTTTGTTCAATTCTCTTTTGGACCTGCCATTTCATTTACGTACGTCAATTTAATTTTCGTACTTTTTAATGCAAATCAACATGCATGAAAGGAAAAACATAACAAAATAAGAAAATTGACTTGTACGTCACGTTTGTATCCCTTTTGTTCTCTTTCCCCTTCTCAACCAAAAATACTTGCCTTGACGAGTCAGAATTGAAAAGTGTGAAAGCGGACTAAGATATTATAAAAATATTACACAAGTTGTGTTTAATATTATATTTTTTGTGATTTCTTTTTTAAAAAGTTAAAATGTATGTATTTTGATATGTATTGTACAAGAGACCATATAAACTTGAATATTTATGTTTTCCTTTAAATAAAAATTTCAAAATAATATAGTGACTTTTTATTTTTCCGATTTTTTTTTTGTTTTTATCGGGATTTTTACGATTTTTTCCGAAATTCATCTGGCAGCCCTGCATGTGAGCAGAGTAGAGGTGTGTATGCACGAGTTTGTGCAAGAGAAAGAAGATAACGTTTATTATAAGCCCTATTAAGTATTGGGGGTTAATATAAAATTTGAACTGTATGTTTTTTTAATTACAAATCATATGATGTTTGTGGCTACAACATTATTATACGTTCAAGCCGGAACATATAATACCCTACACCCAGTATATGTATATAACAGTTTTTCAGAAATGGGCGTTATATGGGAGATATAACCTATTATGGACTGATTATCCAAAAATTTAGAGTCTTGATTTCTGTATATATAAATATTATATTAAAAGATTTATGGAGGTTAAAGTGAATTACGGATAAGGTCTTATATTGGAGTTTCGACTAATTATGGACCGACCGTATTTTTTTGTATACATATGAAATATATTTGTGTTAAATATTATTTGGATACTAATATTTTTGAGAAAGTTATGCTCTTTAAAGTGATTTTCGGAAGTGGGCCTTATATGGGAGCTACGACTAATTATGGACCGATCTGCACAAAATTTGTAGATGTGATTTGGCTTCATGTACCACTCATTTGTGATGAAATTTGTTTGGATACTTGCATAATTCCAACATTTATGATCGGTAATCCCCAATTTCGGGAGGACATTGTATGGCGGCCAGGTGAAATAATGGACCGATTTCTACCAGTTTCAATCCAATCCATCTTTGGGCCGAAAAAATATCACGTACCAAATTTTATCGAAATATCATCAAAATTGCCACCTTTACTCTGCGCACATGGACAGCCAGCCAGCCAGACGGACGGACGGACATCGTTAAATCGACCCAGAAAGTGAGTCGATCGGTATAATTTAAGGTGGGTGTTGGAACCAATATTTCTGGGCGTTACAAACAGCAAAGATAAAAGATAATTATCTCTTTCCTTCTCATTGAAAAATACTTATTTTTGACATATTTTAGTCGGTAGGCTGCTGTCTCGAATGTATTTAATGCTTTAATATTTTTCTTTTTTTAAAGAGAAGCTTTAATATTTTTCTTTTTTTAAAGAGAAGTAGCACTCAGGCAATTAATATGCCTATATATAATTGCGTTACTTTCTTTGGAAAGGGGATCGATTGAAGAAGTAAAGGTGGTGAAAGTAGAAGAAAGCTTTAGATCACAACTCTGCAATTGCGAATTATGTTTGTTTTAGTGCAGCATTGCAGCGCCTCTGGTGGGCATTATTTTTAAATGCTTAATTTTATAGACTTTATTTAATTATTTTACTTCGGTGGCGTTTTTGAATGCTGTACCGCCGAAGGAGGGCGCTGTGATAAATATTAGTTATGATGGAGAGAAAGAAAACTAATAATTATCAGAAACTGATGTTGTTTGTGTGGCAGCGGCTGGGAATCGAACCCGGGCTACAAATACCAACTCATGCTTAATGATCAAATGCGCTAACCAATTAAGTTACAGCATTTAATATTGAGTTTACTCTCTATGTAGCCACAGAAGCTCTCAGTTAACTTTAAAAATGTACATACAGTACATAAGTAACTGGGATGAATGCTTAAAAAAAGTACCCTGTGGTTTAGTGTTACTTATTAGTTAGCATAAGGAAATGCATCAACACGAATCTTCTGCACTACTTCTTTCTGTATAATAAACTTCACAAGCTCAGATTACTGTTTTCAAACATTAAGTATCAACAACTTTTTTAAATTAATATGCATTTACATATTTGTACGATAAAGTAGCAAAAAGTACTAATTAGTTCAATTTCCCTTGTACAATTTCTAACTTTCAATACACATCACTGAACCGAATACATATGAATGGGTATGTAATTGTGTATCTCATACAATAATGCTTTTATTAAATCATAGTTGTACTGAAAACTTCGGGACTTTGTTTTGTCTTGATAACTGATAAAATAATAAAAAAACGGTTTACTTTGCATTTTGATGAAATAGTGTAGGTTTACTTTAATTCTCTTGCAAAGAGATCAGCTATAAAATGCTAAAAATCTCAAGAGAGTATCTAAAGTTTAGCCGCCAACACGAAATTGAGTATTATGATTTTATGTTCAACACCTACACACAAAATAAAATAAAAATTAAAACGTAATAAATAAATTATTATCTTTTTTTAAAATAAAGAATCAACTATAATAAGAAAACATATTTTTAGGCTGACATTGAAATTGTGTTGTAGACAGTACGTCTGGTCTGATTCTAGGTAAAATGATCGAGCAAAATTGATTTGGTTTAAATACAGTAGATAGATATTCCCACATATTGTTCAGATTTAGACAATACATTTAAATGAATCATTTTATTTAACGCTAAACTTTTATCAAACTAAAATTATTTAAAGATTTTTAGTGCTAAAACCAAACTTTGACCTTATTATCCCTCTTAACAATTTCTGGATATAGACCTTATATTAAATAGTAGCAAGGAGTTTTAAAATTGTTTCGCTGTTAGAATGTACCTACTCCTGTTGGGATCTTGAGCATCCTAATCCTTTAGCCTTTATTATTTTAGGGCAGTATTGGGATTTTCTACAAGAAATTTATTTTCCAACAGTGTCATTTTGGAATGACATGAACGTTTTGGCATTTCACTTCTTGATATAATAGAAGTTTTAATGAATTATCAGCCATGTGACAGAGTTTAATTCGTTTGTTCGGAAGTGGAATTAATTCCGTATTTTGCTTCTATAGATAAAGTAAAACGAAACAATTTTTCGAAATGGAACCACTTTTAATTTGCTATGTGGAATTGCAATTTTCAGCATTTCTAGGTTTCATTCCGAAAAAATGTTTCGTTTTACTTTTTCTATAAAAGCAAAATGCGAAATTAATTACACTTCCGAACGGTATTAAACTCTATGACTGTATATTTCGCTCGTTAATTCACTATGATGTGTTAATGCCACATTTCCTAAAGAATCGTCGTCTAAGACCTCTAGTAATAATTTGGTCGATAAATTTGGATCGACTGGCTTTCTACATAACAGTGCGTGTGCTTCACGATCGTTCAAGTGAAAATATTGCAGTCTTAAGCCGTTATGTTAAAGATAATACGAATTTGTCAATACCTCGACGTTCTCAACAATTGGGCCTTACAAGGTGCTCACTGGGCTCTATTCCACAAAACAACTTATTAAATGTTCACTTTGCAATTATGCAACTTTTCGTCAATTTGCAAAACTTTGTGTTCCTCAGAACAATAAAACTTGAGTCTTTGCAATTTTTATATTCTTGTGCAAAGTGATAGAGTAAGTAAGTAGTCTCTATACCAAAACTAGGCAAGGAAAACTTTGTAAGTTAATATTTAATAATATAAAGAGGTATTTATAACCAATTGTTAATATGACGAGATTTAAATGACCTGGCTCTATTTAAAGTTAAACTAAACTAAGGTAAGTATTGAAACGTTTTATTTAAAAATGCATTTATACCAATGGTTGGTACTTACAACCACCAGGGTTGAAAAAAATCATTTATTTTTAATTGTAATAACACGTGTGCCTGAAGGTACGGTCACACTATTAATATTAAATATTAAGTTTTACTTTATTTAATTAATGCTGTTTGATCTTGCAAGACTCTTGTAAGAGTAAACAACGTCAAACAAATTTGTGCTAAAACAAGTGGCTACGCTTTTTTTGACTAAATATTTGCAAAATGTGACCTTAAGAAGTTCATAAAACCGATTAAATAACAAATAAATATCTCAATAAACAGCTGGTTAAAATACAACAGTGAATAAAATTGCATAATATGTTATAATTATCCATATTCCATGTTCTCTTTATACCGACCACTGACCATATCTGACGATTTATCGTCATTTTGACGATTTTGATGATTTTCTGAATTATTAAAATTTTCTAACATTTGTTTTGTCAATGTTTTTGTTACCAAATTCTCTCTTTTTTTGAGACAAAAACTATTTTTCTCCTTGAATATCACAAATATTCAGAAGAACATGACATATTTAAAAAAAAAAAAAAACTAAAGGTAAGGTCACACTTGGCAAATATTTACTCAAAAAAGCGTATCCACTTTTTTAAACAAATTTGTTTGACGTTGTTAACTCTTACAAGTGTGTTTTGGCTTAAATAAAAAAAAAAAAATTTAAATAAATAAACAAGTTCAAATACATTTTATTTAGTGGTGTGACCGTACATACCTTAAGTAATAAAAGTTTTTCTTAATTATTGACAATTGTTAAGTTTAAGTATGTATAATAATTCCAAATAATATTGAGTCAGGATAGTAGAAATTACTTATTTATCTGTAAACATAAAAAGCTATTTTAAATGCAGAATTCCATGAACTTGTTTCGCTGCCTTCGAGAGTCTTGCGACTCACTCGCATTGGTTAATGAACTAAATTGGTTCCATGAACTAAAATTTTTAGAGGAAACAATTTCTGAATTTCAACGGGGAAATTCTACAAAAACTTCTGCTATTTAAAAAAAAAACGTCGAAAGAATATTCAGCCAAATAAATTTAAATAAAAAAAATCCGAAATTTTTTGAAAATAAGTATGTACCTGTATATGATGGATGAATTGGATTCTATACTCAAAGTGTTATTTAAAACTTAATAAACTAAATTGTTTTGACATTGTAATTTTCACCTGAATTAATAAAATTTGCTAAATTCTGATATTTATTTATAAATACTGTAAGTCTTGTTTCACACTCTTCAGTTTTAGCCGACCAGTGTTTGTTCAATTCTCTTTTGGACCTGCCATTTCATTTATGTACGTCAATTCAATTTTCGTACTTTTTAATGCAAATCAACATGCATGAAAGAAAAAAACAAAAGGAAATAAGAAAATTGACTAGTACGTCAAGTTTGTACCCCTTTTGTTCTCTTTTCCCTTCTCAACCAAAAATACTTGCCTTGACGAGTCAAAATTGAAAAGTGTGAAAGCGGACTAAGATATTATAAAAATATTACACAAGTTGTGTTTAATATTATATATTTTGTGATTTCTTTTTTAAAAAGTTTAACTTATTATATATAATTATATAATAAGTTAAATAATTAAATTATAAGTTATATAATTTTATGTTTTCCTGTAAATAAAATTTTCAAAATACTATTAGAAGAAATAGTGACTTTTTATTTCTCCGATTTTTAAAATTCAAAATGACGATTTTTTTTTCTTTTTTATCGGGGTTTTGACGATGCCACTGACTTATAGTAAGTATCCTGTTGTTACTCATATAGAGAAAATTTTGTAAAACTATGTATAGACGGTCGTCAGATATTACAACGTTGTCAGATCTTGCAATGTGCTAGCAATGTACTGTAAGAAAACTAACAATTTCATTGCACACAATGAATTTATCTATCAACCGAAATTGTTTTTCCAAAATGTTATTAATGCACACTTGTTTGTTTATTTATTTATGTATATACAGAGTTGCATTTATAAATAATTTCTGTGACAATGCTGCCATTGGCAGATGCATAAACTTTGCACATATGACAATGAAAAGTATTTGACAATTGTCTTAAAACAATGGCAATGACAAAAATTTGTGTTTACACGATTGTTAGATGTCTGATAAAATTTTTGTCTTGCAATGTACTGAAAATGCCTTTTCTTACAACGTTGGAAGACAAAAATTTTAAGTTCACACGGTTGTTAGACATTTTCTGAACATTTTTCGGACAATGTTGTAATATTTGACGACCGTGTATACATAGCTTAAGGTCTATTAGTAGTGAACTTTTAAATAACTTCAGCGCAGCAAATGTTTGCTAAAATATTTGTCAACAGTTTGGTATTTATTTAATTTGTTTAAATTTGAACAGAGTTTATATAATTTATTATAAGTTGTTTTTACAGTCGTAATTCAGCTCTGGGTGGAGATAGAACTGGCGCGTAATCAGGGTAATCAGGCCGTCCTTGTTTCACTGCCTTCGAGAGTCTTGCGACTCACTCACATGTTTGGCGTCGTATAACTGTACCGCGTTACGATTTCTCGAAGTTTGCATTGACCACATGCTGTAGTTATATAACCTATAAGTTTGTCGTGGTGGAGTACCAAACAAAACTCATTTTGGATATTGGTGGGGACCATTAAACTCAGGAGTTGTGTTCACGAAGACCGGAAGCTATAGGTCGGTAGATCTTACTGGAGAAGTCTCCTTTAGGCGCAAGCCGAATATTGGTGATGGCGTTATGATATATGTATGTATATCAGGCCAAATAAATCCTCCTATTAAGGAGGCATCTTAAATACAAACAAACAAACAAGTTGACTTTAAAATATACATATGTATATTGTAAAATCTTTAATGTTAACATTGTAAAACTAACTTTATGAATGTCAATATTTTTTCACACACAAAATAGACCCTTGTTTTTCCACATCTCTGTGTGGTTAAATTTGTATTATCGCATGCAAAGAATTTTACAAAAATTAGAGAATAAGAAAGAGTGGACAGCGTCACCTAAGCATGTCTACTCGACTAGGTTGAGAGTCGTAAAAATATTGCTTAAGATTGACTTAAATTTAAATAAAATTAATATCTTACAAATATTCAAAAATTTAAGAGGAAACTCTAGCTTTTCTATTAAACATACATATTTATTTAGTTATTTATTTACTTAGTTATTTATTTATTTATACTCGTAGAACTCAAAATTAACCAACCTTAACATAACTTCCTACCAATAAATTGTGTTCTTGAAATAAACACAAATAAACAAAACTAAACAATCATACACCTGACATTTTATGGTATTTCCATTATGAAAAATACAGTTTTATTAGTGGCAACATAAAATTTAAATTTTGTATAAAATAAATTAAATAAACATTTTATTGTTTGCTGTCACAATCATCCACAGTCTACTCTCAAGCATTTAGTAGTTAGTGTGTATTGTTTGAAATACATACTTGCATATGTAATTATTTGATTTTTAGTGATACATAAATTATTTTATTTAACAAATTTAACAAATTCATTGAGAATTTAACTTTGTTTTGCCGCTGGATCCCCTCCAGCTTACAGCTGTTAATTTTTATTAAAGCAGGTTTTCTTAATTAAAAGCAGGTCAAACGATAAAAATATCTCTAAACTTGTCTTAGTTGTTAAACTAAATTAAGTATGCATATTATCTAAAGTTAGCTTTAGTTTAAATTAATTGTATTCAATAAAAAACAATAAAAAAAAAACATTAATGATGTTGTTTTTATATCGGAATTAATTAATTCAGAAAGGGAAATATAATACAATATCGAATGTTTATTGTTAATACTGATTTAATAGTTTTTAAGTTAAATTCTCTACAAATTTGTAACGTTCCCACAGTAGTTAGTTAAGTTAAATTTAGCTAGTGTTAAACTTAAAGGAAATTTTAAACAAATTTGTAAGTTTGTAACTGTGTTAAAATTTAACCCTTAACCGTTAAGCAAACACTAAAATGTGTTAAGCGAACATAAGTGAACCCCAGGAACTAGCTGTGGACGTCTAACTCGTTCCCAATAGCAGAAGCATCGTCTTCATTTCCATCAACCTCATTCTGAATTTTGTTTTGTATATCATTGACAATTGCCTCTGCCAATCCATCATAACAGTTAGGCTCAGATTTTGAAGCTATTTCAAAGATTTTGTCTACTTCAGTACTCATTGTAACACTACACATTTGTTAACTGCCAAAACAACAATAAAAAAAAACTAATTTTTGGAACGCTCAAGCACATTGAAACTGCTTTTATACAAAAAAATTGGTTTAATCTCTTTCTCTTTTGTTTTGATTTTATTCGCTGCATTTTCTACATAATAGTATAGGGCCTGGCTGGAGCCTGGTGTTACAAACATGTTTTAGAGTAAATACCACACCTACAGATAAAAAATTTTAATTTTTTTAAATTTATGTGTACAAAACACCTTAATTGGGGACTTCTTAAAAAGCTAAGGGCTCCGCCTAAGATATCTAAGTAAAAAACTATAAAAATGTTCAAAAATGCCTGGTGTTCGCTTAAGGGTTAAGCAATTCGCCTGTTTGTTTTCTAAACTAAACTTGAAACCTATGCCCATGTTCTGTACCTTTAGTGAAAACTTCTCGCGTCGAAAAGATGCAAAACAAATTATTTCATCGTTTCAAAATAAAAATAAAAAAAACGTAACCGCTTGTTTTAGCACAAATTTGTTTGACGTTGTTTACTCTTACAAGAGTTTTGCAAGATCAAACAGCATCAAATAAAATGAGACTAAATATTTTGTTGTGTCTTGTCCTAAATAAACGAAGTTTTTTTTAAATAAATAAACGAGTTCAAATATATGTTATTTACTGGTTACGTCTTTTTCGGCAAATATTTGCCAAGTGTGACCGTACCTTAACTCTTAAGCCTCAGTTAGCCGACTGTAACGGAATGTTGTGTAATGACGTAAAAATGTAAGGAAATTCTATTTTTTTTACAGATTCATACATTACGGTGTTGCGTTACTTTACATCTCCATAACCATTTGCATTACTTTACACATAACAATATCCATCAGCTGTTTCTTACTGTTGCAGTTACATTCCACTACAGTCGGCTAACTGAGTCTTTATTGAAAACAAACAAAACTGATTACGTCGTTAAGTTAGAAATGTCAATGTAACTCAAAGCTGATGTGAAATTTCAGTGTTTGAAATCGTTAATCACAAATATCGTTGACGGCGAACAAAACTTACAAAAATTTGCAACGACGGCGGCAAAAATACAACCGTCGGCTATACAAAATAATGTATAGTACGACATTAATGTTTGTTGTTTACAACATTATTTGCATTAAAATAAAAATAGTTTCGTGGTATGAAAAGAGAACATTGTTCTGCTGAAAGAAAATTGTTAAAGTGGTACACAAAATATAATGAATAAAATTTATAGTAATGTGTTATTATTCCTTGAGATTTGAATATTTTTGATTTTTGAAATTATATCTCGCCGCGTTTTTATTTGTAAGTATTTGACAATTCAAAGCGGGAACCTTTCTCACAAAAATTGTATAAACACACTTTTACTGTAAACTGACAAGTAATTTTCCTACATGACAGTGATTACTCGCCAAAAAAAAGTTACAGACACAGTAAACAGCTGTTTGTTTCAATTTATGGCATATCTTTAAGTTCACACACTTTAATCGAAAAGTTTCTCGTCGCAGCAGTTAAAGACATGGGTACTGTTTTGATTTTATGTGAAAGATACATAATTACTTAACCCTCCGTTGAGTGAAAAGGTCCCTAGGGACCTTTTTATCTTTTCAAACTGAAATTACTCCTACTTGAAAAAATTATTTTTGTATGTAGAATTTAGTTATAAACAATAAAAACAAAAAAAAATCAAAAAAAAATTTTTTATATGAAAAAAACATGATTTACAAAAAAGGTCCGTGGGACCTTTTCACACGGCCGTGAAGTTCAGAACTGTCACTCATCGGAGGGTTAAGTTTAAACTTTATTTAACTGAAAAAAACTTAAGTTTTATAAACTAGTGCAAACAGCTTAAACCTAAATTGTAATTTTGTTTTAATAAAAGCTTCGATTTACTTTAGAAGGGAAAGAAAAAGGTCAGATCAAATTGAGCCTTTTGTAGTTTTTAATTTGAGCAAATTCAACATAGTTAAAATCATAAAAGATGATCTAGCATTTTTATACTTATTATGCCTTTTAGCGTCAGATTAGCCCTTTACGATTTTAATATCGTTTTTCATAAACATATACGGTTCAGTATCTGACAGATTAAGGCAGAGTGTATGTCTCTGAAATTACTGCAACTTAATATCACACCACACCAAAAAACCTATTCTGATTCCTATTCCACTTTGTGGAATTAGGAATTTTTTTATTTGTTTAATAATAGTATGACACCAATTATCCCATCAGATGGAAGAAGAAAAATATCACTAGAGGGCATTAAGACCCTTTCGACCCATTTCACCCTGCTCGTTACCAACTGGGTATGTGTTCAGGGGTCTGTTTCATAGTGCAGTTCTCAAAATCTGCACTGTTTTTCCCCCAACATTACTTAAAGTAATTTGGTGGTACCTATGACTACAATGGCCGGCAAGTAATCCAGCCAGTACGCTCGAATAAACTAAAAGAATGAATTCTTCGCATAGCGTATATCAACGAAATGTTTGGGGCCAATGGACATCACACGACTCAGCTTCGGATATACCCGACATATATTTTGAGTTTCTGTAATATTAAATTATTAACCTGAGGTCAAAAATGACCAGATGTCCAAATTTTTAAATAACTCATTAATAATCCATTCCAATAGTTGAATTTAACCGATAATTTGTGGTTAAATTATTAGTACTAAGACATTTAAGTAGTTAGTGGTAACTGCAGGTTCACATTCATTGTTAATGGAGCTGAAAAGCTTTATTTATTTATATTAAAATAAATCAGATTTTTAAGGGAAGTTTAACTTAACATTAAACTCGTGTTACTTTGACTAACTTTAAGAAAACGGTTTAAAACGCTCTTTCAATTCAATCTCCACATCAAGAAATATGCACTACCGTTAAACTTTGCTGAAATTTTTGACAGAAAATGGAAATTTCATAAACATTACCATTTTAAATAATCAAATTTATAAACGAAGAGTAAATATAAATACAAAAGAAGTTGAAGCCTAAAATATTAATATATTTTTAAAAGCTATTACGCCAGTAGGAAAGACTTAGGTACGAGATGGACATCAGTCCTGGTAAGGTAAATTGGCTGTGTGAAGTGGTTATTAAATCTATAACTATATACGGGGTCATTATCTAGTGGTCGTATAACGGGTGCTATGAGAACAACGCCCATTAAGATACTTTTCACTTTGCTGAGTTGGTTGTCGCTTGGCCATCTCACAAAGCAATTGACAACATGTACTGCCATAAAACTCAGTACTATTGGAAATGCAATAATAAGCCAGGACTCATTCAAGGTTACCAGAGATCCTTTCTATCATATCTGAAAAGATTGATTACTCTAGGAAATTAAGTTCTCTCATATCTGAGGGAATATCGAAGCCCTCTTCCGCAAGTGGGACGAATTTATAGTGATGGTTTGAAAAGGAAAGAACTTGAATCAATGATTAATGCAGCATTCTACAAGCTGAAGTATCAGCGATCTAAAGTGCGGCAAACTAGCTACGGAACTATCGCATAACTGGCAGGGATATATGTATGTATCTACGTACATACAGCCAGACTGTTAAAAAAAACATAAGAGATGTGCACACAACTTCGACATTGAGCAAGTCGCGGTTTACATTATGAAATTTTTGTCGCTGCGATTCTTGCTTTGTAGGCGAGAGCGGTGAGTCGTATTAAAAGGGGTACACATATGCATGTACTCGTGAGACACGCTTTGTTCCCTCATTCGTTGTTTTTTATATTCATACATGTATGTATGTATGTATGTGCATGCTACAAAATATATAAAAACATGTATACATACACAAAAAATCTCTGCAACAAAGATTTCACAATGTAGACGCAAATACAATTTTAAAGAAAATACGACAAGAATCGCAGCGACAAAAATTTCATAATATAAACCGGGACCAAGACGTCTCTAAATGAGATGTGATGGCTTAATCGCTGGATTTTAAGCGAGTACATGCCCTAGTATGTTCATTCTTTGGTGATCCTTCTGATCTCTTTATGAAAAGCCTTAAACAAGTGAATGCTTTTATAGGCCTTACGGAATGGTTCAGATCTTATCTGGAACTGCTTCTTTCGCACTCCAAGCATTATGTTTATTACATTTACATACTTCTCCATTTCTTTGCAATTACTTTTTCCTTTCAATGTGAACAAATTTCTATCCTTCTCTCACTTTTCTTTACGGTTATTATAAAGGAACCTTATAGGACCCAAGTAATTTGCACCGCTCACATGACAACCTATCAAAACTTAACCTAACCAATATAACTAGGCATTTAACTTAAAATAAGACTGGTAGTTTTAATACAAAATTATTTTAAGAGACACTATAATTTTAGGTTAAAAAATAACCAGACTTGATGAAAATGAGGCTAAAACAAATATTATCAAAAGAATATATAAATTAAACGACCTTTTAACTTTTTAGTTTGATTTAACATTATAATAATCATTTAAGTAAACTTATCCGAGGCCCTCTTTAGTTTAATCGCTAAAAAACTGACCCCTAAAGTCATAAACTTCATTTTTTAAAAGTTTTTCGAAAAAGTCTATTATAAACATCTTTTTAACATTTTTACTCTAACGAATTCCAAAAATTGTAGATGTATAATAATAAAAAAATAATATTGTAATAAATAAAATTGATTGTGGACATTTTTTAAACATTGTTGTTTGTTAAATTTTTAGTTTAGTTAGTCTTTATAATAACCGGTTTAAGTAAAACAATCTGAGCGCCGCTTTAGTTTCATCAACACACTATAGAAACTGACCCCTAAAGTCATTAACTTCATTTTTTAAATGTTTCTAGAGAAAGTCTATTATAAACATCTTTTGTTTTGCTTTAATAAATTCCAAGAATTTTAGATAAATGAATGAATAATAAATATATGTAATTGATTAGATAATATTTGAAAAAAAAAACTTTCAAACTCATAAGAAAACATTGTTTCCGTATTGTTCAAATAAAAATAATGAGAGACTAATTAAAACAAATTATTGATTTTTTTTTAAATTCCAGAAATAACACTTAAATAATTATACATATTTGCAAAATTATCATATTTTATTTAAGTTTCCTTATGATATTTTTAATATTTGTTCCTGTTCAATTTGATATTAAAAGATTAATGTCAACATTTGTTTTTAAAGGCTTGCAACTGTAAACATATAGTATATGCAATAATATTGTTAATTAAAAGATGTTTTATCGAAAATGATTTTCTTTTTAGTGCAATAAC